>CM062919.1:36070000-37320000 GCA_031878705.1 Tapirus indicus
ATATCTTCGCAGACTCAGTGAAGCAAGAACCAGGATGAAGAAAATAGTGTAAATAAAATCACAATAAATGAAATATTTCAAAAATATTATCCCAACAATGTAGAAGAATGTCTATTGGTTCTCAGCCTCTCAAACTTGATATTATTTGACTTTTTAACTATTGCCAATCAAATGGGTAAAAAATAGTTCTTATCATGAACTTCATTTACCTTTACATGATAATAAATTTGAGTATATCATCATATCTTATTGGCCATTTGGATCCCCTCTTTGGAAAAGTGACTATTTAAGCCTCTCATTCATTGTCTATTGAGTTGTTTGTCTTTTTCTATTTGATCCGTGGTACAAACACACACATACATGATACCAATCCTTTGTGGATTATATTTTCTATAAAATCTCCATTTTTCATTTTAGCTTCTTTCCTTCACTAAGGTATTTTTGATGAACAGATATTCTTGTTTATTATAAAAATTTCAAAACATACATAAAACTACAGAGAATAGTATAATGAACCTGAAATATCCATTACCCAATTTTAAACAATAATCAATGCCTAGCCAAATTTGTTCCATCTATAATCCTACACTCACATTAACCCACCGTGGTATACATATATATTTTTGTGTGTGTGAGGAAGACTAGGCCTGAGCTAACATCATTGCCAATCCTCCTATTTTTGCTGAAGAGGATTGGCCCTGGGCTAACATGCCCATCTTCCTCTACTTTATATGGGACGTTGCCACAGCATGGCTGACAAGCCGTGTATCGGCGGGCGACTGGGATCTGAACCTGCGAACCCGGGGCCACCGAAAGGGAGCGCGCGAACTTAACTGCTAAGCCACTTGGCCGGGCCCACCAGGATATATTGTGAAATAAATCCCAGATGTCACATGATTTCAATTGTAAATATTATAGTGTGTATCTCAAAACTTAAGGATTCTTAAAAAAATCATAACCACAATGCCATTATCATATCTACAGATTTAATAATCATTCATTAATATCTTCAAATACTTGGTATTCACATTTTCCAATCATCTCATTATTTTACAGTGTGTTTGAAATATGTCTATATGAGGTCCATGCATTGTAATTTCTCGAAATGTCTTTTAATCTATAGGTTTCCCACAATTTTTTTCCTTGCAATTATTTTTGTTGAAGACTTGATATCTATTCTGTAGTTTCCATAGTTCTAAATTTGAGGTTTGTATCATTTTATATCTTTCTTTTATATTTCCGTGTATTGGTTGTTAGATCAAGGATCTTGATCAAAGTTTCCTTTTTTTTTTTTTTCAAAACTACTTTATAGGGGATGTTGTGTATTTCCATCAAGCTGTAAAAAAAACTGATTTCCTTTTTTATGATATCAACCATTGATGTTGATCTTACTGTCTATTATCTTTTATTTTATCATTGTACTTGTTAGGTAGGGGAGACAGAGTGATAAATGTGGCCCCTCTTACTCCAACTTGGCCCAGAGTGGAAACCTTCTTTGTATTTTGTTTGTTTCACTTATGATATTTTAGATATTTGCTCTTGACTTGTATTTTTTAAGTGACTTAAATTCAATTTCAGTTATTTCCCATATGAATTACCAATACTCCCACCTCCAATCATTGTATAGTCCTTCCTTTTCCCAATGACATGCCTTGACATGAAGAGTATAGCTTGCTATAATAAATATAGAAAGTAAACATTTTTATGCCCTAGGACCCTGGGATTCCACTGCTAATATATATCCATGAAAAACTCCTGCAGAAAATCACCAAGAGACATGTACAAGGGTTTTTATATAAGCATTCTCCTAATAACCAAAATCTCAAGTGTCAGTCTATAGGAAATTGAATATGTGCTTTATGGTATATTTCCACCATGAAAATGGATACAATTGTAAAAATGAATGAACCTTGAATATATGCAATAGCATGGTCAAATCTTTGTACCATAATGTTGAATGTTTTAAATTTAAATCTTAGAAAACTACATGCAGCTTGATGCTCTTTGAAAAAAAAAACTTCAAACATAACTTGAGTTAACCACACATAAACATATGTGCAATGCCTACACACATATAACCATTATTAAAATACAGACTAGCAATTACTTCTGATTGTAGACAGAATGACAGGACAGGGAAGAGTACATGAGGCACATGGGTACATGTAAAACTTTTAAAGATCTGATTATTTGATTTGTTACTAAATTCACAAGTATTCATTACATTCTTAGTAATACATAAATATATATTGAAATAAATAGAATTACAAAGGGCCAGATTTGTATCAATAATTACAGTGTCTCATGAATCAAGTTTTGTGAGTAATCTCATTCTGTACTCCTGTCTTCCATTAAAAATTATCCCCCAATAAAATGATTCCTCAAATAATAATTTACATTTAAGTGTGATAACTGTATGAAACAAATATTATTTACAGCAATAGTACTTCTGATGGTTTATGAAGGGGGGCAACTGCGTCCTAGTAGAAATAGCTGTGGACTTGGATTAGAAGACAGAATATTATTACTTATTATTACAAGTAAAAGCATGCTTTGTTTCCGCTAATCTTAATGTGTATAATACTAATTACTATTAGCACTGGAAGTAATTAATACTAGTGAGAATAGGACAAACATCAGCTTTTGCGTGGATTTAATATCAAGATTAACAAGTGTACTGTGTGTGTAAGCTATTCAACATCAGATAAATGTATTACATTGACATAATTAAAAACCAAAAATAACATCCCTAATTTACTCTCTAGTTGTAATTTTAAAACTCATGTTTCTTCTGCCAGTGAAACTGAAGTGAGGCCGAGCATATTCACTCTAAGTAAATAGATGGGCAGTGGGAGGAGAATTGGGAATGAGACGTTGGGAAGAACAGGGGGATGAAAGTTTGGCAAGAAAACTGTTACTGCTGGACCACTCAGTCAAAAGGACTGATATCGTCTTATAAGTTCTCTCAGTCCTCACAACAAACTTTTAAAGCAGGCATTTTGATTTATCTTTGTTAATAATTAAAATGAGAATCAAAGAAATTGAGAAAGAAACTCGACCAAAGCCACATGTTTGGGATCCACCAAGCTGAGGTTTCAAGGTCCCACCTGTGCTTGTTACACTGACCCGTAACAATAATATTTCAGTGTTATACTGGAAATGCTAACTCTTGTCTGTTCTAGTACTTATCAGAAAGAATAAAACAATTTTTTGTAAGCCAACCTATGAAGTTATAGAGCTGACTTTTTTTTCACTTTTACGTCTGAATGCCTATAGATGGAAAAGTATGCTTTAACCCGTATATTTTAAAGATTTACTCATAACCTTTATTTAATTAAGTCTCTATGTATGAGGAGAAATTATTTCAATTTCACGTTTAACTGAGAATTCCAAACAAAAGCAAAGTCACCTACTCAAATTTAGAGGAAATCAGAGCCCATTAGGGTATGTCAACAGGGTCAACTGATCCTTAGTAGAGTCCTGCAATATTAAATATACACTAGGATTTCCCTAAGACATAATTCATAATTTTAAAGTGGAAAGTTTAAAGCACATGGTGATTTAAAATAATTGTTAATATTAAATATTTACTGTACATTTTCCATAGGTGGCTATAATGGTATTGTTTATCAGTTTCACTAAACTTTATTTTTGTGTGTGTGTGAGGAAGACCAGCCCTGAGCTAACATCCGTTGCCAATCCTCCTCTTTTTGCTGAAGAAGACTGGCCCTGGGCTAACATCGTGCCCATCCTCCTCTACTTTATATGGGACGCCACCACGGCATGGCTGACAAGCAGTGCGTTGGCCTGCGCCCGGGATCTGAACCCGCGAACCCTGGGCTGCCAAGCGCGAACTAACCTGCCGCGCCACTGGGCCGGCCCCTCACTAAACTTTTAAAACTGATTGAACCAATTATTGGATCTTTTCATGGTCAGTTGATTATTTATGGCAGAGGCTGTTCATTTTCCTCAAAATCACTTTCTTTTTCTCCCTCTGCACATAGAGTACATTTCCCAATTAGATGTGACTATGTAACAAGTTCTTGTCAATAGTGTGTACATGGAAATGACATGTACCATTTCTGGGCCAAGGCTTTTAGGATGCATATATGCCTCCTTTCCATTCTTTTCTCCTCATTCCTTGGGCTGGATGAAGATAGTAATAAGGTCCGAGAAGAGGACACCAGTGCCATAAAATGGGCCATTTTGGGGTCCAGGATCTTGGTGCCCTGAATCATTTCCTGAAGAAAGGAAACCTGCTGATTAGATCGCCAGCCTTGAACTATTATAGAACAATGTTCATATTATGTGAGAGTTATTATACATTTTGGAGTTTGTTATGGCAGTTTGCTTATCAGCTATTACATTGTCTAATGCTTCTCATACCTTTTTTCTGATGTATAAAGAACTGAAAGTCTAATAGCAATTAAAACAAGGAGGTGAATAGATCAGTCTGTGTAGACAAGTTTTGTTGAAGACTGGCCTGCCACCCAATAGCTGGAAATCTTGGATAGTTCCTCAACTTCTCTGTTTCTGAATTTCCTCACATGTAATATTGGAATTAATAGTAGCATCTACCTCCAGAATTTATATTCAGCTGATGTACCTTGACAATTGTAACAACAACATGAATGTGAATAATATGTAAAAAATATAAAAAGAATTTAGAATATGTTGGGCATATATAATAAAACCAATATATGGTAGCAGTTATATAACATTTATTTAATTTTGATAAAATTAGAGATACCTTCCAAGAAAGCTAAAAAACAAACTTTTGCGGGGGAAGAAGTGGAGGTTAGAATTTTCTTGAGTTTTTGTTTGTTTGTTTTTAACTCTTACAACTAAGGGTAAATCTACCCTATAAGGAGGAATGCAACGTGCCTGTCTCTGAAGAAAGAGGAACTTGCAGTTTCCTTTTCTCATACAGCTTCAAGCAGGTTATTAATTTCACCATTTTATTCAAGTACTAAAATTTTTTTCCTACATAGTTTGAGAGGCGGATTTGCTCAGTTAATGCGGCAAGAGATGAGGGTAAGAATGTATGACAGTTTATTCTAATTTGCTTACTGGTTGGTGTGCATCTTCAGTTTACTTGACCCCAGCTCCTGCAGGGATGCCTACATTAGGGAAACACCCAACATCATATGGCTCCACACAGGTTGTAGTATCACTTGTCTAGACAGATAAAACAGAATAGGGTAGACTCACTGCTTGGGCAGACAATGTTACTACCTAAATAGTTCATTTACATCCACCATTGACGCATTACTTCTTGACCTTGAGTTGTGTTTTATTTCTGAAATATACCCCTTTCTCCACAATCTCTTAAGATGCCTATTTTCCTGACATTACTTATGAAATCTCATTTTCTCCGTGAAACCTCTCTAGCAGCTTTATAGAAACAAAAGGGATATATTACTCTCCTACTTCAATATGCACAATTCCATGACTGTATATGCCATGATTTGTTTTAAATATAATATAAATATTAATGAATATTTGTTCATTTTTCTAAATACAAGTATGATGTTTCTCTGTGTCAGGCTAGATTGTTTTACTTTCAGCATTGAGATAAATGACAGTTATTAGCTTGTTAGTTGTTCACATTTTAAAATTTGACCCACTTTCTGATGTTCCTTACTGAGCAATATGTCTAAGATTATATCAGAGGATGTTATTGTTGAACCTTATGCTCAGATTCTGAGAAGATTCTTGTTGTAGCCTGAAGCATTTCCAGAAAGAGTAGCGCTACTTTTTACTAGACTCAGGACTTCGTTTTTCTTTTATACTACATTCTGGACATTCATAAATTCCCAGGATGTCTTCCTCAAGACACAAAATGCCTGCCTTCTGATTCAGTTGGGAGTCACATTGACCACTGTTGTCAGATGTCCTTTTGATGCTGGAGAGTTGTGAATAGTGCCTGAGTTAGTGATATAGTTGAATACCATGCAAATGTGGAAGAATTCTCATGAATCAATGCCTTTTTATACAGGGAAATAAGTAAGGAGTTGTAAGTAATATGGAATATTGAAGGAAACCTTTCTAATAAAGCAATGTTTATGCTTTTAGTTGTCTGTATTTCCTTATCAAAAAGCAATATGGTATAATGGAAAATATTTTAGGCTATAAATTAAAAACAAATACAAATTTGGGGTCTTGGCTCAGTCTAACACTTCCCCAGCCTTGAGCAAATGATATAACCTCTGGGAGATTTAGCTTTTCATCCTTAAAATGCATCTGCTTGCCATGAAGTTTGCTGTGAAAATCAGGTAATATTTAACTGGCCTTGTGAAGCACTCCTTTTTCCAAGAGGGAGATAATAAGAAAATGATCTGAAATAATGTAAACTTTTATTGAAAGGTAAAATTATTGCTAATTCTCTTCTACATAGTTTGCTCTTTTTAAGGGTGATCTATGCATATTAATAATTCTATTCCTAATTTCTTACCTACAGATGATGTTTGGCAAGAAATCAAAGACTTTATGCACCACAAAGAATGTTTATTGTAATAAATAAACCAGCTGTGGACTTTTGATCAATACATCAATATCTAGATTTTTTTAGCTTCTCTTTCTGTTGCATTCTGCCAGTCAAGCTTCTTTATATAAATATGAAGGAAAATGAACACCTAGTAACACATTTGATGTCACTCTGATGAACTTTATAATGCTTAATGTCATTTTGTTTAATTTCATGTTTCATAAAAGCTTCTCAATTGCAGGATCAATTACTTTCAATCTCCACATCAATCAGTCCAGATGGTTCTCATTATACGCTAAGGATAGCTGCAAATTGAGATTTTTGAACCCATGATGCATATTGTGTTAATCCTTGATATGGAAGAGTCCTTCTGCAGAATAATAAGTGGAGCTGAAAAAGGTGCAGTTTACATTTACAAATTGAATATTATTTAAAGATTGAAAGGGACTCTTTAAAGTGTTATAACAAGATGAATATTAAAAAATACAGTCCAGAAAAATCAAGTCATTTCACTTGTGTTTTCATTGCTGAAATAAGAACATCATTTCCTTTCTTATTCTAATTTGAATTTTGATTTGAAAGTATAAAAACCCTTCAGGAGTGTTTTGTATTGCAGTAAACTATAACTTGTTCTGTAAACATTCTTTTTTGTTAGGCTAAGAATATGAGTTATATTTCTTTGTGTATGATACGATTCCTTTATTGTGAATTTTTCCTGAACTTAACTCACAGGTAGACTATATTTCAATATGAATAGTTTGAAAATAATGTATCTGATACAGGATAATAATTTTACTTTTCTTACTGATTTAATTAAGAAGGTAATTTTTCATGATTTCCATTTGGCTGCATTTTCATCTACTTCAATCATTTTCTATATTGAAAGAAATTATGAAGTTTAATTTTTATTCAACCCTCTTAACATTTTACATAAACAATACATATAGTGATATGTTAAATTTGGAGGGGGAATCAAGCCTCCATTCATTCTTAATTTTATTAATACATTTATTGGGGAAAGAATATAATTCTCCTGAATGTTCAAGCAGTAATAGAAATTCATAAGAGACAGAATTAATAATTGAAGGGTCAATTTATTAAGATATGACAATTGAAAATATATGTGCATCCCAACATTGGAGGACCTAAGTACTTAAAGCAAATATTAACAGAACTGAAGGGAGACATAGACAACAATACAGTAACAGTAAGGGACTTCAATAACTCACTTTCAACAGTGAATAGATTATCCACACAGAAAATTAATAAGGAAACAGTAGACCTGAATAACGCTATAGACCAAATGAATCTAACAGACATACACAGAACATTTCATCCAACTACACTAGAATACACATTCTTCTCAAGTCCACACAGAAGATTCTCCAGGATAGGTCATATGTTGGGCTGCAAAGTAGACTTAACAAACTTAAGAAGATTGAAATCATACCTAGTATCTTTTCTGACCAAAATGGTATAAAACTAGAAATCAGTAATAGGAGAAAAAATGAAAAATTCACAAATAAATGGAAATTAAAGAACACACTCTTGAGCAACCAAAGGGTCAAAGAAGAAATCAAAAGGAAAAAAGTATCTTGAGACAAAACAAAAACACAACATATTAAAATGTATGGGATGTAGCAAAAGCAGTTCTAAGAGAGAAGTTTATAGCTATGAAGGCATACATCAAGAAAATAGAAGGGTCTCAAATAAACAAACTAACTTTACAATTAAAGGTACTAGAAAAAACTAAGCCAAAATGAGCAGAAGGAAATAATAAGAATTAGAGCAGGAATAAATGAAATAGAGACTAGAAAGACAATAGAAAAAATCAATGAAGCTAATAGTTCGTTTTTTGAAAGGGTAAACAAAACTGACAAACCTTTACTTAGACTAACCAAGAAAAAAGAAAGAGGACTCAAATAAACAAAATTAAAAATGAAAAAGAGTACATTACAGCTAACATCACAGAAATGCAAAGGATCATAGGAGGCCACTATGAATAAATATACACCAACAAATTGGATAACCTAGAAGAAATGGATAAATTCCTAGAAATACAACCTATCAAGACTGGATCATGAAGAAACAGAAAATCTAAAAAGACAATGAATAAGGAGATTGAAGCAGTAATTAAAAACCTCTCAAAAAAGAAAAACCCAGGACCAGATGGTTTCACTGGTAAATTCTACAAACATTTATAGAATAAATGCCAATCCTTCTCAAATTCTCCAAAAAGATGAAGAGGGAGTACTCTCAAACTCGTTTTATGAGGCCAGCATCACTCTGACATCAAAGCCAGATAAGGATGCTACAAAAAGAGAAAACCTGCAGGCCAATAACCTTGATTAATATAGATACAAAAGTTCTCTACAAAATTCTAGCAAAAAAATTCACTCGCACATTAAAAGGATCTTGCACCATGATCAGGAGGGATTTATCCCTGGGATGCAAGGATGGTTCAAGATACACAAATCAATAAATGTGATATGCCACATTGATAGAATGAAAGACAAGAGATATGATCTTCACAATAGATGTAGATAAAGCATTTTACAAAATTCTAAACTCTTTCATGAAGAAAGCTTTCAACAATTTGGGTACAGAAGGAACAAACCTTAACATACTAAAGCCTATACATGACTAACACACAGCTAATACTATACTCAACAGTGAAAAGCTGAAAGCTTTTCCTTTAAGGTCAGGAACGAGACAAGGGTGTCCATTCTTGTCACTCTGGTTCAATATAGTACTGGAATGCCTAGTTAGAGCAACTAGGCAACAAAAAGAAATAAAAGGCATTCAAATTGGAAAGGAAGGAATAAAATAATCTCTGTGTGCAGATGACATGAGCTTATGTATAGAAAACCCTAAGAGACTCCACCAAAAAACTCTTAGAACCAATAGATGAATTCAGCAAAGTTGCAGGATACAAAACCAACATACAGAAAACAGTTACATTTCTATAGACTAACAGCAAAATGTCTGAAAAAGAAATAAAGAAACCAATCCCATTCACCACAGCATCAAAAACAGTAAAATACTTAGGGATAAATTTAACCAAAGAGGTGAAAGGTTTGTACACCAAAAACTATAAGACACTGAGGAAAAAAAATGAAGAAGACACCAATAAGTGGAAAGATATCCTGCATTTATGGATTGGAAGAATTAATATTGTTAAAATGTTCATACTACTGAAAGCAGTCTACAGATTCAATCTAATCCCTATCAAAATTCCAATGGCATTTTTCACTGAAAGGGAATAAAATCCTAAAATTTGTATGGAACCACAAAAGACCCCAAATAGCCAAAGCAATCCTGAGAAAGAACAAAGCTGGAGGCATCATGCTTCCTGCTTTCAAACTATACTACAAAACTATTGTAATAAAAACAGTGTGGTTCTGGCATAAAAACAGACACATAGACCAATGGAAGAGAATAAAGAGCCTGGAAATAAACCTCCACATGTGACCAACTAACAGTTGGCAAGAGAGCAAAGAAAACTTAATCGGGAAAGAATTTTTGAAGAGACTTCTTCAATAAACGGTGTTTGGAGAACTGGTTATTCACATGCAAAATAATGAAACTGCACACCTATGTTACTCCACTCACAAAAATTAACTTGTAATGGATTAGAGACTTAAATGTAAGACCTGAAACCGTAAAACTCTTAGAAGAAAATGTAAAGAGCTGCTTGACATTAGTTTTAACAATGATTTTTTGGATATGACACCAAAAGCACAAGCAAAAAAAGGAAAAAAAAAAAAACAAACACATGTGGGGCTACATCAAACTAAAAAGCTTCTGCACAGCAAAGGAAACCATCAACAGAATGAAGAAGCAACCTGCAAAATGGGAGAAAATGTTTGCAAACTGTGCAACCAACAAGGGATTAATATCCAAAATGTACGAGGAACTCATACAATTCAATAGCAAAAAAACCCCAAATAATCTGATTAAAAAATGGGTAAGGAAAAATAGACATTTTTCTTTGCAAAGAAGACAAACAAATGACTGACAAGTACGTGAAAAGATGCTCAGCATCATTAATCATCAGGGAAATGCAAGTCAAAACCACAACGAGATATCACCTGACACCTGTTAGAATGACTATTATCAGAAACCAAGAGATAACAGGTGCTGGTAAGGATGTAGAGAGAACAGAACCCTTGTGCACTATTAGTGGGAATGTAAATTGGTACAGCTGTTATGTAAAACAGTATGATGGTTCCTTAAAAAGTTAAAAATAGAGCTGTCATATGATCCAGAAATCCCACTTCTGGGAATACATTTGAAGGAAATGAAATCACTATCTCGAAGAGATATCTGCGCTCCCATATTCATTGCAGCGTTGTTCATAATAGCCAAGACATGGAAACAACCTAAGTGTCCATGGATGGATGGATGAATAAAGAAAATGTAAATGTGTTTAATGTGTGTATATGTGTATATATATGTATGTATGTATATATGTGTGTGTATGTGTATATACATATACAATGGACACAATGGAATATTTCTCAGCCATAAAAAAAAGGAAATCCTGCCAATTGTGACAACATGGTTGGATCTTGAGGGCATTACACCAAGTGAAATAAGCCAGGCAGAGAAAGGCATACACTGTATGTTCTCACATATATGAGGAATCTGAAAATAGCCAAACTCATAGAAACAGGGAAGAATGATGGTTACTAGGGGCTGAGTGTTATGGGAAATGGGGAGAAGCTGGTTAAAGGGCACAGACTTCCAGGGATAAGATGAATAAGCTCTGGGTATCTAATATTCAGCATGGTGACGATAGTTAGCAATACTCTATTAGGCGCTTGAATGTGCTAAGAGAGTAGATCTTCAATTTCTCACCACAAAAAATATTGTAATCATATGAGGTGATGGATGTGTTGACTAACCATATGTGGTAATAATTTCACAATGTATATGTGTATCAAGTTCACATCGTACACCTTAAACTTCCACAATGTTATATGTCAATTATATCTCAATTTTTTCCCATAAAGCTGAAAAAGAAAGAATAATCAAATATCTTCATCATGTGGTATTGACATTCCCTTTTTGTTTCTGTCCTTTCCACCAGAATTTGAGCTCTTGAAGACATTGGCCAGGTATTCCCTTCATTAACTTACCCAATATTTTCAGGGAACCTATGCTGTGAATATCACTGCAGCATTTAACTTATCTTTAAATTATGGATATTATTTAGAGAGCTGGAGAGGAGGATAAGGGGCATAAGCATACTACAGGTGTTTAAAACATCTGGAGACTTGGAATCTTTGTTCATGTATTTTAAACATGATTGCCTGGGTATAAAAGCAGAACCTGCTAAATGCCAAAATTGTACTTTTTCAGGTAATATCCAGCATGTAACAATTGGTGACATTGAAGTTCCTCCATGAAGTTCCTCGTGAGAGTGGTAACTGAAAAACATAGTTCATCCATGGGGAATGAAGACAGTAACAGACTAGGTGATTCAGGAGGGAATGTCCCTAGCATTTTGAGAGGAAAAATGTGAATAAATCAATCTGATTAATGTAGAGAGTTCTTCTAGAAAATACACAAAATCAGGTCAGGCTAAGTAATGTGGTGGTTAAAGAAGATAGAGCTGGGATGTTTGGAGGGTAGCTATAACAGAATCAGCCCCTTTGCCTTTACCATCTTCTTCCTGTCATCTGTGTTGATGTCTATCAAGTGGCATAGGACTACTTACTCTCATTATGGTGATTATATCCCAAGAAACATTGCAACTAAAATAAGCTTTCCAAATGTGTCCAAAATTTCTATCTCTAGAAAAGTTTATTCAGGGAACTTTGAAAATGGAATAGCAGAATAGATGTAGCAATTCATTTCCTTAGCTTGACTTTTCTCCCTCGTCAACCTGAATAAGACTCGATAGTCCAGGAAGTTAAATGGAGACAAAATGTGAAAAGTCAGCCTGAAATTGTCCAAAAGGTTGTATGATGTCTCCTCCCTTGATTAAATACACCTGTTTTTGTATCATATTCATCCATTCATTATTCAAGAGTTATTTTTGAGAAACACTGTAGTATGATGATTAGGAGCACATCCTCTGGAGCCAGACTGCTTGGATTAGTATCAGGGCCCCTCCCCATACTAACTGCGTGACAATGGGCAGGCCACTAGGCTATAAATTAGGGATAATAATAGTATCAATAACAGTAGTATCAATACTGTCCTGTTTCCAGCAATTCCACTTCTAGGAATATATCCAAAGGAAACAAAAACATTAACTCAAAAAGATATCTGCATCCTCATGTTCATAGCAGAATTACATATAATAGTCAAGACATAGAAACAACCTAAGTGTCTGTTGATAGACGAATGGATAAAGACGTTGTGGTATATATATACAATGGAATATTATTAGGCCATAAAAAATGAGGATATTCTATCATTTGGGACCAAATGGATGGACCTTGAAGGCATTATGTCCAGTGAAATAAGTCAGAGGGAGAAATGCAAATACTCTATGATTTCACTTATATGTGGAGTTGAAAACAAAAGAAAACAAAACAGCAGATGTGTAGAAAAAGAGATCAGATTTACAGTTATCAGAGGTGGGAGGTGGAGGAGGAGGATGGGAGAAAGGTAGTCAAAGGTACAAACTTCCAGTTATAAGATAAATAAGTACTGGAGATGTAATGTACAACATGATGACTATAGTTAACACTGCTGTATGATATATAGGAGAGTTATTAAGAGTAGATCCTCAGTTCTCATCACAAGGATAATTTTTTTTTCTTTTTATTGTATATATATGAGATGATGGATGTTAACTAAACCTATTGTAATCATTTCACAATATATGTAAACCATCAAGCTGTAGACCTTAAACTTATATAGTGATGTATGTCAATTATTTTCATTAAAACTGGAAAAAATTAAAAAAAAAATACGATCCCGTTATTGATTATATTGCATGAGCTCATGTATATAAAGCATTTGCATATGGTAAGCACTGTATAAATTTAGCTATTTATATTTTTATTTCTTGAACACCTAGCATTTTTTTATCTTTTTATTTTGAAATAATTGTGGATTCACAGGAAATTTCACATACAGTACAGAGAGAGGTGCCATGTACTCTTCACCCAGTTTCCTGTAGTTTCACATTATATACCTACAGTACAATATAAAACCCAAGAATTTGACATTGGCACGAAGCCTGTGTATTGTTCTATATCAGTTTATTCATACATACAAGTGCGTGTAACCTCTACTACAAACAAGATACAGAACTATTCCATTACCACAGAGCTCTCCCTCACGCTTTACAGTCAACAACCATCCCATACCTTCTACCACCCCTAACCCATGGAAGTCACTAATGTGTTTTCCATCTGTATGTCATTTTTAGAAAGTTATATAAATGAAGTCATATACTATATGACCTTTGGAGATTTTTTTGTTTTGAGCATACTGCTGTGGGATCCAGTCAAGTTATTGCAGGCAGGAGTAGTTTATTCCTTTTTATTGCTGAGTAGTATTCTATCACATAGATGTACCACAGTTTGTTTAACCATTCACATATCCAACATTTTGGTTGTTTCAAGTTTTCCAGCTTTTAAACATAAAGTTGCTATGAAAGACTGTGTACAGATTTTCATCTCTCTGAGATAAATCCCCAGAAGTGCAATTGCTGGGTCATATGGTAGTATATGTTTAGTTTTTTAAGAAACTGCCAAACTATTTTCCAGAGTTCTGTACCATTTTGTATTTTCACCAGCAATATATGAAAGATGCAGTTTCTGCATTCTTGCCAGCATTTAGTGTTGTCACTATTTTTTATTTTAGCTCCTATAATAGGTGTGCAGTCACCTAATATTTTGATAAGAGCCAAGGATACAAATCTGAATATTACCTTGACCTGAGGGAGACACAATAAACAAGAAAACAAACAGAAAATAAAATTGAAGATTATGAGGGAAATAAGCAAAGCGAGGAGGTAGCTAGTAACCAGGGAAGGAATATTCATTAATTAAGGTGCATCAAGAAACTTTTCAGATGAGCTTTCAAAGAAAGAATAATCTAACTTTACGAAGGACAAGAGAAAGATCATTCTAGAAAGAGAGAAGAGCAAGCACACAATCCTAGAAGCAGAAAAGGGGTTGGCATACCTAAAGATTGGGAAAGTGATCAACAAAGTTTGGAGTATAATAAGTATTGTGGACTAAAGTTTGTGTCCCCCTTAAATTCATATGTTGAAATCCTAACCTCCAAGTAAGTGATAATCTCTCTGAGATTCAGTTTTCTCATGTGTGCAATGGTAATAATAATAATAATAATACCTACTTGATATGCATAGTGTGAAAATTAAGTAAAATTCATACAAAGTTGCTTCAATACTGAAGGCTATAAAATTAAACTTTTTGAAGTCTAAATAAATAAGCATTGTCTTCCATTTAGTTTTCACATTTTTGAATACATAAGGAGGTATGGAAAGGTATCCTATATCCACTTGTCTGTCCTATAATATTTGGATAGATGTCTCTGTGTTTAAGTACAACTGTTTTTTATAATTCATCTTAAATGATACTCCTAGGCCAATGTCATCAATTTAAAAAAGTGGAAAATTTAGGTATTTTACTTGGTCTTAAGCCATCAACCCATTTCACATATGTGACCTATTTCTTTTGAAATTAGTGAAAAAAATATTGCAAAATTTTGTCTCTTTCTATGAGAGCAATTCTATTCATTTTCTTTTCCCAGTTTTAAATATAAAGAACCTAAGAACCAATAACTTGCTCACAAGTGCTAGAGCCAGGTAAAAATCTCGTCCACGAACCTGATTCATAACACTATGTTACACTGACTTAAAAATTCTAGGCATTTATAACACATTTAGCCTGTTCCCATTCTACGTGAATATGAATGTATTGTGTCCTCTTTGTCGTTAGTGCCATCCAGTCAATTCTGACTCCCAGCACCCCAGTGTGCAGCAGAGCAGAACCCTGCCCAGTCTTTTTGCACCATCCTCACCTTCTGGCGCTATACGAGACAACGCTCCACTGCTATTCATAGGGTTCTCATGGCCAATTTTTTTCGAAAGTGGGTGGCCGGATCCTTCTTCCTAGTCTGTATTAGTCTGGAAGCTCCACTGAAATCTGTCCACCATGTGTGACCCTACTGGTATTGGAAATACCAGTGACATAGATTTTTGCATCACAGCAACACACAGCTGCCACAGTATGACAACCGATAGACGGATGGTGTGCTTCCCTGACCAGGAAATGAACCCACTGTGGTGACAATGCCAAATGGTAACCACTAAATCACCAATTATGTACTCTAGGAGAAAGAATTTTCGTAGTTGTTTGCGGCAGTACTTTTGTAAAGAAGAACAGAATATATCTTCACAGTTATAGAGAATAGAGTTGAGAAGTTCTCTTGACCTTTCATGGTCTTGTTTGTTTTTAAGTTGCTACTGAAAAGAAAAGAAAAAAAACTTAAAGGGAGAAAAGAAAAATAACCTCTTTCATAAATTAAAAGAATAATTTATATTAGTCAACACTACCTGAAAGAACAGAGAGTTCAACAGAAATGACAGTTCATAATCAAATTCAGTGAAGAGACAAGAACTTGAAAACAGACTGTAATGAATGAATACTTTCTTCTTTTCTCAATCTGAGAGACTTGCTTTCCTCATAAAAATATCAGAGCCCTTTGATTTTGACTTGTTTTGTAACTCACAATTTCAGCTTAATAGTACATGACACCTCATGAACTTTTGTCCAGAAAGCAGAAAACATTTTCTATTTTATAAAACTGTCTTTGAAGGGATGCCAGTACTTCAACTATGTACAGTGTTTTCAATAAACAAGACCACCTCTCTTTAATCCAAGGGATTTTAAATTTATTTAGATTAAATCATGCCAGAGGCTAGAGTGCTGTAAGGTTCATTAAAGATGCACTATTAAAGATGAATAATTCTCTTGCATAACATTAGACAGCATATCTTCTATGGAATTTCCTTCTAAGTATGGGACATTTTTGGCTACCCATATTTGAAAACAAACTTCAAGGAGACTATTCACCTTCTTTGTATAGAACAATCTTTCAGGACACTGTATATTGACACAACTTTTCAGTAGTCAAAATATTACTTGTGTTAGGTAGTCCTTTCCCTTTCCCAGAAATTCAAGGGGTAAGTAGAGGTTTGTACATGCACCTCTCTCCAGAAAATGAGAGGGAAGAATTTTAAATATTTTGACATTACTTAAAATTAGATGTTCTAGTCCTACAGGTAAGATCGAGTATGTTAGTTAGTTTCCCCTTACTAACACCTTTTCTGAACCCCTGAGTTTCTCAGTAATATGTGAAGATCCTAAAACATTTTTGCACTTTCAGAACTAAAGGTTTGGTGATTTGGGAATTAATACCCCCCCCCACCCCATGAGGAGGCAGAGTCATCTGTCCATTATCATTTCTTATGAGTTTTCTACATTTTCATAAAGAAGAAGAATGAGAAGATCTCCAGATTTGCCTGAGGCCGGACTCAAGGCAATAAGCAGTCGTGGACAATGTCCTACTTAACTACATACAAAAGACTTTTTGGCCATTTTATTGCCTATTCAGAGAGGGTGAAGAGTGAAAGATAGTCTCTCAGACACATTGAGGCATTTGAAATGTCAAGTCATTACCTTTGGTGTTCTATAGTGCCTCACAAAGTTGTAAAGTTTTATGAATAATCTTGTATGCAAATGTCTGGAATGAGGTAGGTTATTCATTTACCTTGATGAAATTCAGATCTATCCCATGGACATAATTATACAGATACAATTGTTTGAGTTTTTCTCCATGAGCCATTATCTGCATCAGGTTTAATTCCACCTCAGCCCACTCTATGTGCAACTGCCTGCTCTCATCGTCTAACTCTTCTTTACTTCTGACCAGTTTTTGCTTTAATGGCTTCATTTAACATGGTCCTCTGCATCAGATTTTACTTTTTGGCTAACAGCTTGTTTTCTTCTTCCTGTCTTAGAAAAGGTGGCTTAATAACTGGTCTTTTAGCCTCATTTGGCCTTAAGATTTTCTCACACATGTTCCCTTGGACATTCCATATAAATGGTAGTTAATGTTTTTGAGCACCAACTTCCCTCTCTTCTGTTTTCTTATTCCTCCCCGTTGCTATGAAAATGGAAGGGGCAGAGTCTAGGCATTTGTTTTTTGTCTTAGAAAAAGTGACCTAAAACTTGCCATAGATCTACAATGTTTTAATGAATAATGACCTCTGGACAATCTAGAAAATGATGGTAAACCATAATGTGTGCCTGTGTATATGTACTATTTGTAGCTCTCTTGTCATCTGTATAAAGAGATTTGTTAAATATCTGGGGAAAGATCATTTTTATACAAATGAAGTGTGTGAGTTAAAAATCTGGTGAACAAAATAGAACTATACATTCACGATTTGGAAGCTTTTCTACATAATTCCTTGAAGAATTGCAATTGCTAATTGTTTCTGCCTTCTCTGCCAAAAAAGACTAATATTTGGACTTAAAATGAAAAAGGAAACCTTACTAAGGGAAAGAGGAATTTCTTTAGGAAGTAACTATGGAGCACCCTACGGGGAGAGTGAATCAGATTAAAATAATCACTGTAGGAATTTCCTTGTTAGAGAATATCCAGCCTGGCCTCGGGAAAAATGTATCTCTCTCTTACTGCTTTATTTCTCATCTCTTTGACTATGCCAATTCCCACTTTAGTAAAACTATTACCTATTCTAGGAACATGCCCCTCACAGGTGCAGCCATCTATAGCAGTTGATCTTCCTGGTTCAATTATATTCCATTTGTGTTCTTCCTCTGCTTCTAAATAATTCTCTGAAACTAAATATATATATTTATGCCCAGGTCCAAAAGTGGTCTTAATCTGGGGCAACTATAACCTCTCCCTTGGGTCTACTCACTGGCCTTTGTAAGACATAGCCATTGCCTGATTTTCTTTTGGATCAGATCCCTATTCTCTGGCATTCTTGGCCTTACTCTTAAATTTAAGATTTCCATCCCTACAATGTCTCTCAAACCAACCTTGAAACCCAGGAAGGGTGAAGAGATTATGAGATTTTTAGTACTCAAGACGTGCTCAGTTTAATTATATCCTAGGAATCTGGTTAGTCTACAAATGGAATTGTAAAATGGTTGTCAGTTATTTCTGAAGAAATGTGGAGAACAGGAGATGTAAGTGAGTAGCCTATTACATCAAATACCTCCAATGAACTAAGCCTCCTCATATCCACACCCTTGTATAGCCCTCTCCCACAATGACTTTCTAGAAACGTGGTAAGTGATAGTGAATTAGGGCTTGCCAAATTGAAATGGCAACACTGCCATGAAAGAAACCTGATCTGTCCTACTAGAGAGGTCAAGTGGAAAGGAACCAGGGCTTCCCAGATGACAGCACCAAAGAACTGCCAGACATTTGAGTGATGTCACTTTGGACCATATAGACCTAGATAACCATATGAGCAAACCTAGGCAAGACTCAGAACACCTAGCACAGTCTAAATTCCAAATTGTGAACTTTTGTTTGAAGTAACTAAGTTTCATGATTGTTTGTTATACAAGAATGAATAATTGAAATCATAACCAAAATAAGATAAGATATTCTGTTTTATGAATTGAGCACATGAGTATTTCATAATATACAGATTATTTATCTTAATGGCATCACAAGCTGAGTTTTACTGAGAGTTATTAGAACAGATTATTTGGGCATTGATAAGAAAATAGTGATCATTGGGGGCCATCATATATTTACTTATAACATGACCTTTCACACTAACTCATTTACTTCTTTGTTTCAATTATCCTATAAAAACAAGATATTGCTTTCAACAGTGTATCTGAGATATTTTCTAAGGGCTCTCAGATTAGTTTCATGTATGGAGTGGAGATATATGGATTGGAGACAACAAGATACAATGTTCTCAAATTGAATAATTGTACAATGTGTCTAATAGGAAATCAAGGACAACTTGATTGACGTTTAGTGTATGATGTAAGATTCTTCCTATAGCCCTCTTTCTTTCCCTTTTTTAACTCATCAGTATAGATGAAGACACAGAATGTGGTACATATCAAATATATAGATGATACAACAGGAAAACAGTAAACACTACGTGAAACTATTACAACCACAAAATATTGACTCAGATTGGAGTAATGACCCAATGTAGCATGATAAAATCAAATGGAATGGGGAATATATAAAATCCTACGTTTCTTATGAAATTTTACTTAGTGGCTGCACATATTTAAAAAAAAGTATCAGTTTTTATCAATAGTGGGATATGTATGAATCAGTGATTGTTGTAGTTCCCAACAAGTTAATTTGAACTAGGGATACTGTGATGGTTAATTTTATGTATCAACTTGACTGGGCCACAAGATGCCCAGATATCTGGTCAAACACTATTTCTGGGTGTGTTTGTGAGGGTGTTTCTGGAAGTGATTGGCATTTGAATTGGTGAACTGAATAAAGCATATTGCCCTCCTCATGTGGGTGAACATTGTCCAATTGTCCAATCTTTGGAAGGCCTAAATAGAAAAAAAAGGCAGAGGAAGATTTATTTCTTGCTCTCTGACTGACTTCTTGAGCTGAGACATCGGTCTTCTGCTCTTCTCCTGCTCTTGACTTACACCATCAGCACTTCTCATTCTCAGGACTTTGGACTTGGATTGGAATTTACATCACTGGTTTTCCTGGGTCTCCATCTTGCAGACGTCAGAGGCTGATCATGGGCCTCCATAATTGCCTGAGCCAATTTCTTATAATAAATCTCAAAATCTCATTTTAGATCTCATTCTAGAAGCCATATATATGTGATTATATACTATTATATATAAATATTAATTATATTTGTGTATAGATAGATAGATAGATCCTATTGGTTCTGTTTCTCTGGAGAACCGTGACTGATACAGATACAATGTAAAAGTTTAGAAAGGGATTTACATTTCTGTTGTTCTCTGCATGTTAGATGACATCCAGAATTATAGAGTTAAATCTAACCTCATGAAAAGTTCTATTAAATTGCATTTGAAAATTCCTTAAGTACTCATCAATAGTCATTGTGGGTTTGCAAAGATATGATAAAAGGTGATTGCTGTCTATTGGAATCATCTGCCGTTTTCAACAGACAAAACGATTATTTGCATTTAGGTCTATATAAAGGGGATTACATATAATTTTTTAAAAGACAAGTCTGGGTTCAGCAAAAATATTTACTTAAGATTATTGTTGCTTCCATTAAGAACTAATGTGTTGAGTTTGCTGTAGGGACCATGTTGTAAGAAATATTGCACCCAGTAGTTTATGCTCCAAGACTACAGAGAAACAACTATGAGCACAATATGAGGAATGACATTCTTCCTTTCACAACTGTCTCTAGACATGGTGCACTCTCTTAAGAAGTACTAATTTCCCTGTACCTGAAGAGATTCATGAATCAGAAAGGATATAGACTCCTTGAATGTTCAAAATACCAGCAAATCTTAGAGATTGTTACTCTGTGATGGTAATTATCATCTCACAAGAGTATAATTAGCTTCTTTTAAGAGACATAGAGTCCTTCTGAATCATCCTCAAACACACATTACCCCAATTGCCTAGAGAAATGTTTAGCAATCCACACAGAATTACTCTCAATGAGGCTTAGAGAAAACATTCTCATAAGTGTTTGAAGAACACTAGAATTGAAGAAAATATGGTAGAGCTTGTAGGTTGGTTTATTCTGCCTCCGCTGCTCTGCAGACCTCAGACTGTGGCATATGTCAGTACACAGAATGTTCACCAGAGCCACGACAATTTAGAGAAATATGATGAAGGCTTTGCTCTGAAACTGTAAACACCAATCTCTGTCCAAGACCCACAAAATCAGATTATCTGTTTTATTTTCATTGATTTGTAGTCCTTGCATTTTTTTTTCAGACCTATTTATAGAGCACCTCTGCTAAATAACAAAGTTATCACTATAAGATAGAGATCCAGGTCTCCTTGATAACATCGAAAGCTCCATGGCCAAATCTGGTTGCTGTGTGTTGTACGTATGCACCAAGGAAATTACTTTGAAATGCCTTCTCATATTAGAAATAATAAATTACACATACCCATTAACTATATCACATTTTGTTTATACCATTTTCAGTTTTAACCTGGCCACATAGCAGATTTTCCTCATGATTGGTGAACATGGTAGTTTAATGATTCAGATAAACTGTTTTGCAGAGGCATTTGAACTTAGAAATTGATTGCGTAACTCCTCTGATTATCTAAATTTTAAAGGGATCTTCTCAACCACATTTTATTTCCATTAGTACTCACACTGACAAATTGATTTACCACCTCATCCTCACAAGGTGTAAAGATTCCAATATACATTTAATTGTTTCTGAGAACAGTGTCCATTTAATTGCTGCCTTATAGTCTCCTCAAGTTATTTGTCCTCATTTAGATAGTTCCAGAACATTTCTCAATTAGGATGAAAATTTCTATTCCTTTGTAATTACTAAAACATATAATGGTTGATGGTAATTCTTATTTCACTTCTTACAAATTTAATTTGAAGTGGAGAGGCATTACTATAAATATATCCCTAAAAATAAAAAAACATTAAAAGTAAGAGTTGAGCATCAAGGTATCAAATAACAATTGAAAAACTCTATCAATTCAGAAATATTAAACAAAAAACACTATTACGTCCATAAAATTTTCACAGAGAATCACCCAAATCTGAGAATACAGACTCTTTCCTAAGGTGAAACTATTTTTGGCTTACCCAGTCTTTGGATAGTGTTTAACTGATTTAGAGGTTCACTAGACAGAATCAAGATAGGTAGTGAGAATTATTGTGCCAGGGAAAGTCTTGGAATGCTTGCCAACTCTGCTCTCAACCCCAGCAGACTCTCTATGCTGTGGGTAGAAATATGAGTAAATTAAGCCGTTTTGAGACTAGGCCAGTGAGTCTTAATTATTGATCGATTGATTGTCCAGTTAATAAATTTTGCCTTTAACTAAGTATATGGTGTATCATTTAATAATCACTTTGAAAGACCTCAAATTCCAAGGGTTCAAAGAGCAGATATTAAGGTAATAGACAATTGATAGTATGAAAACTTATATTACATGGAAAAAAAATCCCAAGATACAATACAAAGTCCAGTAATGTGTACTTAGGCGTATTTTTAAACAGTAGGAAAAACGATTAATGGCGTATTTGTACTGTCCCAAATTGGATTGCCTTAATGTAGAATCGGTGTCAGTATCCACCCATTGAGAAAGACTTTAAAGGCTGATACCCTCTCTTCACTCCCAATCTCCTTACTAAAAAAGACGGCATTCCTTCTTTTTGTTCCATTACCACTGCCTGACATAGTGACTGGAATCCCCACATTAAAAAGAAAAAATATGCCTTTGGATTAAGATGTTGAAAGGATCTGATAAATGCTAATGATATCGTGAAAGATACGAGACATTAATTAGTGTTTCTGACCATTCTTGACCTTTTTCACAGCATAACACAATCTCATCAGGACCATCGGTCATTTAAAGTAGTGATTCTCAAGTGTAGGCTGAGGAGAAGGAGAGCAACCCAAACCCCAGGGAGGCAGATGCCCCAGGTGGGGGATCACTGCAGTTAACCTGTATTGGTCATGTAAACTAGGATTAGCAGTTAGGGACTAGTTATCATTTTATTTTTCATGGACTTTACATGGCAAGGTAAGGTGCGGGGGGGATTAAAAAACGATTCTCACTAGTTAGAAAGCACATTAGTTAATATAATACTAGCAACTGTAACAAAATCACTCCAATGGGTACAATGTCTCAAAAAATAGAAGTCACTCAAAGTCTCAAATGGGTGTTCCATATGGCAGACGGTTTTCCTTCAGGCAATGTTCCGAGGATTCAGCCTCCTGTTATCTTGTGGTTCTACCATGATCTTGTAGGTCATTCTGTTCATTTGCATCAAGCCAGGAAAAAACAAAAAAGGGAAAAGCACAAAAAATTGCATGCGGTGGTACTTTTATGAGCAAGACCCGTAAGTGATGCTCATTATTGCTATTCACATTCTATTGGCTTGAACTGGAGCTCATACCCACTGCACCCCCATCCCCAAGTACAAAGGAGGCTGGGAAATGTTGTCTAGCCATTTGCCCAGGAATGATGAAATAGGGGTGGTGAGCTGCTAGCAGTTGCTGCCACATGCAGTAGCATGAACATTGTACTTCAACATCTCAGCATCCAGTAAGGGGAGAAATAAAATAGGACTAAATAAAGATCATTCTCCAAATTCATTGAACAGAATCCCCAGCCTTTCAAAAATTATATATTGCACTCTGTGCTCAAATATATGTTGCTGTTCTTGCTTACCACCAACTTAATCTTTTAAATTCTACCGGTTTCCTAATACCTAAATACTCTCAGCTCTCAGCTTGGTAACTGTGGAGATCACACAACCTTGGAACATATTTAACATATATTAATGGCAGTCAGTTAGAGATGTGACAGATGAGTTGAATACTAGAGGAGTATGGAGAGAAATACTGTAAATTCCAGGAAAGATGCTTTTTTGTTGCTAAATGAATTTGCCATCACAACATATCCACTTACCAGGCAATGTATCATTTCAGACTCTACAATTTACTCACCTGCAGTTGAGAAACAGCTGTGAGGTAAGAGAAATGTCTGCTTTCTCTCTCATATTGCTGTTACTTTGAGCAAGTCACTTCACCTCTCTGGCTTTCTTCTCTCTGTAGGATAAGAGAGGTAGACTAGATAAGAGAGGTGGGCTAGATAACAACCCCCTTTTTTTCTCTTTGTCCATATTTTCATTCATAGTCCTATAAAGTACTCTTTTTGGAACCTGTTTCTAAACATAATTTAAGAATTCTTAAATGGTTTTATAAATTGTATTTCAATATGTAGGCCCATATGGGGATCTTTGTAAACCTTCTCCTGTCAGAATTAAAATCATGATTTCACTGATTGCATGGGGTAAAGATAAAAGGATACTGCCTCTTTTACTAATGTTGGAAGTACAGAAACAGTTTGGGGTGTAAGATCATATTTTTTAGCAAAGTGTGGGTAGTTCTTTTTTTAATCCAGAAAGCAGAATGTTTTCATCACATCCTTAGATGGACGTGACTATAATATACCAAAAATATTTCTATTACTTAAAAATATATCATGAATATACATTCTGTAACAAGGCTGCCTTTCTAAAGGAAAAGGATTATTTTGTTACGGTACAGTAACTGCTCTGGCTCCTTTCCTGCTGAGCTCCCAGCTCTGAGGTCATTAACCACCAAGCTGGCTACAAACCTGTTTTTATGCAGCCCAGTGGGAAGAATTGGTTCTTGATGTGGGACAAGAAGGAATCAACTCTGAAGATATTTGACTCTTTTCTCCAAAGTCTTTCCCTAAGTAACCTTTTTCTTTGTGCCAATCTTACTCTCTACCCTTTTACGTTCATCCTAGTTCTAGATTATCTTTTTTAATTGACCATGCTCCGTTCAGCTTTTTTTGAAATTATGTTGGAAATTTCTTCCCATACTTTGGGAAATGCAGAAAGTATTGGTAGAATGAGCAAAAGTTTATGGTTTATTCATGCAAACTGAGTCAGCAAGGGCACCCCAAACAAGCTGTGGCTATGGGGAGAGAGCGAGGCGGAAACAATATTCACAGGCAGCACACTTCAAGTTGCAAGTTTGAAATTATTTGAGCTCTCTCCTGGAGCAGCTGATTTTTCTCTGTAGGAAGTTCTTATCTACTGCAGAGGGAAGACTGGGTTATAGAAGGGTAAACAAACATTGCAGATTGAAGATGTTCTGATTCTGAAATGAAATCAAATTTCAGATCTCAGCATTATGAACTCTTAACTAGGGAAGTCTGGGCACTAGGGACTTTCAGAAAAAAAGAAACAAAAATATGAATATCTCCCAAGCTTCATGCCCTATGCTATATTTTCTGCAAAAAAAGTGTAGGATTTCGATAATTGTGCATAACATAAATGGAAGTCTACTTGTCTGCACAATAAGTTCCAGGAAAGGTTTTTGAATTTGATGTATTAGAGAATATTATGTGTTAAGTTAGAAACATCAGAGCTCTAAGGGGCTTTGGGATCATCCTATTACTTTATTTTATTGAAGGAAAAAGAAAGGCCTAAATAAGTTGAGTGACTGTTGCCCAAGTTTGCATATGGAGTCACCCATATTGAGATTTGGCATATAGTTTAATTTCTGCTCATCAAAGGAGAAAAAGAGTGAAAAAGAAAGCCATACATTGAAATAACTAAATACTGCACTAAGATTACTCACTGACATTTTTTTGTTTTGTTTTTTGTGAGGAAGACCAGCCCTGAGCTAACATTCATCGCCAATCCTCCTTTTGCTGAGGAAGACTGGGCCTGGGCTAACCTCTGTGTCTATCTTCCTTTATTTTTTATATATGGAATGCCTGCCACAGCCTGGCTCGATGAGTAGTGCATAGGTCCATGCCTGGGATCCAAACCTGTGAATCCCAGGACGCGGAGCAGAATGTGCGAATTTAACCACCATGCCACCAGGCCAGCCCCAACTCACTGCAGTTTTGCATGGACACGTGACATAAGAACTTAACAGACTGGGAAGGTTAACTGAAAATTATCTGAGTAAAAAAAATAAAATTAGCAAGTCGCTTATAAAAAAGATAAAACCAAAACAAAGAAAACAGGACAACCAAGAATTTCACCCTCTCATTATTCATGGAAATAATCTCACTATGGCATTATGAGGATGAAGATGTGGAAAAACAAACAATGTCTTCTGAAAGCACCTAGTAGCATTTTTCTCCCGTGAATTTATACTAGCATGCATATGTGAGAGAAAAAGTCTTTGGATTTTGACAGTATTCTGATAGTAATTAGGTGCAGTGGGAATGTTTGTGGGTATACATTTACATGAACTAAACTGAGAATAAGGCAAATTAGGTGAATGGCTGCCATCTCTGAGTTAGGGGAAAATATAAATGATGGAAGAGGGATGGGATTTCAGATTTGAATACCCAAAAGTCTTGGTCAATGGTGATACATTGACTAAAATAACCAATTATATAAGGTAAATTTGTTTGAAGTTCTTTCAGGATCCTGTTATAGAGTATGAATAATATAGAAGAAAAAAATGATACAAAGATTACTTGCCACAATGTGAGCTTTATTTCCGGAGAACATTAAGGAACAATATATATATGGCATAAAATGATTACCATTATAATGTATATTTTAAACCCATATTAGTGTATTGGACTGTTTCACTCTTTCTTTCCAATAGACATCAAACCAGGGTGTCTAGATATGAATAGTTTAACAGGAAGAGAATTCCATATCTTCAAAATCTATTAAACTCATACATAAAATTAATCTGAGAGCAGGTCATAGGCATGCTCTTAAAAATGTTGTTTCACTTTACAGAAGAAAGGCATAGCTCTCTCCCATTCTGTATCTTATTATGGTACGTTCCCTGGAATGGAAAAAATAATGGAGGTATCAAACAAGTAGACCATTCAATATATTGATTTCAGGCACCTTCTTTTAGTCAATGCTTCTTTAATGCATATTTCTTTTAAGGATAAAGAGCTCCATCAGAAAATGCTGTATTTAAAACTGTATGAAGATGTTCTTAAATCAGATATATTACAGAGTTTGGCAATGCAAGTGATGATAATTTTTATTTAATGGCATGTTCCTTTCTATCTTATCACACTGTCAAATGATTTAACTTCTGAGGGAAAGGCTCATTAAAGGAAAACAGAAGGAGCATCAGGAAAGAAACGTTGAAAACTGTGGTCCATTAATTCATCTATAAAACAAACTCATGGCAAGACTCCTTGCTTTAGCTAGCTATATATTTATCTAAGAACTGGAATTCATAAGTGAGATAAGCACCAGAGGGTTATATTTTCAGATCTACACTTGAACTGAAAAATAATATTGGACTTTTTATTGACAGAGAGTAAGTCTGATTAGGTTAATTTACTGGACAAGGAGACTTGAGTTTGCCAATTAGGTTATGTATTTTTCATTTTCCGCAAATTGAATAACCTAAATTTGTAGCTCCAAGGCTTTGATATTAATATATTTAAAATGCATAAAGAGATTAAAAATATTTCATTAAAATATGACACTGGTAGAGGTGTAATAAAATTAATAAATATTTTAGATTTCCTAATTCCTTCTTATTGACTTCAATAAAGCGTTTCCAAGTTAAAAAATGTGTAAATAATACATGTTTGAAAAGTCTTGGTAAAGTTTTTTCATATATGTCCTAGTTTTCTATTGTTGCATGACAAATTCCCATAAAGTTAATAGCTTAAGACACAGCCATCTATTCCCTCGGTTTCTGTGGGCTGGGAATTTGGGCATAGTCTAGCTGGGTTTTCTGCTCTGGGTCTCACAAAGCTGAAATCAAAGGGCTGACTGGGGCTGCAGATGCATCTGAGGCTCGTCTGGAGTCTTCTCCCAAGCTCATCAGCTGTTGGAAACATAGATTTCCTTGCAGTTGTATGAAGTTGCATGACTGAGATTCCTGTTTTCTCGTTCGCTGTGGAGCAGGACCACTGTTAGCTCCTAGAGGCCATCCTCCGGTCCTTGACATGTGGTCTCTCAAACCATGGCAGCTTACTTCTTGAAGGCCAGCAGGAGAATCTCTTCCCGTGAATGGCTCTGTCCCTCTTTAAAAGCTTTCTCAGATTAAACCATACTTACCCAGGATAATCTTCATTTTTATTAACTCAAAGTCAACTAATTTGGGATCTTCATTCTATGTGTAGAATGCCTTCACCTTTGACATTTAATATAATCTAATAATGAGAGTGAAATCTATAATATCTACATCTCACCCACACTCAAGAGGAGGGGATTAAACAGTGTGTGTACCCCAGGGGATGGGAATCTGGGGGTCTTTGTAGAATTCTGCCTACCACAGTACACTTCCCAGAAATTGAGAAAGAAAAAATAATCTCTCTTGGTTGGTAACAAGCTATATTGCCAGTCGGGTACCTATAGGTATTTCTCTTTTACCTAGAACCTCACTATCTGTATGGAGAACATGAATAGATTTGGATAAAATTTTTGAGATAGGGCTAGTTCTCCCCTTCATGGTTTCTCACAAGCATGAATTATAAATGGACCAGTTTGCCTAGAGGTTAGATGTATTGGACTGAACATGCCAGGCTCCTAAGAAGCATCAAAGAATATATATTAATTATTAAAGATGTTTCCATCGAAATCCATAATGTGGAAAGATGTTGTGAATTAGTTTATGATGTCCTTTCCTACTTCTTTCCAGTGAAATTTCCTCAACTGCAGAGGCTGGAAAACTGAAAACCACAGTTCTTAGATTCCTTCAAAGGTTAAGATTCCAGACTGATTTGGAAATATTTGGGTGCATTTGGAAAGTAGAAAGTAAGGCTGAAGCTGGATATTTGCTGCTTTTGAGGATTCTTCTGGTAAGCAGTATTGTGGAGACTTATTTATCAATGTGTTTATTTATTTTGCAGGACAATTACCAGCAGTACCAGTGTCTAGTCAGTAGCACCACAGGCATCAAAAGGACTGAGTGGGACATCTGTTTTGATCATGACCATTATAGCATGGTTCTGAAGCTGATAGCAGCAGTAGAAGCTTCTCAGTCATGAAAGGGACTTTCTAATTACAATGGTGGTGTGTGGATTGAGAGAAAACAGCTCCAAGGTTAGCTTTTCCATTCAGCAGGTGGCTTCCAAATCATAGAAAAGGTGGCTCCTTTGGTGGCTCATACTCTGTGGTGGCTTTGGGAGTCTTTCCTGAAAGGCACAATCATGAATCTGTTTTTTTTCACCACCACTAGTGATCCTATAAACCATCTCTTTGGCTTGGTAGTCCTTCCTTATCTTTCCTGATCTTCTCCCTTTCTGGGGAGAGAGAGTCACACTACTCTGCAGAACAATAATTTTAGTTGCTTTCTTACACCTCTCTGGCCCTTTGGATATGAATGGAGCAATTCTGTTCCTTACTGATGCCTTTTTTCTTTCAATGCGAGAGGTTTGAAAATGACCCCTTACAGTGTGGACCTAATTATATTTGTACCTAAAGGGCATTTGTTCTCAAATCTATTTGGCAAAAGGGAAGAGAATAGTTTGTTCTTAAACTTCAATGCCTATTAAAAAATTGAAAATCTCACTGATAGCGCATAGAGCTTTCATTATTTCCAGTTATAAATTTGCCAGGAGTTTCCAAGTTTAATAGCCTTTTTCATAATTAAAATGTATAGGTTAAATTGTCCATTTGCCCATGGTTATTTTTCCTGTAGGCAAATTAACTTTCTTCCTTTTTTTTCACTAGCTACTACTTTAAAAGTTTGGTTTCATAAAACCCCCAAAATTGCTTTAAAAAGAATGGATTATCACAGTGCTCGAGAAATAAAGCTGAATCGTGGTTTCCTTTTATTTTGACAGTGCTAACATCCCAATCCGCATCCAAAATCTATACTGGAAAAAATGAACTCACTGTAGCAGAAGAGACATTTGGGTTTAAATATAACAAGGACTTCTTGGCAGAAGGGCTGTTTTGGCATGGGGCCTCCCTTAATGTCATATCATGCACACAGCATGATTTAGTCCTCAGAGAATATCCAGTGTTTGAATTTTGATAAAGTTCTGGATGATTGGCTGAATTTTTTACCTTAAAATAGATTTCATTCAACCATATCTTGTATCTGCCAGCCATGCCCTTTGTGCTTCCCTGTCCACAGCGCTCATTACTATTATAATCCTGTGTGTAATATCTGTATCTGCCACTAAGCTGTATGTTCTATGAGATTCGGACTTTTTTGCATCAATTTTACTTGCTTCTGTTTATCTAGCTCATCACATTAAATGAATGCCTGAAGATGTTTAAGAAAATATCCCAAGTGTGTTTAAACATAGAGCGGTAGAATATAAATGCTGTGGAATTTTAACACGTTATATGAAATTAAGGCTATTAAAATTCATCTTTTATTTTATTTATTTAACAAATAAATAGGTAGAACTTATTATATATCAGGCACAATTCTAAGTAAAATTCAATATTTGCTTATTTTATCCTCAAACATCCCTTTGAGGAAAGCACGATTATTAACCCCCAACACAAAGAAATTGAAGCAAGTGAAAGTTTGTCCAAGGTCACTCAGGGACAAAGGGGCTGAGCCAGGATTCAGATCCAGTCTGGGCCTACAGACCAGGTTCTTAACAACTACAAGAGACCAACTTTCCAGTTTGTAAGATTTGGGAGATCATTGCTAAAAATAGATACAAAAAATGTGCAATTAATCTACATTTTATGAGTTTATGGTAAATAATTATGGTTTATGGCACATTTTATGACACTGTTGTAAACAAATATACCAATGAGAATCCGTATGGAAATCCAGCAAGAATAATGACCTGTCATCAAATTCAGAGAATTCATCTGAGTTTTCAGAAAGAGGCAAGAACAAAAGAAGTTAAAAAGATTCCGTGGGAGAACTTATTTGCCAGTAGCTTTTTCTTTACAGTCAGTTTCCTCTCCCTATTTGATTCCACTCCTCCCTGCTTCTTCAGATTCTCCCACTGATGAAAACTGAGGTGGGAGGACTCTTGGTGGGTGCTATAATGACAGTACTGTAAAGCAGCAATTATAGACTCTGAAGTTTTTTGAAATGGTTTGTGCTAGGGAAGAATCCTAAAGTATTAACACTGACTAAAATATTGTCTCTTATAAGGCATTGGCCCGGGACAAGTTTAGGCACATCACAGGTGCTTCTAATTATGTAAGAGTGTCTGTCACTGCCTTTTAAATGACGTAGCAAAGCATTCAGTACTTTTTAAAAAGCTGAGGAAAAGTTCCCTGATTTGCTAGACATGAATGCGATAGAAGTTATAAAGCCTGTAACACGTATAAGATATTATTACTCTCAGATCATTTAACTCAATATCTGAAAGCTTAACATAGGCATAAAATGGACTGTTTTTTTCTGTTTTTGATAGTAGAACTCAACTCTATCTCCTACCCTCATCTCCCCAAGAACTCAGAGGGTACCAGCAATATATCCTTCTATGCATAGAGATATGACTTTATATATATATTTTTTTTTTTGTGGGGAAGACAAGCCCTGAGCTAACATCTGTTGCCAATCCTCCCCTTTTTGCTGAGGAAGACTGGCCCTGAGCTAACATCGTGCCCATCTTCCTCCACTTTATATGGGACGCCGCCACGGCATGGCTGACAGGCAGTGCGTCGGCGGGCGCCCGGGATCCGAACTCGCGAACCCCGGGCTGCCAAGCGCGGACTAAACCGCTGCGCCACCGGGCGGCCCCGTGACTTTATATTTTTCTTCTACTTTTTTTTTTTTTTTGGTGAGGAAGATTGGCCCTAAACTAACATTCATTGCCAATCTTCCTCTTTTTGCTGAGGAAGATTAGACCTGAACTAACATCTGTGCCCATCTTCCTCTATCTTGTACATGGGTCGCCACCAAAGCATGGCTTGATGAATGGTGAGCAGGTCTGCATCTGGGATTCGAACTCACAAACCCTGGGCCGCTGAAGCGGAGTGCAAACTTAACCACTATGCCACTGGGCCAGTCCAAGATACGACTTTTCCATAAAGCTCCCTGACCATTCGCGTCTATACTTTTCCTATTATGACGTTAGTCACAATATATTGTAATGTTCTTTTTACTTGTCCCTATTCTTCATTAGGCTATGAGGTCCTTGAAAACACAGACTATTTTCCAACACAGCCACGTTTTCCCACAGGAACTAGAATGCCACTTGGTACAGAGCAACCATTTGACAAATATAGGTTGACTAAGCACAGGCTCATACTGTTTATTTCCTGTCAGTTTTCTATGCAGCTGTAACAAATTACCACTACTTAGTGATTTAGAACAATGCAAATTTATTATCTTATGTTCTGTAGGTCAGAAATCAAACATGGATCTCACTGGGCTAAAATCAAGAGGTCAACAGGGCTGCATTCTTTCTGGAGGATCTGGGGAAGAATCCATTTCTTTGCTTTTTCCACCCCTCTTCCTCGGTTCATGGCCTCTTTCTCTATCTTCAAAGTCAGATGTGTTTTAGGCCAGTGTTTTATGGTCATCTTCTCTGGTTTCATCTTCTGCTTCCCTCTTCTACTTTTAAGGACTCTTGTAATTACTTCGGGCGCGTCTGAGTATCCGGGATAATTTCCATATTTTAAGGTCAGCCAGTTAGCAACTTTAATTTCATCTGCAACCTTTATTTAACTTTGCCATGTGACATATTCACATGTTCCAGGGATTAGCATGTGAGCATCTCTGGAGAGAGGGGGCGTTATCCTACCTATCACACTTCCTATATTCTATTCTAAAGTCAGCTACATCCTTGATAGTAAAAATGGAATGGAAGGTGTAGAATATGGCTCACACAATGTCCATCCTATCTTCAACCTTCTATCTGTTTCCTTTTGTTTTGTAGAAGCTGGACAGCTAGAACTGTATATCCCAAGTTCATTTGCAGCTAGTTTTCCAGATGTGATTTAAGTCCGAAAATCAGATGCACCGTAGGAACACTTGAATTCCAAAATGAGGGAAATAGGGAAAGAAGAAGGGACATTTTTCTGGTGCATGATGTGGCAAAGGAATCCATAGGTCTGCAATCTCCACTTCCATGATTTGGGAGCTTTCTACAGTCAGAGAGGCATTTACCCAAATATGGCAGAGGCAGTGCGGGGCTACGTTTACCAGTTTTCTGATTTGGGAACTGTTGTTTTCCTGGGCAGGAACAGGATGCTTCAAGGACTTGATGGTGTCCTGGGAAGCTCCCCCAGCAGTCACAGCCCATTTGTAAGCAATGTGATATATTGGGATCTGTATTCTAGCAATTCTAAATAGATTTCCCCACTTTTAACTAGCAGTATGTTTATCTTTTTTAGTAGGACATGAAATAATGATGTATCTTATATCATTGCTGTCAGATATGTGAAGTATTGTAAATTTCATTCTGGGGAAACCATTTAGCATGGTTTCTGCCACTGAGTGCTATCTGATACAAGTAATCATTGCTTCAGTCTTAGGTCAACAGTTTATGACATAATGAAAATGAGAATCTGACCTTTAAAGTTTTACTTTAAGACATAGACAAACATACAATTTGCTGTTTTCTCTCCTAAGATCTGTGTTCTGACCACCAATGACAAAATGGACTTTTGTTCAGAGAAACAATACAGCTGGAAATATGTTGGTGCATAAGATGTATAGGATGTTTTTAAAAAGGCAGATTTATCATAATTTATGTATAGGCATTAAACCTTATCAACCTGCAATACCTGAAGAAAATAATTCTGATTATTAGACTTTCCCAAATTGATATTATTAAAAGCTACAATTTATTATGTCAGAGATTTTGTTAGGTTCTCCAAATCTCTTTGCCTTTCCTCTCCTCTGTATTGTATATGAAACACCAAGACAATTTTAAGGAAGCAGGTGTAATGTTGGAAAATTAATTTATCTTTTGCCTTAACTTTCAGTCTTAATTTATATATTCAACCTGTGCACCGAAGTATTCAGATTCAGAATATGAAATATTATGACATAAGAGATCATTATAAAACATTCAATCTTGTGCTAACAGTAAAGGTGTGATTGTAACTTTATTTGTGTGCTCTTAAAAATCAAACATTAGGGGCTGGCCTGGTGGCATAGTGGTTAAGTTTGTGCGCTCTGCTTTGGCAGCCCAGGGGTTCATGGGTTCGGATCCGGGGCATGGACCTATACACCATTTATCAAGCCATGCTGTGGCAGGTGTCCCACATATAAAGCAGAGGAAGATGGGCACGGATATTAGCCCAGGGCCAATCTTCCTCAGCAAAAAGAGGGGAATTGGCAACAGATATTAGCCCAGGGCTAATCTTCCTCACCAAAAATGAAAAAATTAAAAAAAAAATCAAACATTAAAAACAACTTGACATACCAGTTAGTAGTTGATGTTTGACTTTTTACATTCCAGGCCTTAAAGAATTCCATTTTGATAGAAATGTTTCTAAAATGTCTTCTAGGCCTCCTTTCTTCTTATTTTAAATTGAATCAAACTTTTCTTACAACACATGCTTATGCTGTGATTATTAAGCAATGTGACCAGGTGCAGCTCTAGGTGGGATGGGATGTATTACTGATGGGGCATCTGTAACCATGTTGGCTCTGAAGCTTTTCTTGGAAAAGAGTTCCAGTGCTAGCATACTTGTCTTCATCTCTCTCTTCTGTGATGAAGTTTGAGTTTAAAATTCACAGCTTGTTGACTTCCTAAGCAAAGTTCAAAAGCTACATTTCTGTAAAAAGAATTTGTGCATGAAAGGCTGAAGCGGAAAATGATCATTGTGTAGAAAATTAGCTTATTATTACCTCTTCTTGTCAGTGTCCTTTGACTCATCTGCAGAAGTTTCAATAGTAACTATTATTTCTGTATCACTAACACCATGAATTAGAGTACGCTTGGTTTTCTGTCTGGTTGCTTTATTTGCTTAGGCTGAACATTCTTCATTATTTCAAATATTTATGACAACGAATTCCTGGAAGACTCAGTGAAAGTGTACATGTTCTTTATCTTTATTGGGTGACTTCTGCTTACCTGATACTAGACTATAATTTTTGCTAAGTTTTACTTTAAAGAGCAACACAGACACAAGTAAATTTATAATTGCATCTTTATTCTAAGAACAATATTGAAAGTTCTCTAATGAATCTTTTTATGTGATAACATTTCACATTTACAGGCTGAATACCACAGTTCATAGGCTGAATATACGAAACGACACTGAAAATTCAGTTGGATAATAAAAAGTGTTTTTTCTAAGCTTATGCCCGCTTCCTTAAAAGTTTTTCATCATTCCACATGCAACAAAAAACTATTGGATTCTTATCATGTGTCAGGCATTGTGTTAGATCTGCAAAAAGAAAGATTTAGCAACAAAGGCTAGATGACATTGTTATCTCAGGGCATCTATTGTATTGAAAATACACAGGAAGGATAAAACCAATTTTGTTGGTGTTTTCATTTATCCATAACTAGTTTCTGTTCTGTCGGCAACAAGTAAGAGTGCTTAACAAGCACTATGTTATTTAATTTATGCAGTTCCACAGTGTAGGTTTGGACCATAGTTTTAGATTAACTCAGAAGCAGGGAAAACAAAGCAATTCAATCTGATTTCATACAGAAATATTATTTTAAAACTTTTAAGAATATTACATGTAATCAATACTAAATATTAAATTTACCTTTATAAAATAATTAATACCTGTATACCACCCTAAGGTATGGTTGGTTTTATTTAAACAATCACCTGTTTAAGTGGGTTCCAATTTTTAAGCCAGGAAAACTTACTCTGCAATGAGCTTCTATGTACAAAAACCTTGATGCATTTTTCTGATTATGTTCTTTGGGTACATTCCAAGAATGACCAAAGAATATACACATTTAAAAAGTTTTTCTTTGTATATTCTTAAAACCTCCACAATATTTTTTTTTTTTTTTTTTTTTTTGTGGGGAAGACCAGCCCTGAGCTAACATCCGTTGCCAATCCTCCCCTTTTTGCTGAGGAAGACTGGCCCTGGGCTAACATCCGTGCTCATCTTCCTCCACTTTATATGGGACGCCGCCACGGCATGGCTGACAGGCAGTTCGTCGGCGGGCGCCTGGGATCCGAACTCGCGAACCCCGGACTGCCAAGCGCGAACTAAACCGCTGCGCCACCGGGCGGCCCCAAAACCTCCACAATATTTTAATGTTACTATACTTCCTTTTTTAGGAGTGGAAGATTATAATCCATGAAAATGGATGTTTCCTGACATATATCTATTTTTGTTTCATTGTTTGAGTTAACACGATTGTTTAGCCCACAGCACTCACTTGCTTTATTGCTCATTTTGTCTTTGCACTGTCCACTTATACTGCAGACAGAGAGTAAACTTCCTCTTTCTAATGCCCCAGGATATTGACTCTATTGACTGGTATAATTTCAGTGACACATAATAATACCTTCAATTGCTATAAGTACTGGGCCGGTGGCTACAACACTCCCTTCTTGTTGCAGATGGCTCCTGGGAGCTAGTTTAAAGAATACTCTCAATCAACACTAACTGATTCATGTGGTGACATAATACTAGGCACTTAATATCAGGATGTTAAACAATAGAAAATATCCAATATTAGGTGTAGATAGCAAATAAGGATAATGCATTCCCAGAACTGAGATGTTGTTTTAGTTCTTTCAGGTAAACTAGCCAATATATCATAAGATTTCAAATAAGTTTTCTTTTGTCTTTTGCCTTATAATTTTGGTAAAACCTCAGTTGAGGTTTCAGTTGATCTTAGTATTGGCTTTGATAAGAGAATCAAATGAAATAGATCTGGATTCAGTTCATCAGTAGTCTGAGTGCCCAAGAGTAGCAGAGAATCCAAAAGTGCCAGGCATTGTGAGGTCAAGGAATTAAAATGGAAGAACATTAAAGGAAAACATGAGAACCTAAGACTGAAAATGTTGATATGTAATACAGTGATTGACCACCATGTGGACTCTCAGTATATTTTATTCACTGAACTATTGAGTATTTTATCAGGAAAAATCAACACATCACATTCCTATTTGAAAAAATAATTATTTCCAAAGAGGCTTCTCTTATAGGTATTGTTATTTCTAATAAGTTTTCTATTTCTCATTGTTAAGTTTCTAAGTTTTTGGAATTCCCCCACCCAGCACTGAATTCACAATGGTGTAATAGGAGTAGGAAACTAAAATAAAAACTTCATTTGTAAATGGGAAGAATGAAAGACATCCAAAAGTCACTGGTCCCTAGAGATCCTGGACTCTTGTAGAGCAGTCACTATCTCTGGGATGAATTCTCTTTTCTCTTGTTCTCTGTGTTCCCTTGCTGTCTTCTGGGGAATACTTCTTTGTTCATTGTCCTCCATGACACTTCTAAAGTGAGTGTCGGGGATTATGCCCTTCTTGGGAAATCTTAGCTTAAAAGTCATTTTACAGCTCATGTAAACTCAGTGCCCCAAAGATTATTTTTAGTGAGGATTAGGAACAACTTTGTTTGGGCCCATAGTTTCTTTGAGAATAGAATTCTCAAAAACTTAATAAAATTCTTCTTCTTCTTCTTAGTTTCAAATTTGTTCCATGTAACATTAACTACATTTGATGTTCTTTCCTAGACATAATTCTCAAATTTGCTTTAAGATGTCAAATGTTTAGTTGAATAAATACAGGAAAGTTAGAGTGATGTCAGCAGGATGGCTGAATAAGATGTCCCTCGGTGGAGGAAATTGGTGTAGGTGATTACAGTGTACAGACTTCCAGTAATAAGATGAATAAGGTCTGGGGATGTAATGTACAACATGGTAACTGTAGTTAGCAATACTCTATTGTATATTTGAAAGTTGCTAAGAGAGTAGATCTTAAAAATTCTTATCACACACACCCAAAAGGTAACTATGTGAGATAATAGATGTGTTAACTAACCTTATGTGGTAATCATTTTGCAATATATATGTATACAAAATCATCACGTTGTACCCCTTAAACTTACACAATGTTGTATGTCAATTGTATCTCAATAAAGCTGGAGAACAAAAAAAGAGAGCCCACTACTGGACTGCTCTCTAGTAAACCTTCACTGAATGATTTCTCTAAAAAAGTGTGTGTGAGTATATATATATAAATGAAGGAGATATATATATATAGGTAAAGGGTATATATACATACATTTATATATACATATATATAAATGAGGAATAAAACGTGTTAGAACTTGTTTTCGTTTGTCCATTATCAGTTTCTGTTAAGGTGGATAATTTTTGCTGTCCAAAATTTTATTTTGTTTGAATAGATGCAAAGAAGCAAATTAAATTGGGAGAAATGTTACAACAAATATGTAAGATTTATCTCTGGCCCAATGATGGCATATAATGAGAGAAACATACACACGTCAAGTCCAAATTAACCCAAGGACACGATGCAAAGTGATCGAAGTCATTTAGTAAATACAAATGACTCTAAACATTACTATATTTATGATATAATAAAGACTAATGTTCAAAAATATTTACGTTGCCAGGTGGTGCTTTATAGAGGTTACAAGCACAGATTCTGAAATCAGATGGAAACTCTCCACCACTTACCATTTTTGTGCCCCTGCACAAATTATTTCAACATTTTATGCCTCTTTCTGTCATTGAAAATTCCCTGTCACCCATTTACAATAGCATAAAAACAATGTCTTAATCACTGCTTTCATGCCCAGCTTTGGAAAACTCATCTTTACTCTGAAGTCAAAACATCATCCAGATCTGTGTAAATGTTCATAAGTTGATACCCATGACATCCCTTGTAAGGGATTCCTGACCTTTACTGAAACAAAATACCAGGTTTAAATTTAAGTAGAGAAATACCACAGAAAATGTGTCTCCTATAAAAAGGGAAAACTGCATGGCAGCAAGGATTTTTCATCAGTCTCCTCTTTAAAGCCCTCTCGTAATGATTTCCAGTGCTCCCCAAACCCTCTAAATCCTGTGATAGTCTACTCACCCCCCATAAATTTCTAGCTTGTAAGACATGGCAGGTGAATGAATCAAAAATTGGATCCTTGTATTTTGCTTTCTTTAGTAGGGCTAAAACAGAATGAAATTTTTTTTAAAAGCGTATTTTTAAAAATCAAGGTAAAAAAGGAATGACTTAAAAAAAAAGAACCAACCAAGTCTATTTTACAGTATATAAAATGGAACCTTATAATTGGCAGAAACTCAAGTGTCACATCCCCATTAAGGAGTACGAGATGATTTGACATATGTAAACATGGTGAAATGATTTTCACAATCAAGTTAATTAACACACTCATTACATAACATAGTTTTTTTTTTTTTTTGGTGAGAACATTTAAGGTCTACTTTCTTAGCAATTTCAATCATACAATATGATATTATTAACTATAGTCACCATGCTGTATATCAGATCCTCAGAACTGATTCATCTTCTAACTGAAATTTGTACCCTTTGACCAGTTTCTCCCCATTTTCTCCACTCCCTCAGCCCCTGGTAACCATCATTCTTCTCTGTTTCTATGAGTTCAACTTTAAAAACAATTCTTTTAGATTTCACATAGAAGTGATACCATAGAGTATGTATTTGTCTTTCTCTGTCAGGCTTATTTCACTTAGCATTATACCCTCCAGGGTCACCCGTGTTTTCACAAATGGCAGAATTTCCTTCTTTTTTATGACTGAATAATATTCCACTATATGTATGTCACATTTTCTTTATCCATTCATTCATTGATGGACACTTAGGTTGTTTCCATATCTTGGTTATTGTGAATAAATGCTGCAGTGAACATGGGAGTGCAGCTATCTCTTTGAGGGTGATTTCATTAACTTTGGATATATTCCCAGAAGTGGAATTGCTGAATCATATGATAGCTCTTATTTTTAACTTTTTGAGGAAACACCATACTGTTTTCCATAATGGCTGTACCAATTTACATTCCCACCAGCAGTGTACAAGAGTTCTCTTTTCTCTGCATCCTTGCAGAGTTATCTCTTGTTTTTTGACGGTAGCTGTTTAACCAGTGAGGTGATATCTCATTGCAGTTTTCATTTGCATTTCTCTGATGATTAGTGATGTTCAACATCTTTTCATAAACCCATTGCCCATTGGTAGTTTTTTCCTTGGAAACATGTCTATTCAAGTCCTTTGCCCATTTTTTAATTGCATTATTTGGTTTTTTTGCTATTGAGTTTAAGAGTTTCTTACATATTTTGAATATTAACCCCTATAGGTTATATGGTTTGCAAATATTTTCTCCCATTCCCTCAGTTGCATTTTCATTTTGCTGATTGTTTTCTTTTGCTGTGTAGAAGCATTTTAGTTTAATGTAGTCCTATTTGTTAGTTTTTCCTTTTGATTCTTGTGTTTTTGGTGTCATATCCAAAAAATCATTGACAAGACCAATGTCAAGGAGATTTTTCCCTATGTTTTCTTCTAGGATGTTTAGTTTCAGGTTTTATGTTTTGTGGGATTTGAATCCAGAGAGGTCTGGATTTTATATCCTGATGCAGTATTGAACATCTCTGCGAACATGAGCAGATTAATAAAATTCTCATTCCTTAGTCATAAACTTCTGGTTTTTCAGGTTCCTTATCTGGTCAAAGTTAAAAGTGCTAAAACAAGTAAAGTATTTTGTATAATAAGCACTCTGAAATATTGTTACTATACTTTTCATGGCACATTTTCAAAAATGTTCTTAGTATTATTATCATTTTGATTTTAAATTGTCATTTTTACCTAAATGTATGTATTCAGCTACATTCTTGGGCAAAGTATATTATTACAGTTACACCTATTATTTTGTCAAAGATTGGCATAATTTTTAATCAGTTTTATTGAGCTATAATTTACGTACAATAAAATACATTCATTTTTAAGTGTACATTTTCCTGAGTTTTGGGAAATGTATGTACCAGTGGAACTGCCACTACAACTACACATTGTAGAACATTTTCATCAATTCCCTTCCCTATCACCCACCCAGCCCCAGGAAAGCTCTGATTTGCTGCCATAAGAGATTCATTTTTGCTTTGCTATGGGACTCATACGTTACATCTTCTGTTGTGACTAGCTGCTGTCTCTCAGCATAATGTGTTTGAAATCATGTGTAGTCATAGTCCATTCCTTTCTATTGCTGAATAATATTCTATTCTATTGTATGAATATACCATGGTTTTTAAAAATCTATTCAACTGTTGATGGAAATTTCGGTTGTTTCCAGTTTGGGCCTCAGAAGTAAAGCTGCTGTCGATACTAGTATAGTACATATCATTGTGTGAGCGTGTATTTTTATTTCTCTTGGGGAAAATACTGAGAACTGGTATTGTTAAGTTGTAAGAGTATCTTTACTTTTATAAAAAACGACCACAGTATTTTTCAAAATGGTAATGCTATTTTAAATTTATTGCAGCAATGTATGAGAGTTCCAGTTGTTTTGTGTGTTGCCACCATAGTATATTGTTAGTTGTTTTAGTATTAGCCAATCTAATAGGTTTCTAATAGTGTTTCATTGTGGTTTTAATTTACGTTTCCCTGAAAACTAATAATACTGAGCATCTTTTCACATGCTTATTAGTCATTTGTGTGTCATGTTTTGTGAAGTGACTATTCAAATCTTTTGTCCATTTTGTTGGCTTGTTTGTGGGCTTGTTGTTGAACTGTAAGAGCATATTATTTTTAAAAACTTTCTCTCTGCAATTAAAATGTAATTTGGTCTGCACAAAACTCAAAATGGATGTCTAATGTAATAATGGATTTAATATAACAAAAAAAATTAATCTTAAGTGTTATTCTGAACACACTTTTAATTCAGAATAAATTTGACATAGAATTGAGATCAGGGATGATCTGGTAGTCACTCCAATCACCATATCTATTAGACATTTCTGACCCTTAATTAATTCCTTAGATTCTGCCACATTCTGAATCAGCTGTTAAACAAAACGTCATTGAAAATGTAAACAATGCCTCTTTAAGTTTTTTGTCAATCAATAGCTTTTTGGATTTGAAAACACAGTATATTTGCCATGCTGATGCTGAAGTAATTCACACAATATAAAAGATGAGTATTCAAGCACCAGGGGGCTATTTATTTACAATAAGATACAAATATTGCACAGAACTTTTTACATTTGTTTTTCATATCTTTATAATATGAAATATAAAATAAGTTGTACAAATTATTTGTATAAATTATCAGAGGTTAATACTTTTTCTTTTCTTTTCATAAAATTGATTATAGTCTCTCATCTGAATGGATGTTAGGTCTTATCTTTCCTTGATGTTCTTATTGCTCAGAGTTCCCTAAGGTATATTAAACACGAAAGGTATAATACCAGTTTTAAATTATATTTCTTCACTTAAGATATTTCAACTCATTACTTCAGAACTCTGCCTGGCTAGAATTCTATAAATCAGTTTCTCTAGAGACTGACAGTTTGAAGCTATTGTTTTTCCCTTTAAATGTCAATCCACTTATGTGCTACTCAAGCAAATCAAAAGTCAACAAAAATCTTACTTTACTGAGCATCAAAATTTGTCTTGTTTGGCTCTCACTCTCTTTAATGTTAAAGCTGCTAGGCAGCTGAGGAACTATACATTTTTATTCATTTATTCATTCATTCCTTCATCAAAAATCTAGGGAGCATGATCACATAATAGGTACTATTATAAGTGTCGAGGACACAAACACATCAACTAGATCAGTCTGCGTAAAATGGCTCACCATCTCCTGGGAGAAAAAAAAATTGCAGACAGGTTATTATAGCTTTCAAATAGTCTGTTTATACTTTAGTAAATGCTTTTGAAAATTAGCACACCTACATGGGCTTATATGGACCCTGTTAAAACATCATCATTCATGGGAGCCGTTTACCAAGTTTACTTCTCCTGGGTATTGTACACTTGATTGCATTAATCAGGTAAGGTCTTTTGAGTTCATAAATGCATCTATAATAATGGGAGAAAATTCTATATTTTAAGTTGAAACTTAAGTATCCTACAAACAAAATTAGTTCAAAATAACTGAACCAACAGTGCAGATATAATATTTTCCTGTGCAATTTAGTATAAATACATTTAGCAACTTATAAGGACTGTATTAGGGTTTTTATGTGAATCACTCAATCTTCATATATAAGTAATTTGTATAAACACTTAGTATAGTTGAAAGGATAATCTATTATCTAGCTGAGTCAATTTCCTTTTTCCCAGGTTCTAAGAATCCTCTTCATTATCACATATATTTATTTATAATATGCTAGATTGTTGTGGGATGCTGCTTTCTAGTTTCAGAGCTCTCATTGTAAGTCTCTGCTTATGCACTGTCTTAGAAATTATTCTTAAATGCAGGAATCATTTTCTAATCATGAATTCCCTCATGCAAAATTCCATTATATGCAAGTTGATTTCTGTATATATTTTGAGAAATGTAATAATTTGTGTTCCAATACATTTGAAACATGAGTCGATGCTGTTGTAAATATTTTTCAAGTCTTATTATTGGAATAAGACAGGAGATAAGTAAATGAGAAAAGTTGAACATGAAACTAAGAAGTATTGGCAATAAAAATGGGAAGTAAATGGGGTAGAGATATGTGCCACTATTGCTGAAGAGAGGTAGAAGCAACCGAGAGAAAGTAAATCTGATCCTTAGGCTTCAATTGTTTCCTCATATTGCTACAGAGAAACCATGTGCTTACAATGAACTACTTGATCTGTTCTGGGATTAAAAATTTCTATGGGTGCAGTTAAATTCTCTACCCTTGTGGAAATTGAGAATTGCTTAATCAGATTTGCTGAGTAGTTTAAACAAAGGATGATCAACACTTTCTTATATTTCTTGCATTTGAGTTTTCTACGGACCATAAGTTGGATCAGGGAGGTAGTTATCAGCATTTCTGAGTGATAAGATTAGTGATTCTTTAAAATAATTCATTGTGACCTCCACATACCAGGCAAGCTTATTACAATATATCTGAGATGTTCCCAAATGTCCAGTTTTGGATTTATATCAGAATAAATAGGAATGCATTCATCTAGATTTGATTCGATTTATAAAATTTAATATTTAAAAAAATGCCAACGTTTCTAAGAGGATTGCTCAGCTTTGTTAAGATTAAATTGTCTTTTGTTAATAAAGTTTTACCCCAAGAATGTCAAAAGCATAGCACAATTTTACTGAAGACCTACATATTTATTGGTTTAAGGTGACATGATAGACCCATCAACATACTTTTAAATTCAGGACAGAGGTAGGATAATCAATTGCTTACCACCAATATTGTTTTTGAGTGAATCTGTGTTACTTAACATTTATTCCTATTTTTGGAATTCAGTCCTCTCATCACTGATATAAAACAACTTCACATTGGATGACAGTATAATTAATGGTATAAGATTAACAAGTTTGCATTAAAATAGTCCCTTATTGCCACAAAAGTATTTTCAAATCTAACTCATATTTGTGCCAGTTGTGTAAAAATCTTAACTATAACAGCCCTGAATTATATGTAACTGCTCTTAGCAAAGTCAACATTATGATATGTTTATTTCTTTACATGAGTAAACATTAGACCTGCTTGTGTGGTTCTGAATTCTCCTGTGTTTTTGTTTGTTTGCTACTTATTCCTTTCTTGTTTCCCTCACTGATTCCACAAGTCACATATTCTTCCCTTAGGTGCTGGTTATTATACTGAATTTCAAGTGAGTCATTACATCTTGGCAAGTTTATATACATTTGCTCCACTAGTTTTTACCAAGAAAGCTACAATCAAAGATGTGATTCTTTGGACTTATGTGTGCCCAAATATTAGGCATCTAGAAATGAGAGTGTGAAACTCTTTAATACAATAGATTGGATCTATTTCTATGTTATTTCTCTGATTATGATATACATGCATGATGGGTAGAGGTAGTGTTTCACTGTTTTCAAAGCTTTGGTGAAGATCTTAAAGTAATTTTATTAAGTCCCTATTCATAACACAAAGACCCGCCCACCTTAAGTAGATATCTAAGTTCCAACTTCAGTATCCAGGAATATATGTTTGTCTGGGTCAATAAAAGAGGGGAGGATGAAATGGGAATTTTGGATGGAGCTAAATAATATTTTGGGGCCCAGATAGGTGTCACTGCTACAGATAAATACATTGGAAGATCTTTATATGAATGAGATATTGGCTGCTGTAGATGCCTGGGCGTCTATATGCTGTTCCTTTGAATGAGGACTGGATTTTCTGTAGGGGCTAATTCTACTCCCATTCAACTATATTGATGCTATTTTTTTTGATGAAGGCTGCTTGGTCTCTGATGCTGATACCGGTCCCTCCAGAGTCAGCTCCAAGAAGCAGGGCCCTAGCAATCTACCATCTGGTCACATTCCACTTGATAGTTTTCTCCTCTTTCCAACTGGTTGAATTTTATTTTATTATAGGTTAAGAAAACTTAGTTTAAGGTGCATTCTCATCAACATGGGCTTTATAATTAACTTCGTGTTTTGAGATCATTTAGTTTCTTAGCCTATTTGGAACTCTAAAGCACTTGTCTTGTTCAAATAGTTTAGCCCTTATAAAGTCACTTCCAGCTTATATTTCTTTGTATGAGTTTCAAGAATATACTCCGAAATAATAAAATAAAAATAGGGTTTTTTTTTTTTTGCCTTATTTATTTATTCATTCATTCAATGTCAATATTAACTGAGGGCTTACCATGTTCTAGGCATTGTTTGCGGTGCTGGAGCTAGAGAAATAAATTAGGCAATGGAAGCCTCTGCTGTCTTAAAACACATATTCATGGGATGAGTTGGAGAACAAACAAATAAGTATGAAAGAAAAATATACGAAAATAATAACTGCAATACAGAGAAGTAAGGTAGAGGTGTATGATGGCATACCTTGATAGCCAGGCCTGACCACCCTCAGGAAGTAAATTATGTGCTGAAATTTGAAGGAGTTTGGATCATTCATCAACACAAGGACATTGAATATACCCTACTCTGAATGAGAGGAAAAACGTGGAAAATGAACAGTTAAGATATATCCTAAGGTAGTATTTCAGCAGTATTTCTCTAACTTTATTTTGTATTAGAATTATTGATGGTGTTTTTTATAATCCAGAGTTCAGAGTTCTTTCATTGGGTTTGGAAGTGGGGTTCAATAATTTGAATTTTTTTATCAAATCCCTAAGGGGTCCTTGGGCTATACTTAGAGAAACCATCTGTTATAACCTATTGAGACAGAATAGACTGCCATCTAAAATTTGGTTTGGATGTTAAGATTAATGATGCCACAGATGACCAAGAGGGTATAAAAACACTGTAATGAGGCTTTCTGGGGAAGCAGGGCAGGCTTCCCAAGTTGATTCAAAAATGGTGTCAGAGAGCAGGCAAAGGGAACTGGCTGAGGGTTTTTATGGTGGTTAAGCAGAAGAACTGGACTAAATGTCTTAACTTTCTACTGGCACCAAAGGATTGAGTACCTGGGCTTTCTCATCAGCTTGCTCAGATGTGGGGCAGAAGGGGAAAAGGAGGAGGTATGGTTTAAAAACTGTGAACAGTCAAACATCAAAAATGGAGTAAGACTCTGTATTGCACATCCAAGACTGGATAGCTGTAGCATTATGTAATCTACCTTGAGTGGGAATGAATTTTGATTTGTGACTTCCTCTCCTATCGATTTTCTTTTTCTTTTGAGACAAATTGAATGTGTACTTTGATATATATGGTGGCACACGGAGATAATAGTTTTGCTTGATGTGGTAGAGTATATTATTGTTCAGCAAATATTCATGCTCTCCCCTAACCTACGTGGAAGGAGGACTCTAAACTATTGATGTTGGGTCTGACCATGTGATTTTCCTTTGACAATCAATGGATTATGGGAAAAAGTGACATGTGTTAATTCTGAACCTTGGCCTTAAGAGGCATTGTGTGTTTCCATTCACCTCTCTGAGAGCTTGCAATCTCTGCCTCCAAAAAAAAAAAAAGAAAAATAGTCTTTCCTTGAGTAGCCTCTGACCTAAAATGGTTAATATTTGAAGGTTACTTGGACCAAATCCACAGTTTGGAGCCAAGCTCAGCTGAACACAGCCATCATCAGTCAAACTCCAGCAGATTCTTAAAATTGCAGTTGAAAACAGAGACTCCCTCAGCGACTCAAACACTTGTAAGTATGAGAATTATACTTATTGTTGTATACCACTGAGTTTTGAGGTAGTTTATTATGCAATATTATTGTAAAAATAGCTGACCAATACACCATATATCTGTCTATATAGACTTATACAGATATATCAAGATTTATATAATCACTGCTTTTGTCCTTTTCTTCTTATATGGTTCTATTTCCTGGACACTGAACTTATATTTTTCCTTTTTCTTCATACAATCACACCCTGCTTTCATTTACGTTTATGATCTGGAACAAAGTATTCTATTTTAAGATTGACATGGATTTTAAATTCATTTTGACTAAATTTCTTATTTACAAATCCAGAACCTGAAGAATATATAAGTAAATTCAAAAACATGTGGACTAAAACAGAAACCTTGAAGTTATGTGTCATGGTTATTCATCCTTTTCTTGCCTTTACCATTTTATTTCTGCCCACTCTTTGGCAATAATACAGTTTGGAATTCCTGTGATTTCTTGGAATGTTAGCATCTGACTTAGCCATTTCCTCTCAATTCTCCCTTTCTTACAAGTATCTTATTCTTATAATAGGGGTAGATTTTTTCCTTTTGCTCTAATCCTCACTTACTACCACTATCTATAATAACATAAATTACCATGACTTTCCCAGAAAATAGGTAGAAGGTAAATTTTATTGCCCTGATTTTTCATTTGGGGAAACTGAGGCAGCATAGTCAAAGATTTGTTCAACAGCAAAAGTAAACTTGGTAATGTTCCTGGAACTTATTTGCACATAATTTGTGTTCAGTTACATTTGTTGAGCTAGTGGATTAATGGATCAATATTTCTACCAGGCTAAGCCAAAATGTATTTATTAAAAATATTGGAGTTGTCAATAAGGCTGAAGGATATTTCAGAAATTCAAAGCACAGTACAGGGATTACTTCGATGTGGTAGATCATTCAAGCTAGAGCTCAAAAAGATTGGGCTTTTTTTTTTTTTTGGAGAGGAAGTTTGGCTCTAAGCTAACATCTGTTGCCAATCTTCCTCTTTGTGCTTGAGGAAGGTGGTCCCTGAGCTAACATCTGTGCCCAGCTTCCTCTACTTTTTTTTTGTAAATATATGGGATGCCGCCACAGCATGGTTTGATGAGCTGTGTGTAGCTCTGCGCCCGGCGTCGGAACTGGGAACTCCGGGCCGCCGAAGTAGAGTGCGTGGACTTAACCACTATGCCGTTGGGCAGGAAGATTGGGCTATCTTTAATACTCAGAGAATATTAGTAGACATGATGACAGAGCCTTTATCTTGAAGCCGTGTATATAATATGATGCATAATAATAATAATAAGGTAGCTACTTTTGACCCCTTAATAAGGGAAATTGTTTTTCTAAATATTTTAAATATAAAACTTCAAATTAATAGACTATTACAATAGCCATACGAGGGTTACATCTTATTACCATCATTTTCCAGATGAGGATATGGAGATCAGAAAGTTTAAGTAACTTACTGAGTCTGTCAGCTCAGGCAAGGCTTCATCGTGATAACAAATAACCCTAAAATCAAAGTACCTTAACACAATAAAAGTTTATTATCTTGCTTATTAAAAAAACCCTGCAGTTCCTGGTGATTCTGTAGGGCAATTGTCCTTGCTATGGCCATCCAATTATTCAGGCTAAGGGAGATTCTAAAGCTTAAAACTTGTCAAACATGTGGTCTCCGGAAGAATGGAACACTGGCTCTTAAATGCTCCCACTCAGAAGTAGTACATACCATGACTGCTCATATTTCATTAGCCAAAGATAGACTCAAGTTCATGCCTATCCTCAAGTGGACAAGAAGCACAATCTTCTCCTACTGCCTAGAAGAAGAAGAGAACCACTTATTGGTGGAGAGTAGCAACCTCTGCCATGCTCACTTGAAATTATCTAGCTAGTAAGTAGAAGAACAAGGATTTCAACCCAGCTCTATCTCCAAATTTTGTGCTCTTAATCACTGAGTTATCTCTCATTCCTTAATATAAATTAATTAGTAAACTCATGATAACTCAGAACAAGAACGTTTCAAAGAAAGGAGGAAACTAAGAAAGCTTCATGGATACTCTGATTACTAAAGGATTTGTAGAATAACTTGAGATCCTGGAGGTTTAGGTGTGTGGTACTACTTAAATCTCTACCTTAGTCTTTGTTGACACCTGACAAAGAAAAGAAAACCTGGGACAAATTTAGGAAAAAGCATTATACTGAAATAATTAATGTTCTAGGTTAACTTTGATTGACAAGGCTTGACTACCTAGGCAACAAGCATTGTTAGAGTGGGACAACATACTCATACTAACCGTGGTGTTAAAAATGCATTCTGCATCTCAGACAAAATCCGCTGAATATTGGATTCAGATAAACGATCTATCTGTATACTTGGCATTCTGTCAAATTGAAATGGGAATCTCCTGAGATGTCTATCAACAGAAGAGGACTCCTCTGTTAGGATGAAAAAGTTAATTACTGATTGACCTGCTGAAATGCTAGTTGAGATATACACCTTACTCCTGCTGCATGATCATTTGAAAATTCTCATTCCACTTTGCTATAAAATGGACTCATTAGTATTCTAACTGCTTATTTTATTGTTGCTATAGCTATGGCTGGAGTTACAGCTTTACTGTTACTGAGCAATGATTTTTAATGATATTTTTATTTGAAAGTAAAAAAGCCTTTTATTCTCACATGGCACATCATGCTCAACAGACAAAAAGTCAAATGAAGCAACCAGTCTAGGGTCTATATTTATTTGATTTTTTTAAAAGAATAACTACATACGAGTCCAAAATGATCTTAATTTTATTATTTCATTGGACATTTTTTTAAATTTCATTTTTGTGTTTTTTGAAAGCTGAATCATTCAAAATATCAAAAACGTAAAAACTTATTGGAAAGCTATCCATAATTATAACCATTTAAATTTTGTAGTCATATGAATAAGATTGGAACAAAATTAGTTGTCAAGTTGACTTGATTGATAACAGGGCTGTAAATAACTTTTAAAAGCCTATTGTTCTTATGGCTTCATATGACAGTGAATAAAATAACCAAGAAACATTTAGAAATAAATCTGAGGAATATATACTTTTGTGTATTTTAGCAGTTACAAGGATGAAAATACAACTATGAGGCACCTTTTCTAATTAGTGTGTGGCAAATGTTAACACTTTAAGAAACAAATTATTACTATGACTGAAGAAAACATAGGAAAGGGCCATTTGAGAAGAAACTCACCTTCAGTGTCAGCAGATATATTACTCAGTAAGTTACCAAAACTCACATAAGGAAGCATTCAACAATGCTTGAAGTCTTTTAGAAAAAGCCATGCACCTGCCAGGCTATGGCTTCTGGATTAGTCACACAGATTAACTTTCAGTTAATACCTCTCTTTTAATATTAGATTTATTTTCCATAAGAAAATATAGACACATGGTTTCTTATAATTCATGAAACTCCCAAATCAAGGCAAATATTTTGGCTCTTACTAACACATGCAAACAAAGAAAATATAAAAATGAAGTAGAATTTTGAAAATCCTGATTAGATTTGAAGATCACTACTAAAAACTTAGATTTGCAAAGTGATTTCATAAGCTTATGTCTATTTTGCTTATAAAAGAAGTTCTTTCTTGTATCTTCTGGTCGATACTTCTGATGGTACCAAAAATGAATGCTCCTTAGTTGAAAAAAGTAAAACAGACTAAAAGGAAGAAGAAAAAAAATGCATTAATATAAAAAGTATATGTATATACACACACATTTGATATTTTAAATTTGAAAATGTATGCTGATGAATCTTTAAGGCTCATGTCATTTTTCCACTTCATCTTTCAGTAGACCCTTTATCAATAGAGTCTAAAAAAATAAATAGGACATATGATAATGGTTTGTGAAAAAGCATTTGACTTATTTTTGAAATCTATTTGAGTATAGATTCAAGTCATTGAATCTATATTTGGTTCCCTTTATGGAAACCAGAAAAATGTCACAGTTGGAAAATACTCGTTCTCAGAAAAATGACAATAAAGCTTTTAATATTTAGCAAAGATTTCACCTTAAATGTGTTTATGCATTTACCCCATATTTTCTTTTATGAGCTTAAGAAATGGTCTGTTATGGAAAAGCTATAAGATAAGATTCATTAATCAAGTGATCTCTACAATATAAGTGGCAGAATGTAAAACAATATAGAAAAAAACCTGATTTTGCATCAGAAGAAAAATATTGTAGCCCTGGTTCCGATATGTTCTGCCTCTTTGATGGTAGGTAAATGACTCGCTGCTTAAGCCTCAATTTCCTGATGGAAAATGGATATACAACCTTTCCTGAGACTTTCACTTGTGTTGCAAGAACAAAGGAGATAATATATGAAAAAGCACTTTCAAAATTGAAAATCTTGATACAAATTGCTACGCAACGGAATAACTCCACTGGAATCACACGGATATAAAACTATCTTCTTGTTACCCTGAAATTCACCTGAATTCCATGTTAACCGGCAGTACTGTTTTACTTTCTTTTGCAACCAATTCTTTGTTTTGAACAGGGCTTCTCTGATGTTCTCACCCCTATTTTTAAGCAGTTTATAATCCTACTTTTGTACCTGAAGTCATCCTAGGGAAACAGACAGAATAAGGTTATCAAACAGTGAGAAATTTACAGTAAACTATTTCATGTTCTCTGTCTCTTTTAAATAAGACTTCTTTTCTTTTTTTCCTTCTTTTTTCTTTTTTTGCTTTTGCTCCATGATCCTTTCATGTCTTTTAACATAAGAATTGGAGAACATATGCTAAAGCAGATACTTTACCAACAACTACCAGCATGTCTATTACCACCACCATTTCTACACTTGTTTCCTCTATGGCTGCTGATACTACTCCTGGCCAGTGTATTTCAGGAAGTGATTTCAGCAGTTTGCATTTATTATGTCATAGGATCATCATGACAAACTTGTATGAAGTTTCTTTTAGTAGCCTCAATTTGCAGTCAAGAAAACTGTGGCCCAAATAAATTACCTAAATCAAAGTGGCTGCACACTCACCCATTGAGGTAAAATGGACATTTGGAGGAGAAGTCAGGGGAGAAAATGAAGGAACTCAAAATAGTCAGAGCCTGATATATACTATGTGCATAGTGGGCAAGTATTCCAATGAAATTAACCTTCCTCAGTTGTCCTCCAGGAGAAACTAACAAGTAGGTGTCATAAAGCGTGTAACAATGGGGTCCCAGAAAAATAATCATCAGGAGATCTTACCTTCAACAAGAAGACCATGGAGTGGAAATTGCTGTGCAAGATATTACAAATTTTTCAATAAGTAAAAAAGATCTTTGGGGTGGACCCTGTGGTCTAGTGGTTAAGTTTTTGTGCTCCACTTTGGCAGCCCGGGGTTCACAGTTTCAGATTCTGGGCACAGACCTACACACCGCTTATCAAGCCATGCCGTGGCGGCGTCCCATATAAAGTAGAGGAAGATGGGCACGGATGTTAGCCCAGGGCCAGTCTTCCTCAGCAAAAAGAAGAGGATTGGCAATGGATGTTAGCTCAAGGCTAATCTTCCTCACTGAAAAAAAAAAAAGATCTTCAGGTAAATTAGAAGGATAATGGTACATTTCTCAATTAATCATCACCCAGACATATTTTAAAATTCTGTGTTTGATGATACATGAATTGGGTTCATTTCTCAGCTCTACCACTCAGCTTTGTTTTTGATTAACTTCTCTGGTTCTTCTTTTCCTCATCTATGAAATGGGGATAATAATAGTATTTAGCTATTTAGGGCTATTATGAGAACTGACTGACAATCTTTATAGCACATCTCACCAAGCCTGAAATGAGGCTAAAAATGATGAGACTAAAAAATAATAACTTTTACACATGAATGTTACAATTACAATATTCAGTGGTAATGACCACAACTCTGTAAATCTTCAGTTTGTTTTAGAAAAGTTTTTTCTCACTCCAAAAGATTCGTGGGTTTAAAAGCACAAATTACTGTGGGTTTAATTTTTTAAGATACTCAAATGAAGACAAATCTAGTTCTCTCCCCAAATACCATTCTTATAAGCTGATAGAAAACCAGCTGAGAACGTGGGTCTTGGGCTCCCCTTAAGATCAGAGAACCAGGGCTGAGATGGACTTTACCATATGAAATCTTTCTTTAGATGAAATTCCACATTTGATTCTTTTTATGTGTGCACAAGTGAATAGTCACAATTTGTAAATGCCCTGTGGTAGTAATATGACGCAATTCGCCTCTCTGCCACAAGATTCAGCCAATTAACTCACTTTAGGTGTGATACGACAGGGCAATCTACTCAGTAGGAGCAATACCTACTACCTTTATAATTAATAATGCATTCCTCCCTTACCTCCCACACAGCTTTTGAAGTATTACTTTTTAACTGATCAGGATTCAGAAGTCTAATTTTTAAAATAAAATTCCAACTGATATACATTTTTTTTCCTGAAGCAATGATCTTCTCCTGCTTAAAACATTACAAGAAACCTTCCCTTGCAGGATTTGAAATCCACTGGTATGTGTCTCAAACCTAAAAATGAGCCTGTAAGAATCGTTGTCTTACTTAAGCTCCTGAGGCTAAAAGATGCCGTGCTGTGGTAAGTCCGTGGCAAAAAGCAAATGACACCTCAGTAGGAAAATCAGCAAGAAATTCCAAAGAATAATAAGATTCCTCTGACACTTCAACTTATCTGGAAACAGCCCAAATTTCCATTACCACATATTAGTGAGAAAAAAACGAAAGCAAGTGGTTTTAAAGATGAATACAAATGAGTTACGACATTCTGTGCAAAAAAAAAAACTTTTGTAAATTTTTGGACTGAAATAATCTTCAGCTTAAAGTTTCCCATGCATTTGATACTTTTTCAAAAATTTTAATAATAAATGAAAAATATATTACTATTTACAAAGAAAATGTATACACAACTATGTTGTCTCTAATGTTTCATGTTTGCAATTAATTTTAGTTTCGTTATTTAAACTCGACTCACTCAAAATTCTCATCGTGTCTTCAGGTGATTATACTTAGATCCCTAATTGTCTCAGGATGTCCTCTTAGCTTACCTTTCTGCATGTTTCTTAAATATTAACTTAATCCTGAGAAAATTATGCATGTCCATGTTGTCTTTCATTCCATCTGCCATCAATAACTATTCTGTGTTTTAGAGTAAAGTTCCTCTGTCTTTATGTTAACAACCACCGCTTAGTTACTTGTGAGGAACGTTTGGTTTCACCCATTTTAGGCCCTTCCTAACACCTGAACATTAGCTTAATTTACCATGTAGTTTCAACACTTGCCCAATTGCTCCACTCTACCTCTGGCATTTCCAGAACTTCTCTGGAAAGGCAGAGATTTGGACTAATGACTTTCAAATCCTTTCATTATAAAATTAATTGATTCTATATGTCCTTAGTATAATTCTTTCTTTACCACATAATTATCAAATTCTCAGTTTCTTCTTCATGTGATATATTTCAGGCCTGCCTAATCTAAAAAGAGGCAGAGTTTTCATATTTTCCCATCTAATTGTTAAATGCAGGAGATTATCTGTTTGTTCTGACGTTATCCTCTCTAAATCTAACCTATACACTATCTCTTCATAATTTCTATACCTGAGATGTCCCCCTCAGTGAGATTCTTGACATGTAAGACAGTTCTTTCTACCAAAATTTTCAAAATATCGACATGTACTTATGGGAATTGTTCTAAGACAATTGTAATTAGAGGCGGTCTTTAAGATCTTTTTGAGTGTGTGCAGAGCTCACTTGTAATAGGATCAGAATCAAGTTGTAGCAGTAAGGGGTCATAAAGATTTCTCAGACTTTCATCCTAGGAAATTTTTTCATGATAGGGTGGTAGAACTATCTTACTATGGATATATCTCACTGTGTCAGTCAGAGTTCTCCAAAAAACCAGACCAATTATAGATACACACACACAAGTGCAGTGAAAGAGAGAGAAGGGGGCAGAGGGTAGAGAGATTTCTTTTCTTTTAGGGAATTGGCTCAAATAATCATGAAAGTTGGCAAGTCCAAAATCCGTAGAGCAGGCTGACAGACTGGAAACTCACGCAGGAATTGATGCTACAGTCTTCAGGAAGAATTCCTTCTTTTCCATAAAGCCTCAGGTTTTGCTCTTAAGGCCTGCAACTGGTTGGATGAGGCCCACCCACATTATGAGGCTAATTTGTTTTAATTAAAGTCGACTGATTGTAGATGTTAATGATATCTGCGAAATACCTTCACAGCAACATCTATATTAGTGTTTGAATAAATAACTGGAACTATAGCCTAGCCAAGTTGACACATAAAACTAACAATCACATCCACTTCCCCTTTTTCCCTTGAGAAGCTGTTATGCACAGTGATCTCAAATTCAAATTTTATTCTCTTTTAATATTTAATCATGGGTCATTAAATTATCGCCCTTTTAAGTATCATCTTTGACTTTCAAAGAAATGCTGTCAGGTGTAAGTTACATCAGGCAACTTAAGCTCTCTGAAGTTTGGTTATTTCCTTTAATAAATGAGAGATAATATAAATATAATAAATGGAGGTAGTAAAACATATCTGATTAACATTATAGTGTTTTATTTGAAAGAACAAATGAGAGACACATTTAAGAACCTTCAAGGTGGTATGTAAATATAAGAATTACACAAGATCTCTAGACTGCTTTTTGTCTTTTTCGTTTATTTTTTTTCTTCTTGTTCTGGCCTTTTGTGGAGCCAGAAACTTGAAAGTGGGCTGTCTCGCCACTTCACGTAAAGCCTTCCAGATCCCACACAAGGTTCCCAAACATTCCATCTGAAAGAGAGAAGTTTCAGTAACCAATATGCTGTTTCGCCTATTAAAAAGTGAGGTCCAGAGACTTGATCTTCAGCTAGATCTGGCTTTCTTTCCCATGTTTAATGCAGTAAGGAGAATAGAAAACAGAACTGTATACTCCAGCCTCGATTAAATTGAAATGATGTGAAACCTAAAACTATGAAATAAAATGAAGGGTTTTCAAAATCAGTGAAATAATATAGTGGTAAAAGGAAGCTGTATAAATAAGGTACCTCCAGTTGCAGACCTCAGAAAATGTCACAAGAGTACTCTTTTCCATGTAAACCATACACACAGACACACAGGACTTTCATAAGCTCTGGTTAATTTTTTTTTAAATTATCTTCATTTTTTATTTTATTAAGATTTGTTTTAGATCAGTTTTAGGTTCACAGCAAAATTGAGAAGACGGTACAGAGATTTCCCATATACCCTCTGCCCCCATACATGCACATGCCCTGTTATCTACATCCCCCAATAGAGTAGTACATTTGTTACAACTGATAAACCTACACTGACACATCATAATCACTCAAAGTCCATAGTTTACATTAGGGTTCACTCTTGGTGTTGTACGTTCTACGGGTTTGGACAGAATGTAACCATCATATGGTATCATACACAGTATTCTCACTGCCCTAAAATTCCTCTGCACTCTGCCTATTCACCTCTCCCCCTTACCCGCCACTGGCAACCACTGATCTTTTTACCATCTCCATAGTGTTGCCTTTTCCAGAATGTCATATAGTTGGAATCACACAGTGTGTAGCCTTTTTAGATTGACTTCTTTCACTTAGTAATATGCACTTAGGGTCCCTCTATGTCTTTTTGTGGCTTGATAGCTCATTTCTTTTTAGCACTGAGTAATATTCCGTTGTCTGGATATACCCTACAGTTTGTTTATTCACTCATCTACTGAAGGACATCTTGGTTGCTTCCAAGTTTTTGCATTTATGAATAAAACTGCAATAAACATCCATGTGCAGATTTTTTTTTTGTGGACATAAATTCTCAACTCCTTTGAGTAAATACCTAGAAGTGCAATTGCCAGATCATATAGTGAGAGTATGCTTAGTTTTGTAAGAAACTACCAAACTTCCTTGTAAAGTAGCTGTACCATTTTGCATTCCCACCAGCAATATATGAGAGTTCCTGTTGTTCCACATCCTTGTCAGCATTTGTTGTTGTCAGTATTGCAGAATTTGGACTTTCTAATAGGTGTTTAGTAGTAACTCAATGTTGTTTTAATTTGCATTTCCCTGATAACATATGCTGTGGAGCATCTTTTCATATGCTTGCTTGCTGTCTGTATATCTTCTTTGGTAAGGTGTCTGCTAAGGTCTTTCGCCCATTTTTTACTCAGGTTATTTTCTTATTGTTGAGTTTTGCTGGTTCTTTGCATATTCTGGATAACAGTCCTTTATCAGGTGTATCTTTTGCAAATATTTCCTCCCATTCTATGGCTTGTCTTCTAATTCTCTTGACATTGTCTTTGGCACAGCGGGAGTTTTTCATTTTAGTAAAGTTCAGCTTATCAATTATTTTATTCAGGGATTATAACTTTGGTGTTGTATCTAAAAAGTCATCACCATACCCCAAGTCGTCCATGTTTTCTCCCATGTTATCTTCTAGGAGTTTTATAGTTTTGTATTTTATATTTAGATCTATGATCCATTTTGAGTTAATTCTTGTGTAGGTTGTAAAGTCTGTGTCTAGGTTCATGTTTTTGTATATGGTTGGCCAGTTGTTCTAGCACCATTTGTAGACCAGACAATCTTTGCTCCATTGTGTTGCATTTACTCCTTTGTCACAGATCAGTTGACTATGTTTATGAGTCTCTATTTCTGGGCTCTCTATTCTGTCCCATTGATCTATTTGTCTATTCTTTCAGCAATAGCACTCTGTCTTGATTACTATAGCTTTATAGTAAGACTTGAAGTCAGGTAGTGTCAGTCCTCCAACTTTATTCTTCTTCAGTATTGTGTTGGCTATTGTGGGTATTTTGCTTCTCCATATAAACTTTAGGATCAGTTTGTCAATATTCACAAAATAACTTGCTAGCCTTTTTATTTGGATTGCATTGATTCTATAGAGCAAGTTGAAATCATTGATTCTATAGTCAAGGAAAGAACTGACATCTTGACAATATTGAGTTGTCCATGATATGGAATATTTCTCCTTTATCTAGTTCTTTGATTTCTTGGATCAGAGTTTTGTAGTTTTCCTCATACAGATTTATACATATTTTCATATATTTATACAGGCATACCTTATAGATATTGTGGGTTCAGTCCAGCTACCACAATATAGTGGATATTGCAATAAAGCAAGTCACACAAATTTTTTGGTTTCACGGTGCATATAAAAGTTATATTTACACTATACTGCAGTCTATTATGTGTGCAATAGCGTTATGTCTAAAAAAACAATGTACATACTTTAATTAAAAAATACCTTGTTGCTAAAAAATGCTAACCATAATCTGAGCTTTCAATGAATCAATCTTTTTGCTGGTGGAGTGTCTTGTAAAAAAGCGCAATATCTGGAAAGCACAATAAAATGAAGTATACTTAAACCTAAGTATTTCAGTTTTTTGGATGCCAATGTATATGGCATTTTGTTGTTAATTTCAGATTCTATTTGTTCATTGCTGGTATATAGAAAAGTGATTGACTTTGTATATTGGCCATGTATCCTGCAACCTTATTATTGTACAAATTTTCTTGTCGATTCTTTTGGATTTTCTACATAGATGATCATGACATCTGCACACAAAGACAGGTTTTTTTCTTCCTTCCCAATCTGTATACTTTTATTTCCTTTTCTTATCTTATTGCATTAGCACAGACTTCCAGTATGATGTTAAAAAGGAGTGGTGACAGGGGACATCCTTGTCTTGTACCTGATCTTAGTGGGAAAGCTTCAAGTTTCTCACCATCATGTTAGCTGTAGACTTTTTGTAGATATTCTTTATCTGGTTGAGCAGTTTCCCCTCTATTTCTAATTTTCAGAAATTTTTTTCATGAATAGGTGTTGGATTTTTTCAAATGCTTTTTCTGCATGTCTTTATATAATTGTGTGATTTTTTTTGAGCCTATTAATGTGATGGATTACATTAATTGATTTTTGAGTGTTGAATTAGCCTTGTATAACTGGGATAAATCCCACATGGTCATGATATATAGCTCTTTTCATACATTGTTGAATTTGATTTGCTAATATTTTGTTGAGGATTTTTGCATCCATGTTCATATTGGAGATATTGGCCTGTAGTTTCTTTTCTTGTAATGTCGTTATCTGGTTTTGGTATTAGGGTAATGCTGCCCTCATAGAATGAGCTAGGAAGTACACTCTCTGCTCCTTGCTCTGAAAGAAATTCAGAAAATTAGTATACTTTTTTCCTCAAATGATTGGTAGAATTCACCATCATTTTGGGCCTGGTGCTTTCTGTTTTGGAAGATTATTCATCATTTATTAAATTTCTTTAATTGATATAGTTCTATTCAGATTGACCACTTCCTCTTGTGTGAGTTTTGGCAAATTGTGTCCTTTAAACAGTTGGTGTATTTTACCTAGGTCAACAGATTTGTGGACAGAAAGTTATTCATAATATTCCTTTATTATCCTTCTAATGTCCATAGAGTCTGTAGTGATCTCCCTCTTTCATTTTTGATTTTAGTAATTTGTGTCCACTCTCTTTTTTTCCTTAGTTTGCCTGGCTAGAGGCTTATCATTTTTATTTATTTTTTTCAAAGAACTAGCTTTTGGTTTTCTTGATTTTTCTCTGTTGATTTCTTATTTTCAATTTCATTGATTTCTGATATAATTGTTATTACTTCTTTTCTTCTGCTTACTTTTGATTTAACTTGTTCTTCATTTTCTAGTTTCCTAATATGGAAACTTAGATAATTGATTTTAGATCATTCTTATTTTTAGTATATGCATCTAATGCTATAAATTTTCCTCTAAGTACTGCTTTTACTGCATCCCACAAACTTTGATAAGTTGTATTTTCATTTTCATTTAATATACAATATCTTTAAATTTCTCTTGAAATTTCTTCTTTGACCCATATGTTATTTAGAAGTGTGTTGTTTAATGTCCACATATTTTGGAATTTTTCCAGTTATCTTTCTGTTATTAATACCTAGTTTTATTCCATTATGTTTGCAGAGTAGACATTGCATTATTTTTATTCTTTTAAATGTGTTGAGTGTGTTTTATGGCCCAGAATATGATCTGTCTTGGTGAATGTTTCATATGAGCTTGAGAAGAATGTGTATTTTGCTGTTGTTGAATGAAATAGTCTATAGATGTCAATTACATCCAGTTGATTGATGGCGTTGTTGAGTTCAGGTATGTCCTGACTGATTTTCTGCCCACAGATTTGTCCATTTTGGGGAAAGTGTTGTTGAGTCTTCAACTATGATAATGGATTCATCTATTGTTTCTTTGCAATTCTACTAGTTTTTGTCTCAGTTTGACCTTCTGTTGTTGTTGTTGTTTTTTTTTAAGAGAAGCAATGGTTACAGAGACACATGCTAAATATCACAGACAATTTTTGCATTAAACAATATATGAGTGAAGTAGAGGCTGCTGAGAATTGTGCATGTGATCTGTTTACAGTTATTGTACCTATTTGCAGATGGTAAGTATGGTTTAAAATAACATGCTTAACACAACAACCTGACATTTATAGAAAATTTTTGTCAGCTTGAGCTCTCATCCACTCAAAGGAGAACTAAACTTTTAAAACAAGTCTAACAAAAATAAATCATCACATGATTTCTATAGAGGTACTACAAAATAAAAGTAGAAAAAAATACAAACACAATCCAAATAAACTAATAACATTCTCTTGAAAAAAATTTTCCCACAGATCAGAAGAAAACTAACCAAATAGTTTGCCAAGAATAAAAATATAAAGGAGAAATAAAGTAAAATTGTTTCTAATATGAGAAGACAAAGTAGCTGTAGAAAAGCTTACCAAAAAGAGGTCAAAAATAAATGGCTATGAAAACAAAATGACCTTCTAAAAAATGAAAGCTGAATTAAGCTGAGCATATATGAGAATGGATATGGCTGAAATTATAGTAATAGACTTTGTCTTCTTATTGAGGTGTGTATTCCAGAGTACTAAGAAGACATAGGAGTAGAAAATGAGAGGAAGCAAATACATGATAGTGAATTACTAATTTTCACAGAAAATATAGCTGGTTATTTGAAAGTGTAGGACATGTAGAGAAAGACTGTATAGGACTACTGAGTCAGAACATTCAGTCAAGAGGAAGGAGGAAGAGAAATTTATTTGCTAGTTCTTTTTAGTTCCCTTCTTCTTTTGGCCAAATTAGGCTCATGGGGTGTTTACTTTCCTTCACTTCTGGTTTGTGCTATATAACTCCACCATGCAGTCTCTGGGCAAGCCAGATCCCATGTCTCATGATGCAGCACTTCTTTTGAGTCTGGAAGGGCTAAGAGGAACCAGAGCTTCCATGGGTCCAGTTGGTTGGGCTTGAATATTGGAACTCCTTCAGCTCCCATTATGTTGGGAGAGATGGAGACTTATCATCCTCTCGGGGGATGATGAAATAAATAGAGGCATTACTAGATGAATCAAGAAACAAAAGCCTGGAAGGCAGGTACAGCTAGATAAATCTGGGAGGCTCATAAGTGTGTGCAAAAAAGTCAATCCCTTTCACTACTCATATTCAGTATCCTTTATGATATCTGGTCTTATACAAATACATGAAAGTAAGATACTCTCTCTTCGTCCCTGAGAGGAACAGTAAAAATCCAGTGCTGCCAGTGGTGGTCAGTTGTAATGTCTTAAGAAGGCTTAAAAATGGTTTTAAAAAACAAACAAGGTAAGCTCCTCAGTGCTGCAGCTCTCCCAGTTCTATAGATTATCATCTCTGCCTCCATCAACCATTATGAATTCTCCAGAATGAACTTATCTTCTCTAGATTGTTTCCCTGGCAGTATAGTATGGACCTTCATCTCCAGGGTGTCTGAAACTTTACTTGTCTTGCTCTTGTAAGGTTGCAGTTGTTGAAATTGCCCCATTCACCGTTATCACTGAAGTTGGAAACATCAAGAGACACCCTAATGAATGCCCTGAATTTCAGGTGTGTATCCCCCTTCCCTCTTTGTATTAGCAATCCTAACTCCTCATGATAATTGGGCTCTATCATCCTAGGAAGAGCAACGACTCCTTTCTTTAACCTCTGGTTCCCTAGTGTTAGTTATAGATTAAAGTTCAATCAAACTATTACTGTCTTCCTTAGCTAAATTATCCACCCCTTGTGTCTCACCACTATCGCCAGGAACTAGAATCTCAAATCTATTAGATCCTAAGAATGCATGGAAGTGATGCTCAAATAGGAAGGGTTTAGGAAAAGAACACGGTTACTTCTGCCACTTGTTTGCAGACCTGTATATTCTGGTGACACAGCACCATATTCTGCTAATTAATAGAGTGACTAGCTACATTCTGTGGAAGAACACTCCAACAATGCAAGATGTCCCTGAGTTGTTCCTCAGTTGAGCATTCAATAGCCCATTCAACTATTCTGTCAGGTCAGCTGTCAGAGTAATGGCATGCCTGGAAATGAGCCTATTGTTGCATCAGTTGGTCTGAAGCAATCTGTGTAGGATATCATATCAAAGCATGAGGCATTCTATAAGGTGGTGGTGTTCTTGGAGGTACTATAGGCAGAGAAAATAGAGTCATATTTGGAATGTGAATCATTTTGTTTGTGAGAATCACTGTCCCCTTTAAGGTGGGATGGGTCTGATATAATCAACAAGTCTCTAAATGCCTGGCTTCAGAGCTCAGCATCAGTCTCTCCATTTGTGAAGCTGGGCACTCAGCAGTGGTAGTAGCTAGATTAGCCTTCATGTGAAAGAGCCATGTTGTTTATACCACCTATATCCTCCATCCCTGCCACCATGGCATTCTCTTAATGGGTAAACTATGTGAGCATTTGAGTGGTTGAAGACAGAAGTTGGCTAAGTCACTATCTTCACCTAATCTCTGAGAGCACCCTCTGAAGTACATGCTTTCTGGGCAACATTGACATGAGACACAACTGGCAATCTTTGAGGTCTCTTCAACCTCATAACTCCATGATTCCAGTTTTTAAATCTTCTTCATTCCAGGTTTCTGATCTATCAGCCAGTCTATGTAATCACCAGAATTTGGTGTATATAACTCACTCATCTCTTTCTCCAGGCAGAACCTATAGCTTTGTCCATTGGAAGGATTTCCCTTCAATGCTGTTTTCAGGGACCCTACTCAGTAGGGCTGTAATATGGCAGCAGTCCGTTTTTCACTAGAACAAATATATCCACTTATTGATCTGAGAATCAGACCCACAATATTTCCTTGTCTTCCAATTGGTTGTTGGAAACAGCCCCTCAGCCCATGGGTATCAGCTGAGAGAAAGGCTTTGTTGCATTAGCAATAAGTGACATCAAGTCTGAACTAACTATTAGAGCCCAACCCAGAATGCTGTGCTTCACTTGTACAAGTGTTCCTTCTGTGCCTACCTGACTTTGTAATTCAGTGGATCTAATGATGGCTGGATCATGATGGGCAAGTCATGTTGTGATAGTTTGTTCCATTATCAAGCTCTTCATCTTTACTAGGGTCTAGTAGCAGGCTAAGAGCATTTTTTTAATATAGTCCATAGTTCTTGGTTATAGAAGGCATTGCTGTGCTCTAAAACCATAAAAATATGTGCTACTGCTATCATATTAGTGCTTACAAAAGACTTCACTCATGATTCTTAACCAACAGATATATAAAGTAACATCTTATTTGCTAGGCCATGTGGCAAAAGAGACAGGACAGGTTTCACTAGAGCATGGACCTGCCACAGAGCTTTCCCTTGCTTTGAATTCTACTTGAAACTGGAAGCCTTCTGTGTTGCCCACTAAGTAGGTTAGAGAAATATTCCCAAGTGCAGTATGTGTTCCCAGATTACCTAAGATCTTTGACTTTCATAGTGGTAGAAGGTATGGGGCAGGGAGTGGGAGCGGAAGCCACAACTTGTCTTCTGCCTTGATGGGGATGTCCCAGCATGACTCAGACCACTGGATTCCTAAAACTTCACCAATGTGTCACGCATCTGAGTCACCATGGAGTTTATTTCCTATACTCTGGCACATACATGTCTTACAAGGACATCTAGCCCCATAGAAAAAGAGGTGAATGATATAAACAGAGTGCTAAAAATACAAATGGCTCTTAAACATGAAAAGATTTTCAGCCAAATTTACAAGAAGAGAAATGCAAATTAAAACTACACTTTGATACTATTTTTTATTTTTCAGATTATCAAGGAACAAAAAGTCTGTGTTAGAAAGAGTGAGAAACAGACTCACATATTGCTGGAGTGTAAATGAGAAAAATATCTATGATAGTAAATTTAGCAATATCTATCAAAATTTCAAATGGATGTGCCATTTGTCCTAGAAATTTCTTTCCTTAGAATTATCCTACAGATAATCTTGCATTTGAGGAAAAATGACGTATGTAAAAAATTATAAGTAGTGCTTTGTTCATAATTAACAGATTGACAAACGATTTAACAATGGGCTGGTTAAATAATGCCATTTAAAGGATAAAGACTTTTAGAAAGAATGATATAGATCTTTAACTACTGATATGGAATGATTCCCAAAATATATTTTTTAGTGAAAAAAACAAGATATTGAACAATGTGTGTCATGCTACCATTTTTGTTTGCCTCTGTGTTTATGAAGAATCTCTGAAACAATGCTCAAGAAACTCATTACTTTTAAAGTGGCTTCCTCATGGGTGGGAAATTGAGTGTTTCTATGACAAGGATGTAAAAATGTCTTATTTTTTATACTGTATACTTATTTATTCCTTTTGAATTTTTCTATGCATATGTTATTCATTTTAAACAACCAAAATAAATAATACTTAATTCAATTTAGATTTTCACTCATATCTAATTCAAAGCTTCCCCCCTCCCTCTAGCTCATATCTGAGCAGAGGCTTTAGGACTTGTAGTAGGGAAGAGAATAAGATCTGCTTATTCATTCTCCATTTGTCTTCTCCCACTTGCTGCTACTTCCTTCAAAATTGAGACAGGGGAAGGAAGGATTAAATAAAAAGAATTGTCTTATGAGTTTTTGAAGAAATGGGGAAATTCATACACTGCTGCTAGAGTTAAATGATAAGAGAGCAATTTGGCCATATCTGGTGAATTTTGATGAAATCTAGTCGAGTCAGTTCTTATTGGAGTTTGGATGTCATTGACCTGCTGTTGTAGCCATTAAAATGCTGGCTGTTTCATTACTTAACTTGGACAGTTACTTAATTCACCTCCTTTGGGATGCCTCCTGTACTAAGAGTAACACTATATGCTGTAACAAATAAACCCTGGAATTTAAGTGGTGTAATAAAATATAATCTTATTTCTTGCTCATCTAATAATCTAACAAAGATATCCCTAGTCAGTAGGGTTTAGGAGTGAGTGTGAGAAGTTTGGGTCTGCAGTCATTTAAACCTAGGTGGATGTTAAAAGCTCTGCCCTCTTCAACAGGTAACTTCTTAAGATTTCTCAGGCATTGCTGTATAGCCAGTGGAAAACATGGCGGCTTGGGGTATTAGAAAGTTGTGTGGGTCAGGCCCGGAAGTGGAATGCACCACTGCAGCCCTGTTTCATGAACCTGAACTCAGGTAAGGCACACTTTGCAGTAAGTGAAGCTGAGAAGTCATTCTAAGCCTGGCCTTTGATAACCTCCAGGTGCTCAAACATGGATTTACTGTGAAGCTAATGACGCGTAATACTCAGGGATCTCGCTTGATCCACCTTCTCTCAAGACATATGGAGGGCCCTAGAAATATGTTGACCTGTTCATGTAAAAGAAAAATTGATCTCTTTCTATTCTGACTCCATCTGTCACATTTCACCTTTTGTTGTGTGAGGTTGGAATTGTGGCAGGTATTTTGGGATCTGAAAAGGGGAATACTGTGATGAGGACATATGTGGATAGACACTGGGAGAATATATTCATATGTTTTGCTTTTCTTCCCATCTATATTTAATTTATTGCTAGCCTTCCAGGTGTATAAATGGCTTTCAGGAGTTCTTCAATCACCCTCTGTGCTGACTCACCCAGTGTCATGATACAAAGATGAGGGGACAGAGGTCTTATCATGCTATGACTGTGTCTGGTGGCACTCAGCATCAGAGTAATGTGGATGGAGAAAAAAAACAGGTTTGAAATGCAAGGTTCCAGAGGTAGTCTCTAGAAAATTATTCCAATTATCAGATGTGTAAAATTAAATGAACAAGATTTGCTTCTCATTGAAACCTAGTTAAAATGGATGTATTATCTTGTCAAGATTATAAAAAGCAAGATACTCCCAAACATGGAAATAAAAAGCAGAAAAATGGAAGTAATAATTGCAATAAAAATCCCACACAATGTGTTGAATTAAACCACTAAGATTTTGAGGTTTGTTAGAGCAAGTGCTATTACTTATTATGGTAAAATGTAACACCCAACTCCTTATATATTTACTTTTTTCCCCTATGAGCTCCATGGCCATATCTGTTCACCACTTGATCCCCAGCAACTAAAATGGAACATGACACATAATAATCTTCCAGTACATATTTTGTTAATATCTAGATACGTCATAGTAAAATTACAAAACACCAAAAATAGAATATTATAGAAGTTTACAGGAAAGAAAAAAAATTAACAGACTTTTATTAAGGAAAAAGGCTCAGAACAATTGACTTCTCATCAGACATGCGGAATACTACAAGACGAAGGAGTAACACTATTTTCTATTGCTTGGTAACAGATTACCACAAATTAGTGGCTTAAAACAACACATGTTTTTTATCTTACAATTTCTGAGGGGCAGGAGGGCCTTGTGCCGGGTACTACGCTAAAAGCTCACAGGAGAGGGCTGTGGTCTCATCTGAGGCTGGGGGTCCTCTTCCCACTGCTACTGCCAGAATTTAGTTCCTTCAGTTGTAGGACTGAGACCTTCAGCTGTTAGAGACCGTCTTCAGTTCCTGCCAAGTGGACCTCTCAAGAACATGGAAGTTTGCTTTTTCAAGGTTAGCTTGAGTGAATCTCACTGCTTTGAATCTCTATGTTCAATGAACATCTTGGACCTCTTTTAAAAGCCAGTCCTGATAAGGTCAGGACCATCCAGGATACTCTCTCATTTGATTCATTCAAGGTTTACTGATTAGAGACCTTAATTACATCTGTAAAATACCTTCACCTATGCCATATAACATAACCTAATCATGGGAGAGAAATCCAATTAGACTCACAAGTCCCATTTATAATCAAGGGGGGGGGATTAGACAAGTAAGTGCACTAGGGGCTAGGAATCTTGGGGACCATCTTAGAATTTTGCCTATCAAAATGCTTTCATAGGAAATTTTTTTCTAATCTAGAATTCTACAATCAGCGAAAATATCAGATATTTTGGACATGTAAATATTTAAGAAATTTCCTCTGTGCAGCAAAGAGTTAACACAGTAGGCCTGATGTTACTATTTAGAAAGGCATGCTTGTAGACCTGTCCTTGGCTGATATTTGGGAATTTGGGTTTTGGAATGTTCCCTATGTTACTAATCAATAAAGTTTTTGGGCACTGTCTGGGCACTGAACCCTGCTGTACCAAGATAACTAGACTCTTTGTGCAAAAATGTGATTTGTGATAAATACCTCTTTTCCTTCTGGGCATCTGTAATTTTGGTAATTATGACTCAAGCAGAGAATGCCATTGTGTCCAGCCCCCGTTAAAAACCCTGTATCGTGAGTCTCAAGTGGGCTTCCCTGGGCAGAAATAGTGTACAAATGATGCTGCATTTCATTGCTGGAGAAAGCAGCGTGTTCTTTGCAGCCCCATCACCCCCTAACCTGAGAAGGAAAACTTAGAACTCTGTTCCTGATATTCTCCAGGCTCTGCCTGATGTGTCTTTTTCTGATGCTGATCCTTTTTTGTATCCTTTCACTGTCATTTACCATAGCCATCAGAGCAATTGTCTCTGGCTCCTGTGGATCCTTCTAATGAGTCACCAAACCTGTGGTTGTTATGGGACCCCCAAATCACCTCCTATACTCCTTATTATAAAAGAAAGTTACTAGAAGAAGTATTCCAGAAAGATTAAGGTGCAAATCAAGAGGAAAGTGTGTCCAGGAAACAGTAAATAGAATCCAGGATGTCAGTAAATCCAAGGCTCAGGATGACGGCTGTGCATCAGCCTAGAGAGCAGCCAGCCTTGACTGAAGCCAAACAGTATAGGAAGATCACAAGGAAATATGTGACATAATTGAGACTGTAAAAAATAAGAGAATATAAGAAAATCTAACAGTATAACAAAAACGAGGCAATTGGCAAACTCAGAGAAAACAAACAAAAATTGTAGAAAAATAATTGCCCAGCATGAAGGGAAAAGGTGACATGAATTTTAAATAATTGTTAAATAATAAAAATTATCACATATTTTACCTAAAATATGGGAAAATTTTAGTTCATGTAGTTCTAGGGTTAATGACTTTGGACACAGAGAGAAAAAAAATGTGTTATTCTAGCATATTACCAAATCGAATATTGTAGAGATTTTTTTATGCCACTAATAATGTAATATAATGTAATTAAAATGATGTTTAATCCCTTTCATTTTAAAAGCTTTTGATTTAATGGACCAGACATAAAAATTTGGTAGTTATTACAAAATCAAAAATAAATATTAAACACCACTGGGTAAAGATAAAATGTCAGTAGCCAATTTAGAAAATGCAATGTGGAGAAAGAACGAGTATTAGAACCACCATTTTTCCATGTAGAGAGTCATATATTTTACTGCAAACATTTATGGAAAAAGAAATAAAATCTTATATTTTATTTAGTTTTATAGTAAACTACTGAACTAAAATAATAGCACGTATAACAAGTATTACGAGGGGGTAGTCTAGAGTAAGTAAGCTAGATCCTGATCTTTCATATCAAAGAATGAATACCTAGTGTCTAAAGTTAAAAATCAATAAATATAGACAAATATATATATATATAGAGAGAGAGAGAGAGAGAGAGTTAATTAGGAAAGCACAAGTAAACTAAACTTTTTTTCAAAACTCTTCAGTAGTATTTAATATGATACCACATACATTCATTTATTTATATTAAACCTTTACATGTGGAGACTATTAATGGAAGTTAGTTACCAAGATACCAATATGAAAATAGTGGGATAATATAGAATTTTTTCCTTTATTTCTAATTTTATGTTTTTTGATGTTATACATTGTTTTTATCTTTAAAACATAATTTTATATTAAACCTTTTTAAAATTTATTAGAGTATTAATGCCAGGAAGGCAGATATTTCAGTTCTTCTACTCTATTCTCAGAACATAGAACAATAATTGGCATATAGTACATGTTCCATAAATATTTGTTGAATAAATGAAATTTGAATTCAACAGATAGTTTTTAATCATCTCCTACATAGAAGGCAATATTTTAGGTTTGGCAACTCCAACTCTAATCACTGTCTTTTCTTTTTACAAATCTCATTTTGATTTGACTTTAATCATTTAATTTCATTCCTATTTGCTCCATGACCTTTTGTCTCATATAGTTTGCATCCATAGAAACCTAAAATACTTGAATATGATAGTTGGCTTTCCAGAGGAACTGCCATTTAAGATGGACACTGGTGGATGAGTATAAATGGCATAGGAGAATCTTGTAGATGGAGGCAACAGCATTTATGAGAACTTGGTGTGTCAGAGGGATAGGAAGATATTTGATGTGGTTAGAACACAGAGTTTGAGGGGTAAATGTAGCCAATGTGTCTATAGATGACAGCATACTCCTGATCGTGGGGGAAAAAAATGAAAGAACAATGGAAGCCATTCAAGGATATTTGTGTTTCAAAAATCTATACAACTGTAGCCAAGAATTGACGCGAGGTGACATTGAAGAACTATTGCAGTGGTTCAGATAGAATTTATAGTTAAATTATTCAAACTTGGTGACTGAATGGTTATAGGGAGGAGATTCAAGAAGGGGGTTGAGGATGATTTGGGTAAAACTCTCAGAGAGAATTTGAAGGGGAACAGATTTTTGGTGATCGTAGTGATAATGTTCTTGTGTTTTCTTGTGATTATGCTGATGAAAGTGAATTGGTGTATTCAGTTCAGTATGTTTAAGAAGCCTGAGTGAAATCCAAGTAGAGATGTCTAACTACTTAATTGTCAGTTAGAAATTGGGTCTTCATCTCAAAAGAAGACATTGGACTGATGATAAAGTTTTGGCAATCAGTGGCATATGGAATTAATGAACTTGAAAATTAATAAACCACTGCATTGACTACTACATTTTAAAATTTAGAATTCTTTTATATTGTTTTTATTGTTTTATTCCACCTATATTGTACATGTAATGTAAAATAATAATCAAATTTATTACTTATTGAATATAACCTTTTCACTAGGCACTATACTGTATACTTTACGTTTATTGCTCATTTAACAACTTACTACCTACTCTAAATGTCTGTTGTAGGTGATTAGAGACATTTATGCGACAAAATGAAAATGCAGGAAAAATACAGTGGAATCTCTTCGGGCTTTTTATTTGCTTTTTGAAACCTTCTTACCATTACAGATTTGTCTAGGAGTTGTCTTTCTATGCAAGTTTTACTTTAACGTATTTCCTTGTGATATATTCAAAAAGAGGAGTCTGAGAAGATGGAGCATAGAGCCACTCTTGAGATCTTATTTTTGAGGCACTATTATGCAAATCATTCATGCTGATAAATAGGTCTGCAGAAATATGGTCAAGGTTCCTAGAGTCAATACTGCCCTGTGTTATAGTTTGCAAATCCTGTTTAAAATAATGCACACATACATGCACACACACACATTTGATAGAAGCCAAAAAAACATCTGGAATAACACAACATTCAATAACACAACATCCAGCCTTTCAAAGAGTGAACTTTTATAAACCAGGACATGGACCAAGTTCATAATTAAAAGGGATATCCTTCATTTTGACTGTGAACCCAAGTCTGTCACATCGCACTTGTGATAGTGGTAATTCTCATTGACGAAGTTTCTCTGCTGCCCCAAATTCAGCCAGTTGCTCATTTCCTTATCACCTTCCTTGCTCACTAGCGATGGAGAAGCAATAGCATTCTTTCTGGAACTACTCAATGAATAAGCGGTGAGGGACCTTTTAGGTTAACCAGAAATCAGAGATTGTGCAACATCCAGGAAAGACTTTGTTATAATACCATTGGCCAATTACTACAGGGCTGTTTGTCTTCCCACCATCAAAGAATTATCCTCTAATTTGGCTTTCCTAGATGCAGTTTTGCAGGAAGTTGCTAGACCCTTGATGACTACAGCAAGGACAAGAAGGTGCAGTTAGTAAGACTCAGAAAGTCTGAAAAGCACATCAAAAACTGGGAACCTATCTTTAGTGACTTGTATTTCTTTTGTTACACATAACTTTTCTGTGAAAATAATAAATCTTGTCTTGGATAAGTGACAGATGGTTTAGATTGGCAAATTTGCTTTCAGTAAATCCATAAGAGGAAAACAATCTCTCATGTTTCAAAAGGGTAACAATAGGTCAAATACTAAGATTTGGATCTAATCCCTCAGCAGCCGGACTAAAAGTGAATATCTCTGATCTAATACTATCTTTCAAAAATTTCTCATTGGAAAGATGTGTTGTGTATCTTATTTCAAAAGAAGTCTGATTAATTTCCCATATGCTGTACAAAATTGCTTTTGGGTGCCAACCTTCTCTGTATATTAAATATGTAAGTATGTACAAATGTGCATTTCTCTATGTGTAAATTGATAATGGGAACACAACCACGAGCCTAGGAGCTTGAATGTTCTTCTTATTTACATGGTAATATTATGGAGTATATTTTCCTTCCTTTTATTTAGTTTTAATTTTGCCAAATGAGAAGATACCAGGAAAATAAATGAGAACTTCAATCTTGATTTATAGAAATAAGGTTGACTATTTATTTTCTCTCATCAAAATTAATCAAAACTAAACACAGATCTCCCTCAACTTATGATGGGGTACATCCTGATAAACCCATCATAAGTTGAAAATACTGTAAGTCAAAAATGCATTTAATACTCCTAACCTATTGAACATCATAGCTTAGCCTAGCCTACCTTAAACGTGCTCAGAACACTTATGTTAGCCTATAGTTGGGCAAAATCACATGACACAAAGCCTATTTTCTAATAAAGTGTTGGATGTCTCATGTAAGTTGTTGAATACTGTCCTGAACGTGAAAAACAGAATGGTGGTATTGGTAGAGAATGGTTGTCAGTGTATGGGTGGTTCAACCTCATGATCCTATGGCTGACAGGGAGCTGATGCTCGCTGTCCCTGCCCAGCATCATGAGAGATGATAGTACTGCATATCGCTAGCCCAGGAAAACATCAAATTCAAAATCTGAAGTACAGTTTCTGCTGAATGTGTATCACTTTTGCACCATGGTAAAGTCGAAGAATCTTGAACCATTGTAAGTCAGGGACTCTCTTGTAGTTGACAGAAGAAATAAAACAAATTCTCCTCTACAGGTTCTTAGGTAACGGTCTTCTGACAGTCACTCTATCATTAAGTTTCCATTTGGCTCTGAATTACAGAGAATCCTACTAGTATGACTTATACTAATTATAGGCTTACATTTCTCATGTAAAGAAATTCAGAAGGAGGTTATCCAGAGTTGGTAGCGTAACAATGCATTGGCAAGTTGGTATCGTTTATCTTCCTGTTTCACTAATTTTAGCCTGTGATTTTGGCTGTCATGATAACAGGATTATTGATGTACATTGAAGAAGATGTCTCAATTAAATTAAGAAGAAGGGAAAGTATCAAAGGAAAATAGGTCCTCTATGGTGTGAACGTGGCTAATCATAGCTGCAAAGGAGCTTTGGATGACATGTGTTTTAGTTTTACTGCTTTGTTAACAGAGGAAGACAAGGGAAATTAATTGGAGCATAGCTTTGAGAAGTCCATCCAATGTCTTCCATAGTTACTAGATGAAATGCTATCCTTTTAATTAGAAGGGAATGAGTCACTTTCAGAAGACTGTTGAGCGCTAGAGTAAAATGAAACTTACAACCTAGTAGATGTAGAAAAATTGTTTTTACCTTCTTCCTAGTTATGGTAGTAAATCATATATTTGCTTAGATCTGTCTTTTCTTTATTTTGAAGCCTAATATCTGTTATGGAATCATACTTACCAAATTTTTAGCTCCTCAGAATCAAGAACAACTTATTCATCTTTGTCTTTCTTCTAGCACACAACATGAGGTATTAACAGACACCCAATAACACTGATCAGTTAAATGAATGAATATCCTAACCACCTTTAAAGTATCCAGAAATAATTACTCAACATGGTTTTGAGGAGAAATTTTATTTACTAGAGCTATCACATGATTAGCATAATTTAGTTAGTAATATTAGGAACTTTAGTAATATACGAGTAATATTTCATATTTACACTAAGATAATACATTTGAAATTAAATTTTTGGAGATACTCCTGTCATTTCACCCCATCTTGTCTTGCTATTCAGAATAGACCTAATAGGCATTAACCATTATTGGGCTTCACAGACAACTTGGGATTAATTTCTTCTCTTTCCATGTCACTATCATGCCAACGTGCCCAATTTCATTCTACCTCCAGGACAAGAAAGAATGGGTACTAATAAATATTAGGGATAATTTTTTGCATTAAAATCCTAAAGGATGAGTCACTGAAAAGCTTTAAGGAAATGATGGATGAGGATTTGGACACTGTTAAATGCTCACATACCTCCTACGTTATTTAGGATAGGCCTAGATCAGTGCTTTTAGAAACTGCATATCCCTACTTTTAAACTCCTAAGAAAGATCTTCCATTCTTAGCACTGGAGAAATAACAACAACAAAAATTTGTTCCTGCCCTCTCACTTTTACTGATGAATGGAATGGTAAGATGCTAGAAGATTAAAACATAGATAAATGATTTCGACTTGGGATTTGGAATAGATACACTTAGGAGTAGACTTCTTGATTTAGCCTTTGCCTTAGGCTGCTCATATTAAATTTGACTAGACAAAATGATTCAAAAGGAAAGATTATGGAAGACATCACTAAAGCTTATAGAGGTATCTGATTTTATTCTGTTTTGGAAAACGTATCCCTCAGAGATGATCATGGCCATATGATTTGTGTTGTCCAGTGAAACGTGAACCTGAAATGACATGTATATTTTCTGATAGGAAGCATTTAAGAGTCATGAATGATTATCTGTGCACTCTTCCTCTGTCACAGCTATAATGAAAACACATGTTAATATGGGGAATGCCATGAAATCAAAACATCCCAGAAAGATGAGTCAAAACTTAGAAGACAGCTGCTCTGGAAAGTTATCTGGACATATAGGAGATTGTGTGATTGAGAAAGAAAATTTTCTTAAAAGTTTCTGATCTTTTGGTAATGTTGATAGTGCAATATAATTAAGCCTACCTTGACTGAGCCTTCAGATTCTCAAAAATTTGAAAAATAAGACAAAAGATTTTAAAATATCAACTTATGTTACTAATAAAATCTAAGGTGAGGAATAAAACCTAAGCTTGGTATGAGGAGGCAAATGGACCTTTTAAATAAACCTCAAAAATAGGCAAACTCCTCCCTCCCTCCAAGTCACAGGTAAAGCTGAAATCCCTACCTGAAAGACCTTCTTAAGAAAGGATTAAAGAATGGGGCAATGATAAGAAATTCTGGACCTTGATGGCAGATTCACTACCAAAAAGAAGAGAGGAATTGAGTTGAAGATGACCAGTTTATTGTTACCACATTTTCTGATTAGGTAAAGTCATTCCACCTCTCCAGGCATTTAAGAGAATAAGGGGCAGAAAGAGGCCAGGAATGCATCAAGAGCTCTACTTGGAAGAAACCAGGATGGGGAAGAAGACTTTTGCATGTTGCCCTACAAGACTTTATCTAGCCCCTACCTTCTCTCCAGTCACAAACTGCATTCCTGTATTTAATCTTGAAGGCATATGAGCCTGCTATTTCCATTGAATTAAATGGTCCTCTATTATTTCTTATCCAGTCATCTCTTAATCATCATTCAAATCTCAATTCAGTAGCCATTTCCCCAGTTCAACCTTCCCTGCCTCCTTAACTGGATCAATTTCCTTTATTAAAAGATTTTTATTGCATCATTTATCTCTTATGTACTTACCATATTTGTGATTTTATATTTATTGTGTACTCAATTTTATTAATGCTGGTCTCCGTAATAAGATTACAAACTGAATGATATGCCTGTTTTGTTCATCATTTATTCTTTGTGTCTAGCATGGTGGAGCTGTTTCTCTCTCCCTCTCCTTTCTCCTCTTCCTCCTCCTCCTTCTTCTTTTCATTCTCCTTCGTCTTCTTCTCCTCTCTCTCTCTCTCTCTCTCTCGATAGAGAGAGAGATATGGATAGAGATAGATATTATAAGAGAGGAAAAATTCTCCTGTACCCTTTTAGGGTTTCTGGCTGGGCCTAAGAATTAAACTGACATAAGACAGATTAACAAGAGAAAAACATACAGATTTTATTAGAATTTTACATGAAAATGAGGACCTTCACAAGAAAATGAAGACCTGAAGAACTGACCAGAGCAGAAAGCTTTTATATCTTTTAGACAAGGAAATGATACATGTGTGAAGAAATGACAAGACAGAAGGATTTTGGCTAGGGGAAATAAATTGTGGGGAAGTGACTAAGATACATATGGAAGGAAAATTAGTGGAAGATAAGGGTTATTTTAGTAAGCTTATTTGTACAGATCCATTGCAGTATCAATTCCTAGTCTGATCATATGGGTGTTCTTCTCTTATTGGTACAGGGAGGGCACTTTACTCATGGGAAATTATATGGCCTATTTTTAGGTAGAAAAGGTAGATCAGAGAGCTGTTCCTGAATCTGCTATTTCTCAAGTGCCTTCAGGTCAAAATAATCAGTCTGCCAAAGTGGCATACTTTGGGGTGGCATGTCCTGAACGCATCTTCTATGTATATATATCTCCTTCTCTCTCTCTCTATATATATATTATATACAAATATACATACAATATATATTGTATATACATTATATATTAATTATATACACAAAATGTGTATTGAATATTTATGTACACAAAATGTATATAGAATGTCTACAGAATGTACATTAGCTAAATATTTAAAGAAATACATTTATAATTGTACTGGTGAGACCGATTTGGAAGGCAGATGAAGTGTCTAAAAGCAAATGGAATAAAATAACCAATTGGTAAATGAAATAGGATTTAAGAAAAACAAGGAATGATGGTATGGAATAAAGATATAAACTTAAGCAGTTTGAAAGTAAATTATATGGGAATAATCATTTGCCGGTGCACTGAGCACTGGCAAATTTTTTGCTTGTAAGTGATTTTGCTTGTAAGTGAGAGCACTTTGTTGAATCAGAAGCAAAGTTTCATGGTGGTGACTCGGATTGGTTTTGCTATAGATCAAGTCGTTATCGAAATTTGGGCATACAGCCCATATTAAGGTATACTCTAAGCGGCTACAGCAAAGAACCACTGAATATAATGACTAAAAACATATTTTCCCCCTACCTACTTTCAGGTGTTGGTGGGGCAGGTTGGTGGGATGGTGCTGCTCCACAGAATCACCCAGGGACAATGATTTCTTCCTTGTTTTTCACTCAGACTTTCTGGTTGTTCTCACTATGTGATCAAAGCTGAGTTATTGTCACAATGATGTTCATACCCTATGTAAGCAGGTAAGAGTTTAAGTCCTAGAAAACCAATTCCATTTTAATTGAGTGACACAGTCTTACCCACACTGTGTGTCTATGAACTATTACTAGTTTCCATGGAGAGTGGGGAATGTTCTGTCTATCTGGGTGGACAGATAGTGAAAACTCTTTTACTAAGGGAGAAATCTATCATCGATTTTAGGACACAATAAACCATCTGCCACACAGCCTATATAGGAAAGGTAATTCTGACTTAAGGACCACAGTATTATTTTAAATATTGATTCTATTATCCTTTTAAGTTTTTCAAGAAGTTACTTGGTCTTAAGTTTTTTGAAGTTTTGCTTCTTACGTAACTCATTTTTGTTTCAGAAATGTAAATAAAGTTGCAATTTCATAATGCAATTTAATGGAGAAGATAAAAATCCTGGAACAGAATTATGTTTATATAAAACTTGTGTTAATTCTATTTCATTAAAGAAGAATATGTAAAAAACAAAGCAAATAAACAAAAACATTTTTCAAAAACTTTAGGTAGATTGGAAGTGGATGTTGATTTCCCCAAGATACCTAATAGCACAGGTTTTCAAATTCTATTAAGCTGTTATATAATTTTGAAGAGAAGCCTGAGGGATCACTCTGTGTGTGTGTGTGCTTGGGGCAAAGAAGTGTAGCTGTTCTGAAGTAAGCTGAGAAGATTGAGCTCTGAACTTCCTTCTGAGGTTTTAATTATTGCAAATAGAACTGCTAAGAACATTGGTAGATATATTTATATATTCACATATATATTTCATATACATACATTTCATATATATTTATGTTTAGAATATACGTGGGAGTAGAATTGCTGGATCATGTCATATGTTCAACTTTCACAGAAACTACAAACAGGCAAAAAGTCTTCCAAAGTTTTTCTACAGATTATCCACTGAAACCATCTAGGCCTGGAGATTTCTTTTCTAGAAGCTTTTACATTTCAGATTAAATTTCTTCAATATTTATAGGACTATTCAATTAACCTATTACATGTTAAAGGAACATTCATAGTTTGTATTTTTAAGGAATTGGGCCATTTTCTCTAACTTTTCTAACTTATGTACATAGAATTGCTGATAGTATTCCATTATTTTCCTCCTTAATAGATACAGGATTTGTAGTTCTATCATTATTATTTCCCTTTGTTCTTGATAATTTTCTTTGCTCTGAAGTCTAGTTTTTCTGATATTAATATAGCAACTTCTGCTTTTTTTAAAGTTCACTTTTGCACGTTACAGCTTTTTTATCTTTTTACTTTCAACCTATCTATATCATGATATCTGAAGTGAGGTTATTTTAAATATAGTTGAGCTTGGGTTCCTTTTGTACACCACTTTCATTTTCTTTCCAGTAAATAGAACAGGATATAAAACTAATTTCACCAGTTTAGCACACAGCAAGCCTGAGAGGCAAGCATCTGAAATTGTAGTGTGTGCTTCACGGACCTACAAGAATTGGGAGTTATTCATAGGCATTTTCTAATTTAGTGTTAAAAAGAAGCACCCCTTAGGAATTCAGCTGATGATACATCTTTAATTAAAATCTTACATGCAAGCAGAGGCATATGCTAGGCCTCAAAATTTTCTGAAATTAGTGATTAGTGAATTTCACAATAGTAAAGGAATATGCAAGGTAATATGGGGCATAGAAGAGGACCAATTTAATGGTAGAAAAAAGCTCAAAGAAATTAAAAGAAAACATTCTGAAAGGATCATCTTAATAATTCTCTTGAGGAAAGGTTTTTCAAACAGAAATCTTTAGGAATTTTATATCTATATTTATATCCACGTGACTGTCTCTAACTTTTGGCCTTAGTTACAAAGGATTACGTTAATCATGGTTCTTAGAGTACACTGTTATTATTGATTCATACAAGAGCCCTCTTCTATGTCTATATGTGTGTATGCATGCATCTACATATCTATATCATCTATCTATCTATCTTTCCTCCCTCTTATCCAATTCTGTGAGTGGCATTTTCATTCTCTTAATATTATATTTTGATAAAGGTTGTGAATTTTAAAAAGTATATTTTATCTATATTTTCTATATGTAGAAATTTTTACTTATAAATTATGATAATACAATAACACTGAAATTTTCATGTGGTTCCCTGTACACGATTTTAGGTGAAGTTCTATTTTGTTCTTATTGTAAAATTTTGTGTTAAATAATTCAACTGGGAACTCTCATATCACAGATAAACACTAGGTGCACCCCAGCTAATAATTCTAGCCAAGATTCTTTTGGCTAAAGATAGCAGAATAAATATGCATTATCCATAACCTGTGCTTCTTACAAGTTTGTTATGAACATAAAGGTAGGTTCCTAGTCCCAACACAACATAATATCTAGTTATAAGACACTGTGCTACATGATTTGTATGGATTTTCTTATATAATTATTACAAAAATCCCATGAGTTATTTCTTTATTATCTCCATTTTTGACAGAGAAAGCAAGTCTAAAGAGGAATTCCATAATCTGAATTTTTAACCAGCACTCCAGGTGATTCTATTATAGTGGTTAGGAACTACATGAGGTGAGTTATATCGTCCTGCCTTCACTATGATTATTAATATGTGGAAGTGATTTATAGTATATTTGCATGTTAAAATATTTCATAATATACTAGAGTCTATAAATTCTTATTTTCAGTTTCAATTAATAAATCAAAGTTGCTGCAGGTAAAGTATGTATTTGTTTAATAAGAGAGATGCATTCCCTTAATAAAGAAATGTAAGAAAAATCCAATGGAGGGAAATATTTCTTTATTCTTGAACTATATTTTATATTCAAACAATTGGTAAATTATTTTTGATATGGAATTTTCTGATTTTAGATATATCATTTTATCATAATTTGAATATGTTTTAAACTGAGCATTGTCCTTGTTTGACAGTATCCCAAGCTGCTTCATTGTCAGTTAAGGTTGAAATGCCAAAATGTAACTATAGCAGATTAATTTCTTAGAATGGTTAAATTGCTTATGAATAGGCAATGTTCACAAGTCAATTTCTAGAACCCAATTTTTATTTAGTTTAATTAATTTGGGGGGGAGATACATCTTTCATTTTGAAGTTGTAAGTTTTCAAATTTCATGTATTTTTCTCAAGAACAAACAAATCACTGCATATTGTTTTCATTGGGAACCACGATTTTTCTTCATTAATTTCCTTTAGAAAGACTGAAGCTATCTGAAGAATAAAGTACCTCTGTGGAGTTTCCTTTGAATCATCTTACTGCTTTTTCAGCAAAAGATTTTTCCTGAGATCCTCTAAGTTACCAAGAGCGGCAATTGTAACTATGAGGCTGCTGACCCCAACGAACAAGGTGAGTTGTCTTTAGGTCTCAGATGATTATTTGAGATCAGACATAGAGATGAAACTATTTCTGTGAAGTTAATTGGAGAAGACTACCTTCTTTGGGGGTAAGAGTTATATTTAAGTTTGGCAACCCGGGCTGTTTCTTCCTCTTCTCAATTAAAATAGCAATGTTAAATATTTAGGTAAAGTATTTATAAAGAGGAATAAAAACAATATTATTTATAAACACAGGAAAAATATTTATTATTTAACATTAAAGAATACTTAAAGGATATAATAAAGTTTACTGTTAGAATTAAGATGGATAAGAACAAATGCCCTAAGCATCCTTAGGGGACAAATTTAGGATTCCTAATGGGAAGAGTTTCTGAAGAGAAAGTACAAAGGCTGAGGTTCAAGTTTACACCCCAGCTTCTGGTTGGAGATCCATAAGCAGCACACCCACAATTTCCTACAGATCAATCATGACATCTAGTCAAAGATACTCCCAATAGTTAATGGTGAAAAGTGTGGTATGGTAAAAGGAGGAATGTTTTTTCTGGTTTCTTTGCATGAGCAATAAACCATTACAACCTTCACTTTTCCTCACAACTCTTTAATATTTGCTCCTACACATCTTCTCCATTTTAGTAAGCACTGGATAAGAATAAGAATACTATATTGTTAGACTCTTCTCCAGTCCCACTCAGATTCAAACACTGAATACTTTCAACTAGTAGCCTTAATTTTGCCTAGTCACTGAGCCAGTTCTGGTCAAGGAAGGAGGCTTTTTTCTGTTGTCACATTTTAACCCCCAGACTAGATACCTAAGGACATCGACTAAATAGGATTGAGTACAAATTTGCCTTGTTCCTTTGCTGTATATAAATTGCTGGAACATAAGGTAGTGGAAAGAGGCTTGGTTTTGTAATAAACCACATTATGATTCCAATACTGTCTCTGACTTTGTAATTGTGTTGTGTCCATAGGCAAGTTCCTTCATTCGATTCAATAAAAAATAATTGATTGTGTGCTCCAATTCATCGTGTGGTATACAATAATAACCCAGGGTTATGAAGATATAGTCTTTATCCTCAGAGAGTTCAATATGTAATAGGAGAAACAGCCGCACAAACAGATGATAAAAAAAAGAGGTTTTAAAATGAAGTGATAGTGATTTAACAGAGGATTATAAGAGGTCAAAAGAAGAGAATATTAACCAGACTTAGGAACTTCCTAGTTGAAATCCCAGCCATATGAAATTACCAGCAAAATATAGGCCAAATCTAAACATTTCTTGCTTCCTCCAGAGCTAGCACTCTAGTGTAATCTAAGCAATCATCACCTCTTCTTTGAAAAAAAAGAAAAAGGTTCAAATTTGTTGACCTCTATTATATTATCACCACAACGGCCATGTTAATCTTAAAAATATGTTATGTCATTTTTCTTGTTTAAAATTCTCCTATAACTTTCCACCATACTTATAATAAAAGCACTATTTCTTATCGTGGCCCACACGGCTTTGTCAGTGTCTACCTGCTCACTAAACCCACTTCTTCTTCATGGGCATACAACTAGAAAGCATGTCCCAGATTCCCTTTCAGTGACATGTGGCCTTATGAATGTATTCTAGGTGATGGAATTTGAGCACAACATGAATTTGGAAAACATGTTAAAGATGATACTATTTCTGGATACGTCAAAGAATTCTAGAGCAGTGACACCCTCCAACATTGGCCTATTAGGAAAACTGGGGTTGAGTTATGGATATTTCAGTTTTATCTGGAAATTCTGCTAGTATTAGCTTAACTAACACAGGACCCTACTTTATATATAGCCCTACTTTTATATATTCCCTGTCGAACTCTCTGCTTCATCTCCTACCACCGTTACACTTGTCCACTCCTTGGCCTTCCTCCTGTTCCTTAAGCATCCCAAATTTCTTCCTATTTCAGGGCTTTGCACTTACTCTCTTCTCCACCTGAAATGCTATTTCTCAAAACATGTAAATGGCTTATTGCTCACTTCTTTAGGTCTCTGACCAAAGTCACATGTACCAGAGACTTTCCCTGACTACTTCCACTTTTAAAATAGCCACCCTTTCCATCACGCTCTATCTCCTTTTCCTGTTTTATTTTCCTTTATAGTATAATATAATCTCTTCATATTATTTTATATATTTGATATTTCTTCATAATATAGTTCTAGTTAGTGAAATTATACTACGTATTTATTTGCTTTTTGTTTGTCTTCCTTACTAGAATGTAGTTCCACAAGGCAGGAGCACCGTCTATGTTTACTATTTTATCCTTAGAAGAGTATTTGCACATGGTAGGCAATTGGTAAATATCAGTTGAGTAGGTATTGAATGATATTGGTGTTTAGATATCTATAATAGAATGATTCTTGTAATTGGGAGATCCAGGGCATGGTTTTGGGAACAGATGCCTAAGGTGAGGTAGAAGTCCTGGCCAAAAAATGAAGATAGTCCAGCAAGATGGGACTTTCTATATTCATTTATTCAAAAATGATTTAATAGGCACCAGACTAATACATGATAAATTCTGAGTATAGTAGTATGTCAGGCAATGGTTCTGCCCCTGTGGAGCTTAGATTCTAGTGGAGAAGACAAAGGGTAAACAAATAAGTTTAAGATATAATAGGTGGCTTTTCCACATTGATAGTAAAATATTCTATGGGAAGGAGAGTTTTGTACCATGTGCCAGTGTTTTCATTTTAAGTAGGGGCAGAAGCCTAAGGGAAGATTCAGTATTGAAGATAGAGAGAGGATGGTAGGGCTGGCATTTATTAACCTCAAAGGAGGAACAGTTTTGGAAATCAGGACTCAATTCTAGGCTAGAATTTTTTCCAACTAGACCACAATGCTGCTCAGGGCTGGTTTTCAACTATAGGAAGAGTCAGTAGCTAGGGCTTTCTTTACATGGTGCAGAACTACTGCACCTCCACACCTCTCCAGGGAAAGAGCCATCATGTCTGTTTATTGGATGTCTTTAAGATCACAACCCCAAGATGTCAAACCTAGCCTACAGTGAAAATTTGTATTTAGGAGGCAGCTCTAGGCAAGACAGAAAACTGCTATTTTGGGAAACAGTGAAATCAGAATAAGAAAATGAAATAATTATGAATGTGAGTTTATATTCTCCAAACCAGATGTGACTACTGCCTTTCTGCATGTGCATGATCTCTCATTCTGGTCCTCTGCTAATTATTTTATAGGCTTGCATTTTAAACCTTGATTGTAGACTATTTGCTATTTGACAACATGGACTATAATGTAAACATTTTTAAAATGTACATTTCAAAGCAAAGTTCACTGACACAATAGATCAAAAATATTTATTGAAATGAATTATACTTATTAAGGAGTATTCACCCATATTCTTCTAAACTCTCAACTCAGATTTTTTACCCTCTGCCATATTTAATTAAAATTTTAAAAAGTAAAAGAAAACCTCTCCTAATCCTTTAGACTCCTTTATTCCTCATGGATAATTTATATATATGTTTATATAAGATGCACTTTTCTGTGATTCTGGCTGCCAATCTCCATGCTAAATTAAGCACAAAGTTGTCCTGCTGTGCATATCTGAGTTGCAGGTGCAGGAATTCAGTGCTTAAGTAAATGTATGTGAATTGGTGATACCCGTGGATTATTGGAAATGTATTCACTTTCCTGTTGGGTTTGAAATATGATGTATTGGCACTCAATTAAGAATGTAGATTTAGAAAAGCTAAGTTCAGAAGGAATTTAAAATCCTTCAGGAAAAATAACTTTACAGGAGTCTAGCCCCATGAAGAAGAAAATACCCATATTCAATTATCCTTTTGGATTATTTTGATAGCATCATCTCCGGAATTATCTCCCTACCCTTAACTCCTATTATTTATGAATGTATTAAAGAAAATAGTGGAGGCACCTGGGTTTGATGAGGATATTTTAAGAAACCTCAAAACTCTTATCATGTCAAATTTGGATTTCAGCCAGAGTTGACTGATACTTAGTTTGGAATATATTTAAGGTGAGGTAAACTCTTTCATGTGTCAAAAACCCAGAGATTGCAAAATTAAAACCACCAGATCAGTAAAATAGTATTTAATAAAGGTTCATGGTGCCTATAAGAACAGTTCATGGAGCTCTCAAACCAACGGTGGAGTGAGGCACAGAGGTATATTGTCATAAGATGGCTTATATAGGGAAAATGCAGAGGCTGTTTTCTCTTTACAGTGATTGGTTATAGCATTAGAGTTTTTCTACTGATAGGGGATAGGTACAGGTAGTTATGCCAATTTTGGAGAACAGCTTAAGTTTTGTTTATGATTTTCAGAGGCATTTACAAGAAGTGGCTGAAGTTAAGTTTTGCAGAATAAGGTAAATTAAATTTTGCTTATGTGGCTTAAATGGTTTTGTCTGCTCCCAGAACTTTCAGGTTTGGTCTCCATTTTGTATTTCACCTTAACACATGTAATTCTTTTAAAACATTAGTGGCACCATTTCATAAACAACTTGAAATAAAGAACTTGCATCAACTTTTAGGTTTTCATTCTCTATTGTCTAGATTAGGAATGCAATGTAAAGAGGGATTTGGATTTAATCTGTAAGAAATTTGGGATAAATGAAGAATTTTAATTTCATTATAGTATTTAAGAGATGGTAGTATATTATTAGATTTCACTTTTAGGATGATATCAGTCTTACTGCATTGTGGAGAGTATATTAGAAGAGGGATAAAACTGGAGGCAGAGAAACCGGATGGGAAAAGGTTATGGTAACATATGGGAGAAATATTAAGGACTTCACCTAGAGTAGCAGTATTAAAAAGGGTAGAAAAATGGCATATTTAAGAGACATAAAGATGGTAGGTTAGGCATTGGTTGTGATTAAATGTGGGATGTAACTATGACACCTATCTCATGGTAACTACATCATGTGGTGATGATTGACTGTTATAGATTATTTTGTTAAATATTAATGGAGTGCCTAGGCTATAAGAAATTCTCAGAATGTTTAGAAATAATATTAATACTAGTAATCTATATTAATACTTCAAATAGTAACGATGATGATGCTACTGATAAGTAGAGGACCCTTTTCCTGAAGGGCATATTAAAGATAATATCAAGAAAGTATGTGTTAAAATATTTTGAATCAGTATATTGATAAGGCCAAGGTGGTGGGGGGTACTTCAAGAAGAAGGATATTGTAGAAATGTCAGTAGCTATAGAGGATTTAAGCACAATATGTTGAAAATTATCATTGCAATTAATAGCAAGATTATTAGAGACCATGACCCATGTTTCACTGTTGTTACTGGAGTCACTGCTGTGGCTACCAACATACCATACACTTCTAGGACAGCTGCCTACCTGCCTAAGCACAATCTGAGAATTTGTAATAATTTTCACAGTAACCTAATAACTTGTGCTAATAATTCAACTCACTTAATTCTGCAGTTCCCTATTGGAACATAGAGATGGCATCAGAAGTCTGCATCTCTCAATCCTGTAGTCAACAACCTGTTTTTACATACTTTTTGAGATCTCCTATAGTTTGTGACTAATTACTGCTTGGTACCTCCAAGCATGGGAGAAACCCACGAGGGACTCTCTCTGTATATTTTAGCGCAAAACAGAAATTTTGTGAGTCTGTACAATCAACTCTAGAAACTTAAGAGTTTTAGGCATCTCCACCTAGAGTTAAAGGCTGCCCCTTGTGACAGTTTTAAATGGTGAGTAAGGATGTTGAACAATAAGTGTAAACCATTTTCAAAAGGCAGGAGCTGTAAATAGAAGGGCAGAGATATAGTGGTAACTAAAAGGATATGTGCGAATATGATCTCTCTTTTCAACACAAATAAGACATGAGCACGTTGTTAATGTTTCTGACACATTAATTAGAAACTTGACTACATTTTCAATATCGTGAAATTTAAGTAATACCTTAAATTGAAATGACCCGGTTATTTAGCTTTTCTTTTCACTTTATCTGTAAAACAAAACAAGAAGTTTATACAAAAATGGTCTCTTAAGTTCCTTTTATTTCTTTATTTCTAGAATTCTGATTCTCTAGGCCAGCTTTTAGACAGAACAGATAATCCACATGATTTTGACAGTTTGAGATTAACGACAATAACATTTAAATGTTTAGCAAATGTTTAGAAGAGATGAGACTGTTCCCTTAACACATACTGATTGTATTAAATTAAGCTGTTATTTTTTCCCTCTGATTTCTCTTGAGATAAAAATGAGGGCAAGAGTTAAATATGGTTCTTTTTGCTTATTAACTCATTTAAGATTTTTTCGATTTCATGAGATTACCATTGGCTATTTAAATAATCGTAATGTTTTTAGGTTGATGGTACTTGTAGCAAAGGTTAGGAAATTTTTAAAAATGATTTTTTAATGTGTTATTGGCTTCAAGTTTTGAAGGTTTCACATAGACACACTTTAAGAATAGTTTGGAAGTGCCTAAGATGGAAGTATCAAAGTTAATAACCTGAAAGTATTTGCTATCAGAGTAAGTCAAATCACTTGTGGAAAGGCAACTTGATACATGTTTTTTCTTGATAGGTGGTTTTGCCCTATAAATTTATTTTACTTAGGTGAAACTCATAAAGATAACTAAGTAATGATTTTTTTATACATACCAAATTGATATTGCAATTTTGTTTTTTTGTTAAACATCTTTGAATGAGTATACTGATTTTGGTCTGCATTGTTATGGGACAGGTTCACAGGTTACTGAGAATAAACACACACACATCGCTATATGTTTCTGATTTATTTAGTTAAGAATATAGAACTTAACAGAGCAAGAGTAGTTGTAGGCTTTCGCTTGATGTATATTTCATATAGAACATAATTGCTGCAACGACTCTTGTTCAGATATGAGTCATTTCTGAGCCGATAAAGCCAAACTCGTGCTACACCACAGGCCTTTTATAATCAGGCTTACATTATGTTCAGGAACAACTAAGACTATCCAAATGTTTCCATTTAAAAATATTTTATAAAAATTAGTCTGTGCTGATTCTTATATATTCTCAGCATCAGCTGAGATACATTCTTATTCAGGAAAAGTTAGAGGATGAAGTGTCCAAGGTGTCCCTGAATGATATTTCTACCTTCTTATGCCAGTTTCTCAGCAAGCCTATTTCCCCACATGATCATGTGTAATACATGCACGCACATTTACACACATAGATACTACATAACTTGTAGATTTTTCTGTCTCTCCTGGCTGACAAAAGGTTAAAAGAGCAGACTCTTTATTACCACATTTAAATATAGAGTTAGAACATTACCAGTATACATAATACACTGCAAAGGCCTTAGTATAAATTGATTTTCATTATTTATATGAATGCTTGTAAAAATGTCATAGGCTTTTATTTTCTTCTTTGTAGAAAAGACTCAGATCTTTGACACTAATACTACATTTCATAAGGTTACATTTTTCTAGTGCTGAATTGAATTCGGCATTAAAATCTTGTTATTCAAAGTACTTTGTGTTTTATATTTCAATTGGGTTAATATGTAATGTTCCTTTTTCAACTCCCATAAGCATTTTCCAGACATTTAGTATACAGCGTGCTTTTGCAGACTAAAGAATTGATTAACATTGTAGAATTTCCCAAGAAGTGGACAAAGTACAATTTCTCTTTTAAAGTGCTTAATTAAAGTTCCAAGTTGGAATGAAGTGTCACTTTCTTTATACATCAATTTTATGTCACTAGTTCTTCTAAACTATAATGAGAAAGTGATGCTGCTTTTCATTATTACTGATTTCTTAAATGGAACACTAATGTGAATTGATTTTTTTTCTGTAATAAAGTTTTATTTTAAGCCAATAGGTTGCAAACTCAATGTAAGGCATCAGTGAAACTAAAAAATATAAAGTATTAAATGAATTACAGTATTTTAATCATTTCTGTTATGCATAAACTTATAAACTGTACATTCCTATGTTTACTGTAAGATAATTAAAATCATTTTATTTACCTACAAACTGACAAAACGAAATTTAAAGAATAGAGGCAAAACAAGAAAGTGCCATCACTTTTCTTCTAAAGCAAAATTAAGCCCATAGATGCTTCCAGGAAAATGTGGTGTTACTTTGGGACGACTTTCAAGTCACATATTCAAAGGCTTAGTTACATAACAGAGAATGAATAAGACTGCTCAAAACAAAGCTAGGTGTGACTAGAACAAAAACACACTGTGGTTCTAAAAGGTCTTAATTCCATAAAATGAATGAACAGATGAAGCTAAATGGGCCTGTTTGCTGTAAACTTAGGTACAGGATATCCTTAAAACTTTTTTTATGGAACAATATAAAGAAAGATATATGGATTTTCTATATAGTTTTGTTCTGCTTCCCTTAACAATCTAACTTCTTGCCTAATAAACAGTTCTAAAAGCAAACTTTGTAGCTCTGAAATTTACTTTCTAAAATGCCTCAGTGGAAGATATTTATATGAAAGATATCTAATAAACATTGTATAGTGTCCTAATGTAAAAATGTTAAATGAACTTAAGGGGCACAGATAATGTGAAAAACAAATTAATATACTTTATTTCTATAAATCTTTTCATCAAGCATTTCAGTATTCCTTATATTATGCCTCTGCATTTTAATTTGACCAACATTCTTTTATTTTATATTTGTTATACACCAGATACTGTATGATTCACAATCAAGCAAGGCCTGTCCCTACGCCAGCTTGGTGATAGGTAGGGAAGAAAAATCCAATAATATATCATAAAGCAGTTTTATAAATTCTGTCACATCAATATAATAGCATAGTGTTATGTTACATGGAAATATAAAATAATAGATATACATACAGGTAGTTAAAATGTTAGTTTAAAAGATATAAGGAAACCTGACATGGCACTCATATTCAGAGGCAATATGGAATATAATAATGGGAAAAGACCTGGCTCATATTTCGTGAAGTTGGACAAGATTTTCAAGCTCACAGGCTAGTGAGGGAAACATAAAACAGCCAGAATACAAAGTGGTAATGTTATACCCAATACCATATAAGTAAACACAGGTCTCAATGGGTGAAGAGAAAAGCACGGTCAACTATTTGCTAGTTATCTCTACCTGGAAGGTCTGTCAGGGCCTCAAATGAAGGATGTAAGAAAAATAAGTGCATTACGTTTGGTTTCATATATTTTCTGCCATCAATATTTCCAAAATGAGATGGCCATCTTCCTAGAAATAGAAGTTCAAAATTTGAAGCCTTCTCTGAGTCTGCCGACTCCTTTACTATCTACATAAATGACAATCTAAATCTTATTAATTCTATTCATGTAATTTCTTAAAATTTCTCTATTTTCTTGCGTATACAGCCACAGCTATAGTTCATATTCTCTTGAAGGATTATGTATAAAGTAGATACCTCCTTAATTTGCTCACAAACCTTATTCCAGTCCTTTCTTCAATGAGTTGCAAATTCCTTCCAATCCTTTTATTATGCATTTACATTAATAAAGGAAATAAAATAATACTTTAAAATTTAGTTGTAATTAATTAAATGCTAAATAAATAGTAAAAATACTAAAACACTTAATACTTTAGTTTGTTTCCCATGTCAGAACTCATGGGCCTACTTTTTTTTGTCTTTTTTAACTGTTGTATAATAACTCATAGTAAATGTATACCCAAATTGATGTAGCTATGCATTTACTAGCAATTGTTTTTGACTTGTTTCATAATACAATGAGACAATTAACATCTTTGTACACACCTCCTTGTGGACATTATCACATTTCCCCGGGGTAGGTTATTGAGGCCTGGTATTGATTTAAAAAAAAATTTTATTTAATAAGTACTATGAACCTGTGCTTCAAACTAAATTTAAAAACAAAGTTTAAAAACCTTAGGCACAAACACTTGATAATGCCAACAATTTGATTTTTCCAACCCGATGCATATATATTTGTTAAAGTTAGGGTGACCACAAAAGATGTTATCCTAACTAAGAGTCTTTTAAAGGAAAAGGAGATGCTATTAACACCTGGGATAATAAGCACAAACAAGGACTGTTGGGGCCAAACTAGAATATATTGTCACCATTGTTAGAACTAAATTTCTAAAATCCAAACCTTATAATTTCAATAACTGCTTAATAATTCTTTTTATCTCCATAAAACAGTATACATAAAGTCCAAATTCCTCATCTAAAGTGTATGGCCTTTCATGACCTGAATCTAGCCACCTTTTTCTCCTAATATCCTACTCCATCCTTCTATTTAATACAAATGACCTAGTCACTGTCTTTCCCAGGTTCTTTTGGCCCACTTGGAATCCTCCTGTGTCTTTTCTTACCTCTCTGTTTTCCTGTCATGTCTACCTGTCAATGCCCTACATTTCCTTAAATGCACAGCTAAATTCTACATCCTTCAAGGAGCTTCCCAAGGCCTTTGTAGGAGAGGAAGAAATTTTCCTGTACACGTTAAAGTTCTTCTGGCTAGCCTAAGAATTAAATTGAAATGAAACAGAATAACAGGAGAAAATCAAACAAATTTAATAACATTCATACATGGGAGAAACCCAGGAAAACTGAGTAACTCACCAAAAATGGCCAAAGCTACCACCTTAAATACCATTTTCAGCTAAAGACAAAAGAGGATGTTCAGGATAGTGGTTTGGGACTTCAAAGGGAAGGAAGGCTATTCACATGGAGATAGAAAAACAAATGTTTGCTAAAGAAATGTTTTCCATGCTTTGCAGAGACAATGGGACACAGAGAGGACTTTGATCAAACGGGCCTTGCTAGATTCTTCCCTGTCTACCACATCTAGTTCATATTATATTATAGTTATTTATGGTGATAGCTCATTCCTGAAACAAGCCTTTTATCTTAAATTCTTTTAGGTGGTTAGGGGGAAGGTCAAAGTTTCTTCCTGAGTCTTTTGTTCTTAAAAAATAAGCCAAATAGACATATTTTGGGATAGCAACTTCTGCTCCCCTACAGTCCTTCCTATCCAGAATTACTTTACTTCTTATTCTATTATACTTTATCTGCTACTACTCTTCCATTTTTACATCATCCTCTTCTGCTCTGGGGATAATGTGGCATAGTAATTGACTTTGGACTTGAAGCCTAGCTCTGTAATTTGCATCTGGGGCAAGTTACTTAATGACTCTGTAACTTAGATTCCTCATGGATAAAATTTTATAACAATTCCTATCTTCTAGAGCTTTCATAAGGGTTAAATAAGTAACACATGTAAAGCACTTAGAAATAGTGCCTAATTTATATAAGTACTGTATGCTTGTAAATAATAAAATTATTATTTTATGAAGTTAGGCTTTGGCTTTTCTAAAATTCTCTCTTACTTGGAGAAATTGAGGTGAATCTATAATAATCTGTAATAACTATGAAGCAAAATCTACTGCTTCTGAATTAGTTCATGGGGGCAGCAGAATGTGGCATTAAACTTCAATTCTGAGATAGGCTTGACCCAAGTTGATATCTTGCATCTGCTACCAGATACCTATAACCTTAATCAGGCTACTTTTTTTGTTTGTTTCTTTTCCTCTACTCTAAAATTCCTACTTTGTAAGACTGCAATGATAATTAAAGTATGACAATTTAAGTGCCTGCATATTACCTGGCACTACTGGGTTAATAAATGTTAACTCTTGATAATATACTTCAAACACAACAGCTCTAGGTCCTTAGGTGAAAGATCTCTTTCCTCAATCTAGTCAACCAACCTACAAATACATACAATATTTTCATTGTCTGAATAACTAGACTGTTACCTCATCTAAAAGATTCACTGAAATCGTTTGTAATATTACGAAGCAAAATGTAGTGATTTAATAGACATTCTTCATATGTGTTTTTCCAACCTAAATCCAATAACGAGTGGTTTCTTTCTCAATTATTTGGACATTACCAAATAACACACGTCAAAGAAAACCTAATTCTGAGTGATACTTCAGAGGACTTCTTGAAATAATTTTCAGATTTCCACAATATCACAAGAGATTTAAACAAATGATGCCCCTTTTGATGTAATGTATTTGTGATGTGTGTATGGTATTTTTTGGATTTGATATAATTAAAACAACATCAAGCTGCATATTATATTATCATTGGGTGATCACAAAAATTTCTTTCATCATGATAAGTAATTAATTTTGGAATGAATTTCATTTGAAAATTTATTATTTTACTATTATTCAATTTAAGTATTTACTTTTATGTTTTAAAATGCAACAAAGAACTTTTATTCTTTACATATACAAATATTCTTTACAAACTTCTTTATTAAAGAATTACCTAAATTCTTTATTCCTCATAGTAGGTAATGGGTTTTGATGAATGGCAATGATGTTTTAAGTATAATTATTCAAACTTTAAAAGGAACTATTTAAAGGAAAATATGTCACTGAATATTTTAACATAGGGTGGGATAAAAGTAACTGAATTTAAGAACATCTATGTCCATGGAAAAATTTTATCTGTTTTTGAACTTATTTAAATACACTAATACAGTATATATATTTCTGCATGATGTTTTTCATGTAACATTGTCATTGTGAGATTCATTTCAGTCACCTGAGTAGCAGAATATTGTTCATTTTAATTGTTTTAATATTAATAGACATTTGAATTGTTTGCAGTTTGAGACTATGAGACACATGGATGCTATAAACATTCTTGTGCATATTTAATACACATGTGTGTTCATTCTCTGGAGAGGGGAAGAACTTGCTCATGGTTTATGGATATGGTCAGCTTCAGTAAATAGTGTCAAATAGTTTTCCAAAATGATTGCAGCCATTTAACCACCTATGAGAAATTTATGGGGATTCAAGTTACCGTACAATGTTAAGAATTATCAATATTTTCAGCTTGAGCCATTTTGGGAGGTATGCTGTGGTATGACACTGAAGTTTTAGTTTAATTTCCCTCACAGATAAAGACCTAAACTCTTCTTTATATGGCTTTTTGAAATTGGAATATGCTTTTTCTATCATTTGTCCATCTTTTTCTTGATTTGCTGAATTTATATTTTCTGGATATTATTCCTCTATTGGTTATATGTATTTCACATGACTTCTTTCAATATGTGGCTTCACTACTCACTCTCTTGATAGTGTCTTCTGATGAAGAGCTGTCCATTTTAATGTAGCCCATTTTTATCTCTCTTTTTCTATAAGATTAGTGATTCTTGTGTCCACTTTCTAAAACCCTTGTGTACCCCTGGTCCTAAAAGTATTCTTTTGTGCTATCTTATAGAAATTTTATGGTTTTATCTTTCATTTAAGATCTACATTCAGTTGTGTATGGTGTGAGGTAAGAAGACTAATTATTTTACTACGTGGATATACGATGGATGCAAGACCATTTCCTACTTCTCTGCAGTGCCACCTCAGTCATAAATCAAGTGTCCATCTATGTGTGCATCTAATTCTGGAGCATTCTGTTCTGTCAATCATTTTGTCTATTCCTGAACCATTATAAAAAATTCTTCAATAGTGTACCTCTATAATTAAGTATTTGTATTTTGCCTGTAGGAACCTAAACCCTGTTCTCTGTCTTCAAGTTTGTCTTGATTATTCTTTGCCATTTTATTTCCTTAACATTTTAAATAAGTTGTCAAAGGATACTTAACTGAGAAACTTATTGGGACTAGATTGAATCTATAGATTAATTGGGTGGAAACTGATGTCTTTAAATTATGGAATGTTTAAATCTATGCCTATCGTGTTGTCTTGCCCTACATATTTTAGACTCAAGACTACAACATCAGCTAGTATGTACACATTTACATCATTTACATAAAATTCAAAAACAGGTAAAACTAACATATAGTGATAGAAATCAGAATAGTGGTTATCTCTTAGAAGGGGGATTGACTAGAAAGAAACACAAGAAAGCTTTCTGGATGGTAGGAAAGTTTATGGAATAAGAGAAAAGTGTATCTTAAGGTTTATACTAGTGTATATATTTGTAAACTTCATTGAACTGTATTATTAGGATCTATCAGGTTATCTCAGTATAATTTATTAACAAAAATGGTATGGCAATTTTTAAAGAAATGTATTCAGGGTCAGGGGAAAGTTGGATATCAGAAAGTATATGCACATTTATGATTTTATATTGTTTATCAAAGGTCATGATTTTGTGCATTTTATGGATCTTTTCAAAGAATCACTTTTGTTTTCATGGATTTTCTCTATTGTTTTCCTGTTTTTTAATTTCATTGACTTCTGCTCTTATTTTTATTACATTTGTTTTTATGTGTTCTTTAGGACTACATTGCTCTTCTTTCTACAGTTTCCTAAACTGATGGCTCAGATTATTAATTTTAGATATTTCTTCTTTTGTAATATATGCATTTTATAATATAAATTTTCCTCTAAGAACTGTTTTTGCTACATATCTCAAATTTTGAGAAGTTGTATTTCATTTTTATGTACAGTTATATGTTGCTTAACAATGGGGATACATTCTAAGAAATGCTTCGGTAGGCAATTTCGTCATTGTGTGAACATCATAGAGTGTACTTACACAAAGCTAGATGGTATAGCCTACTGCACACCAAGGCTGTATGGGACTAATCTTAGGAGACCACCATCGTATGTGTAGTCTGTCACTTACCGAAATGTCATTATGTGACTCATGAGTGTAGTTCAAGATATTCGTTAAGTCCCTTTGGGAAATATTCATTAAGTACCTTTGGGACTTCCTCTTTGACCATTTGTTATTTAGAAGTATATTGCTTCATCTGCAAATATTTGGGGGAATTTACAGATTTCTTTCTGCTATTGATTTATAGTTTAATTCTATTGCAACATGAGAATGTACTATGTGTGAATTTTATTCTTCTAAATTTGTTAAGGTGTTTTTTATGGCCCATGATATGGTCTTGCTGAACATTCCGGGTGAGCTTGAGGAGAATGTGTTCTGTTTTCCTGCTGTTGTTGGATAGAGTGTTCTATAAATGTTAATTAGATCTAGTTAACTGATTAGTTGCCTGCTTGATCTATTAATTACTGAAAAAGGGAGTTCAAGTTTCTAAATAAAATAGTGGATTAGTCTATTTCCCCTTGCAGTTCTATCAGTTTTTGCCTCATATATTTTGATTCTCTGTTGTTAGATGCATATACATAAAAGGTAGTAATGTCTTTCTGGAGGATTCATCTCCATATCATTATATAATGTTTCTTTTTGTCTTTGAAAGTTTTCCTCTTTCTGAAGTTGGCTTTGTCTGAAATTAATATAGCTATTCCATCTTAGTGGTAAACACTTTGATTAGTGTTAAAGTGGTATGTCTTTCTTTTTCCCTTTACTTTTAATCTATCTGGGTCTTTATAGTTAAAGTGGGTTTCTTCTGGTCATCTTGTAGACGTATAATTGGTCTTTTTTTTTTTTTTAATCCAGTCTGACCATCTGTCTTAGACCAATCACATTTAAAGTGATTATTGATAGAGTTAGATTAATTTCTATTGTTCGTAATTATTTTCTACTTATTATGCTTGTTCCTTGTTTCTCCTCCCCCACCCCATCCTTCCAGTTTTTTTCTTCCTTCTCTGGTTTTAATTGAGCATTAACTATAATGCTATTTTAATTCTTCTCTTAAAATATCGATTGTACTTCTTTTCTCTAGAGTTTGCTGTACACATTTTTAACATTATATCAATTCACGTAGCTTCAGCATTTTATAACAAAGTAGAAGCATACCTCAGGGATGTTGCAAAGTTAGTTCCAGACCACCATAATAAAGTGAATATTGCAAATAAGCAGGTCATGTGAATTTTTTGGTTTCCTAGTGCATATAAAAGTTATGTTTATACTACATTGTAGTCAGTTAAATGTGCAATAGCTTTATGTTTAACCAATGTACATATCTTAATTATAAAATACTTTATTGCTAAAAAATGCTAACCATCATCTGAGACTTCGATGAGTTGTAATCTTTTCTCTGGTGGAGGGTCTTGTAAAAAACACAATATCTGCAAAGAACAATGAAGCAAAGCACAATAAAACAAGATATGCCTGTCTTTCCAATTCTTCTCTCCTATCCTTTATATCATTTTTGTCATTCATTTCACTTATATGAATGTTATAATCACTCAATACACTGTTACTATTATTACTTAAAACAGTTATCTAAGAGATCTATTAGTAATAAGATAAACCCAAGATTGTATTTAACTTTATTTATTCCTTCTCCAGTGCTCTTCCTTTCTTTACACAGATCTGAGTTTTTGACCTATATCATTTTCTTTCTTCTTTGAGACCTTTTAATGTTTCTTTTAGGACAGGTCTACTGATGATGGATTTTCTCAGGTTTTTTTTTTCTGAGAAAGTATTTCACCTTTACTTTTGAAGGATAATTCCCCTGGGTATAAAACTCTAGGTTGGTGTTTTGTTTAGTTTTTGTTTCAACATGTTAAATAGTTCACTTCACTTTCTTCTTGTTTGCATCGTTTTTGATGAGATGTCCACTATATTGTTTATTCTTGTTAATCTATAGGTAAAGTGTTCTCCACTACCACCCAGCTTCTTTTAACATTTTCTCTCTCTTTGGTTTTCTTCAGTTTGAATGTGATATGCCTAGGTGTAGAATTTTTGGTATTTGTACTGCTTGGTATTCTCTGAGCCTCTTGGGCCTACCTTTGGTCTCTCTCACTAAGTTTAGAAAATCCTCAGCCACTATCACTCAAAGAGAAATAGAAAAAACCACTATTATAGTTGGAGACTTTAAAAATATATTTTTTTGCTCTGTTCTCTATTTCTTCTCCCAGTGATGTTACAATTATACATGTGTTACATCTTAAATTGTCCCACAGTCCTTGGATGTTCTTTGTTTTATTTTTTTTTCCATTCTTTATTCTATTTTTATTTCAGTTTGGGAAGTTTCTATTGACATATCTTTGAGCTTACTGATTCTTTCCTCAGCTGTGTCCCATCTACCGATAAACAGGTCAAAGGCATTCTTCATTTCTATTATGGTGCTTATGATTTCAGGAATTTTCTTTAAATTATTTCCTAAAGTTTCTATCTCTCTGCTTTTATTATCCATCTGTTACTTCATAGTTTCTACTTTTTCCATTATAGTCTTTAATATTTTAATCACAGATCTTTTACATTTCCTAAGTAGCTATTTTTAATTCCAAAATCTGCATCATATCTGAGTCTGGTTCAGTTGCTTGCTTTGTCTCTGCAGACTCTGATTTTCTTGTTTTTTAGCATGACTGATAATTGTTTGTTGAAGTTGGACATAATGTACTGGGTAATAGGAACTGAGATATATAGATTTTTTTTTTTTTTTTTTTGTGAGGAAGACCAGCCCTGAGCTAACATCCGTTGCTAATCCTCCTCTTTTTTTTTTTGCTGAGGAAGAGTGGCCCTGGGCTAACATCCGTGCCCATCTTCCTCCACTTTATATGGGACGCCGCCACAGCGTGGCTGACATGCGGTGCGTCGGCGGGCGCCTGGGATCCAAACCGGCGAACCCCGGGCTGCCAAGCGCGGACGAAACCGCTACGCCACCGGCGGCCCCTGAGATATATAGATTTTCATGACGGTTGTAGGTTAATCTGTCTAAGAATTGGGCCTGTTTAATGTTTTCTGTAGCCATAGGTGTCAGAGACTTCAAATTCCATGAGTTTCCTTAATTTTTCCTCTTCTGTTGTCTTTGGACTTTCCTAAGAACTCCTTATATAGTCTACGTACTGAAGCTCTTTCATTTGTAGTCTACATCTGTTGGTATGGTGGTAAAGCTTGAGGAAGTGTAAGTATTTTATAATTTTATGATTAAATCTCAATCTTGTAATGAGGCTGTGCCCTGGATTGTGACCTTCACAAGTGTTCTTTGGCTTTCTCCCCCACTCCCACCTTTTAAGTGAAGCAGGAAGGTTAGAGGGGTCTAGAGTAGGATAAATGTTCTTCCCCAGGCAGGATAAATCTCTACTAGTCTTTTTTCCTGGACAGTAGGTCTTTGTGTAGGCTCTAGGTGTATTTCACAATGCATACTTTTGCCCCCCCCCCTTCAGATCTATGAAGGGCTATTTCTTGGCTCTTAAGTCTGAGAACTTGGTGAGATCTCAGGAGATAATATCCACTAAAGTTTGGTGGTCTTGTGCCCCAAGACTGTGGAAATCAGAAATTTTTTTCTCTCAGGCTGATCTACACTCAGTTTTAAGCAATTTGTCAAAATTACCACATTATTTTATCAGCAGTTTATGGCCCCATCATCTTCTGCTTTAAATAAGCAGATCTTGATGGTAGCTCTCTGGAGTCAGTTGAATCTTCACATTTTGGAGTGGTAGTGTGCCCTGCAGTCTCAGTTGTCTGAGGAGTTCAAGACAAGTCGTTGTTTTTTAATTTGTTAAGCTATTTTCTTATTGTAAGAATGGGAATGACAACTTCCAAGCTCTTTGCATGTTGGAGCTGAATTAGAAAATTGATTGGTACATTTTAATAGGTAAGACGTTATATTATTATTAAGAGTTTTAGTTCCTTAAATCCCTCTATATGCTCCTAGCTGACTTGTTTACATGTATGTATTTTGCACATAATACACACTAAATTTTGACTATGTAGATTATAGTTATTAATTCAGTATGTAATTTTGAGGTATTTTAAATTTTATTGTATTTTAACTTTATTTTTGAAGTGTGTACATTTCTTTGTGGGTTACTAATTTGCTTACATTATAATATTCATCTCTGAACATTTTAATATTCTATATTTTTAATTGTAATTAAAATAATATGGAATAAGTCACCACAAGAGGCATTGATTTAGCATATTTAAAACATGTTTAGAAGAAGGAAATATTCATTTCTTACACACTGGTGAAGAGAGATAAATAAAGTGCTATTAAATGATAAGTAGTATGTGGTAGAATTAATCTGAAGATTAATAAGCTCATATATCTTTCTCTAAGATAATGTACTATTTGAATTCCAAGCAATGGTATGGAATAGATTGAAACATATTATTTTCTTAGAAGTATGTCAAGTGCTATCATTAAAGAACTTTGTGAAATAGTTGTTATGCACTATCTCATTTAAACAATAGTAAGAAATCAGTCCCATTATTATTCTCTACATTTAAAATGCATTAAAGAACACTAAATACAAATGAAATTGGTATTAATACAATAAAATACATATTCCAAACCAAATCCACCCTAATGGTCAAGGCAAAACACTAGAAACATCTCCATCATAATCAGAAAAAACATGAAGTGGCCAAATACCATAATAATTTAATTCTGGATGTACTACACAAGACAATTAGGGAAGAGAAAATGATGAGATAAAAATTGCAAAGAAGAAGCTAATATTTCATTCATAGTAGATAATATAATTGTATACCTAAACATCCAAAAGAGTATCTGGAAACAAATACACAATAGAATCATCTGGGAGTTTAAAAAAATAATGTTGCTTATATTTCACATCAGCTCAAGTGAAATAAAACTTTGGAGGCAGGGTTCTTTTCACCTGATTGTTTTTTAATTGTTTGCTCACTTATTTTATTTTTTAACCTCCTCTGGTAATTCTCAATCACAGAGATGATTGGTAATCATCATTCTAGAAGAGGAATATAAAGATCAAACAAGGAGGGTGCAAATTGTTCTGTCAGAAACTGTTTAGCTCCCTCTTGTTTCATGGTACATCATATAAATGGTTTTATTAAATAAATCAGAGAAACAGATCAATTTTTCTAAACCACCTAGAGTAAAATTTATATATTTTTTCTTATTTGACACTAGGATGAAAATTCTAACAATTTCACAAATTTATGTTAAAATATTTTCATTTTTGGTTTAGAACCTAAATTCTATGAAGTGTGACATGTGTGTTAATATTTTAAGCTACTTCATAGAAATTCAATATTCATGTTTATGAGCCTATTGATTTATTAACATTTGACACCAACAGTTTACCATTAGCTACATAGAGAAATATGCAAATCTTTTCTGTTTATCCAATCTTAAAACTTTCATGTGATATTGCTATGATGCCTGAAACTATGATTTCAATTTCTATAACTTTGGTTATCCCACTAAAGATTTATTGGCAAGCCTATGCCAGAGCAAATTTCATTCACATTTTTTTCTCCATTCTTTTTTCAATACCTTCTTTTAAATAACTACTTCAGATATCAATAGCATTTTCCTTTTTTTGTTAAATCGGTAATAAATCTGTTATTTTTACTCAAGTTCTTTGAATTAAATACCTACAAGTCCTCATCAGGATAAACATAAATTTTACTTTTAGGATCAACAATGTTTTTGAGACAAAGTTCCCCCCCCCCCCAAAGAATTTAATAATATATTTGGAGTTTTGAATGAGTATTATTTGTTTATTGACTTAGGAATTATTTTTGCAAAAGTTTGAGATTTGTAAAATTATTCGAAGATAAAAAATCTCTTGTTAAAATACCTATACAATAAAGAGTTCAAAAATTTGTGTTTAGATCTACAAACCAAGGTTCTATTTAGATAAATTTTCAAAATCCTTATTCTAGCCATGTTCTATCATGCTGACTTTTCATCTGATTAGTAGCACGTTAGTCAGATGAATATGTTTATAGATCTGAAAATAATATAACATTGGGCATATCTATAAGAGAGAAATCCTTTACAATTGAACAATTTTTCTTACTAATATACTTTCAAAGTTATGGCTGCTTTTCTATGTGCAAAAGGTGAGAAAAATAATCTCTGGGGTAAAATTTTCACCTAGAGCCTTAACTATAATTCAGGGTGAAATTGCCACCTGTCCAGAGTTCAAAATCTAAGGGGAGAATTCCTACCTGGAGGATATTTCCATTCCTTTCAACTCACCCGTAGTACTGTTCACATTCACATGAATTAATGAGTAAGTACACACCAGAGGGAGATGGGTGCAGTGGAAAATAAATGACTCTAGTTCTCCTCTAATGTTAATAGTTTTGAATTTCTTTCCTCCTTGCAATCACCTTTCCCAAATTCTGTCCCATCTCATCCCTTGTCCAAGTACTTTTTCATGGAAAATGGTTATGTGCGTAGAAATATCAGGAGAAAATAAAGTATGTTGAATGCGATATAAAAGACAGGCAGCAGGCCATAAAAATTGCGTTCAATTAATGTAATCATGTTCAATAAAGGTATTAGGGATTAGACTATTCCAATTTTAAAACAATACTAAGTAAAGCATTCTTCATATAGAATACTTTCAATGTTATGTTTGTGTCCAAATGAATTCAAAATGAAAAAGGAACTAGAATCACAGATGTTTGATTTTCACAGGCCACTTTTTTTTTTTTTTGTGGGGAAGACCAGCCCTGAGCTAACATCCGTTGCCAATCCTCCCCTTTTTGCTGAGGAAGACTGGCCCTGGGCTAACATCCGTGCCCATCTCCCTCCACTTTATATGGGACGCCGCCACGGCATGGCTGACAAGCAGTGCGTCTGTGGGCGCCCGGGATCCGAACCCGCGAACCCTGGGCTGCCAAGCGCGGGCTAAACCGCTGCGCCACCGGGTGGTTCACAGACCACTTTTAACTAACATTAAGACAAAGCTAAATTAAGAACAGAGTATAAATTAGGATGGTTAATTTCACATGTCAACTTGGCTAGGCTATGGTAACTAGTTATTTGATTAAACACTCATCTAGATATTGCCGTGGAGGTATTTGGTAAATGTGATTTACATTTACAATTAGCTGACTTTGAGTAAAGGAGATTACCCTCTAATGTGGGTGGGGCTCATCCAATCAGTAGAAGGTCTTAAGTGCAAAACGTGAGTTAACCCAGACGAAAAAGACTTCCACCTCAAGTCTATAATAAAAATCCTATCTGAGTTTCTAGCATGCTGGCCTGCCCTACAAATTTAGGACTTGACAGCCTCCATAACTGCATAAGCCAATTACTAAAAATCTCTCTCTCTCTCTCTCCTTCTCTCTCCCTCTCTTTCTTGACAGAACTCTGAATAATACATTAATCCTAGCAACAAAGAATAGAATCAAAAACTATGGGGATAAGGAAGGCCTATGAATGATGTTTTTAATATATTATTCAGTTGATTTTTTAGCCAGTAAGCCCAGCATTTGTTGATGGACTAGTGTTTGAGAAACACTGATCCAGTTAATTCTACCTAAAGTTCACTTTTAGAACCAAAATTGGTAGTAAATATTAGAATGACATTTTAATAATATCATATATTTATAAATTATGACTAATGTTATGCTAATTTTAAAAATTATAAATCTGTATATAGTTTATCCACAGAAAGTGGTTTAGCTTGCCCATTTTTAATTCCTATGTTAAAAGTTACTCCATGGCATTATTTATAGTAGTAAATAAGTAGAAACAACTATGTCTATCAACTGATGAGTGGATTAACAAATTATGGTTTATCCATACAATGGAATATTATTTAGCAATACAAAGGAATGAAGTACTGATATATGCTACAACATAGATGTACCTTGAAAACATTATGCTACGTAAAAGAAACCAGTCATAAAGGATCACATTTGAATAATATCATCTATATGAAATGTTCACTATAGGCAAATCTATAGACAGAAAATAGATGAAGAGTTGTCAGGGGATGGGTGAGGAGGAAATGAGGAGAGATTGCTAGTGATTATGGGGTTTCTTTCTGGGGAGATTTAAATGTCCTAATTAGATAGTGATAATGTTTGCACAACTCTGTGAATGTACTGAAAACAACTGAATTGTACATTTTAAAAGGGTTAATTTTATATTATGTGAGTTCTCTCTCAGTGAAGGTATTAAAATAAAAAGTAATGGAAACCTTATAAGAAGTATGAAAATTCCTGATTTTAAATTATATTACAAAGTTGCAGTAATAAAACAGTGTGGTACTTACACACACACACAAACATACACACTTTTTCTTAATATCCAAATCAAATCATTAAAGCATGTTAGGTATTTAGGTTGGTATTTTCAGGTACTATATTTTGTTCAGTAATTTTATTAGGCAACAATGGGCAAGTACTTACCCTCTGTAAGCTTGGTTTCTTCATTGTAAAGTGAACATAATGCCAACTCATGGGTATGTCCCTTATAAGTTTTTAAAAGGAGATATTTATATATACATAAAAAGATGTTAACACAGACTCTGACTCACAGTAACTTCTTAAGTAGTTAACTAACAGTAAATAGCTGTTAGTTAAACAACTTTTAATGATATTCTATAATTTTAACAAGCACTCAAATTTGATAATTTTGAAATAATTAACACCCAAGTTATAACTAAAACTAAGCTAGACCCCTTATAATCATTGAAGAATATAATCAAATTTATTTTAGCTGATATACTCTTGATGTCCTTATTTTCTTTTTTGAAAGTCAAATCTAAAAGATACTCAAAAGCTTAATTCAATACGGCCTCCTTTTAGAAGACAGAAAAAAATGTTCTCTCATTTAGTTAAGGAAAATATTGGCTTCTTAACATCTGTAATTTACACGTAGAGCTATTTATGATAGTCTTAGTGCTTATGGAAAGTTTACTATTTACCATTAATTTGCTGCTCATACAATAATGCATGATATGATGAAATCATTCAGGATTGAATCCTTGAGTAAGTCCAGAAGAAGATTGATGACCAAAATGTTAAGTGCAATCATCATTTGCTTCATATTTAAAACAGCATCAACTAGTTTAGAGGAAAATGTCTTCAAAATTCATACAATTAATTTTTTAATTGAAATAACTGTAATCCATCATCTATAATAAATAGTTGCTAAGAATCTAGCTATCTGATTTCCACCTCCATCTTTTCAAGAAACCCACTCCCTGAGCATATTAATGACAAATTATTGGCATAAACTGACAAATTAATTGATGACTCTTATTGTCGGCATCTTTTTGGACATTCAACATATTTGGTGAATGTTTAGTACAATTTCTTGGAATTTAAAAATATACTCCTCCTTTCATTTCTTTCACCTCTCTGTTCAGTCTCTTTTATGATCATGTGATTATCTCTTATACCTGGTGCTCTCCTGGGCAGAATCCTCAGCTCTTAGAACAGTACTAAGATGTAGTAGTAGTAATGGTAGTGCTAATATATATTCTATACTCTACAGATATATGGAGAGGCAGGGAGAGAAACAGAGTGATTTTTCCTTGTACTCAGCATTTTGCGGGTCTTTACAAGCATTAATTTATTTAATCCTTATAAGAACCCTTTAAGAATCATAATGGTATGATTATTAATGAAGACTGAAGGTTATTCAAGTTGTCCACAGTCATGCACGTGTATATATGGTAAGCAGGAGTTTAAACACAACTCTTTCTGAACTTAGGTCATGAAAATTTAACCAAGATATCCTATTGCCTCAGAATGCCTCATCTAGTTTTCTCCTATATTCAAAATCTTTTTTTACTATGTAACACAATCCAGGAATCTAGGGAAATATTTCCAATTACTGTTTATCTCTTTATAAGAGATACACATCTAATTAGTTATCAAGACCTAAAAATACAAACATTAATTGATGAAAGAACTTTATATTAATTTACTGAATCCTCAAAACAATCCTTTGTAGTAGGTAATATTATTTTCATTGACATAATATCATAAGTCATTTCATCCAGACCCATGGTTATAAATACTATGTACTTATGATTCTCATATCTCCAGCCCTCTGCTTTCCCAATTCCAGATTCAATTGCACAGCTACCTACATGACATCTCCAACTGTGGCTTGATTTTCATTTATGGGTCCCCATTTCAGTAAATGGTGCTATAATTCACCCAGTGTGTGAAGCCACACACTAGGTCTATCCTAAATGTCTCTCTTCGTATCACTTCTCCAATTAACTACCTCTTCTAGTCCTGAATGCTGTGTTTTTAATCCACTTTACAAACCATTCCACTTCTTTTCCTCTCTACTTCTATCAACATTGTCCTAGATAATATTACATCTCAAATATATATTCTACTCTATTTTCTGCTCTTGCCTTTTTAAATTCATTCTCCACCCAATAGGCAGAATAAATTTTTTAAAATATAAAGAGATAATTTTACTCTGTTTCTCATGTTTCAATCATTTTAAATTACTCTTAGAGGAAAATCCAAACTCCTTGACCTGACTTCCAACCCTGAAGTGATTTGACCTTTGTTTAGAAATACAACTTGTATTCTTCTCTCTCTCGATCATCACACTTCATCCACTGTGACTTTATTTCTGTTCCTGAAACACACCAGACTTCATTCAAATATTGAGCCTATTTGTTCCTGTGCCTAGAACATTTTCCTCCATGTTTGTTGCTTGGCTGGTTCCTTCTTTGCCTTTTAGATTTCAACTAAAATGTCATTCCTTAGAGAATGTAATTCCCTGACAACACAATTGAAATGATCTTTCTATATCACTAATATGATTTTTTGAGCACCTACTTAAAATTCTGCATTATCTCTCCATTGATTTTAGAATAATCACTAGATTAGCACAGCAAGACTCTGTATGAGATAATCAGTGTTGAACTTTCTTTTCCCATCTCCTGTAGTTCTCTCCAACATTCTGCTTTATTCCAGCCAACCCCAAATATTACAGTTCAATGAATACTTCCTGATTTTTTTTCCAACCCTCAGTGCTTGCATTTTGATAACTAAGCAAGACCTTTATTTTGAGGTGTTTTTGAAACTTTATTTTGTAGAATTTCTTGTCTATAGTACATTGCTATAAACACCTTAAAAAAAAAAGCCTGATATTAAGTGGGTATAAAGTTTCAGTTAGACAAGATGATTAAGTTCTAGAGATACACTGTGCAACATTATGCCTATAGTTAATAATACTTTATTGTACACTAAAAATTTGTGAAAAAGATCTCACGGTAAGTGTTCTTATGGCAATAAAAAGAAAGAAAGAAGTCTGTGCTTAATCTATGTTTGGCAGAATGTGTGGTACAATATAGATTGGCAATTTATTTTTTAACAAATGAATACGATTTCATGAATTTCTATATAGCTAAATACCATCCCTAAATTGTAAGGTCACTTGAGTGGTTGGTTGCCTATCTACCTCCTACTCGATATCCTCCATTTACCAAGCTTTATGAATCTATTTCTTGTTGCTCCTGGATTGCAACTACATAGAAATAAACACAAAAACAGGTTGGCAAAATTTGTCATTACTCAAAGAATTGGATGAGGATGTGGAGGTATTATTGAGAAATTATTTTAGATGCTTTTTGAGCATTGCTGAAGAACAATCTGGACCAATTTGTGAGATAACTGTCATGCAAATATCTTCCTCCGTCTGTAAGTTACATTTTTCTCATTTGATTGTGTCTTCTGATAAAAAGTGCTTAAATTCCTAGAAACATACAACCTACCAAGACTAAATCATGAAGATATAGGAAGTTTGAACAGAACAATAACAAGTCAGAAGATTGAAGCAAAAATCAAAAACTTCCCAGTGAAGAAAATATTGGCATGATATGACTTCCCAGGTGAATTTGACCAAACATTTAAAGAAGAATTAATGCCAGTCCTTCTCAAACTATTCCAAAAAATTGAAGGCAAGGGAACACTCCCAAACTCATTTTCTGAGACCACCATTACCTGCTTCCAAAGCCAGATAAGGACATTACAAATAAAAAAGTTACAGAACAATAGCCCCGATGAACATAGATGCAAAAATCCTCAACAAAATACTAGCAAACTTCATTCAACAGCACATTAAAAGGATCATACACTGTGATCAAGTGGAATTCATCCCGGGGATTCAAGGATGGGTCCACATACAAAAATCAATTAATGTGACACACTGCATTCACAGAATGAAGGATAAAAATTACGTGATCACCTCAGGAGATGGAAATAAAGCATTTAACAAAATTCAACACACATTCATGATAAAAACTGTCAACAAGCTAGGTATGGAAGGAATGTACCTCAATATTTTAAGGCCATATATGACAAGGCCATAGCTAACATCATAATCAATCATTAAAAAGTGAGGGTTTTTTTTTCTAAGATCAGGAACAAACAAGGAAGTCAATTTTTGCGACTTTTATTCAACATAGTATTGGAAGTCTTAGCCAGAGCAATTAAGCAAAAAAACAGAAGGGAAGAAAGAACATTCAAATCAGAAAGAAAGAAGTAAAATTGTCTCTGTTTGCAGATGACATGAGCTAGTATGTAGAAAATCCTAAACACCCCACAAAAAACTGTTAGAACTAATAAATGGATTCAATAAAGTTGCAGGTTACAAAATCAATATACAAAAATCATATGTGATTTTATACACTACTGAGGAACAAAATGACAAGGAAATTAAAGAAAAACAGTTCCATTTACAACAGCATCAAAAAAAATAAAATACTCAGAATAAACTTAACTAAAGAAGTGAAAGACTTGTACACTGAGAACTACAAAATGCTGATGAAATAAATTAAAGCGCATGCAAATAAATGGAAATATATCCCCTGTTCATTGATTGGAAGAATCAGTATTGTTAAAATTTCCATGGTAGCCAGAGATCTACTGATTCAATGAAATCTCTGTAAAAATCACAAGGACATCTTTAGCATAGATAGAAAAAGCAATCTTGAGAAAGAACAAAGCCGGGCCTTAACACTTCCTGAATTCAACTATATTAAAAGCTACATTAATTAAAACAGTATGTACTGGTATAAAGACAAATCTATAGATCAATGGAACAGAACAGAGAGCCCAGAGACAGACCCATGCATGTATGATCAACTGATCCTCGGCAAGGATGCCAAGAACACAGAATGGGGAAAGGATAGTCTCTTCAACAAATGATGTTGGAAAAACTGGATATCCACACACAACAGAATGAAGTTGGACCTTATCTTACACCATACACAAAAATCAAGTCAAAATGAATTAAAGATGAAGACATAAAACCTGAACTGTAAAATTCCTAGAAGAAAACACTAGGGGCTAACAGTTCGTGACATTGGTCTTGGCAGTGATTTCTTGGATATGACACCAAAAGCAAAGGTGAAAAAAGCAAAAATAGACAAGTGGGACTACATCAAGCCAAAAATATTCTTCAAAGCAAAGGAAACAATTAACAAAGTGAAAAGGCAACCTAGGTAATGGGATAAATATTTGCAAACTATATGCTGATATATATATATATATATATCAACATATATATATCATATATCAATTATATATCATGTATATTATGTAGTATATAATATTAAAATGTATACTTGGGTAATATTCAAAATACATAAGGAGCTCATAAACTCAATAGCAAAAAATAAATAACCCAATTAAAAAATGGGGAAAGGACTTGAATAGACATTTTTCCAAAGAAGACATAGAAATGGTCAACATGAAAATGTATGCAACACCACTAATCATGAGGGAAATGTAAATCAAAACCACAATGAGAAAAAACCAAATGCAAATCAAAACCACAGTATCACCTCACACCAGTTAGGATGGCTATTATCAAAAAAAAAAAAGATAAATTTTATCAAGGATGTGAAGAAATTGGAGCACTTGGACACTGTTGGTGGGAATATAAAATGGTGCAGCTACTATGAAAAACAATATGGAGGTTCTTCAAAAAATTAAAAATAGAACTACCATATGATCCAGCAATCTCACTTCTGGGTATATATCCAAAAGAACTGAAATCAGGATCTCAAAGAAATATCTGCACTCCCATGTTCATTGCAGCATTATTCAAAATGGCCAAGATATGGAAACAACTTAAATTTCCATCAATAGATGAAGGGATAAAGTAAATGTGGTGTATACATACAATGAATACTATTCAGCCTTAAAAAAGAAGGAAATCCTATCATATGCGACGTGAATAAACCTGCGAACGATGTTTGCCAGGGGCTGGGGGAAAGGAGAAATGGGAGTTATTGTTCAATGTATATAAAGTTTCTGTTAATGTAAGATGAACTTATTCTGCTGTACAGCGTAGTGCCTATAGTTATCAATACCTTATTGTACACTCAAAAATTTGCTAAGAGGGCAGATCTCATGTTGTGTTCTTACCACAATTATATATAAACATATATAAAAAATTGCTAGTTGCATATGTGAAAAAATTTTTAAAATAAGAATTCAAAAAAATATTACCAAAGATTAGAAAAATGAAATTATTGAACTTGATCTGTTATTCATGTGCATTGTCTTACACTGAACAACTGGTAAATTCACATTAATTTAAGGCACATATACAGCATTCATAGAAACTGATGACCTGTTAAACTATAAAGCATACCTAAACTTGGTTTATTGTGAAAATATCATTCTATAAAACCTAATATGATTGGTCAGAAATAGGAAACACTGAAGATGAATTCATCAACTAAAAAGGTGCATTTGGAAGTTTAAAAAATATTTTACATAACTATTGATCAATCAATAAATCATTAAGATTGAATATTGCTTAGAAATGAATAGTAATAACAATATAGTGCAACCTCTGGGAAACAATTAAAGCAATACTTTGAAGGAGACATATAAAGTCTCAACATAACTATATTTGGGGAAAAAAGCCTGAATTTTAATTAGCTATGCATTCAAGATAAATAGACTGAGAAAAGAACAATAGAATAAACCTCAAAATAACAAAGAAAGGTAAGAACAGAAAGTAATGAATTAGAAAACTAATCCATACTCACAATTAGAAGGTAAATAAGTCAACAGCATTTCTTGCAAAAAGCTAATATAATTGACAAATCTCTGAAAATATAGTTGAAGACAAAAGTACATTTGGCAAATAGTGTAATTATCTCTGATCAAGGACTAAATCCTCAAAAAAGCAAATGCCTTTAGCTTTAAGGACAGAGCGCATGCAAAAGCATATTCAATATTCTAACTGTCCAGCCCTTTTATGGACATTAACTGGGTCTCTTAAACATATGAAATAAATTTTTCTAATAGGCGGATTTATTACTCACGAAGAAACCAGAAACATGAAAGAAAAGTGTGCAAAATTCCTTTCAGTTTACACATTTAGATCTAAATCTTCCGCAATTGAACATGTAAGCAGTATACATGTAATACATAACCAATAGGAAAGTTCAGAAGATAAAAATTTCTTAAACAACATCTCAATTTTTTTACCCTCTTCAAATTTAGATGATCTTGAGGGAGCATCTGGTTTTTTTTAGACCAAGAATAAAACTTGCAGTCTTGTCTAATATACTTACTGTTATTCAAATAATGTCAATGACAATAAAAGTCAAAAAAGTCTTATAAGTCAATAACAATAAAAGATAAGAAGAAAAACCAATAAAATTGGGTTATCTATCGCAACAGAAATTTCACAATCAGAAACATATAAACTGCAAGTAAGCACACAAAAATGTGTTCAAAATTATTCGCTGTAAGGGAATATAAATTAAATCTACAATAATGTACCACTTTGCATCCCCTAGAATCACTAAATTTAAAAGGAGTGACAACACCAAATACTGGCACCAATATAGAGCAACTCAAATGTTCATACATAGTTAGTGGGAGTGTAAAACAATATAACACTTTCTTAAGCTGTTTGGCAGTTTCTTTTACTATTAACGTATGTCTACAAAACGACTCAGCAATTCTACTCCTAGGTAGAATTTAGTAAGAGAAAAGAACACTTACATGTGCAAAAAGTTTTCACAAGAATGATAATAGCAAGTTTATTAATAATAGTCAAATAATTGAAACAAAATGCCCATCAACAGAAAGATAAATAAATTGTAAATATTCATAGACTACAATAGTATTCTTCTGGTATACACTAACATAAATAGATTGCAAAAACATTATTTTAAGGGACAGAAGCCAGAGACCAAAGAGTATGTAATACATGATTACATTTAAATAAAAATAAGCTAACTAACTTTTAGTAATAGAAATCACAGTCGTGGCTTCCAGTGGAGATGTGCAGATTAACTGGAAGGGGACATGAGGAGACTTTCTGAAGTAATGAAACATTTCATAACTTGCTTAAGGTGTTGTTTATATGGCTGTGAACATTTGTCAGCACTCATTGAGTTTTTCCCTTAAGATTTGTTTTTTCCATTGCATGAAACTTACCAGCCTTTTCCCAAAGAAAGCCCAATCAATTGTATTTCTGTCTTTATATTTAAAGTTTGTCTTTAAAGCAGTATAGAGTTGATATTTTGAAGGACAAAAGTAGAAGACTCACAAAGTTAAGGAGACAGAGCTCAAAATCTGGCAGTTTTTCAGACTGGCTCATAGGAACAGGCATTATTCCAAGTATAGTCCCATAATTAGGTACTGTTCCCCCTAATCCTTTCAATTTTTTTCTTTTCAGGTCTTGGGTAGTTTCTTCACAAGCATATGCTGGTCAATACTATGATGAATACTAAACGGCTGCCCTTTGAAGATCTTTGGAATTCTCTTTTTGTGCAGCTCTGCTTTCCAAATCTCTGGGTATTTAGTATTCACCAGAGTATTGATCAGCACATGCTTGTGAGGAAACCAGCCAACAGCTGGAAAGAAAAATTGAAAGGATTAGAGGGAACAATGTCTGGTATTTCCTGGGACAATACTTGGGATAGTGCCTGTTCCCATGAGCCAGCCTGAAAAACCATGTCACTCATGGACTTTGGATAGAGTATTCAGAATTGTCTTGTCTGAGTAGTGAGGAATAATTGGCTGTAGACTAAATGCTGCTCTGGTTCTACCTAACAAGTTATAAAACCAAGACCCAAAAGATCAAACTGTGTTCAAGTTACTTACATGTGTCCCAGAATAAAGTTCAGGAATGGGAATACAAAGGTGTTCAGAGCCCAAAAAGTTAAAATTCATAATGGCTGGCATTCAATTTGCCAAGCATGCAAAGAAGCAAGAAAATAAGACCTATAAAAAAGAAAAAAATCAATCAATCAAAACTGACACATATGAAATACGCAGATTTGCATTCCATCTATTCGAAAGTTAAATGAACAATTGACATTGTATTATTTTGATAAGGTCACCGTAACAAAATACCACAGACAGGGTGGCTTAATCAATAGAAATTTATTACAATTCTGGAGGCTGAAAGTCCAAGATCAAGGTCAAGTAGGGTTGCTTTCTGGTAAGACCTCTCCTCCTGTGAGGAGGAGAAGGCTGCCTTCCCACAGTCCTCACATGGCCTTTCCTCTGTCTGCATACATTCCTGGTATCTCTTCCTTTTCTTATAAGAACACCAGTGAGATTGGATTAGGGCCCATCCTAAGGGCCTCATTTTAACTTCATTACCTCTTTAAAGGCCCTGTCTCCAGGGGCTGGCCAGGTGGCCTAGTGGTTAAGTTCACGTGCTCAGCTTCAGCAGCCCAGGGTTTGCAGGTTCAGATCCTGGTTGCCGACAGAGGCACTGCTTGTCAAGCCATGCTGTGGTGGTGTCCCATATAAAGTAGAGGAAGATGGGCATGATGTTAGTCCAGGGCCAAGCTTCCTCAGCAAAAGAGAGGAGGATTGGCAACGGATGTTAGCTCAGGGCTAATCTTCCTCACACACACACACAAAAATAATAAAAAATAAAGGCCTTATCTCCAAAGATAGTCACTTTCTGAAGTAAAGGGGGTTAAGGCTTAAGCAGATGACTTTTGGGGGACACAGTTTAGTCCATAACAAACATGTTACATAGAGATGGGAAATATATAAATAAACACACACACACATATATATGCAAATTGAACTTCTCGAGATGAAAATGACTATGTCTGAGATGAAAAATTCAATGGGCAGATAGTAAAGGCAGATTTCACACTGTAAGATTCATCAAACTGAATAAATTTTATGGAAAGAAAGTGATGTGTTGAAAGATATAAGCAGAAATGAGTTACAACCACAGGTTGCCTCTTACCATTTCTCTCTGTTGACTTAGAAAGGAAAACACAAATGGGAAGTAAACAAGTGATTATATATAAGCCATTAAAGGCCAGCCCTTAGTTTTCTGGAATATAGTATTCTATGACAGCCTTGTGAATTGATCTCTCAAAGGCTGAGAAGAACTTGTTTGGCAGGAGACTTGCTGATCTGACTAGCTCAGCTCTACTTAGAAAATCCCAAGTACTGTTTTAGCACAAGCAGCACTCTGGGCTGAGCCCAACTAAGGTTTTCATTCCAGTTTTAGCACTAACTTGTGAAAATTTAGTCAAGTTACTTTAGTATCTTTGAGGCCTAAATTTTTATTGCTAATAAGGGTAATAATTCCTAACTCATAAACTTGTACTGTGGCTTAATGAAGTGACATATTTTAGAAGTCTAGTCCAGTGCCTGGTTTAATTAATTTAGTTTCTCTTAAAAACTAGAGTAAAAATGCCTAGGAAAAAGATCCTTAACCAAGTAACATAAAGATTGAGAAACACATGGGAATTTCTAAGTAATGGAGATAGAGAATTCAATTTGGAATAATACTTCTATTGCTATAAAATATCAAACACACAAAATAAGCTTGACGTTTGAAGAAAAAATGTAACTATTGTGTTACAGGTATAATTAAATTTGGGTAGTTTTTTGGTATCTTCAAAAGATCTTTATGAGGAAAATATACTAAGAAGAAACAAGAAATAAAGTATAATGTAAAAATTAAGGTCGTGGATAATTACTGTGGCAGAAGTGTCTCCAAAAACAATCAGACACACATATACATACAATAGAAACAAAATAAAATGAATATGTGTTGCTAAAGCTAATAGTGTTGAGCTGATCTCCATCTAATGGAAGAGTTAATAGGTTATCTTAAACGCTAAAAGAAAAAGGAGCATCTCCACTTTTGTGAAGTTTAACAAACAACTAATTTGAATATCTACATATGAAAAGCAAAAGTTTAACCCCAGCAATAGAGGGATTGAGGGAGTTCAAGGTCTCCTCGACAGGCATTAACTTGGACTGGACAGAGAGGCAGTGATGAGTTGAAAGGATCAAGAATCAAAGCCAAAAATAAAATGTTGCCAGGTCCCAGAATGTGGAAACTTAATAATTGTTTGCAAAAGATTAGACCAGGACCTGCATGGCAGAGATGCCTAACTCCTCTGAGCGAAATTTAGAAATAAAGAATCCAACAAATATGATCTGTAGAACTGGGAGGAGTGTGGTGTTGGAACAAATGAAATGATGAAAAGACAAGGCCAATAGCTTGGCCAGAATTGTTGCCTGGGGTGAGGTATATTACTTAAAGTTTGCTTCTATGTCCTGCCTTTTAACACGTTAAGTCAGAATAATAAACTTTCCCCATAATGAACAGTTGTAGGTGTCTGTAAAATATGATGTCATTAAAAGCCCTTCATTTGCTACAGTCCTACAGTCAGAATCAACCTTTAAATTCAATAAAAAATATTCCTGTTTGAGAAACAGAAGGGAGAGCAATGCTTCTCAAGCATAGGAAAGAGAGTTGTAAAGAAAATGGAGAGAGAAACTGAGACACACCATGTAGAGCAATATGGGCTGTGGTACCTTGGGGGTGAGGTGGAAGAAAATATGGTCCGAGGTGAAGATGTCAAGGATCTGAGAGGCCACAGCATTAGATGCGTCATTTCTAACAATACAGACCACATGTGTGAATATGTGAATAGATGTGCATGTGACAAAGCAAAGACATTTGTGATGTAGTCCTCCGCCTTCCATTGATGAGAAAGAAGGACTAAAGGGGAGATCACAGCAGCATGATTACTATTGTAATATATGTGGATGACATGATTTTCAGCAGAACTGTTATTTTTTAAGACAGAAAATTGATGGAAATAGCAATGTTTTGGTGCTGGCCATGAAGGAGGTCTTACAATCCATCTCCTGGCATAGTGCTGTGAGGGAAATAGTATCATTTTGAGATGTTTTTAGGTGTTTTAGCCAGTTGAAGCTAAGAGAAGGAGACGCATCCAAGGAGATTAAGGCTTATCACAAATTCAGTGTTCCAAGGATACAAGTGACAGAACTTAGTAGGGAGAGAAGAAATGGAAGTGGGTGGGGATGAGGTGCTTAGGGATTGAAGGAAATTGTCTTAGGGATTAGGTGTTCTCATAAGAAATGCAAGAAGGTATGGCAGCCTCTGGATGACTGTTCTTCTTGCTGCATCTTCCTGGAATACCTCCTTCAACACTGCATTATTTTTCTATATTTGGGAGTTTTGATTTGTTTCTTAGTCAGTTCCTTCCATCTTTTTTCATCCAAATTTAAAATTAGCAAAATTCCCTATATTTTATGGTATGTACTTTAGCATGTAAATCTGCTTCAATTCCTGTAGTTATCTCCAAATAACTCTCCCTGAATCATTCTTTGTGAGTGGCTATGCTGAAAGAATATGGTTTAATTTAAGAATATGGTTAAATGTAAAGAATACATTTTCCTTCATGTATTTAAAAAAATCAGCACAATCACCAGTTTACAGTTATGGCTTTATGAACTATTTATTGCCAATATGTTATCTTGCTTAAGGTAGGCTACTTGGTAAATGTAAGTGCTATAACATTTACTATAATTTACTGTACTTTAAGCATGCCTTTTTTTTAATCCCTAGTTATCTTCGAGTGCAATGTAAATGTACAAAGGAAATTCAGTAAGTGCTGCTGTTTCTGTCACTGTGATATAGGAATTCCCCAAATATTCTCTTCTCTCGATTTTCCCTGAATCTATTTATTTATGCAGCTTCATTTTAGTAGCAAAAACTGAAGGTAGTAATCCTTAATGTCACTGAAGACACAACAGAATGCTTGTCCTATGTGGACACATTCTACATCCATTTAACCCTGGAAGTATGCCTTGACTGTGCAAAAAAAAATTGGCTCCTGGATCTCAAGCTTTAGAAACTGACACATGAAATGATAAAATAAGGACCAATAGACCTGAGAATTCTCTTTATTTTTTATTTCTTCAGAAAGTGTATTGGGATTTTTTTATTGCTATTGTCACTTTCAACTTGGATTGCCACTGGGAAAGAGTTGAAAAGATATCTCATCTAAGTCAATGCCCATCTTTCTCATTATTTTACTCCATTGTCAGCTGTTTCTTCCCCCAGGGAGATTATTCTCACAAATTATTCCTTTGAGTTGTAGTTAAAAGACCAGAGTTTCTACATGAAGGAGTTACACAGACATTTCATATATGCCCAGAAATATCTTTAAAATTTTATATCTTTTACTCTTTTTAATTAATTAACTATCCTAAAAATGTATATTCCCATTTATCAAAGATTTTCTATGTGATAAGTATTGTGCTAAATGCTTATATATTGTTTTCTTTTTTTAAAAGTTTCATTTGACAGAATGAATTAGCTTAAGCAAAACTGGAAATTCATTTGCTCAAAAAATCAAATCAGGGTGAAGATCCAGGCTCTCTTAGAGGCAAAGAGACAGGTGAGCCTCATCAATAGCTAGAATCAGATTAGCAGTTATCAGGAGACTGTCTCAGCCTCTGCTTCTTTATTCACGTCAGAGTCTCTCTCCCTGATTCTCCATATGACAGGAAACTGAGTCGATGACAACTTCTGGCTTTTACAACTTATATCTTCAGCTCCCAAGACAGACTCTTTCTTCATTTTAGTTCTAAAGTGCCCAAGAAAGAGCTCTGATTAACCTAGCCTGGCTCAAGATGCCCACCTGCAAGGCAAATCAGTGGTGAGTAGAGTCTGTGTCATGAAGGTTCTTACAAAATTGAAGGTTCTTGTTTAGTCACATGAATTTGAGTGGAGAGCGGGGAGGTGGTTAACAGAAAAGTATTGGGCCGACTCACAGTTATCCAAAAAGTAGTCTACACACATTTTTAAATTACGTACTACCCTCTTTCTCTTTATGTATTATTACTTTTTTTTACAGATGAGAAAACTGAGGATCACAAACTACTAGGTAACATGGCTGCCTTTAAAGTGCATGCTCTTATCTGCTGTGATATACAGGTATAAAAAAATAACATTTAATGCCTTTATAAAAATCCAGCAATAGGCTACTCTGTTAGTCCTGGTCCTCTAAAAAAACTGAACCTAGGCAAAGATTAAAAGTGCTCGTACTTCATTAGTAGAAGAGACTAGAAGCAAGGAAAGTTAAGTTAAGAAGTTATGTAAAAAATTGTACTACTTCCTAGGCTAATGCTTCTCAATGAGCGGCAATGACAATAGCAGGTCACAAACAGGTGCATTTATTTGACATACAGAATTTCTTAGGAAAGGTGATGAGGAACAACTGTTTGGAGTAGTCCATGGAATAGAGGAAAGAATAGGTGTTTCTTCTGCCAAAGTCTTTCTTTTCTCCTGTTTCCCATTGGTTAGATTTCACTCCATTGAACATTAACTTCTCACATCCAATTTACACCATATGGCTTCTTAAGTGACTATTCAGGGTTTTATATACCACAACCTTGTTATGGCATTTCATCCAAATTTGAAAGTGAAAAAAGACCCAGTAGAACTTGTTACATCCTCTACCTGCTGTTTCAGAGACCATTCTGAGGTAGATCCTCTTCAGCTGGCCATTCTGTGAGAATAAATGATCCTCGCACGTTAAACTCATTCTCTTAAGTCCATCCACATACTTCTTTCTCAAACATCCTTGTCTCTTTCTTCTAATTTTACATCACCCAAGACTCCAAACCATCAGCAAAGCCATTCACCACTGCTCATGAGGCACCCTACAATGTACCTTAGATATATCTCCTTCCATATGATGTGGGTGGCCAAGTTTTCTCATAGTTCTGTGTTCTGCCATCTTTCCCTTTCAACGCTATCCTTCAAGGACAATCCGAGGCTGTAATGGAACAGCTCTCCACTTTTGGCTAGCACCAATATATTATTATGCCAACTGATCTGTGAATCTAGCAGTGTCTATTCCTCTTCTGCTCATTGGTCATAGGGAATGCACCATATGTGTAGGGTGAGGGAAATGCAGTAATGGAGTAGTAGGCTATCAGTCTAGGCCACCCTTTAGATATGATTTGCTTGGCATTCTAGACTTGCACAAGCCCAGTCCTCAACATACCATTTCCAGCATATATGGTTTGCTGTTGCAACTTCCATACATTTTCACTTAGAGTATTGATTAACTACCAGTTCATGATTTACACCTCAGATCACAGTCTCTTGGTGTCCCATAGTGAGAAGTTGAGGCTCAACCAGATGGCAATAGCACTTCAGGAGTTTTTTTTATGAACAGGAGAACATTTTTCTGGCCATAGACTACATAGCCCTAGTCCAGAACTCTAAGACTCTTACTAGAGTTTCCCCAAATCCTTACTTATCATTGCTACCTCTGGCACCATCTCATCTGCTAGAGCATATGACACATAAGTCAGAGAACTTTGCACTGATAGACTGAATCTTCTGCAAATCTCTGTCTTGGTCTAGATCCCACTCAAATTTGCCAGCCTTGTTGGTCACCCAATAAATATTTGGGGCAATATTCCAAATTGTAATATATGCTGCCTCCAAAGTCTGAAGAGGCTCCAAAGATCCTTTGCTGCTCTCTTAGAGATAGATGGTACAAATGAAACATTTTATTTATATTAGTGGCTGTCTCAGCATGCATTAAGTACCTGGACCTCTAAAATCTTCCCTAAGAATGCCATGATTTATTACCCATTGCCATAGATTCCTGTGGGTCAAGACTCCCTGATTGTCACTTTGACTTTGTGATCCACTGTGGTAATTATGTCTACCTTTCTTCTGATGGTTAATTACTGTTACTCAGCTTTGTCATTCCTGGATTCTATGATCCTTATTGACATTAGGGAGTCCAGATCTATGGTGACATCTTTTATCCAAATCTCTAGCTTATAATAGCCATTATCGTTCCTTTTTAGAAATGCCAATTCTCTCCTTACAAGTGCATTCTTAACTGCCTTGATGAAGGGGATATCCTCTGAACACTTCTGGGGCACTTAGGTACTGGTTTCTCAGTGGATATATAACACCTACTCTCATATGTATCTACTAGGTTCTTCCCAGCAGCACAGCATCCAAAATTTCTTTTGTTTGTAGGTTGCTGTTTTTTTCCCTCCATAACAGTCTTGTACTTCCCATTCCCAGTTAAACATAGACTAGACATTTGTTATGCACCTAGATGCAATGAAGAATAGTGGGGTAGTTCTCAAGGAGAACAAGTATATCTTGCAGGAACCTATTTCAAGTAAAATAATTACCCTTTCTTTACATGAAGGGAGGCTAGACTCTTCAGGCAAGGAGTACAAAACTGCTTCTGCCAGCAAGGAATGTTCAGACTAATTTGGTACACTCAAAAGCCTCCATCCCATGTCTCTTGGTGCTAAACTTTCCTTATCAGATACCTGAATTGAACACAGCAAATCTTTTGAGGCTGCACATTTAGTCTAATTTGCAGCTTTACTATCATTATAATCAAACCTCTGGTCTAAAATTTAAGGCCGTCTCTCTCGAGGATGCAATAAATAAGGCTTTCCTTTAAAGGTATTGTAGTGGCTGTCTGGCTTTCAAAGGGTGCTTTGAGTGGGCAACTGACTTTTCTGAACTTATTTTTTTCCTTTTCCTAGATCATTAATTGTGTCAGAAGCAGATTATTCCATATTCCTACATTTTCATGCCTATTTAAATGCCACTCCTACTTGCTATTTTATTTTCAATGCTTTGCCTTCCTCTTTCAATTCATCCTAATTTTCCACAGGTGAAAAATTAAGTGCAATATTACTATACAACAGGAGTTAGAATCCTTACGAACAGTAATGGGGTTCCTATTTCTTTCAGATAAATGGGCAACCTAAATACAAAATTCTATCATGAGGGTGCGCTTTATAAAACCACACCAATCCCAACTGCTTTGACTCAGGTCCTCCAGAAAATAGATCCTACAGCAAAAATTAAGGTGCTGAAACTTTATACAAAGCAACTGGAAATTATGTTACCATGATGGCTATTGCTTCACTATAATTCAGGTAAAGGCATAGCAGGTCATTTAGCAGGTGTGTTTGCTCAGTGTGGAGGACTTCTCAGGAGAGGCTACATGGAACAGACGTTCTTTGGAGAAGTCCATGGCAGTGAGAAAAGAAAGAAATGAAATCCTCTACCCCCATCTCTTGTCTTCTATTGGTCAGAGTTTATCCCAGGGGAAACGAACGTCACGTCCTTGCATGTTGTATCTTCTGGCACTTTATATTGATGCTCACGGTGCCAGATCTAATGCCTTATCATAGGTTGTTTCCTCCACCACCCAGAAGTGATGTGAGATTGGAAACTCCTGGCATCATGCTGATGCAGCTGGCATGCATTTTCAGGATGAGTGATTGATCAGCTCCCTCTGGTGTTTGCTGGACAGGTTTGTAGTGGATGGAACATTAGGACTGAAGAGGATCATTAGGAGAAATTGAGAAGCCATGTAAGCTTTTTGTCTGAAATAGCCACCTCCTCCCTGAAATCCCATTCTTCAGCTACAACTTTTTTTGGAAAGCATTAACATTTTTCATATCTGTGTCCTTCACTAGAATGAGAGTTCCTGAACTCAATTGTTTATTTATCTTTGTATTTCTAGGGACTGGCACAGTGCCTAGTACAAAATTCATTCTCAAATAATAATATTTATTATAAGAAATACAGGACAACATTTTATAAAGATCAAAACTTTAGTATAGTTTCTAAAAGAACATATTTTAATCTTGCTTACTCAAGAAGAGAATTCTCTTCAAGAACATTAAATCTAAGTCTTCTTAAATTGAATGGTAGGTTATTAAATGCATGGCTCCATGATTCACACTTGATTCATACTGAGGCCCAAGGCAGGCTCATAACTCTTATCCTAAGAACCCAGAGCCCAGCCGTGACAAAGCCCGAATTCTTAACAGGACATTTGTGTAGTAAAAAAACAGTGAATGTGATTTAAATAAAGAATAAATTGAAATTAGCTTAATCTCATAATTTTGCCCTATGGTATCTAGAAAGACAAGGAGAAACGGTTCATTAATATACAAATAATTATTGATAATCATGAGTATCTATGGAGACTGGACTATAATTTTAAAAACTTCTTTACCTTGTCCACTGAATCTCTTCAACATCTGATTTTCCCTTCCATTCCCTTTCTCCTAGGATATCCCATCCCCATCTCCATTGTCCATATCTGTCTGTGCATCTAGGATATCCCATCCCCATCTCCATTGTTTATGTCTGTCTGTGTAGGGTCATAAATTCCAGCCAATTGTTGCATTAGACATCTTTGACTGAGGAGGCGAAGGGAAGCAAAATATTTTTCCGGTGTGGATGTCAAGGAGGGAAACTAAAAGGCGATTTTGGATTCTTCAGGTATTGTACTCTAGCAGGGTTCATTGGTCCATCAGAGTGAAATGTCTACAGGTCACAACATTCTTATAACATTACTTGGTGTTTTGTGTCAGCAGAGTTCTTCACTTTCTTTTTTCCATTTAACCAAAGACCTTCCTGCAAAAAATGGTGGAGGAAACATGAAAATAATGAGGTGAGCTACAGTGAGAGTTAAATGAAGGAAATTCTGTATTGTCTTACTTGTTCTATAATAAAAGAGCTATCAGGTAATATGAATTTAAATAATTTTGTATTTGGCATATTGCTTTGGCTAATAAGGTAATGACATAGAAATTATTAACCTCAAAAGTGTTTTTAGCAAAGGCTTTGCTTTATGGTTAAGAATTTGAAATGCTTGTCTAATATTAAATGCTTGTCTAAATTCTCAATGTGGATTTTTCTATCCAAAGTAGAAATTGGGATTATAAAATTAAAATAAGGATTTTATATCCATATTTGTCAACAAACTTTATTCCCTGGATCCCATGATGCTAGTGAAATGAGCATCCTATCACTGCTTTCCCATTCTATATTCAGACTGTTATGAAAACCAAGTAGGCAGGATATTAGTGAAATGAATTATAGCTTTTTATTTGACAGTTGCTAATCTGCTGCTTCTAATTTGCTTACTTGACCTTCTTAGGAAATAATGTAAAATTATAGATAAAAGGTAATATCTATAACACAGGAAACTAAAGATCAGTTAATGACGTGAAAGCCCCTGGGATGAAATAGTGCCTGCCACCTAAGAAACTGTTGACTGCCTATTTAGGCTTACACATTGAAAAGCAGTATAGCCAAACTGAAAAGAGGAAATAGTAAGGAAGGCCTCCTCTCATCTCTGTGCTCCTATATTAAGAGTAAAACCTGATAGTTCCTTCTTTGTTATGTAGGAAAATTCTTCCAACTTGGTAAACTCTTTATTCCCCATTTGGCCTTTGACTTTCTTTATCAGTTTGGGAGAGAACTTACAATGAAACAACCTGATCTATGTTATAAAGTGTGGCATTCCTTGTAGAATCTCTTTAGAATGTTTTCTAGATTGTGAGTTAGGAGGCAAGAGAAGGGGAAGCAGGAAGAGAGCATTCTGAGGATTGAAGTTTCTTTAACTGCTTCTCTCAAACACCCACACATGCATCAGGGCACTAAGGCAGTGCCATTTCCTCAGACAGCTGGGACCTCATCTGTGGAGACCATCCTCTCAGCTTTTGAAGTACACGTTAGGCAGCTCCCGTCCTAAGAGATATAAATTTTAGATTCTGATAAGCCTAATCTAACCTCTTCTCTTTGTTTGTACAGACCTAAAATGGTAGCTATCCCTGTGTTACTTCATCATTCCTATTAATTCTTTTCAGTTCTTCAGTAACTATATAACAATTCATATTAAATTTTGTTTAAATAACTTGTATGGTTTCTATGTTCTTGTCCAAATGACACAAGAACATTTCATGAGAGTACCTCCAAAGAATGGAAATATGGTTAGGAAAGATTTCCCTAAAGTGATATTTTAGTGAGATTTAAAGAAGTACCTCCAACCCAAGTCAATCATCTGATCTTTAGACCCATTTTAACACTGCCTATTGAAATCTCCATTTTAAAATTATATAGGTGTCTCAAACTGTCAGATTAAAAATAAAATTAACTTTTCCTCACGCTGGCCCATTAACCTCACTCCGTCCTCAGCCTTCCCAAGCCAATTAATGGCATATTCATCTACTTAGTTACCCAAATCAAAATATTTGGAGATTATTATTGACTCCTTCCTTGAGCTACATATTCAATCACTAAGAATGTGATTTCTATCCTTAAATAGCCCTAGAATCTGTTCATCATTTCCATCATAAATTACTACTTCCATCATATTTGTTGCCCAGATTGCTAGGGGAGCTTTCTAATTGTACTTCCTGACTATAGGTTTATCTTATTAAATCCTTCTTCACTCTGAACTTGTCACACACTTAAAAGTAGAAATTTAATCAGACCACATATCCTTGCTCAAATCCTTTAAATAAGCTTCCCATTAACCTAAAGATAAGGTCAAAAGCAGTCTTTCATGATCTAGTAACTGCTTACTTTGAAAAATCTTGGAGGGAAATTTTATTTTATAACTGTCTTCATGAGTCTAGCACACGGCCAGAAACACTGATGAAAACGTATTAGTGATTATTTTACAGAGTTTCAGACTGAAAGATTCAGAACAACTGTTTTCTGGTTGTACATATTATTACTAATTAGACTCCAAAATCAGTCTTACAAAAATAAAGCATCTCATGAGTTTATAATCATTCTTTGCCTAAAAATAGCATGGTAGGGAAGTCAAGCCTTATGGACACACGGTGTATGTGACTATATTAAATCCACGCTTGGCCCTTTGAATGTCAGGGTCAGGAACACCCATATATGAAAGTCTCAAAAAGAAAACACAGCTGGAATAAAATTGTGTTTGTTGGGGAAGTTTACACAGGCTGCCTGGGTTTGAATCTTAGCTATACCACCTACCATATGTGTGACTCTGGGGAACTTACATATTGTGCACAGACATGTATTAGTTTATTCATCTATAAAATGGGAATGATTTCAACATTTACTTCACATGATTTTTAGAAAATTAAATTAGTTAATATGTGTAGAGAATTTAGAACATTGCCTGTCAAGTGACAATTGCTCGATGTTATCATTAAACTTCGTGTAGCTATACATAGCCTTATATAAATGTTTACATATATGAACATATATAAGTATATAATAAACACAGCCAATTCTCAGTATTCATCTTAGTCAATCTGTCAGGGCAATTTGACACATTTGGTCATTCTCTAAGTCTTAAAACATCTTGTTCACTTGACCTCCGTGGCACTACCTTCACTTGCTTTTCCTCCTGTTCTTCTATTTCTCATCGTGTCCTCACATGGCTAAGGGGCAGAAGAAGCTCTTTTATCAGGGCTCCGACCTCACGACCTAATCACCTCCCAAAGGCCCCACCTCCAAATACCATTACATTGGGGATTAGGTTTCAATATAACAAATTTTTCTGGGCCACAAACATTCTGTCTATAGCAACTGTCATGGCAAATTTATTCTGCAAAATATTTTATATACATATAAAGAAATGAGTTGTTCCCCAATTTGTGTTTGTCTTGCTGTATATGCTGATAGTTGCTGGAAATCCTGTAAAAGAAAATGACAAAGCACATTTGGCATTATTTTGTACCTGGAAGTTTTATTGAAAATAAACTGTGCTTAGTCAAGAAGTTGCAGTTACCTCGTGGTCACAGGAGATAGCAAAGAGAAATTTAGCCTGCATTACCATGTTTTCTAATATTAAATGTAAACTATAAATATTTTTTTAAATGTATTATTTGGCTATAAATTAATCTTTCATTGGTTTTACCAAAAGAGGAGAATACCTGGTTACCATAGAAATGAACAGCTGATGTTCAGCCTACAAAAATATACTTAACCCATGGAGAGGAAGAGCACTGGACAGATGGATTGGGTTCTAAAGAGACCAGAAAGGCAAACTTTGTAAATGGTCAAAAATTTCCTTATGAAGAAATCATTTGAAGATAGGCAGAGTTCTCCTGTTTAAAGCTAATATTGTCAATTTTACCTTCACTGTTGGGATGGATAGCTATTTCTTTGGTTAAGCACCAGATGAAGCAGTCAGAATTTTGTTTCAACAATAAACAATCAATATAAAATACTCACATTGTGACAGATACTTAGAAACTTGAGAACTGCCCCTTAACTTATGAATTGGATTCATATCTCCTATATCACACTTATTTTCAGGCATATACTCACTGCTCTCTCTCTGTCTGTCTGTCTCCCTGATTTATTTCTTTTGCTAGGTACACATAGTTGAATTTCCTAAGTGAAACATGATTATGATATGACTATACTGTAATGCAAATTAGACTGTCCTAAAAGTCTTACATGAAAACACTTTAGTAAAAAGATTTATACAGAATTATCAGCAGTCTCTTGCAGTACACATTTCTCTCTGTTAAAATTATTTCCACTTTCTGGGTTTTATTTTATTTTCATTCTTACTATATTTGCTGCCAAAATAAATACTTTGACTAATATAATGCACAGAAATATTAATAAAATTTAAAAATAAACAAGATGCTCTTCCATAACACTCTTACTTGAAAATAAATATTCATAGTTGTTTGTATTTCTTTGGGCCTAAAGAAGTGTGTTCACTTTCTACTAACTATAAAAAGGGATGAGTTCCTAAAAAAAGTCAAGACAGTAGATATAGAATAAAGAGAAGTGGCCTAATATAATTAGAACAACCATTAGAGAACCCAGTGTTTTTTTCTCTCCGTTTCCCTCCAAATAGAGGGCCTATTTCCAATTTAACAAAACATTATTCTCAGACTCCTTTGCAAAACTCTCCTCCAAACATTGATAAGAAAAAATACAATCCAAAATTATCAGTGATCTTTTGAATCTATGGGCCTTTTAGATTGGAAACAAATAGGCCTACAATATACCAGTCTGTAGTCATGTCAAACATTTCCCAAAAGCATGAATCAAAGCACATAGCCTAAAGATGTTTCTAATGTGCATGTGTGCATCTTCACTGTGATATTAATAGGGACTAGATAACATTTTGAGAGGGACTAGTTATTATTTTGTATGTGAATGGCTTACATTTTAAGTTGAATTTTAAAGGTATAAAACCCAACAGAATTATCTAAAAGTGTAATGGTACTAAAATTATTTTCAGCTTCTGTTCTTCCCTCTTCTACTCTATTGACTTTGAAATATGAAATGTCTTTATTTTCAGTCTTTACTCATTTGTTCACAGTTTAGGCTAAGCTGAGCTTCTAGAAGAATAAGTGTTACAGGGATCTATAGTGATAGAAATCAATATTTATGAAATTATTTTTTACATGCATTGGAGTTAAGAAGTCAGTGTGAGAAAGAAAAAAAAATGAGTTGCACTGAAACAACCTCTTTTAGTGAAATAATACAGACTGGAGTTTGCAAACAGAGGTTCTGGGACAGATTCTGACATCAAATGTACATATAAAGAAAGTTACCTAATTCTTTGCATAAACCTCTTTCTTTAAGTAAAGAATGTGGATAAATATTCTCTCTTGAAAGACTTTTTAGGACTGTTATAGAAATGAATGTTTATAAATTGTGAGCAATTATTTATAACATACTAAATTCTGAAATGTTAAAAATAATTGCAGAAGGGAATTCTTATTGAGTCAAATTGTAAGAATTCTGGGCTGTTGCTAGGGGATTACTTTGACAAAATTCTCTTCCCTGGCCAACAGGAATTACTAATGTTAGGTGAAGTAAAGAAGGAAGGAAACATTTTGGATGTCCTTTAAGCATAGAATGGCAAATGATACATTTTATTTGGAAAAAATTAATTGATAATTTGTCACGGGGTATTCCATGCTTTGCCAGCTGATATATATAAACTTGTGTTTTCCACGTGAGAGAAATCCAGGAAGGTTTGCAGTATAAAATTAAAAATAACATGCAACATCTCTAAGCTCTTTTGTTGATAACTGCCATTTTCCTCCACTACCAACAAATGGGATTCCCTGCTTCCTTTCCCAGGCTCTCTCTTCTCCAGTTTTTAGGACCAATGTTGACCTTAAGCACAAATTTTTTTAAACAGCTGTATAAAGTCATGTTTAAGAGCATGAGCTTGGGAGCTACAATGCATGTATATTGTCTTTTCATTAGCATCTGTATTCGTCAGTTTTGCTGCACTAGCAAATGATCTCTAAATCTCAGTGACTTACATTAACAAACTTTAATTTCTTAGCTGAAAGTGGGCTGTGACTCAGGTAAAGGTTGTATCTGCTGCAAGAGTCTTCTCATTCCAGGACCCTGGAAGAAGGAGTGGCTCCTATGTAGGTCATGCTCTTTTCATGGCTACATCTTAAAACTTCCACTTGACATGTCATACATCATGTCTGTTCACATTCACTGGTCAAGATGTCATATGGTCAAGTCAAAACCCAGTGAGGCAGGAATGTGTTCCCTTCCCACAGCAGGCCAAGCAAATCACACGGCAATGGAAAGGGTGAGATAATCTTACAGGGAAGGGAGGGAAAGAATAATTGTAAGCAAAGATATAGGAGTTTTCCTGCCATCCATCACCACATGTCAGACAGGCCTATTTTCCTGGACCCTCCAGGGATTATTTTAAACACCCTCTGACAACCATTTGAAACTTACTAAATGGAAATTCTTCTGGATTCAAGCAACTGAATGTGTTTCTACTTTCATTCTGGTAGGTTCGTTCCAGCTTCTGTCTTTTCCAATCTGCCCCAGAAAACAATGTGCATAGTGTAGATAATATATGTGCATTGTCATGCACATTGTAGGTGCTGTTTCCTCTCTCTAGTCCTATTATCTCCAGTCATGTCTACGCATCTGACTGCCTATTCTTTACATGGCTGGAACTTTCCCTCAAACAAATGAAGGAGGTGAAAATGATACTGAAGTCATGGGTCATATGTATAAAAGAGGTTTCAGGGATTTTAACTCTAACGTATACTATAGAGCCAAGATAACTATGCATAGAAACGTCATAAAGTTTATTCACAGTTTAACTCAGATGTTCAGAGAAGACATGGATCTTTTTTTTTTTTTTTTTTTTTGTGGGGATGACCAGCCCTGAGCTAACATCTGTTGCCAATCCTCCCCTTTTTGCTGAGGAAGACTGGCCCTGGGCTAACATCGTGCCCATCTTCCTCTACTTTATATGGGACGCCGCCACGGCATGGCTGACAGGCAGTGCGTCGGCGGGCGCCCGGGATCCGAACTCGCAAACCCCGGGCTGCCAAGCGCGGACTAAACCGCTGGGCCACCGGGCGGCCCCAAGACATGGATCTTTAATACTTCCAATGATTTATGCGGTCTTCTTCACAATCCCCTACTGCTACTAATCAGGAAAAATAATTTATCTTACTCAATTGAAAATTAATCTAGTCCGACAATGGAAATAGTCCCTTTTAGATAATATTCAGTTTTACTTGAAAAAAAATGCTCAACCTATCATATTTTTCAGTTTTCATATTTTTCTGATTTTCTCTCCAAAACTTGGATCACGCATTGAGCTGCACTCCCTTAGAGAAGTTTTACCATGTGTGTACTAGTAGAGATATAAAAGAATATTTATAGAAGCATTGTTTGTAACAGCAACAAAACCCTTTAAGAAGGATTAATGTGAAAATGGATAAATATATTGTTTGCATATTTGTATAGATGTATACATGTCAGAGAAAATAATGAAGTATAGCTACCCTTATTCATCATGCTTAATTGCAAAAACACAATATGAAATGAAAAATGCAAGTCATTGGTGGGATTCTGGGAAGATGGCAGTGGCAGCAGCATAATTTTTCAATCTCTTCAAACCCTGATGTTAAGAACAGATGGAGCATATAGCACAGGAAAAACCAGACAAACAAACAAACGTGCAACATTTAATATGTTACTAGGTGAAAAGGTATTCCCCAAAACCCCAAAATAAAAGCAGAAGGGGACAAACCACCAAAAGCCACAAGACCTGCATAGTATTGTCTGTGTGGGAAGAAGAAGGAGGCAGCAATGAGGAGGTGTCTGTTGGAGCTTAGAAAAGGAGAACCCCAACTAGACAAGATATATTCTCTCAAAAACATAGTGAGGACAATTTAAGAAAAGAAGCTGGAACTTGGAGGGTTTTGCCCTCTCTAGTACTGGGTAAATGAGAGTTCTGTGATAAGAAGACAATGGGCTGAAGCCGTCTATCCCCTGTGAATTTGTAAAACTGACTGCTAGAACTCCTTCCAACACAGGGTCCCACAGTGATGAGAAATTGCCAGAAGTGGAATAAAAATTGAGAAGAATAGGGGTAACAGAAACAAATGAAAGAGATATAAACCAAAATTGAAAGGGTTAGAGGGTCCAGAAATCTCAGAGAGCAAGCTGACAAATAATTGAACACTACATAAAAACAGAACCAAAATCTTATTGGAGATATGCAAGATTTTCTAATCTTGTGTCACTCTAAAACCTCAGATAAGCTCGTTTGATATAAAAATAAGGAACAGAAATGGATCAAATCAAATCCCATGCAAAATTATGATAAGGAAAAGAGATTGAGAAGCAGAATAATATCTGCAGAGAAAATGAAAGGAGTGCCTAAAACATATCAAAACTGTAACCTATTACTTCAAAATGAGCTAAAAGAGATTGAAAAGTTACATAAGATATGAACAAATCATTAATTAAGATTTTAAAACCTAAGATATAAGTGACAGATCTCAGGAAAGAAATAGAAATAAAAGAAACATAATTTCGTACAGGAAAAATAAGAAACAAGTGGGGCCGCCCGGTGGCGCAGCGGTTAAGTTCATGCTTGGCAGCCTGGGGTTCGCGGATTCGGATGCCGGGCTCCTGCCTACACACTGCTTGTCAGCCACGCCGTGGCGGCGTCCCATATAAAGTAGAGGAAGATGGGCACGGATGTTAGCCCAGGGCCAGTCTTTCTCAGCAAAAAGAGGAGGATTGGCAACGGATGTTAGCTCAGGGCTGGTCTTCCTCGCAAAAAATAAATAAATAAATAAGAAACATGTAAGTGAATAAGCAAAACCAATAATTCCTTAAGAGAAATATAAAGTGAAATAGAGGGAATGTTTAAAAGGAAATGAAAAAAGAGATTTTAAAGATAGTGACAAATATTGAAGACAGACAAAGAAAAGCCAAATGCCAAGCTAAAGGAACTAAATTATACTAAAACCTATAATGCAAGAACTTTCTGGAAATAAAATTAAATTGGATCTCCATTTTTAAAGAGACACAGTGTACCTAAAAATGCTGCCTTCGAATGACCAACACCAAGACATCAAAACTTTCTTGATTTCAAAGGAAATGAAAAAAATTCTTTGGACATATAATAAAATAAGATTATTATTAAAATTTGACAATAGAACTTCAAGCCAGATAAAAATGGCATAACATATTTAAGATAGTTAAGGAAATAAAATGTAAAACAAGCAATTTTTTTCTAGAAAAACTAACTTTTATGTATAAAGGGACACTTAACATGCAAGACTCAGATAATATTGTTTTACTAGCTGTTTTTAAAAACCTACTGAAGAGTGAGATTGAATATCAAAATTACTGGAAACACTGACAAAGGGTAAATGTTGTGCATTAATCATATAATTACTTGTAAAACTGAGGCTAAGTAAGGACTGAGAGGGAGAGAGTATATGTAGTGGTTATATGTTAAGATAATATAGATACAGTGCAAGTTTTAAATGGCAGGAGAATAGGGACAGCATATGCAAATAAACCTTTGAAAATGTTTTCAGTAGCACATTGATGGTAGAATTAGTATTGGTATTCTGAGGATCTAGGATATGTCATGTGGGGTAAAACAAATGAGTAGTTTTGAGATTTTGCAATGTTATCATTTCTGTTTTGCTTAAGTACCATGAATCTTGGTGCAGAATAAAGGAGATTCACACGTAGTAGAGAAGGTCGTTAATTAAAAACTGTATAATCTTTAATTTGAATTGGAAATAATAAGATAACACTCATAAGGTATTTTATATGCACACACAATTACTTGATTTGGTCAAAAAAAGTTCTAAAAACAATGAGCACCTCAGAAGCAATGAGCATCACGAGCTTCTAGATTCTGATCTTGAAACACCATTTCTGCTAAAATAAACCAGTCTTTCTTGGGTAAATGGCTGAGTCTGGGACATCTTGTCATACCACATGGTGAGGAAACTGTCAAAGAGTACTGGGGTCATGCCAAAAGAAATCAGCTATTCACTTGAAAAGATTCTCACTGGGCGAAGATAGGAGGACTTGAGTTTCAAATTACATAAATATAACTGATAAAAAGTCATAAAACATGTTTAAATCTGTGAGTTCACAATGCTATTAAAAATAGTCATTTTCTGAGGAGGATGATAGAAAATCAATTCTTTATCTAAATATTAATAACAAAGTAAATAAAGTTATATTTTTGAAATATAAATGATGTGGAATTCATGGACTAATCTAAATTTTAGATAAATATAACTTTGCTTGAGGCCTTACTATAGGAACAAAATATATGCGTGTCTAAGTAGTATCATGGGTTGAATTATGGTCCCCCAAAAGATATGTCCACATCCTAACTTCCAAAAACCTGTAAATCTGACCTCATTTGGAAAAAGAGTCTCTGTAGATGTAATCAAATTAAGGATCTTGAGGAGAGATCATCCTGGATTATCTGACTGGGCCCTAAATCTAACGACAAATGTCCTTGTAAGAGATAGAAGAGAAGACGAAACAATACAGAGGAGAAGGCCATGTGAAGATGGAAGCAGAGATCGAAGTTATGCAGCCACAAGCCAAGGAAGCCTGGAGCCACCAGAAGCTGGAATAGACAAGGGAGGATTCTCCTCTAGAGCCTTCCCAGAGAGTTCAGCCCTACTGACATCAACACTTTGATTTTTGATGCCTGGACTCAAGAATTGTGGGAGAATAAATTTCTGTTGCTGTAAGCCACCCAGTTTGTGGCAATTTGTTACAACAGCCAAGGAAACTAAATACAGGCATCATAGACTGATTTTTTTGTGTGTGTGTGAGGAAGACCAGCCCTGAGCTAACATCCGTTGCCCATCCTCCTCTTTTTGCTGAGGAAGACTGGCCCTGGGCTAACATCCGTGCCCATCTTCCTCTACTTTATATGGGACGCCGCCACGGCATGGCTGACAAGCAGTGCGTCGGCGGGCGCCCGGGATCCAAACCTGTGAACCCCGGGCTGCCAAGCACGAACTAAACCGCTGCGCCACCGGGCGGCCCCATCATAGACTGATTTTTAAGGAGAGGACTAATTTCTAAATCTCCTAAATGTAGGATGTCATAACAAATGTCAGCAGGTTTTTAAAATATGAATGTGATTCAATAGACCTGCTGATTTTTGTACCTTGAATACTGTTGTAATATTCAATTTTCCTATGGATTACATTTTAACTCATAAAATATTTCATATGATAATTCTAGAAATAATATCAGTAATCTACAAAATGGAGACTAATCCTGTCTTCAGCACCAGTGATAGGATGTGTGTTCTGCTAACTTAGAAACTGGGTTTGTCCTTGTTAACAAAATTAAACTCTTTGATTCAAAATCTACTTTTCTACTTTTCCTATTATTCACCTAAGAAACCAAATGCTTTCTCAGTATGCAATGGGTTTTTTGGCCTAGCTAGGAAAATTAGTGGTAAAAAGGTCACAGCAGGAAGGCTCAAGATGGAGGTGTAAGAAGATCAGAGCTCACCTCCTCCAACAGATATGCCAAAATTACAACTACCTCTAGAGCAATTCTCTCTGAAAAAGACCTGAAGACTAGCTGAACATCTCCTCCACAACAAAGGATTTAAAGGCCACATCAAGACGGGTAAGAGAGGCAGACACATGCTCTCACCAGACCCCACCCCTGGCATGGTGACCCACAAGTGGGAGGGATATCACAAACAGGGAGCTTTTTCTTGAGGAGTGAGGAGTTTGAGCCCACACCAAACACCCCAACACTGAGACCCACACTGGAGAGAGGAGCCCCCAAATGCCTGATTTTGAAAACCAATGGGGCTTATGTCCAGGAGACCTAGAGAGCTGTAGGAAATGAGACTCCATTCTTAAAGAGCTTGTGCACAGACTCACTCACCCCAGGATGGAGTGCAGATGCAGCAATTTGAAAAACAACTAGACCATATGTGAAAAAGGTTAATTAACTAATCTTCAAGAATCTGCCAGAGGGCAGGGGTCTGCTGGAACTCTCTCTGGCAATAGAGGCAATGACAGGCACCATTTCTGCACTCTGCTTCTACCCTGCTACCTCAGGGCTGGTGGATGCCATTTTCAGCATACTCCCCCTACATTGCTAGAGCCACTTGCCCCACCCCACCCTGCTGAAATTTGCATGCAGGCCCAACCCAGCCTGGCCCCCCATGATGGCCCAGCCCCACCTTGCCAAACCTAGTGGGTGCATATAGTCCACACAGGAGATGCCCCTTGAACACCTGGCACTGGTGCCCAGGAGGGCTTGCATTTCTGGGCCCCAAAGGACTGAAACAATTGAAGAGACAGTTCTTGGCAGGCTACCACCCCCAGGTCACTGCATAGACAACAGACTGAAACACACCTCCAGTCTTCCTGTGACCACTCCTTCAAGACTGGGAGAGATAGTTGTTTCACCTAATACAGAGAAATCAACACAGAGAATCATGCAAAACAAGGAAACAGAGGAATATGTTCCAAACGAAGGAACAAGTTTTAGACATACTGGTTGATTTTGAAAACTGACCATTTGCACTGCTTGTGTTTTCTCTTCTAGGGCTTTAATTTCCCGCCCTTATGTTTTAAATTCAACAATACAGAGCGAGCCCAAAAAACCCTAGGCCCTCACTTTTGACCCCAATAAAAGCAGAACCCCAGGCCTGCTCACTCTCTCTCTCTCTACCTGTGAACTCTCTGCATGCCCCCAGGCATGCCTTGTATGTTCCAGGACCTGTAAGTAATAAACTTTTTTTTGCAAAGTTTAATGATGGTTATTGCTGCAGGGCATCTTGAAATCACAATAAGAACCACAAAGGTCAGTCCAGCGGAAACATTGTTTTGGAAAGGGGAGATGTCTGTGGGAAGCTCACCTGGCCCAGTTGAATGCCTCCAGATATTTCTAGACGATAGCATTACTATAGATAGGCTGAGACAGGCACAAAACAGAAAAAGTAGTTAATTATATATGTAAAGGCACCTGAAGAAACTATTAGGGGTGATAGATATGTTCCCACTTCAATTGTGGTGATGATTTCACTGGTGTGTACATATATCACCACCTATCAACTGGACACTTTTAACATGTGCTGTTCACTGTATGTTAATTATAATCCAAGAAAGCAAAAGAAAAGAAATAAAAAAGAAAAGCATAATGGAATGGTTGATTAGTAACTCTTCATTCCTATGACAGATATTTACTGCTAAATTACAAAAGTGTAGCCATTACATTAAATGGAAGTTTATGATGTTAATTTTAGCTACTGTCTTTGAGACAGGAACCAGCCTAATGAGACAGGGCCATCTGCAAGGCCCCTGGCCTAACAAGATAAGGCTCCTAACCAAGCCACAACTAGGAGAATCAGACAGAGACCACCAAGATACACGTTCTGCAGTTTCAGAACTCTCCCGGCTTATGCATGCACCTAGCACCCAGGAGTTCACTGAAGGTGACCCTAGTTCCATTAGCATGGTGAAAATCCCACCCAGGGGTGGAGAGTTAGCATGCCAATGATACATGCATCCCATGTAGTAGCATGCTATGAGACAGCGCAGTCACACTGACAACCCCACCTCAACATGCCATGACAAGGCACTTCTCCCCAGCCATTGCCTAATAAAAGCCCCACAGTCCCACTCCCTAACAGCCTGGTCACCTGCCCCTTTCCTTTCCACCCCAGCCCCCTTGTGCCTCTCTTATGCACAAACTAATAACCTTTTTCTTTCCAACTCCCATTTGTTGTCTCTCTTGATTTCTATCCTGGGGGAAGATAAGAACCCAATGTGCCTGTAACATCTTGTTTGATCACATGTATATGAATTGCATTCTTTGAGAAAATTTCTCTTTATTTTGATTATTTCTAATTATCAAATGTTTACCTCATGTGTAGGGAATCCTCTGACCTTTTCTTATCACGCCCCAACTCCATCTCATTTATTTAGATTCCATAGGCTTAGTTGCATTTTAATTCTACTGCATTGAGCTGGGAGTACAAAAAGTATGCAGGAAAATATTTTGTTCAACCAATGGCTTCAGTACAGGTGGAAGTGATAAAAACTGTTTCATAAAAGATTTCTAAGAGAAGTCATCGTGACCAGAGGATTATTGTATTCTCGATGATTATTCAGCCTGCACCATGTGGAATTAGCCATTTACTAGGAGAAAGCAGATTGTTTCTGCTTGCTTCCTAACATTGGAATGGTCTGACATTTGACATTTTGCCATTTAATTGTCAAGAAAATTCTCAGCTGGAAAGTTTGTCTTTTAGCATTTTACTGACCCTCTGAGACCTAAAGTTAAAACTAATGACATTTTCTGAGTGTGCTTCTTTTGTTCAAACTGATTCTATCTCTTCTGGAGAAGGATTTGAGTTTCTTCTACTTTTCTTCTTTCAAATACACACCAGACAAACATAATTTTATTTTGCAATGTGTGAGAGCAATACCAGTAAAAATTCTTGTGACTAATGAACTTGTAATCAACTCTGAAGGCTAGAATGTTAGTGCATGAAAGGCAAGGGCATGATAATTATACAATTATAATTGACATCCTTTAATTTCAAAATTTTATCAAAATAATTTTTATTGTCACAATGAAGTGAGTGTTTGAGGAGTTTGATTATTATTTTGAACATTCAGTTCTCTAAAAGGAAAAAGTGCTATAGTTGGGTCTATATATTCATGGAAAATCATCCTCCTCATAATATTATCGTTAGCTACCATTAAAAGTCTACTATGTACAAGTCAACTAGCCTAAACTCTTTATGGATCTAATCTCATTTACCCTTTTCGATAATCTTGCTTAGAAACTCATTTTAAAGTGAGAATAGCACGGAAACTAAGGGACCTTCTTGCCCAATATGTTTCATAGGCTCACAAATATATACTTAAGTCATTGTGGAATTAAACATTTTCATATACAACATTTCAATAATAATTTTAAGAAGTGATGGGTGTGATGAATAATTCAGGTAAAATTTTCAAATAAAATATGTGTAGATATATATTTAATTATTACTGGGCGATTCTTTTATTGCTTATATTCTAGTTGTGAGGTGGTGTAACAAATTATCTCATAACTTCATGGCATAAAACAACCAATCATCATGTTTATGGATCCTACAGACTAGGAATTTGAACAGGACACTGTAGGGATGCCTTCTCTTTGTTGCTGTCTGGACCCTCAGCTGGAAGACACAAATGCTAGGGACAGGAATCATATAAAAGCTCATTCACTCACATGTCTGGTAGTTGATACTGAGGGTCTGCTGAGACTATTGATAGAGATAGGGATGTGTGTGTGTGTGTGTGTGTGTGTGAGGGGGAGAGAGAGAGAGAGAGAGATACTAAACTATATCCTTTGTGACTTAGCCTCAGATTCATGTAGCATCACTGCTGTCAGTCTCTTCCTTGGCTTCTGTGGCAGACTGCTGACTTCTCTCCAAGTTCATGTTCTCCTATCCATCCCAGGCTTCCTAACCTCCTACCAGTAGGTGTGAACCCTGTCACTGAAGTATAGCCAGTGGAATGAGAGTAAAAGACGTCTGCACAACTTCAAGACCTATCCTTTAAAACTTCTTAAGACTACTACTAATCCTCTTCCAGCCTGGAATGTATTAAGCCTTCAAGGTGACTTTAAGTCACACATGGATGAAAGCTGACTCCATCAGCCTTGGACCCTCAATAACTGTACTGAGGAGGACAGCCCCATTAACTCTGAACCCACCCAGTACTAATGAGAAGAAGAAATGAATTTCTATTCTGTCTGATCTGCTATGCATTTTTGGATCTATTTCCTATAGCAGTTACCCTATCATACATAGCCAGCACAGTAACTGGCAAGGAGTTAGTGCTAACTAAATATTTTAGAGTGAATAAAAGCCTATTTTCACCACCAGTCAACATTATACATAACGATTAAAATCCATGGGCATTCCTACTATAGTTACAAATATGACAATAGTGACTTCTTTTGGCAGTATTGTTTAAAATTGTTCCAAAAGTTCTAACAAATGCTATTAAGAAAAAAAAGAAATTAAACATATACTTATTGAAAAGAAAAAAAGACAAAAGAAGGTTACAAGTGCATAACAGGATTACTTGCAAAACTCAGTGGAAGAAACTAATTAATAAAATTAAAAGTACAAATGAGATGGCTTTTAAAAATAAATTTGATAGTTGAAATATCATTTTTGATAGTTAAAACTATCAATTTGATAGTTAAAATTTAATAGTTGTCTGCAATGATTGAAGATACGGTTGTCAGAAAATATGAATTAAAAATATTTCATTCATACTAAAAATCAAAATTTAAATACTCAAAAATAAGTTTTAATAAGAATAGGTCTTTAAAGTTTTGGAAAAATAGTATCTCGAGCATACTTCAATATGTATCAAAATAGTATCAGAACATATGTTAAAAGATAACTGAAAAAAAATGTTAAGAACACAAGAAATTGTAATAAAGTCAGAGATTCATTGTATTCCTATATGAGAGAACCGAGTATAATAATGCTTATTTTCCGTAAATCAATTTGTAAAGTAAATGCAATTAGTGTCAAGTCAGTCTGTATAACAATTTTAGGTGTCAAAGAGATTTAAAAAATAAAATGGAATAAAATATAAGTAAGATGCAGAACCTATGAGCTTACAATTTAGTAGAGGGAAATAAGAGTGCAAAGTATTTATTTCTATAATTTGTGGAAAGAAAGCAATGAAAATTCTTATATGGGTATTCAAAATTGGCTATTATTCGACAATAAAACTCCTTATAACCAAAGCAGCAGCAATTATATAGAAATATACACATGTACACAAGGTCTGGGATATGATATGGAAAAAATGAAGTATATAGGGAGATGTTGAAAATGAAGCTGAGAGTTACTTTCCACAGAGATATTAGGGAGAATATATCCATTTTATACTCAGAAGCACTCAAGATTTAGCTTTGTAAAGATTTTAGGAACCTGTATGTCTGTTCAATTCACTTAATTTAATTGATATTAAAATCTTAGTACATCAAAAATTTGTGTTAGATACTATTTTTCCAAAACTTTAAAGATGAGTTAATTTGTAAATGTACACTTAAAATCTAAAATTTACATTAAAATTATTGTTCACATTTCCCAGGATAGCAAACTGCAACTGTAGTAAGTGAAAGAGCAAATCAAGGTCCTATTACAAGGTAGAACAAAGGAAGAGGAAAAAAATTCTGCTAAATGAACTGTAGCTCTATCCATACTGAGAAGAAATAAAAGGAAAATTGCTCTTTGATTCCTGGAAAAGATATGTTAATAACCCAAGTAAGTTTATTTCTTTAAGCTAAATAGTAGCTAGATCGAAGTTGTGTCATTTTTCTTTCCGGTGGTTAAAACTACTGAAAAAAGATTTTGATTCCAAAAACAATGCAAGTCAGCAATAGGGAACACTTTTGTGACCATTTCTTTGCTTTGGTGAAGATTTACGGGTATGTACATACCCCCCCGTGCAGTCCAAAGATCTTGCAAACAGAGCAGCTGTAAACGATGTCTCAGGCAAGAGAAAAAATATTTCTTGTATCACACATAAAGGTGTAAAAAAGGTTCTTTCTGTGCTAACCAACAGACACAGAAATTGCACAGGTAAACTCTACTGAGCCATTCAATAGGTTACACCGAACCATTCTAATTACCATTTAATGACTACTCTTAAAATTGAATTTGTCAAAGATAAGCAATATGTCTGGGTGATAGCTGGAGAGAAATTTTGATTGTGGATCAATTCTCTTTATTTGCTAGAATAAAAATACTTTCATTTACTGAGAAGAATACATCTAAAGATTAAGTCTGAAGCATTTTCAATAATCATCCTTTCCCTGGCCCCTTGATTTCTTCTGTATAATATTTACCTTTATTACTTTTCCTTATGGATACGTTCACAGTTGTTTTCTTACATGAAATAAAAGTAGGTGTAATAAAAAGAATTTTTAAGTAGAATTTTAAAAATCCAGGTCCAGATACAGTTTGACTGCTTAGTGGCTCTTGAATTGGGCACCTAACTTGAACCCTCTTAACTTCAGTTTCCCAGTTGACAAAATGAGACTGTCCATCTACCTCATAGTATTATTGTAAGGGTCTATTGGGATAATTATTAGCAAATCGCTTTGTTAATTATAGCATGCCACATGATTGTAAGTAGTAATATCGTTTTTAACAGGGAGTTCTGTCCCTATGACCTTGTGCCTGCAGCATCTCTCAGTGGTCCCTGTACCGGTTGTGTTCATCCATCCGCTAGCCTCTGGAGAGTCATGCCTGATACAGCCTATTATTGTTGCAGGCTCTGTTTCTTCTTTCATCAGCTTTGAGACACTCGGCTCCAAATGGCAATTGCCTGCTCCGCTGGTCTGCCAAAAGATACAGTTTCCCAGCAGTCAATGTCTCTGCAGCCTGTTTGAAATTCTTCCACAGCGAATCTTAGGAATGTTTCATCAATCTTCCCTGCCGACAGCGATTCTACGTTAGTCTAGCACACAGGAAGTGAGTGGGTATCTTACTGGCATTGGACCTGCACACGTCTTACCTACAGGCTCTGTGCTGCAGCCTGTGAAGCTGCAGTATGGCTGAACTGAATTCATTCTAAGAAGTCACTCTAGCCAATCCTGGCTAGTTCATAATGCCAAGATTGGCACGTGGCGTGTGCTAATTTATGAGCTTTATATAGGCTCATGTTGCCTAATAAAGTGCTCATCTTACTGTGGATATTTAATTAAAATTTGGGGTCATTGATAATTTATATAACAAGATAGTAAATAGTAGATTTCAGAAGACTTCATCTTGAACTTAGAAATAATGAAAGTAACTGACATTTATTGAGCACTTATGTCAGATATTTTAAAGCACATATGTCATAACTCATTTTTACTCAGTCTTTTATTATGCAGGTTTTCTGATAAGGAAACTTAGGCACATGGAGTTCAAGGCATGTGCCTCAAAGAGCTAGCAAAGAATATACTCTGGATTTGTACAGAGAAGATCTGCCTCTGGACCTGGGCTATTAATCACTTCACTGTTATGCCTTCTAACAATTTTGGTATGCTTGCCAATGGAGAGGTGTCTAAACATTGGAATTAATACTTGAAAAGAGGTTTATATGAACCTCTCCTAATATATACCATGGTAAGAGAGAATTAAGGCCCCAAAGCTGTTTCTGGGACTATGGGTCTTATATTTATGTGTGTGTATTTGAATGTATAATTCGGGGCATTAAAATGTGCAATACCTGTCATTTTCTCAGGAAAGTTATCTCATTCTTTTTGAGAAAGGGGGTTAAATGAAGCAGTGCATAATAATTTAGCACAATAATTTAACTTTAATACATTTATTATTTAATACATTAATAATTTTTACTTTAATACATTTAGGGGAGTTTAACCACACATTTAAGTCAAATTGAGAGAGGGCTGTCTCTCAATTCAGTAAGAGCAACAAGAGTGGCTATGAGATTAAACAGCTTAACATCAGTTGACCCAAGAGGATGAGGATGAGGAGTTAACATGACCTAGATTAGTAACAACTTGAATCTCTATATAACATTAGGAAGGATAATTGGAGTCTGGGTCATTGGTGACCATGGGAGCCTTGGAGTAACAGTAATAGCATACACTAGTAATGTAGCCCTTCCCAGAGGCAGAAATGGTGGTGACATCAGCAGTCATGTTATAAGATTTTCCACAATACAGCTGAGCTGATATCAGCACCAATAGAGAAAAAATGTAAGATTATTTAGGATTATGTGTGAACAATTTAGGACTCTGCACAAAAAGGGAAGGGATAAATTGAGTTCAGTTTCTGATATCTCACAGCTGGAGATCTCAACAGTAAAATCTATTTTCCATTTCCTTTTTTATATCATATGTTAACTATATACATCAGAATTCCCTTTCAGGTTGAGAAATCAACTTTCATACATATATAAAAGGAAAAACCTGCATGCTATTTGATCTATTTTTCTTATTTTTGTGTTGAAGTAGATTAATTCATCCAGCAACATGAAGCTACATTATAATCACACGTACTTGTGATGTTCAAAAATAATCCACTTGAAAAGATCTAGGAGTGCAGTTTTTCATACAAGAAAATGTTTAGTATGAGGGCAAAATTCTTTGTTAAATCAGTAATATTCCTGACAGTTGAATGTGAGCTTTAATACATTTCTATTTTTCAACAATCTCAAAAATAATTTAGGACAAAAATTAGTCCCTTTGGGGTAGTAAACTATTGCTGCTTTTGTTGAAACTTACTTAGGTGTTACATTACCCGTATCTTTTCTTCCAGATTACTTGCAAGATGATATGTTAAAATTAGTATCCCGACTCTACTATTATCTCAAATAATCACCTAAGACATAGTCGTAGAAAAGACACAAGCCTGTGACAGGCAACACAATTGCTTACATTATTCTTTGAAAAGGCATACTTTTTTTTTCTTTAAATGTTTGTCTGCTTGGTGTTTTTCAAGTAGTGCACACAGAATAAGGCAACCTCTTTGTTCAGAGAAAAAAATGGGTGAGGATTTAGTAGACTTACAAGAATTAGTAAGTCTGTCTTGACTTCCTGAATTCATAGGTAAGTAAAAACAATTCTTCTCAACTCTATTGATTTTCCAAACTGGGCAAGACTATGCCATTTGAATAAGAAAGGTAAGGGTTTGGGAGCTACTATCAAAACTTATAAACACTGTAAATTCAATTCTCTTCTATTTTTTTATTGTATTGAATCAATTGCTGTGCATAGCATTATGCATGGTTCGTGGAGTTATAAGAAAAGTTAAACCTTGGAAAAATTAAGATTAACATTAATCAGATATACCCTTATCTAAGTGCAAAAACTATGGGGTTTTAGAGAGAGGAAAGACTAGTTTGGGATGGGTAGGATCTGAGAAACTTTTCTGGAGGAGATATCCTTTGAGGAAGAACTTGAAAGTAAGTATGGATTTCCCTAGTAGCTATGGATTAACCCTAGCTACCATATAAAGATTGGTAGAAATCAATCTATGAAAATATATAGAACATCTGAAGCTAGATTGAAATGCAAAGCCTTTAAAAACAGAAAACTATGGTTTTTAGCTCTAATACTTCTAGTTATGTGAACTGGAAAACTCTTAAGCCATAGTTGTTTTCTCTTTAATAAAATAGAGACAAAAATAACCCCATCATGATTTATATCACTGGTGCTATACTGAGGTTACTTAGTACTATGGTGTTGCTGGCAAGACACAAATTGTAAGACACACTTGCAATTATGAATGATAATTATTACACTATTATAATTGAGAATTATTATAAATGATAATTTATAGGTTGTCACTGAAATTAAGATGATTAATTCCATTTGCATAATACATTAAGTTTGAAACAACAGAAACATATTATGTGGCTATTAAAAAATAAATAGAACAAAGCCATTAGAGTCAGAAGGATGAACATAAAATCAGGGTACCTTCAGACTTTATGAATAACAGTATAGAGGGTAGAATTATAGCCCCAAAATGTTTTAATCCCCAGAATCTGTGATTATGTTATGTTACCTGGCAATGGGGAATTGAAGTTGCAGATGAAATTAAAGTTGCTAATCAATTGACCTTCATGACCTTTTCCTGTATGATATGGGTGTGTCCATGTGATCACAAGGGTCCTTAAATGTGGATGAGGGAGGTGGAAGAGCCAGAGTCAGAATGATGCAACGTGAGAAAAACTCAAGTAATCGTTGCTGGCTTTGACTATGGAAGAGAGGCATGGACCAAGGAAAGTGGGTGGCCTCTAGAAGCTGTATAAGGCAAAAATGCAGTCTTGCCTAGAGCATCCAGAAAGGAACAAGGCTCTGCTAACACCTTTCCTTTAGTCCAGGGAGACCTCTTTCACACTTCTGACCTTCAGAATTGTAACATAATCAAGTTGTGTTGTTTTAAGCCACTAATTTGTGGTTAATTGTTAGAAGAGCCATGAAAACTACGAGAAATACCATGGTTGCCTTTTGCACCATTGCATCCCCAGCGTCTAGCACACTGTCAGTACTCAACGTTTGTGAAAGGAAAGAAGAGGTGAATAAACTTATTTGTTTAATTTTGAAAGTTTCACTTTTTCTCTTTAAGACTCAGTTGATTCATCTCGCAAATGAAATTGACACATGTGAACTCTGAAATATCTCCCTCCACTAAAGTTTTACAATTCCTTCTATTTTATTAGATATCATATTGAATATTAAAGACAAGATTTGAAAGAAAATAAAGGAAAGGTAATGTGGCCTGGTTTGGTCTTTAGAGGTCATATCACCATATTTGTTGTGAAGAAGTATTAAAATGGGTACACTCAGGTACAGATATGCAGTCAAAAATATTGCAAGCTACTTGAAAATATCATTTGAGTATATTCTATAGTTCAGACTGTGTGTGCCAAAGGGCTGGCCGATAGCAGTCCCTCTAGAGGTTCAAAGAGAGTCATAAGTGATACACAGCTACCATGTCGCCTGTAAGACCATTTCCCACAAAACTCCACAGATTCCATTACTGCTGTTGTTAAAGGAATTCCATCACGTTCACAGGACACTTCAAGCTTTGGCAGATATGGCAGGCCCCAGCAATCAGCTTCTTTTTTTTTTTTTTTTTTTTGTGGGGAAGACCAGCCCTGAGCTAACATCTGTTGCCAATCTTCCCCTTTTTGCTGAGGAAGACTGGCCCTGAGCTAACATCCGTGCCCATCTTCCTTCACTTTATATGGGACACCGCCACGGCATGGCTGACAGGCAGTGCGCGTCCGCGGGCGCCTGGGATCCGAACTCGCGAACCCCGGGCTGCCAAGCGCGGACTAAACCGCTGCGCCACCGGGCGGCCCCCCCAGCAATCAGCTTCTTATCATACCCAAGTGGCTGTCTTAACAAATCAACTTGATTCATAATCACATAGCTTGCTTTGATGATCAATAAGCTTTACCCTGGGCCGTTCAGGGGCAGTATTTTTGTTGCTTGATGAACAAAATGGAAAAAAAGTCTACAAATTATGAGTCAAATGGTAGTTTTGGCCACATATGGGCCAGATAAGTTATCAGGAGAGTACTGTTACTTTTCTCCAGATTATCTAGGTGGATTCTTTAAGGCAAAATCCATAAATCAGCATGAGTACAATTTCCCTTAACTGGAGCAAACATATCTGATGGCTTCTACCAACATCAACAATTAGCACCAGATCTAAAAGAGACAGCTAAGAGTCTTAATCTCTGACGTTGAGATGGTCTCTCAGGAATGATTTTACTGCATCCTTTCCTAGAATAATAACATACCTCCTTCTTGTTTGTGTTGAACTTTGGCTGTTTCCATTTATTACCCATTTTCATCCATATCCTTCCTTATCTGGTAGGATTCTCTGGCTTGGCTGTATTTCTTACTCCCAGGACATAACTCTAACATCAGTCTGGCCAGAGCTTCCTGTTTGCTTTATTCCAATGAAGATGTGATGGGACTGAACAAAAAATGAATTAAAGGACTGCCTCTTGGTGCTTAATAATGGAACTGCTCTCACTGTGGTTATTTCTAATTTGGTTATCTGAAAGGAAATTCAGCAGTCTCTATTTGTCACATGGTTACGTAGGTGTCTATGTGACCTTTGTGTTAACTTCCCTTATCTTACTTTTTAAGGAGGCAGTCATCATACAATCATCAATCTATTCTGCTAAGTTACTCTTAAAGGTTATCAAATTGGAATCCTGCAGTACCATTTTATGATAGCATGCTGGTGAGTTCAATATACTCATGGCAAAACCATAAATGTGTATTGAATATCATTCCATGGAAACACAAGTTATGCCTTAGTAGATTATGAGATAGAAAAGAAAAAGGAGGCATTTGCCAAGTTTGTTATAGTACATTAAGCATCCTTAGTGTGTTGCAATTCTTGAACAGTTTTACCCTACAAGGTAAGGATAAAGCAATCAAGGGAACTGCCTTGTTTAATCCTTGATATCTGCTACTGTGGACTGACTTGTGTCCTTCCCAATTCATATGTTGAAGTCCCAACTCCTAATGTGACTATATTTGGCAGTAGGACCTATAAGGAGGTAATAAAGGTTAAGTGAGATCATAGTGGGTCCTTAATCCAACAGGACTAGTAAGAAGAATCACCTAATTCTCCTTCTTTCCCCGTGCGTACAGAAGATTACTCTCCATAATGTGGGTGGGCCTCAGTCAGATGAAGGACTTAATAGAACAAAGACTGAACTTCTCTGAACAGGAAGGAATTCTGCCAGCAGAATTTTGCAACTCTTCCCTGGGTCTCTCTCTGCTGGCCCACCCTGCAGATTTTGAACTTACCAAGCTTTCACAATTGTGTGAGCCAATTCCTTAAAATAAATCTTTCTCTCTCCATATATAAACATTCCTGTTGGTTCTGTTTCTCTGGAGGACCTTAACCAATATACCCTACACAAACAATACACTATTTGGCAGTATTTAAAATTAGTTCTGTGCCCTCCTGATCATTTATTCTTAGACCGCATACTAGCAGGGATTTTTCAGGTATCTGCTAGTTTCTCTGTAAGATGACTCAGCTCTTTAACAGAATAACTGTGGATTTCAGGGTCTCCTGATCATGACCCCAGCCACCTATATTTGCAGTGCTTAAAGGGGTTGTAGATGAGTTACTTTGCAAGTGATTATATTTTCTTTCCATGTGGCCATGGCATGGTCTTAGTTCTCTCCTATAGCAATCTAATTTTCAGCATGGAGACTAATAACAGCCATGAAATAATAGTAGTGTTGGCTAACTTTTCTTTTGCTTGGCATTCTTTGATTATCTTCTTGGCCAATTCCTCTGAGTCTAAGGTTATTTACTTCTGATTTCATTGGTAAGATTTGCCCACTGTAATATCATTGAGACTTTTACCACTGCATACCAAGGATGCATAGGGAGCCATTTACAACATCAAACTAACATCATTTTTCCAAACTCATCCCTTTTCTTGCCAAATAGTGTCTTAGCAATTGTAATTCACAGGTCTGAAAGATAATCCTACAGCTGCCACCAATCTTTTTTACCATGAAGGTTTAAATGTCAAAGCAGATTCTGGTGATAGATCTCTTCCAGCTCCAAACTTTAATAATGATTCAAAGGGTAAAGGCAAGCACAGATTAAACAACATTTCCTGGATGCTTAATAATGGAGCTGCTCTTACTGTGGTTAGCTGCAGTTTCCAAGATTCTCTTTTCTTCTGCATTAAGACGTGTTTTGGTTTCAGATTAAAGGACATGTTTTGAGCAATGCATATGGAAATACTGTCACAAAGAAAGTCATTTCTGTTTTGTAACTCCTCCAGTTTATATTCCATTAATTACACAGATAGGAAAATGCTTATATGGCCCCTCCCATTCTCCATCCAGTCATGCCCATAAATGTATACATTTCTATTTTAAGGGCAATAAGCAATTTAGAAAGACTAGGTGCATCTGGTAAAAATATTTCAGAGTTAGGGATTCCTTGAGTAAGTTTCTTTCAGCAAACATTAGCTTGTTTATGGGAGGTCTGGTCATCAACAACTTTACAAGGCAGTCTCCTCTAGCGATTCATCCCTCTGGGTATCATGGTAGGAGAAAAGTGAGGAACATCCCTGCTGTTGATCTTTTCCATCCAACAGGATGCATTCTTTTGTGTGTGTGTGTGAGGAAGACCAGCCCCGAGCTAACATCTGCTGCCAATCCTCCTCTTTTTGCTGAGGAAGACTGGCCCTGGGCTAACATGCGTGCCTATCTTCCTTTACTTTATGTGGCACGCCGCCAGGGCATGGCTGACAAGCAGTGCATTAGGGGGCAGTTGGGATCCGAACCCGTGAACCCTGGGCTGTGAAAACACGAACTAAATCGCTGCGCCACCGGGTAGCCCCCCTCAACAGGGCACATTCTTATTGCCCTCCGTAGCAAGGGAAGGAGATAGACAAGAACCTTCACCAAACAAAAATAATTAAATTATTTTCTTTAGGGTTTACCCTAAATATCCTTAGCTATTTAGAGAACATATTTACACTCCTAAAGTTTCCATTTTAAAAAACCCCAAAACTGTAACAATTTTTGAATCTGAATTTGTAGAAAGATATCAGTTCTTCCCTGTGGAGAATGTTTTAAGGAGAACTGTTGACAGGCACGACATAGAAAACTGATAGAAACTGACATTATTTAATCAAGTTAACAGCTGTTTCCTTTTTAGAACATGGAAATCAGAATTGCATGTAAAACTTTTTGCATATTTGGAAAAAAATGTGGCAACATATAAAGATGTTTAAAAAACGTTTCTTAGTAATTTGGGATCTGTTAATTTGGGCAGATAGCCAGTTATTCTGAAACATTAAGAAGGTATATATAATGATTAAAAAAGTAATTGTTTAATCTTGGTTAAGTATTTAAGGTGTAAATAAGTAGTACAAGTCTTTTATTCCTTTGCGTGGTTATATAATCCCCTGAGAGCCAAATGTACAAATTGATCTCACGTATTTTTAAAAGTGTAAGAAAACTGGATGTCTCAAATTAACACCTAAAATGTACATTGTTTTATAATGCTTTTAAAAATAATAAAGAACTGTTGACTCAATATGTTATATTCCTCTATTTGCTTATTAAATAATATTTGAGATGTTCAAGTGGTATTAAAATTATATCTGATATTAATTTCCAAAATGAAAATAAAGTACCTTTCAAATGTTTATAATTTGGGTAAGATTTTCCATTTAAATTATTTCACTAACATGTACTTTGGTTTGCTTTGCCATAAGTTACAGGAAAATCAGCACTTTTTCTTACAATTTACTGTTATTATTTTCTAGAATTAAAAGACAGTAAAGAATAAATTAAAAATGATGAAAAGCACTAAAATAATAATGCTTTGTCTTGGCTAATATTAGAAACATTTAACTTACATAGCTCTTATGTAGATGAATTGATAAATTTAAAGTATTGCTGCAGAATAAACTAAAACCAAAACTGTGTTTCAAAGAATATTCATATGTGTTCTCTGGTAGTAAGCAGAGTAAATCAATACCAAAACCACAATGACACCCATTTATACACACAAGCTCTTCTATCTCCCTCACTCTTTCTCTCTCTTGCCCACACACACACACACACATACACACAATGAAGGAGATTCTTTACATAGTCTAAATCATTCACAATAATACTAGTTGATTGGATAGATATGACATGTTGTGGGGGAAAATATTGAGCACAGACTGCGTATTAGAATGGGAAGCAACAAAATATATGTTATGTGTATTATGTAGAAAGTTCATTTAATTTAGATTTTTCTTTTTACATTTTGAAAGCCACAGAAAGTACAAAAACATTACACTCCCTCCTACTCACTTTAGATAATCAATAATAAGAACTAACATTTATTGAGAAGTTGTATATGTTAGAGACTTTACCAAGTCCTTTGTAAGCGTGATATTACTATTTCTCATGGCAACTCAATGGAGTTATTATTGGTCTCCTCCTCCACATTTTTCAAGTGAGGAAATTGAGTCTAAAATTGATTATATAACACACAGCTTGTAAATGGAAGACTAGGATTTGCATATAATACTTAAGCTACTACATCATATTGCCTCTTAAACAGAGAGGAGGTGCTAATCTATAAAATAGCTTTCAAAGAAGATTCTTTCTTTAAGTAACAGATTTAATCCTATGAGTTCTCAAATACTCTGAATATCCAAAATTTAATGATTCAATAATATACATATTATTTTTACCACATAGAGAACTTCAGAAAATTTTAATCTCCATTGCAGAAGTTTTTACATAATCTCTCTTCCATTCATTTGAATGCAATTGCAATCACGTATTTTTTAATAACTATCTACCCTAGTGAAACAATAGTGCAACCGATGGCCACCTTCTTCACCATCCCATTACAACTGCTCTCTCCACGGTAGCAATGACGGAGAAGTTGCTAATTCCACTTAGCACTGCTTGTACTTCATCCTGAGAGCTTTCCATACATCATCCGAGGCTGTTAATCACTCTTTGTTTCCTAAAATAATATTTTCCTCCGGTTTCCTTTAAGTTACACTGTGTTGGTTTTCCTCCATTCTGTGTCGTCTTCAGTCTTCATTTATATTGCCTATTTCTCATTCACAGAAAAGTCAGTGTTTTCTTCTGAGCTCTCTCTGAAATCTTTTGATCGAACTCAAGAGTTGGCAAACCTTTTCTCTAAACAGCCAGATGGTAAATATTTCAGTCTTTGCTGGTCATAAGGTCTCCATTGTGACTGCTGAACTCTGCCATTGTAGTTTGAAAGCAGTCATAGACAATATGTAAAGGAATGGGTGTGGTTGTGTTCCAGTAAAACTTTATAAAACTGATGGTGGGCTGGATTTGGCCAATGGGTGGTTTGCCATCTCTCTCTCTTTTTTTTTTTTTTCTGAGGAAGATTAGCTCTGAGCTAACATCTGTGCCAGTCTTCCTCTATTTTGTATATGGGTCGCCACCACAGCATGTCTGATGAGTGGTTTAGGTCCGCATCTGGGATCTGAACCTGTGAAGCCGGGCTGCAGAAACAGAGCACGCCAAACTTAACCACTACACAACTGGGCCAGACCCACCATCCCTCTTTTTAACTTCAAACACTGTCATGACTTGAATTGTAATCTGCTATATCTGTGTTAGTATTCAATAGCTCTATGCTGAATTCAAATTTGCGTCTGACCATCCACACTTAAATTCTTCCTTCTTTCCTATGTTTTAGTCAAGAATATTTATTCATCTTCTATGATTTGTTGGGCACTGTGCTAGGTCCAAATATTCATAAGTGAACTAAATCCAGCACATTCTTGATTTCAAGGACATTATAATTTAATGAAAGGGGAGAGGATCAACCATTAATCAAGAAACTATACAAATAATTATATTATTATAAATTGTGACAATCAGATATGCCAACCAGGCTGTTCAATATTATTATTATTATTTCATTTATCAGCATCTAGAAGGTAATAAAGCTATGTGGATGGACAAGATGAGTTTTAAGTGAGAATAATTTGAAAGTACAAGACTACATAGAATGAATATTTAAGACAGATTAGAAGAGGACAAACAAGCTAAAGAGATTAGATGAAGAGGTAATCAAGAAAACTAGGAGAAAGAGATATTGTGGATGCCAAGGGAAGAGAAGCTTTCAGTATGAAGTCAACTGTATTTAATGATATTTTAAAAATTAATAAAATGACTGAAAATTTCCCATTTTATTTAATAACAATGAATTCACGGATAGACTTATAGCATCTGAAACATTTCTTTCACTTGAGATTCAGAAGACAGATTGAACATTTCACATTAATCCTCATTACTGTACCTATACCTACCTCAAATGACCAGATCTTTTTTTCCCCACATTTTCTTTTGGTGGTGGTGCTCTCCATCCGATTCCTCAAATAAGAAACTGAGAAGATGTTGCTAACATCTCCCTTTTGTCGTATCTCATATGACTGCAAATGCTAGGTGGTCAATTATACATCTCTACTACTTCTTCAATTCACTCATCACTTCCCATCTCTACCTCCACCAATGTAGTCTAAGATAAATCTATCTCCCTTCATCCAGTTGGATGTTCTCAGATCCATTCATCTCTTCATGAGGTAAAGTGATCTTGTCAAACAAATGTTTCATGATGTCATCCTGAGCTTAAAATCTTTCAGTGTTTTAATCCTTGGCATAGCTTGAAAAGCCCTCATGAACTGCCTCATAAACTCTCCAACCTCAGACAAGGCACTCTTTCTTGGGAAATCTGAATTCCAACCTCCTTGTGCTTCTTGACTGATGCTTTTGATTTGTCTGCTTATTCATGTAGTAGTGCTATATTATTTAAATCAACATAGGTTGTTTTTCATATTTGTATTACAAGTAGACTATTATCGTTTTGGTATATAATCTCTCAGTTATTTTCAACAGTTGTAAATGTAGCTAAATGAACTATGCAATGACTCTCAAAATCGAAAAAATTCATGATAATATTGATAATATTATCAAATAGAATAACAATATTATTTTCATTAAATATACAAAATATTTAGGGGAATAACTGTCACTTTTAAATTATTAAGTTCTCCTTTTCAAGAACATTGTTGTTTTCTATTTATTCAGGTCTTCTTTGCCTATTGGTAAAAGTATACATTTTTGTTTATATATAAATGTAAAATGTTTTAAAAGTTTAGGTGTATTATATATTTGTTTTTAGTGTAAATGAGGATTCTTATATGTTTTCATTTTATTTTAAATCATTTCACTGGTATAAAGGAAATCTATTGATATTTTGAAATATTAACTTTGAATTTACATATCCCCAAAATACCAATGATAACAAATTGAATTCTAATAAATTTCCAGTTAATTTACTGCATTGTGTGTGTTTGTGAGACAATATCTCATGCAAAATGGTTTTTCTGTTGTCTTTTCTGTAATGGTTTGACTACAACTGCTTTACATCTTTATTTCAATGATGTGACACTTCAATATGTGATTTAAAATCTTATAATTGGCATTTTGTATCATTTTAATATTTGTTCATTACTCTTCAAATTCTAACCTACTATTATTTTACCTCCCTAAAATATATGCAAAGTAAGTATCATCTTCTTTTATTAGTCTTCTATTTTAATTCTTTAAAATGACATTCTTTTACAAATGCTTCTAGGTTTCCTGCTTAATACTGTTTCAAAGAATGCAAAATCATTCACATATATTGAATATTTTAATATTACTTATTCTCTCATTGTTTTCTTATTTCAATTCTATAGTAATGTTAAACTTACAAGTCATACAAGTATTCATAGAAATAATAGCAAGTTCAAACAGAAGTAGCAATGTTTTAATACTTTTAGTATTTTTTCTTCAGGTAATATTGATTTATAACACATAAATTTCAGGTGTACATCATTATATTTTGATTTTTGTGTAGACTACATTATGTTGACCACCCTAAGACTGATTACCATCATTCACCATACGCTTATGCCTTTTTATGCCTTTCACCTTCCCCCCTCCTCCTTTCCCCTCTGGTAACCACCAATCTAATCTCTATATCTATGTGTTTGTTGTTATTTTTAATTTCCACTTATGAGTGAAATCATATGATGTTTGACTTTCTCCTTCTGACTTATTTCATTTACCATAATACCCTCAAGGTCTATCCATGTTGTGGCAAGTGGCAAGGTTTCATCCTTTTTTATGGTTGAGTAGTATTCCATTATAGATATGCACCATATCTTTATCCATTCATCAATTGATGGGCACTTTGGTTGTTTCCAAGTCTTGGCTATTGTGAATAATGCTACAATGAACATAGCAGTGCAAATATCTTTTCACATTGATGATTTTGTGTTCTCTTCATCAATACCCAGAAGTGGGATAGCTGGATCAAGTCGTAGCTCTATTCCTAATTTTTTGAGGAAGCTCCATACTGTTTTTCATAGTGGCTGTACCAGTTTACATTCCCACCAGCAGGGTATAAGTGTTCCCTTTTCTCCACATCCTCTCCAACACTTGTTATTTCCTGTCTTGTTAATCACAGCCATTTTGATGGATGTGAGGTGATATCTCATTGTAGTTTTGATTTGCATTTCCCTAATAATTAGTGATGTTGAATATCTTTTCATATGCCTGTTGCCATCTGTATATCTTCTTTGGAAAAATTTTGTTCATAACCTTTGCCCATTTTTTAATTGGGTTTTTGTTGTTAAATTGTATGAGTTCATCATATATTTTGGATATTAACCCCTTATCAGATATGTGATTTGCAAATATTTTCTCCCACTTGGGGGGTTGTCTTTTCATATTATTGATGGTTTCCTTTGCTGTGCAGAAGCTTTTTAATTTGATGTAGTCTCATTTGTTTATTTTTTCTTTTGTTTCCCTTGCCTGGTGAGACATGGTATTCAAAAAGATACTGCTAATACTGATGTCTAAGAGTGTACTGCCTATATTTTCTTCTAGGAGTTTTAGGGTTTCAAGTCTTACATTTGACATTCAAGTTTTTAATCCATTTTGAGTTAATTTTTATGTAATGGTGTAAGATAATAGTCTAGTTTCAGTTTTTTGCATGTGGCTGTCCAGTTTTCCCAACACCATTTATTGAAAAGACTTTCCTTTCTCCATTGTTATGTCCTCGGCTCCCTTGTCAAAAATGAGCTGTGCGTAGATGTGTGGGTTTATTTCTAGGCTCTGAATTCTGTTCCATTTATTTGTGTCTGTTTTTGTGCCAGTACCATGCTGTTTTGATTACTATAGCTTTGTAGTATATTTTGAAATCAAGGAGTGTGATACCTCCAGCTTTTTTCTTTTTTCTCAGGTTTGCTTTGGCTATTCAGGGACTTTTTTGTTTCATAGAAATTTTAGGATTCTTTGTTCTATTTCCATGAAGGATGTTGGGACTTTTATACAGATCGCATTGAATCTGTAGATTGCCTTAGGAAGTATGGACATTTTAACTATGTTAATTCTTCCAGTCCATGAGCATAGAATATCTTTCCATTTCTTTGTGTCTTCTTCAATTTCTTTCAACAATGTTTTATAATTTTCGGTATACAGGTCTTTCACCTCTTTGGTTAAGTAGATTCCTAGTTATTTTATTCTTTTTGCTGTGATTGTCAATGGGATTGTATTCTTAATTTCTATTTCTGCTATTTTCTTGTCAGTGTATAGAAACACAACTGAATTTGTATGTTGTTTTTGTATCCTGCAATTTTACTGAATATATTTTTTAGTTCTAACAGCACTTTTCATGGAGTCTTTATGGTTTCCTATATTTAATATTGTATTATTTGCCAAGACAGACAGTTTTACTTCTTTCTGATTTGGATGCCTATTTCTCATTCTTGCCTAATTGCTCCAACTGGGACTTCCAATATTATGTTGAATAAAAGTGGTGAGAGTGGCCATCCTTGCCTTATTGCTGATCTTAGGGGAAAACATTTAGGCTTTTCACTGTTGAGTATGATGTTAGCTATAGGCTTGTCATATGTGGCCTTTATTATGTTCAGGTACATTCCCCCTATACCCAGTTTGTTGAGTTTTTAAAATAACTGGATGTTGAATTTTGTCAAAGGCTTTTTGTTCATCTATTGAAATGATCATCTGATTTTTTTATCCTTCATGTTGTTAATGTTGTGCATCACATTGATTGATTTATGGTTTGAGTTGCAGATGTACTTTTCCTTAAGTTTAGAAAGATAATTTTATTAAATATAGAATTCTAGGTTGGTGGGTTTTTAAAAATAATTTAATATCTCATTGCAACCTTTTTGTTTGCATAATGTCTAATGAGAAGTCTGCTGTTATTCATATCTTTTTTTTTGATAGGCACTTTTTTCCTGTGTTTTTTCAAGAGTTTCTCTTTTTCCTAGTTTCCTGAAGTTTGAATATGATAAACCTAGATGTAGGGCTTTTTTGGTATTTATATTACTTGGTGTTCTCTGAGCTTCCTGGATCTGTGCTTTGGGGTCTGTCACTAATTTTTGAAAATTCTTGGCCTTTTCACTTCAAGTGTTTCTTCTACTCTGTTCTCTTTATTTGCCTTCTGGTAATAAAATTACACATATGTTACAACTTTTGAAATTGTACCAGAGTTCTTGGATTTTCTAGTGTGTGTGTGTGTGCCCGCGCGCGCGCGCGCATGCATGTGTTTTATTCTTTTTCTCTTTGTATTTTACTTTAGAAGTTTCTATTTCCTATCTTCAAGCTTACTGATTCTTTCCTGTTATTACTAGTCCACTGATAAACCCATCAAAGGCCCTCTTTATTTGTCTTATATTGTTTTATATTTCTAGCATTTCCTTTTTCTTTCTTAGAGTTTCCATCAATCTGCTTACATTACCCTCCTGTTCTTGCATGTAGTTTACTTATCCTTTAGATCCCTTAACCTACTAATCATAGTTATATTAAATTCCCTCTCTAAAAATCCCGAAATATGTTTCATCCTGAAGTCTGGTTCAGATGCTTTGAATTGCCTCTTCAGACTGTTTTTTCTTGTCTTTTACCATGCTTTCCAGTTTTTTGTTGAAATCCAGACATGATGTATTGGGTAGCTGGAACTGAATTAAATAGACCTTTAGTGTGAAGTTTTATATTAATCTGGCTGGGAGTTGGGATGTGTTGAATGTTTGCTATAACTGTAAGTGCCAGAGGCTTCACATTCCTCTATTGTCCTTGTTTTTGTCTCTCCTGTTGTTTTGAGCTTCCTTAACAACTGCTCCTCAGAGAGACTCTGTGTTTTGTAGCTCTTTCTGTGGTAATCCACCACATTATTCTGGAAATGTAAGGTGTGAGTGAAGAGTAATGTTCTATAATTTTATAATTAAATATAGTTTTTTAGTGGGGTTATGCCCCTAGTCTACAACCATCACAAGAAGTTTTGAGACACCCCTGCGACCTCCTGCCCTCTCCCCTCACCCTACCCCATAGTGAGACAGAAAGGCTAGGAAGGGTTATTTCACAGTGTTTAATCTCTCTCTCTCTCCCTGCCAGAGCCATTTCTTGGCTCTTTACCATTAGAACTTCGTAGGGTAAAACCCATGAAGGAGTCAGGGGGATATGCAGGGAGTTAATATTGTAAGCCTGTGGAGTTTCTCATCTTCAATTGGTCAATACTACACCTCCAACAATTCATCAAGTTTATTTAACTGTTCCTACCAGTTTATAGTTCCAGTGCCTTCCATTCCAGGTAAGCAGATCTTGGCTGTGACTCTCTGGATCTGCCTGTTTTTCCATATTTGGGGGATGGTGGTTTGTCCTATGACCTCCCTTCTGTGATGGGTTCATGAAAACTCATTGACATTCAGTTTGTTTTGCTTTTTCTAGTCGTAAATATGAGAGTGATGACTTTGAAGTTTTTACATATCAAAACTGAAGTCCTTGTATTTTTTTAATTTTTAATTTCAGAGAATTTTATACAAACAAATATCTATGTAAATAACATGTACATTATAAAGCATAAAAATAAAAGTGATGCCCTTGTAGCCACCAGGCAATTTAAGAAATATGATGATACTAATATTGTTGAAATGTCGGCTATGCTTCTCAAGTTCACGTCCATAACTGCTCCTTTTAGAGGTAACCACTACCCTAAACATGAATATTCTATCATTCTCTTGCTTGTATTTATAGTTTTACTATATATGCCTATATAAACATATATACATGTCTTTCTCTCTATATATATGTATTAACCTAGCAATTTATTATTGGTATATCTGTAGATAAACTATTTTTTATTAAGAAAATGTTATATTTTATGATTTATGACCTTGAGTGCTACTATTAAACTTTTATATATAAAATTAGTGTTACAGAACACACTGTAGTCAACATAAAAGTTACACTTAATAAGTTTTGAAAATGTCAAAAATTGTGTTTAATTAGTGCTATGAGAATATTAGATTCATAGCATGGATTCTAGAAAAAAGAATTATGGCTTAATTTATAAGATAGTTTAACAAAATCACAAATTAATTGCCATAATTATTCCTATGTCTTCTAGGATATTGATATATTAAATTATTACCAACTTAAAAATTACTTGTTTATATCCTGATATATAAAATTAGGGGACTGTATGTTTTTTACCAATGCATTTCATTTCATAACTAAATTTTGTTTTTTTACTATTTTGATGGTTTTGATTCTCAGTTTTGAACAAACTCCCTCTGAGGAGAAGGGAGTTATGTTTTACTCCTTCCAAGCCTCTTCTAATCTTCAATCGCATCACCAATGGCCCATCCCCTTCCATTTCACCCAGTTAGTTGCATCTCTTCTTTTGGACTATTACTTTTGGTTCTCTGGCCCTCCCTTAATCCATTGTCCGTTATCTCCATCACTCCCAACATCTCTCACCTCATTCCCTAAAATAGCCTCCTAACTGGTCTCCCTGCTGATACTCTTAACTCCTAAAATGCATTGCTCCCCCAGAGCCAAAGTGATTTTTATTCAAACTGAAATTTAAAAAGTCTCATCTGTGATTTAAACCTTCTGCAACTTTCCCAACGCATTTAAAACACATAACCTTACATTATCTGGCCATTACTTACTTCCCTGACAGCATCTTTCCAATACTCCTTTACCGCTATAATCCAGTCCCATTAGCAGTGCATTGCTAGTCCTTGATGAAGCCAATGTAATTCCTACTTTAAAGCCTTCAAAGTAGCTTTTTTATTTGCCTGGAGGAGTCTTCCTTTTAAATCTCACAATGCTGACATGCTCATGTTGTTTGATCTTAGCTTAAATGTTACCTCCCCAGAGAGTTCTCTTATCACCCAATCTAAAGTAGTCACTCAACTATTATTTATTTCCGTTGCAGTTACATTCGCTTATTTTAATTCTGTGAAAAGCACATGCCACTATTTGATTCTTTTCTTGATTATCTCATAAAGTTACATACATGTTTCTTGCTTATGCCTCCGCTAGAAATATAAACTCCAAAGTGCCATAGAAATATTTTCTTTTTTGTTCTTTGTTCTATCCCCAGAAGTTTTAACAGTTGCTCAATACATATTCATTGACTGAATATTGAATAACTTAATTCTTCAGTGCCATTTGTTTTAGGTTAGTTTCTCCAAGAGCAGATGCTGAGACTAGAATTTGAGTGAAAGAGTTTTTTTGGGAGATGATCCCTGGAAGCACTATTAAGAAAGTAGAAAATTCAAAGAGAAAAAGAAGAAGCCAATATAGGATGTGGTGTTAGGGAAAATAATGGTCTCCCAAGGAAATCCATATCCTAATCCCTGAAAACTGTGACTATGCCAGCTCACATGGAAAAAGGGACCTTGCAGATATGATTACATTAAGGATGTTGAAATGGGAAGATTATCCTGGATCATCTGATTAGGTCCAATGTATCCCAAGGTGGCAGAAGTATTCGAATCCAAAAGATATTTGAAAATGCTGCCCTACTGGCTTTGAAGATTGAAGAAGAAAACACCTGTCAAGGAATACAAGTGGCCTCTAGAAGCTAGAAAATGCAAGAAAATGGATTATCTCCTAGAGCCTCAAGAAGGAATGCAGCCCTGCTGATTTTAGCCCATTGAGAACTATTTTGAACCTCAGATTTCCAGACTGTAACATGATAAATCTGTGTTGTTTTAAGCCACTAAGTTTAGGGTATTTGTCATAACATCAATAGGAAACTAAAACAGGTACATTAAAAAGCATATTACCATTGTTAGCAAATGCAACTCAATCAGTATGGGGACTGGAAATTTTGTAGAACTGTCCCACTTGAGACATGAGAAAGACGGTGCACTTATCCAACTACTCTTGTTAGTTTTTGTTTGTTCTTCTGCCAGTAACTGTCTGCAGCACCATCCATCTGCTCTGCACATAGACTGAGCATGTTCCTAAGAATGGAGAAAGACCTCAGGCACAATCAGAGGTATAGCAGAAGCCTCACCGGCGTGCATGGGAAGGATGAGTGCAGAGGAAAGACGGATGGGGAACCAAAAGCATTCGCTAAAATAATCTTGATCGCTTCATCCTCACACTTCTCTGCAGTATTTAGCGTTAATATTTATTACAATAACTTAAATTGAATTAATACTTTTTTCCAAGCACTATGCTAGGTTAAGGCAACACAAAGCCTTAATCTCACTCTTCAGGAAATTTCCTTTTAATAGGAAACAGAAACAATTTCTGGAGTCTATAATAAAAGTATAAATGGAAATACGTGGAGTATATGGTTAAAATGGAAATAGCCATAAGGTGACTTCATACCACATAATAAGATTACTGGATCCAGATGATGTTGTAAGAAAAAGGCTATGACTAGAGGTGATCAAGATGCCTAAAGTTACTATGAAAGCAAAGTACATAAGAGGATGCTAGATGCAATCTAAGCATAGGGATTGTATGTGCAAATATATGCCTCAAGAAAGAGATTTGTAAGTTTATTATATCTATAGAAAAAAAATTGGTGAGGAGTGGGCCTAGGACTTCAATAATGCTGATAAGTGGATTCAGTGCCAATTGACTCTCAAAATACCCATTAGTATTATAGTTTTGGATTTTGCTAGGTAATGCCATATATATATTCGACATGTACATTTGGCCAAGGGGTAATTGACAAGAAACAAACATGTACTTTAGCAAACATATACTTCAATTCCTTCACAAACACAAAACTTCATCAATGGGCAGTATTGGCTCAAGTGAAACAAAATTCTAGGAAGTATGAGTTTTCTCTTGATGTTCGTGTAAAATATTTGAAGGAGTAATCCTCAACTGTTCTCATTTCTAACATCCCCACGTCTAATCCATCACCAACACTATTGGCACTAACTGTAAAATATTTAAGCGTGTGAACACTTTCATTGCTTCCAAAGCTACCAGCTGGGTCCAGGCAGCCCTCATCTCTCTCCTGGTCACTCTCTTTTGGCTGCACTCTTACTATCCTGATTATGTCTCATGACTGGTTATTCTCAAGTAGCCAGAGTGATTTTTTAAAACTTGAAGGCAGGTCTTAGCCATCCTCTGTTCAGAACCCTTTGAGAGATTCTCATTTCACTCAGAGTGAAAGTCAAACTCTAAAACCTAGAACCTAGAAGGCCCTAGTTCATTTAGACTCCCTTTACTTCTCTGACCTTATCTCCTACAACTCCCACCCATCATTCTACTCCAGACACACTTTTCCACTTTCAGGGCCTTTGTATTTTCCCTTCTCTTTGCCTGGAGTGCACTACCTCCAAACACTCATGTGGCCTCTTCACTTAAAATTTCATTTTAAGGTCATCCACTTGATAAGCACTTCCCTGACCATCCTATATAGAATTTCATAACTTCTCAAAACCTTCTTTTGCACTTCTCTGTTTTTTTCTTCCTTAGAACTTATCATTGTCTAATGCATCCTAAATTTTACCTGTTAATTATATTTATTTTCATCTCCTCCACTCCATAAGGTCAGAGATTTTTTTTCTGTATTCTTGGCATCATCTCAACAAATGCCTAGAATGTAACAAGTCCCAAATAAATAATTTTTTGAATTAATGAATGAAGTGTTTTTTTTCCATAGGAGAGAGATATAATAAGATTTATATTTCTTTTCCATAGGAGAGAGATATAATAAGATTTATATTTTTTTTACAAAGATAAATATGGAGTAATTAAGAACAATGGAAATTTAATGATTCTGGAAGGAGGCAATGCTGATTAGAATACTGGTTTTCACCTTAGTCTGTGTTGGAATTCTTCTTCCCCTCAGACATAAACAATAAAAAATTGCAAATACTATTATTAATGCTTATGTATCACATAAATTGCCTATAGCTATGCTAAGCATGTAAACTCATTTTAACCTCAAATCAATGCAGTGAGGTAACTATTATTATTATCCCCATTTTACAAATAGAAAACTGAGGTAGAGGGATGCTCAGTAATTTGCCAAAGCTAGTAAATGCAGAATCAAAATGCAAATGCAGGTAATCTGGCTCCAGAGTCTACATTTAAACCACAACACTACTATCTTTATATGTACATTTAGCTAAAACTCCTACTTCCATTATCTTTGAATATTAAAGCTTTCCCCATGATTTCTTCAAACACTTAAAGGTTTCTATTTTATATTCTTTTCCCTGCACCTTAAATTAGTGCAAATTGCCTCTCTGCCTCTCCCTCTCTCTTTGTTTCTCTCCCTCTCTTTTGTTTTGTTGTTTTTTTTCTGCTTTGATATAACCTAATTTTGAAACACAGCCTGTTCAATGGTTTACACACACACACACACACACACACACACACACACACACACACACTATGTCTCCTTCAAAATGGCACTCAACAACACTGAGAAGCCATGAGCCATGCCTGTGGAATATATGTAAAAAAATTAATTATTAACATACACGGAGCCCTTAATCTATGCCAAACATTGTTCTAACTGCTTTACAAGTATCACCTACTGAATACTCTCCATAACCCTATGAAGATGGCACTATTATTATTCTCTTTTACTTAGGAGTTAAGAGGGAATTAAAGAGTTAAGTAACTTGACCAGACTAAAATATCTAGTAAGTAGGAGCTGGGTTCACACCCAGACATTTTAGCTCCAGTCACTCTCTCTTAATGACCACACTGTATTGGCCAGTTACACTTGTTAGAAATAAAATTTATTAAAAATACAAGAGGAAATAAATATATGTATATACTTTATTATATAATTATTATATATGAAATAGATACTTATTAATAATATATGTATATTATAAAGAGAGAGTGAGAGGCTTTAATGTCTCTTCCACTCTTTGAGAGATCAGGCAGACAAAAGATAACTCATTTTGACTGAGCACATATATCTTAAACTTTAAGTCCTACAAAGAAAAATTTTGTTTGCTCTCATCTAATTATAAATGTAGTATATATCAGGTCTCCTGGAAAGACTGAATGAAGCCCTAAGTATAGAAATAGTATAAGCCAGGTTCTTTAATAGCGATGCACTAAAATTGAAATTAATCATAAAAGAATATACCAAAAACTTTTCTAACCACTTGGAAAGCGGGAAATAACACTTCTCTAAATGACTCTACAGTTGAACTGAGTATCAACCCTGTAGTAATCACTATTTTAAGAACAGTAATAAAGAAAATGCTATCTAGAAAATAACTGAGTTCAAGCCATACGTGTGAGGAAACCTGTGTATGCTTGAACACTTTTCACTACTAAGGATGAAATTGTGGACATTAACAAACACGTCATTATACTCAGAAGAAAAGAGGAGAATATAAAGAGGAATAGAATAAAATTAAAAACAATTCTCAAAAGGGAACAAAAGAGTAGACTTTGAAGATTTGGTTTATTTAAAACATTCAATAAACAAAAAATCACTAGCTAAGATAGTTAATTTTATGTGTCAACTTGATTAGACAATGGAATTTCCAGATATTTGGTCAAACATTATTCTGGATGTGTCTGTGAGGATGTTTTTGGAGAAGATTAACATATGAATCAGTAGACTGAGTAAAGCAGATTGTTCTCCCTAACGTGGATGGTCCTCATTCAATCAGTTGAAGGCCTGAAGAGAGCAAAATGGCTGACTGTCCCACAAATAAGAATTCTTCTCTGTCTGATGGCCTTCCATCCTCTTCCATTACATCTGCCTGATGGACATGGATCCTCTCCTGCCTTTTGATCCAGACTGGAATTATATTATGGACTCTCCTGAGTCTCCAACTTGCTGGCTGCAGATCTTGGGACTTCTCACTCTCCATAACTGCATGATTCAATTCCTTGTAATAAACCTCTTTCTCCCTATATATCCTATAGATTTTATATCTCTGGAGAACCCAGACTAATACATATTTTATAGAGGAAGAGAATTTTATCAATGAGTTTTCTGAATTGGTTTTGGGGTTTCTGCAATTGACTCTGTAATCTGATTAGACTTAAAAACACTAATGACCTTATTTCTAGTAGTAGAGAAAGTACTGATAGTCTGTCGACCTAAATAAAAGGGTAAACTGAAGCAAACTCAAAATTGTCAAACTGATGAGTTTATTCAGGAATAGCAGAGGAATTGCAATTTGGGAATGTAAACTGTAGCAAGCTACAGGTGAGCTCATTAGGGTTTGTGGTAGACTGTATCTATGAGCAGGGAATGTAAAAAGGGGAGAGTTCAGTTACAGTCTGATAAAATAAAAAAACAAATGGAGACTAGCTTTGAAAATTCCCCAAGCAGATAAAACCAATCCCGTCATAGAAACAAAGCTCAATTTAGCCTATTTTGTGAGACCAACCCAGCCTGGGTATTTCTTGTTCATGCCTCTGGAAACCATAATCAAAACTTCCCAAGGCAACCTCTAACCAACTCTCCATCATCCAAGAAAATTCCAACATTATCAGTTTCCTGTAAATCAGGCATTTATGGGAAATAGGTCTTTCAGTTGTTAAGTTTTGTTTTCCTGAGGGCACATGTGTGAGATTTTATATTCTCCAGTTCCATTTTAGATTGAAATTCTTTCACAAGTCTATTATGTAATCTATCAATAAAGATATGCAAAATATCTCCATTGGATATTCCTAATCAACCACTTATAACAAGCAAGGAACTTGGCGACTGTGTATATGATACTTTCAAACATTTTTGAAAAACTACTGAATATAATGAGATTGGCTAGTTGTTCCTAATGTCACTGGACAAAGTGGAGAGAGAAAAAGATGAGCTCAGGGATTTGCATTCCCAGATCAAGCACCAAAACAATAATCTGAAAGTTTTTATGGGTGCCCTGAAAGAGACCTAGATTTCCTTGAATTAAATGGAAGCCAGGCCCCTTGAGGAAGAACCCCAGTGCACTGCAAAAAAAATTATACCATTAATCTTTCTCCCAGTCTTCCCCAAAGGGATGTACAGTCTTTTGCCAGGGTAACTGTGTACTGGAGAAAAGGAAATAATCAGATCTTTTGGGGACTACTGGACACTGGCTCTGAACTGACACTGATTCCAGCAGACCTAAAATGTCATTGTAGTCCACTAGTCAGTGTAGGAGATTATGAAGGTCAGGTGATCAATGGAATTTTAGCTCAGGCCCATCTCACAGTGGGCTCCGTCAATCCTTGAACCCATCCAGTGGTTATTTTCCCAGTACCAGAATGCATAATTGGAATAGAGGTACTCAGCAGCCAACAGATTCCCTTCATTGGTTCCTTGACCTGTGGAGTGAGGGCTATTATGGTGGGAAAAGCCAAGTTGAAGCCAATAGGTTTGCTTCTAGGAAAACAGTAAATCAAAAGCAATACTATGTTCCTGGAGGCATTTCAGAGATTAGTGGCACATCAAGTACTTGAAAGATTCAGAGGTGGTGACACACACCACCCTTCTTCAAATAAGAAGGAATTACTATCTGCCTGATAGTCTTCCATCCTCTCCCATTCCATCTGCCTGATGGATATCGATCCTCTCCTGCCTTCAGATCTAGACTGGCTCTATACTGTTGGCTATCCTGGGTCTCCAGCCTACATATGTATATATATATATGTCCTGTTTCTTTGGAAAACTCACACTAAATTAAGAAAAATGAGTAATATTGCTATTAATACAGAGGAAATTAGCAGATTAGAAAAGGAGAGTTCCTTAAAATGGTTTTTTCTCTCATTCCCTCTCTCTCTCTCTCTCTGTCTCTCATACTTGATCTCTCTCTCACTTTACTTAGCTTTGTTCCAGGAAGGAATTATGCTAGCTTAAGTTAGATAAAAATTTCCAATCTGGGAATGAGGACCCAGTGTTGCCAGATCTTCCATAGTTTAATAGGAAACAAAAATCTAGATATTTATGTAAGCTTTCCCAATGATTACATCTTAGCTCAAACAATAGAAAACACTAATCAACACACAAAATGTCCCTTGATCAACTCAACCCACACTCCAAGCTTTTGTCCTCTGATAAAAGGCAAGGATCACCACCTATTTTTAGATTACATTTCATAAACATTGAGGTTTATATCTGAATTTTTGTAATCATTGGTCATTAGTGATATCATATTTGCTGGGAAGATGTGGCATACAATGGTCAATATTTTACTTAAGGGAATAAAAACATACTGTAAAAACAAGCTGAATTAGAGTTAGGCATAAGACCTTTTGAAATTTGAAAGACCCAATAAGCACATATCCCTACATGGAAGTATATCCCTTTCCCAGGTGAGGGTGAGCTGAGCCAATATGGGTAAGCAATTCATAGCTTTTGTTCTCGGTTGGTTGTTTTTAGAAATACTCACAGAGAGGTATGTACTTCACTCACTCAGCAAATATTTATTCATTACCTACACTTTATGCTAAGAATTGAATGTATAGTGTGATGTAAAACAGACATGATTCCATACCTTTATGGAGCATTTGGTCATTTTGAAAGTTTAATAGTGAATGGAGGGAAGAGAAGGATGGAAGGAGAAAGAGCAGGAGAAAATGAACTAAAAGTGCCTATAAAGTTTGAATTATGTGACATTGATCAAAACTCCCAAGGTAAACAAGTTATAAAATACAATCCTTGATCCATTAATTAGCAGGTTTATTGTTATATTGTTAAATATATATTAGTTAAATTTTAGATGAAATTTACCAAATATGATAATTTGGGGTGGGGGGAATTGTTAGTGATAAGCCATTCTGTCTGACCACAGTTAGATATCTGTGCCACTTGTTTATCAAAGCCACTTTAGATTGTGGAAATAAAACCAAATAAACTGTATCATCTACATATATGTAGTTTCTCTCTTTGTCAAATTTCTACACAATTTTATATAATTCACAGTTCATGATAAATGAAGGACTAGTGTAGTTACATTTTTTTCCTACTACACTTTGTGTAGTTCAAGGTTGGACTGAGTCCTCACTCCATATCTGTTTAGTACATAAAATGCCATAGGGCAGCTGCCCTTAATTCACTTGTGATCACTTTCTTGGTGAGGGGGTGAGCCCACCATGCCTCTGCTGCTCCAAGGAATGGTCCTGGCTGGGTCCACATGGGAAGCCCTGCCCAACAAGCACAGCAGCCCCTGGCACTGAAAGCAGGATCTGCTGCAGATCTACGTATGCCATGAGTGCCCATAGTACAGCTGAGCCTTGAAAGAGAGAGTGCACTCTGGGGGGACTGCAGGAAGAGATAGCTGCCACCTTTAACCCACTTGTGACCACTTTCCTGGTGGGGGGAGCCCATCTTGCCCCTATGGCCCCAAGGATTCACCCTGGCTGGGTCCCCACAAGAAGCTCTGCCCACCAACCACAGTCCACACAACTGCTTGAATGCTCTCCAGGCTGGTGCAAGCACCTGCAGTATCCACATAACTTCCAGCAGACAGGATGGGGCCAGAAACTCTGTCCCTGCTCCCCCTAGCAGTAGCAGGTGGAATCTACAATCTAATACTACCACAAATGCCCTGACAAAAGATTAGTTCAACACCATGAGAAAACAGTAACAATTCAGACCAGAATGAATGTGACTATTTTCCAGAAACTAACCCTGAAGGCACAGAAATTTACAATCTAGATGACAGAGAATTCAAAATTGCTGTCAAAAAAAAGCTCAACGAGTTACAAGAAAACACAGAAAAACAGTTCAGTGAGCTCAGGAATAAAATGAACCTCTTCACCCAAGAGACTGATAATATAAAAAAATTTCAGGCAGAAATTCTGGATATGAAAAACATGGTCAATGAAATAAAAAACAATCTAGAATCCTTAAAGAATAGAGCTGATGTTATGGAGGAAAGAATTAGTGATTTAGTGGATAAAAATATGGAAATGCCACAGTTGGAGGAGGAGACAGAAATAAGATCTAAAGAAAAAAAAAATATGAAGGAATCCTTTGAGAAATATCCAACTCAATTAGGAAAAGCAACATAAGAATTACAGGTATTCCAGAGGGAGAAGACAGGGAGAAAGGAGCAGAGAGCTTGTTCAAGGAAATAATAGCTGAGAACTTCCCAAACCTCGGGAATAAGCTGGAATTACAAGTAAAAGAAGTTAACAGAACTCCTAATTACATCAGTGTAAAAAGACCTTCTCCAAGGCATATAATAGTAAAACTGGCAAAAGTCAATGACAAAGAAAAAATATTAAGGGAAGCTAGACAAAAGAGAAAAGCATACAAAGGAACCCCTATCAGGCTTTCAGCAGATTTCTCAGCAGAAACTCTACAGGCAAGGAGAGAATGGAATGATATGGTCAAAATACTGAAAGACCAAAACTTTCAGCCAAGAATACTCTATCCAGTGAAACTTTCCTTCAGATGTGAGGGAAAAATAAAAGCTTTTCCAGGTAAACAAAAACTGAGGGAGTTCATTGCCACTAGACCTCCCTCACAACAAATAATTAAAGATGCGCTCACATGGCACACAAAAAGGCAAAAACCTACAAAGCATTGAGCAAGGAGGTAATTAGACAGACAAAATCAGTAAACTGCAGCTCTCTATCAGAAAAGGGAAACAAATAGTTATAAACTAAAGATAAGGGGAGGAAAGCATCAAAACTAACTATAAACACTTCAACTTAGTCACAAACTCGCAGCATTAAAAACAGAATAATTTGTTACACCAATAACTCAGAAGTGGACGAGGAGAGAGATGGAACCTGCTTAGGTTAATGGTGACAAGAGGCTATAAGAAAATGAACTATTTCATCCACAAGATCCTTGATACAAACCTCAGGATAATCACTAAACAAAAAACCAGAGTAGAGCCACAATTCACACAAAGAGATAAAACTGAGAAAACCTCCTCAGAAAACCACCAAAATGAAATGGCAGTCAGAAATACAAAAGAAGAGAAACAATGGAAACATAGACCAACCAGAAACAAGAGATAAAATGGCAGTATTGAATTAAGCCGTCATCTATTAGTAATCACTCTAAATGTAAATGAATTGAAGTCTCCAATCAAAAGACACAGAGTAGCTGGATGGATTGAAAAATAGGATCCAACAATATGCTACCTCCAGGAAACATATCCCAGCTCAAAAGACAAACATATGCTCAGAGTGAAGGGATGGAGGATGATACTCCAAGCTAATGGCAAAAGAAAAGAGAGCAGGTGTTGCCATATTTATATCAGACAAAGCAGACTTAAAGTTAAAAAAGACAATGAGACACAAAGAGGGGCAGTATATAATGATAAAAGGGATATTCCACCAAGAGGACATAACACTTAATATATATGCACTGAACATAGGGGCACCAAAGTACACACAGCAACTATTAACAGACCTAAAGAGAGAAATTAATAGCAACACAATAATAGTAGGGGACTTCAACACCCCACTTACATCAATGGAAAGATCATCCAGACAAAAAGTAAACAGGGAAATAGTAGATTTAAATGAATTACTTGATCAGATGGAATTAACAGACATGTACAGAGCATTCCATCCCAAAACAGCAGAATACACATTCTTCTCAAATGCACATAGATCATTCTTAAAGATAGATCATATGTTGGGAAACAAGGCAAGCCTCAATAAATTTAAGAAGATTGATATCATCCCAAGCATCTTTTCTGACCACAGTGGTATGAAACTAGAAATAAACTACAAGAAAAAAGTTGACCAAATCAGAAATATTTGGAGACTAAATAACATGCTACTGAATAACCATTGGATCAATGAAGAAATCAAGGGAGAAATTAAAAAATACCTGGAGACAAACAAGAATGAAAATACAACATACCAACTCCTATGAGATATGAAAAAGTGGTCATAAGAGGGAAATTCATAACGTTAGAGGCCCACTTCAACAAAAAAGAAAAATCTCAAATAAGTAACCTTAAACTGCACCTAACAGAACTATAAAAAGAAGAACAAACAAAGCCCAAAGTCAGCAGAAGGAGAGAAATAATAAAAATCAGACTGGAAATAAATGAAACTGAGACCAAAAAACAATATAAAGGATTAATGAAACTAAAAACTGGTTCTTTGAGAAGATAAACAAAATTGACAAACCCTTAGCCAGACTCATTAAGAAAAAAAGAGAGAAGGCTCAAATAAATAAAATTAGAAATGAAAGAGGAGAAATTACAACAGATCCTGCAGAAATACAAAGGATTATAAAAGAATACTATGAAAAACTATATGTCAACAAATTTGATAGCCTAGAAAAAATGGATAAATTCTTAGACTCATACAACCTCCCCAAACTGAATCAAGCAGAAATAGAGAATCAGAATAGATGAGCCACAAGTGAAGAGACTGAAACAGTAATCAAAAACCTCCCAAAAAGCAAGTGTCCAGGACCAGATGGCTTCTCTGGAGAATTTTACCAAACATTCAAAGAAGATTTAATACCTATCCTTCTTAAACTATTCCAAAAATTTGAAGACGATGGAACGCTTCCTAACTCATTCTATGAAGTCAACATTATCCTGATACCAAAACCAGACAAGGACAACACAAAGAAGGAAAATTACAGGCCAACATTGCTAATGAACATAGATGCAAAAATCCTAAACTAAATATTGGCAAACTGAATACAATAATTCATTAAAAGGATCAGATACCATGATCAAGTGGGATTTGTTCCAGGGGCCCAGGGATGGTTCAACATCCACAAATCAACCAATGTGATACACCACATTAACAAAATGAGGAATAAGAACCACATGATCTTCTCAATAGATGCAGAGAAAGCATTTGACAAGATCCAACATTCATTTATGTTAAAAACTCTCAACGAAATGTGTATAGGGGGAAAGTACCTCAACATAATAAAGGTCATATGCGACAAACTCACAGCCAACATCATACTCAATGGTGAAAAATTGAAAGCCAGCCCTCTGAGAACAGGAACAAGACAAGGGTGCCTCCTCTTGCCATTACTATTCAACATAGTACTGGAGGTTTTGGCCAGAGCAATTAGGAAAGAAAAAGAAACAACAAGAATCCAAATTGGCAAGGGAGAAGAGAAACTCTCCCTGTTTGCAGATGACATGATCCCATAAATATAGAAACCCTAAAGAATCCATCAGAAGACTGTTAGAAATAATCAACAACTACAGCAAAGTTGCAGGGTACAAAATCAACTTACAAAAATCAGTTGCATTTCTATACACTAATGATGTAGTAGCTGAAAGAGAAATCAAGAGTACAATCCCATTTACAATCACAACAAAAAGAATAAAGTATTTAGGAATAAACTTAACTAAAGAGGTAAAAGACCTATACACTGAAAACTATAAGACATTATTGAAAGAAATTGAAGAAGACACAAAGAAATGGAAAAATAGTCCACGCTCATCAGTCAGAAGAATCAACATAGTTAAAATGTCCATACTACCTAAAGCAATCCACAGATTCAATGCAATCCCAATTAGAATCCCAATGACATTCTTCACAGAAATTGGACAAAGAATCCTAAAATTTATATGGAACAACAAAAGACCCAGAATAGCCAAAGCAATCCCAAGAAAAAAGAACAAAGTTGGAGGTATCACAATCCCTCACTTCAAAATAAACTACAAAGCTATAGTAATCAAAACAGCATGGTACTGGCACAAATACAGACACACAGATCAATGGAACACAATTGAAAGCCCAGAAATAAAACCACACACCTATGGACAGTTCCTTTGACAAAGGAGCCAAGAACATAAAATAGAGAAAGGAAAGTCTCTTCAATAAATGGTGTTGGAAAAACTGGACAGCCACATGCAAAAGAATGAAAGTAGACCATTATCTTGCACCATACACAAAAATTAACTCAAAATGGACTAAAAACTTGAATGTAAGCCCTGCAAACCATAAAACTCCTGGAAGAAAATATAGGCAGTACACTATTTGACATTGATCTTAACAGCATCTTTTCAAATAACATGTCTGACCAGGGAAGGGAAACAAAAAAAAAAGTTAACAAATGGGATTAAATCAGACTAAAAAGCTTCTGCAAAGCAATGGAAACCATGAACAAAATGAAAAGACAAACCACCAATTGGGAGAAAATATTTGAAATCACTTATCTGACAAGGGATTGATTTCCAAAATATATAAGGAACTCATACAACTCAACAACAACAAAAAAACCAACCCAATCAAAAAATGGACAGAGGGTATGAATAGGCATTTTTCCAAGGAACACATACAGATGGCCAACAGACACATGAAATGATGTTCAACATCACTAATTATTAGGGAAATGCAAATCAAAACAACAATGAGATATCACCTCACACTGGTCAGAATGGCTATAATTGCCAAGACAAAAAACAACAAATGTCGGAGAGGATGTGGAGAAAAAGGAACCCTCATGCACTGCTGGTGGAATGAAAGCTGGTGCAGCCATTATGGAAAATAGTTGGAGATTTCTCAAAAAATTAAAAGTAGAAATACCATATGATCCAGCTATCCCACTACTGGGCATTTTTCCAAAGAACTTGAAATCAATGATCCAAAGAGATTTATGCACCCCTATGTTCATTGCAGCATTATTCACAATAGCCAAGACATGGAAGCAACCCAAGTTCCCATCAACTAATGAATGGGAAAAGAAGATGTGATATAGATATATATACACACACACACACACACACACACACACACATATATATATATATATATATATATATATATATATACAATGGAATACTACTCAACCATTAAAAAAGACAAAATCATCCCATTTTCAACAACATGGATGGACCTTGAGGGTATGATGTTAAGTAAAATAGGCCAGACAAAGACAAACACTGCATGATTTCACCATATGTGGAATATAACAAATATATGGATAAAGAGAACAGATTGGTGGGGGGGGGTGGGTGAAAGGGGTAAAGGGACACATATGTGTGGTAATGGACAATAATTAGTTTACTTGTGGTGACCACAATGAAATCTACTCAGAAATTGATAAACAATAATGTACACCCAAAACTACACAAGGTTATAAAGCATTATGATCTCAATAAAGTTACTGGAAAAAATGCCGTAGAATTAAAGAATGTTAACACTAGAGGGAACTTAAGAGATTATCTTTTCATTTGTCAGCACTTCATATATGTAAAGTTTGAGATCTACAGAAGTAAAGTGTTTTGTTAAGAGTTTATAGGAACACATAGAGGTTGCCTACATAGAAAGTGTTTGGATATTTTAGATGAAAATACAGAAATTTCTGTTTATGAGATATGTTTAAAATTCATCTGTATTTTTAAGATGAAGCGCATGCTGTGCAATCAATTTGGTTCATAGGTAAGGAGCGTTCTTTCTAATCTTGATACAGCAATTTCCTGCAAGTTTTGGTCGGCACTATTTTTGACTTTTCATACGATGAGCTTTGCTATGCCTGGCTGTTATAGTTTCCTCGGTAGTTTGTTTCACTAGTTAAAAGAAGTGATTTAGGAGGCATGGAAGTTGGTAACTCCTGAGTAAGCTAAAAGTTCAACCAATACTCATAGGAATCAGGATGTTAGAGAGGAGTAGAGATTTAAAGTCAACTTCTGGATTAGAGTTATTGCTGGTAAAAATGATGATACTAGAAGAGCTAAGTAGTTCAACACAAAGCAAAGACCAGCGATTAAAATCTTTCAGTAAACAGCTCATATCATCATTCTTCTGATCTTTGTCCAATGGACTTTGGAGCCCTTTGCTTCTAGTATATTCAAGTCATGGATACATGAGATGTCTTTAGCCATATATTTGGGATTTATTCTTTGTGCATTGTATGCTTTCTATAATCTTTAAACTGGATGATTTGATCTTTAATAAGAAAGCCATTATTGACCTATATGATTTGTGTTAGAAATATTATCTGATTACTTTATGTTGATGGAGGATTCTTATTTTAGTAGTAATACACCATAGGTGACAGTTGAGAAACAATAGTAAATAGAAAGCTTTTCTGGATCTCTCATTCAAGAAACTGATTTTACATAGGATTCTGCTTAAAGTCTTATTCTGGAAATAAGCCAGCAGTGTTTTATAAAGCAAACACTGTCATAATTTAAGAAATCAATATTACAGAGAAAGAAAAATTCACAAAGGAAACACTATTTGATGCAAAGCTGGGTTTTACTATTGAGTTTCAGGTCAGTGGTTTTATATAGTACATGAGCAAACTCATGAGCCCTGTGGTCCAGTTCAATCACGGAGAGACATGGCATTGGAATATACAAAGAAAAAAGACTTGAAAGTTTTCTCTAATGCTGGTTTATTCAAATCCTAAGGGGAAATCATTCTAAAAATGTTTTATTTGTATGTGAGATTTATAAATATAATTAAATTCTCCAAAAAAGAAAAGTTTTCACAAATGCTTTTTTTGCGTGTGTGTGAGGAAGACCAGCCCCGAGCTAACATCTGTTGCCAATCCTCCTCTTTTTTGCAGAGGAAGACTGGCCCTGGGCTAACATCCATGCCCATCTTCCTCTACTTTATATGGGATGCCACCACAGCATGGCTTGACAAGTGGTGCATCTATCCATGCCTGGGATCCAAACCTGAGAAACCCAGGGCCGCCAAAGCAGAGTGCGTGAACTTAACCACTGCACCACTGGGCTGGCCCCTTCACAAATGCTTTTGGTCTCTTCTAATTGTCACTTTTAAAAGACAGACAATTCCATGATCTGCTTTTTCCCCTGTCTCTATGTAATCTCTCAATTTCTACTTACTAGAAAATCCTTTATGAGAGCACAAGTGTTTAGGATAGCAAAGAGGAAAGAAAATTGACTTTTTTTGAGATTACAGATGTTAAATATCATTATTCTGAAGCCAAAGATAACTAACTGATAAACATCAGCAGGAAAAGAATATACATTAACAAAATAAAGAATGTTCATTAGGATTCAAATTGAAAGGATATTTCTCTAAGGAAATCAAAGAAACTTTCTTTAGGCAGGCGTAGAAGTAAAAATCTTCAAAAAAATACCTGCTTTAAAAAAACCTAATTTTCTCTGCTTATAAAGAAAGAACAATTGCATTTATATTTTGAAATGTGGAGAAGTTATATAAGTAAAACGACTGATAACTATTCAAGCACTATGCAAGTTTTAAGATTATAATGACTGTAATTGTTACCACACAAAGGGCATGATCTGCTCCCCACAAGACAAAAGCCAATCATCAAGAGGCAAGATGGTGGATAAGAATGGGCATTTATTACGGCTTGCTAGCAAGAGGAAAGATGGCTGACTCATGTCCAAAAGAACCCCCTTAAGAGGGGGCACAAAATCTTACAGCAGTCATATAGGCTGGTGGGTTACAGGGGAGGGAGTTAGGAATGTTGACCCTTGGGTGTTACAGACTGGGAGTCATCACACCAGATCTGTCAGTTGTCATTGATGATGGCTAACAGCAGAGATCTCTGTTCAGGGGTCATCACCTTCCTAAGGAACTCAAAAGAACTGTTATCATCTTATTGCAGCTGGGAGGTACATGCACAAGCAGGGGTGGTAAAATCTACAGAGTAGTTAGATCTCCTGGGGGTGTAAATCCAGCTGGGTTAGTCAGCCAGAGGCCATTCAATGTTACAATAGGGTTTCTTTTCTATAATATGGCTTTCCTTATATCAGCCTTGTGTTGAGCTGGTATCATAATTATTATGATATAATAAAATATGGATTATTACCTCCCATAATTGCATAGTATTTAATAATTTCTAATTATTTTAACTTTTCTTGTCTCAAAATTTCATCCACAGTAATTTTACATTGTAGGAAGTAGAATAAGAATCCCCATTTTCATTTAATAAAGGAGATTTTGAGGCTAGTTTGAGATTGTTCCTGCCTCAGATCATTGCCACTGCAGGACATGACCAATCATTTAGTTCTCATCACAAAGCACCAATTCTGCTTTCAAAAAGTACTAATGTGCATCTGTATTCTGACAAATGGCCAGACATCTCTGCATTTTCTTTCCGGGGGGACAAAATAAAGAAAACACATTTTTTTGAATGATACAGTACAATAGGATATCTTCTCTGAGCATTTCCACTATTTAGCAAGCATGGTAGTTGTTAAAACCATTCTCAATAATCCAGGTGTCTCCTTCCAGTGACAAGGCTTTATTAAACTTCCCAACAACTTGAAATTAGATATGGCCATGTGACATTTTCTTAAGAACATACAAGCATAAATGACATGCATAACATCCAGGAAGCATTGAGAAACAGTGCATGCTTTTCTTTTTTTATCTCTTCCCCTTGGCTTGGTGGCTGGCAATGTTAAAAATGGTAGCTGTTCTTTCAATGTGGACTGACAGTGATATGATAAGCAAAGCACCCTGCTACCCCACATGTATGTGGGACGTACAATAAAATTAACTTATTTTTTTGGTGTGCAATTATATGAGTTCATATAGATTTGTATGAACATCAGCACAGTCAGTATACAGAACACTTCCATTACCTTCAAAATTTCCCTCTTGCAGTCAACCATGCTCCCCGACTCTAACCCTTGGCAACCATTGATATTTTCTATATTCCTGTAGTTTTATCTTTTCCAGAATGTCATATAAAATGGAACCATATAGTACAAAACATTCTGAAACTGGCTTCATTCCTTCAGGATAATGTCTTTCAGATTCATCCATGTGTTATATGTTATTGACAGCTCATTCCTGTTCATTGTGGAGTAAGTCTTCCATTGTATGAATGTACCAGTTTCTTTATCAATTTACTTAATGAACAACATTTTGATGGTTGCTAGGTTTTTGATGATTATGAATAAAAATGGTATAAACCTTGTTTCTAGGCTTTTGTTGAACATCAGTTTTCACTTCACTCCACTCTCTATGAGTGGGATTGCTGGGTCACATGATAAGTGCATATGTAATCTTATAAGAAATTCTCAAATTTTCCTAGAGCAGTTGTATAAAATTGCATTCCCACTAGCAAAGCAAGAGAGCTACAGTTGCTCTGTATCCTCAACAGCACTTGATGTTGTCAGATTTTATGAGCTCAGCTATTCTAATAGACATGTAGTGGTATCTCAGCATGGTTTTCATTTGCATTTCCCTAATGACTAAGGAGGTTGAGCATCTTTTCATGTGCTTATTTTCCATTTGTACATCTTTTTTGGTCAAGTATCTCCTCAGGCCTTTTGATCAATTTTTTAACTAAATTGTTTACTTTCTTATCATTGAGTTCTGGGAATTTTTAATATGTTCTGGATATAGGTCTTCTATTAGATATGTGATTGCAAATATTTTCTCCATGTCTGTAACTTGTCTTCTCTTTATAGCAGTCTTTCATTGAGCAAAGGTTTTAATTCTGATGAAGTATAATCCATCAATTTTTTTCTTTTAACTATTTATCTTTTGTTGCCTTACCTAAGCATTCTTCACCTAACCCAAGGTGTTAAAGATTTTCTTCTAAAGTTTTACAGTTTTATATTTTAAATTTATATTTATGGTCTATTTGTTGTTTTTTGAGTAAGGTGTAAAGTGTAGGTGTTTATTTTCATTTGGATGTCCAATTGTTCCAGAAATTTGATGAAAAAAATGTGCTTTTATGTTCAATATCACCCATCATCAGGGAAATGCAAATCAAAACTACAATGAAATATCACCTTACACCCATTAGAATGGCTATTATAACCGAGACAAAAACAACAAATGCTGGAGAGGTTGTGGAGAAAAGGGAACCCTCATACACTGCTGGTGGGAATGCAAACTAGTACAGCCACTATGGAAAACAGTATGGAGATTTCTCAAAAAATTGAAAATAGAAATACCATATGACCCAGCTATCCCACTACTGGGTATTTATCCAAAGGACTTGAAATCAACAATTCAAAGAGGCTTATAGACCCCTATGTTCATTGCAGCATTATTCACAATAGCCAAGACATGGAAGCAACCCAAGTGCCCTTCAATTGATGAATGGATAAATAAGATGTGGTATACACACACACACACACACACACACACACACACACACACAGTGGAATACTACTCAGCCCTAAAAAAGACAAAATCACCCCATTTGCAACAACATGGATGGAACTTGAGTTATTATGTTAAGTGAAATAAGGCAGGCAGAGAAAGACAAACACGACATGATTTCACTCATATGTGGAAGATAAACAAACACATGAACAAAAAAATCAGATCAGTGGTTACCAGAGGGGAAGGGAGTTGGTGGGTGGGCATAAGGGGTAAAGGGGCACATATATGTGGTGACAGACAAATAATAATGTACAACTGAAATTACACAATGTTGTAAACTATTATGACCTCAATAAAAATAAATAAATGAATTAAAAAAGCTAGAAAAATCAATTGTGATGTCAGAAGTCAGACTACGGTTATCCTTGGGGCAGTGATAACTAGAAGGTTTACAAACAAGTAATGTTCATGAGTGGCAGTGCTCTGCATCTTGATCTAGGTGCTGGTTATATGGTTGTGTTCACTTTCTGAAAATTTATTGAATATATTTTTTAACAGTGCACTTTGCTAAATGTGTATTATACCTCAGTAAAATTTAAAAACAAACAAAAATGTGCTTTCTCCATTGCCTTTGCACCACTGTCAAAAGTCAATTGACCATATCTGCATATATCTATTCCTGGACTATCTATTCTGTTAACATTGGTTTTATGAGTTTTCCAAGGCCAAACTATTTTGATTACTGTTGGTTTATAGCAAATCTTAAAATTGGTTAGTGTATGCCCTCCAACTTTGTTTTTCTTTCTCAAAACTGCCTTTATCTCTCTAGTTCCTTTAACTCACAATATAAATTTTAGAATCAGCATGTTAATACCTCCAATAAAGCTTTCTGGAATTTGACCAGAATTGTATTAAATGTACACATCAATTTGGGAAGAATTGTCATTGAAACTATGTCATCTTCCAGTATGTGATCATGGTATGTCTCCCCACTTATTTAGGTCTACTTTGATATCTTTCATTAACATTTTGTAGTTTTTACAGATATTGTGAATAAGAAAATTTTATTTCTTCCTTTCCAATTGACTGGACTTTTATTTTTCTTACAAGAAATTATATTATAATATTGTATAGGATAGTTGAGAGTAGACATCTTTGCCTTGTTCCCAATTTTAGGGGGAAAGCAAATTTTGGGGAAAACTCTTTCACCATTAAGTACATTGTTCACTATAGAGTTTGTTTGTTTTTGTAAAGGCCCTTTATTCAATTTTATGTGAGTTTTGTATTATGGATTAAGTTGTATTTTATCAAAAGCTTTTTTAGTGTTCATTGATATGATGATATAATGTTTCTTCTTCAGTTTGCTAATATGATGGAATATGGAATAATATGATAGATTGAATTTTGAATGTTGAACCAGCCTTGGATTTCTGGAATAAACCTCACTTAGTCTTTTTTGTTTTTAATCATGGTAAGAACAGTTAACATGAGATCTACTCTCTTAACAAATTTTTAAGTGTATAATACAGTATTCTTAACTATAGGCACTATGTTGTATAGCAGACCTCTAAAACTTATTCATCTTTAATAACTGAAACTTTATACCCTTTGAACTACAATTCCTCATTTCTTCCTTCTCCCAGCCCCACTCCCTGGAAACCACCATTCTGGTCTCTGCTTTTATGAGTTTGACTATTTTAGGTATCTCAGGTAAGTGGAATGATGAAGTATTTGTCTTTCTGTGACCGACTTAGCATAATGTCCTCCAGCTTCATCCCTGTTGTTGCATATGCAAGATTTCTTTCTTTTTTAAGGCTAAATAATATTCCATTATATGTATGTACCATATTTTCTTTATTCATTATCTGTTGATGGACATTTGTGTTGTTTCCATATATTGGCAATAGTTAATATTGTTGTAATGAACATGAGATTATAGAATATCTCTTTGAAATCCTGATTTCAATTCTTTTGGATATTTATACCCGGAAGTGGAGTTGCTAGATCATATGGTAGTTCTATTTTTAATTTTCTGAGGAACTTCCATATTGTTTTCATAGAAGCTGCACGATTTTATATTCCCTGGAATAAAGACAGACATACAGACAAGTGAAAGAGAATAAAGAACCCAGAAATAAACCATCCTACCATATACAGTCAACTGGTCTTTGACAAAAGAGCCAAGAGTATATAACTGGGAAAGGATAGGCTGTTCAATAAATGGTGGTGCAAAAACTGGATATCCACATGCCAAAGAATGGAATTGGACTCTTATTTTACATCATACACAAAAATTAATTCAAAATGGATTAAAGACTTAAATTTTAGAACTGAAACTATAAAACTCCTGGGAGAAAACATATGGGAAAATCTTCTTGACATTGATCTTGGCAAAGATTTCTTGAATATGACAACAAAAGCACAGGTAACAAAAGCAAAATTAGACAAGTGGGACTACATCAAAGTAAAAATCTTCTACACAGCAAAGGAAACAATCAACAGAGTGAAAAGGCAACATATGGAATGGAAGAATATATTCATAAACCCTATATCTAATAAGGAGTTAATATACAAAATATGTAAGGAACTTCTACAAATCAATAGCAAAAAACCAAATAAACCAATTAAAAAATGGGCAAAGGACTTGAATAGATATTTCTCCAAAGAAGACATACCAATGACCAACAGGTATTTGAGAGTGCTTAACATCACTAACCATCAGGGAAATGCGAATAAAAACCACATAGTCTTGGTTTATTATTCTTTTTATATATTGTTAGATTTGATTTGCAAACATTTGTCGAAGATATCTGAATCTATGTTCAAAAGGATGTTGGTCTTTTCTTGTACCGTCTGTAAGGTTTTAGTACAAAGTTAATGTTCCCTTCTCTTCTATTTTCTGGAGAAGATTATACAATATTGGTATCATTTCTTCTTTTGGTGTCTGGTAGAATTTACCAGTCAAAATATCTGGGCCCTAAGTTTTACTTTTGGGAGATTTTAAAATATGGATTTAATTTTTTAAATGTTTACAGGAATATTTAGGTTATCTATTACTTCTTGGTTGAGTTTTTTTACACAAGAATATCTTGCTCTCAAGAAAATTACATTTTACTGGAGGAAAAGCTAGAGGATATAGATCTGTGTGCATCAGTGTGATATAGGCTAAGAGAAGCATTGTCTAGTGAGCAGTAGCATCATGATCCTAGATATGGTCTATAACACAGCCAGACTCCAGAGAGAATTCATTTAGCATATTGAACAGATTCCACTCTATAGGAGGAAAGGTCCAGAAGAAACCAGAAAAGTTGTCAGGCTCTTAAACATTTGGCCTATGGTTCATTTCTTTGGTCATAACAAGAATTCAGCACTCAGTGAGGTGCTTGTTATAAAAATCATACTCAGCGACGGATCCAACATGGGAGGGAAGACAGAGTGGTAACCAGGAATAAATTTCATGTCTGTGAGTTGCTGTAGGGACATTGGAAAATGAACCATGTTAGAAAAAAAATGTGGATCTCACAATAAGCTTGACTCATTAGGTTCCTGATGTACCTAATAAGTACCTCATGTTTCTCCCTGGTCAAAGTTTTTTTTTTACAAGCTGGGTGGAGCTGAGCTTATTGGTAAAAGCCCTCAAGATTATAGCTTAGCAGGGTGAGGGAAGAAGTTATGGAATCAGAGATGTCAAAACACTGTTTTCATAATTAATTTAAAAAACTAAAAAGATGTTACATCAAGGAAGTCAATTAACTAGAGGATTTTAAAGAAGTAAAGAAAACAAAAAAAATCAATTGATACTGAAGCAATTAAAATCAATATTATACTTAATGACACCATTAAATTAAATGAACTAAAATATCATAACATATGACACCAAAAGCACTGGTAACAAAAGCAAAATTAGACAAGTAGGACTACATCAACAATTTTGCCAAGATGCCCTTCTGAGAAAAGTGAGAGGCCTTGGTATTGAAATAAGACAGGATTTACAAGGGATATTTCATTGAGAACACAACATAACACACCGATCTAAGATATAGGTATGAAATCCAGCAACTTGGAAAAGTTTAGGTAGGGACCAAAGTAAGCAGTAATCTGAAGAGATAACAAAAGTTAAAAACAGCAAAGTGAACCTCAGGAATACAACTGAAAAATAAGTAAATGGATTGTGTTTGGAAAGCCTGATAAATGTTTATCCTGGAACAATACACACAGGTTGGAAGACAGAAGTAATGTATCATATAGTGGTTCAGTATAGAGCTATCAAAGCCTCCATGATGTTTGGATAATTTTGCTCAACTGTAATATTATGAAACAATAAAAGCAGTAGGATATCTGGAAGCCCTTAAATCTTGGATGAATTGAGGTTATGACACTCTTTCCTTGATCAAATTTTAGACAGACTCCTCCGAGCCCTCTTTTCGACTAGGCTTCATCTTGGTCTTTGTCTTCAGCCTGCCTAGACCAGTTTTAGAAATAATCCTGCTAAGTCAGTTTAGCAAGAACCTCCATACTCTTGATGTCTCCTCTTAGTAATTTTCCATCCACTCACCCCTCTTCATTCTGCTGATTGACTATAAATCACCTGCTGCCTTTGCTGTATTCAGAGTTGGGCCCCATTTCTCTCCCTTAATGTGATAGTCTTGACATCTATTGCAATAGTCCTGAATAAAATCTTGAAATTTTAACAAGTGTCAAAATATATTTTTCTTTAACAGTTGTAGCTTCTGTCCAATAAAATCATAAAGTTCTATAGAAAATTTTCTGACTGCATTATGTACTCCAAAAATGGTCTCATGGAAGAAAAAAATCTTGTAACTCTTTTTATGCTCTGATCTCCAGCATTTTGCAAAAAGCTAGGGTAAGACCTACATAGAAGGAAAATTAGATTTGATAGAATTATACATTTTTTAATCTGAGTTATGAAAATGAGCACTTGTATGTATGAATTTATGGTTACTCATAAATTGTTCTAATATCCTTAATGGTCATTTATGAAGTATGACAGAGCCAATAGTCTACATAACATACATAGTAAAAAAGCCTTCTTTTTCTGATCATAAATTCTTAAATTTGGCTTTGATATTTGGTCATGACTTTTTCTTCTAGAGCAAACATTTCCCATTTTTTAATTTGTTATTGGGCTCTGCATCCAGAACATTCATTACAGGCACTGTATGTACAGTATTGAACCAAATAGTCATGGTCCCTGTACTCTTGCAGCAATTTAAAAGAAGCTTTTGAATTTGATCTTTTCCAACACTGGGAAAGAGCTACTGGGATGGTAGGAAGAAAATTATGGCATTCTGGAAGCCAGATTAAGAAAGTGTGTTAAAGAGAAAGGAGTGATCAAAGTTTCAAATACTGCTGATAGATTACATAACAGGTTATCAGTAATCCTTTGGATTCTGCAGTGTGAGATCATCATACTCATTGAGGAGATCAGTTTTGGTAGCATGGTGGGTAAGAAAGCCTAATTGAAGTAGGTTTATGAGAAATGAAAGGGAAGACTTGGAAAAGTGAATGTAGACAATCTGAGAAATTTTGCTGTGGAGGTGAGCACAGAAATGGGGCAGCAGTTGGTGGGCAAAAGTAGAGAATAGGGTGAAGAGAAAATTTTTTCATTTGCGGTGTGTTCATTTTAAGAAGGGTAAAACACCAGCATGTTTATAAAATGATGGAACTAATACATTGGAGCATGAAAGATAATCATGTAGGACAAATTAGGGAGAATAGCTGGAGGAATGGTCTTGAGTAAATGAGACAATATAAGGTCTACTGCATAAATGAAGGGATCGACACTATAGAGGTGTATGCATATGTCATCTAAAGTAATTGAAGGACAAGCAGAGGAATTGCATGAACATTTTGAGAAATGGGTGGATAGGGGAGAATCTGAGGATGTTTTCAGCCCGTGACTAAGAGTTAAATTAGAGAATGAGTTTTGAGATTACACATAAAAGCTAGATTAGAAGACATAGGTACTCCAAGGGCTAAAATAGGCTTGCTTCCTCTCTTCCCATCACTCCTCCCAAACCCCCCATGTTAGACAATGTAAAATTGCAGCTTTTGAGTCTCTCTGTCTCTTTCTTTCTCTCTTGCTCCTTCCCTCTCTTGTCTGCCCCTAGTCACAATGAATAGGTAATAAGAAAAAAAGCAAATTTGCCACATTTAGGATTTTTGCTAGATTAACACCATCTGAACACAGAGCAGTAGGTTATTCCTCCTCAGGGTTGTGAAGAAAGGAGACGTGTGGCAAAGAGGCCAGGGTGACAATCCTGCTAATAGAAAAGAGAAAAGTACGGAAGAACTGTGGGCAAAGGCTAGACAAACAGATCTATGGGAAACAACTAGTGAAACCTCCTGCAAAAAAAAAAAAAAAAAGATTTTGGTTTCTGAAGAATTATCTAAGCCATTTATTTTTACTGTCACGGTTTAGATACTAGCCTACTTTGTTTACTGACATCCCTCCTAGATTAGGAAGTCATATCATCAGCTAAAAAGTAGTAAATATTTTTTAAAATGTAAAAGGCTAGCTTCTGTGAAACTTTACTGTCTTCACCTTTTGAGGTTGTTCTGGCTTAACTTTCACTCCCTGGTGAGACACACAGGGACATGTGTGAGAAGTGGTGTTTGACGCGGTGTTAGGGGACTTAGTGCTACTGTGTGACTGGGGTCTAAATGATTTCTAGATACCCTACAGGTTCCAAATTAGTATCAACATGATGGTGATTTTTTTCCATAATTTGAGTCTTGATACACATTTTCTCCATAATATTTATTTAGTTTTCTACTGTTGGTTATTAATATGCATATTTGCATTCTCTGAAAGATTTCAAGAACGTTGATGAATAGACAACGTCTTTAAATTTTTTTAACAGTTCTGGTGCCTAGTACATTTAATAATTTCTAGCTGAACTAAAACAAAACCATTTAAAATAAGAATGGTGGATTAGGACAGGAATTCCACACTAGTCAATATTGTGCTTTTGAATTTAGATGAAGTCTCCACTTTCTTCATGAGAAAATCGTGGTTAAGTATTGTCATTCCCGATACATGATGGTCATTTGTTGGAATACTGTGACAACCAAACATACAAATTTACAAAGCCCATATAAATGGAGCCCCCTAGGATGGGGGTAGTACAAAATTTGCACATCCAAACACAGCACACCAGGTTTGTGACATGTACTTCCTATGCCATAGAGAAGAGGGAATATGGGTATACGTGACACACATATAGCACTTCCAAGAGGATTTGTGGAGGGAAAGAACAGTCAGTGTCTTTTCTAATCCATATGAAACTTTCAGTGCATTTTTATTTAGTTTTTACTTATTTTTTTCAACATCAACTACCCTATTTTCAGTCAGTTCTTCACATTTAAAAAATTGAATTATCCTCTACTGTAATCACAGAAAAAATTTCTGAAGATGCCTTTTTAAGAGCCTGCTATTTGATCCATATCATAAATAGCTAGTCATTTGCAAATATGATAGAAAAACAACCTTGGGATATAAATGAAGCACCAACTTTAAAAATAAATCTTCTGTCCAGTAGCTGTGTACAAACAGAGTAGTGAGTGAGCCCTCGTGAAGCACCCAGCAATAATCTCTACATATACTCCAGTCCCCAGTGAGCTGTATATTAATGTCTGGCTTATAATTTAAGGTACCTCTAGGCATCAACAAAGGTTTATTAAGATACCAAGTAAAATATTTCTGAATATTGTGTCGCTTTTTGGATTTTCTTGTTCTTTTGGAAATTAAGAATGCCTATATTTTGATGTTAAAAGACACTAATTGAATCAACACTTGGCAACATTTTACTTAGGTTCTATTTAACATAGCCCAAGCAAATATCTATGTTTATTTACATTCAAAATTTTTTGTTTCTAGAAAAAAATATATAATGGTAATGAATAGAGTCCCTTTCTTCAGGTTCTTTTCTTCTATCTACCTCCTAGTTTTATCTCCACTCTATCTCTGGACAGTTCCCTGCCCCCTTGTCAATGGCAAAATCCCTGGAAGCTTTTGTCATGAAAAACAATCAAATAATGAAAGCAAATCAATTTTTAAATTAATAAATTTTTTTAAAATTTCTTTAATGTGAGCTTCCAGTATACAGAAATACCTTCTCTTTTACCAGACTTGGAGGGAAACATTTTTTTCCCCTCAGACATCAATTTGACAGAATATTAAATTTTATAGATAAAGTTGATTTACATTCATAACCACACTTATGAGATGGCAGATCATTTTGGAAATGAACATGTAAGAATTGATGGCTACTATATCTGAAGGCTTATGCAAAAACAGATGCTTGTTAAAATACAGTAAACTATATTATCCATTCTCAGCTGTGCAGAGGAGTCTTCTGTGCCTACTCTAGCTCCTTTTCTGGGAGTTGGGCACATTTTCAGATCAAGATGAACATACCTCATTCTTCAAAGACTGAGCCGTGATTCCAATTCTTCTGTTTTGTCCCCTGTGAGAGGCAGAATAATGCCCTCTTCTCAAAGATGTCCACACCCTAATCCTTGCAATTTGTAAATATGTTACCTTAGATGGTAAAAGGGACTTTGAAGACGTAATTAAGTTTACTGTCCTTGAGATGGGGAGAATATTCTGAATTATCTATGTGGACCCAATTTCATCACATGAGTTGTTAAAAGTCTAGGACTTTTCCAGGCTGTGGTCAGAGAAAGACGTGAGATGGAAGAAAGATCAGAGAAATACAATGCTGCTGGCTTTCAAGATGGAGGAAGGGCCCATGAGCCAAGGGAATGTGGGAAACCTCTAGAAATTGAAAAAGGCAAGGAAATGGAGTCTCATCTAGTGTCTTCAGAAAGGAACACAGCCCTCTGACTCTTTGATTTTAGCTCAGTGAGAGTCTTGTCAGACTTCTGACCCACAGAATTGTAAGTAATAAACTGTGTTGTTTAAGCCACTAAACTTGTGATAATATACCCCCATAAGGGTAAGTGTTACCTCTTTCTTCTGGCATCTTTTACAATAAAAACAAATGTTCTGTATTTAAAAACCACCACATATGAATATTGTATGTTGATTAATTAAGAAATTCTTATTTACATTTCAAATTATGCTTTTCCTCAGGATACCTTTCAATAAAGAATTCCCTGAATTATTTCAAATATAATGTTATATAGGTTACAATATAGTTATGTGGACTGTTTTTTGTATCTCACTGCTTATATAAAGAAATATACACCAGTAACTGTTTATATGAAAGTCTGCTTACACTTGGATATAATTCTCATGCACTAGCTTTGTATTAAACTATACTTGTTGAGTGGATGAAGGGTTAAATAATGAATGGATAAATGGCTGGAAGAATGAAAGGAATGAATGAATGAATGACTAAGTGAATCCTTAGCTATGCATTGTAACCATAAGTAAAAAATATCTCCCTATCTTCTGACTCATCATAGAAAGATCCAAGAGAATGTGTCTCACCAATGGATTTATTTTCCAGTATCAAACAAAGGAATAGTCTATAAGTAAGTTTTGTGCTAATCACATTTCATTTGTTTCCTTTGATCAAGTTTGCACTACATTATTACTCAGATATATTTGTTTTTTTTTCTCTGTTTATTATATATATATATATTAAAAATGGGGCAGATTTGAAGTGATATAACATAAAAAAATCTGTGTATATAAGGCCAGATTTATTAGTGCATTAATATCTGGGTTAATGTTTGCTTTTATTGAAATTTAACATACAAGACATTATTCTGAGCATAAAAGAACCACTACGGGCCGCCCGGTGGCACAGCAGTTAAGTTCGCACTTGGCAGCCCAGGGTTTGCGAGTTCGGATCCCGGGCGCCCGCCGACGCACTGCCTGTCAGCCATTCCGTGGCGGCATCCCATATAAAGTGGAGGAAAATGGGCACAGATGTTAGCTCAGGGCCAGTCTTCCTCAGCAAAAAGGGGAGTATTGGCAACAGATGTTAGCTCAGGGCTGGTCTTCCCCACACACAGACACACAAAAACAACACTACTTAGGAAAGTCATATTTCAGAATATAAAATCCCTGATTAATTATATCTGCATATCTCTTTCCAGTGGGTCTCATCTTAATCAATATAATATCCCAAGGGAAGGTAAATATTTAATGAAAAGCTGATATATCAACAATAGCCTTATTTTCTTCATTAAGTTCCCTTTCATTCTGTTCCAGATGTACCACAGAGAACTTTATATGGTTGCATCCATATCTGATTATTACATTTTATTATTCAATTTACACTTAATTAGTATTTAACAGATACTTGTCATTATCCATGTATATAAATTGTTCTCATACTCATAGTTTTTGACAAGTATATACCAGTCAGTGTAGCACAATTTATTAAGTTACTTGCTGCTGGTAGTTTCGGTTGGTTAGGTGCAAAAGTCAACATAGGACTCTACTTTTTAAATTTTATAATCTAAAACATACTGTTGATATGATCAATATTTTTGCAATTGGCACACAAATGAAATCTGTGTGATATTAGTGGTAAAAGAGAATGCTCTGTTTTCTGCCTTAAAAATCAATATGTGGAGTACCCTAAAATATTAACAAGTGGTTTCCCCCTTCTTCCCAGGGGGACTCATGGCTACCAGTGGTGATTTATGTGTTTTCAGGGAATGTCAAATAATTTGAATGTTGTCTAAGCCAAATACAATTAAGAAGTTTTAAGCTAAGGCTGGAAGAAAATCATGCACACTAAAGCTAAATATAAAACAGTTTATCTTTCTTGATTTTGCTATGTCTATGCTAAACCTGGTCTGGATAATAAGAAATTGACTACACTTAGAAATTCAGAATGATAATAAAATAATAATAAACGTACAATGATGGGACACTGCATTTAGAACTCAAGTTGGCCAAAACCAAGTTTATCACACATCTATTTAGCCAACTCACTATCTTACTGATAAAATATAGAATCAGCATAAAACTTAAAGCAATCTTCTGCTAAGGGACTTCAGCATCCCTTCTATTTTTCCCTGGCCTCTCTCAAGAACAGCAGTTCCCATTATTCAGCATTTATTCTACTCATGCCAGTCACCTCCTGGTCATCTACTTACCTACCGATACTCCTCTGCTATTGAAGCTTTCGTTGGTTTCACTACATGCCAGCAAACTGCAGAAAGGCAAAAAGCAGTGCTGAAGTGTACATTCTCTCCACATTATTGAGTTTCTTTGGAAATGCTCCTGCTTAAAAGTGATAGTTGTAGGTTCTTTTATCCATAAAATAGGGAAGAAATGTTTTTCATTTTTATAACTTACATATGCATGCACATATTTCCAAGTTAGATAGTTATGTGAAAATGTATGGATTTAACTCTACTTGTGCTCTGTGAGAACAAGAATCAGATTTTGTTCATCTTCGAATTTCCATTGTTTAGAAGAGAGCTTTGCACAGTGTGAAAACGTATAAATTTGTCAGATTAATATATAAAATATGTGCCCACTTAGCATGAGACTATTGTTTCGATAATCTAAGTCACATTTTGTAGAGTAGTTCTTTAAGATGGAAAAGTTAAATGTCATGTGTCTCGATTTCTTTTACTTTCTAAGTGAATTCAACTATATTATTTTTACGGATTTTTTTTCTAGTCAAAATCTTTGAGTCTTTACATTTACCATACTACTACTCACTTTCTGGACTCTTCTTTATTGTGTTCCAGATGAAACTTTTCACTTATTAGACCAAAAATTATTATGTACACTGACTAAATCTGTATAAATATCCCAATGAACCAAGCACATTTTTATTTTCTACTAAAGTTGTGCTTCCTTCATTAATAAAAACTATATACAGACTCATTATGCTTAATAGTTTTCTCCACTAACTCTCCTGAAATATTTGCACATAATGTTTTATTTGGTGGCCCAATAACCTTATGAAATTCTGCTAGAGTGTGGCTAGAAACCTCAGACAGAAATCTTATTCTGCATCCTAAATGATCCCAAAGTAATGATCTATAAGTAAAAGAGAATCTAGTCAAGTCTGTATGACTTTGCCTTTGAATCCCTCAACATTCCATATGCTGAAGAATTGTTCATGCAGATATGTGAGCAAAAATTATTTCTCCTTTATGACCATCTCAGCAGGCATATGATCATGTCTGGGAACATAACCACTCTTCAGAATGCTGACGCTGATTTTTACTTCTTTGAATGTTCATAAATCATTTACTTGATTGTAATGCTTCATAAAATTCTAAAGATGATTGAATATTAAACCCAAAATATAAAGGGATCACAATATTTTATGGCTAATTTTATCTGTGTAATAGGTGCCAGAAGAATACATAAATAAAATTGATCAGAATATCCCAAAATATTAGTGACAAAGAAATATTTTGTGCTGATCTTTTCCCTTCTGTTTTATGTTACTTCAATTTTGTCTGCCCTTCAGTAGATCCTGCAAGCAATTCTCCAGCTGATCACTCTTACTGCTTGACTATTTATTTTATTATATAACTCCCTATTACAAATGACACATATCTCCATTTGGGAATAGTTTTATCTGGTAGACAATGGACCATTACATCTGGTACATGTTACTAGCAAAGCAGAGTATTAGGCACTGGTATTACTTTGCTTTCCTTCTATTTCCTAGCATTACACAGGCCATGGTCCATGGAGACTGTCTCCTCCCTCCCTGTTCTCTCATCTCATCCAGCAAGAGCCAGGGAAAGGAGGGTGAGATATGTCAGAAGATTATCAGCACCTGCTTTGACTTCTTGAAGTTTGGCAATAGAGCAGATCACAGCCAGCATTTTTCAAGGGTTGGATTCTTCATGGTACACTCATTGTAAGCAACCAATGTGCAATACTATTTCTCTCCTTCCTGCCTTCTCAGATCCCTGTGACCCCTAATGATGATAGTTATGAAAAACCTTGAAAATAATCACTGGAATGATACTTCCTCTCTGATAATCAAGATTCAGTTTTTCATTAGAGTTAAGTGTTCAGAAAGCAACTCAATTAAGCTAGAGCCTGCACTAAAAATAGTACTTTAGCAAGAAAATAATCTTTGTTCTCATTCCATAGATCTTTTATTATAGTATTCTTCAGTGATTTCTTTCAAGACATTCTGATTATTAAATTCCTTTGTAAAAATTTGAAATTCTTGCACCATGATTTATTAGGAAGGTACACTTTTACCTTGAATATGTCAAAGAATCAGATTCCTAGGTAAAATCTCATTTTAGGTTTTCTTCTAGTGGAACAGAGACAGGAAATTACTCTGTCTCTGAATGACTGTTACTCACTGACATTATTTCACTAAGGAAGATCTTTTTGTTTTAAATGATTAATTAATGACAATGTCATCTAGGCCTTGTATACAGGACAAAAAACAGGTATTTCCTACACAAAAGTTATTCCATATGATTTGGAGATATATGTGTTAATAAGTCATTTTCAAATTATATGAGACTATACTAAAATATGTTCAAAGCATGATAGGATCACAGAAGAAAGAAAGAGTAAGAGTATAAGACATGGAATTTAGGTGTCAGTCTTCTCAGAGTAAAGCATTTTGAGCTGGGTATTGAAAACTAGTGGTTGCAAATATGTAAATGACTCTCATTAGAAAGTCTAGAGCAAAAAAATAAATTCAATAATTATTTGTGCAAAGGTGGTTAGAAAGTTATGAAGGTAGAACAGTTGCAAAGTTTGAGTGATTTAAGTGCAAATAGGAGAGTTTATGTTGAAATCTTGAGGACATCAATTTTTAAAATTTTAGATCTGGGACAGAGAAGATGTGATAAAAGATAAGAGGGAATATTTAATAGAAAGGTGTCAAAGAGCACAGAATGTTGGAAGGGTGGGGGGCACATTATGATGTGGGGTGTGCTCAGCCATGTCAACTGTTGTGGGAATTTAAAATAAAGTCTGAAAAAATTCTGCTAAATGTAACAACCAGAAGTTTATTATAACCTTACTAATAAACATTTTCAGTAAAGTACAATTTAGATTTCTATGAAATGTCTAGCCATTTAAGTTTCGAGTTTCACAGATGACTTCTTTTGATTTTCCTTCTGTTTCACTATAACAACTATTGTTCATGGTCACTGGTTTTTCATGGTGGATATGTGACCTTTTCATGCAGTCTATGGCTTCATGCCATGGAGGCCATTCATAATACACACGGCGTGGATTAAAGCAGAGATACCGTTTCGGAATAAAAATCTCTATCCCTGTGTTGGTTTACATTATTATTAGCTTCATTATAGAGAGCATCTGTTATTCATGTCTGCTCACTATACACTCTCCCCTGTTCTCCTATAGCAGCAGCCCAGCTTTTAAAAATTTTATACTATTCCTTTACATAATATATTTGACTATTGACCTTTTACATTTATGTTTATACATTCCTATTAAAATTTAGTTAAGCCTATTTCACCTCTATATTTGGACAATATTTCTAATAGGACACATTTCTAGAACAGTAATGATTACAGAAAAATATATTGACAATTATGTTTCCCACAAGTTATATTTTCACCAATAATTAGAAGGGATTCAATTTCTCCACCTCACCAGCCTGCTTATTTTCATTCCCTCTAGATCCTTACTAATGGGATAAATGTTCTGTCATTGTTTTAACTGTACATTTATTTGATTCATTTGTTGTTAGTGCCAACTCCTCACGACCCTGTGTACAGCAGAGTGGAACCCTGCCCGGTCTTTTTGCTCCCTCCTCTCATCTTCGGTGCTATGCTCTGCTGCTATTCATAGGGTTTTCACTGCCAATTTTTTCGAAGTGGGTGGCCAGCTCCTTCTTCCTAGTCTGTCTTAGTCTGGAGACTCTGCCAAAGCCTGTCCACCATTGGTGACCCTGCTGGTATTTGAAATACCGGTGGCATAGCTCTCAGCATCACAGCAACATGCAGCCGCCACTGTGAGACAACCGAAAGACAGGCGGTGTGGTTCCCTGACTGCATACGAACCCAGGCTGTCGCAGTGAGAGCAGGGAATCTTAACCACTAGACCACCAGGGCTGGATATTTGATTCATACTGGGATTTATTCTTTTTGAACTTTTTATTTTTCTCCTTTTGTGAAGCGCCTGTTTCTATTTTGTATTGATTTATAAGACTTACTTATGTATTATGGATATGAATTCTTTATTTAGGTCATAATCTATAAAACTTTTTTCCAAGTTATCATTTAAATTTTATCTTGTTTAGTAATTTTAGTAGTATTTAAATTTTTCTATAGAACACATATCTGTTTTTTCTTTATATTTTCTACTTCTTGTGTCCCTCTTTTCACTAATATTATATATATTTCAACTACATGTTTAATCTTTTAGTGTTTTTTTAAGTTTATTTTTTATATTCATATTTTAAATCCATCAGACATTTTTAAATCCATCAGGCATTTTAAAATGCCTAAAATTTTAAACTCTCTAAATTTGAGGCAGGGATGTATATATATATATATATATATATATATATATATACATATATATATATTAATTTTTATTGATGTCAATAGTTTATAACATTGTGGGGTTTTAATTGTACATTATTATTTGTCCATCACCATATGAATGCATCCCTTCACCCCTTGTGCTCACCCCCTCCGTTCTTCCCCCTGGTAAATACCAAACAGTTCTCTCTGTCCATGTGTTTGTTTATATTCCACATATGAGTGAAATCATGAGGTGTTTGTCCTTCTCTCTCTGGCTTATTTCACTTAACATAATGCCCTCTAGGTCCATCCACATTGCTGCAAATGGGACAATTCTGTCTTTTTATGGCTGAGTAGTATTCCACTGTATATATATATATATACCACATCTTCTTTATCCAGTCGTCATTCAAGGGACACTTGGGTTGCTTCCACTTCTTGGCTATTATAGTGAATAATGCTGCAATGAACATAGGGGTGCAAAAGCCTCTTGGGATGGTTGATTTCATGTCTGTTGGGTAGATGCCCAATAGTGGGATTGCTGGATTTCTATTTTTAATTTTTTGAGGAATCTCCATACTGTTTTCCATAGAGGCTGTACCATTTTGCATTCCCACCAGCAGTGAATGAGTGTTCCCGTTTCTCCACAACCTCTCCAACATTTGTTGCTTTTTGTCTTTGTGATTATAGCCATTCTGACGGGTGTAAGGTGATAGCATAGTTTTGATTTGCATTTCCCTGATGATTAGTGATGTTAATATTAAAAATATATCACTAAACATCAGGGATATATTTTTAATGTTAATTTATGATGTAGATGTTATATATTATAAAAAGATGCCTCACTCTACAGTATTTCCACCAGCACTTGGTCTTGCTTGTAGACTTTGTTAATTCACTAATCTGATCACATATCTTGATGGTAGAATAATTGCATTTTGGTTATCATTGATATATTGTGTATTTTAATGTTTGAAAAAGCACTTCATAATTTCCAATAACCACAGAATTTAAGGTTTTTCTCTCTTATGTGTTCCACCACATTAATTTTGGAAAAAATGAATAAAAATACTTTTGTTATTGAAATTGAACTAATTTACAGTTTTATACTTTTAATGTATTTACTAGGCCACTTATCATGGCATTTTTCTGCTATTTCTCAATTTTTTTCTGCTTCTCATAAACTTTTTATAGCTTTCATTGTAAGAAACATTATTTTCTTAATAGCTATTTCACATATTTTTAATGTTACACACTATATTTTATTTCTATTGAATTTGAAACCAGTTGCTGCTGACAGATAGGAACGGTATTTGAGCTACACTACTATGCAATATAGAACATTTTCTTCCCTTCCATTGTTTTCTTCCCTTGTTATGCATCTCTCTCTAATAGGTCTTATCTTTCAGCTGTGCTCAAAATTAGGACACATTCCCATTAAAGGGTTCAATCTGTGAGTAGAAATTCTCACTCTTCTTTTGAAACAGAAAGCAGAAATACTCTGCAGAGAGAGCAAGACCAGATTGTAAAGTCAGATGTAAGACACTGTAGTTGGGATTATTATATTTTTAATTCAAGTGATACAGAAAATACAAAGTATCAATATTTATGTATGCATATGGAGGGATGTCTATATGTGTTTCTGTGTGTATGTGTGTGCAATAATGGACATATCAAAATAAATAAATCTTCCTGCCATTGCACCTATCACATATCTCTAGTAGATATTTTTTCAGGGTGTCTATAAATATTTCCTCATAAGGATTTAGAATAAGCACTCAATAAATATTTATTAAATAAAAGTACTCAAGAGAAACAATGTTCTAAATCTTTTTGAGTTCCACATAGATAATAAGCATATTTATTGGTGGATTGATGAAGACTTTCTATGATTTACATGAGGTGAGTCTGAAGAGTTGGCTGAATATATCCCTTAAAGAAAGATGATTATAAAAATTATTGAACTTTTATTTATTAATATTCTCTCACTCTCTCTACACACAGAGAGATATAGACAGATAGATATACACATAGATATATAAATATCTCTGTATAGATGCTATATATAGATATATTGTCACATAATACCTAATGTGTTTTTTTCTTAAGGCAGTGTCAAAAAGATGATGATAGAAGACAACTGTGGAATTTGGGTATTTATTTTTCCATAGATTTGACTATTGTGAGAAACTCCAAACTCCTGTAGTGATTGGTAGTTCCGAAGAGGCACCAATTCAACTTGTAAATACCAAGGGTGATGTGGCAGCAGTTGCCAATAGTCAGTGACTATAGCTAGTCAGTGAATATATAGTAACCAAATTTTCTGAATGCAAGACTTATTTTGTGTAAAAGATTTGTCCTTGGTGACTTCAGAAATTAGTATAATCGGGTAACTACTTTCGTTGTTGTCTTCTATGAAAACCAGGACAGACACACACACAAACACACACATACATGCATAGCAAAATCTGTTGAGTTGTTATTGAGGTCCTCACTGAAGACTACATTTGTCTTGAGTTATGGAATAAACTTTTCATTTATTCTTAGTGCTATCTTCAACGATGCTTGTCAGTAAAAATGTAGATATATTTATTCATACTGTGATAATTAGTATATGCCTCATTTTAATTACTAATTCTACTTATCGTGTATTTGGCATTATTTCCTGCAGCACACCATGCTGTGAAGTACATTCTCACTGAGTTAATTCCTTCTATTCACATTAACATTGAAGAAAAGTACAGGAGATGTAATTTCATAGAAGAACTATAAGAGCCAGATGCTAAAGAAACTTGCTTTCACTTTCATAGCTCTCTTAAGTGATTTCCTACTATTAAGTCAAATAACCCAAATACTGCCTCAGAGAAACAGAATTTGATAATCTTTTATTTGATATGATTGTTTCCCTGTCATTGACTTTTGCCTATGGCATATTTCTTGCTATAAATGTAAAATATTTTAATACATGTATCCAAGAATTAAAAATGCTACAGATGGACCAGTGTTCATAGGAATTACCCAGTGAGACCAAATAATGTATGAAATACCATTAAAATTAAATCACACAATATTTACATTCATAAAACCCAACAGGGGCATTATGGTCTTTCGATAATTATTTCTAACTATAAATATAAAGCTTTAAATCTGAGAGAGAAATACTTATTTACAGGAAAGTGTTTTGTTTTTCTTTCCTCTCTCCCTGTGTCGCTCCAGCAGAACAGACAAATCCAACACATAATCCACCAGATAGTAAACACCCTTTAGGTTACTTTTATTGTTCCACTTATGGGAAGGCTAGTCAAATACGCAGCTAAATGTGGAAGTATCCTTTTTAAAATGAGGAAGAGAACACTAAAACATATTATACATTTAATTAGAGTAAATCATTTTTAAAATTGTATTTCTTCTGTAAACATCTGTGGCATAAAAACATAAAATTGACTTGATATCCAGACTTTTATTAATTTTGAAAAGCCACCCTAGATAAAAGTACCTCTCCTTTATAAGTAAATGGGTTTTCTCTTTAAGAAAATTAATCAGATAGAAATAATTTTAATTTTTATAATTAGAATGCTCATGTAAGACAATTTATTTTCTTATTTGCTTATGCTAATTTCACATCTTCTTAGGAAGTCATCAGAAGAAAGTCAAAATAATAAGTTGTTATGAACAATTTGATATTGTTGACTATGGAATGAAAATGTTTTTTAAAAAGAGCATATTTTCATGGATCATAAATCTTTTATTTAGTATTTTTAGCAACAAAACTTTAAATATTATGAGTGAATATGTCAAATCTCTCAAGGAATCTGGTATAAACAGGACTATGATTAGGGTGAGGTGAGTTAGACACTCACTTCAGGTGTATAATTTAGAGTGTACAAATAACTCTGTATTCAAGAAAAACATTTTAATGCAATAATTTTAAAAATACAACTTAATGCAAAAAATCAATGATGAGCAACATATCAAAATTTTTGATAAAGAAAGGATCAGACTCTGCACTTATATGACTCAAGTCTATTCCCTGCTCTGCTAATAAAAATATAAATTTGCTAATTTTTTTAAAAGCAAGAATTCAAATAGAATTGGGAATTTTGATTTCCAAACATTAAATAATAAAGTCACGCTATTAAATATCATGATAATTTGTGGTAACAGAAAATAGAGAGAGCTTACTGATAATTTCATGTCTACCAATGCTGAGATTGGAAAAAATGGAACTTCCAAAGAGAAATTAATCTTATAAAAATTAAATGTAATAAAATCCATTGATTACTATATTTTGTTTTCTCTTCATTGGTCATTCAAATAAAAAACAACAGTTCACATGCGTGATTTGTTTCTTGATATTTATATATATATAACTTATTTATACTATCAAATGTTTATATTGAACATAATTTATTATTCACTAATTATTGCATGGCTAACTCCTGTTTTGTGCTTCCCATAAAGAATCATAAATTTTCACTCCAAAAACCATCTGGAAATTTCAGCCACTAACCAATCAATAAGTAATGAAGAAGTCTAGTTGGATCACTTAGAGAAGAAGCTAGTGTTACTCTAAAATTGGGGTAGGAGGGGGCCGCCTGGTGATGCAGCGGTTTAGTTCACGCTTGGCAGCCTGGGGCTCGCGAGTTCGGATCCCGGGCGCCCGCCGACGCACTGCCTGTCAGCCATGCCGTGGCGGCGTCCCATATAAAGTAGAGGAAGATGGGCATGGATGTTAGCCCAGGGCCAGTCTTCCTCAGCAAAAAGAGGAGGATTGGCAACAAATGTTAGCTCAGGGCTGGTCTTCCCCATAAAAAAATAAAATAAAATAAATAAATAAATAAAATTGGGGTAGGAGTTGGTGGAATTGCTTTATGAAATCAAATAATCCACATTTTAAAGATCTTCATTCTCAATAAAATATTGATGCTACCTTGATTTTTAAATCCAAGTATCAACAATATTGTGCCATTGCATAGTGTATTTGACCTTTTGACAAAATTTTACTGTCTGTTTAAAATCTTGAATTACTTATGTTAAATTGTATTTAGAATTGTTTAAAAGCAGAAAGTAGCAGATTTAGGAAACAAGAAGACTCAGGTTGGAAATATGCTAAATATGACAGTCTTAATTTAGTAAAAAGTTACTAAAATAGAGTTTCTAATGAAAATCGGAGATAGTAGAAATAACTTACTGAAAGCAGACAGTTGCCATAGTAACAAGATAAATTCACTCTGGTGCTGATTGAAAGGAACATATCTCAGAACTAACACAGGCCACAGAGGATGGATATCTTTGGGAATCTTTCTTTTCTCCAACTTTTCTGTCCTAGTAAAAGATGGAGAGATTGAAGGGCAGGGCAGGCATGAAGATATTACAAATGAGAAAATTCTTCTTAAACCCAGCTAATATTAGCAGAAGGTGACTCCAAAACTATAAGTCTTGGAATTATAGTAGTCCAAGTGATGGGGCAAATACTTATTCAAAATTTAAAAGATGAGCTGAGGTGGCAAGTAGATTTCATTTTGAGTCCTGTCCTTAATTGACTCAGTAGTGGGTGCCTGAAGTGGTAGAGCAGCCAGCTGCTCTGGACTCAGCATAAATGAATCCGGTAGTTAACAGACAAGTCACCAGCTCCAGGAGACAAAGTTGCAAGCATTCCTATTTGCTTTTGGAACATGAGCCAGGGAGAGCACACAAGAATCAAAAGGCTTTTCAGCAGAGAGAGCCAGCAAAACTGAAGCAATAGTGTATGCAAGCTTCTAAAACCCCAACTAACTTAGTATTATTTGTAACCAGTGCTTCTAGACTGGAGGTGTTCACATCCAGCATACCAGCATACAAACACAAACAAGCAAATAAAAAAAAATTTCTGATTTTGTAAAAAGGGAGAAAGCATAAAAAATTAGCTCACTTGGACTACCCCTTCGGTTTTAGCTACAAAGTCAGTTTCTCCTATTTTGTGTGTATGCTTGTGGAAACATATTAGAAAAATTTCCCTTTGTGTTATCTATTAAGAATACATTAGTAACAAATTATTTTTAATTGTTTAATTTGATGGAGAAGTGGACTTGTGTCTAGCTCTGCTAAACCTGCTTATCAAGAGAGAAAGAACCGACCCAACATAAGTAAATGAGTAAACTACATTCTACTGAGAACAAAAATAATTTCCAGAGGAATTTGGGATTCTGGGGAGATGGGGCATGTTTTATGATTTGTTTATTAGAATACTCTGTAGTAAGCATATTTGTATTAAATTTTCAATAAAGAAAAATCTTTATTTGGAAAAATGAGATAATAATGGTTTCCAAACATTGTCACATCTTTCCTTCAGTACAAATAAGGTAGAACTATGATATACAAAGCAGATAAATGCAAAGCTATCCTGGTTGAATCAGGAATGGAGTACTGGGCACCTCAAATGCTCAGCTTCTTTTGCCACCACCGCAGCCCACCATGCAACAGCCTCTGAATAGGTTTTGTGGTATCCCTCGTGATGAGAATCATTGGAAACCGGTTTAGGCATGAGTTTTGATCAATCCCTTCTCTATACAAACGTCAAAGTAACTTTTAGTAACTGGAGATATAACAAATCCAATAACGGCTTCTTTTTAACTTCAAAACAAATAAACAACAATTAAAAAACACAAGCTACTGTGTGGAGAATATGTGGAGACGGACACAACTCAGAGCAGCGAGAGACTTATTAGAAGGCTAACCATTAATCCAGGAAAGAAGTGATTGTGATTCAAATCATGATAATGGCAATGTTGGAAGAGATGGGGGAGAGACAGGAGTGCGGACAGGTTCAAAAAGATATTTGGATAGTAGGCTTCAGAGGATTAGAGGGTTGGAGTGCTTTACTGACTGTGGGAGAGATAAGGAGGGACAAGTCAAGGAAGAAGATTGGATTTTGGCAGCGGAGTGAGAATGGTAGTATTCACAATATAATAAATTCAGGTAGAGTGATTTCAGTTTGACATATGCTGAGTTTTTGACGTCCCTGAGGACACTTAAGTGGAGATGCTGATTTGACGGATTTATAGGTTCACAAACCAGGAAAGATGGATACGGTTATACGTATCTGTATATGGCTGACAACTGAGGTCATGAAAATTGATGAGTTCAAGCTGAATGTGAAGAGTGAAACTGGAAGGAAAAGAAAGGGTGAGGAAAGGAGATGAAGATAAAAGAAGGGGATCTACAGAAAAACACTGAGCAAGGACCGTAGGAAGGGGAGCCCACCCAGAAGAATAAAATACTGGTCACATAATATTTTCCTCTAGCACAATTCTTGCTCAGATTAATATTCTTTTTAATCTTCTGTTTCACTACTAAGCATTAAAAATCCAGACATCATAGCAATATTATTTACCTTTATGAACATCAAGAACAGAAGTTAATAATTGGATACTGAAGTCTAGATTACTGAAAAGCTAGAGTTATATCTCCATTTCTAGATATTCTAGATTCAGAAATGATTTATTCCTGTTTTGATTGGTGAATGGGATTGAGAATTCTATTACATATTGCTTTTAGTTCATAAATTGTAACTCAAAATCCAAAAGTTGTGACTGCTACAATAGAATGGAATCACACAGCTGCATTTAATTACTCTATAAAGATAATTTAAAATGAGAAAAACTAATCTCAAAAAAATGTCTTCCAAACAAGAATTTTTTTTCTTGAAAGAAAATCTGGGCATAAGATTTGAATTGTATTTGTATCAAAGCAATTTTATATGACCAAAGTTATACTTCAAAGAAAATTGATGACTGATCACATAGTTTTAAAAGGCCATAAGAAAGCAAAGAAATATCTGACACAAGATTACAGAAACACAATTTTTGCAAAGGAAAAAATATCAGAAAAAATAAAAGAGAAACATGAAAAACTCATTAAATAATTTCTTTTAAAATTATTTTAAGTAAAATGAGCCCTAGGGGTTTCAAGCATAGGAGCTTCCTAAGGTGCACCTGAATACTGGACCCAACCATCTGTCCTACATTCTTAAATACTAGTCAAATGATATTTTTTGCAAATATGAAAAATTGGTATGATTAACCCTATCTTACAGGTTAGAAAACTGAGATTAATAGATGTGAAAATTACACAGAAAGTAAATAATGCAGTAACAATTTGTACTTTGGTGGGTTGAATCCAAAACTTGTGATCTTCTCACTCTATGATGATCTCTAGCCAACATTTTGCTAAAATAAAAATCTAACTATGACATTCCCCTGCTTAATATCCTCTAATTTATTATTTACTTTTTTTAGTTGTTATATTTCTAGGTTTACATATATTGAACTAATCTAGCATATTTGGGATAATATCAATAATTACAGTAATGCAAATAGTTTCTCCCATTTTTCAAAATACTGTAGCTCAACAGAAACTGAGGGCTGAGGTTAAGGGGAGGGACCACTACCAACCCACTGCACGGCAGGGAAGGAGCGGGCAAATAATATGTTCTGACCTCGCTATCTCCCCATCCTCTGATAACCTGCCAAACCCTATTGCTAAACCTAACTAAAAGTGGGCAAGGGAGCTTTAATTATCCAGTCCATGGAGGTGGGCATTACCAGAGCACAGATTAGAGAGGAGAAATGTGGAAAATGGATCAAGAAGGACAAATGAAAAATACTCAACACAGCTGCTAATTGCAGGGATGTGATACTCTAAATATTTGATGCACTTATGATGTCATTTCATATAATCCACCAAAGACCACCTCTTACATTCTTTGAAAATAAACTAGCTTTAGAAGTTTCTTTTATTCATTATGCTGTAATTTACATAATATAGTGAGTTCACTGATCATACCTTTATTGGCACCCTGAATTGCCGTAACAACCCTTCATTTTCAAACATTTCTTGCATGTTTCTTTTAAATTTTGGCTGCATAATTTCCACTTAACCTCTGTACCTGTGTTGCTCTTTCGATTTCCATAACCAGCCAACTTTCTGTTTTCTCTCTTGGGTAATGTTCTGCCTATAATCCTGACTAGTTTTATTGACTTTTATTTATAAATTATAATCTGTCCTGTATTTTTTCCTTTTGTCACATAAAAATTGTGAATCCAAAAAGAACAAATACTTTGAGAGAGAATTTTTCCACAAGTCACTTTTTTAGGTAACTGGAATGAGATATAATAGAAAGTATGCTCCAAAAGACAAACCATTTAAATGGAATGTCCATCACCTAGTAGTTAGTGGTACCTCTTTAGTGTCTTCAGGGATATGGCAAATGTCAGCAGATTAATACACCTATTTTCTCTTTGTAGAAATTTTAATATCTGTCTGTATATTACATCTTCTCAACATAGGTTATCTTATCTCAATATTTTGCAGATGAGTAAATTGAAACTGAGAAATCCTATGTATATGGCCCCAAATCCATCAGTTCAAAAATGACAAAATAGCAATTCCAGCCAGATTTGCTGGCTTTACAGTTTGCACTCACTACTGTATAAATATTTCAGGTGCATGTACACAGACTCTTACAATCTCATTTTTAGAGGTTAACATATTAGTAAATCTTCCATTGTGGTGTGATAAGAAAGTTCTAAGTTTCTAAATATTTGTAAAAAGGAGCAACTGCTCTTGGAAAGAAAAACAGCAGGTACGTGTTTACCTTATCAGTCCTTTAGAAGAAAATAATTGGACAGCAGAGAGATATATAATAGGACACTTCAAAAAAGGACAGCGTTTACAAGAAACCATGGCACGATAAGAACAGTGATATTATGAGTTTGCAACTGTTGTCATCCATCATATTGCTAATATAAATAAGGATGATATTTAGAAAAAGCATATGTGCGGTCAAAGCTGGGTTTAAATTATAAGGGCTTGCTAAAGCTTTTCACTGGGGCATTTCTCAGGAAGTACTTTTTTCCCATCAAAAGCAATTAAACAACTCAGCATCGCAGGTAGGGCAAATGCAAATGACTTAGGTCTACCAATAGAGGGCAGACATAATTTCTGTAATCAAATGGAAATCTCATGAGCATTATGAAAGTAACCAGAGCAGCTGCTTTTGAATTTCGCCAAAGAGACAGATGCCTTTGGAACAACCTCTTCCACTGCTGGGGCCCGAATCCCAGTAGGGCACTATTGTCATGCCATTCCACTTATATTTTGTAATTTTACTCATAGCCACATTTTACTCAGACTATTGAAACTTTCATGGAAATTAAGTGCCGCGTGTTCACATTAGACTTTAACCAGCAGCTCCATTCTATGTGAAATATTCTAGTCTAAGAAGAATCTGACCCATGTCTCACTGAAACATTCCCTCCTTAGCCACTCAAATGTCATTTCCCTTTAATTTAGCACTAATATTTTAAAAGACAAAGGTCTCAGTTTTACATACTTAGAAGAAAATTACTCAAACCTGTAGTCACCAGCCATAAGAAGTGTTTACAAGAAACACTTTTAAAATATGTCACAAATACAGATTAGGAAGCTCTATTTACCAAGGACAAATATTAAATCCTATGTTTCCCATGTGTATTCACTGGCACTGGTTCAGACTAGGACTAATTCTTTCCTAATACTTAGGGGAGAAATCCCAAATTGTACTGTTTTAATCAGGGGCCACTTCTGGGTACATATTCAAAGGAAATGAAACAGGATCTAAAGAGATATCTGCACTCCCATGTTCATTGCAGTAATATTCACAATAGCCAAGATATGGAAACAACATAAGGGTCCATCAGTGGATGAATAGACAAAGATGTGGTGTATATATACATATATACATATATACATGTATATATGTACATACACACACACAACGGACTGTTATTTATCCATAAAAAGGAAGGACATTCTACTGTTCGCAACAACACAGATGGACCTTGAAGACATTATGCTAAGTGAAATAAGTCAGACAGAAAAAAGACAAATACTGTATTATGTCACTTACATGTGGAACCTAAAAAATGCTGAACCTGTAGAAACAGAAAGTAAAGTGCTAGTTGCCAGGCTCCAGGGGATGGGGAAATGGGAATATGTTGGTCAAAGGGTACAATCTTCCAGTTATAAGATAAATAAGTTCTGGGGTTCTAGTGTACAGCATAGTGATTATAATTAATAATATTGTAGCATATATTTGAAAGTTGCTAGGAGAGTAGATCTTAAATGTTCTCACCACAAAAAGAAATGGTAATTATGTGACATGCTGGAGGTGTTAGCTAATGCTATGACGGTAATCATTTTGCAATATATATATGTATCAAATCAACACGCTGTACACCTTAAACTTACACAATGTTATATATATGTTATATATGTCAATTATATCTCACAGCTGGAAAGAATATAAATGCTTGGCAATGTTATTTTCTCCAACCCTTATATGCTTTTCTACTAAATATATGATTGGAATTCTCAACTAGTGAGACTTACTGGGACAGATAATAAAAAGTGCAATAAAAGCCACGCATAGGTTGCATTGAATTGGGAGCAGACGAAATGTGCTCAACTACTGTCTCTAACACTTATAAGCCTTGGTCCTTTAGGCTCACATTCTCATTTTTAAAACTTAAAAGGGAGATGCAGGTAAGTAGCTGACATATCTATTATAAATCTAAAAGTATGTGTTTGACTAGTACTGATGAAATACATAATCAAGTATCTTTTCTTTTCTAAAGTATAAAGATATTTTAAAAAGATAATGGAGACATATACATGAGAAATCATTATCTTATATTGGTGTTCTGGTGACATTTATACAATTTACTCCTGTTTTTTTCACATAACATTATGAAATGGTTTAATTAGATATTTAACCATGTAAAGGTAGAAAGAAGAAAGTCATTAAAAATATGAATAAGGATGACAGCTATTTGAACTCATTATGTAAACCAAAGCTGTGAGTTAGGAAGATTTGTTCCGGACACACAAAGTCACAAAAGAAATTTATGGCACATAGCAGATATTTAAAACTTAAATGTAGATAAACTCACAGAAGAATTATAGGTCATGAAATATATCTGCATTGATCATCATGAAATATGAAATATCTGCATTGACTGAGGGTTTAAGGCATGGCTTAAAGAAGAAACCAATTCCTCCAAGTAGTTTGTGTGTTTTGTATTTATATCTCATTGCAGTCATCACGATTAGTTGACTTTTGATAAAATAAATCACAAAGGAAAAATATGACACTGCACACCCTTGGTAATGTTATCTTGTAATAATTAATTTATTTTGAAAAACTCATCTGATCCTATTCTCTCTCTCTTTCTCTTTCTCTGTCCCCCCTTTGTGTGTGTATAATAAATAAACCACACAATTTCAAAATGTGCTAGGAAAAACCCCCAAAATTTCTAATAACAAAGGCATTTATTACATTCATCCTAAATGCAATACAATTTTATTCCTATTTTTGCTTAATAATATCACTGAGTGTGTTTTTTAAAACTTTTAAAACTAGTCTACTCTCTGAGTTTAATATCAATTCTTAAACATATACTGACTCAGCCCTTTAAATGTTATACATAAACATTATATTTCAGAAGAATCGTGGCCTAATAGAAGGTAAAACTTAGTCCCTCCTTGTCTCAAGTCTAAATAACATATGCTCTTTTGCTTTAGTGAGTCTCAGTGATACTTGTTGATCGTGAACTACGTCATGGAACAAATACAAGTGAATCAGTGTAAGATAACATTATCTGAAACATCACAAATTTATCTATCTTGAATTGATGGATTAAAAGCAAATATGGGATATTCTGTTGGGATTTACAAGAGTTATCTATTGCTATGCAACAAATTACCCCAAAAAATCAGTGGCTTAAGACAACAAACATTTTTTATCTCACAGTTTCTGAGTCAGTGATCTGGGCACAGGTTAGCTCACCAGGCTGCAACGAAGAGGGCTTGAAGTCTTACCTAAGTTTCACTTACAAGTAGAACTGTTGGCACAACTTAGGTCCTCACGGAGTGCTGGCCAGCAACATCAGTTCTTTGCTACGTGCACCTGTCCATAGAGCAGCTCACAACCTGTCAATTGGCTTCCATCAGAGTGAGAAAGTGAGAGAAGGGAGAGCAATACAGAAGTCAGAGTACTTTGGGAATTATTTGGGACCATCTTAGAGGTTGTCTAGCACAGAATTGCAGCAAAAAAGGCTAGTACTGGGTATTAAAGTTTTGAGTTTCATTTCATGAACATTTTTAGATTAAAAGATTATAAATTTTTGTTAAATTATTAGATCAATGTTAAAGATTTTGGAAAATTAGGATTCTAGACAGTTTTATATGCGAAAGGATGCCTTCTTAATGCTTTTCATCTCAATTAAAAACATGATCACTGGGGCTCCAGTGATTTCCTATAACTGCCTGTTTCATGTAATTGTTTTATAATTACATAGAAATAATGAAATGTGGGGCCGCCCAGTGGCGCAGCGGTTTAGTCCGCGCTTGGCAGCCCGGGGTTCGCAGGTTTGGATTCCGGGCGCCCGCCGATGCACTGCCTGTCAGCCACGCCGTGGTGGCGTCCCATATAAAGTAGAGGAAGATGGGCACGATGTTAGCCCAGGGCCAGTCTTCCTCAGCAAAAAGAGGAGGATTGGACGGATGTTAGCTCAGGGCTGGTCTTCCTCACACAAAAAAAGAAATAATGAAATGTAATAGAAACAAAGCCAGAACTACAGGTTATGAATAATACAGAAATTAATATTTGATAGCTGTTTTATAGATTCCAATCTGTTTGATCTCTTCAATATTGTTAATTTGTTGACTTTGTTTATTATTTATATTTTAAAGTAAATATTATGCTATAATAAGTAGGTTCTAGTAAATTGTCAAGTTATATAGTTGTTTTCTTGACCGCAGATAGTATAAAGTATTTTAGATAGTGTTTATTGATCCTACGATATCTAATATCTGTTTATATATGGAAGACAAAATTGAATTCATACCTATATGAAAGTAGTTCAAATCTTGCTGCATTTGGGAAAAGCATAATTCCTATGGCATTGCCAAAGGAAAAATCCCTCATGTCATCCAGGCCCAAATTATTACTCTTTATTTGAACCTATACTTGTGCCAGGACTTTTCAAATACACGATACATGAATATTTCTAGTACATGATATTCCTTTTTTTAAGGTCGAAGATTTTGCTTTGTTTAATTTGTGTTATAGAAGAGAAAAGTTAGTGATTTTTTTTCCAAACTACAAGCAATCTGCATTTTCGGAGATTTATACTTCTATAAAGCTTTCTAAAACATAGTGGACCTAACTTGTTAAACTATTTTTTTTCTATATTCAGATCTTTAGATTTGGATAACCTGAATGGTTTTTGTCCTGAGCACCTGGATGAAGAGTGGAGAAATTTACCGAGATGACAAAGTTATATATAGAACACGTTAAGCAATAAGGGTCAGAAAAGACCAAAGCTTGACTTAGGATGTGTTGAGTATGAGAAGTTTATTAGATAATCAAGTGGAGATATTGAATAGGAACTTGAATACGAGCCAGAATTTAAGGGAAAAGATACAAGCAATTATCTCCACACAAATGATATGTACAGTCATGAGACCTGATGGAATCATTTTAAGTATTACTACATATAGAGAAGATAGAGACACAGGCAAACTAAGAGAAGGCTAGTGCTGTTGGAGGACTGAGAGTGGCATCTGGGATGCGAAGTTAAGGATGTGCTTCAAGAATGAGCAATCACTTCATTTGCTACATATCGGTAAATAAGATGAAGGCTGAAACTTGACCTTGAATATAATGATAAACAGTAAATGTCACTGTTGACATTGACAAAGTATATTTCAATGTTCTAGTAGGGTCAAACTCTTATTGAAGTGGGCTCAAGACAAAATGGTGGCAATAGTATAGATAATGTACTTCGGATTTTTAGAGTAAAGGGATAAGGAAAAAAAAGAGTGGTAGCTGCAGTGGGTTATTTGGTTAAGAGGATTTATAGAAAATGTTCCCTGAAGGACATTTGTTACTGTGATAGGATTTTCTTTTTCAGTTCTGTTGTAATGATGAATACATAAATGTAACACATTCTCCTGAAATAATAAGAGTGGAAGAAAGATAGTAAGCCTAGAAAATTCTTGAGGAATATTTGTGTTAGTAAATCAATGAAATATAAAATGAAATAGACAATAGGAAAAATACAAAAAACATAGTTCCTTAAAATGCTTAATATGATATAAATCTTGAGAAACATTAAAAAGGAAAAGAGAAATAAAATATGGATGAACAAAATTCAGAATAAATAATGTAAAATAGCTTCAGACATGTCAGAGATTTATAAAATGATAAAGTCATATTATAAAAAATTGAATCCTTGTAAATTTGCAAATTATTTCAAGGCGATGAATTTATGTAAAATATAAAATGCAAAAATTTGCAGGAAAATAGAAACAGTGAACAAACTACCAACTTTTTAGTAGCTAAAACAGTAATTAAAATGTCACCCACCCACACACACTAAAATTCCTTAATCCTATATATTTATTTTTTTCCTGGTGAATTCCACCTAATATTCAAAGGTTATATAGCCCCTTTCTAACACATATTGTAATTGTTTAAGAAGCTTGCATAGCACTCATTTCAGAGCTATAAGGAAAGTGCAAGAAGAGAAAATCAAAAACTCTTCTCACTTATAAGCATATTTTCAAATATCTTAAAGTCTTCAGTTAATTGAATTCATGGTGTATTAAAAATGCATTATAAATTCAAGTAGAAGACATGAAATAAAAGAAGCTAGCATGTGAGGAGGGGCAGGAAGAATTCCAGGCAGCAAAAAGAGTAAATAAAAATTCTGAGTTAGGGAAAAGCTTGAAACATTCACGAAACCTAAAGAAGGGAAACACAGTGACATCTATCTGTCAGACACTGTAGAAACTAACAAGCTAAAGATAATTGACAGTTTCAACATCAGATCATACTACATGTCTTGGATATGTCTGTATTTTTGCAAAGCTGTATTTTGGATGACGCTGTGATGAAAAGGAAGTATCCTGAAAAAATCAGTGTGGAAGAGGAAATGAGAGTAGTAGTTTCTAACTTGAATCCAAGATTTAAGAAAATGCACAAAATCCAACAGGCACACAGATCCCACTTGAGAAAATGCAAAAATGGGCACGTAGTTTTGGGTGTTAGAGCATGGTAAAGACACAGGGATGAATGAAGAATCAGAAGAGTGTCAAGATTGTGCCTTCTCCGAACATCTCAGGATAAGCACTTTTAAGTCCTTGCCGTGGGCTGAAAAGATAAAATTCAGTAGATGCACAAAAATCCAAACACAGACAGCCGGAGCTAACTGAGTATTTGTATTCTTTCCATGTAGTTGAGTATCTACCAAAAAAGCTTATGGATTGGGAGAGGGAACTATTTTGTCTAGTTTCCCAAGAAACAGATGAAAAATAATTGAAACTAATAACAGAATGTCTAATAAGAGTTAGATATTAACCATTGCTGACTTTAAAATAACCAGAACACTTTATGATCATAAAAAATAATAAAACTCAATATTGAGCATTAGATGGAGAACACTGATCAAAAAACTTATCACTATTGTCACTAATTTTTAAAATTTAGTAGGGTTATTGAACCTACATCTACATCTCTAGTACTAGGCTAAAGTTAAAAACAATGTTTTAGAACATTGCTAAATGTTCTAAATGAATGATTAAAATAATCATCCATTATTTTTTACTTTTTGTTTTACATAATCATGCACACACATAATTAATGGGAAGGAAAACATAGGTTTTATCATCTTGGATGATATTTGTTTCGAAAAGAAAAGGGCCAGATCTGACATCAGACTACAAAGAGTAAAAACTGAGTGTTTGAAAGTCAGGTGTAAGAGTACTTTTCCTAAATTGCTCTATTCTCTTTATGATACTCTTCCATTCTTCTACACAAGATGCCATATACCTTATAGCAGCAGCAGAAGGAAGAATATAGGACACAATACAGAACACTAAAAGAGAAAAGTTTATAGTTCAAAAATCCTACTTCAAAAATGATGCAGTCAAACACAGAACTTTAAAACATTTCTATTTCTCACTGGCGCTAATCTTATAGGATTGCTTTGTCCAATATGGTGGCCACTAACAACATTGGACTTTTGGAAATTAAATTTAATTAACTAAATTTAAATGTGATTAAAACTGAGTTTCTTAGTCACACTAAGCCACATTTCAACTGCTCAGTAGCCACATGTGGCTACTGGCTCCTGTATTGAACAGTGCAGATATAGAATATTACCACTGTTGCAGAAAGTTCTACTGGAAAGGGCTGCTATAGAATGAATGGAATATGGGAAAGCATTAATTTCCATACTAAATATATACTACAAGGCCATAGCAATCCTTTTTCTAGATAATTTTATTTTCTGCAGTATGCTTTGAAAACATACCAATAGACAAAATATGATACAGAATTTTTTAAAATCCATGTATATATTGGGAATTGTTATATGATGAATGAACCTCCATAATTAAATGGGGAAATGATGGACATTTTAGTAGATGTTATTAAGAAAATGTGCACAATATATGGAGAAAAATAAAATTAAAAGTAGACCCACCATATGATTCAGCAATCCCACTTCTGGATGTGTATCCAAAGGAAGTGAAAATGAGCTCTTGAAGAGATCTTAAAAATTGACAGACAAAGGCCCACCAAATTGATATTAAAATGGACAAAAGACATGAACAGACAGTACAAAAAATACATGTAAAATCTGCCCTCAAATATATGAAAAAATGTTCAAGCTCACTCAAAGGTAAGCCATGAGTATCGAGGATGATACTGCTGAACCAAACTTGGGGAAAAGCTTGTATTTAAAAGCAAGATGCTCCCATCTGTCAGTTTAATGCCTCCATGGCTTAAAATGGAATGTGTGAAATACAAGGTGTTTTATAAACTGGTAGTTTGAATTAGGAGGGGATTTAAAAAATATGCTGTAGAGAGATGCTGTTATAGAGATATCTATCTATCTATCTGTATATATATAGATATATAAAAAATATATGAATATATATAATACAAATTTTATATTATATAATATTATTGTATATAATATATATTTATATATAAATATAAAAATATGAATGCATATAAAACATACATATATATTGTATATGATATATAAAATATATTATAAGATATATAAAATATATATTATATATCATATATATGATATATAATATAAAATATATGATATATAAAACTATACGTCTATACATGTATTTTTTTTCTTTAGGAACACTTACTCCTGGCAGCTGGCTTGACTAATTCTCTCATACCTGTTCACACACAATAATACTCACGGTTCGTTAAAAGTAAAAAGCATGACAGCACATCCTGTTTGTGACGCTGGGGGAAACAGGTACTCTCATATATCATAAACATTAAAGCTGCCTGTTGTACTAGGTTGGGTTCTCCAGAACAGATGCCTTGATGGAGTTTGACGTGCAGGGATCAAGAGCTATGAAAAGGAGGGAGAAAGTAGGTTTGGATGGAGGGAGAAATTTAACTCCATGAAAGACCAGCAAAATCTCAGCCAGCCCACAGGAAGATCTGGAGCATACATAACTCCTGAGAAAGATCTTTTAGGAGCTGAAATGAACAGGTTTTTATAGCCCTGCTTTGATCGGTTATTCAATATGGGAGGCCCCTGGAAGGTTCTCTGCAGCTGAGTCAGATCCCAACAGTTTTAACAGTTGGGAGTCTGTCTGCTGACCACCGGGGCCACAGTCTTTCTTGAATGGGGAATCCGAGAGACTCTGTTTTCATCAGAGTACTTATAATAGGGATAGGAATGAGAATGAGAATCAGGAATAAAGAAGGAAAAGAACACAAAAGGGACCTGATGATAGTAATGTACCATTTCCTAAGGAGTATTATATTTTTTCACAGTAATTTTATTGAGATCCTAATGGTTTATAACATTGTGTAATTTTGGATGTACATTATTGTTTATCAGTTTCTGAGCAGACTTCATTGTGGTCACCCCAAGTAAACTAATTATTGTCCATCACTGCACATATGTGTCCCTTTCCCCTTTCATCCACCCCCACCCACTTTCCGCCCAGTAACCAGCAATCTGTTCTCTTTGGCCATGTATTTGTTATATTCCACATATGAGTGAAATCATGCAGTATTGGTCTTTCTCTGGCTGGCTTATTTCACTTAACATAGTACCCTCAAGTTTCATCCATGTTGTTGCAGATGGGACGATTTTGTCTTTTTTTATGGCTGAGTAGTGTTCCATTTTATATGTATAACATATCTTCTTTATCCAATCATCAGTTGATGGGAACTTGAGTTGCTTCCATCTCTTGGCTATTGTAAATAATGCTGCAGTGAACATAGGGTGCATAAATCTCTTTGGATCATTGATTTCAAGTTCTTTAGATAAATGCCCAGTAGTGGGATAGCTAGATCATAAGATATTTCTATTTTTAATTTTTTGAGAAATCTCCAAACTGTTTTCCATAGTGGCTGCACCAGTTTGCATTCCCACTAGCAGTGCATGAGGGTTCCCTTTTCTCTACATCTTCTCCAACATTTGTCATTTTTTGTCTTGGTAATTATAGCCATTCTGACCAGTGTAAGGTGATATCTCATTTCCCTAATAATTAATGATGTTGAACATCATTTCATGTGTCTGTCGGCCATCTGTATATCTTCTTTGGAAAAGTGCCTGTTCATATCCTCTGCCCATTTTTTATTGGGTTGTTTGCTTTTTGGTATTGAGTTGTATGAGTTCTTTATATATTTTGGAGATCAACCCTTGTTGGATAAGTGTTGTGTAAATATTTTCTCCGAGTTGGTGGGTTGTCTTTGTATTCTTAAGTCAACCTTACACACATGGGGTTATTTACATGACATGGGGTTAAGTCCTAGGTCAGCCTTTTGCCCTTTGGGAATTCACATCGTTTCCCGGGGCCCCCATATTCTGAACTAGTCTGTAAAACAACAATGATAATACTTTTCTTATAAGTGCTTCTGAAACACATGGCACTTCTGTTCCCTTTGAGGCTTGCAACTTTGTTTTAAGCATTTCTGTTCAATAAAATATTATATAGTGTACATGAACAGGCACAGGATATATTTTCTTTTTGGTTAAACGTAGAAAACATATTAGAAGTCTGATTATCCTAGTAAAAGCTGGTTATACCAAAGCTCGGTCAAAAAAAAGTTCAGATACCAAAGCTCAGTCAAAAAACGAATTTAGATACTGGAAGAGAAGGACTGAGGGTCATTAGAAAGTATTGTCAGGCAGATTAGATACCAAGTTCAAAGAAGTCAAGAAAGCAAGATCCAGAAAGACAAAGGAAAAGAGTATCATTTATTAAATACCTTCTGTACGCTAGGCACTGAACTGGGCATTTAAAAGTATTTTTATCACTTATATAGTAATACCTTTGTGAATTATGAATAATTACTCCAAACTTATAGAACAGGAAACTGAAGTAGAGTAGCAAGTTAAGTCGTCCAAGACCAAACAGCTAGTAAATGGTAAATTCTATATTCAATTCCAGTCACTCTGATCCCAAAGCATTTATTCTTTTCGGTTAACAATTTCACTGTTGAACACTAACTTTAGGTCAAAATCTGCCTATATTTTTTGATCAGTGCACCAAACAATGGGTAAATAAAATCCTTTATTCTTGGCTGTGAAGCCTTGTTATTTTCCTCAAAAACTGGCATGGTACCTAACTGATATTCTATTGACTGGATCATTGGTCAAGTAGGCAGTGGTTATTCATTTTTTCCTCCTAAGTATATATCGCTTGGGATATGAAGTAAGAGATAAGGTTATAAGAAACTGAGCTGGTTGTCAAAGTGGTTAAGGAACAATGTTGAAACAGCCCAGTGTGAAGTCAAGGAAAATGGGAATGACTACACTTGAAGGCAAAATAGAAAGGGAGCCAGGCAGAGAGTGAAGCCAAAACACCAAACCAAATGCTCTGGATTTAAAAGTGGAAACCACATGCTAGCTTATAGGTTGGAAACCAGACACAAAACTTAAGTAAACAATGAGCTACTACTGCATTCCTTTTTGAATGGCCAAAATCCAAAACACTGACAACAACAAATTCTGATGAGGTTGTGGAGCAGCAGGAACTCTCATTCACTGTTTGTGGGAATGCAAAATGGTACAGACACTTTGAAAGTCTGATGGTTTCTTACAAAACTAAACACATTCTTACCATATGATCCAGCAATCATGCTCTTAATGGATAAATAAACTGTGGTACATTCAGCCTATGAACTATTATTCAGCACTAAAAAGAAATGAGCTATCAAGCCATGAAAAGATGTGGTGGAAACTTAAATGTATACTGCTAAGAGAAAGAAGGTCACCTGAAGAGGTTACATACTATATGATTCCAACTCTATGACATTCTGAAAAAGACAAAACCTTGGAGACAAAAAGATCAGTTGTTGCTAGGGGTTAGGGGCAAGGGAGGAATAAATAGGCCAAGCTCAGAGGATTTTTAAGGCAGTGAGAATACTCCGTATGATAACATAATGGTGGATACATGTCATTATATATTTGTCCAAACCCATAGAATCTACAAAACCAAGAGTGAATCGTAATGTAAAGTATGAACGTTGGATGGTAAGGATGTGTCAGTGTAGGTTCATCAGTTGTAACATGTACCACTCTGGTGGGGATGTTGATAATGGGGGAGGCTATGCACGTGTTGAGACCGGGGGTATGTGGAAAATCTCTGTACCTTCCAGTTAATTTTGCTGTGAACCTAATTCTGCTTTAAGAAAGAAAGCCTATTTTGAAAAAAATAAAAACAACTATTAAGTAAATTCGGGTAAGGGATTTTCTGTGGTGTCAATGTAGTTGCAGGGACCTTTTCTGGGATATTCTAGGACTCACTTTTAAGTGGAATGAGAGCTAGTAAGTGCTCTAAACCAACCTGTTCAATTCACTGCTCTGAAGCTCCTTAAAAGTTGTCTAGTGTAACATTCTTAAGGTCAAATGTATTTGTAAAATGAAATACAGCATTCTTGGAGAATCACAATATACATCAATATAGTAAAGTTTCTGGGAAATCTGAAAGTTCAAATGTTTGTTTAAATTTGCATAGCCCTGTGTTTCCCAAATCTGCCTGAGCACAGAACACTTTTTTTATATCACATTTGTATCATTTTATTAAAGGCTGGTATGGGAAAAGCCAAACAATCCCACATTTTTTCATTACGCAGTTCTTTGCTACTTTTGTCAAAGTTCAGGCCGAAAGATATAGATCTAAAATCTGAACAACTTTATTTTTCGAATTTTTGAAAACCTTTCTTGGGGCACTGGACAGCCTTAACTTTGAACTATGATTTTCTATAAAATATGTGTGACTACAATGTTATAAATTTTTTAACCAATTTTTATTTCTCTCACATATTATATAGTTCTCTGCCAAGCATACAGTAGTGCACAATAGTTATTGAATAAATTAATTGCATATGTTTCCTTAGCTTGGTGTATATTCCTTTCTTCCTTAAAATTTTCTAATATTTTTTCTACTGTAAAAATTATTCTTTCATTTCTGTTTTTTTCCCATAATTTTCCTCCTTCTATTCTTCTTTTCCTCCTTTCCTTTCCTTAAAATGATAAATGCTAAGTGTTTAAGATCATACAGGAGGATGATACTTTATTTGGAGAAGCAGAAAAGGTTTCATCTTGGCCTTCATATTAAACTTACTCTTGAAGGTTCCCATCATTATTGTTCTTCATTAATACACTGAAGTAGTGGTAACTTGCAGCACACTTTCTAACAATTTTATGCGTTAGTACACCCATAATAATGAATGTTACTGTCTGTAAATTATTCCAATTAAAAAACATGAATATATTAAAAAGGTATTATTTGAGTAGAAGTACAATTCTTGACTTTAAATATAGGCATGCTATTGTTTTTTAGAAAAATCTCTTTTTCTTAATAACTTTATTTTCTAAGGTCTTTTTAAATAATCAATAATTTTAATCAAAACAAATAAGAAATTGTAATATTGATGGTGAAAATGATAAGATTATGGGACCTGAAAAGTGTTGACTATTTAAGCTACTTTTTGAGAAAATAATATTTTGTTGTTGCAAAATAATATTACATATCTACAGTTGGCTCCCAATCACTTAGCTAATGAAAAGACATTTAATTTTGTACAAGTTGATTGCCACTAAATAATACTTTGCTTGTTACATAAACAATTTCCCAACTGTAGAACAGTTAAGTGGCAGAAGATCATGTTTACTATGTGCTCAGGCTCTGGGATCAAACTTTACTCAGGCACTCATTAGCCATGTGACTCTGGAAAAATTTCTTAGTCCTTCTAGGCTTTAGTATCTATAAGATACAAATAATAATTTGATATACCTCCTAGGTTTTTGAGAATTAAATCAGTTAATATCTGTAAGAGAATTTGAATAGTGCCTAGCACAGGGCTATCACACAAAGCATGTTGGCTGTAGGAGCACCACCCATGAGCAAGCAGGGCAAACATCCAGAAAATGGGAAGGATTCCTTTAGAACCTAGATCTTTGTCCATCTCTCCTTTCTTTCCTCTCTTCTTTGTGCCTTTTCCCCAATATTCTATTCTTTCTCATGTTCATTTACTTCCACTTGTCTATTTTGAGAAGCACAGTGTGGGAATAGATAAGTTTAGGATTTGTGACATTAGAGTCAGACTGAGGGAAGGAGAAAATAGACAAGAATGAGAAGAAAGAGAAAAGTGAACAGGAAATGAATACTCAGATGAAAAAAGAAAGACATGGAGTTGAGTGAATAATTTTATGGAGTTACAGCCTTACAGGTTCAGAATTCCTACTTCTGAAATATTCAATATCTATTGCACAAGATGGACTACTTGTAGGATCCATAGAATGGTAATGAAATCGATTTTTTTAAATTATTGAACTGATTTTCACTTGCTTATGAGTGACACTTGATTTGACAGTTTCAGCATCCTGACACAGTCAGTACTAAGCAATTATTAGAGCTTCTACCTCACTTGTTTCCTTCGTTACTACGAAATTATTTTGATGGTTATAAAATATCATTTGCTATAAAGATAATATGGTTTTGCATAAGTTAAGCTATATTATGGGAGATATTTATTTATGATTTACAGTTCTTCTTAATTGAGTTTCTATTATTTTGCAAAAACTGCATTTCAGAATGTTGAAAGATGTTGTCCTTCTATGATTATAGAAATTGAACTTTTTTTCTAATGAAATTCAATACCAATATGGGGATGTGATAAAAATATATTCAAGCAATATTACAAGATAAAGCGTGATTAATTGAGAGTATTGATTCATTTGAAGGCAAAAATTATTAGAAAACAACTGAAAAGTAGATTTTAGAAGATAATTAACAAAGAACTTCATGAAAGAATTATCATCTTCGGAAAAAAATCACTGTTAAATAGTAATACAGGAAACTTTCACAGTATGCAAATAAATATGGTATACAGTCTAAAAATTAATCAGGCTGAGAAGCAAGTTAAATAAGTAAAACAGATGGTAATGAAGACAGTATTCATACCCATAGTGAAGAGTGACAAAGAAAATGACTCAGACACCAGGTAATGGAAATAACAATTATACTTAATAGCAGACAGCAGCGTAGGTGTGAGCTGCTACCTACTTGAACAGAGAAGAGACACAGTATTCAGAATCTGTTTTTTTAAACTGTAAAATATAAAAGAAAAAAGGAGATAAGGAAAAGATGTAGTTTATTCTAGAAACATAGCAATGAAAAATCTAATAATCAGATCAAAGGACAATTCAAATGTGGTTTATTGACAAATCTAGAAACAACTATATACTTGAATTTTTTTCCCAAATGTCTGCATTTTGAAGACACTACTGTTATTATGATGATGTTTACAGTACAAGTGCAACATATGTTAGTGGGAATGATATATTAGAAAAAATTAACTTGGAGAATAGCTAAAATATAATGAGATAATTGCAAAATAATACACAGTGTATTTCAAAGACAGTGTGAAAAAATATAAAACATCTCACTTATAGTCCTTTTTTTGATTACATGTTGGATTGAAAATATATTTGATATATGGGTTAAATAAAATATATTACAAAATTTAATTTTACCTGTTATTTTATTTAGTTTTTTAAAATGTGGCTAACAAAAAATGTAAAATTAAATGGATATCTCTAATTGTATTTCTATTGGACAGAACTGATAGAGATAGTGGTTTGAAAATCATAATATAGTTTCTTGGGAGATGGTTTCATATACTCTTAATTAAATTAAAATTGATTTTTTCTTATGACACTGAATTCAGGCCTTCTCCATGACAATCATGAAACTAACAAAGGCATCTGGATAATATTTTGAAGCTCAATAAATTGATTAATTTTTTTACATTCTATCCCTGTATTATTTATGTATATTATAGTAACTTTGAATAATTTAGATGTGAATTTTAGCCCTACCACTTCCTAACTCTCTGAGATCTCTAAACCCTCTAAGCCTATGTTTTTCATCATTTAGTTAAAAGAAAGAAAAGGCCCTTAGTATTATATGATAGCTGTTTGAGGGTTTTAATTATTTAAATAATAATGAATTTGTTCTACATTCAGTTCATCAGGAATTATTATTATTAGCTATTATTGCTGTTATTGATATTGGTAGAAACTTTAGATTTTTTCTGAGCTTATGAGTATGTGGAATGGCTGACAGACTCTATTGATGCCCTTTTTTTTCCTACCAATGCTATAAAGGGCACAACAGGAAAATCACCAGCTAGAGCATGAAGGTAAAGCTATTTTACATTCATCTTCCCTTCAGAAGGAAATATTGAAATGTCAGTTGCTGTGCTGCCTGGTACACTGTGAAATCATTTACTGTCCGTTGGGATTATGAGACATGGTGATGCACTGCCTTTTCTGAATATAACTTCCCTGAGAGAGTTGCTGCAACACGGCCATCTGCTTGGGTATCCTGGCTGAGACATATTATACAAATCTACCTTCCTTTCCCTTATTTCTCGATTTTTACATCCATAAACCAATGTTTTAAAGTATTTTTCTCAGAGCACCCAAATCAAGAGAGGAATGGATTTACAGTCAAGACACCTAGTTTCTATTCCAGGCTCAGCCGCTAATGAATTCTGTGACTTTGGCAGAGTCATTTAATTTCTCCTGCCCTTAATTCCTTCATTTAGACAATTAGGAGTTTGAACTGAATTTTTAAACTTCCCTTTCAAATAAAATTGCCTAAACTTTTCTGTCATGTTTGAATAAAACAATAAAAATATTGTTATTGTATGATTTTTCTATCTCCCTGATGTTACCAGTTTTATGTCTCTTTTATTGATTCATTCAACAATTATTTGAGGGCCTGCTTTTGATAGTGTTCTAGGTGTTAGGAAAACGATAGTAAGCAAAAAATATATCTGTATGAATCTTGCAGTCTAATGGGATAAATAAATATTAATCAAATATTTACACCCACGTCTCCACACAAACACACACGATGTGATTACGACAAGTGTCACGAGGGCATAAAATTCAGTGATGTGAGAGTAAAATGGAAGTATGTGGCTTTTTTAGGTAAGTAAGTGAGATATGTGTGTATGACCAAATATTATTTATTTTCCTTTTAGAATATTATCTATTCTAGTTAATGTACTGTTTATTCATTCAAATTTTGAGTCTAATTCTAATTATATTCCAGGCACTGTGTTAAATACATCAATTTATAGCAATGAATAAAAGTTTTATGGAGCTTACAGTGTAGTTAAAAAGACCATAGTAAATAAGAGAGCTCTGTTTCCACTTAAGATGTAGAAAGCAAGATAATGTGACTCCCATCCTACAACTAAAAATAGGCAAAAAATTTACAAAAGCATAACTTTTCTCTAAGGTATAGAAGACTTGTTGTTAGAAAATGTTGATAAATTACCTAAGATAGAGTTGAGCTGGCCTATCAGTTTAGAATAATTGAGAGCCACAGACATGCAGAGATCTCTTCCCACAGGCTTCCTCCAGATGCTCAGGAAAAAGATTGGCCAGGACTAAAGACAGGAGTTAGTGCTCTTTGTGGTACAGGCATGCATGAGGTGATTTTCAGCCATGCTGATCCCCTGAACCCTCCCCTCAAAGGAAATGAGTCTTTACCTGCTGAGGTAGAGTTGAGGACAGCAAATCCTCTCAACCCTAGGCCTTCATAGGAATCATAGAAGCAAAATCTGTTTAAGGATAGGAAATTCTCTTTGTTGATGCCATACAGCAGGCAAATACATACAGCTTCTAGAGGAAGGGTAAAAAAATAGAGGTCCCTTGCATCTAGAGAAGGTCCACGAAAACCTCTTGGACCCTGGATCCTGCACCAATATAAAATAGAAGTTTGCTACTACTTAGAGAGGGGCAGGGAATTCTCTTCTTCCCAAAACCCAGCACAGATAGGAATCAATTTTCTGCCACAGAGAGGAAGGCCAGAAATACAGAGAAGGTGCTGTTTATCCCCATGGCCGGGTTACACAGATCCTTACCAAGACTGAGGCTGCACCAGGAGAATTGCCACCATCATAAACCCAGCGCAGAGTTAGTTACATGCTAGAGCAGTGTACTGCTACAGGGCAAGAGCATGGAAAGAGAAACTACCTCTGTGGCAGAGCTGCGCAGAGGCAACTGAAAGCTGAAGGTGGAACAGGAACACAGAGAAAACCTTGCAGACACCCCAGGCCTAATGCTAGGAACAAAGAAATAATAATCTACTGCTGGAAGAATTTGAGCCAACGCTATGTGAACACAAGGGGTGGGGCCACTTCTAATATTGGGCCATAAAAATTGACCATGAATCGTTCTCCATTCTCTTTCTCTTTGTACCGTCTTGAGCCAAATGTGTACAGTGACCTTGAAAGACTCATGGTGAAGATGGCATAGCCATTTTCCATCATGATGCAAGGAGATTGGTGTCTTGTCTTTTCTTGGAAGAGAAGAAACAACAGATCAGGGACACCAACTGAGCTTTATATGAGCTTGAAATCAACTCCTGTTATGATTGAGCAACTAATCGTTTTTGTCTGTTACATAACAGTAGAACTTCCTTAATTAATACTGAAATGGTACTTCGAAAGGAAACGATTCCATAGTATAATCATATATTACATGGGACTGGCTTAGCAATCAGAAAGCAGTGTCTAAGAAATTGATATCAGAGCTCAGAAATATGTCAACTCCTTGTGCAGTGGCAATACCTGATTTAAAGCTGTTGTCCTTGATAACTTAGATTGACCATATGCCAATTAAGTCTGTAGCTCTGGGAATGTGAAAATTAAAGTGATAGTGTGCGTTGGCTTTTATTTTACGCTTCCAGAAAGATATTTCATAGAAATGATAGGTTCAGGAAAGAATTAGGTAGCTTACAAAATGAAATGAAAGTAAAGAGTCCTAATATTTGGAGACTCTCAAAAGTTTGGAAAAATCTGGCTGCTTCTGGACTCCCAACAGTTAGATTTAAGCAATAGATTTGAGTGACAGATTTCTCAGGAAAACAAAATAACACAGCCTTGTGCAAAGCTCAGCTCAGATTAAGATTTTGTAACCTAAATAAGCCTATTATTTCGGATAACCTCAAGGTGTTCAGCATTAAAGAAAGAGAGAGAGAGAGGCTAATCTTGGATGAAAATAAATGAATAGAATTTAGGATTAGAATTAGGAAATAATTTTGCATGTGGTTAGGTGAATCCTGTACATAGAATGGACAGGAAGCAAATACATCTGAAGCTCAATACGTTTTTGAAGAATTGTCTTGTCAGTTGATCAAAGCAGACTAAAAAATATCATTGCTTATTTGAACCTTAAAGCAACACTCCACCTCCAAACTTGAACCAGTAAGAAGTGCACCATAAAAACTGGGCAGCCCCCAAAGAAGGCATGAGCCCCAACAGTCACTTCAAATATATATACAGATAATAATGGAAAAGGAACAGTCCCACAGGGTGGCATTAGGAGGCTTTGGAGAATAGTGTACAAGTGAGGTACTCTCACAGAGCAGAATGAGGATCCGATCATGCTAGGGTTGAGAGATTTTCCATATTAGGCCCAGGAGAAATTTCTTGTTGCTATGGTACAATGATTGCTGTGTATTTCTATTTCTTTTGTTTCTCTTTCCTTCCTTCCTTCCCCCCACCTCCCTCCCTCCCTCCCTTCCTTCCCCCCCACCTCCTTTCCTTCCTTCCTTTCTTTCTCGGCGGTTTTAATTGCAATTATTCTGGTTTTGCTACACCATTGTATACTGGGTGTGTATTGAGGAGAGTTGGGGGCAGATAAGTTCTCTTTATCATGCATAGGTTATCAGATCATAAACCACCATCTTCAAATATTAAGAAAGTGACTGTGAATCACCCAGAAATTCTAAACTTTGGTTTGGATAAAATGACTGGATGATAGAGTTGCATTGTTTGAGAAGGTAGTGTGGAAAGGAAGGTAAAACAGACATTCAGTGAGCAGAAAACCAAAGTGTAACAACCACTGACCAGTTGCTATGATTCTACTATATTTTTTAACATACTTTTAACGTCTGTTTGCTTTTTTTTCTATTAAGGATTTTTGAGTTGATATTTACAAATGGAATTGATGTATATTTTTCTGTCTTGTGCAATTTTTATCAGGTTTAGGCATCAAATACACTTTTTTAAGGAATAGAATTCAGTGTTTTTAGTGTTCTAGGCTATGGAAACAAGTCAGGTGACCTAGGATTTATCTAGTCTTTGAGGTTTAATAGAATTCCCCTGAGAAACATCTAACCTCGTGCTTTATTAATTTGGTTGTGAACACTTTCTCTAATTCTCCTGCAGGAATTTGTTTTTACTATCTCTATACCTCCACCAGTATCCACTTTGTTGTTTTTAGTGCCATTGAGTCGATTTCGACTCCTAGGACCCTGTGAATGGCAGGGCAGAACTTTGCCTGGTCTTTTTACACCATCCTCTCACCTTCTGGCGCTATATCAGACAATGCTCTGCTGCTATTCACAGGGTTTTCATGGCCAATTTTTTCAGAAGTGGGTGGTCAGATCTTTCCTCCTAGTCTTATTCTGGAAACTCCGCTGTAACTTGTCCGCCATGGGTGACCCTGCTAGTATTTGAAATACTGGTGGCCTAGCTTTCAGCATCACAGCAACATGCAGCCGCCACAGTATGATAACCAACAGACGGGTAGTGTGGTTCCCTGACGGAGAAACAAAACCTTAACCACTAGACCACTAGTGTCCACTTAATAAATACTAAATACGTTTTTTAGATACTATTTATTATAATCTAAATTTTCATATTTATTTATGAACTTTTGTGTAAATTCATCTCATGATTTTTAAAAATTTTCCTATCACTCAATTATATTTTCTCATTTACTTACCTCTTATTTTGCATGTTTGTGCTTTCCACCTTGTTTCTTGTCAATATTTGATTTATTTTATTTTGTCAAAGAATTAGTTTTTGATTTATTCAGTAGTTCTGCTACTTTTCTTTTTTAGTTACCTTCTACTCTCATTTGTATGTCTCCCTCTTTTTTTTGTTTGTTCTTTATGTTTCCATTGGGGTATGTGTATGTATGTGTGTGTGTATGTATTCCAACAGCCTGTGCATGGGATTCTGTTTACATTTATTCATTCATTAAATAGACATAAATAAGACTACAAATTATAATGTTCCTCTGTACTTCTAATATTTGGATTATTAACAAAAATTTTTACGTAATTTCTTTGACTCCTTGTTATTAGAGAGAATATGTTATTTTTCTTATCCCTTTCAGTTCACCCAAATTTTGCTATTGTATTTTTATTTTGTCAAATATATAATATTTACATACCTATTCTTAAATGTTATCCCTACTTTTTAAAGAATATAATTAATACATTCAACATTGAAACCCAGCTGTATTGCCAGAATTTAATAGGATGAATCTTGTCCTTACTAGATTCTTTAGAAAAGATTTTAGAAATAGTATTCCATGAATTTTACCTATTTATTTACTTATTTGTTTACTACAGCTCTCCTATATATATATATATATATAGATTAGATTTTTTCCTTTAGTAAAATATATATGACATAAAATTTGCTATTTTAACTATTTTAAGTGTATATTTCAGTGGACTTAAACACATTCACATTGTTTAAAAAAAAAATCCCTACAATCCATCTCCAGACATTTTTCATCTTCCTAAACTTAAACTCCATGCTTATTAAACAACAACTCTCCATTACTCCATCCCTCCAGCCTCTGGAAACCACCATTCTACTTTCTGTCTCTATGAATTTGACTTCTCTAGGTAACTCATATAAATGGAATTATACAGTGTTTGTTCTGATGTAACTGGCCTATTTCACTTATCACAATGTCTAAAAAGATCATCTGTGTGTAGCATACATCAGAATTTCCTTCCTTTTTGAGGTTGAATAATATTCTACCGTATGTACATTCCTCATTTTGTTTATCCATTTATCTGTCAATCTACAATTGTGTTGCTTCCCTCTTTAGGCTCTTGTGAATAATGCTGTTGTGAACATGGGTATACAATTATCCATTAGAGTCCCTACTTTTAATTTTTCTGGGTATACACCCAGAATTAGAATTACTAGATCACATGGTAATTCTATGTTTAATTTTTTAAGGAACCACCATACCAATTTCCACCATGGTTATACCATTTTTACATTCCCACAAGCAATGCAGAAGGGTTCCCATTTCTCCATATCCTTGACAGCACTTGTTATTTTGTTTGTTTGCTTTCACAATATTTATTCTGATATTTGTGAGGTGATGTGTCATTGTGGTTTTGGTTTGCATTTCTTTTGTGATTAGTGATGTTGAGCATCTTTTCATGTGCTCATTGATCATTTATATATCTGCTTTGGAGAAATATCTATTGAAGTTCTTTGCCATTTTTGTAAATGGATTATTTCTTATTGTTGTTGTTGTTGCATAGTTGTAGGAGTCCCTTGTATATTCTGGATATTAATCCCTTTTCAGATAAGATATATGATTTGCAGATATTTTCCCCCATTTTATGGGTTGACCATTCACCCTGTTGATAGTGCCCTATGAAGCATAAAAAATTTTAATGTTGATGAAGTCAAATTTATCTAGTTTTTTATAATTTTTGCTTATGCTTTTGGTGTCATACCCAAGAAATCAGTGCCAAATCCAGTGTCATAAAGCTTTTCCCCTAAAAGTTTTATACTTTAACTTTTACATTTAGGTCTTTGATCCATTTTTAGTTATTGTTGTATATTGTTTAAAGTAGAACCCATCCTCATACTTTTGCAAGTGGGCATACAGTTTTCCCAACACTATTTGTTGAAATGACTGTCCTTTCCCCATTGAAAGGTATTAACACCCATGCCAAATATCTTTTGACCACATATGTGAAGGCTTATTTCTGGGTTCTCTATTCTATCCCATTGGTATATATGCCTAAATTTACGCCACACCACATTGTTTTGATTATTGTAGTATTGTATTAAGTTTTGAAATCAGGAAGAATGAAACTTCCTACTTTGTTTTTCTTTTTCAATATTGTTTTGCTATTTGGAGTCCATTGAGATTCCATATAAATCTTAGGATGAATTTTTCTACTTCTGTAAAAATAGTCATTGGGATTTTGATAGGGATTGCATTGAATCTGCAAATTGCTTTGGGTAGTATTGACATCTTAACAATATTAAGTCTTCCAAGCCATGAACCTGTGATGTCTTTCCCTTTATTCATTTCTTCTTTAATTTCTTTCAGCACCATTTTGGTTGTTACATCCAGTGTATAATGCTTTCATCTCCTTGGTTAATTTTATTCATAAATATTTTATTCTTTTTTATGCTATTGCAAATGAAATTGCTTTCTTAATTTACTTTTGTGATTTTTCATTGACAGTTTATAAAATTGCAACTGAATTTTGAGTGCTGATTTTATATCCTGCAACTTCGTTGAATACATTTATTAAATCTAACAGGTTCTTTTGTATGTATGAACTCTTTACTCTTTTCTACTTATAAAATCATATTGTCTGTAAATAGAGATAGTTTTACTTCTTCTCCAATTTGGATACCATTTATACATTTAGTTTATATTTGTTTATTTCTTTATTTTTAACTTTCATTTATTTATATTTTACCCTCATTGCTCTGGCTAAGACTTCCAGTTATATGTTGACTAGAAGTGGTGATAGCAGGCGTCCTTGTCTTGCTCCTGATCTTCGAAGAAAAGCTTTCAGATTTGACCATAAAGTATCAAGTCAGTTTGGGTTCTTTACACCTTTATTATGTTGAAGTAGTTTTCTCTTTTCCTAGTTTGTTGAATGTTTTTACCTGAAAGGGTATTGAATTTTGAGAAACGCTTTTTTCCACATCAGCTGAGCTGATTAGAGGGTTTTTTTTCCCTTTGTTTTGTTAATGTGTTGTACTTCATGGCTGATTTTCATATGTTGAACCATTCTTGCATTCCAGGAATAAATCCTACTTAGTTATGCTGTATAATCCTTGTAATGTGCTGTTGACTTCTGTTTCCTGGTATTTTGCTGAGAATTTTTGTGTCAACATTCATCAGTGACATTGGCCTGTAGTTTTCCTTTCTTGTAATTTCTTTGTCTGGCTTTGGTACCAGAGTAATGATGGCCTCATATGATGAATTTGAAGTGTTACCTCCTCTTCAATTTTTGGAAGAGTTTGAAAAAGATTGGTGTTAATTCTTTAAGTGTATAGTAGAATTCACCAGTGAAGCCATCTGATCCTGGGTTTTTCTTTGTTGGGAAATTTTTGATGACTGATTCAGTATCCTAACTAGTTATAGGTCTGTTCAGATTTTCTATTTCTTCACAATTCAGTCTAGTAGGTGTTTCCTTGGTAGGAGTTTGTCTACTTCATGTTATACAAGTGCTCATAGTACTCTCTTATGGACCTTTTTATTTCTATAAAATCAATAGCAATATTTCCTCTTTTGTTTTTAAATTTAGTTAGTTGAGTCTTCTCTTTTTTTTTCTTTGTCAATCTAGCTTAAAGTTTGTCAATTTTGTTGATCTTTTTGTAGGATCAAATCTTGGTTTTGTTGATTTTCTTTATTGTTTTTTCTATTCTCTATTTTATTGATCTCTATTCTATTTTTCATTTCCTTCCCTTTGCTAGTTTTTGGTTTAGTTTGCTTTTCTTCTTATATTTACTTTAGATGTAAACTCATGTTGTTGATATGAGATTCATTTTTTTTAATGCAAGCATTTATAGTTATAAAGTTGCCTCCCTGTTTTCACTGCATCTCATAAGTTTTTGTATGTTTTGTTTTCATTCTCATTTATCATGAGATATTTTCTAATTTATCTTGTGATTTCTTCTTTGATCCACTGGTTGTGTAAGAGTATGTTTTTTAATTTCCACATATATGTGAATTTCCCAGTTTTCCTGTCTTCTGTTTACTTCTAGTTTTGTTCCACTGTGATCAGAAAAGGTACTTTGATTTCAATCTTTTATAAATTATTGACTTATTTAGTGGCCTAACATATGGTCTATTTTGAACAATGTTCCATGTGCACTTGAGTAGAATGTGTATTTTTCTGTTGTATGAAGTGTTCTGTAACGGTCTGTTATGTCCAATTGATCTATACTGTTAAGTCCTCTATTTCCTTATTGATCTTTCATCTAGTTGTTCTATTTACTGTTGAAACTGGGGTATTGAAATCTTCTCCTATTACTGTAAAACTACATTTCTCCCTGCAATTCTGTTAATGTTTTCTTCATATATTTAGGAGCTCTGATATTTGTTGCAGGTATGTTTATAATTTTTATATCTTCTTGATGAATTAACCCTTTTATATAACTTATCTTCTTATATATAATGTCTTTTTCTCTCAAAATAGTTTTTCACTTAAAGTTTATTTTTTTTCTGATAATATCGTCACCCAATCTCATTTGGTTACTATTTGCGTGGAATATCTTTTTCCATCCTTTCACTTTCAACCTATGCATGTGCTTAGATCTAAAATGAGTCTCTTGTAGACATCATGTTGTTGTATCTTGCTTTTTCCATCATGCCAATCAATGTCTTTAGTTTGGGGAGTTTAATTCATTTACACTTAAAGTAATTACTGATAGGGAAAGACTTACTATTGTCATTTTGTAGTGTTTTCTCTATTTCCCATAGGGTTTTGTTTTGTTCCTCATCTCCTTCATTTATGCTTCCTTTGTGTTAGATTGAATATTTTGTCATGACATGTTTTGATTCCCTTCTCATTTCCAGTTGTTTATAGTCTATTGATATTTTCTTTTGGTTACAATGAGAATTATATACAACATTAGTGTTATAAAAATCTATTTTAAACTGATACTATTTAACCTCTACCACTTTTATTTAGTCACAAATTACATCTTTATGTTAGATATGTTTATAATTTATATTAGATTTATAATTATGCATTTATAATTTATAATTATATTAGAATAGATTTATAATTACTTTTCTGCATTTATCTTTTAAATCCTGTAGAAAAATAAAAAGTGGAATTAAAAAACAAAATTAGAGTAATGCTAGCTTTTATATTTGTTCATGTATTTGCCTTTACTGGAGAAATTTATATTTTCATGTGGCTTCAAGTTACTGTCTAGAATCCTTTCATATCAACTTGAAGAACTCTTTTTGCTAAAAGAGCTAAAGACCTGTCTTGCAGGCCAGGTCTAGTGGTAATAAATTTCCTCAGCTTTTGTTTGTTTGAGAATGCCTTAATTTCTCTCTCAGTTTTGAAGGACATTCTTCTAGATATTGACTTCTCATCTAACAGTTTTGTTTATTTGTTTATTTACTTTCAACATTTTATTTTTTTGTTATTTTTTTTTAAAAGGAAATTTTATTTTATTTTATTTATTTATTTATTTTTTTATTTTTTGTGGGGAAGACCAGCCCTGAGCTAACATCCGCCGCCAATCCTCCCCTCCCTGCTGAGGAAGACCGGCCCTGGGCCAACATCGTGCCCATCTTCCTCCACCCTACATGGGACGCCGCCACGGCATGGCTGACAGGCAGCGCGTCGGCGGGTGCCCAGGATCCGAACCGCGAACCCCGGGCTGCCAAGCGCGGACCAAACCGCTGCGCCACTGGGCGGCCCAATTTTATTTATTTATTTTTTTTTATTTTTTACTTTCAACATTTTAAATATATCTCACTGCTTTCTGGCCTCCAAGGTTTCTGCTGAGAAATCCACTCATAATCTTATTGAGGATCCATTACTTATGATGGCTCACTATTCTCTTGTCCTTTGAAGGTTCTTTGTCTTTGTCTTTCAATAGTTTGATTACATTGTGTGTTGATGTGGGTCTCTTAATGTTTATCATACTTTGAGTTCATTGAATTTCTTCTAATGCTTATCCAATTCTTTCCTCAAATTTGGTAAGTTTTTGGCCTTTTTTTCTTCAAGTAAGTGCTATAATTCTTTCTCTCTCTTCCTTCTGGGACTCCCATATTGCACATCTTGGTCCACTTGATAGTGTCCAGCAAATACCTTAGGCTCTCTTCACTTTCTTTATTCTTTTTTTTTTGTTGTTCCTCAGGCTCAATAATTTCAAATGACTTGTCTTCAAGTTTGTTGGTTCTTTCTTCTGCCTGTTCAAGTCTGCTGCTGAATTTCTCTAGTAAATTTTTCAATTCAGTTATTGTAATTTTCATTGCCAAATTTCTGTTTGGTTCTTTTTTCATAATTTCTATCTCTTTGTTGATGTTTTCATTTTGTTCATATATAATTTTCCAAATTTCCTTTAGTTTTTTCTTTTCTCTTTTCCTTTACGTTTTTGAGCATATGACAATCATTTTAAAGTCTTTGTCTAGTAAGTCTAATACCTGTGTTTCTACAGAAAATGTGTCTGAAGATTTATATTGTCCTTTGAGTAGAACATATTTTCCTGTTTCTTTGTATTCCTTGTGATATTTTGTTGAAAACTGGGCAGTTGAAAAAGCAGTCACTTCCCCCAGTCTTTTCAGATTGACTCCATGCAGTTGAGGACCTTCACTAATTAGCAGGGCCTATTCTAATTCTTGAGATCAGTCCAGCATGAAGGTTGAAGGTCTTCTTGTACTTTTGGGGGGTTTGCTTCTTTCCTGGGTCTGTGTGTGCTTTTTCCAATTCTTGAGTATATCTGGATGCTTTTATCTTCATTTTCCTGAGTCTCACTCCTGCTTCTTTTCAGGGCCTTAATTCTCTACCAGTAACCTCTTGTTTCAGGCATCTGCAGGTTTGTAATCACTCTGTGACTTTCAGCAGCCATGCCCGCTGCCTCCCATGGTTTTTCCTAGTCTGAGCTCTGAGGTAGGTGATACAGAGACCAATCCCTCCAGAAGCCCTGAGACAGATTAGAATGCTGCAAATTAGGTCTGCTCTGCTCTCTCTCAGGTGAAAGGAAATTAACTGAGCAACAGGCCTCTGCTTTCCCTAAACCCCATGTGTTGTGGAGGAGGATGGCCCAGGGCAAATAAAAACACCATGAAATTTCCTACCATTTGAATGTGGTATTTTCATGATTGGATGTCAATTGGTTGCTGTCATTCTCTGACTGACTTCCAGATATTCTATAAAGTTATTTTGGCCAGTCTAGTTGTTTTTTAAATTGTTGTTTTTTGATTTAAGTTGTTGTTTGTTGTTTTGTTGTTTTAAATTGGTGTTGAAATTCTTGTGGGGGGAATGAGGAGTTGGAGCTTCCTAGTCCACTCTCTTGTTGATTGAGTATCCCTATAGCTTAGGTTCTTGAAAGGTATTTTTCCTTAGTATAAAATCTTTGGACTTCCCTATCTTCTCTTGCATTTCTTGACAGTATTGCTTCACTACCCCTCCACTTAGTTTGCATGTTGCTACATAAACCATCCTTGTTTTCTTTCCTTTGTAAGTGATTGGTGTTTTTATCTGGAAGTTTAGAATTTCTATTATCTCTACTTTTAAGTCTGTTACAAATATCTATCTCAAGATTCATCATACTGAGTCAATTTAACAAGATATAAGTGGACTTTTTCAAAATATTGATATAGATCATCTTTGAATTCCACAGACTTTTCTTTGATTATAATTCTAAACATTAGTTCAGTTTTATTCATGTAATTTCTTCTTCAGATATTCCAATGATACTTATGATAGGTCTTTGGTCTCTGTGTTCTAAATCTACAGCTTTCTCTAATCTGTTTTCGTTTCTTATTTTATTTTGTTGTAGTTTCTTCATTGCTTTTACTCCTCTTCTCAAATTCCCTTATACATTCTGTCAAATCATTCTCCCTTGAGAATTTTTAAACTAAGTTTTTGTTTTTGGATATCTTTGTCTTTTCCTTTGATTTCTTTCCTCAGTTCAGGCAATTTGATTTCAAATATTTTTGTGTGTGTTTTACAGCTTTATTAAGAAATAATCCATATAGGACACAATTCACCAATTTAAAGCATATAATTCAAGGGTTTTTAGGATATTCCCAGAATTCTTCAACCATCACCACAATCTAAATTCAGAACATTTCATCACCCTAAAAAAGAAACTGATACCCATTAGCAGCTACTTCCCATTCATGTCCCCAGTCCAAGATAACCATTAGTCTACTTTCTATCTCTAATGATTTGCCTATTTGGGACATTTCATATGAATAGAAACATATAATATGTTGTCTTTTGTGACTGGCTTCTTTCACTTAGCATATTATTTTCAAGGTTAATTCATGTTTCCTGTTTTTAGATTATTTGTGAATCTTTTATATTCTGAGTTGTTGACTTTCTGATTCATATTGTTCTTTCATTGCTTATTTAATGTTATTTAATTTATATTAGAGTGTTAATTTTTCTCTGCTTTTAATTGTTGTCAGTGTGTATTTTCATCTACTGAAAGGTTTTGACAGTCACTTTCTGCTTTCTTCTTGTAGTAGATCTGATGTGGATGCTGTATGACTTTTTCTGTGTATTTTTTTGTAGCTTTTATTTTTCTGAAACATTAATTATAGTTCATTATATGTAGATGAGGCTGAGTGGCTTAAATGGCTTACTAAGATTCTTAGTTCATGCTTACCATATTCTGATGACACAACGAAGCTTCTTTACTAATTGTTGCCTTTATCCTATGTATGTTGGGGGTAGGGAAGATGTAGAGTTTATTCTGATGCTGTAATATTCTTTTGTTTCTGAAGTTTTCATATTTTTCACTGCTTTTTTCCCTCTCTCTCTTTACCAAATAATGCTTCCTCTTCATATGGCCTCTATCATCCCTAGAAGTGATGTTTTCCACTTCTTTACCTCTGATTCCACACATGTTCTTTTTAGATTCTTAATAGCCTTTGTTCTGATCCACAGATATTTGACACGTTCCAATTTTTCTGTCATCTGGAGTCAGAATTTCTCCATCAAGGATGATGCTATCTGTGTTCTCCTACAGTAAGGACTCTGTTGCTCAATTTTTCATCAATAACCTTCCTGTTTCTCCACTTAGAAAAGAGCTACAGAGTGGGCTACATTGATTTTGGGCATTTTCCCCTTTATACATATAAATTGGAGTTTTTAGCAAACCATATCTCCAAGTTAAGCTCCAGGCATAGGTTATACTGGCTTTATTTATTTGGAGGTTGTGTGGGAAAACTTTATATTTAGGAGCCAATCACTGGTCTATCTAATATTTTCCTAAAAATAGAATATTTCCCCTCATTTGTTTTGCAAAATTAATAGATCCTTGTGGCAAATGAACTAAACGATCTTACAAACAATATTTTTATGTAACTCTTTGTGTCATTGCCCTAACATTTGACTGATTTTACTATCTTATACAAAAAACACTGTAGATTTGGGCTAAGTTTACTAGTGCTTATCATATCAATTTTTCCTTTTCTTGTACAAAAGAGACTGCATGTTCAATATTTCTTTTAATTAGGTAGGGTCATGTGAGTATTTCTGGTCATTAAAATGTGAGTGGAAGAAATGTGCCATTTCTAGACTAAGACAGAAAATAAGTCATTAACGTGTTCTATTCTCTCACTCTTCCTCTTCCAGAACAATAATGGAGAAGGCTTTATCTCATTAGAGTAGAGCCACAAGATAGGAGTGGCTTGAATTTTTGAGTTTCCGCATGGGAGACAGCTTGTGTTGAGAAATGCCTGAAACCATACTGAACTTAGAATGAGCAAGAAACATCCTTTTCCTTTGTCTAGTCACTGAGATTTTTTACTACAGCATAGGTCTAGCCTCTCCTTATATATATAGTTTAGACGTTGAAACAACCTCCTTAGAGCAAAATAGGTATATAGGTTAGGCTTGTACTTTTCACAGAGAAAAAAATAGACTTTAACCACATAACTCAAATAATCATTAAACTGGTGAAGTTCTTTAGTGGAAAAGTTAAAGGAAAGTCCTCATACATAAGGCAATCAGGAAACTGAAAGCTGTATCCTTCTGAAAGTCACATTTTTCTATGTATTAACCGTCAAATAAAATGGCATACTGTTTAAAGTAGAAATCTGCTACTTAATTTAGTATCTTAAAAGAATGAACAGGCAGCAATATTTACATATCAAGTTTGCTGAAGGGAGACATTGAAACTTGGACATTTGTGAGCAGTACTTATAAGACCTTTGCATATCTCCAAATTTGTGAAAATCACTGAAATATATAAACCCCCTCATAAAATATATTATTTTAATGAACATTTAGATTAAATTTCAAAACTTCAAGGTACAAAATATTAGCATTAATTTGATTTTAATTGATTTAATTTGGTATTGAATTAATTTGCTTTTTCTAGTAAGTAAACTATATTCTATAATTTAATGTGTCATTATTGTAGTGACATTATTTATGAACTTAAACTGAATTGGGAAAGCTAAAACAGCAATGGTAAATAATTGTAAAGGTCGCTGTATCTTATGTGTATGTGTTCACTACAAACAACAAGAATGTATATTTAGAAACAGATTTTCTTCCGTTATTGAATGGTTTAATTCTAACTGAAATTTATTCTCTCCATGGCTCATCTCTTCGTGTTTTCTACCTTGGTGGGGAATACTTTCTCAGTTATGTATTCAGCTGATGCCTCCTTTCCTATTAACTTCACATTATGCAAATTAAAATGCTTCTTAAAATTCTTGAACAAATCTTTGCTCATAAAATTGTTTCCTTCAAATGCTGTGCTGGTACCTTCAGCACCTGTGGTTACATGGAAACATTTTTTTTATAGCTTCTGGCTTCTTGCTAAATTATATTTGCATCCAGAATCACATGTCTCCTGTGCATATCTTCATAACACACATTAATTATCTTTTTAACTTTCATAAATTATTCTCTTTTAAGCTGTAAACAACTATGTACAGGCTGGAACATTTTATAAAATAATTTCTATGTATTTCTATATGGAGCATGTAGAGTTCTCTGAGTCACAACCAGATTTATCAAAACCTTCTATATTCTAGTTAAGAAGCTTTGCTTTCACAGTTTCATTTTCATATCTTGCTTTTCTATGTGATTCTCAAAAATACATTTTACTATTTATTATTTTCTGCTTTAACCCAGGGTACTAGATATAGAATAAATAGTCGAAATGAGCAAAGCTGCACTGAAACAGATTTACTCGTTATTTAAGTGAAATGATCCTATAATAGAGCCTCAGGCATTCCACAAAATATTGCAAATATATAACTATCACATTATAAACACACACGAGTGCATAAATACACATGCATCATAGAATTCCTTAGTCTCTGCTCAATACTGAAACAGTTGTTTTTAATTTTCCTAAATGCCAAGAATGTAGTGTATTTGTATTTAACATATTACTTTTAAAAATTTGGGTAGATTTCAAACCATTCTCATCCCTCTAGCAGGGAGGGATGAGCAGGTAGGTACTTGTTTCTGTTCTCTAACTCCAGGTCACACCAACAAAAGCTGGTCTTTTTAAATATATAGGTCTCTTTTACTTATTTGTTTTACATAAAAAACAGGCTACACAATAATTACTTAAAGATGGAATCCACGTTACTGAAGCAGCAAAGGTACTACAAGCTTTTAGTTCATTTGGGTTCTATATTATAAAATATTGATTTAAAAAGTGGACAATCCCACCCCAAAATTTGATCATCAATGAGACAGTCATCGAACTCACAATTTATTGAAGAATAACTTTTCCAATATTTTTCAAGATTGGATTTTATGCTCCAAATCAACACTGGCAATATCTTCAAGTTTCTTAAAATGGAAATTAAATCTGTCAAAGTTTTTAATCACATAATTTATTCCAGGCTCTCTTTTTATGATGATAAGCTAATATAGAATAGACTTGAAACTGTTCTTTTGTAGTCAAATGTTTTCAAACACATTTAATTAGGCCATTTTTTTCAGTCTGATATCAGCAAATATGCTCCAAGGAGTCGGATCAAACCCTCCTGATGAGGCATCTAACTTTTTTTCCTCTTATACAGGGTTGTCTGTGAGCAGATCCCCCTATAATCTGCAGTTCCTCTTCAGAATTTTATATGCTAACAATTCAATTCAGCACGTACTATAGTGAGAAAACTTGTAAAAGTGCATGAGTGTATAAATTAATTAATTTCTGAATATTTTTGTCGTTCACATGAAGACTTGTCCCTGAGATATGGATGTCAATTTTTTGGCAATATACTATTCAGTCAGATATAGGTTACAAAGTTGTTTCATGGCAAAGTCACTCTCTAGTCTAGACCAGTGGTCCTCAAATATAAACTAGTATCAGAATTATTTCAGAACTTTTATAAATATTTAGATGTTTGCCTGATTTCTTGTGGTTTTTATTCAGCAGTTTGGAAGGTGTTTCACAATATTTTATAAGATCCTTCAAATAATTAGTTTGAATACAAATATTTGAGAAACTTTGCTCCAAACAAAATTCTAACCATTTGAATACCATACCAGGAGTCAGAAGTAACACAATCAGCACAGCTAGTCACTTCAAGTTTTGTTGTCATGCCTGTTTTGGATCCTCTTTTTCCATGGACCACCTGCTTTTGCGTTTGAGAGTTTGGCAGTTTGATCAATAGGCAGTTTCCGGCCTCTTGATCCCCACATACTCGGTGAAGGGGCTTGGGTAGGGCCAAGAATCTTCATATTATAACAAGTTCTCCAGGTGAATCCCTTATGACTCAAGTCTTCCAATGATGGGTAGGGGGTAATTTTCATTTATTCGTTAAGTGAATACTTTGACTTCTTGCCATTCTTAGTATTTCCCTTGATTTCTCAAGGCAGATGGTTTTAATTATCCTATATCACACCTCAGACTTGACTTATGTTTCTTCACCCAATAATAAGATGGAAGACGTGTCACAAATATAATTCTCAAGACTGTGTTAAGGGCCACATTAGTTAAAAGGGTACATCCTTTCTCGTATTTACAAGGGCTCTTTCTCCCACTGAAGAAAGGAAAAGTGAAGGGAAATAAACACACACTTCACATACCATCTCCCTCTTCACTTATTTAATCCTCCACGTAACCTAGTCTTTATTAACGATGATTTGCATTTAAGGAGATAGACTTCCCAACATTATAGGAATTTGACCAAGTTCATGATGTCAATAAATGGCAGAAGTGGGATACTAACTGAGGTCTTCCTGATGTCAAGTCCCATGAACTATTTATTGCACTATGCTACCAAAAGAATGGAAACTTCTTATGTAATGCTAGACTTGATTCATCATTTGATCCTTTTCTTGGTAAGACTTGTACTGCAAATATCTGAAATTTTGTTTAATATGAATATTAAAATTTGCAGCTATTTTAAACTTAACTCCATTTTAGACTTATGTCCTAAAAATTATTTTATTATTGTAGTATGTTCCCAATTTCTTAGAATATTGGAACAAGAATTTTAATATTTTAAGAAAATACAGGGTTAGTAGTATCTCACGAAATTTTCAGGAGATGAATTTGAAGGCAAAGAATGAAACAAAATCTGTAAAGGGTTTTCCCAGAACATTTGTGAAATAGGAAGAAAACTTACTAACTTTTATCATAATTATATAAGGTCCCTCACATGCTCGTCCTCCCTGTCTCTGATAGGCATAGTAAATGTAACATAATACAAGTTTATCAAATTATAAACTGTTTATGATATAAAGACTTGGATATAAAACTTGGGTTGCCTTCATAAAGTGTCTCCTGATACTGTGTTTCATACTCAAGTTCATCCAGAACCTAGGATTAGTGCTACGCTTGAGTGCATCATTTAAGCCATCTTTAAAAGGCACATTTCAGAAGGTTTAAATTTTTTTTTTATTTTTGTATTCTCCTTTAAGATAATGTTTCTATATCAGAAATCTTAACATTGTGTAAGTCTGCTTAAACCAATACCTCCCATTTATTTGTAGTCCACGTTAGAATAATGTGACCAACGTGGTGTTATGACAGCAATCAGACTTTGAAGCCCATAAATCATTTACTTTGTATTTCCTGTTCTGAATAATTTGAAGATTTCTTATGCTCATTTATTTTCCTTTTTCACCCTCTATTCTAGTCTCCTTATCTCATTTGGCTTTTCATATTTCTGTCCATTTTCCCAAAGAACTACGCTTAAGCAGAAGGTTAAGCTACATTAGCAACATATAGGCATTTCTATCAGCAGATACAAAATGTACACTAGCTCTTGTCACCTCTAATCACACTGACACTGTCAAGTGCTGTGCATTTACAATAGTTTAGTTTAGAGCACTTCAATTATAAATCCTTACAGTGGTGTGAATATTGGTTTACAGAAGAAGTCTCTAAGTGGACACCTCCTGGCACATGAAGGGTATAACTTTAATGAAAGAAACTCCCTGTGTACACTCTTTAACCATGTAAATTCAATTTGGATTACATGTGAAGGCTTAAAATAATTTCATTTTAGGTGAAGTGCTCTGGACTCTTTATGATGATTGTTGTATCTATGCCTGATTTCCATACTAGGTGCGTTATGTCTAATTATTGTAATTCTCTTTATAATGCATTCTGTTGTTATAGTCAAATGCTACGCTCAGTAAGCAGGCAAAAGTATCATAGAGGATGTTGAGAAATTAATGGCTACTATTTTTCAAGTAATAGATTGTTTTAAAAAGATTGTTTTGTGTTAATATTTAGCTTTTTGTGCACAATTTAAAGTAACATATTCTTTTAGATTAACCACTGAATATAAATACAATTCACTTTAACAAAACATAACGTTTGCAAATATACATCTTTGTTAAAATTAGAGACAATTATTTACTTTAAGATAAATAAGGGGTCCAGATTCTATTACACTTTAAATTACTCTCTTGTTGAGATTTTGGTAAGCCATCATATGTTATTTTCTTCTAAATTCTACAACAATAAAATGACATATATAAAACCGTTTTTAGAAAAAGCCTATGATTTAGATTATAAGCAGTTAAAAAAAAAAACACTTGTATGGTGTGAATAAATCATCCTGGATAGCTAATTTTGTTCAGCTATCTTTTGTTATTTCATTTTAACCTTTTGTTCACAGTCAACCATTTTTTCTGCTTCTTTTTCATCTAAAGCATGTCCATTATTGGCATATATTTGGAATAAATGGATTGTGTGAGAAAAAGTGTAACAGAAGGAAATGCACATAAGAGCCAAAATCTACTATGCCTATTTTTTTTTCCCTCTAGCACCTGCAATATGAGCATTGGCTTTGTCAGGGAATTAAAGTGGGCAGAATATTTAAGATCATAGAACATTTATTGTGTAACTGATTATTATCTCACATTACAGATGTCCTATACACTGTCTTCTTTCTGCTTTTGCTTATAAAACCCAGTAGGGCTGTGCTCCTTTCTGGAAGCTCTAAGGATGAATCTAATCCCAGGCTCATTCAGTTGGCAGGATTCATTTTCTTTCACTTATATGACTGGGAACCCATATTCTTGTCAGCAAAAGGCTGGTCTTTGCTCCTACAGGCCCCCCACTTTTGTTCTCATGTTTTCCATGTATCCCCCCTTCCTCCAACAATGGCTGTCTCTCTCATGCTTCAAATATCTCCCCTTCAGTTGCATCCTTCTGATGGAGTCCCAAAATAAAATGGAAACCATTGTCTTATTAAATTTTTCTTACCAATATTTAGTAATGTCAGTGTACGGTATTTGCACCTATTTTGTTACATTTTTTTAATTTCTTGTTTAAGATAGCCATTTTCTGACAAAAAAAATCTACAGATTAGTACACTGTTGTTTTAAACATCCTAGTTGTGGTGATTTTTTGCAGATGCCTCAGGAAACTAAGACATCGTGTATATGAAATTATAGAGGAGGCAAAACTAATCTATAGTCACAGATAGCAGACATTGTCTGAATCAGGGATTAGGGAAGAGTTGCCTGTAAAGTGACATATGGAGATTTTTGTGGAGATGGAAAATGTTATACATCTTGACTGTGGTTATGATAACATGAGTATATATATAGTTGTCATAACTCATGGAACTACACAATAAAATAATGTTGATTATACTTCAACAAGTTAGAAATATGCTTCATGAGTTCATTGCTCATTTAAACTTATAGGCAAATCATCACATTGCCTGTAGGCTTTGTGGGTAGGACAAAACGGACAGAGAAGAAAGTAAGGTTTATCCTTTCATTATGGTCAAGTCCTATAAAGATACCATGGTCTCACTCTACATGCCTGGATTTACTCTATATCTCAAAGAGGTGCATAATCTGGGAAGCAGTGAGAAGCAACCCTTGGTCTTGGAGGTGTACTTTGTTGGTTCCCTAGCGGGTCGCTACTTTTATTTTGCCTTATCATTGTTGAAATTTGATTATAAATCACCCCAGCTTCTGCACATATGAAAAATCATAAACAATTTTCTTTGTTTTGAGTAACCGAAGATGGTCAGTCAGAGCAAGACAGTGGAGCAACAACCACGATCAGCCCGTGTTTTTTTTTTTTTTTTTTTTTTTTAATAACGTCTCTGAGTATAGCTGAGGAATCAACTTACTACTCTAATAATTTTGCAAGGAAGACTGAACAATTGATTCTACTAGTAATTTGAGGAATATTTATTACCTCCTGAGTGGCTGAAATGTCAGGACATTCACTTCTCTCTAACTCAGGAAGACACTGAGTTACTGTCATTGACTTTGACATGAGGAAAAGAACTCTTAATTGGATTGTGGAGAATATAAAAATAGCACAAAGACATAGATAAAAATTGTTTGTGAAAAGATGTCAGCATGAAGATGAGATTAGAGCAGACAACAAGGAAATACTAATTAGCAAACAGGCCTTTTGCTTTATTTTAAGCACCTCTCTGCACTACTTCTCTTCACCTATCTTGATTTTGTTACTTTTGTGTGACTCTAAACATTACCTTTTAGCATGATCAGAAAAATTTCCTCCCATTTTCTTAATTTTTTAAGTTAAAGCAACCAGGTCATATATCAAAACTATGAGAGGTAGTGAAATCCCATAGTTTACCTTATAGAATTTGAAAACTACCTTCATGGTATAACTTAAAAAAATTTTTTTATTGATGTTTTAATAGTTTACAACATTGTGATGTTTTAGTTGTATATTATTGTTTGTCAGTCACCATATGAATGCATCCCTTCATCCCTTGTGCCCACCCCTCCTTGCCCCTGGTAACCACCAAACAGTTCTCTCTGTCTGTGTGTTAGTTTATAGTCCACATATGACGTCAGTCATATGGTATTTGTCTTTCTCTCTCTGGCTTATTTCACTTAACATAATACCCTCTAGGTCCATCAATGTTGCTGCAAATGGGACTATTTTGTCTTTTTTATGGCTGAGTAGTATTCCATTGTATATATATACCACATCTTTTTTATCCAATCATCAGTCAAAGGACACTTGGGTTGCTTCCACTTCTGCTATAGTGAATAATGCTGCAATGAACATAGGGGTGCATAAGCCTCTTGGTTGGATGGTTGATTTCAGGTCCATTGGGTAGATGCCCAATAGTGGGATTGCTGGATCATAAAATATTTCTATTTTTAATTTTTTGAGGAATCTCCATACTGTTTTCCATAAAGGTTTCACCAGTTTGCATTCCCACCAGCAGTGAATTAGGGTTCCTGTTTCTCCACAACCTCCCCATCATTTGTTGTTTTTTGTCTTTGTGATTATAAGCATTCTAACAGATGTAAGGTGATATATTAGCATAGTTTTGATTTGCATTTCCCAAATGATTAGTGATGTTGAACATCTTTTCATGCGCCTGTTGGCCATCTGTGCATCTTCCTTGGAAGAATTCTGTTCATGTCCTCTACCCGTTTTTTGATCGGGTTGTTTGTTTTGTTGTTGTTCAGTTGTGTTAGTTCTTAATATATTATGGAGATTAATCCCTTGTCACATATATGATTTGCAAATATCTTCTCCCAGATGGTTTGTTGTCTATTTATTTTGATCCTTGTTTCATTTGCCTTGTAGAAGCTCTGTAGTCTGATGAAGTCCCACTTGTTTATTTTTTCTTTTGTTTCCCTTGTCCAGGTAGACTTGGAATCCAAAATGATCCCTTTATGACTGATGTCAATTAGCCTATATGTTCTTCCAGGAGTTTTACAGTTTCAGGTCTAACTTTCAGGTCTTTAATCTATTTTGAATTAATTTTTGTGTATGGCAATAGAAGATGGTCTACTTTCATTCTTTGCATGTGGCTGTCCAAATTCCCAGAACCACTTATTGAAGATACTTCCCTTTCACCATTGTATGTTCTTAGTTCCTTTGTCAAAGGTTAGCTGTCCATAGATGTGTGGTTTTATTTCTGGGCTTTCAATTCTGTTCCATTGATCTGTGTGTCTGTTTTTGTACCAATACCATGCCATTTGATTACTATAGCTTTGTAGTATATTTTGAAGTCAGGGATTGTGATGCCTCTAGCTTTGCTCTTTTTCTCAGGATTGCTTTAGCTATTCAGGGCCTTTTGTTACCCCATAGAAGTTCAGTACTTTTGTTCTATTTCCGTGAAGAATGTCAATTGGATTCTAATTGGGATTGCATTGAATCTGTAGATTGCTGTAGGTAGTATGGACATTTTTAACTATGTTTATTCTTCCAATCCATGTGCATGGGATATTTTTCTATTTCTTTATGTCATCATTGGTTTCTTTCAGTAGTGTCTTGTAGTTTTCATTGTATAGGTCTTTCACCTCCTTGGTTAAATTTATTCCCAGATATTTTATTCTTCTTGTTGCAATTGTAAATAGGATTGTCAGAAATGCAACTGATTTTTGTAAGTTGATTTTATACCCTGCCACTTTGCTGTAGTTGTTGATTATTTCTAGTAGTTTTCCAATGGATTTTTCAGGTTTTTCTATATATATAAGATCATGTCATCTGCAAATAGTGAGAGTTTCACTTCTTTGTTGCCTATTTGGGGTCCTTTTATTCCTTTTTCTTGCCTAATTGCTCTGGCCAAAACCTCCAGTACTATGGTGAATAAGAACAGAGAGAATGGGCACCCTTGTCTTGTTCCTGTTCTCAAAGGAATGGTTTTCAGTTTTTCCCTGTTGTGTAAGATGTTAGCTGTGGGTTTGTCATATATGGCCCTTATTATGTTGAGGAACTTTCCTTCTATACCATTTTGTTGAGAGTTTTTATCATAAATGAATGTTGGATCTTATCAAATTACTTCTCTGCATAGATTGAGATGATCATGTTGTTTTTATTCTTCATTTTGTTAATGTGGTGTATCATGTTGATTGATTTATGGATGTTGAAGCAACCCTGTGTCCCTGGTATAAATCCCACTTGGTCACAGTGTATGATCTTTTTGATGTATTGCTGTATTCAGTTTGCCAATATTTTGTTGAGGATTTTTGCATCTATATTCATCAGTGATATTAGCCTGTAGTTTTTCTTCTTTGTATTGTCCTTGCCTGTCTTTGGTATCATGATGATGTTGGCCTCATAGAATGTGTTAGGGAGTATTCCATCTTCCTCTACTTTTTAGAATAGTTTGAGAAGGATAAGTATTAAATCTTCTTTGAATGTTTGGTAGAATTCTCCAGGAAAGTCATCTGGTCCTGGACTTGTATATTTTGGGAGGGTTTTGATTACTGTTTCAATCTCTTTACCAATCTCTGATTGGTCTATTCAGATTCTCTATTTCTTCTTGATTCAGTTTTGGGAGGTTGTATCCATTTCATCTAGGTTGCCCAATTTGTTGGCATATAGTTTTTAATAGTATTGTCTTATAATACTTTGTATTTCTGTGGTATCCATTGTAATTTCTCCTCTTTCATTTCTAATTTTATTTATTTGAGTCTCCTCTCTTTTTTCCTTAGTGAGTCTGGCTAAGGGTTTGTCGATTTTGTTTATCTTCTGAAAGAAACAGGTATTTATTTCATTGATCCTTTCTGCTGTTGCTTCAGCTTCTATTTCATTTATTTCTGCTCTGATTTTTATTATTTCCTTCCTTCTGCTGATTCGGGGCTTTGTTTGTTCTTCTTTTACTAATTATGTTAGGTGTAGTTTAAGATTGCTTATTTGGGATTTTTCTTGTTTGTTAAGGTGGGCCTATATTGTTATGAGTTTCCCTCTCAGGACTGCTTTTGCTGCATCCCATATGAATTGTTATGTTGTATTTTCATTTTCATTTGTCTCCAGATATTTTTGATTTCTCCTTTAATTTCATCAACAATCCATTGGTTGTTCAGTAGTATGTTGTTTAGTCTCCACATCTTTGTCCCTTTCCCAGTTTTTTCCTTGTAACTGATTTCTAGTTTCATAGCATTATGGTGAGAAAAGATGCTTGTTACGATTTCAGTCTTCTTAAATTTATAGAGGTTTGCCTTGTTTCCTAATATATGGTCTATCCTTGAGAATGTTGCATGCACACTTGAGAAGAATGTGTAATCTGCTCTTTTTGGGTGGAGTGCTTTGTATATATATATCTATTAAGTCCATCTCATCTAGCTTTTCATTTAAGTTTATTCTTTCCTTATTGACTTTTTGTCTGGATGATCTATCCATTGATGTAAGTGGGGTGTTGAGATCCCCTACTATTATTGTGTTGTTGTTAATATCTCCTTCTAGGTTTTTTAATAGTTGTTTTACGTGCTTTGGTGCTCCTGTGTTGGGTGCATAGATATTTCTAAGTGACGTCTTCTTGACGAAGTGTCCCATTTATCATTATATATTATCCCACTTTATCTCTCATTACCTTTTTTATCTTGAAGTCTACTTTGCCTGATATAAGTATGGCAAATCCTGCTTTCTTTTGTTTGCCGTTATCTTGTAGTATTGTCTTCCATCCTTTCACTCTGAGTCTGTGTTTGTCTTTAGAGTTGAGATGTGTTTCCTGGAAGCAGCTTATTGTTGGATCTTGGTTTTTAATCCATCCCACCACTCTGTGTCTTTTGATTGGACAATTCAATCCATTTACGTTTAGAGTGATTATTGATATATGAGGGTTTAATGTTGCCATTTTATCACTCATTTTCTGGTTCTTTTGCATTTCCTTCATTTCTTGTCCCATGTGTTTCAGCCTGCCAATTCAGTTTGGTAGTTCTGTATGATGATTCTCTTAGTTTTCTCTTTATTTGTCATATGTGATTCTGTTCTGGTTATTTGTCTAGTGGTTACCATGAGGTTTGTATCAAAAATCTTGTGGATGAGATAGTCATGGTGATGAACTCCCTTGGCTTTTGTTTATTGGGGAGAGTTATTATTTCTCCATCATTTTTGAAGGATATTTTTTCTGGATAGAGTATTCTTGGCAAAAGGATTTTGTCTTTCAGGATTTTGAATATATCATTCCAGTCTCTGCTAGCCTGTAGAGTTTCTGTCGAAAAATCAGCTGAGAGCCTGATGGGGATTCCTTTGTATGTTATTTTGGTTTTTTGCTTAGCTGCCCTTAACATTTTTTCATTGTCATTGACTTTTTCCAGCTTTGCTACTATATGCTGTGGGATTGGTCTTTTCCTGTTTATATATTTATGTGATCTATTGATTTCATTCACTATTATTTCCAGCTCTTTCCCCAGGTTTCAGAAGTTCTCAACTATTATTTCTTTGAACAAACTCTCTGCTCCTTTTCCCCTGTCTTCTCCTTCTGGAATACCTATTTTCCTTATGTTACATTTCCTAATTGAGTCTGATATTTCTCAAAAAATTTCTTCATTTGTTTTAGTCTTAGTTCTCTCTCCTCCTCTATCTGGAGAGTTTCTGCATGCCTATCCTCGATAATGCTAATTCTTTCCTCCATATTGTCAGATCTGTTGTTTAAAGATTCCAGATTTTCCTTTATCTCATCCATTGTGTTTTTCATCTCCAAGGTTTCTGATTGTTTTTTCTTTATGGTTTCAATCTCTTTTGTGAAGAAATTCCTGAATTCATTGAATTGTCTCTCTGAGTTGTCTTGTAATTCATTAAGTTTTTTATGATAGCTGTTTTGAATTCTCTGTAGTTTAGGTTATAGATTTCTGTGCCTTCAGGGTTGGTTTCTGGGTGTTTGTCATTTTCTTCATGGTCTGGAGATTTAAGATACTTTTGCAGAGAGCCTGAGATTTTTGCCTTACTGTTTCTCATGGTGAGGATATGTGGTCACTGTTTCCACCTGCCACCACTGGGTGGAGGTCATGAGCTGTGTGTTCTGAGTCTGCTGTGATCTGTGGGATTATTGTGCTGAAGTACTGGGTGTGTTGGGGGAGGGGCTCTCTCTTTTGCCTGCCTGTCCTGGGGGCTTCTTTCTTCCCTTGCTATCTACTCTTCTGGGTTGCTTGGATGTTGACTGCACCCCCCCAACAACAGGTCCTCAACAGTTTTGTTGTTGCTTCCTTGTGGGAATTGTTCAACACTGTGCCTCTGTGAGAGTACTTGGAAGGGATAGTTTTCCCACAGATGGCCGCCCCTTCCCTCTCTGTCTGTGAGCCACAGTGACTGGTGTTGCTGACCAAATGGGGAGGAGGAGTACATCTCCTTACCTCTCCCCATATCATCTGGGGCTTCCTGTGCCTCCACCTTCAGCTGTACAGCTACCTGGTTCTCTTTGAAGTTTTTTGTGGTATATGATTGTCCTCTGTTGGTATGCAAATGATGTTTTTGTTGTATCTTAGGGGGCAGAGATTCGAAGGGGAAAGCTCACTCTGCCATGATGCTGACATCCTCTTCATGGTATAACTTTTGAAAAAGGTAACATGAGGACCTTTTCCCTAAACTTTAATATCTAGAGCTTAGACTTGGGCTTGTGGTCATTTTCATAGACCTTTTAACTTCTTGGCCCTAACATAGGTTTTCTTTTTATTTTACAGTGTACATATATAGTGTTGAAAAGAAAAGGCACAGGATCAGATTTAGAGTGTAACCAGGAGAAGTTGACCAATTATTTTAGGGGAATATACTTCCCAGAGTCAATTATATCTGATAAAAGAATACAAGTGACTATATGTTAGCTTAGTGAAGAGGCTGAGGCAGAGAAAGCAGCATATTCAGATGTCAAGTAAAACAGTATAGTAAAAGAGTGTAGTACTTTTAATGAACAAAAAAATTCAATATTACTGAAAAATAGAGCTTAGGATGAAGAGTTGTTGGAAGAGGTAACTGGAGAGCTATAAGGAGAACAAGCAAAGAAACCAAAGGAAAAAATTATGATTTGCCTCATACTAAAAGCAATAAAGTGTTCATGGATTTTTACCAGGGAGTGAAATGTTCAAAGGTCTTCCTGTAATAGAGAAATTGAGGTACTTTCCAACTTGAGATCCAAGGTAGTGTCTTGTTCACATCCACCATCACTGAGTACAAGAAGTAGCAGAAACAGATCAAAGGAGATCAAAGCTCCCATGACTGTCAGAGGTTGTGTGTGCAGCTGGAGGCCAAATTCCTGAAGGGATAGGCTGAGTCTGTAAGGCCAAGAGAGTCAGGCTGTGGAAACTCTGAATGTCTTGAACACTGAACATTCATTGCTATTTTTTTCTTATAATAGAAACCTTCTCTTTTTTTCTTTCAGAAAGAGTCACTCCGTCTCTTGATATGGAACTTACCTCTCACATCTACGGAGATAAACCTGAAAACCAGGCCAATCAGAGTATCCATAATGATCAGCTCAGAGGTAGACACATGAATTAAGCAGAAGCAGAGTGATTTGGGGCAATTAAGATGGATACTGAGGGAGGAGGTTAGCTTTTATTGTACTTTAATTGTCAGCTAAAAGAGCATTGTAAGTCTAAAAGTATTGGTAGCATTTTCTGTCATAATATAGAGAGAAATTAACTGATTTTTTTAAGCTAGTTTGAGATTTAGTGCTGTCACTTACAACTACGAACATCCTAACTGATATGTGAATTAATCAAAAAAGTTTGCTTGGTATCAGAATGTAATAACATTTTAATGGATTATAAATATGTTTATAATGTAATATAAATATACATATATATGGTATAACAGGATAACATAATTTACAATAGAAAAATTATAATCTGAGTATATTAATTAAAGGCAAAGATTAAAATCACATGGCCAACATATATTGTGTATGTGTCATGTGATGAAACTGAGAAATGAGAAGAACTGATGCATTTTAACAATTTAAGGTCACGTCCTAATGGTATATACAAATATTGAAAGCACATGCCAAATCCATGTAATTTATCATTGTGCATTTATTTAAGAACTTTCACCCCAGGTTTTCTATTGAAGTCCTTTTTCAACATTAGACTAATTTTTTTTTTGTCCTGAAGCAGCACAACATTTCAAATGTGGTATTTGCGTTCCATATAAGATTAGTACTGGAGCCTTAGGATTTTCTGAGTCTTTTGTGAAGATTGCTTTGAAGGTCAAAGTGCATATCATTGTATTTCAGGTAATATATCTTGCTCTTACTCATGAATTAAATACCATATGGCAGCTTTGTAATGATGCATGCAGTGAATACACTTGGAGAGTTTAATTATTTGCTCAAAAGAAATACATTGGGAAATGTATGTTATGGTCTCACCATCATCTATGTTCTCTATTTCCCAAGACAGTAAAATAAAAGATATCATCCTTAATTCTATCAACATAATTCATTAAAAGTAATAAACACTACCTGAATGTTAATGGATGTATTGAATCAATGACCATGGGAGCCTATAAAAATATTTACCACTTTTACTGAAGTCTGTATGGAACCAGTGAGGTTATACAGATAGGAAATACAAAAGCAATAGTAAAAATATTTTTTGATTTTAGATAATCTAATTACATTTATAGGTAATTACTAACAGGACTATTGCACAGAAAAATAGCATTGTTTGAATTTCAATTTTTTGTTTTGTTTTTAAAGCTCCATGAAATATTAATTTCAATGGTTATGAGTATATCATACACCTGTGATTCAAATAAATGGACTTTTATCAATCACAAATCCAGTACAGAAACCCAAAACTGGTTGGTTTCTCCTTTGTTTGCTTAGAACTTCAGTGTCATAGGGACCCAGACCACATCAACCATCAGAAGTTGCTGACCACCATGTTTCAAGTAATAGGCATATTGACCTTGGTCCTGGCTGTGGATGCTGCAGTGATCCATGAACTGGCTCCAGCCCCTGTCAGCATGGTCTGGGAGCCCCTGGAGAACACAGCTCAATCACGCATGGTCTAGAGAGCCTTTGTGGAAGTCCAAGAGTCCAGTAGAGTAGTTCCAATACATTGTCGGAGGGAAAAAATACAAGTTTGGATGCATTGGAGAGGGTAAGAGCAACAGTTTGACTTTACCTGCATGACCCCTCCCTCAAGGCAGCACAGATTAGTGCCAAAAGAGACCATCTTGGCCCAAGATTTCTCACACTGGGGAAACTGAGGGCATGTGAGTGAGCACCCAACCCTGCGGGATACTACAAAAGACGCCTGTTCCTTTTTCATCCCAGTCAGAGTACTGAGTTATGAGTATGACATGGGGTAGGGAAGATGCTGGGAGAGTGGTAGATAGGAGTCTCAGAGGGCATTAAAGAGATGCGGATCTGAATCTTACTAACGCATTGTGGACTCCATCAAGAAGCCCACTATGAGCCACTGAGGATGCCTCCACCATGGATCTTCCCAATTGGCCCCTGGGCACCCCCACTGCTCTGTGCATCTCACCTCCATACACCCCAAATTGTGTGGCCACCTCCCTGTGCACTCTCCTGATGGCAGCAAGAATGAGCTTTGGCAGACAGCTAGTGAGCATCACTAGCATATGCAGAAAATTGGCAGAATCTGTAGGCCAGCAAGAGACCACAAATTTGAGCTTTAGCATTGCCAATGGGAAAACAAAGGGGAAGCTGTCAGCAACCACCCTGACATGTTACAGGATTGAGAGAAGCCATATAAGCTTAAGAATTCGACCACCAGAGGAAGCAATAAGTGTGGAACAGATGTATATCCACAGAAGGTCTGAGAAGGCCTACGAATCCCTAGCAGGGTGGTGGGAAGGTATTTCTCTCCTGAAGTCAGTCAGTAAAGATTGGAGGAAGTGAGCGCTACAAATGAGAAGATAGCAACAGAAGACTGAGAAACGTGAGCCCGAGAAGCTGAAAGAGGTTGTCTAAGGCTCAGAAAGTGGAGAGTGGGCCTCTCTCTGATGAGAGCACAGTCCCAGCACTGTCAGGATATCTCTCGTCCTCACTGGACATCTAGCATTTTTCTAGTCCCAGAAAGTGCTTTGGAAATATTCACTGTCAGCATAGGAACAGATGGAGATTATGGAGAGAGCCAGGTAAGAAAAGTACTTTCTCACAGGCATTGGCCATCTTCCCTTCTGGGGCCACTGATGGGGAGGAGCTTGAGATCTGACTGGGAATGGTCTAAAGTCAGAAGAAAAGGAGGCTATGCAGTGACCATGACAGGCCCAGACAGCTCAAGCAAGGGCATCTGTCCACATTAACTGAGCTCCATGAATAAATAACATTAATTAAATAAAGGAGGCTAAGAGAGCAGACAGAGGCATGGTCTGCCAGATTTTCACCCCCTCACACATACACACATGCACACACACTGAGCAGGTGATAAAATGATCCAGGGTTGGCTGCCCCATCCCAAGAGTCTGTCAGATGGGCAGCCTGAATGATTGTCACTCATGGTATAGCCCAGCAGAGGCCAGTGAAGCATGTGTGAAGGAGAATGGAGGCCAGTGAGGAGTCTGACAGCAGGATCTGGACTTTCGGACTTTAGACGTGGAAAGTCATTCCAGAAAGCTGTCAAACTGCATGAACCTCTCCATGTATAATGCACGGGGGTCTTGTTCTTGGTCATGAGAGAATTACATCTCAAACACAGCTAGAGGCATCACCTTCAACTCCAAAAACATTATGTTTTCAGCCCTGCGCCGGGGGTAGGATTCCATGCCATGGCAACCCAAGCATACTGGCTTATAGGCCTCTTGTAGCCCACTGCAGATGTGTTGCTTTTTCATTTGGCTGTTATTGACTCCAGCTGGCAAAAGTGGCTGGAACTTCCACTTCTCCTCCTTGCGGTCTAGGAAATCCATGTAATGATTTTGTTCTCAGGAGGGATGAAGTTCTCGATGATTAGGTACTTGAGCTTGAATTCCCAGGTCTGCTCATTCTGTGCCTCCTCTAGGTCCTGCTGCACATGGATGTACTCATCATGCTGGTTCTGGATCTTCTTCACCTTCTGCAGCTTAGCTTAGAGCTTTTGAGTATTTTGGTTTGGACTTCAACCTCCCGCTGCACGGAAGTGTAGGTGCCCCAGAGCAAAATGGTCTCCTCATCTCAGAGCATCATGTCCCACTGCATTTTCTGCTCATGGTGTTTCTGCTCAGCAATCTCCTGACTTTTCAGCTCCTACATCTTCTGTTGCTTGTTGGTGTGATCCATGATGTTCCTGCCCCTGAGGAGTAGCTTGCTCTCCATGGTCTTGTACTGGCTTCAAGCAGCTCTGTGTCCTGCTGCTCCTGCTACAGGTCTTCCATCATCTTCTCCAGAAGCTTCAGCTTCTCCTCACTGACCAGGCTGTAGTCATCCTGGATGGCCACCATCTCCTCCTCCAGCCATTCCTTCTGCTCCTGAAGGTAATTCTCTATGTTCTTATCCAAAGCTGGCTTCAGCATAGGCTGAGGCAGGCAGTGGCTATTGTTATTATCATCTTTGTCTTCAGCCACCCAGGCCTTGATCACTGGCCCCTCGTGGTATGCCACTGGGGCTGACATGGTCTTCTTTTTTCTGCTGCTCTTCCTCTGGAGCTGCTTTCCCACATCCCCTTTTTCTCCAGCTGGAACTTCAGGTAGGTGATCTCCTCCTGGAATCCCTCCAGCAGTATGTCCTTGGAGTACTCATTCATTCTGGGCTTGTTCTTGATGTTCTTGGCTCAGTTGGCAAAGCACAGGGTGGAGAGGCTCTTGTAGCTGTGAGAAGCTGGATCCAGTGTGGGCACCATGGTGGTCTTTGTGCCGCCCCTCCCTCCAGAGAGTCCTGGAGCAGCCAGGTTAGCTTGGAGTCCTGGTAGGGGATGAGGGTGGTCCTGTTGCCTGCCAGGGCAGAGATCATGTTTCCCAGGGCAGACAGTGAGAAGTTGATTTTGGAGGCTTCTTTAGGCTGCCACCACTACCACCACTACCATGGACTGTGTGGTCATCCCTCCACTTGTGTAGGAGCCTGCTTGTTCTGCCTCTTGCTGCCAGCCAGGCCTACCAGGTTGAGCTTGCCCAAACAGATGTGGTATTGGCCATCAGAGCCAGGCTCACTGCACTTCATGGTAATGACGAAGATGGTGTGGGAATGGAAGCTGACTTCGTTCATGTATGTGCCACCCACCACCTGGGTCTGGTTCCCCAGGTTCATCATATACTTGATCTCCTTGATATTCTGGGTGACAAAGGAGGAGAGGTCCTTGATGTTGACACTTCAGGACTCTCCTGCAGCTCTAGCTTCTTTCCAGGCTCTTTGGAGAACAGCTCTTGAATCTCCTCCTGGTAAATCTCCAGGTAGGAGGCCTGGACCAGGTACTGCTGGTTCTGGGAATACAAGATATGGGTGAAGATGTATTCAAAAACATTGGAGATGACCCCACACAGCTTAGGTTCTATCCAGGTCCTCTGCATGGTGTAAGTCATGCTAGTGCTCATCTGGCCATAGGTAAACAACATGACATTGAAAGCCTGAAGCACCGAGTCTACCAGGGGCTTCATGTTTTCATCACATAAGTTTGTCTGCTTGGAGCTGGCATCATACACAGTATCAAAGGTAAAGATCTTGGGCAGCTCCCCTGGGGCAGCGTGGGGCTTCCAGAGGAAGGAAACTTCCCAAGGAAATATAGGCTAAAAGTGAAGGGATGGAAAAAGACATTCCATACAAGTGGAAAGCAAAAGAGAGCAGAAGTAGCTACGCTTATATCAGACTTTACCTCAAAGCTGCAATGAAGGACAAAGAGGTCATTATATAATGATAAACAGGTCAATTCCTCAAGAGGATACAATAATCTTACATATTCATGCATCCAACATCAGAGCACCTAAATACTAACAGATCCGAAGGGAGACATGGACAATGATACAACAATAGTAGAAGACTTCTATACTCAATTTTCAACAATGGATAGATCATCCAGAAAGAAAATCAATAAGGAAACATTGGACTTGAACTAAACTTTAGACCAAATAGACCAAACAGATGTATACAGAACATTCCATTTAACAGCAGCAGAATATACATTCTTCTCAAGCTCACACAGAACAGTCTCCTGGATAGATCATATGATGTCACTATACTAAACTACAAAGCCTCTGCACAGCAAAAGAAACAATCAACAAAATGAAAAGGCAACCCGCAGAGTGGGAGAAAATACTTGGAACCCATGTACCTGATAAGGGGTTAACATCCAAAGTATTTAAGTGGTTCATACAGCTCAGTAGCAAAACAAATAAACCGAAAAAACAAGTACTCTGACTTAAAAATGGGCAGTGAACCTGAATAGACATTTTTCCAAAGAAGGCATACAAATCATCAACAGATATATGAAAAGATAGTCAACATCACTAATGTCAGGGAAATGAAAATCAAAATCACAATGCGGCATCACCTCATACCTGTTAGAATGACTATCATCAAAAAGAGAAGAGAGAAGTATTGGCAAGGATGTGGAGAAAAGGGGACCCTTGTGCACTGTTGGTGGGAATGTAAGCTGGTTCAGCCATTGTGGAAAACAGTATGGATGCTCCTCAACTAATTAAAACTAGAATAACCACATGATCGAGCAATCCCAGTTCTGGGTCTATATCTGAAGGAAATGAAATCAAGATCTTGAAGAGATATCTGTACTCCCATGTTCATTGCAACATTATTCACAATAGCCAAGACATAGAAACAACCTAAATGTCTTTCTATGGATGAATGGATAAACAAGATATGGCATATGTGTGTGTGTATGTGGAATTTAAAAAAGTCACACTCATAGAAACAGAGAATAAACTGGTAGTTGCCAGAGGCTGAGGGGTGCGGGAAATGGGGAGATGTCGGTCAAAGGGTACAAATTTCCAGTTATAAGATAAATATGTTCTGGGGGTCTAATGGGCCACAGGGTGATTATAGTTAACAATACTGTATGATATACTTGAAAGTTTTTAAAAGAACAGATCTTAAATGTTCTTGCCACGAAAATGAAGTGGTATTTATGTGAGATGATGGAGGTAATTAACCCTACTCTGGTAATCATTTGCAATATTATAAATGTATCAAAACAGGTTGTTATACATCAATTATATTGTCATACACATGTTATATATTACATGTCAATTATATTACACACTGTTATATGTCAATTATATCTCAATAAAGCTGGAAAAAATTACTGATGGTAGTAATTTTTTTTTTTTTTTTTTGTGGGGAAGACCAGCCCTGAGCTAACATCTGTTGCCAATCCTCCCCTTTTTGCTGAGGAAGACTGGCCCTGAGCTAACATCGTGCCCATCTTCCTCCACTTTATATGGGACGCCGCCGCAGCATGGCTGACAGGCAGTGCGTCAGCGGGCGCCCGGGATCCGAACTCGCGAACCCCGGGCTGCCAAGCGCGAACTTAACTGCTGCGCCACCGGGCGGCCCCTGATGGTAGTAATTTTTAAGGAGTAAAAATGGGCACAAGAGCAGAGGTACAGGGAGAAGGGTCCTGCGTTTAATTTTATTCTTTCCAGTCATATTGACCCCCTTTTTAACCATATACATATATTACTTTGACGGTCTTTTCAAATTTAATCAATTATCAGATAGTAGGTTTATGAGCTATACCAACGTTTATCATAATAATGTGTTCTTACATAATAAAGTTTTGTTTAAGAAAATACAAAACAAATACAAAATCTACCATTGCCAGTGAAAACTTCCTGGAAGTGTAGATGATATGCAAACTTTAAAATCACATAACAATTCCACCTTCTTCTAGAATACATAATTATGAATAAAAACATTAATTAGGTGACTCTATAAGACACTGTGATAACTACTGGGTTTAGATATAGCTATAAAATGTTAAACCAGATAAGTAGTTCCCAACTTGGGCAACAATATTTCTGTGCTCCTTTCACAGAATAATTGCCCAGAAACAATGGTTTAATTTTCCTCACTGCAGTTCTAAATAAATATCTTTGCCTAACTCCAATGATAGAATTCGTTTTATCCGATTGAATAATTCTTCAAAAAATCTGAGTCTAGTTGCTTCTAAGAAATGTGAAAGAGGTTCATTTCAACATGTGGTTCATTGCGAAATATGCCATTAACACTTTTGTGGCAGTTTTTTCTTCCTTATCCCCATTATGGTATCTCAAAACAAAACAAAAACAAATGAACAACAAAAAAGTAAACCACATACTTGACATGAGGACCTGAAAGAATATAAGGAATTGATTGATCATATGTAGCTGGTCTAAAGCTGCAAGGATACTGGCAAAGTAAGGAAAAACAGGAAATCTTCATGTACAATTTTGCATTGTAGACAGAGTAGCATGATTTACGATATAAGGAAGAAGATTAGTAATAAGGTACTGCAGAATTAGAAATACTGGTGAGAATGAGTTGGCATTATTTTGATATCTGGCTAGGAGACCCCCCAAATACCCTAATCCTGCTCTCAGTCAGTCATCCCTCCTTGTGAAGTACATAAGAAAATATATGCACAATTGTCAAAGGGCAAAGCCAGCTAAACAAGACAAAGTAGCACTTAATTACTGGCCATGACTTTGGTGCCAAACTTAAATGCAGAACTTCTTTCCCTCAATTATGTAAGCCTGAATGGTGTATAACTACAAATACTGAAGCAGGTTCTCTTTCATCTAAGTGCAAACTGAAGTCTCAAATTATTGGAGTTTGAGAGATGGCAACAAATGTGTACATTTTACTTGGACAAGTGTGGAATCAATGAAAAGCCAGACACAAAAGTCAAGTAGACAGCATTAGTTCTTCTGCCAAGTGGATCTGCTCACATCTTATGCATTCGTAGAAAATGGAAGAGGAGTAGGGGCTAAGGGGTGCTTGTATAATTTCTTGTCCCAAGAGACAGTTTTTAATTATTATCTCCTCCCCTCAGGGTTGACCATGGGTTTATTATTCAAGGACATTTCAAAAAGCCAGTGACATATTCTACCTTCTCTCAGACAAGAAGTAAAGGAAGGGAAATAGAAAATAGATGCTAAGAAAAGCAACACTGAATACACAGAAATCAAAACTTACCAATTTCAATAAACAGCTAAGACATTTGAACAAAGCATTTAAGAATAGAATCAAGGAAACTGCTGAAAAAGTACCAGACTCACATGTTTGCATAGTTGAATTCTATCAAAACCTCAAGAAACACATAATTACATTTCTATTGAAATTCTTCTTGAGAACAGAGAAAGAAGGAAAGCTTTAAATTACTTTTATGTGAATCCAGGATATCATTAACAAAAACTGGCAAATACACTAAAAATGTTAATTGCTAATAGAATACTAGTAACAAACTCCTAAAATAAAATATTACCAACTGTAACCTATTGGTGTATTAAAAGAACAACACATCACAAGCAAGATTGAACATATGTTTCAATATTAGGAAATCTATTACTTTAATTCACTTTAGTATGTCAAAGGAGAGAACCATAATATTTATTCATAGTTGTTAAAAATGGCATTTGATACAATAAAAAAATCCATTCCAAATGATATTTCTTAAGGAAAAGAAAATGTCTTTCATGTGATAAATTTGATAGTATAAAAATTAAAATTTCTGCATGCTAAAATTATTTTTAAAAGGCAAAATATTTCCTATAGTATATAATGGTAGAAGGGCAAATTTTCTTATATCTTAACCTAGATTGCTTAGAAAATAGAACCTGAGACAAGAATATACTGTGCTAACACTTTATTAAGGGAAGGGGTATAGTTTCAGGGAAGTAGAAGTGAAGGACAAAGGGGAGTGAGGAAGGAAAGGTGGGAGAAGGAACAGAAGTGGGTGCAATAGTAAACAGACTGCAGTTCATTAACAAATGCATCGTATTTATTGCTCTCATGTGATGTTTTCAGAGAGGTCATGTGGACCATAGTGTTTCAGCTTTTTTTATTTTTTAAAAATTAATTATTCCACTGATTTGAGATGTTGCCTTAATTATAGCCTTATTTTTTGTATATATTTTCATTTATTTGTATTTTTTATTGTGTTCCATTGATCTGTCTGCCTGTTTGTGTGGTAATTTCACACTTTTAATTACTCATTTAGTTACACTTGAATATATTATGGGCTAGTCCACCTGTTTTGCTCTTTACTTAAAGAACTCACTAAGATCCTGGCTTGCTCATTTTTTTCCCATATGAATGTTAGCATGCGTTTGTCTAACTCTAGTTTTTAAAAGTTGGTATTTTTTTAGGATCACATTCATTTCGGAAAATAAATAATAAGAACCTGAATCTTTCTGACATTCTGTCTACTTGTCTGAAGGACTGTGACGAAAATGCTACGTGACAACTCTCCTCTACTCTCCATTGCTTAAAACAAAACTCATGAAGTCTCATGACTGTAGGTTTCTTGTTCAGTGATTCCAGACTGGGTTTGCCTTGTGTAGTGCTATACTACTCATTGACATCAACTGAGTTGCTTGCGGCAGCTCTTCTCATTCTCCATAGATAACAGTATTACCCAGGTGCTCTGGGCTGAATGTTTGTCCCCCCAAAATTCAGATGTTGAAATCCTAACCCCCAAGGTGATGATATTAGGAGCTGGGTCCTTTGGGAGGTGATTAGGCTATGAATCTGGAGTCCTCATGAATAGGGTTAATTCCTTTATAAATCAAGCCCAGAGAGCTCCTGCATCCCTTCCATCAAGTGTGGGTATAGTGAGAAGAGGGCCACTATGAACCACAACATGGGCCCTCACCAGACACTAAATCTGCTAGTGGCTTGATCTTGGGTTTCCCACCCTCCAGAGCTGTGAGAAACAAATTTCTATTGTTTATTAGCCACCTACTATATGGTATTCTGTTATAGCAGTCCAAACAAACAAAAACACAGTGATATCTTCCATTCATGGGCAGTGGCATGAGGTAAATAAAGCAAGTGGAAATGTATAAGATCACTTAATTTCTAGCCTTGGAACTAGCACACTGTCACTTTCACATGTATGATATTGGCCCGGAATAATTGAATATTGGATCAAAACATTCATTGCCAAAGTCTACTCTCTTGGTTTCAATTATTCATGTCATTCTCACATGCAAAATACATTCATCTTTATTCCAGGATCACCATATGTCTCATATAATCATGGCATCAGGTTTGAAATCTAAGATACTGTGATTTACATCGTCTGAATGTAACTTCTCTTGGTCCATAGACCTATGAATTAAAAAACAAATTATCTGTATCACATATACTCTGTATAAAATAGTTGTATGGGGGAAGAACACACACACTATACACACTCTCATTTTAAAAAGGAACAATCAAAGACTCATAGCAGTCACTAATCTATATCGATTTTGAAACACAGGGCAAATCTTACCAGGTACCCAAACGCTTGGGTAGTGCATATTACTTGCTTAGGCATTCAGTTCTAATTCCTGGTATTATTTCCTAGATCCATTGTTTTCTGAGGCTCTTGGTGTTACATCATAGAAACATCTTCCTTTTCTGTTGTCTTACATGGCCACTTCTAAAGAATGCATTGGAACCGAAAACCTTTTTGGTGGCTGCCAGCATCCTCAACCTACTTCCTGCTAGTTGAAATTTTGGGGCACAGGACCAATCATTTTTCTTGGGGGGGCATCTAGATTGACAGTACTTTGTTCATACAGTCCTCTCTAAAACCTTGCAGATTTTTTTGTGTCTGAGGACATCCAGTTCTGTGCCAAAAGAGACATTTACAATTATTTCTTGAAACATGTCTTTCTTTTTGGACTTAGTTATTAGTGATCTGATAATATTGTGTTGCTCTGAGACTCAATCTTTTTTAGGAGGACTGTTGCCCCCATAAAAAATGAGAAAGCTCATTTTCCATGAGCTGGTATCTAACCAAAGTATGTTCCTATCATAGTGTTGGTAAGAAGGGCAGAGAGATAGGTGGTCAGAGTAAGTCACTGGGCCAATCACAGTGTCAAGGAGTAGGGAAGAACCTTAGACTTATGATGATGCCATACATGGATAGGAATGCAATGAAAGCTAGAGAATTGGTGCCAATAATTGCATAAATCATAACATCCAAAAAAATGCAGTAACGTTCCAATTTGTTCAATTACTGTGAGTCCTTTATTAGTGCTTTCAAGTTTTACTTTTAAAAACATTGCATGTTTCTTTTTGGGTTTATGCCTAGATATTTTAACTTTTTGTTGCTATATTAATTGGAGTTGTCTTTTGCTGTCTTCTACTATTGTTTGTATAAATGAAAATTGTTGATTTCTAGTATTAATATACCTTATACTGCCTTTTATACTACCTTAAAAAGTCTCTTCTTTTTGAAGTAATTTTCAGTTTGTTGTCTTGGTTTTTCCAGTCATATATTTTCTATACAGAATGTTCTCTGGTGGACATTAATATGTGAGGCAAAGATCCTCACAATTTATGCCAACTCTTATTGGTTCAATTATATGCTTCTTCCCCAGATCTCCTTGAACTCAATATTCTAATTTTTCTCCTTCCGTGCTCCTGGCCACATAGTCAAATCATTTTCCAATATTCATGAATTCAAGTGTGATGGTTAATTTTATGTGCCAATTTGACTGGGCCATCGGGTGCCCAGATATTTGGATAGACATTATTCTTGGTGTATCTGGATGAGATTAACATTTGAATCATTAGACTAAGTAAAGCAGATTGCCCTCCTCAATGTAGGTGGGCCTCCTCCAATCCATTGAAGGCCTAAATAAAACCAAAAGGTGGAGTAAAGAATAATTTGCCATGGAGCCGCCCGGTGGTGCAGCGGTTTAGTCCGCGCTTGGCAGCCCAGGGTTCACCGGTTCGGATCGGGCGCCCGCCGACACACTGCTCGTCAGCCACGCCCTAGCGGCGTCCCATATAAAGTAGAGGAAGATGGGCAGGATGTTAGCCCAGGGTCAGTCTCCCTCAGCAAAAAGAGGAGGATTGGCGACGGATGTTAGCTCAGGGCTGGTCTTCCTCACAAAAAAAAAAAAAAAAAAAAGAAGAATTTGCCTGTCTTTGAGCTGGGACATTGGTTTTTTTCCTAGGCTTTGGTCTTAGACTAGAATGTACAGCTTCAGCTCTCCTGGTTCTCAGGCCTTTGAACTCAAAACTAGAACTTACTACCAGATCCCCTGGATCTCCAGCTTGCAACTGCAGATTCTGAGACTTTTAGTCTCTATAACCATGTGAGTTAAATCCTTATAACAAATACCTTTATATGTGTGTGTGTGTGTGTGTGTGTATATATGTGTATATATATGTATGTATGTATATATCACCAACATATGTATATATTGTAACTGAAAAAGACAGAGGAACAAAATTGTGAGTTATATACTAGGCTTAAAATCAGATACTTTCTAATATTAATGAAGATCCAATATTTTAAATGTGCAACAGTGGAAAGATATATACCAAGGTTATAGACAATTAAAATTAGAAAATTATGTGAAACACTTCAAATTATGTAAATATTTAGAAAAAGTAATCATAGAACAACACCCGTAAACACTTTGGACATATCTTTTAAGGTAATAAAAAGTATAGTAAAGAAAGTACCCTCCATTATACATCTGAAGATAATGTTTAAAGATAGGGATCATACCTGTAGAAAGAATAGTATTAAGAGCTACCATTCTGACGGGTCCTGTATGTTTGCTGGTCATTGATGGTTCTGGAGCAATAATTTCAGGCACTGTGTCCTGGATGATGATGTGTTGAAATCTTTCATAGATGCCAAATATTAATAAGTATTCAAAATGTATTTCTGTCTCTATACATGATGCTGTGGAAATGTCTGCCAGGGATTTGTCTAGATTGGATATACCTTATTAATAGTAAGAGACAAGAGTTTAAAATGAATTTAAAAATTTCCTCCCTGGGATCTAATAGAAAGGGATCAGGGTTAAAACTTAAAACCTTAGTGACAGTGTGGAAGGATGGCCAAAGGAACAGAGAAAGTATTGTCACTGTTTACAGAAACCATGAAACATACCGGAAAATAATGAATTAGATTCAGTTATTATTGATTTGTTTAGTGTTTTTGATATTGAAGCCCTTCTATTGTGTTCACAAAAATTTTTGTCCCTGAATAAAATCCATTGAGAACAGCTATTCTAGAAATTGGAATCAATTAAATTTTAAATGATGAATACCCTACTACTACAGGTAATAGCATTTAATTTTCAATTAGAATGTTACCTTTCAGATGGAGATATAGGGAGCCCATCACTGTCATTCAGACACCCTAAACAACCTTCAAATTATGCAGCAAAGAATGAAAGCTGTAAAAATTCTCACTAACTAATTCAGAGAGCTTTTCTATAGGAAAGTAAAAATTGTACATCAGAACAGATGCTTAGTTCATTCATATGTAACATTGCTTTTCTGGGATTATTCATAAAATTACTTTTAGTTTTGTTCCAGTTGTCAATTAAATTAGAAAAAAATAAGAATTGAGTTAAAAATTTTTAAAAACTCTTCTTGTGTGTTATAGAATATATTTAGATTATTTATAGAAAAATTTTTCCTTTTAAAATAAATTGAATAAGGTAAAACTGCTCTAGGTTTTGTTTAGTTTTTTTAGTTTGTTTCTAAGAAAAAGCTTAGATAAAGCATTACATTTTTGTGTTTCATTGATTTTTTTTGGTAAACATTTATACCAGCCAGGAAAATGAGCCTGTAAGTACAGGAACTAAAAGTAATAAGATGAGTTTAATAGGACTATTGCCTTGTCAAATGAAAAAAAGAAATAATTTCCTTTTAATTTTTATCTCTTGACACGTTCCATACATTTGTTAATGACAGATATATTTATTACAAATCTTAATTAATGTAATGTTTCCCTCCTCATATAAGATCCTTAACTAGGAAATGAGGATGGCTAATCTTAGCCAAAAGTGTCATTTGTATGTGTTGGTAGAATTCATAGATACTTTTTAAGTTGTATAAAAATTTCCTATGTATTTGAATATAATTTTTAAGGTTGATGCAAGAAAATTTGTTTCTCACCTATCTAATAAGTCATTTGGTCTTTCTTTGAATATAAATCGTAAAATAGAATGTGAGATTTACAGATAAGTTTGCTGTAAGTTGTTATTTTTCTTTAGAATTATCTTCCAGATATAATATATTTAATTTAATACTGGCTTTATTTTATTTTGTTATATAGCTTAATTCCAACAATGTTAATTTTAAGTATCAAAAATGATGTTGGGCATTATGCAACTTTTGTTGCAAAAGGTAGATATTTTACCTTAAATACATAAGGGTTATCAGCTGAATTGTGAAAAAGATTTTGTCAATCTGTAAACATCAATGAGTTAGAGCCAGCATTGATTTATAAATGGTAGTTGGCATCATATTTGCTTGTTGTTAGATTATTATTTGTGTTCCAAGCTGTGAGCTACTTGTCAACCCATCACACATGATGTGTAATCAACAGAACAAATGACAAGCCCATCTGGCATAATGTCACAACATCTTAAAATATATATGCAAGTTTAGTATATAGACCATAAATGTTTTCATAGGAATGGGCAAGCTATGCTTTTATTTTTGCACTGTCCTTTTTTTAAAGAAGATGTAACGTCTCATACTTGGGGCATTTTCCACTTAAGTTGAGCTATCTACCTGATATAATTATGCAGACTGGGAGTCTACATCTTTTTAGCTATGAAGTGATAACTGAACATCTTCTGACGTGGCACACATGCAGGCACCCTTTATTGTAGGGTAATCTCAGAAGGTGAAAATTCTGGATAAGTATTTTAGAGCAACAATATGGGCTTCCAGATAGGTTTAAAAATACCCAATGATAATGATTAGAACCAGAAAAAACTGTATTACACAGCATATTCTTAAAGGAAGATTCAGCTGTGCTTTTTCTAAATGGCTAGAGTTCAGGACTATTTGGATTAATATGCATTATAAATACTCTGCAGATTAAGCTAAACTACCTGGGAGATGGATGGCCAATGAACCACTTTATCTGTACTCTGCAGGCACCTTGAGAAGTTTGCCACCTGCAACATAATTATAATTCTATTTTGATGTAGGCTGTGCTACAGTAGCTAAAATCATTTTCGTTTCTTCCTAGAATTTCCCACAGAGAAATGCAAGGTAATGCAGCTGATTTTAAAACAATATTGTTTCTCTGGATTTAAGCAGTAAAATTTAATCATAATTCAGAAACAGCTAATGTACCCTTCAACAGAAAATGGAACAATTATTGTCTCTGTTGAGGAGCGAGAACAAGATTAAACATAGACATCGTGAGAATTCCTCGATACTTTGTTAATGAGATTGCTTAGGTAACTTTTTGAATCAAAATCACTCATTCAAAGATGTTTGAATTCTTAAAATATGTTTTGAATTTTTTTATAAACACTTAAATGAAATGTAGGGTTTGAGTAATTAAGAAGTAGATGGAAAAATGTATCTTGGCATCAATGATTTAGACATCTGGGCGAAATGCATGTGCACATGAATTTTTATAAATGTATGTATATATATACATATGCAAGTATTTTACATGTACTCAAATTTGATTTGAGTGATTTGGCTAATTTTATTTTGTTTTTAAAAGTATACTTAGGAACTTTGCTATATGTCATCAGAATGGATGCACAAAGATGTCTACACCAAAACCCCTAGAATTTATTACTATGTTACCTTGGGTAAAAGGGATTTTACAGTTGTCATTAAGGTTATGAACCTTAAAATAGGGAGATTATCTAGGATTATCTCACTAGGTCCAGTCTAATCTCATGAGTGTCTAAATGCAGAGAACTTTCTAAACTGGAGTCAAAGAGATGAGGTAGCAGGAGAAGTCAGAGATAGTCAAAATATAAGAGGGACTTGATACACTGTTGCTGGAGGGGGCCACATGGAAAGCATGAGAAAGAATACAGATAGCGTCTGGGAACCAAGACATCTCTGACTGACAGCCAGTGAGGAAACAAGGACCTCAGTCCTACAACCACAAGGAAATGGAATTAGCCAGCAACTTGAAGGACTTTGGAAGCAGATTATTCTGCAGAACCTTCAGTAAGGAAGGCAGCCCTGCCAACACCTTGATATCAGCCCACGCTAACTTCTGACCTTACAATATCTATGAGATAATAAATTTGTGTTGTTTTAGGCTACTAAATTTGTGTTTATTTGTTACTGCAGCAATGGAAAACAAATACACCATGTTTTAACCTGATGTTGGACAGAGATATAATTTAGTCTCGGGTTTTTTTTTAGCTATTTTTCATGTTAGTTACTTGTATTATAGTTCATGTGATAATACTTACCTGTGGGAATATGGCCCAAATGGAAGACCATCCATAGTCACTACTGTTTCTCCCTCTCTGTTTGTTCTCCTGTCATAACTCCTATATCGGACCATTACAGGTGGCTGCATCGCCATGCCCCATTACTACATCTTGATCACATTCTGGAAAAAATCTATATATTGTTTTCAGGGTGAGTTGAGGATCAACCCTTCTGCCCTCTCCCCTCCCCAATAGCAGCAACAACAAAGAAATAAACAGAAGCAAAAATGAAGAAATGCAGGCATTATTAGGGAAATTTTTTTTTAATTTTCCTCAAGGACAGTCCAATTACAGACTGTTTGGATGATCTTGTTAATAGAGTTTCCAGGCTTACTTCTTTTAATCTGTTTTTCATTATCGAAGTATAGTTGACATACAATATTCTGTTAGTTTCAGGTGCGCAACATAGTGATTCAAAATTTATATACATTTTGAAATGATCACTATGATAAATCTAATAACCATCTGTCACTATACACAATTATTATAATATTATTGATTATATTCCCTATTCTGTATATTAATCTTTTTAACTTTTAGAATATGTGTGTTAGATAAAGCCCAACCTTGGTTTGGGACATATGATTTCCACATATGATATGGAATTTCTCAGAATTTGTTTCCCATTACTCTGTTCAAATATGGTCATTTGATATACATCTATTAGGATAATACAATGGCCATGCAAGGCTTATTATGTTGTCTTGCCCTAGAAAAAGAAAATTATTTCCCATCGTCCATCCAAAGATGTAGCCTCTTAAGTTCACATTATGTGGCAGCCATCAAAGTGTTTATTTCAGATAATTAGTAAAGAGAGCACTGACTAAGGGGTATAAAACTGACTCACAGTCTCCAGCTGTGGTTGCCTCTAGGATCTACCTCAGCTTTCCAGCCTAGGCCTTCTGCATCCTAGAAGGTTCTCCACAATGACTGAGCACCACGGTGGTACAAGGACTCACCATTTCTGGTCAGCTCAGGACTCCACTGTGGAGTTTCACTATGCTTTAAGGCTCTTCCTACCCAGTCCTCCTTTCTTCTCTCTCTCCTTTCAGAGATTTCAGGCTTACATCACAGCCGGAAGTCTTTTCCTGTCTATTCTTTCTCCTTTTCCCCTTTAACTTTCAGAGGCATTACCCCCCAGTAAATCTTTTGCATTTCTAGTTTCACCTTAGTATCTGCTGCCTGGAGGATCTGACACATACGACATTAATTTATTAATTTTCCTTAAAAATTTTTTTCCTCTGGAGGGTTTTCTGTGATCTGGAAATTATTTGCTTTTCTTGGACTCATTTTTCTCTTTTATTTGGCTTAATCCATGTGATAGTCATTCATCTTCTATAGGATACTGCTATGGTCTGAATGTTTTGCCCCCCCAAAATTCATATACTGAAATCTAATCCCTAATTTGATAGTATTAGGAGGTGAGAGATGATTAGGTCACGAGGGCAGAGCCCTCATGTGTGTGATTAATGCCCTTATAAAGGAGGCCCAGAGAGCTCCCTTGCGGGGAGACAGTGAGAAGACTCTCTATGAATCAGGAAGTGAGCTCTCACCATACACAGAATTGTTGAAGCCTTGATCTTAAACTTCTCAACCTCCAGAACTGGGAGAAATTTCTGTTGTTTATAAACTCCTCAGTCTATGGCATTTTGTTATAGCAGCCTGCACTGACTAAGATGGAGGCATATTTCAGGTTTTTTTTTTTTTTTTTTTGAGAAAAAACACTAAGTTAAAAGTACTTATTTAATGATTAGCATTAATCTTTGCAAATATAATTCTTTCTTCAGGATTCATATATTCACTTGACTCATGTTTATTGAGCTCCTGTTATAGGTTCTATACTGTTCTACGTGCTGGGATATAGCAATGGACAAAACAGAAATGTTGCCTTCACTGAGCTTATATTCTACTGAGCGGAAACAGAAAATAAATTTAAAAACAAATATATTCTATTTTAGATGCTTTTAGGTAATATGGAGAAAAATACAGACAGAGATTTGGGCGGATCCAGTGAGTTTCCTTATTCTCCATAGAGTCATAGGGAGTTAGAATTCAGAGGCTGAGGAATGACTTGGGAATTGTGCATTTATGTTTTCAAATTGACATACGCAGGGATAAAAGGTGTAATGAGATTAGTAATGATGATCACAAATTAAATGGTGGCCATGATGTTGCTAGTGTAGTAAGGGAGAAAGTAGTGAGAGTCTAGACGGGAGCACACAGATATGGTAATCCAGGATGAGTCTAAGCTTTTCATATAAGCAAACCCTAAAGACTCTTAAAACATTTTTGCTTGTGTATGACGCTACAATGATGCAGGACGTTTTAGAACCAATAGTTAAATTTGATTGATGCATAATGAAGATCACAGGTTTTCTATATTTCTTGTTCTAGCTATTACCCCTCGGTCTCTCAGTTGAATTAAATTTTTCCAAACTTCCATATTTGGAAAGCTCTAATTCTGAGATGTTTGGCAATTTTTCCTGGTTTTGATTGTATTACCATGTGTGCAACAGGTAATAACTAAATGCTTGGCAATTTTATTTCGATGGTGCTTCAGAGTTTAACATTTTTGAAAACATTGAGCCTGATTAATATTTAATTAAAAGCAAATATCTCGTGACGCTATCAACAGAAATAAATGTTGCCAAATGTTATATTGCCACTATGTATAGATGCATTTATTAATTCAAAGTAAAATTAGTTTAAATTTTGTTAATTTTGAATTAATTAGTAAAATTAGTTCAAAGTAAAACCATTGCTTCAGTTCACATTTGGGCCTAATCATGCTGGTGGCACATGTGCTCTAAGAAAACAGATGCCATTTTCCTTTTAAGGCGTGACTTTATCAGCTGCTTTCCAGTGATTAATTACAGAGTCCATGTGCATGTATTCGCAATGGGTTTGAGCCATCTTAGACTGCTCACTTTCAACAGAAAAATTAGGACTATAAAAAAGAACTATGTGTAAATTCTTTTTTTATTATCAAAATATATTGGACATATAACATTGTGTAAGTTTAAGGTGTACAACACGTTGATTTGTTACCTTTATATATGCAGTATGCCTGCCATTGTAGCATTAGGTAGCACTTCTATCAGCATCCTATAATTATTATTTATTTTTTGTGGTGGGAATAATTAAGATCTAATTTCTTAGCAAGTTTCATGTTTATAATACAATATTGTTATCTATAATCACTGTACTGTGCATTTGATATCCAGGACTTATTTATCTACTAGTTGCAAGTTTGTACCCTTAAACAACATCTCACCTATTCTCCCCACCCGTGACCTCTGGTAACCACCATTTTACTCTCTGTTTTTAGGAGTTCGGCTGTTTTTAGGTTCCATATGTAAGTGATATCATACATTATTTGTCTTTCTCTGTCTGACTTATCTCACTTAGCATAATGTTCTCAAGGTCCATCACCATTGTTGCAAATGGCAGGATTTCCTTCTTTCTCATGGCTGAATAATATTTCATTGTATATATATATACATATCTTCTTTATCCAGTCATCCGTTGATGGGCACTTAGGTTGTTTCCATCTTAGTTTTTGTGAATAATGCCTCAATAAACATGGGAGTACTTATATCTCTTTGGCAAACTGTTTTCATTTCCTTTAGATGTATATCCAGAAGTAGGATTGTTGGATTGTATGGTAGTTTTATTTTTAATTTTTTGAGGAACCATCATACTGTTTTTCATAGTGTCTGAACCAATTTACATTTCCACCAGCAATGTACAAGGATTCTCTTTTCTCCAAATCCTCAATAACACTTTATTATTTCTTGTCCTTTTTATAACACCCATTGTAACATTCCCTTTGCTTTTCTTTCTTAAAAAAGCCTCGGGTCATGGCAAGTTTCACCTTATTAAACTGGGACACATAAAATGTCTTTTATTTCTTATAAGAGCAATCTTAACATCGATTAAGAAAAAACAAGGTAGTGGCTCATTCTCTCAAATGCTGATAATTACAAACAAATTTTTTCGAGGCAAAATAGCCCTTTATATCTAGCATTCAGGCAAAAAATATTATAACCACTATTACAACAATATTGGAAGCTTTATTAGGTAGGGGTTTAAGACACATCACGTTTTTGAAATGGAACACATCTTTTTTATATCTCCAAATCACCCTGTATGATTACCAAATCTCTTGAAATTTTCTTTTATTTAATGTCAGCAGATCACTAAGGAAGTTGATGTTTATATCTTTTAATTTAATGATGTCTAATTTCACTATCTTCCTATATTACAATGAACCATACTGTTAACTTATACTGCAATGCCAGTTAGAATTAAATAGTCTGTAACATCATCCTTGCACATACCAGGCAAGTTTGCCATAGTTTTTGTCCATTGTGGTTATGCTTCTATACTTGCATTAGCATAATGAATGTGTAGCCCACTGGAGAATGTTTTAATTTATTGAACCATGTTACCATTAACAGAAAGTGTCAGGATAATGAAATAGCTGATTCCACATTTTTGTAGGAACCTTGAAAACAAGGCCCTTTGTCTCATAGTGTAATTCATCTTATTCACCTTTTTGACAACATATACATTACCAATAAATTTGATTTCTCTGCATTTAGTATTGAGATATCAGTGGTCTTTCTTGTTAAGCTCAAGATATATTAGTGGTTGGAACAGAGACACAGGACACAAGTAGCTCAGAACGACACTGCTACACGTAACTGTCTATGAATTTGATTTGTTGGCCTACAGAGTTATTAACATATTTAAAGTCCCAACTATTGTGGGATCTATAGAGTAACAAAAATTCAATTTAAAAATCTATTCATTTCATAGGGACAAAAAAAGTGTTTTTTTTCTTCTGTACTTATAAGTCAGGTAATATAGCTTTCAGAAAACTTACAATGAAAATAGAAATAACAGTAAAAAATAATGAGCGTGTTATAATATTGACTGTTTACTAAGTGCATACTTCATCTCTTTTAATCCCATCAAGCGAGGGATTAGTATTTCTATTTTAGAGAGGAGAATATTGTGGTTCATAGAGGATTAAAACTTGCTAATGGACACAAAGCTAATAATAACAGCTAGAAAACAAGCCTTGGTTTGTGTGCATTAAATTATGCCATGCTACTTTCAAAATATTATTTACACTGACTACAAGTAAAATTGATATAGATCATTGCTCTATTGCTTATCAATTTCATACTTAGGACAGTTTTAAATCTTTAATGAATTGAGTTTGGACTCCATCATTCCTCCATGAGGAATATATAAGAGGACGAATAAATGAAGAATCTAGTAGCCTTGTAAGAAATGATAGGTAGCAAAGGACAGATAGTCACAAAGTTTCAATATCTTACCAGTACTTCAAAACCAGTCTTTTGAGGTATATCAGATAGGAGTCAACTAGCTATCTGATTTGCAAAAATAAAACACATCAAAAAACTACTTAATATATAAAAACAATTTAAAATTTCTATTAATAACGATGAAGACTTCCGCTAATGGCCATAATGGTTTAACTAGGACCAGATTTAACCTCCTGCAATAAAATTAGCAAACAAGACAAAATGTATGAAACAACTCTTTTCAGATATTGGACAACAGGCAACGCGATCCCTGAGAGAAAGGAGACAAATGGGGTAAGGCCTGTAATCATCCTGGCTTTCTTCTTTAAGGCATTTTCCAGAACACAATGCAAAGAGGGGAATCTCAAACTGAGCAAGGGAGCCTCACAGAGTTGAGGAATTAGCAATAACAGTTAGGGAAGCTTAGGTGGTTGGAAATTTCAGCATAGTGTTTGGGTCATGGAAGATCTGGTAGAAAAAGAACTCCAGAAATTTGCAGTTGTGTCCCCTGGAGTGCTGACTACCAGGTGGCACATAAGAAGTGTGAAACTTCCAAGGATAGGCAAAAAACCAGACTGTTATAAACTGAAAATTTTCCAGAGCTCAGTACAGATGAGGAGATGTTCCATCCCTAACCAGACAAATTGGAGCATCCTCAGACATCACCCAGAGCATTCTTCGAGAGCCCACATGAATTGTGTCTTAATAGTGGGAGTGAACTATCTCTGAAGTGAAAGTTTTTCTAGACACAACCTAGCAAATTTTGAAAACAGAGCTCAAAATGAGCAAAGTACTCAGTAAGTAACTCAATTCTCCGGCAAAATAAAGCATTATATTCTTTAAAGGAAGACATTAATCCACACATTCAGAATATAACATTTGCAACGTTAACATCCAATCAAAAATTCCTATGCAGGCCAAGAACAAGAAAATGTGACGTAAAATCAGGAAAATAGAGTAAAGAAATAGATCCATAAATGACAGAGATGGTAGAACTAACAGAAAAAGATGATTAAAAAAAATAACTATGCGGGGCCGCCTGGTGGCGCAGCGGTTTGGTTCGCGCTTGGCAGCCCCGGGTTCAAGAGTCCAGATCCCGGGCGCCCGCGGACGCATTGCCTGTCAGCCACGCCCTGGCAGCGTCCCATATAAAGTAGAGGAAGATGGGCACGGATGTTAGCCCAGGGCCAGTCTTCCTCAGCAAAAAGGGGAGGATTGGTAACGGATGTTAGCTCAGGGCTGGTCTTCCCCACAAAAAAAGAAAAAAATAACTATGCACAAGTATTCAAGGAATTCCAGACATCTTCACCACGCTCCCTAAAAGAAACTGTCTTTCTGACTTCTCCTACATTAGATTACTTAAGCCAATTTTTGAAACCTACATAAATGCACTAAAATTGTATGTACTTGCTTGTAACTTATTATTTTACCTCAATGTGATTCATTATTATTATTTTTTTTTGTGTGTGGGGAAGACCAGCCCTGAGCTAACATCTGTTCCAATCCTCCCCTTTTTGCTGAGGAAGACTGGCCCTGGGCTAACATCTGTGCCCATCTTCCTCCACTTTATATGGGACGCCGCCATGGCATGGCTGACAGGCAGTGCCTCGGCGGGCGCCCGGGATGCGAACTTGCGAACCCCGGGCTGCCAAGCGCGGACTAAACCGCTGCGCCACCGGGCGGCCCCTGATTCATTATTTTTATTGCATGTAGCAATAAGTTGTTTTTCACCCATTGATGCATGTAGTATTGTATGAATATTCTACAATATATTTATTAATTTATTGTTAATAGCCAAGTGAAATGTTTTCAGTTTTTGGCTACTCTAAATAATGTTGATGTAAAACTTCATGTGCAAATCTTTTGGTGTGCAATTTGCAACATTACTCTTGGGTAGTAGTAGAATGGCTAGAGGCGGAATGGAAGAGATATTAGGTATGCATATACTTACGTTTGGTAAACACTATCAAATAGTATTCCAAAAGGATTTTAACAATTAAAAATCATAACAACAATACATGGGAGTTGTTGTACACATCCCAATGTCACTTGCCATTACCAATATTTTTCCCTTTTCTAGCCATTCTTGTAGTTGTAGGATTATCTCATTGTCCTTTTAATTTTTATCTCCCTTTTGACTAAAGAGATTGAACATCTTTTGATATACTTATAGGACATTTGGATATCCTCTTTTGATAATTGTCTGTTCAAATATTTTGTTCACATTTTCTTGGGGGAAGGGAAGAGTTTCTCTCTTTTTAAATTGGTTTATTTTAAAACTCTATGTATTCTAATTCTGAGTTCTTTTTCAGACATGTGTATTGCAATATTTTCTCACATTCTGTTAATGTTTTCACTATTCAAAGAGATCTTTTAATGTGCAATTATTTTTTTAATTTTAATGACTAATTTATTAGTTTTTACATTATATGGTTATTGCTTTTTGTATCTGGCTTAAGAAATCTTTGTCTGCCTCAAGTTCATGAAGACATTTTTCCTTTTGTTATCTTTAAGAGTTTAATAATTTTACTTTCATATTTAGATCTGTGATGTAACTGGCATTCATATTTGTGTGTGACATGAGATAGGGGTAAAGGTTTATCTTTTTTACCAATTTTAAATTCCACTAGATCCAGAACTTTTTGTTGAAAAGAACATTGTTGCCTCATTGCATTTAATGACACCTTTGTTATAAATGTATTGCATGAATATGAGTAGGTCTCTTTCTGGACTTGTCTGTTCCATTTGTCTATCTGTCTCTCTTTACTCTACTTGTCTCCACTCCCTTTGTTCCTACTGGCTTAATTATTGACGCTTTGTAATAAGTTCTACAACTTTCCTCTCCAAACTAGTCTCTTTTCTTGGCCTTTTGCATTTCTGTATGAACTTTATAATCAATTTCTTTATTGACTTTATAGTCAAATTCAATAACAAAACCTGCTGAGATTTTATTTGGAATTGCACTGAATCTAAGGAATCGATTATAGAGAATTAACCATTTAACCTTCAGTTCCTCAGTATGGTATATGTCTGATTTAAATAGGTTGCTTACATTTCTCTCAGTAATGTCAAATAGTTAGGTGTATGTGTCATTCACAATATTTGATAAATTTAGTGGTTATTTGATGCTTGTTGGTCCTATTTCAAGTGATATTTTAAATTATCCAATTTCTTGTTGCTATTTTATAGAAATAAAACTGAGATGGGACAGTTTATTTCTGAAAATAAACTGTGATTTGAGATTTAAAATCTAGTTAGATTATTATTATAAGTGTAACCAATAAATGCATGGATTCTGCCACAGTTTCCTTTCAAATCAGTAGGAAAACTGGCATCATTGAGTGCATTTAATGGGAGAGTAAGAGACAATATTGCATGATTATTTGATTCCATGAGTTGTGCTTGTTTGACATACAACTTCTGGATCCATGGGATCATTCCACACAAATTAGAGCATTTGTCAAATGTTTACTCTGGTAATGGTGTAATATTGGAGACTGTTCTTACTACCATCACATTAGTTATGTACTTGTCTCAATGAGGTTACATGAGATAAATAGCTGAATTTCTTTTTTTTTTTTGGTGAGGAAGATTGTCCCTGAGCCAACATCTGTGCCAATCTTCCTCTGTTTTGTATATGAGAGGCCGCCACAGCATGGCCCTATGAGCAGTGCCTGCAAACCACAGGCCACCAAAGCAGAGCATATAAACTTAACCACTACACCACTGGGCCGGCCCCAAATAGTTGAATTTTAAAAATTGTTATTTGAAAAACAGATGCTCACTATTTAGATATAGACATTTCAATAATAAGTTAGTCATAAAATTAGTCATTTTTGTATTATGTCCATTATATTTTTCAACTATAAGTCACTTTCCATTATTAAGATCTTAATAGCATGTGTATGTGTGAATACTACTTTCATGATTTTTTTGATTCCTAAAAAGAAAATATTATAATAGAGCTGAATCACTGCCAACTGCTGAGGTAGACAATGTAAGAATTCATTTCCCTGCAGTGTTAAATAAAAGGAAATTTCCCACACCTTATCACGCTACCTAACAATAGACACTTGTAATTATTTAGCACTATTATTTGAGTTTGTTCTTCAACTTCTGATTTAATTTTGAGAATAACATCTTTTCCCCAACATAAGAAGTTCTATCAGCCTAATTTTTCCCTTCCTGGTCTGTAGAGAAAAACAATGTGCCCTCCAGAATCACATAGAGAAATCATACTTTTTATCCACCATTTTTCTCCCTCTCTTCTTGTTTGCTTATTTTTTCTATACATTTACTAGCTTTGATGTTTCAGAGTTGAGGGAGCTCTTTAAAAGTTTATAGAAAGCAGTCTTTGGAGAAGTATTTTCAACCCAAGGCAAAAACCTCAATTCTACCTGCAAGCCCTACCCTTACTGAAACAGTTATAGAAAATAAACAAACACAGGTGTGGGAGCCAGAAAGAATTTATACCTGAACCTGTTGTCTTTCACTGCACCACATGCCATTACATAGAATCATTCTCTCCGTTGTGCACTGTATCTCTTCCAGCCTATAAGCATTAGAGGAAAACTAACATTCACAGACTCCATGGCTATTTACCTTCAGGAAGACCATGTCAGAAGACACAATAGATTTAAACATTTTTTCTGATTGCCATTGTGTTTGATAAAATCACCAGGGGGTCCTATGGGTGCAATTCCAAAGACTTTACTAAAACCAAGCTAGTCCCCATTTAGCAACCCTAATATAGCAAATGAACTCTGAAGACCTAAAATTTTCTCAAGCCTGAAGCTAAAATTCACTAAATGTGAAGAACTCTTCTCATGACTTTTGCAGCATTGTTCATCTATTGAATATTTTATCAAAACATCTTTTTAACTTATTAAAAACTTCCATTGAAGATCTGTGGCGATGCAGATAAAGTGTTATATCTTGGAAGTTATTGTCATTGACAAACTAGATGACATAGCTTGAGGGTTCCTTTAAATACAGGCATTGAAGAAATATGGTTCTCTTATCTGTTTCTACTTTTTAATTGATCTTGTTTGAATATTTGCAAATTTGATTGGCAAGGACACCTTCTTCCCCTCTGGTTTGGATCTAAGAGCCAGCTAATTGGAATGGCTTGTCAAAGAATTTGGTTTTCTGTATGAGTTCTTCATGTAATGCAATTAAATAATTATTTAAAATTTTCTATTCTTCCACATGATATAAAGTCTTCAGAGAAAACAGTTTGTATTCCATGTTGTTGCTAGTAGCAACAGACATTTAAGTCAGTATACATATTAGATTGTGGAAAATAATCAGCTCTCATTGGGGAAATAAACCAAAGGGAGTTGTTTGATATTTCTATCAAAGTGAGAGGTTTTGTGTTTCTACATCTTAGTAAGCTACACATGGCCTTGAGTAAATTCTTTAACCTATCTGAATTTCAGTTTCAGCTAAAATTAAATTAATATCAGTACCAATGCCATGAGCTTATATTGAAGAATAAATTTAAAATATTTGTAAAGTCCTTACCACTCTGCCCAGCATCTATTATATGCTATATAAATTCTAGCTATTATTACTATTAACATAGAATTCTACTCATTTTAAGTATTCAAATTATTTACACTTGCTATTCTCTAATGAGCCTGCATTATTTAAATTCTTGTTACTTGAATTTTAAGATAAGAACAATGGTGTTAAACTGGTAATTGAATTAATATATTTGAGTAATTAGTTAAGGCACTGAATTTTAAGTAGAGATTAATAAAAATATATATTTATATACATACTTGGTATGTGCATTATGATCAATGAATATTTGTTGAATTATTAAACTGGCAAGTAAATTATGAGACATAAAATGAGAATAATAACTATTACATGTATTCAAAATAGAATGTCCTGAAAATAAACTTGGATGGAAATAGAGTACTAAAAACCCAGACTTACACCTATAATCTATCAACATTTATTTTAGAAAATAGTGGAAAAGTTCATTTCAATATCTTCTAAGAAGCAATAAAATATAGAAAAATAGTACCAAATTAGAGTCAGGAATTCAGATTTTATTTCTCATCCTTCCCCTCACCCCAAATTTTCCATTAATTATCCAGCTCTGTCATCTTCTGAAAGTGCTTTATTTTTCCAGGCTTAGTCTCCTAACCTGAAGAAACAAAAAGAAAATACTAGTTCTAAAGACTTCTAGGGTGACTTTCAGTCTAAAATATCTACCATCAAGTTTCTGAAAAGTGATGCTCAGGTCCAGGCATATGGCCTAGATACTGGGAGTCTGGGAAAAGTTGAAGAGATGCCAGAACCAGAGAAAGACTTGCAGGAGACTATATGTGTAACTAGGTGAGAATTTGGGATAGGTGCCTTAACTGACAGTTTTTGTTTAAACTATTGAGAAAAAGAAATAATTCTCATGACTTCCAAAATATCAAATTACAGAAATTAACATCTCAGATGAGTTGATTAAAATTTTATATTTAACTATCTTCAGCCTATGGGAAATACATAAGTTAAAAAAAACCCTGGAATATCTAATTGACTTGGGAAATTCAATTTAATCATCTGTGCCTCAATTTCTTCATCAGTAAAATGGGAATAAAGTATATCATTGAGTGAGCATGAAGTAAGGTGATATAGATGATGCCAATCGGTAACTTATAAGAACTCAACAGATACTAGTTATTATTCTCCCTCTCTAGACTGTGAACTTTTTTGGGCCCTGGGATAGGAGGAGTGGTTGGTTTCACTCACCACTGTCAGGTATTTCAAATTGAGTAGTCACTCAATAAATGTTGCAAACTCACAGGCTTGACTGTCTGCGTTGATAGATTTTACCTCTGGTCGTGCAACCTTTGAAATTTCCATGGTTCTATTTTAATCTGTATGGAATTATGATTGAGACTGTCAGCCAAGACTAATGAAGATAAGGTGAAGAAATTTTATTAACTTTTAAACAGGCTCCCGGCCTTTCTGGAGAGCCACTGGTGGTGATTCATCATGCTATTTCTGTATGGCTATCAAGTCTGAGTTCAGAATAGAATCTTTGGTTGTGACAAGACTGATTTATATAACATTTTATATAATACTAAAATGATATTTCAACTCATATTGTATCCCAGAAAAAAATACTCCTGAAGAAAAGAGCAAAAGAAGCTTAGGAAAATATTAGTCCTGGAAAATAACTACGTCTCTTCAAAAACTACATGCAATCTTGAACAATATGTTGTCAATGAAGACTATAAATTAGGAATTAGCAAACTCAGATTCTGGTTCTGATTAATTTAGTAACTAATTAATCTTAGACATCTTTTCTTTATTCTGTTAGAAGCTCAATTTCCATAAGAGGAAGATTTTTGAATCAGATGGTCTTTAATATCCCTTACAGCACTGTGAGCATGTGCACTGAGGGGAATTCTCCTTGCATCCTGTTCCTTTCCTTAATATTCATGACAATCTGTTTGGTTCAGAGAAATTTTCATGCTTATAGCATAAATATACATTCTGAGATTTTACCTTCTAATTTTTTTAATTTACCACCAGTGAAAAAATTACAATCTGTGTATTGAGAGACTCTGTTTTAGGGCTTCTAAAACTTTCAACCATCACAATAAATTAACTCTTTCATGAGTATATTAGGTAAAAGTAAACTATTCATTTGTTTTGTGTTTTGTGTTGGTATCATATAACAGTCATATAAACATAGGCTGAATTTAAACTTGTGGATCTACTTACATTAAAGCAATACAAATGTTCCTTCCCTTTTTGTAGGAATCCAAGGGCTATTCCTTCATCTTTTTGTGTAACACACTGAACTCTGGAGTAACAGCGTCTGAAAAAATGTTTTATTTTAGGATTTAAGCCAAAGTCAACATTTTTTAAAAATCACTGAAACATAGGTATACAGAATGTAAAATTATTAAGAAGTCAGATTTGAAGTGTCTGCTGCCATCTAGATGTGCTCAGAGGTGGTAAGAAAATCATAATTAGAATGATTTGATAATGCTGGGTGAAACATCTCCAAATGCTAGCCAACTCACCTGACTCATGAGCAAACTATAGGCTTAAAATAATTTCAATTCCCAGTTCAGCCGAGGTACTGTGTTTTACTGTAAGACATGTGCAATTATAAATTGAACTTAAGATAGTAACATTTAGATAATTAGTACACATGTAAAACTTCCCATTGTAGCAAGTTGTCTTCTCTTTAAAAATGACTTCTTCACAAAATGGATGGTTTTATAATGAGCATAGCACATACTTTATGTTACCTGTCCTTTAAAAGCAAACTTTCCAGGCTGAGTGACTGAAGGATTCATGGAAAGCCCATTATTGTCAAGGGAAAACAAATTATTAACCTGTAACATCTCACTAAAGGCAACCATAACTATATTCACTGGGACTACAAAACAAGAAAATAATTAAATCAGAAATGTTCCCTCTCATCCTTGTCTGAACCTGGATGATCATGTCACATACACCTACTGACATATACCTAATTTCTGGCTGACCATTCTCTCCTCTGCCATTCAAGAAAGCATTTTGGATGTAAGTTTCTATGTTGTTATTGTAGAGAAAACTTCACATTTGCTCCAATTAATTTTATCTTTATATTTATTTTGTTAGTGTATATTTTATTGTGAAATATATCATATGCACAGAATAATGAATAAAATCTAAATGAGCAGATCAAAGCATAATATAAGAACACAATCATGTACCTACCATCCAGTTTGCAAATTAGAAACTTTCCAATAACCCTGATGCTATTTTTTTATGATCACATCTGCCTACTGCTCCTGAAAGAAATCACTATGTTGACACTTGAAATACATATGTTTTGCTTTGTTTTAAATTTATTATCTGTATACATATATCCCCTAACAGTATCTAGTTTTTGTATCTCTGAAGTTTATACAAATGGAATTACACTGTGTACATTAGTATTTGTCTTTTTTCACTGTATGTTACATTTCCTAGAGCCATCTATGCTATTATGTAACTGTCATTCATTCAGCTTTATCGTTTTAACAATAATGATGAGGAAGATGATATCATTTTCATATTAACTCTAGATATTTATTATTATTAAATATAATAATATCCATCTGAGTTCATTAATGATAGAGCTCAGATATGAGTCTATGTAATCTGGCTCCAAGAACTGTACTCAATCATTTTGATGCACACCATCTCATTAGAATATTTCATAGTATAAAATCATGTTCTCCCATTATGCTATTGGTGGAGACAAGTTGCTTCCTGCTTTTCCAATAAGAAATAATGCTGTTATGAATGTTCTTGTAAACATATCCTATGCAAATGTACAAGAATTTACCTAAGATATAAATTTATGACTGAAATTGATGGATTGTATGGTATGTGAGGTTGCAAGTTTATTGGATGACTTCAAACATTTTCCAGAGTGGTCAGAACAGTTTATATACTCACAAGAGCATATAAATGTTCCCCCTTGTTCTACATTCTAGCCAAATTAGAATTTTAAATTTGTTTCCATTTGATGTGTGTGTAATAGATACATGTTGTGATTTTAATTTAAACTTTTATTGATTGACATCTTTTTATTTATTGATTGCCTAAATGGATTTCCTCTTTTTATAAAAAAAAAAATTTGGTGAGGAAGATTGGCCCTGAGCTAACATCTGTGCCAATCTTCCTCTATTTTGTATCTGGGACACCGCCACAGCATGGCTTGATGAGGGTGTGTAGATCCATGCCAGGGATCTGAATGCGCAAACCCCAGGCCCCTGAAGGGGAGTTTGTACTTAACCACTATGCTGCTGGGCTGGCCCCTGGATTTCTTCTTTTGTGAAGTGGCCATTTAAGGCTTCTGCTTATTTTTAAATCGGTTCTATCTCCTTTTTTGAATTGAATATAGGAGTTTTCAATATGTTTTAATTATCAGTTATTTTGTTGGTTACATGTGCTGCAAACATTTGTTTGCACTTTGTTTTTTACACTGTCTTTATAGAAGAATGATTTGCAACACTATTGAATGCATTAATCCTTTCCTTTATAATTAGTGACCAATTGTGTTTAATTTTAAGAAATTATTTCTTACCCTGAAGTCATGAAAATATTCTTTACTATCTTCTAAAATATTCATAATTTTACTTTTCACATGTACAATTCTGATGCACAAGGAATTGATTTTTATGTATGGTATAAGGAAGGAGCACAATTTAATTCTTTTCATATATGGATATCCAATATTGTAAGGAGCTTTTTATTTAAAGTAACTTTAGTAAATACAAGTGCATGGTACTGAAATTAAATCCATTTGCATTGCTAAATTATCTTCATGACTTCAGTTACCAATTCTACAACTCGTCTCTCCACAACATGCACAAATTCTTTGAGTCTACTGAACTCAAAATTTTCTTGGTGAATGAGTTCTTGTGTGGAAGGGCCTGACTTTCAAATCTGTGTTGATAGATTGAGAATAGGAATTAAATTTCAGAACAAAATACTATGTGGCATAGGGAAACAGAACCCAGAGGCAAAGGTAACCATGGTAATTGTAACAACATTTCAGACAAATTCACAGATATCGACAGGTCAAAGTTTGACTTACTTAGATCTCAAGGCTCTTAAAAAAAAAAAACCCCATCTCAACTTTGTATAAAATGTTAACTATGTAAGTAACGGTTCTAGGTGGTGAGATTGAGAATGGTTTGTATTTATTTTTCAATTTTTAGATAATAAACATTAATAATGTGTATTTTTTTAATTTAGAAAACTTCAGAAATTAATGCAAATGAATATAGAATCACAGTAGCAATACCAATTAGGAAATAAACCATGGTTTTGTGCTACTAAAATTTTTACATAAATATTTGGTTAACTTGGTGATTTTTTTCCCCTTGTAGTTTAAAATGACACAGGTACCAGTACAGTCCTTCTTGAATATAGGAAATATATTCTAAATTAGGTTTTGCCTTATTTTGACAAGCAGTTTTTAAAGTTGTTCAAGTTTAGGGGAGATATTTGTATGCTAAACTTATAGCTCATTGGAAATCAGTAGGTAATAATCATGCATTAATAGAGAAGCACGGTAAATGTACACAGAATGTGTTTAGAAAAGAATTCTAATTTTACGGGAAAATGTGGTAGAGTCAACAGATTTGTGTGGGGTTTCTGACTGTCACTGTTAATCCTCAGGTTTGGTGCATATTATACATCCTCATTGTAAGAATATTATTGCAGACATTTCCTTACAACATATATTATTCTTTGAGAATTTATTTCGGGGCGGCCTAGTGGTGCAGTGGTTTGGTTCGTGCTTGGCAGCCGGGGTTCGCCAGTTCGGATCCGGGGTGCCCGCCGACGCACTGCTTGTCAGCCATGCCGTGGCGGCGTCCCATATAAAGTAGAGGAAGACGGGCACGGATGTTAGCCCAGGGCCAGTCTTCCTCAGCAAAAAGAGGAGGATTGGCAACAGATGTTAGCTCAGGGCTGGTCTTCCCCACACACACGCAAAAAGTGAGCTTTCAATTCTCTGGAGAAAACACTGATGGCAAAAATAATTATTATTCCTTGGGTAATTTCATTTTTATTTTAATACTTTCACAGGGACTGTATTAGATATAGTAGAGCACATTTTAATACATTTTTTAAAAGATAAACCCAGCTCCTGATGGTTTAATGATGCCATTAATTCACTCTATCTCCCATCTGACCTAGTGAGAACTGACTAATGGACTCAGATAAAGGATGTGTGTTGGTGTGTGTGTGTGTGTGTGCGTGCATGTGTTTGCGTGTGTACGTGCATTTTGTTGGTAATTTTAGCTTGGAAAATGCATGTAAGCCTCCTAACTCTTGTTCTTGATTTGAACTTACTTAGTTATAGCCAAAACATTTTGAGATTTGTTATCCTTCTTCACAGCGGGAGGAGGGGGGCTTTCCTAGGAGATCTTACCACAAAAAGAAACAAAATCGGAGGGAATAACCACTCTGCTTTGGCAGTAAGTGCCTAAGGGGGGAAAACTACCCGAGTTAGACCATCATTCCCCAGTGGATTCAGTCAATGGATTCAGTCTCTCACTGATATCACCATTTATATGGGTTATGCCTCACTTCGTGGGTTTTTACACAAGTTGAGAACAAATAGACATTTTAAATCCAATACCGTTAATTCAACATACCCCCCAGAGGAGTGGACAAAAGTTCTCTGCCTGCTAAGGAAATGAATGGTAAGGTGAATGAGAATTCCCTCTGAACACTCCCTTAGTTTATTATTTTCGGTACACTGTGCTTAATTACCAAACCTAATGTCAGCCTGGAGCTGGACCTGTGCCCGCTCAGGGGAAATAAATAACAGTTTATGAAGAGTCCTGCCCCACCTCTGTGGGGCTGCTCTCCCTATGTCTACCACAACTTCCTATTTATCTTTTAGAACCTCTATTGGACCGCTCAGCTGTTGTCTCCAAAAGCTGAAGTGAATCCTACTCCACAATTTCACCCTGCATTCTGTTTCTCATCTCACATAAAAGCAGCCATATTATTCAATAAACTCACCAGGAGTGATTATATAACTCAAATAATAGCATAATAATATCCTAAATAATATGATACAATATAATAATTCTCAAACTTGAGGAATATAAATTCCCCCATTATTAAAGCTATAGAAATATTGAAGTATAAAATATTCCCTCTTTTCTGTGAAAATTGAAGTTCAAAAAAATAATATTTACAATTTTTCTTTAATTTCTTAATCTCAGGTTCAATGATATCATCTTATTCAGAAAATGTTTGTTTGTTTGCTTATTTATTTATAGAAGCAGTTGTACATTCAGCTTATTGCAATGAATCACTGTCAACATTAAATTGATCTCTCACCTAGGCCTCTCTTGTTCCTTACTTTCCTAGAAAATCAAATGGCTATAGCTTCAGAGACAAAAAATGATATCCTGAAAAGATGAGTTAATAGCCCGAAGAAGTTTTCATAACTAAATTATGTTTCTGGAATCTAATCATGTTATGATGCAAAAAATTCCATCATCTGACTGCTTTCAAGAAGAGAATCAGAAGGCTCACAAGGTCAGTTTATGTCAGATGTTTGGAACATTTTGACCTTAATATAAGGAACCCCCCCAGGAAGCGGTGAAAGTGCCTACACCATTGCCCCATGCTGAGGAACTGTATCCTCTGGGCGTGGATGTTCTGAGAGGACAGCATTTGAAATACATTTTTAAATTCCCTAGGCATGTAGATTCTTGTATGAATCTGAGACAACTTTTAAAAAGTGCAATTATGTCACCCGTGTTAAAAGCCATTACTTCAATTCTGTTCCTTCCTCAATATACTCTGAATATTTAAGTACATTTGATGCCAATATTCTTTTTTACCATTGTTTTTCTAGCATCCTGATCCTGGATTGAGTGTGAACTCTGTCAACTAACACAGCTTTCATCCTTTTATTTGAACAGGGTAAGCTACATCTATAAAGACAATTGCCCAAGTGTAACTCATTTTCTTAGTTTTTCTCCTTAACAGTCTCATTCCATTGTTATTCTATCTGTATTTTTCTACTCCTAGAAATATCCTGAAGCATTTAATCCTGTATCACAATGGCTGCTGATGCCTTTGCCTGTACAATTTCTAATATATTTGAATCCTACCCCTGTTATGGCTTTGCTCATGCCTCTACATTTTAACTCAGGTATGTAAGGACATTCTAAAGATTCCTGAAGTGAAGCAACTGTTGATGGTTTCATGTGATAATCAGGGACACAATGAGGATCATGTGTCCTCTTTTAAGTGCCAAACTTCAAAATCTAGTTTTTCTCCAAATTTTGAATTTTCTAACACTTGGACATTTGGCAGCAGAAATGTTAATTTCCTAATCCATGGGGTGTGTTCATAGTATTCCTTTTCCCTATCTGATCTGGTCCAGGTCTTTTTCTTCTCTCAAGAATAGACAGTTGCATAGGTAGATGATAGATAGATACATAGGTAGATGATAGATACATACATAGACAGATAGATAGATAGATAATGCTTACTTCTTAATATAGTCTTTTTCACCTTTCTACCTTATCACATGTTTGCAAGTATAAAGTGCATCAATCTCTCTTCTTTCCTAAAATAATTCTCTAAACATGGTCTTGTTCAGTCCTCAATAATAAATATTTATGAATATAACAATTTCTTCAGCTGTTCAAATCATCCGCTAAGACAAATTCTGTCAATAATCACCTCTCTGTGTAGAGCAATTGCACGCTCTCTCCCTTCCAAAATGTACTTTCAAGTGTTTCATTCCTGGTTCCTTTTTTTGTGTATCATCTTTATGCTTTCGTTTAAAAGCCTAACTACATAAATTTATGGGTATGAATTCATAGCCTATTTTTTGGTTTTTTTTGTGAGGAAGACTAGCCCTGCGCTAACATCAGTTGCCAATCCTCCTCTTTTTGCTGAGGAAGACTGGGCCTGGGCTAACATCCGTGCCCATCTTCCTCTACTTTATATGGGACGCCGCCACAGCATGGCTTGACAAGCAGTGCGTCGGCAGGCGCCCGGGATCCGAACCCATGAACCCTGGGCTGCCAAGCGTGAACTAAACGGCTGCACCATTGGGCTGGCCCCTCATAGCCTATTTTTAAAATAATGCTTGTACCCAGATCATCTTAGGCTTCCAGTCACATTTATATTTACACAATATGGTTTTTCAACTGCCCAAAGATTGTTTCCCAAATTTTTTTATTGGCTTTCTCTCTAACATGTTAAGGGGATACCTCTAAATAATTTTGTGGAGATATATTTCCACTGACTTTTTGAGATTTGTCCTGTCTTCTTTTTTGTTAATCTCTTTTAGGCTCCAGTTATCTTCATTTATGAATTTCAGAAAATGACTTCTGTCTTCACTAGACTCATCAACAAGAGCAGAAAAGAATATTTCCTTTTCCCTTTCACATTTGTCTAAGCTGGTCTTTGAGATTGTTTACCTTCCCCGTAAGGAAATTTTTTTCCTCTTCCAACATAATAGCTTGTTTGCCTAATTTTCATTTCCCTTTTTACTATTGTTCCCATTTTGAATTAAATAAAAAATCTTCTTAAAGACACACTCATCTTTGAATCTTAGAACAAACTTGATTCTTAGAAACACAGCTGTTCAGACATATCTCTTCAGTAACCTCCTTTGCCTTTCTGTTTCTAATAAAACCCTAGAGATTTACTACTTAAACTTATGAAATGCTATGTATATCTTTTAAAGGCGGTCTCTTCTCCCACTGTCTTTATGTGTTCATTGATAAAATTTATCACATTCTGTGACTGAAACCCCCGAGGCTTTGGGAAGTAGGCCTTATAAATCTGTGAACTCAAGGCAAGTTTTGCTATTACTGTCCCATCTTTAATCTTAGATGCAGTTGCTGACAAGAGAAAGAAACAGTTTGGTTCAGGCATTGCCTATCAATGACTAATACAATCATTAGGCTTAATTTCCATTTCCCCTTTTTCTGTTGTTCTCATTTTGAATTCAAGAAAAAAATCTTAAGAAAGATTCCCACTGGGCAGCATCTTTCTTATCTCATACAAATTAGGGGAATGTACTTATTCCTCAAGATACTTTGTAGCTATCTGATGAAAAACTTTTGTAATAAATATCAAAGATTGCCACAATGATGATGACATAACGAGCACCTCCTAGAGTTGCATTGTGCACATCCAACACTGAAGTCCTTAACCACACCGACTTTATCTCATTTCGTGGTTCAGTACCAGGCTGCAGTCCTGAATGAGATTAATTTTAAGCAGGAAAAAAACCCAAAATTTATTAAATTTCTAAGAAATATGCCCAATAATCCCCAAATCACTCACTGCAAATATCAGGTAGTACTTACCAGAGTCACGGTGGCTGTCCACATGGGATTTGCAAGTCCCTGGAGAAAGTAAACTGCTCACCTGCTAAAGGATCATGAAGGAATGTTTCCTGTCCTTCATCCTATTCCCACTCATTCTTTTGAAGTAGTGTATTAGCTTATCTTGACGCTCAAGATACATCCCTTTTCTTACCAATCAAATTCTGCAGCCATATTCTTGGGGACTCTTAATATTTCTATTGCCAATATGGGACAAAAAAGCCACATAGTTGGCACATAATAAATCTATGAAAATTGCCGTATTCAACGACTTTGGCTTCCTGATTGATATTTTGTCGCTCAAATGCCACTTTATGTTTAAATGTGAAAATATGCTGGGTAATGGTCCATGTTTCAGAAGTGAAGGACTGCACCTGCTCAAAAGCCCTTCACTCCAGGTTCTATTCAACTGAGAGCATAAAAAAAAAAAAAAAAGGATGCCAGCTGATATCACAAAAAAATGACAGAGTAGGGCCGGCCCACAGCCGAGTGGTTAAGTTTAGTGCACTCTGCTTCTGTAGCCCGCGTTTGGTTTCCAGGAACAGGCCTACACCAGTCTTCAGTTGCCATGCTGTGGCAGTGACCCACATACAAAATAGAGGAAGATTGGCACAGATGTTAGCTCAGGGAGAATCTTCCTCAAGAAAAAAGGGGAGGATGGGCAACAGATTTTAGCTCAGGGCAAATCTTGCTCAGCAAAAAAAAGGAAAAAGTAAGAAGTTCTAAGGGTTAGTCATCTCACTGAAGCAACCATTTAGCTGGAAAAAGCGATTGACATCAACTACTTTGGAACCATGGAACCTTATTGGGTACGTATAGGAATCAGGGGAGTGCATGATGAAGGGATAGACTGTTATTCTTTGCTAAGAGAGTGGTGTTCATGAACCAGCTACCATAACCCATACCTCAGCCTGCTTTGGAGATAGGTTCCCACATTCTTGGAGCAAATGGCTGGTGCCAGGCTGGGCAGTAAGGGCTTTGTCCTCCAAGAATTTGGAGTTGTGCGTTTTGGTGGGTCTGGAAAATAACAAGTTGAGAATGTGGAGAAAATGAACCCTCATGCATTACTTGTGGGAATTTAGAATGGTGCAGCCACTGGGGAAAATATTTTGGCCCTTTCTCAAAAACTTAAATGTAGAATTACAATATTATGCAAGAATTCCCCTTTTACTTAGTTATACACCCAGAAGAATTAAAAATAGAGACTTGAAAAGATACTAGTACACCAATGTTTATGGCAGCATTTTTCAAAATAGTTAGAGTGGAAACAACTCAAATGTCCATCAGTACATGAATGGATCAAAACTAATGCGTATACATAAAATAGGATATTATTCAGCCATAAAAAGGAAAGAAGTTGTGATACATGTTGCAACGTGTATAATTCTGAAAACATGCTAAGTGAAATAGATGAGACACAAAAAAGACAAATACTGGGCGCTTCTACTGAAAATTAGGTATCTAGAATAGACAAATTCATAGAGACAGAAACTAGGGAACCAAAACCAGAGGCAGCAGACGGGGGGGAAATGGGGAGTTACTGTTAATGAATACAGAATTTTTGTTTGGGATGATGAAAAATTTCTGGAAGTACATAGTAGTGATGGTTACACAACATTGGAATTGTGCTTAATGCTGTAGAATTGTATGCCTAAATATTGTTAACATGGCAAATTTTATGTTATGTATATTTCACTGCAGAATAACAACAAGGTATACAGTGAAAAGTGTTTCTCCAGCCCTGAACACTCCGTACCACAATCAGGTAACCACTCATCATTTTCCTCTACATCCTTCCAGAGTTTCTTCTTACTTTTATTTAAGCAATCATTTAAATATTCTCATAATTTAACATTGGAAAAGTAATAAAAGGTGCTAACTTCCCCTTAAAAAAAGATAAAAGGTCCCAAGGTACACAACCAGCTATATTAATTAAGCTGTCTTAGATAATGTATCAGTCTGGGAAGAATCAAGACATAGAAACCACACAGTGAATTAAGCAGGGGACATTTATTACAAGGAAATTCTATTTGGTACCTTATAGCTGAGGGAGAATACTCATGGAAGAACAAATTTGAAAGGGGACCTCCCTACTCCCGAGGGCTGGGATCCACATTTTATTGAAGAAAATATGGTTCTACCCACTGGATATCAGAAATATTAACTGATTTGCCTAGGCCAGAACTGGTGTGAAGTCACTGGGCAAGCAGCACGCAACCCTCTAGAGAGCAGGAGGTGTGCAGTTCATCAGCAACTGGCAGGCAGCAAGAGGGGTGGTGGTTTGGAGGGAACCCTCTGGACTGCAGACAGGCAGCTCAGGGACAAGCAGAAGGAATCAGAGCGTTAGTGTGCATAGGAGGCCTCTGGGGCTCTAGTTTCTGTGTCAAGAGGACCACATAAAGGTGATCAGTAGGCCACACTGGACTGCAGTGTCACCGAGAGACCATGCTCTCTGGCCACAAGGCTAGGGCAGAGCTCCATCTGATATCCTTACCCCCACACCACTGACTCAACAAGCAGGAGCTGGAAACCTAAGGAGAGCCCTTTCCTTTGCAATGTGCCCCTAGTGACCTCTGATGAGCAAGCTTAATATTGTGCTCACTGCAAAGGAGAGATGCTTAAAGTAATTCTGTACATTATGGGAAATATATATGTATATGTAAATTTGGAATGGAGAGACAATAAATTCACAATTGATGCAGATAATATGACAAAGCCTCCTACACTCACCTAAATTCAACCTAAACACTGAGGGTGAGTAGCGTGTTATAACAAATATGAAAATTGGTGATTTCTTTTTGGCCGCAGATTTAAATGAATGATGAGTGTTGGGACTGGGTTAATGGTGTAGACACAGTAATGCCGAGCAAGGAAAACATGTCTCAATAAATGTCAGGCTCTGACCAAAGTTGTTTAGTTATTCTCTCTCCTTTCAAGAGAAAGAATTGAGAACACACTTGAAAAATAGATCAGGATTGATCTCTCTCATTCATTTTCTTGTCCTCTGTGGAAATGTTGAAACAGAGCGATGTTTTTCCCCACTGATCTCAGTCATACTTTGAAGTTTACAGGAGTAATGAAATTCACGTGACCAACTTTCTTCATTTACAACTTAAGTATAATTTTACAAACTCAGAGCTGTTTCATAAAGTTTATAATAATTCAAATTATAAGAAATAGGATTTATTCATACAAATAATAATTTTGAGTAGTATATCATACAAGAGCACCAGTTAACTTTTTTATTTTTTGATCCTGTTGTAGAAGGTCAGATTCTTAATTATTATTCTCTTTGAGAAATAGAGGGTACTCTTTGTGATTTTCAATTTTTCCATATATTATAAGGAAATATCATACATCAGTAGCCTTCTCTATGTACCTGACATGGAGCTACGGGCAGCAATTTGTGAAATAGGCAAAGAAATTATGAGAATTTAGAAGATAATGTGCACTAGTTGCCCAAATTTTAAAGAGATGGAAATGCTATAACTATTTGCTCTTTATAAAGATTTATTGAAGAATAATATACATGCCATACACATATAATTCATTATCTTTAGTAAATTTATAAAGCTGTGTAACCAAAGCCATCATCTAGTTGTAGAACATTTCCATCACCTCAAAATATTCCCTTGTGTCTGTTTTCAGTCAATCTCCACTCCCGTCCCCAGCTCCAGGCACAACTGAACTCCTTCTGTTTCTATCGGGTTGCCTTTCTAAGAAATTCCATATAGATGTAATAAGTCTTTTGTGTCTGTTTTATTTAGCATAAAATTTTTGAGGTTTATCCATGCTAGACCATGTATTTATAGTTTGTTCCTGTTTATTGCTGAATATAGTCTTTGCGTAGAGGTGCAACATTTTGTTTATCCATTCACAGTTGAGAGCCACTTGAATTATTTCCTTTTTGTTTTTTTCTATTATGAGTTACCATGCTATGAACATTCACATACAAGCCTTTGTGTGGATGTATACTCATGGATCCTGGATAGAAATGTAGGGGTGGAATTTCAGGCTCATATGGTAAGTTTCCATATAATCCTTTGTGGAACTGCCAAACAGCTTTCAAAGTGGCTAACACTCTTACATTCACGCCATCAATATTTGAAGATTCCGATTTCTCCACAAACTCCCCAAACCTGCTATTGCCAGTGTTTTTAAATATAGTCATTTCAGTTTTTATTTAGTGGTATCTCAGTGTGTGTGGGGGGTGGGGGAGAAGGTTAATAGCAGCTTTATTGAGATATAATTCACATAAAATTTACACTTTTAAATATATTTTAGTATATTAACAGATTTGTGCAACTAACAAAACTACCAAATTTTGGAACATTTTTATCACCCTCCAAAATCCCTGGAGCCATTAACAGTCTCTCTCTTCTCCCTTTCCACCTAGACAAACCTGGGAGCTACCAATCTACTTCCTGTTTCTGTGGACTGTCTATTCTGAACATTCAGCATAAACAGGATCAGATACTATGTGGTTTTATGTGACTGACTTCTTCCACTTAGCAAAATGTTTTCACGATTTATCCATACTGCAGCATGTATGGTAATTCATTAACTTTTATTACTGAATAACATTCCATTGTATGGGTATATTACATTTTTTTATCCATTCATCAGATGATGGGTGTTTGGATTATTTCTAGCTTTGGTTATTACAAATAATGCTGCTTTGAACATTCACATACAAGTTTTCATGTGAACCTATGCTTTCATCTCTCTTCGGTACATAGCTAGGAGTGAAATTGCTGGGTCTTATGGTAACTCTATGCTTAACATTTTGAGGAACTGTCAAGCTGTTTTCCAAAGTGGATGCACCATTATACAATCCCACCAAAAATTTAGGAGCTTCTAAATTCTTGCATCCTCACTAGCACTTGCTATTGTCTCTTTTTCATTTTAGCAATTCTAGTGTGTGTAAAGTGGTGTCTCCTTGTGGTTTTTATTTGGATTTCTCTGATGGCTAATAATGTTGAGCATTTTTGCATATAGTTATTGGACACATACATCTTCTTTGATGAAATATCTTTTCAAATCATTTTTCCATTTTTAATTGGCTTATCTTTCCATTTAGAATTGTAAGGATTCTTTATATTTTATGCATACAGTTCCTTATCAAATATATGATTTATTTAAGTTTTCTCTTACGTGTTTTGTATTTAATTTCCTTGAGAGCGTTCTTTGAAGCATAAAAGCTTTCAATTTCGATGATGTCCAATTTATCTATTTCTGTTGTTGTTGCTGTGCTTTTGCTGTTGTGTCTAGGAAGGCTTTCCCTGACTCAAGGTCATAAAAGTTTACTCCAATGATTTCTTCTAATAGTTTTATTGTTTTAGTTCTTATATATATGTCTCTGATACATTTTAAGTTAATTTGTGTTTATTGTGTGAGGTAGGGGTCCAAATTAATTTTTTCCATGTGTATATCTAGTTATTTCAGCACCAATTGTTAAAGACTATTTTACCATACTAAATTGTTTTAACAGCCTTTGTTAAAACTCAATTGACCATAAATGTAAGGGTTTATTTCTGAATTTTAGATTCTAATCCATTGATATATAGCCAGCAACACACAGTTTTATTACTATAGATTTGTAGTATAGTTTGAAATTGGGAAATATGAGTACTCCAGCTTTGTTCTTCTTTTTAAAGATTATTTTGGCTATTCTGGGTCCCTTGCATTTCCATATTAATTTTAAGATTATCCTGCCAATTTCTGCCAAAAATATGTTATTATTATAAGTAGATTTTTCTTAACTTCATTTTTGGATTTTTAATTTTAGTCTATACAAATATTGAAATTTGCATATTCAGCTTCTATCCTGAAAATAATGATGAACTCCTTTATTTGTTCTAATAGTTTTTGCCTGTTTGTGTACATCTGTGTGGATTCTTTAGGATTTTTCTGTATACAATATCATGTCATTTGCAAAGAATGGTAGTTTTACCTTACCTTTTGAATCTGAATTCCTTTTATTTCTGACTAATTTCCCTGACTAGAACCTTCCAGAAAAGGTGCAATAAAATTAGTAATAGTGGACACTTTTGCTTTCTTCCTGATATTAGTGGGAAAACATTTAACCTTTCATCATTAAGGATAAAAAGTTGTGGAATTTTGGTAGATTCTTATGATATTGAGGAAATTTCCCTCTATTTCTAGTTAGTTGTTTTTAACATGAAAGTGTGTTGGATTTTGTCAAATACCTTTTTTGCATCTATTGAGATGATCGTTTATTTTTTTGTCCTTTATTTTACTAATAAGGCATATTACGTTAACTGATTTTTTTTAATGTTAAACCAACCTTGTATTGCTGGGATAAATTTCACTTGGTTATGATGTAATATCTTTTGTACATTGCTTAATTTAGTTTTCTGGAATTTTATTGACTATTTTTGCATCTATATTCATAACAGACATTAATCTGTGCTTTCCTTTTCTTGTGATATGTTTACCTGATTCTGATATTAGCATAATACTGGTCTCATAGAATGAATTAGGAAGTGTTCCCTTTTCTTTTCTTTTCTTTTTTTTTTTTAGTGAGGAAGATTAGCCCTGAGCTAACATCTGTTGCCAATCCTCCTCTTTTTGCTGAGAAAGATTGCCCCTGAGCTTACATCTGTGCCCATCTTCCTCTATTTTATATGTGGGACGCCTGCCACAGCATGGCTTGATAAGCAATGTGTAGGTCTGCACCCAGGATCTGAACCTGCAAACCTCGGGCTGCTGAAGTGGAGCATGTGAACTTAATCACTACGCCACCAGGCCGGCCCCCACCTTTTCTTTTTTTTAGTTTGGAAGAGTTCCTGAAGGATTGGTGTTAACTCCTCCAGTGAAGTTTTTTGGACATAGGCTATTTTTTGTAGGAAGTTTTTAAATCACCAACTATTTAGTTGGTGATTCACTCTATTTACATTATAGGTCTATTCAGATTTTCTATTTCTTCTTGAGTTAATTTTGTTTGTGTCTTTCTAGGAATTTGTCCTTTTGATGTACGTTATATACAGTCATGCGCTGCATAGAAACATTTTGGTCAACAGTGGACCACATATACAACAGTGGTCCCATTAGATCAGTACCATAGAGCCTAGGTGTGTAGTAGACTATACCATCTAGGCTTGTGTAAGCACATTCTATGATGTTCACACAGCAACAAAATTCCCTAATGATGCATTTCTCAGAATGTATCCCTGTTGTTAAGCAACACATGACTGTAGTTTTTTGGCATACAATTATCCATAGTATTCTTTGTAGTCCTTTTTAATTCTATAGGGTTGATAGTGGTGTCTCCTCTTTCATTTGTAATTTGAGTCTTCACTTTTTTATTTTCCTCTTCAGTCTAGCTAATTGTTATCATTTTGTTGATCATTTCAAATAACCAACTTTTGGTTTTGTTGATTTCTCTACTGTTTTTCTGCTCTCTGATTCATTTATTTCTACTCTAATCTTTATTATTTCCTTCCTTATACTTGCTTTGGGTTTAATTTCCTCTTTCTAGTTTCCTAAGGTTAAAGAACAGCTTAATGATTGGAAACAGTTCTTCTTTTTTAATAAAGGCATTTACAGTTCTAAATTTCCCTCTGTTCACTGCTTTAGTTTCATCTAGTATGTTTTAGCATGGAATGTGTCCTATCTTTCACTCAAATTTTCTAAATTCTCTTGTGATTTATTCTTTGACCCATTAGTTATTTAGAAGTGTATTAATTTACACATATTTGAAAATTTCCCAAATTTTATTCATTTATTGATTTCTAATTTTATTTCATTGTTGTCAGAGAACATACTTTGTATTATTTCAATCTTTTTAAATTTATTCAGGTTTGTTTTATGGCTTAACATGTCATATATTTGAATAATGTTTCAAGTGCACGTGAGAAGGGTATACATTCTGCTGTTTTTTGGATTGATTATTCTGCGGATGTCTGTAGGTCTAGTTGGTTTATAGCGCTGTCAAATCTTCTATTTCCTTGTTGATCTTATGTCTAGTATATTTTTCTCATTACTGTAAGTAGGGTGTTAAAATCTCTAAATATTATTATTAAATTGTCTACTTTTCATTTCTGTCAGCTTTTGTTTCAAATGTTTTGAGGCTCGATTGTTAGGTATAAATATTTATAAGTGTATGTCTTCCTGACGGATTGATCCTTTACCATTATAAAATACCCTTCTTTGTCTCCTGTAAAATTTGTGTGTTAAAATTTATTTTCTCTGATGTTGTTATAGCCACTCCATCTTTTTATTAGGTTCTGTTGACATGGAATATATATATTTTTTCCTTTTGCTTTCCACAGCTTTGTTTCTTTGGATCTAAGTTGTGTCCCTTGTAGAGCATATAGTTGGATCATTTTTTTTTTGCATTCATTCTGCTCATTTCTATATTTTTATTGGAGTGTTTTATTCATTTATATTAATGTACCTACTGATAATGTAGGATTTGCATCTACTATTTTACTGTTTATTTTCTATTTGTCTTCCATCATTTTTGTACCACTATTCTTCCATTATAGCATTTTTCCTGTGGTAAATAGATATTTTGTAGTGAATTATCATAATTCCCTTATTGTTTAGCTAATGACTTTTTTTTTAATGGTTGTCCTTGGGATGACAATTAGTATACTAACTTAAAGCAATATAGTTTATAATAGCAACTTAATTTTAATAGTATAAAAAGAAGTTGCTTCAATATAGTTCCATTATCCCCACTCCTTTTTGCTACCATTGTCATACAAATTACATCTTTATAAAGTATAATCTCATCAAGACATTTTTAATAATAATTGTCTTAGGCAGTTGACTTTTAAATTAGAAAGGAGAAGAAATGAATTACATACAAATATACATTCATACTTTCTTTGGTATTTGTCTATGTAGTTACCTTTATGGGTATTCTTAATTTTTTCATGAGGATGCACTTTTCTTTCAGCCTGGACAATTCCATAGAATTTCTTGTAGAACAGTCCAAGGCAAGAACACTACTGTCCTTCCTGGAAGTTTGAGAGTTTTTCAGGAATAAACTTTTCTGAATTTGTTGTTTGTCTCTGGTTGACTTCCAGAGCTCTGAGATGTCTTTTCATGAAAATTTTGTCCAGTATTTTAGTTGTTTTGGGGATACAAGATATGTAAATCTATTTATTGCACTGTAGTCACCATGTGTTGATCTTAACTAGAATTATAAATTCTAATACAAAGACAATAAATAGTAGTTGTGCATTATATCTCTGATTCGTAATTTTATTCCTAAACTGCTTTCTTGTTGTTGAGTTTCTAGCAGACAAATAATACAATGAATAGAAGCTATGGCAAATTTTCATTTTATCAGACATAATGCAGCTTAACTAAAGGTAGTATAATGAACACTTTACACTGGAACATAGAACATTGGCCTGTATCACAATATCACTGGGAGGAAGAGATAATTTGCTTCTGGAAAAAAAGATATATATGTATGTATAAATATATATATGAAATTCACAGTTTAATTTATGCATAAAGAAAAAGATAAAAATATAAGTTCAGGACTTGGGATTAAGATGTTGAAGTAGGAAGATCCTGGGCCTGCCCCCTCCCACCGACACACCAAAACCACAACTACATGTAAGAACAACCTGAAGACTAGCAGAAAAGATTTTCCACAACAAAGATAGAAGGAAAAAGCCACATTGAGATGAATAGGAGGGGTGGAGGTCTGGTGGGGACCCACAGACCTAGCACAATGACCCACAGATGAGAGGGATATCACAGCCACAGAGGTCCTCCCTGAGGAGAGAGGGGTCTGAACCTCACCTTAGGTTCCCCAACCTAGAAGCCCTGCACCAAGAGGACGAGTCTCCATACCTGTCTGGCTTTGAAAACTAGTGGGGCTTACATCAGGATAACCAGAGGTCTGTAGGAAACTGAGACTCCATTCTTAAAGAGTGCATACAAAAACTCATGAAGGAGATTCATTGACTAATTTTAGGGCATGTGCCAGAGGGACAGAGATCTGTTGGGATGTTCTTTGGGAACAGAGCTACTGGCATGAACCATTTTTTTTGCTCACCTTCTACCAAGCTAGCCCAGCACTGGTAGGTACCACTTCTGATTCCCCCATCTATGTTACTAGTACCACTCACCGTACCCTGGCATTCCCTTGCAGACCCACCCAAGCTGGTGCTCCTCCAAAGCAACACCCTCCCCACCACACCTGGCAGATGGCCTCAGCTGGGACTAGCATCTTCCCAAAGCAGCTCCCACCCAGGGGGCCAGCCCTACACAACAGAGCACTTGCAGCAGTCAGAGCTGGGCCTCACATCCAACTGCACTGCAGGCCTGCCTCACCTACCAGTATGCCTGCAACTGTAGTGACAGAACATTGCAGCCAGCCATACTGGGATCCAAGCCCCACACACCAGTGTGCCCACAGCAGTCATGGCCTAGCTACAACAGGAGGGCACACACAGCCCACACAGGGGACACTCTTGGAGCAACTAGCTCTGGTGACCAGTGGGGGACCATGCTACTGGGCCCCATGGGACACATTCTACATAAGGCCACTCCTTCAGGACTGAGAAACATAGCTAATCTACTTAATACATAGAAACAACCATGGAGAGTTAGGCAAAATAAGGAGACAAAGGAATATGTCCCTAACAAAAGAATAAGACAAAACATCAGAAAAAGAACAAAATGAAATGGAGATAAGCAATCCACCAGATAAAAAGTTCAAAGTAATTGTCATAAGGATGCTCACTGAACTTGGGAGAAGAATGGAACAACATAGTGAGAACTTTGACAAAGAAATAGAAAATATAAAAAAAGAACCAATCAGAGCTGAAGAATATAATAACTGAAATGAAAAATACACTAGAGGGAATCAAAGCAGATTAAATGACACAGAAGAACAGATCAGCAATCTGGAAGACAGGGCAGTAGAAATCATCCAGTCAGAACAAAAAAAAGAAAAAAGAATTTAAAAAAATGAGGATAGTTTAAGGGACCTCTGGGACAATACCCAGCATACTAACATTATAGAGGTTACTGAAGGAGAAGAGAGAGAAGGGAAGACTATTTGAAGAACTAATGGCTGAAAACTTGCCTAACTTGGCAAAAGAAATAGACATTCAATTTCAGGAACATACAGAGTCCCAAACAAGATGAACCTGAAGAGACCCACACCAAGATACGTTATAATCAAAATGTCAAAAAGTTAAAGAGAGGGGCTGGCCTCATGGCATGGTGGTTGAGTTTGGCACACTCCGCTTCGGTAGCCCGGGTTCATGGGTTCAGATCCCAGGTGCGGACCTACACCACCCATTGGCCATGCTGTGGTAGCAACCCACATACAAAATAGAGGAAGACTGGCATGGATGTTAGCTCAGGGCTAATCTTCCTCAGCAAACAAACAAACAAAAAGTTAAAGAGAGAATCTTAAAAGTAGCAAGAGAAAAAGCAACTAGTTACACACAAGCGAATCCCCATAAGATTAGCAGCTGACTTTACAGCAGAAACGTTACAGGCCAGAAGGGAGTGGCATGACATATATAAAGTGATGAAAAGAAAAAACTTACAATCAAGAATACTCTTCTTGGCAAGGTTATTACTTAAAATTGAAGGAGAAATAAAGAGTTTCCCAGACAAGTAAAAGATGAAGGAGTTCATCACCACTAAATTGACCTTATAAGAAATACTAAGGGGAACTCTTAAATGGAAAAGAAAAGGTCATAACTAGAAATATGAAAATTATAAAAGAAAAAAGATCTAATTGGTAAAGGCAAACATGTAGTAAGGATAGTGGATCAACCACCTATATAGCTAGTATGAGGGTCAAAGACAAAAGTAGTAAAATCATCTGTAGTGAAGGGATACACGAAATAAAAAGATGTAAAATATGACATTGAAGACATAAAACATGAGCAGGGAGTAGAACTATGGTGCTTTTAGGACATGCTCAAACTGAAGCAACCATCAACTTAAAATAGACTGCTATATACATAGGTTGTTTTATAAGAACTTCATGGTAACCACAAGCCAAAAAGTGATAATAGATACACAAAAAATAAAGAGAAAGGAATACAAACAAAACACTAAAGAAAGTCATCAAATCACAATGAAAGAAAGCAAGAGAAGAGAGAACCAGAGAACTATAAAAACAACCAGAAAACAATTAACAGAATGGCAATAAGTATATATATATCAATAATTGCTTCAAATGTAAATGGACTAAATGCTCCAATCAAAAGACATAAGGTGACTGAATGGGATAAGAAAATGACTCACATATATGCTGCTTACAAGAAACTCACTTCAGATCTAAAGAGACACACAGACTGAAAGTGAGAGGATGGAGAAAGATATTCCATGCAAATGGCAATGAAAAGAAAGCTAGGGTGGCGATACTTATATTAGACAAAATAGACTTTAAAACAAAGACTATATCAAGAGACAAAGAAGGACATTACATAATGAAAAAAGCATCAACCCAAAAAGAGGATATAACACTTGTAAATACTTATGCACCCAACATAGGAGCACCTCAGTACATAAAGCAAATATTAACAGACATAAAGGTGGAACCTGATGGTAATGCAATAATAGTAGGAGACTTTAACACCTCACTTAAATCAATGGATAGATCATCCAGACAGAAAATCAATAAGGAAAAAATGGCCTTCAACAACACATTAGATGGACTTAATAGATATATACAGAACATTCCATCTAAAAACAGGAGGCTACACATTCTTTTCAAGTACACCTGGAATATTCTCCAGGATAGATCACATGTTAGGCCATAAAACAAGTCTCAATAAATTTAAGAAAATTGAAATATCAAGCATCTTTTCTGAGCACAATAGTATGAGACTAGAAACCAACTAGAAGAAGAAAACTGGAAAGAACAAACACATGGAGTCTGAACAACATGCTACTAAATAACAAATGGGTCATTAAAGAAATCAAAGAGGGAATCAAAAAATATCTTGAGACAAGTGAACATGGAAATACAATATTCCAAAATCAAAGGGTTTGTGGCAAAAGCAATTCTAAGAGGGAAGTGTATAGCAATCCAGGCCTACCTCAGAAAACAAGAAAAATCACAAATAAACAATCTAATCTTACACCTAAAGGAACTAGAAAAAGAAGAACAAACAAACTCAAAGTTAGGAGAAGGAAGGAAATAATAAAGATCAGGATAGAAATAAGTGAAACAGACTAAAAAAACAATAGAAAAGATTGATATCAGTGAAACTAAGAGCTGGTTTTTGGAAAAGTAACTAAAATTGATAAACCTTTAGCCAGACTCATCAAGAACAAAAGAGAGAGGGTCCAAATAAGTAAAATCAGAAATCAAAGAGAAGAAGTTACATCCAACACCACAGAAATATGAAGGATCATGAGAGATTACTACAAACAATTATATGCCAACAAATTGGACAACCTAGAGGAAATGGTTAAACTCCTAGAAATGTACAGTCTTCCAACTGAATCAGGCAGAAATAGAAAATCTGAACAGACTGATTACTAGTAATGAATTAAATCAGTAATCAATAAAAGTCATCCAAGTTGAAAAAGAAGTAAAACTGTCACTGTTTGCAGATGACTTGATACTATATAGAAAAACCCTAAAGACTCCATCAAAAAACAATTAGAACTAACAAATAAATTCTGTAAAGTTGCAGTAAACAAAATTAACACACAGAAATCTGTTGCATATATATATATATACACCAATAATGATCTATCAGAAAGAGAAATTAAGAAACAATCCCATTTCTAATTGCATCAAAAAGAACAAAATACCTAGGAACAAAGTTAGCCAAGGCGGTGAAAGACCTGTACTCCGAAAAGTATAAGACATTGATGAAAGAAATTGAAGATGACACAAATAAATGGAAAGATATATCATACTCATGGATTGGAAGAATTAATATTGTTAAAATATCCATACTACCCAAAGCAATCTACAGATTCAATGCAATTTCTATCAAAATACCAATGGCATTTTTCACAGAACTAGAACATACAATCCTAAAGTTTGCATGGAACCACAAGAGACCCCAAATAGCCAAAGCAATCTCGAGAAAGAAGAACAAAGCTGAAGGAATCATGATCCCTGATTTCAAAACTATACTATACAAAGCTATATTAATCAAAACAGTATGGTACTTGCATAAAAACAGAAACATAGATCTATGGAACAGAATAAAGAACCCAGAAATAAACCCATGCTTATATGGTCAATCAATCTACAACAAAGGAAGCAAGAATACACAATGGGGAGATGACTTTCACTTCAATAAATGGTGTAGGGAAAACTGGACAGCTACATGCAAAAGAATGACACAGAACCACTTTCTCATACTATATACAAAAAATAAAATGGATTAAAGACTTAAATGTAAGACATGAAATCCTAAAAGAAAACATAGGCAGTAAACTCTTTGACATCAGTCTTAGCAATAATTTTGGACCTGTCTTCTCAGGCGAGGGCAACAAAAGCAAAAATAAACTAATGGGACTACATCAAACTATAAAAGCTTTTGTACAGTGAAGAAAACCATCAAGAAAATGGAAAGACAACATACTGAATGGGAGAAGATATTTACAAATGATATCTGATAAGGGATTAATATCCAAAATATGTAAACAATTCATACAACTCAATATCAAGGGAAAAAACAATCCAATTAAAAAATGGGCAGAGGATCTGAATAGATATTTTTTTTCAGAGAAGACATACAGATGGCCAAAAGACATTCGAGAAATGCAAATCAAAACCAAAATGAAATATCACCCCTATGCCTCTCAGAATGACTATCATCAAAAAGACAACAAAAAAGTGTCGGCAAGGTATGGAGAAAACGGAACACTCGTGCACTGTTGGTGGGAATGTAAATTGGTTATTCACAATATTTATTTATTGCATTATTTACAATAGTTAAGTTATGGAAACAGCCCATGTGTCCATTGATAGACGAATGGATAAAGATGTGGTATATATATAGTCAATGGAATATTAGCCATAAAAAAGAATAAAATCTTGCCATTTGTGACAACGTGGATGGACATAGAGGGTATTATATTAAGTGAGGTAAGTCAGACAGAGAAAGACAAGCACCATATGATTTCACTTGTAAATGGAATCTAAAAAACAAAACAATGAACAGACAAAAGAAAATAGAAACAAACTCATAGATACAGAGAACAAACTGATGGTTACCAGAGGGGAGGGGAGTGAGGAGTTGGGTAAAATAGGTGAAGGGAATTAAGAGGTACAAACTTCCATTGACAAAATAAATAAGTTGCAGGGATGCAATATACAGCATAGGTAATATAGTCAATAATATTTTAATAACTTTGTATGGTGACAGAGGTTATTAGACTTATCATGGTGATCATTTTGTAATATACATAAAAGTCACTATGTTGTACACGTAATATTATGTCAACTATACTTCAATAAAATAAATAAATATGAGTTCAAATGTGAACATTTCTCATGTATAATATTCTTTGTCAGCAATTCCAAGCAATACTATTGATAAATTAGTTATGCCACTTATATAGTATATAAAGATGTTTCATTTTGATCATTCTTTAAGGTTATCATAAGCATCACTTTCTGCATAAATTCCTTCCTGAACCCAGGGCTGTGTTAGGTGCCACTCTTCTGTGGCACCACAATTCCTTGAATTTATTTCTACCTTTATTACAGTGCAGACTTTGTACTGTTCAATTCTAGGCTGTGAATTCCTTGAAATGCAGGACTATGCCTTATGAAACCAATTTCCCAGTGACTGGCAAAGTACTTAGCACATATTAAGCACTCACAATTTAGATAAATCAATGTAATGCCCATACTCAGCTTTTCCTAGACTGTGTTTTATTGAATGTTGGAGTGACAAAATACTCCAAAGAGAAAAAGAAAAAGGCTAGGTGGTATTACATATTTGGGATAGTCATAACACACATGAATATATGAGAAGTGCTTAGAAAATTTACAGTAACAAAACTTTATCTAAATCTTAACATGATGTTTCACAAAGATTTCAGAGCTCATTTTATTCATAAACATACAGTAAATTTGGGGAAACTATGGTTTGATGGGAAATGCAAATCTAGAAAATTATTGGGATCAGCCCCTGCGGGTATTTGCTAAGGTTCTATTTATTTGTTCTTTAAATTTGAACACGTCTGTATTCTTTCTGATACTCTGTGTTCTCATCTGTAAAATGAAGTTGCTAAAACTCATTAAGGTCTTGTGTGAATTAAATGAAGCAACACTAAAAATATGTTGAACAACTAATTCCTTCATAAACGTCCCTTTCCCATAATGCAGGTATAGTTTTGTGCCTTTTTACATTAACACAATAAAAGAAAAATTTGGAGACATGGCTGCATTCTAAGAAATATTAATTCCTTAAAAGCTAAATGATTCTTTAAGGAATAATTTGAGGGAGGGGCTGTGGAGAGTAGGAAATTTATATTATTAAAATAATTTGTCTATAATCCCATCTCTGAGACATCACTCAATGTTGTCTGAAGAAATTCACAATTAGATACAGCTACACCTTATTCTTACAACTACAATAGATTGTTAGACTGTCTTCCTACAGGTAACTTACCTAATTGAAGACTCATGATTTTTAGTGTTGACAACTAAAGGCATTCCATTTTCTGAATTCTGAATCTAATTGTTAACTTTTCTCTCTGCTACTAAATTGAAAACAATGAAACAATATGTAACTTATGTAACATGTAACAATATGTAACCAATATTGTCAATATGTGGACAGCTATTTAAAATTATTTGGCAGTTAATTTGATTAAGTTTGGCAAGTTTCCCAACACTTTTTCTAATTCACCCTTTTCCTTGGGTGATCTATTAAGCATGGTAGACATAACATAATAAAATGATTTAAAGTTAAGATTCAATCAGCATCCTGTAACGTTTTGTAAGACAAGATTTTGTATTATCCTTCCCTGAGAAGAGCACATCTTATAACAGCACCTCATGACAGAGGTGAAATTGCCTTTCACTCTTATGAGATCTTCTGGCTTACTGAAGGGGCAGACTGCCAGCCTCATATCACAAGGTTTGAGGTTACACTGGAAATCAGTGTCTCTTCTCTTAACGGAAACAGCAGGGAGCAATGGTTGGTTCAGACAGAGATGGAGACTCCCTGCCTATAATGCCTTAGATTGACTTTCAGGAAAATTCTTCCTTTTTAAAAAAAATAATAATCGCCTACTGTACTCTCTGTCCAGTATCCTTGCTTTCTACTTATTTTTTCTAGTTTATATCTATCTCCCTTTCTCTTTAACTGGAAATTCATTTATTTCAATTATGTTGGGTTATTAATCATGAAAGCACTGTTAAAGTGCAGACCCCCCTAAAACATCATGATGGCTGCCCACTATTAGCATTAACAAAGAATGTTGCTAACAGCTCTGTGTTCTCCCAGAATATGGCCCAAACTAACAGCTCTTTTGTTGTCCTGTAAAGGAAAACACATTGTTTTCTGTACTGTCTGAAAATCAAAATTATCCTATATCCAGAAAGAGATATGTCAAGTTCAACTAATTACATCTCTTATTTAAGAAGAAATATATCAGAGCTTGAATGGATTTCAAATTAATTAATAGCTAGCTAAAAGAATGAAAAAACAATGTGTAAAATATTTATGAAAAAACAGAAGAGGCTTTGTCTACTATATATGTCACACATAAGTGAGTAACATTCTAACACGCCTTGAAACAAAGAATATTAATACTGAGCTATTCTTAAGAGAATGGAAAGGCATACGATGGTATAGCAGAGTGGGTGGCATCTTTAGAAGCCTACTCTCAAATGGTTGTGAGTGCAATGCCATAATCTGCCTCTTAAACACACGCAGAACTTCTGAGAAGTTTTGGCTACAGTACTGAGAAAAGGATTATTTTAAAGTACTCTTGTTCTCTCGCATCGTAAACCATGTTAAACCAGAATGGAAAAATTAGGAAAAGATATGGCTGTTCAAAACATACAAGATACAAACCAAATCATAGAAAATTTAGATGTTTTGTACCCATCTTTTCCAGAGTTGGGCACAAAGATAAATAAATGTACGTCAAGATGTGACTTTATTTTTCTTTTGGTTGGCATATTAGTACTTCTGAGAATTGCACTTCAAAAACAATGCATTTTATTCCTGTTCTGAATCAATGTTTTGTATCGATTTTTAAATAAAGAACAAATATCACATTTTTCAATTATTCTGACAATGTTGAAATTAGAAAAATTGAATTTTGGGGAAGAATATGCTGAAATAATGGCAGAAAAATCCATATCTGATTTCTATTTCTAATATTAATTTGTTAGGAGGACAGAGCAACCTGTACCATATCTCTCTTCAATGCCAGATGCCTGTGTGATATTCCACTAACCATTCTAGTGTAAATATAGTTCAAATGACTTATTTTCTAATCTACTTAAATGTAGGTTATAACATCAGATTGAATGCCATAGGTTATTTTTTAAATAAAAGAAATATTTGAATTCTGTAAACTTGGTACTTGACATTATAAAAATGTAATTTGTTTACTCTTGAGGAACCTTGAAATTAATGACTGGAACTCCTACACATGAAGGTTAAATGCTTATTAAAGGATTTGTTGGGAATCTCTGATGGCATTTATGATATTTTAAATCTAATTACAATAAAACTTGGTGAAATTTTATTTAATTTGTAAGTCTGTTCTTCTTTTAAATGTTGTGGATTCTTTCTTTGTTGATTTTTAGTATCCGTTATCTTCATTCTGTCCTTGAATGTTATTTTCACTTATAGGTGGAGAGTTAGGAAAAAAAAGCTAATCATAAGAGAAAATAAGGGATTATGTCCTCACACCTTTTAGCTGAGATTAAAGCTAAATTATGTGGCCAAACAGATTTTTAGACAAGATATATTTGGGGGAAGTATTTCTCCTAAAATGAGTTAATTTTTATAGATATCAATAACATTCACAAATATGAATGGTAAAGAGATCATGAAGAAGATATTAAAGTCCAAATTATCTTTTAGAAAGTTTAAGAATAAATAATATTTTTAAAACAAATATTTTTATCAGGCATTGGATATTTTTTGATAATTACTATAATAATAAGACGTATAAAAGTATGGAGGACAGATAAAAGAAATATTGTTTACTAAATACAATTTTTAATGATATTACAATTTACTGCAAACTGGAAAGATTCTAAAAGGAAGGGATATATTTAAAAGAGATTAGGAGACAACTATGATAAAAATTATAAAGAAGGAAAAAAACCAGATATTTCAAAAGGAAAAAAGTGACTGAGTTGGAAATTTGAAATGTTTGTAGTGATAACAGATAATAAATTTACCAAATTTATAAAAGAAACAAATCTTCAGCTTGCAGAGGTTTATGAATCTTGGACACTATTATGTGTATTAAACTTTCTTCAGTAAGTGAGACAAATGCCATCTGGACAGAGTATTCATAGCATCTGTAATGAAGGAAGTTAGGAAAACTTACTTTCTGAATACAATAGCCATTTGTCTATTTAACAACTTACTTTATTTCTACTTAAGGCTTGATTCCATTTCTTGGAGGTGATGCATGACTCTTTGGACTTCTATTTCTCTCAACAACCACAACTAATTCTCTTCTGTTTGCTCTCTGGCTATCTTGAGGTGAAAAGAAAATGACTCAATCCAGCCTATCCCCATCAGATTTGTAAGCACTCATTGCTGTAGAAAATAGATTTATACTAGCCCTTTGAAAGAGATGGGAATATAGATGGGCATATCAGGTCATATGTGATGGCCTGATCAAAATAGGTTGTAGATAATAATACTGAACTCTTCACAAGTGATGGGATCCCATTTATAGTTTGGTGCTAGTTGTTTAATACATGGTGAAGTGTGTTAGGTTAACCACGTTAGGCAGAAGTAGTTGAACCAAGCTCACATATCCTCCTCTTCCCTCAAAAGATGAGATAAACATTCATTCTGTTTTCTTCTTTTCTTAAACAATTTTACTTCAATTCTTTTATACTCTTTAATCCCACATAATTAACTTTGGTTTGGGATGAAATCTATGGGGATTTTTCTGTTTAAAACAGTCTCCCCAATATTACACAGGGTAAATAACATGATTTAATGAATTATTCTATCTTTCCACTAATTTTGTAAATTCTCCATAAACATGAATGCAATTTTCACACGTAGTAGATTCTACTGATAAATATTTAAATCTGTCAGATTTATGTAACTATTGTTGCTTCAATAATAAGAAATCTTATTTATTCTAACCATAAAATATATATTTAAATATATTATTTCAACAGAAAGTTAGAGGCAAATCTCATTCAGAACATAGCAGCCAATATCCTAAACAAACCGTTAGTCAAAATTCTCCAACTTAGCATAGAATAACATAGCTTCAATATATCATGACTGAGTTGTGTTGTATTAGCAAAGCAAGTGCTGTTAATTCATAAAAGAAAAAAAGGATGAATGTTTATCAGCATGTTAACAGAAGAACATAAGGAGATTATATCTTAATACATGTGAAAAAATGTTCAAATAATTCATCCAATTTATTGGGGAAAATATAAAATGATAATTATTTGCAGGTAATAAGTTTATGTAAAGACACTCATGTAATCTGAAATAAATTTTAGAATTAATAAATAGATTGTGCATTTTGCTGAGTATAAAATAAAATAAAGATCCAAAATTAATTAAATTTTATTCATGTGAAACTAAGGGCCACAAAATAAAATTTTATAAGACAGTTACTATGAACAATAGGATAAGGACACACAGAATAAACCTAACATAAATGTACAATAAATCCATGAATAAAATTTTTAAATTTTATTGAAAAACTTTTTTAAAGCTCTAAGTTTGTGAAGAGAGATTAAAAGTTTCATTGGTAGCTAGTCAATATAAGAAAGGCATCAATTCTCTCTTACTAGTGATAAAGAAACAATTCCCATCTAGTTTTAAGTGGCAATATCTGTGGAACTTGACAAGATAATTTAAAAATTGTGAACATATAGAAGAGCAAAATGCCAAAAATATCCAACACAGTTGTAATACAAGGGGAAGAAGGAGGTGAAGGGAAGCTTGCCCTACAGAGATCCCAGAATTAGTATATTAATTGAAACTATATGGCGGGTGTGGGCATCATTGTCTTGTTCCTGATCTTAGAGGAAAAGATTTCAGCTTTTCACCATTGGGAATGATCTTAGCTGTGGGCTTGTCATATATGGTCTTTATTATGTTGAAGTATGCCCCAGCTGTACCCAGTTGAATGTTTTTATCATGAAAGCATGCGGAATTTCGTTAAGTGCTTTTTCTGGATCTATTGAGATGATCATATGATTTTTATCCTTTGCTTTGTTAATCTGCTGTATCACATTTATTTATTTGGGTATGTTGAACCATCCTTGCATCCCAGGAAGAAATTCCACTTTATCACGACATATGATCTGTCATTGTAAATTTGATTTGGTAGTATTTTGTTGAGGATTTTTGCGTATATGTTCATCAAGGATTTGGGCCTGTAATTTTCTTTTCTTGGAGTATCCTTCTCTGGCTTTGGTTTGAGAGTAATACTGGTCATAAAATGAGTTTGAAAGTATTCCCTCCTCTTCAACTCTGTGGAAGATATTGAGAGGCAGTGGTATTAATTCTTTTTTAAACATTTGGTAAAGTTTACACATGAAGCCATCTGATCTCAGGCTTTTCTTTATTGAGAGATTTTTGATTGCTGATTCAGTCTCATTACTCATTATTGGCCTGCTCAGATTTTCTATTTTTTCATGATTCAGCCTTGCTAGGTTGTATGTTTCTAGGAATTTATCCATTTCTTCTATGTTATTCAGTCCGTTGGCCTGTCGTTGTTCATAGTAGTCTCTTATAATCCTTTGTATTTTTGTAGTATGAGATGTAATGTTTCCTATATCACTTTTTATTTTTTTATTTGAAGCTTCTCTCTTTTTTCTTAGTTAGTTTAGCTAAAGGTTCATCATTTTTATTTCAAAAAGTCAAATCTTAGTTTCACTTATCTTTATGCTTTTTCTATTCTCTATTTCATTTATTTCTGCTCTAATATTTATTACTTCCTGAATTATGCTAAATTTGGGATTCTCTTATTCTTCTGTTCCTAGTTTCCTGAGGTGCAAATTTAGGTTATTTGAAATCTTTTTTTGAAATGTTGATATTTATTGCTATAAATGTCCCTCTTAGAACTGCTTTTGTTGCATTCCATAAGTTTTAGTATGTTGTGTTTCCATTTTCATTTGTTTCAAGACTTTTTAAAATTTCCTTTTTTATTTTTTTCTTTGACCCATTAGTTGTTCAGGAGTTTGTTGTTTAGTTTCCACATATTTGTGAATTTTCCAATTTTTCTCCTGTTATCAATTTCTAGTTTTATATCATTGTGTTCAAAAAAGATACTTAGTATGATTTCAATCTTCTTAATTGTTAAGACATGCTTTGTAGTCTAACATATGTTCTATCTTGAATAATGTTGCATGGGCACAGCTATTGTTGTTTGATGAAATGGTGTGTACATATCTGTTAGGTCTATTTGGTCTATAATGTTCAAGTCCACTGTTTTCTTATCAATTTTCTGTCTAGATGATCTATCTAATATGAAAGTGGAATATTTAAGCCTCTTATTATATTGCTATCTATTTTGCCTTCAGTTATGCTAATATTTGCTTTATATGTTAGGTGCTCTAATGTTGGGTGCATATATATTTACAATTGTTATATCCTCTTGACAAATTGATTCCTTTACCTTTATATGATGATCTTCATTGTCTCTTGTTTTTGATTTAATGTCTATTTTTTTCTGAAATAAATATACCTATCCCTGCTCACTTTTGGCCACATTTGGATAAAATATTTTTTTCTATCCCTCTACTTCAACCAACATAAGTCCTTAAAGCTAAAGTGAGTTTCTTGTAGGCAGCATATAGTTAGATCTTGTTTTTCACCCCCCAGCCACTCTATGTCTTGGATAGGAGAATTTAAGCCATCATATTTACAGTAATTACTGATAGGTAAGGACTTACTATTGTCATATTATTAATTATTTTTCTGCTTTGTAGTTCCTTTGTTCATTTCTTCCTCTCTTGCTGTCTTTTGTGATTTGATGATATTTTTCATGTGTTGGTGGGAATTTAAATTGGTACAGCCACTAGGGAAAATAGTGTGGAGATTCCTCAAAAAGTTAAAAATAGAACTACTGTATGATCCAGCAATCTCACTTCTGAGTATTTATCAAAAGAAATGAAAGAAAGATCTCAAAGAGATATCTACACTCCCATGTTCATTGTAGCATTATTCAAATAGCCAAGATATGGAAACAATCAAATGTTCATTGACAGATGAATGGATAAAGAAAATGTGATATAAACATAAAATAGAATATTATTCAGCCTTTAAAAAGAATGAAATCTTACCATTTTTGAAACACAGATGGACCTGCAGGACATTCTGCTAAGTGAAATAAACCAGACACAGAAAGACAAATGATATATGTTCTCACTTTATGTATAGTCTAAAATAGTCCAAGTCATAGAAGTAGAGAATGTTGGTTACCAGGGACTGGGGGAAGGTGGAAATGGGCAGATCATGGGCAAAAAGTACAAAGTTTCAGGTATGTAAGATAGTAAGTTCTCGATATTTACTATATAGCATAGTGCCTATGGCTAACAATGCTGTATTTTATACTTAAAATTTGCTAACAGGGTTGATCTTATTTTAAGTGTTCTTAATGCACATGATAATAATAATGGAGGTGGGAGGAAACTTTGAGAGGTGGTAGATATGTTTATGACCTTGACGGTGTTGATGGTTTCACAGGTATATACTTACTCCCAAACTTATCAAGTTGTATACATTAAATATGTACAGCTTTTTACATGTCAATAACACCTCAACAAAGTAGTTTTAAAACAAAAACTGATGGCATGAGTGTAGGATTGGCAACCAGAATGATAGAATGGGAAAGAACTCTCAGGAACCAATTCACTAATACAAAAAGTACTTAATCAAGACAGTGTCAAGTTCAATGTAGTAAATACACACTATTCAATGAGTAGTGCCAACATAATTGTAAAATGAGGAAAAATAATCCTTTCTTTACTGAAAACATGAATATCAATTGGGTAGAAAAAACCCTTCTGTTAGAAATTTAAAAAACTTTATTACCATGGGATAGGGAGTAATAATTCCTCTCTTCATCAAAATAAACCATATGTTATTAAAAATTTAAGTCATAACATGGGAAAGATAGTTATAGCAATAATTGACAACAGATTGTTTGCAGAATATACAGGGATTCCTAAAATGAATAAGAACATGGAAAGAATCAAATAGAAAAATGGACTAAAGTCTTGATCAGGCATTTCACATAAAAGGGAACACAAATAATGATTAAACAAAGAATAAGCTCAATCTTGTACACAATTAGGAACATGAACAAATTGAAAACAAAACAAATAATAAAACTATAATGAGATACTATTTCACATTCCCAGAATGGCAAAAATTAAAGACTAAGGTTATCTAGCATTATTATGGATATGGAGCAAGAAGAATTCTTAACATACTCCTGGGGGATCTGTAAAGTGGTAAAATAATTTTGGAGAATATTTTAAAGACAGATGTCTATACACACCCAGTAAACTGTAAGACAAGGAATTCATTCATAGATATTTCATCTGCATTAACTTTTTCACATTTACAGCAGTAGATGCATATAATAATGCTCACCTTATCATTGTTAGTAATTACAAATGTTGATCTATGGGAAACTGGACAAATGAATTGTGATGCCTTCATAAAATATAAAATTATATGAGAAACAACTGTGGCTACACATATCAACTTATGTGACTCTTAAAAACAATCTTTAGTGCAAAAACGTGTCTTTGAAGCATTCTTAGAGTATGATACTATAATACTTTTTAAATTAAAGAATTCTTAACATTTAGTTTATGGACACATATTATGTGATCATTCTAAAAGAAAAATAAGGAATAAGAAAATAAATTACACAATAGTTGTTACTTCTATAGTTGGGATAAGGTAAGAGTTTGGGGGTTGGGAGCACAGAGGAATCCTGTTTTAATGGTAATATTCTGTCTTGAGTAGGGGCTGCACTCATGACTTCTTATTTTATTATTTTGTTCATAATGTTCATAATTACTACATATTATATTGTATGCCAAATACTTTATTACTTATATTGAAACATTATATATGTAATATCTGAAAAGATAATTCATCCCTTAAGTATATCTTATTTTATTTTTTCTCATTTTTGTCTTTTTATTCTTACAAAAGAACTTTAGAAAATTTGCTATTTAGGTAAACCTTTAATATAAAAGGTTTATAAATATTTATAAAGAAAACTTTCCCATTAAAGTTTAAATGGAATTAATGAAATACACAATCAACCTTAATGTTTAGAAATATGGTGAACATTCCCAATTACTTACATTTTCATATCATTCAGTATGGTTTGTAATGTTTCATATAATAATTTATATAATGATAAGCATGTTATAATTTTGTATTATGAAACACCAGTTATCAAATTAAATTGTTTTCTAATATATTCGCTAATCTGAAATTGGCATACATAAAATCTATTGAAAATGTGATACCCAGCCAAAGTTGGGAACTTTCTTATTGTCTATATATCAGTTTATTTGCTTAGTTAAAAATGATGAAAATAATAATAACAATTAAAACTTTAGTCTATGTCACTTTCTCTGTTAAAATACATGGATTGCCCAATTCATCATTAGAACAATTTTATGATGTGGGAGTGATTATTATTTCATTTTTCAGATGAGGAACTTGAGACTTAAAAATAAGTTTAAGAGGGGCCAGCCTGGTGGCATAGCAGTTAAGTTCATGTGCTCCACTTCAGTGGCCCAGGGTTTACAGGTTCAGATCCCAGGTGCAGACTGATGTACCGCTTGTCAGCCATGCTGTGGCAGCATCCCATGTGAAGTAGAGGAAGATGGGCACGGATGTTAGCCCAGGGCCTGTCTTCCTCAGCAAAAAAGAGGAGGACTGGCAATGGATGTTAGCTCAGGGCTAGTCTTCCTCACACACACACAAATAGATAAATAAGTTTAAGAATACACAAAGAGTAAGTTGGAGTTGAATGTAAGACATGAATATTTGAATAGAGGTGGTCTCATTTAAAAACTCAACTGTAAATCCAAATTCATCTTTTATATGATAAGTGACAATATTGCCTCCTTTTCAGTGTTTTAACTCATTCTTCTATTCTTTATTTAGAACTTCCTGAAGGAAATGTTATATAATAGGGATATACTTTTATATGTCCAGTTTTGATTAGATACCTATAACTAAATTTGAGGTTTATTAAATTCAATGTGCTCTTCATCATGTATAAAAATCCTTTCATTTCTACCTATTAAATTACTTTCTAAGGAATTAATAGTAAATTGTGTCACATATGTTGGAAATTTTTGATGTAATAATATCATACATTCTATTAATGAAATTTCTATGAAAAATTTTCCATCATTGTGAATTTAATTTTTGATATATTTCTGAATCCTATTTCATATTATATTATATAGTTTTCCACTTATATTCAAAGGTGAGATTTATCTCTATATTTACTTCATCATACAATTTTTTTGGTTCTGTGTCACAAATTTTTTTAAATTATGTTATTGGGGTCATAATGGTTTATAAAATTGTGTAATTTCAGGTGTGCATTATTATTTATCAATTTCTGTGTAGACTGCTTCGTGCTCACCACCAGGAGTCTAATTTTTATCTGTCACCATACATATTTACCCCCTTACCCCTTTTGCCCACTGCCCAACCCCCTGCTTTCTGGTAACCACTAATCTGATCTCTCTATCCATGTGTTTCTTTATCTTCCACATATGAGTGAAGTCATGCAGTGTTTTTCTTTCTTTGTCTGGCTTACTTCACTTAACATAATACCCTCAAGGTCCAGCCATATTGTTGCAAATGGGAAAATTTTGTCTTTTTTTATGGCTGAGTGGTATTCCCACTTACCTTCTTTATCCATTCATCAGTTGATGGGCATTTGGGTTGCTCCCATATCTTGGCTATTGTGAATAATGCTGCAATGAACATAGGGGTGCATAAGTCTCTTTGAATTGTTGATTTCAAGTTCTTTGGATAAATAGAATGTATTTATCCCAATAGTGGGAGAGTTGGATTGTATGGTATTTCTATTTTTAATTTTTTGAGAAATCTCTGTACTGTTTTCCATAGTGACTGTACCAGTTTGCATTCCCACCAGAAATGTATGAAGGTTTCCTTTTCTCCACATCCTCTCCAACATTTGTTATTTTTTGTCTTGATAATTATAGCCATTAGAACAGGTATGATATGATATCTCATTGTAGCTTTGATTTGCATTTTCCCAATAATTAGTGATGCTGAGCATCTTTTTGTGTGTCTGTCGGCCATCTGTATATCTTTGGAAAAATGCCTGTTCATATCTTCTGCCCATTTTTTGATCAGGTTGTTTGCTTTTTGTTGTTGTTGAGTTGTATGAGTTCTTTATATATTTTGGAAATTAATCCCTTGTCAGATATATGATTTGCAAATATTTTCTCTAGTTGGTGGGTTGTCTTTCATTTTGTTCATGGTTTCCTTTTACTTGCAGAAGCCTTTTATTCTGATGTAGTCCTGTTTGTCAATTTTTTCTTTTGTTTCCCTTGCTTGAGTAGACATGATATTAAAAAAGAGGCTGTAAGACTGATGTCAAATAGTGTACTGCCTACATTTTCTTCCAGGAGTTTTATGGTTTCAGGCCTTACATTCAAGTCTTTAATCTATTTTGAGTTAATTTTTGTGTATAACGTAAGAGAGTGGTCTGCTTTCATTCTCTTGCATGTGGCTGTCCAGGTTTCCCAACATCATTGAAGAGACTTTCCTTTCTCCATTGATGTTCTTGGTCCTTTGTCAAAGACTAACTGTCCATAGATGTATGATTTTATTTATGGGCTTTCAATTCTTTTCCATTGATTTATGCATCTGTTTTTGTGTCAATACCATGCTGTTTTGATTACCATAGCTTTGTATATATTTTGAAGTCAGGGATTGTGATGCCTCCAGCTTTGTTCTTTCTTCTAAGGATTTCTTTGGCTATTCAGGGTCTTTTGTTGTTCCATATAAATTTTAGAATTCTTTGTTCTATTTCCATGAAGAACGTCATTAGGATTCTGATTGAGATTACATTGAATATGTAGATTGCTTTAGGTAATATGGACATTTTAACTGTGTTTATTCTTCCAATCCATGTGCATGGAATATCTTTCCATTTCTTTATATCTTCTTCAATTTTTTCAATAATGTCTTATAGTTTTCATTGTATAAGTCTTTCACTTCCTTGGTTAAATTTATTCCTCGATATTTTATTCTTTTTGTTGCAATTTTAAATGGGGTTGTATCTTGACTTTCTGCTAGTTCACTACTAGCGTATACAAATGCAACTGATTTTTGTAAGTTGACTTTGTACCCTGCAGCTTTGCTGCAGTTGTTGATTATTTCTAATAGTTTTCTGATAGATTCTTTCAGGTTTTCTATATAGAGAATCATGTCATCTACAAACACCGAGAGTTTCACTTTTTCCTTTCCAGTTTGGATACCTTTTATTTCTTATTCTTGCCTAAGTGCTCTGGCCAAAAACTCCAGCACTATGTTGAATAGGAGTGGTGAGAGTTGGCACCCTTGTCTTCTTCCTGTTCTCAGAGGCATGGCTTTTAGTTTTTTACAATTAAGTATGATGTTGGCTGTGGATTTATGATATATGGCCTATATTATGTTGAGATACTTTCCTTCTGTAGCCATTTTATTGATATTTTTTATCACAAATGGATGTTGAGTATTGTCAAATTCTTTCTCTGCATCTATTGAGATGATCATGTGATTTTTATTCCTCATTTTGTTAATGTAGTGTATTGTATTGATTGATTTGCAGATGTTGAACCATCCCTGCATCCCTGGTATAAATTCCACTTGATCATGGTGTATGACCCTTTTAGTGTATTCAGTTTGCCAGTATTTTGTTGAGGATTTTTGCATCTATGGTCATCAGTGATATTGGCCCATAATTTTCCTTCTTTGTGCTATCCTTGCCTGGTTTTGATTTCAGGATAATGTTGGCCTCAGAATGAGTTAGGAAGTGTTCCATCTTCTTCAATTTTTTGGAATAGTTTGAGAAGGATAGTAGTAAATCTTTGAATATTTCATAGAATTCTCCAGAGAAGCCATCTGGTTCTGGGCTTTTGTTTTTTGCGAGATTTTTGATTGTTGTTTTGATCTTTATACTTGTGATTGGTCTGTTCAGATTCTCTATTTCTTATTGATTCAGTTTTGGGAGGTTGTAGGAGTCTAAGAATTTATCCATTTCTTCTAGGTTATCCAATTTGTTAGCATATAGTTTTTCACAGTACTCTCTTATAATCCTTTGTATTTCTGTGATATCTATTGTAAGTTCTCCTCTTTAATTTCCAATTTTATTTATTTGAGGCCTCTCTCTTTTTTTCTTACTGAGTCTGTCTAAGGGTTTGTCAATTTTGTTTATCTTCTCAAAGAACTGACTCTGAGTTTCATTGATCCTTTCTACTATTGTTTTAGTCTCTGTTTCATTTATTTCTGTTCTAATTTTTATTGTGTCCCTCCTTCTGCTGGATTTGGGCTTTGTTTGTTTTCTTTTTCTAGTTCTATTGGGTGTAGTTTAAGATTGCTTATTTGAAATTTTCCTTGCTTGTTGAGGTGGGCCTATACTGCTGCAAATTTCCCTCTTATTACCACTTTTGCTGCATCCCGTAACAGTTGTTATGTTGTATTTTCATTTTCATTTGTCTCCATGTATATTTTTATTTCTCCTTTGATTTCTTCATTGGCCCAATGGTTGTTCACTAGTATATTGTTTAGTCTCCACATATTTGTGACTTTTCCAGCTTTTTACTTGTAATTGATTTCTAGTTTCATAGCCTTGTGGTTGGGAAAGATGCTTAATATGATTTCAATCTTCTTAAATTTAGGCTTGCCTTGTTTCCCAAGATGTGGTCTATCTTTGAAAATGTTCCATGTACACTTGAGAACTATATAATAGTTGCTCCTGTGTTAGGTGCATATATATTCATAAGTGTTATGTCCTCTTGGTGGAAAGTCCCTTTTATCATTATATACTGCCCCTCTTTTTCTCTCATATTTTTTTTTATCTTGAAGTCTGCTTTGTCTGATATAAATTTGGCAATACTTGCTTTCATGTGAATCTTAAGTACTTGGATATGATATGGTTAGAAGAGCACGTCATCTATGTTGTATTCTTTCCAAAAGTCCATAACCTTTATTAATTATGTGAAAAACAATAACAACAGAGTCCCAGATTAGCGACATTCTATAGAATACCTAGTACTAGTACTCCTTAAGACTCTCAAGTTCATGAAAAACAAGCAAACCCTGAGAAACTCAGCAGATGTGATGACTAATTACAGTGCAGTGCCCTGGATTGGTTCCTAGAAAAGAAATAAGATATTGATGGAAATGATAGTAGAATCAAAGTAAAATTTAGAATATAGTTAAAAGTAGTATACTAATATCAATTGTTTAGTTTTAACTATGGTAATTTAAGATGTTAACAGTGTAGGAAACTGGGTGAGGAATATATGAAAACTCTCTGTACTATTTTTGGAACTTTTCTGTAAATTTAAATTTATTCTAAAACAAAATGTTTATTAATGTTTTCGAACAATAATACATCCTAAACTGTTAAGGACAACACTAGACAAAGAGACTCCATAGGAATTTTCTTCCTTATTGAAGTAGTATATCATATAGCAATTCAAGCAATTGTTTGAGGGAAAAATAAAACCCTCAGTCTCCGAAATGGGCTAATTTTATCTTTACTATTGAAAGATGGTTCAGCTGGATATAGAATGCTAGTTGGTAGTTATTTTTTTTCAGCACTGTGCCTGATCATTTTCAAAACTGAAATCCCTTTTTAAACCCATTGTTTATTCTCATTCCTATTGCTTTTAAAATTTCTTTTCTCCTTGAATGTCTCATTGTTGTTCTGGACATTATATTTCGTGTTGAACATTTTATCTTAAAAATTATTACTAATATAACTCGAGGCCTAGAATAACGTTATTTTTCATCAAAGAGGATCTCACTTGCCGCTCTCAGGGTCCTAGGGGCACAAACATGCAGACCCATGAGTGAGGTATTTTCTCGCCAACCCCAAAGAGTCAAAGCCAGGATTGTTTTCTTCTTGTCCGTGATGACCTTAGAGCGTGTCATTTTGGAGTTTTGACCAAAGTGGAGAGAGATTTTCTTGGTTACTGTTGTTTAGCACCAAAATCTGTTTTTCCTCTTTAAGGCCCAACTTTTATTTTTAGGCCCAGCAGTACTCTCAAAATTATAGCTGTCTTTTCATTCTTTAAGGCACACTTCCAGACTGGCAACCAAGGGCAAAGACAGTCCTCAATGCTTTCCTCTGGCTTGGAGGCCCCATCTGAATCCAGGCTCATTTTTTTTTTCTTATCATCTATATAGGTATTTTATTCTTTGATTTGTCTGGTATTTTTTATCTTGTTTTATTTTATTCAGTCAGGTGTTAATTCTAAATTTTCCAGACTGTCAACAAATCCTAGTTTTGTATGCATAAAATATTTCATTATTAAAACTGTGGAAAGAAAAGAGAGGAAAACATGTTCAAGCCATTAGGAAGCCAGTACACCCTGACACCCCAACTGGATAAAACCAGGACACAATAAAAAAGATGAGACAAATTTTACATATGAACATTAAAAAAAATCCCCAATTAAAGCATTAACTAATTTAATATTTCATTATAAATGCAGAGCATTTCAACATCAGAAAATTAAATAAGATAATTTTCTACATCAATAAAACTGAGAATAATCATTTAATAAATTAAAATTCCAGAAAAAAATGACAATAAGGTTCTTTGACTTGATAAAAACTACCTTCCAAAAACTTCTAGCAAATATTCTTAAAAGAGCACTTTAAGGCACATTTCTTTAAGTTTTGAAAGCAGGCATGCCTATCCTCTTTCACTGTGAGAGGACCTGGTCAAAACCATCATAAAAATAGGAATAAATGCCATAACAATTGCAAAGAAAACTGAACTAACTTCACACACAAACTACTAATAGGATTTATTTTAAAATGTTATTGAATCAATCCTTAGATAAATTTCATTCATATATACCAATAAGTCCAAATAAATGTAGAAGAAAATAAGGTACCTTTCTCAGAAGCAATAAAATAAATATTGTGCCTAATTGTGTTCTAATGAGAAATTCCTAAGTCCTTGGTGAACAAAATCTGTAAAACTACTTGAGGACATAAAATGCCTGAATACATGAAGAAATATACTCTCTTAGGGTCTAATCTGGCTTAAAGATATTAATTGTAAACATCTTAATTTTCTCTAAATCAATTTGTGCATTCAATGCCATTCTAATTAATATTGCAGTTGGAAAAATAAATGTCCACGTATAGCTAAAAGAATTGCAAAAGAGAACAAGAAGATACAAACTCACCCTACTACTGCAAATATGTAATAATGATAAAAATAATTTAAGAACTATGTTAATAGCACATTACAACAGATTTTTCAATTAGAAAATAGAGAAATCAGAAATAAATCCATGAACGTAGTGGAAATTCATGTATAGAAGAGATGGCATTATATGATAGTTGGAAAAAGCCAGAATATTTAATAGGTTAAGACAAGGTTCTGTCTTTGTGGGGAAAAAAAAAAATTAGCCAAAACCCTACTTCATACCATTTATTAAAAACAAAATAATCCCTAAATGTGAAGACTAAAACTGTAAAATTGTAAAGTCAATTTTGTAGCCTTAGAGTAGGAAAGGACTTCTTAAATTTACCCCAAATTTACAACCCCGATCATGATATATCTTTTCCTATGTTAAAATATGTAATCTACAAGGAACAACATAGGCAACCTGACTAGAAAATACTGAGAAAATAGCAATACCAAAACTCTAAAGATATTAATATGTACAATATACAAAGAATTGCTGCAAGTCAACATTGGCAAAGAAACACCCAAAAGAAAAATAAAGAGTAATCAAATCTCAGAAATAAATACTTGAATTGCTAACTAAATTCTTAAGCTTCTTAGAAATAAGTAAAATGCAAATTTAAAATAATGGTATGACACTAATTTACACTCATCACTTTGGCACAGGATAAAAGAGTCATAGAATCCAGAGTTGATCAGGACATAAGGAAACATCAAATTCCTGTGCTGGCTATGAAGACATTATGAAGATAAACTCTCATTAGCTATTGAAATTAGTATGTGCATAAGTTAAGGGCTATGATGTTCCACTCTTTTGTGTGTATCTTGTAATATTTCAAGCACATGTCCCTAATGAAACATGAACAAGTAGGTACGTTATAATATTGTTTATGGCAAAAGAGAATTAGAGGAGCTTTAGGTGTTCATCACTGGAAGGAAAAAAACAAGTTAAATGATGAGAATGTAGTCAGATGAAATAATAGAAATACCAGGCAACAGAGAGGTTATGCAATTTTCCCAGCATGTGTGACTATTAAGTAGTAGAGCCATTACAAACTCTTGTCATATCTTTTCAGATATTGTACTTTTAATCAGAGCTCTTGAAGAAAATAGTGCTGTGTGAAAAATGTAAGCAAGATAAGGAAAACTACAGAGGAATATCATTTTTATAAATTAAAAACAAACATGCTTTCAAACCAGTGCTATATATTTCTCAAGGATACATAAAAATGTAAGAATATTAAATTCTTAAGGAGTAGTGGAGATGGATGGGAGTGGGAATGGGAAGCAAAGAGTAAAAATATTGAAATAAAATGATCCAAGCAGAAGTGCCCAAGATGCTAGCCATTATTATTATTAATAGTAATTAATATGATTTATTTTTCAGAGTCTAAAATACTTATTTATCAATAATCTATTTTTAAGATAATTTTTTTCTGATTTTGAGAAATATTCAGTTATTTGAAAGTAAAATTCAGCATGTACTCAAACTTATAATAAAAATAGTTAACAATTGCATTGGCCTTGGGTTGCACTGTGAGTCAGGCACAGTTTTATGATAGAGAGAGAGAGGGCGAGACATGATAGATAGATAGGTAGAATACAATGATATATAGATAAATAGATATATGTATCAGTGATATACATACTGTAATACATGCACACACACATACACATATACTCATTTTTTACTCAGAACATCAATGTTATTAATACTTTCATTTTTGTGATAATGAAATTAGACTAAAAAAACTTAAATTACTTGTCCAAGTACACCAGTGTGGTAGGCTTAATAATGCCTCAAGATGTCCCCATTCTAATCCCCGGAATCTGTGAATATCACCTAATAGGGCAAAGGGGTGAATATCTTATGGCAAAAGAGGTGGCTAAGTTAAGGATCTTGAGATAGGCTGATTATCCTGGATTATCTGGGTGGAACCAATGTAATCACAAGGATTCTCATAAAGAGGAAGGCACTAAGGTCAGAGTCAGAGAAAGAGGCTCTATGAAGGAAGAAGATGCGATGGCAGAAGAGCAGAAATGAGAGTGAGAGGTTTGGTGATATTACACTACTTGCTTTAAAGATGAATGAAGGGGTGACAAGCCTAAGAATGCAGGCCTCTAGAAGCTGGAAAAGGTAAAAAAAACTGATTCTTCTCTGGAGCCTCCAAAAAGAAAGCAGCTCTGCCATCACCTTGGTTTTAGATCTGTAAAACCCATTTTTGACTTCTAATTTCCAGAAATGTAAGAAAATAAATGTGTTATTTTCAACCAGTAATTTTGTAGTAATTTGTTGCAGCACTGGGAAAATAATAGAACCAGCTAGTGTCAGAGCCACATTTCAGTCTTATCTAGTATTTTCCAACTGTACTTTCTATCTCGTCTCTATAATTTGGAATATTCTTAAGTGATATGTTATAGAATTATTATGTATATGTTTTTCAAATGAAGTCCTTCCATATATCCTAATGAATGAACTAAATTTGACCTTTGTAACAGCCAGTGAAATTTTCTAACCCATGAAACTGCATCATACTATGGCACAGAAGTTAAAATATACCTCTTCAATATGTACCCGGGCAGCACGCACTTGCTTTCCAGATTGCAACTTGTCTACTGATATTTGAATATGGGCTCAGGCATGATAATGAACCCATAATCGCCACTCCCCCCACTTGAAAAGGTCTGAGATAATATCTAAAATTACCTCAGTGACATATCAGAATCATATACTTATCCAAAGAAGGGCAAAGAAATAAGTAATGACTTGAGAAGAATATCTCTGGCTTATTAGCACAATGTCTGGCACATACATATTAGAGATTAAAACATTTCATGTTGAATGAAAAATATGACTTCAAATTCTCACTGTGAAATTAATTTAGAAAAACTGATGTCATAAAACTGCTTCATTTCCATTGTCATGTAAATCTTTTACTTCAGTTTACATATAACGGAAGAACATGCTGTTATAATTACAGCTATTATTATGAATTTGAATGATGTTCTTTTTCTTATCTATCATTTGGAGCTAAAAAAAGAACAGTGTAGTTTCACGTGACTTAGTGCTCAGGCATTCACAATAGATGGGTATTAAATTAAATGTTACACTAATTTTCATTAAGTAACTGGAGCTGCTTTTAAAAAAATTATTGTCATTTGAGCTAGGAGTTGTAACTTTCTCCATTATACATCGTATTCATCATAAAGACTAAATTTACGAGTTAGAAGAGATGCATTGTACTGCTTTAAACCATTTTTTGGTAAACAAATTGACAAAACTTTTCCTTAAAAACAGTTAGTTGATAAGAAAGGAAATTTGAACTGAAAGGAAATGGGACACAGCCATGTCTTTGCGTCTGAGCATCATGAATTCCTTGGTTGTGAGGAACTATCTAGAGAATGCTTCTTTCCTATAGTCTATTCAATTGTTCTAGGTCATGAATAAATATCTAGCTTTTTCTGATTGCACATAAATGATCAAGGTCATACACAAACATAAATGGGTAGAGATTTAGTGAGAAGACTACTAAAGGTCTGAAATAGTGGGGAGGCTGCAAAGCATTTCCTTGGGCACATACAATCTTGGGAAGTCCATAGGGCCTGAATTGAGAATGAATTCCTCTATTATTTTCCTCAATTCCTATCGGGAGTCCTGGGGGCATACAATACAGGCTTTTTAAAATTAAATTTTTTAGATTAAGATTTTCTAGAGTTTAAAGACATACCTCAAGTTTCCATGAAGACAGGACTGTGGTTTTAAATCCTCACATGATAATCTTTTTGTTTGATTGTAAACACAAATATGTTTCACTGCCTGGAATTTAGTAAAAAATAAAATATAGTTTGTCATCTCTCTTGGCCTGTGAGCTGACTAAAGGTGTAACACTTTAAGGGGTCTCTGCATTAAGTAGGGAATCCTTTCACCACATCTTAGCATGGGCCAAATGACTTGTCTCTCCTGAGTAAACTCTGGATATTTTTAACCTAGAATATTCAACCACGAGCAGGACAACTCAAATTTAAGTTGACCATTCTGATTGTAAATTACTTCTAATTTTTGGCATCTGCAGATTTTCTTTCTTTCTAGTTCAACAGTAGATGGAAAGGGCAGTTATTGTATTTATCCAGTATTTTTTTTTTTTTTTAGTATCTAGTCCACAACAACGCTAGTATTAAAAATGTTGATGTAACCACATTTTTAGCCAGAATTGGTGATTAATCATTTTGGTACAATGTTGTCATAATTGAGTTTGAGAATTAGTAGTTTCTACTTTTGTTGAAAATATTTATTCATTAAAACTATCCTTTAAATAATCCATCTAGGGCATATCAGGTTAGTTTTCTTTTTTGTTCAGTATATTATTGATTCAGAGATCTTTATAAAAAATGTATACCGATTTGTTATAAATAATTGTTTTTACTGTTTGCAATTCCTCAGGGTTTTTAGTCTTTTGTTTTCAGCCCTATTTATCTAATTCCTTCCAGTTTGTTCCCCCAAACGCATAATCTCATGGAATTCCAACATTCTGAATTAATCTGTGGTAGATAGCTGCTTTTCCCTGCCCAGCATATCTTCTTTCATCTTCTGGAATGACAAACCAATTACTCTCTGAGGAACTTCTCATCTTGCATTTGGTAGAGATTTCAGTCAACAGGGCATGATTACCTCACCAACTGGGGTGGCCAGGTGACCGAGGCTGATTACTCTATGCCTTCTGCCACAGTTATTTTTCCAGTACAAAGTTTTGATTGGAGAGGAAACTCTTTTTTCATCTTTTCACACATGATCCTGGAGCTACTGAGGACATCTTCATCACACGTGCATAATGCCTGCCTGAAGTTAAAGCTAGCAATTTTAAGTCAGAGCTGAAAACATAGATTTGTGATATTATGTGACTATATGCATTAACCCAGGCCAAAAAGGAGATCTTTCACTGAATGTTTAACTTACAGGAGCCAAAAAATTTCATTTTTTGGGTTAAGTTAGTTGAAGATCTTTTTTCACTTTTGACCAGAATGTCTTTACTGACAAAGGTAATGCCTGAAATATTCTACATTCATCCTTCTTCAATGGGCTATAGCCACAATTTCAGTTAAGGTACAGATATTTATGACTACTAAATTTATATCTGCATCCCAGATTTCTACCTTGAGCTTTAACCATGAATAGCCAACTACAAATTTATAATCTTTACTTGAATATTTTAATGTACCTCAAATCCAAACTATTCTTTGACAAGAATCATCCTTACCTTTCATCTTTGCCCTTTCCTATCCCCCTGCAAATAACTTTGTTCCTATTTTTCGATAATCCCTGGCACATCAAATGGTATTCATATCTACCCATGTGTGCAAATCTAGGAATCACACTTGGCATGTCCTTCACCTTGAAATCCTATATCACATAGAACACGAATTGTTCCTCATTTACTTTCATAAATGTTCTTGTCTCCCTTTCTCAATCTCCAGGACATCACACCAGTTTGTAATAATATAATTTTTCAAAAAGTTAAAAATATGACTCTATGTAAATATAAAGTGAACACATATCAAATATTTTATTCTCTTCATTACTTATTGAGGGAAGTAGTAAGAGGGTAAATTTGTTTCAAAGAACATTTTGAGGAATAAGGCATTTACCGTCCACCAGAAAAGACATTTTGAAGCTGACTTGCTGAGTTAGACATAAAACTGATTTATATTCAACAAGGCTATAAAACTGCTAACTTTGGAGTTATGTTCCTCACCAAACGGAAATTTATGTTAGCATGTAATTCTATTGACTCTAAGTTCTTAATAGTAAATATAAAAGTCAGCCTAAGCACATTCCCTTAGATAATTAAATAATCCTTGTGTGAGTCGATCATTTTGCTTAATTATCAATTTTTGACTTTTTCTAAGTATTCTTTCCATTTTGGTCATAAATAATTGACAAGGATCATTCTGCAGCACAAAAAGCTGTTCCCGTTATGTTTTGACCCATTTTTTTCCACAGTGCAGCCAGAGTAATTTTTAACATTATGTACAAAAATTGTCAATTTACTCTGCTCAACTCTCACTGCTTCCCTTAACGTGGCCTACAAGCTGCTGCAGTTTGGGAGACTTCTCCCCCTTTCTCATTTGACCTTAAAACACTCGCACCTTCTTCCCTGCTGTGTACTTCAGCCTCTTGGATCTTGGACCTTCCATTTAATCTTTTACTGTGCCATATTCCATCCAAGAGGGTAGGGTCTTTCCTTTCAAGGGGCAACACTTCTGCCCTGCTCTTTCCTTCATGCACTTAATTTCTCTTTAGTCTTCGTAATGCAGCTCAGCAGTAACTCCCTCAGAGTGGCCGTCCCGATAGCCCAGTCCAAATTAGCTTCTTTACTGTGTGTTCTCCATGTGTTTCTTTTCCTTTCCTTCAGAATTACCATCTCAATTTTTAATCATGCATTCATTAGCAGGCATATTTGATCAATGTGAATCGGGGACCTTTTCTATTTAAAATCTCACACATAACACCATGCCTGGCACATAGTACAGACTCAGTTTGTATTTTGATTAATAGTTAAATGAATTCAATATAGCCCTCAATTTTATGAGCACTGTATTCCCACAGTGAATAACAGAATGAAAAACCAAAATCTTGTGTGCTGGTATTTTCTGCTTAAGTTATGTTAGATGAAACTCAAGATTATAACAGAGGCAGTGTAAATTATGTCAGATGCTTAGTATTTCAGAGAATTTATAATTTAAATGTCAAGTTGACAAATGTATATTTTACTTTAATCTAACAACTCATTTTTTCTTAGATTTCCTTTCTAAAAAATTTTGAAGGGCCAGCCCCACGGCATAATGGTTAAGGTCAGAGCATTCCGCTTCAGCAGCCTGGGTTCACAGGTTTGGATCCTGGGTGTGGACTTACACCACTCATCAGCCATGCTATGGCAGTGACCCACATATAAAGTAGAGGAAGATTGATGTAGACGTTAGCTCAGGGCTAATCTTCCTCAAGCAAAAAAAGTGGAAGATTGGCAATAGATGTTAGCTCACAGCTAATCTTCCTCAGGAAAAATAAAATTTGATTCTCCTACGTATTCTCTTAGGATAAACCTGTGCATATTTTATTTTCAGTAAGCTGTATACATTAACTTGTAACATTACCATAGGCATATGGTAAGCTTATTTAAATGCTGACTTCTCAGTGCATTTTCCCATTGAGTCTTATGTAGGTGATGTTGCACACACCCATCTCTTACGTTCTGAAACAATAGGTTAATGCTCTATGTTTTAAATGAAAATACATACATATTTATCAAAATTCATACGAATCAGTATAAAGCAATTCAAATAATATGGAAAACATAAAGAAATAAAAGCCACCTGAAATTTCATTCATAGATTAGTCATTGCTAATGATATTTTCCTTGTAGACATCTTTCTACACATGCATATAATTTACATAAATGAGATAAGATTACTCATGCAATTTGATGACTTTCACAAAATATTTTTTATTTATTATAAGGTAACATATATAATAGTTAAAAACAAAGGGCAATGCATAGCTTTTAGAAAAAGGTCAAAAACAAAAGAAATTTCTTGCCTCATTTCTTCCTGTTTCACAGTTGTCATCCCCAGAGGTATCTGTGTTCAGCTACTTTAGTTGTCTTCTATTGTCCCCATTTTCCCACTGTAGCTATATCACATTTTTATTTAAATTGTAATTTATTTAAATTAGTAATAAATGTTTCATGCATTCTTAACTTGGTGTCCAAAGATGCCCATGAATTGAATTCAGTAAATCTATGAACTTGGGTGAGGAAAATACTTATGTCTTCATTTCTATCTGAAATTCAACATTTTCTTAAAATATGAATGTGGACAAAGAAGCCAAGTAGTCCTAGTAGTATTTATGATTTTGTCATCAATAGAAATATAAATACTTTTAGAATCACATTACAGTTATTACAGAGATTTCAAAATGTCAACTATGTTCATCACTAGTTATTAGGTCTGTGCTAAATCTTATTATTTGTTGAATGAATAAAGAAGCACATATGGAACCGTATCATCTTTTTAATAATGCATGAACTGCATTTAAATGTAACTGGTTTCCTTTGCAGCCTTATCTATTTTATTTTCTGCATTTGAAAACATTAATCTGAGAAAGGGTTTATAGGTTGCACCAGACTGCCAAAAGCATCCATGGCAAACAAATATTAAAAACACCTGACTACATTATTACTATATAAAATTTTTCACAGCTGAATTACTTAATAAAACATATTTATATTTATTTCTCTCCCTACTTTTTCCAAAGCTAATAATTTCCTTAAAATGTTAAGCTCCAAACCTCACCAGGGATTGGAGTCTGTCGAATTGCTTCCTTCTCCGAAATGCTTTCACGAAACAGGAACTTCCGCTGGTCTTTTAAACACAATAGCACAACCAAAAACTGTTGTCATCACTCATCCAGTCTGTTGTGTCTTCCTACTCTTGTTTTTTGTTTTGTTTTTTACTTTAAGAATACACTCACACAGAGGCACGCATGGTCACACATGGTTCAAATTACCTTTATTTATAGTTGTATTTTGAGAAAGAGAGGAGATAAATGCTTTCTGTCAGTCTTCTCTGTTTAATTGTAATTCATTAGTACTCAACTGTATGTTGCAGGTATTTTTCCATATAGATGAATGAGCTACTTTATCATTTTAATCGCTACCCAAAATTTCATAATGCATGTACTGTCATTTACTTAGCTCTGTGATGCACATTTATGTGGCTTCTAAATTGTAAAAATAGCGTCATGCATATTCTTGTGCACACATCTTTTTGAAGTCCAATTATTTCCTTAGGATAAATTCCTAAAAAATGAATTCCTGATGGAAAAGTATATGCATTTTGTATCTGAACTCATATTAACTCTTCCACTTACTTATTCTGGTCCTTGAGCAAATTTCTTAACTCCTCTAAGTATGTTTTCTTATATTCATAAAGGAACTGATACAATAAATTATCTTATTTGGTTGTTGGTGATGATTGAGATAATATGCATTTATTTTTTTCACACAGTAAACATTTATTAAATCTGGTTATTATTAAACTGATATAATAATTCATTATTTAATAATAATAATTTTGTCAAGTGGTGTTCCAGAAAGGTGGTATACTCATATAATTTGGTCGTGAAAGTATTTTCTTTCCAATATCCATTCTGGCAATGATACTTACTCATGCTTCTTCATGTTTGCTCTATTAACAATTCTTCTTTAGTAAGTTGCTTCTTTATCTGCTTTGTCTTTTTTTTTCTATTTTTAAATATTCTGTTGCTTATTAATATGTGAATGTTTTAATATTTTTCAATTTTAACCGAGGTAAATGTTATCTTTGATCTTTCATTTGTCTTTCAATTTTTTTTTTTTTTTTGCTGGGAAAAATTCTCTCTAAGCTAACATCTGTTGCCAATCTTCCTCTCTTTTTTTCTTTCTCCCCAAACTCCGAGTACATAGTTGTATACTCTAGTTGTAAGTCCTTCTAGTTCTTCTATGTGAGTCGCTGCCACAACATGGCTACCGACAGACGAGTGGTGTGGTTCCACGCCCAGGAACCAAACCCGGGCCACTGAAGAGGAGTGTGCCGAACTTGAACTTCTACGCCATCAGGGCTGTCTCTGTCTTTCAAAATTTTAAATTACTTTTTTTTCTCTTGCTTTATGATTTTAAGTTGTTAAATATTTACAGGTATTTTTATTTTCCTTTAAGTTTTTAAAGTCTATTTATAATAGTCTTTCCCAGTTCAAGGTTAAAAATATCTTCACTACTATTTTGTTTTACTAATTTTATGGTTTTAAATTCTGCTTTGGAATCATTATTTGAATTGGTATTTTTTTCTTTTTTTCTTTTTTTTGTGAGAAAGACCAGCCCTGAGCTAACATCTGTTGCCAATCCTCCTCTTTTTGCTGAGGAAGACTGGCCCTGGGCTAACATCTGTGCCCATCTTCCTCCACTTTATATGGGACGCCGCCACGGCATGGCTGACAGGCAGTGCGTTGGCGGGCGTCGGGGATCCGAACCCGCGAACCCCGGGCTGCCAAGCACGAACTTAACTGCTGAGCCACCAGGTGCCCCCTGAATTGGTATTTCTTTTAAAGCATAATGAATGATAAAAGTTTATTTTGCTTGCTATCCCAGATGACATGGGAAGTTGTCCCAACATTAGTTATGAATAATTCATCCTTTACTCCACTGAATAGAAATTATATTTTAATTATAGATTATGGTAAATCTCTCCATGGTCTGTTATATCTGTGCTTTGCGTTCAGTTGCGGTGACTGAAATGTGAGGCAGAGAACATGACTTGCCGATTCAACATCCATCACTGCTTTTTAAAATTGTTAACATTATCCCAGTTATGTCCACAAGAAAAGATCATTACTAAGAAAGCTCAGGAGATAAGTCATAATATCCCTGTGTCAGTAACTATAACCCAGTTGTTCTACTGTTTAGGTAAGAAGTAAGCATGTAACCCACTTCTGGTAAGTGATATGTTGAAAGAAGACTTTGTCTTTTCTGATATGAGAAGGTTTTCTTTCCACCCACACCTTCCTTTCTTCATGGTTTGCTGTTGTGTAAGGACTTGATATTTGTTGCCGTGGCAGGCACATTATAGTGATGAGGAAAAGGTCAGAATAACTGAGACACAGATCCAGGGCTACCGGGAAAAAAATTTCTAAAACTGCTCACTTCTGGGCATCTTAAGTAAGTAATAAAGATCATTGTCATTTAAATCACTGTCTATCAAGCATTCTGTTACCTGCTGCCAAATTAATAGTCATTTTATTCCTATGCTGATATCACACTGTTATTAATAACTCATCTGATTCCATATCAGATATGAATAATTTTCTACAAATTTATATTTCTTAAATTTTTTGTTCTCACTTGTCACATGAATATTTCTTAAGAAAGACTTTAGACTATTTCTTTTATATCATAAAAAGATTTTAAATAGTGTATTAGGAACTTGACTGGAATTACAGTGAATGCATTTATTGATTTATAAAGCATGAATATTTTTAAAACATTTGTATTTTCTTACCAGGAATAAAATATAATCCTCAATTATTTCACATTTGCTCTTATGTGAATTAATAAATTTTATACTTTCTTCAAAAATACTAGGTTAAACATATCATAGTATTTCTTTTGATTTTCATTTAAGTTCTAATAGTCACTTAATTTATACCTCGTATAGCTATTGCTTTATTTTCTTACATTTCATAAGCATAAAAGAATAACATACACACATGATAATAATTCTTACTATTCTTTTATGACAGTATTTCATCTTATTGTGGTGGTGAGTACTCCCATATTAATGTTAAATAATAGTGGTCATAGATTCCTGATTTTTTTCCTGAATTGAATAGGAATGCTTTGACGGTATCACCATTAGGCAAAATACTGGCTTTTGTACTGGGATGCATTTTTTAACCATTTCTAGATAACTTTGTTTTATTACAGATTCTTTAAAAAGTTTTATATATTTTCTATATTTTATTGGAATGACCGTATGTGTTGTTATATATTGATCTATAAAAATGTTAATTTATATTGAGAGTTTTCTAACATTGAGCCATCTTTGCACTTCTGAAATTATTAAATTATACAATTTTTATTTATTTTATTGCTAATTATATTTATTATTTATTAATCATTATTTACTATTTATTATATATAATCTACTATATTAAATATTATAGAATTGACTATATCTTATTATAGAAGCCATAGTACAATTATTTGTTATTTACTGTTTAATGCATATTATTCCTTTCATTGATTTAATAATAAAATATTATTTTATTTCATACCATTTATTTTTCATACCATTTATTGATATTGCATGCTGTTTGAAACCATTCGTTTAAGATGAAATTTCTACAGGACTGAAGTAATCCAAATATGTAAGAGTCAAGTCAGTGGCTGCTTATTTTTTAATGAAATTTATTTTTTAGAGCAGTTTTAAGTTTACAGAAAAATTCAGCAAAAAATAGAAAGATTCATATATCCACTCCTCTCCCCACCCACAGTTTCCCTTAATATTAATATGCATTGATGTGGTACCTTTGTTACAATTTATGACATAATATTGATGAATTGTTGTTTAGGAAAGTCCATAGTATACATTAGAGTTTACTGTTTGTGTTATACAGTCTATGGATTTTGATAAACAAATGCAATTAGCAGACATTTGGTCCTGTCTAAAACGTTCATAGGACATTTGATCCACACCAAAAGGTCCTTCATATTTGGTGCTTGATATTTTGTAGGCATTTGTCACCACTAACCCTCCTTGTTCAGATACAGAACAAGTACTTATTGAGGAGAAACCATGGGTCGGGCATTGTGCTAAGCTGTGAAGAGGAAAGGGGTAGAAAGTGGAAATGAATTTAAATAAATAAAAATGTTTCATCTCAAATCCTCCTAAAAATTTTGTTACAAGTCTTTATGAATATACTGAATGTACCATACTTATTTCAGTAAAATGAGATCTCCATAATTTACCCCACCCAGGGTTTGTTTGGGAGAATTTAATAGGATGTGTAGGGAAGATGACCAAACTCTCCAATTAAAGAATATACATATTTATAGATGATTTATTCTCTGATATCTGTACTGCTATATTAAAATTTTCTCTAAAAATTGGGTTTGCATTCTAGTGAAAAATAAATCAAAAAGAAACTTACTTCCATAAATAAGCTATATAAATTAATACTTATGAAATTTGAGGCCTTGATAAACTACAAAAAGTTTTTTGGAGCTCGATAGGCTAATTTCCCATACTTCGTTTGTGGAAGAAATGAGAGAAGATGGCTAGAGTTCTAAATATTGATTAAATCAAAGAGAAAAATATAAAGATGATGACTCACTAACTTTCAAAAAACCTTGCTAAACCTCATAATATTGCCAAAAAAATGTGCTATGAAAACATCAATATTTTTCCATATTCACCCAGTTATCATAAAAGCTATAAATTGAATTATTCAATTGATTACTATTTTCTCAATTTTTACAACTCAAAATGCTCTATTCAGAGTGAATTGCCTCAGATATCAAGAAATTCTTGAAATATTCTAGATTAATAATATCTTAACAATCAATATTTAGTGGGCAGGGCATTCCAGGGTCTGTCAAAGACAATAGACAATATGACTTTTACGTTTACCTTCAGGAAATCTGATAACATTTTTAAAGGTCATTTTCAGAACTTTTTGACTTTTTTCAACTACAAATATTTTTCTCTAGAAATAAAATGTGTTTGCTTTCTATGGTTGAAAAATATATTCTCATTATTTCCAAATCTGCAAACCTTCAGAAACTAAAATTTGTTCAAGTTAAACTGTCATTTTCAAAGTGATTAAACAAATGCATTGAACGTGACTACTTTTTTTCATCAGAAAAAGGTAATGGAAAGAAATATTTTCTTTCAAATACTTTCTACATAACTTATCATTGAATTACTTATGTCAGGTTATATTTCCTGCATTTTTTTCATGTATGAATATATCTTTCTCCTCAAGTATGTTATAAACTCTTTGGTAGTTTTTTCTTTTAATTGCATCTAGCCTGATGTTAAACATAGAATAGATATCCAATCAATACTTCATAATTGTTTAGGGAATTTCTCCTTTTGAATGTAAAGAAAAAAAAAAAACTGTCACAACAGTTCAGTGATATTTTTACTTATATATTTCCACATAATTATTTTACATCTTTTTATGACTAGCATTCTATGTGCCTTAAAATATTAAAAATAAAATACAAAATAATTCAAAACTAAGTTAACATTATTTCCCGTTATCAGATGGATCATGATTCAATCTATGAATCCAGATTATTATTGTTAAAACAGAGATCAAGGCTGTTTTATGACTTGATCAATAGCAGTGTAATCAAATCTAGTGCTAATAATATTACTAACACTTAGAGAGTGGACCATGTACACACACTGGCCTAAGTATGTTACCTGGATTATTTTAATTAGTCCTCCTAAAGACTCTTTAAGATACCTTTATTTTCCCTAGTTAACAGATGAGAAAATTGAGGATTATAAATTTAAGTAATTTGCCAAGTTTTCTTTGAGAACAAAACTCATGCTCTTTAATTAATTGAAAGAAATATTCTAATTGAGTTATCCCATTCTCCTTCAAGACTTCCTGTTTATATAGCTCACTATTTCTCTTATCTTATAATAACAATCATTTCTCTATACCAGTCTATTGACCCTATCCCCTTTTCATTCCCTCCCACCTCCTCATGTCATCACCTCTCTTGCTGTTCTTTTAGTACTATAATCACTCTGTTGTGTCTCCTTTCAGCTCCTTGCCCCCCCCCCTCTTGGTTGTCTTAGTAGTCTTGGAAAAATGCAAACCCCATGTAAATTCGACTGTTCCTCTACTCTAAACCCGCCACTGGGGAGCTGAGTATGACAAGAGAAAAGGACAACCATGCTGTCAGGGCTCACTTTAAGTTCATGACCACTAATTAAAGCATGCCCTGTGTGATGCCATGTACTTATTTCAGTTTTCTGGTCCATTGACTCTCACATACTTCTAGAAGTAAATTTCACATCTTTTCCTCTCATCAAACCTCCAAACCCTATTCCCAATGTCCTTCTCAACTGATCATTTTCTTCCTTTTTGATTAAATATTAGGAGCCAATAGAAGAGAACTTTAACATAATGCCACCAATGCAGTACCTTTGTACCTGAAACTGTGCACAGACACTCTACATTCCCTTCTGTTACCAAGTAAGATCTGGCTGGGCTCCCATCTAAGACAAATATCTCCACCTGTGCCCATCATTCTGTCTTTTCCTCCCTACTCAAGAACATATGTCTAGCAGTACTCTTGTCTCTTTACCAAATCACTGATTTTTTCCTGCCTACTTGAACTGTCCAAATAGCACCCAAATCCGCTTTAATTTTTCAGATTTTTTTTCAAAGCTCTTACATGTCCTAATATTCTCTGTGATTTACCACCACATTTCTATTCCCTTTATCTCAAAATCCTCAAAAGAATCACCTGGACTCTATGTCCCCAATTCCTCTCCTGCCATTCCTTATTGAAGCTATTTTAATAACCTGTTTTCCACCACTACTCTATTGAAATCGCTTTGTAAAAACATTGGTAGCCTCCACATTGCCAAGCACTCTACCTTTATTGCAGTTGACAGAAAATTGGACATAGTTGATCACCTGATCCTCTCTAATAGGTATTTATTTTTCCACTTAGCTTTCAGGTCATCTGTCTCACTGCCCTCTCCTTCCAAGCCTCTTTTGCTTTTGTTTATTCTTTTCTGTGACCTCTTAATATGGGAGGGTTCCAAGGCTCGGTAATTAGACTTCATCTCTTAACCATAAACATGCACTCTCTTGGTGATCTCATGAAATTACATTGCTTTAAATATCATATCTAGCTGATGTTTCTATAATTTATATCATCAGCCAGAAACTATTCCTTGAACTCTAGACTGATACATTCAGCTACTCCCCTGGCATCTCCATTTAGGTGTCTAATAGATGTTACAACCTCAACACGTGCAAAGGCAAATTCCTTTTCACCTCTCACAGACTGTGCCTTCTTCACCCAGTCTTTCCGATGTCAATTATATACTACTCCATAATTGCAGTTGATTTAGATTCACTTCTAAATCTTTCCCTTTTCTCTCACCCTAAATTCAATCCATCTGCAACCTATTTGCTCTACTTTCAAAATTAATTCAAAATTCTACCACTTCTCAACCCCTTCATGTCTGCCTCTTGATCCAATCCATCATCATTTCTCATCTAGATTATTATTCCAATTGCCATCTAATTCTTCTCCTTAATTCTGCCCTTGCATTTCTGTTTGAAACATAGCACACAGAACGATCTTTCACAAATTTATTTCATGTTATTACTCTTTCAAATCCCTACCCTCTAGTGCTTTTCAATATCAAATAGTCCACTTGTAGCCTGCCCTTCACACCAGCTACCTTCTGACTTTTTGCCCTCTACTTTCTGTACTTCTCTGTTTCAAACATTGGTCTTCTTGCTGTTTTTTAGGATATTTGCATATTTCCTCTACCTACAATGTCTTCCCTTCACAGAACTAGTACATCTTATCCCCTCTCTCTCTTGATTTATTTTTCTCCATAGCACTTTCACTACATCCTACATGACACACTTAACTGTGGAGTTCCCCTACTAGGAAACAACTTCCATTGGAAATGAGGCTTTGATTTTCCTGCTGCAGTTCCCAAAGTGTAATACATAGCATACAAAAGGAGTTCAAAAAATATTTGCTCAATGAATATATGAATAAAATAATGAAAGTGAGAGAGAACAAACCTAAATCTAGAGTTAATGTAATAGTATCCTCAATTTCCATTTAATTAAAATTAATGAGTCTGAAGGGTTTCAGGGGGTACCACCTCAAAATATGCCACTCTGGCATAAGGATTATTTTGAGCCAAAGGCACTTGAGAAGAAGCCAATACAAGAAAAACGCTCCCCACCTTACCCTCTACCAGGGAAGGCAGGACAGCTCTTAAATAGCTGAGACAACTCTAGACTCTTTTCAGCCGGAAGACTGCACCAGAGTCTATATAATAAACCTTACTAACTAACCCTTATCTTCCAATAGGTTCCCCTATATACTGACCTCCTCACAATTTTCCTCCCCTAGAAGCTCTAGGTCCTTCTCTTTGTCTTGTCACTTCTCTACAAATTTATTGTCCTTTTCTTAAGATACTATATATGTCCATATGCCCAAGTTCTAACCACACCTTTGAGTTACTCATCACTAAGTACTCCTTTGTGTATGTATGCATTAATAAACTTCTGTTTGTTTTTCTCTTGTTAATCTGTCTTTTGTCAGTCTAATTTGCAGGGCCTCAGTCAATGAACCTAGGATGGGTAAAGAAAAAAGGTTTTTATTCTGCCCTACAAATCTTAAATATTTCCAAGTGAGTACATATGAAGACTATTATAAGGTAGAATAAAAAAAACTCCTGTTGAACAAGGTGGACAGTCTAGATAAATTCTCAAAGTCAGTTTGGCTTTCTATAAATAAACTGACAATCTCCACCTTTTTACATCAATGTCTAACATGATTCAAAAACAAAGAATGAGTAAGTCTTTAGAATAACTCTGGAGATGTGAATATATTGCACCTTTCAATTAATTCCAATTCAATAAGTGTTTATTATTTTCTGTGAATAAAGTACTATATTAAGTTGCTGATGAGTAATTACACAGGCATTATATACATAACTTGAACAATGTCTTATGTATACCAAATCATAGATTACAAAATTACAGGTGTTATTTCAAGGAAAAAAAGTAAAGAGAAGCTCTTTTTTTTAAGTTCAGTTTACCTAAAGGAAAATATTAGGTGAGGCACAGTCTGCATAATAATTATATCTCTCATTTATTAAGTGCCTACTATATGTCACACAGTGCTAGGTAGTATATATATTTTTTTATAAAAAGATTTGTAATAAATTCATGAATGTAAAAGAGCCAATTTTTAGCAGAAGCAGAGAATGTTCTTTGATATATTCATAATATTTAATTCAACATCCAGCAGAAATAATTTCCTATTTTTCAATTAGTTTATGAATACCAAAAAGAACAAATAGTTAAAACACATGATATATTTATATATTCTTTGGTAAACATTTGTGTTCATGGTGCTTTGGAAATCTTCCAATATGGAATTGAGATATAAAATATATCTGTTACATAATGAAAGGAGTCTTGATTATTCAACATTGTATTCTAAACCCCAAGTATAGCATTTAGCAAACAGGTGCTCAGTAAATATTTGATAAATGAAGGAATTATTCTTTGTGTGTGAATATTAATGTAACACAATTATTTACTAACTTGACAGAAGAACTGTACTCCTTTAATGCTAAGATATTGACATTTAACCAAGTGGACGTTACTGGAAGTATGCATAAAGAGATGTCAAAAATGATGCATATACCTAACCTAACCCACCAGATCATCAAATGTGTAATTTAACTGAAAACATTTAAAAACCCGTATAATATTGGTGTAGACCAATCAGAGTGAATATTTTATATACCTCTGGCATCTTCTACTATGTTAGACATTAATCCTAGAGGATCCGCACCGTTTGGGTATTGTAGGTGAGGGGATCAGAGTAGCTTGGAAAATGGAGGGATGGATGTGACAAAGTAGTAGACAATAAAATAATTGACTATTTCAACAATGGATATGTCAATACCAGAGTATTCAGGTAAAATATCAGTCTACAGATAGATCTTGATGGATATGGATGACAAATTTCCTAAGCAAATTAATATTCAGTAGTTAAAAAAGATAGGGAAATTTTTCTCAGGCATTTGGAAAACTTTACTTTCAATAATCACTCCTTTTAGATTCATGTCACATATTAAACACTTGCTCAGATGGTAGGCTTTCTGATCTTAAAAAAATAAGCACAACAAAAATCTACTTTGAGTACTAAAGCTTTATGAGTTAATGGCCTGCAAACAGTCTTTCAGACCTAAAATTCATATTATTTTACTGATCTGTTACATTCTGAAGAATTTTATTTTTTCCAAAATTGTGCACTAGGACTAAGATGAATAACCTTAACGTAAATTAAACTATTTTTGGAACTGTGGCGATTCACCCATTGTGAAATTAGAGCTTTCAACTGATTGCCTTTGTTTTCTAATACACAAGATTGCCAGCTGTTTTGCATTTTCCAAAAACAGCTTTTATATCTGTTCTTAAAGCTCGCAGTTGTTGAATTATTTTTTAATTATTTTTAGTGTTTGAACACGCAGCTTAACTCCTTTTCTTCTTTTCCCCTTCCTTTCTTCTTTTAGTCCTTTCTGCAAGTAGCCCAGAGTAGTGCTCTGATCATAGCTTAACTATTGTGGACTTTTTCTATGTAGATGGCACTGTTTTGCTTGACTTGAAATCCAAATAGAAGCTTTATAAAAAACAAATATGGTTAAACATGAATTAGGTGAATTACATGCAGTTTTTCATTCGTAAGGGAGAAGGCTAGATGAGACTGTGCTTACAAGTAGCGCCAGGTTTGACACTTTTCTTTAGAATTGAACTCAGGAAAGAAAATCTACCTACTGTACATGAAGAGTATGGTGTGCAGAACAAAACGTTTAGTGTTTAATAACCTATTACATTCATACTAAAAATAATTCCATTTAAATTTGTAATGCTCCATGGTCACACTTTTCCAACAGTGATCATTTCAAAATATTCAAATTGTTACATGACAATTGATTATGAATAAAATAAATTACAATGGCCCTAGGAAGAAATATATGTTGTTATGGACTATCAGAAGGTTCATGTCCAATAAATACATCTCTGAAATCACATCTCAAAATATCACCTGGCCACGTCTTAACAATTTTATTTTTCAGAACCTGCTCACTTATTACCATTTTGTGCTGAATATAATGCCCATGTTTATAAATCCTGATATATATGTGCTTGTGTATGCACATATATATGTGCACATTATATATCTTCATCTATCTTTCTATATAACTTATATAGTCAATTTTATAATATTTACTCAATTTATTTATTTTGTCATTACACATAAAACTATTCTTTTGTGGGGAAGAACTCAGTCATATTTTTAATTTCTTTTCTCAACACTTCATGATACTTTGCCATCTCTTCAAAAACGTTAATATTCATTTCATTTTAGATTTATTTGTGATACTTGTCTTTCTCCTTATGTTTCCAATTCCACAATTCTTTCCTCCCTTCTTTTTAGTGCTTTCTCCTGCAACAATCACTCTAGATTTGGGGTCAGAGAAATTGTTATTAAAATCCCCAAAATGTTGCTATGTAGATTATGTATGGCCATGCAGATATGCTCTAGCTCCTATGCATCTAAATTTCTTCATTTGTAAAATAGAATTGAACTTCTCCTGTAGGGTTGTGAAATAACTGGAATGTGTCAGTCAAATTGTAGACATTCAACAAATTATTATGTTTCTCCTATATACTTCACGGATGAACATTTTTATGTATAATTTGTTTTACTTACAAACAAAAATATAACTGAGTAAGCTATAGATAAGAGGCCATGGCATTAAGCACAGTAAGAACAGGATGGATATGTGTCTAAGGAAAGTTCATCTTTAAGGACCACAGCACTAGGTACATAGTACTTTACAGTCAATGATTTGGGGAATGTACTGTGAAATATTGATGTATTAAATTTACCACACTGGTAACTTGTAAGAATAATATTTTTGACATACATTATGATATCTATAGAAAAACTTGGACTGTGAAACAGTATATGTGTATTATATTTTGGTTAAAAATGATCATGGTATTCAAGCCTACTAAATTTTCAGGGGCACTTTAACATTCTTTTTGAGTTTTCATGCAATTTTACTTCCACATACAATGATGATCTTGGTGAAGATAGGAACTAAACACAACCAATGTAAATAAAATCATTATTATGTTTTACTCTTTTTAACTGATTTCCCTATCTCTCCCCATCTCTGCCCATAAACTTCCTCAACCCACCCCCCCCAAAATCCAAGTGAACTTTTTAAAATGTGAGTAACATCATGCCCTCCAGTGGCTTTCCATCTCTTTCTAAGTAAAAGCCAAATCCCCTTCAGTGTCTATAAGATGATACATAGAGACATCTCATTTGCCAACCCTTATTGTCCTTATCTCCTAATCTCTCTTTAGTATACTTGGTTCCAGACACTCTTGAAAAAGACAAACAAAATCCCTATCCTCGTGGAATTTATAGCATAGCAAATTTAGACAGACACAAATCACTGAAACAAATCAATACTAAGATAATTTTATATAATGTATCAGTTAAGACTATAGTTAGCTATATTGTGTTGTATATCTGAAATTTGCTTCGAGAGTAGATCTTAAGTGTTCTCACCACAGACACAGAATGGCAATTGTGAAATGATGGATGTCTTAATTAGCTTGATTGTGATTATCATTTCACAATGTATACATAATATCAAATCATCAGTTTGAACACCTTAAATATACACAATATCTATTTGTTAATTATAACTCAATAGAACTGGAAAGAATACATTTTTAAAAATAGGAAACACAATAAATCTTTAAATATGGTAATCTGAAGCACTCTGAGGAGGTGCTATCTGAGCTGGAGTCCTGAATGTGAATAACTCAGAAAGGGTGAAACCCATGGCAGAAATGCAGAGCTAACAGCAAGTATGAGGCTGTAAATTGGTAGAAAGCCGAGAGATTATACTTTTACCTGTATTTGGTTAATGTTTCTAAAAAGTCACATAAAATAAGCCAGAAAAAACATCCATTCTAATACCTCACGTTACAATTTCAGGTTATTTTGCAGTTAAGCTAGCCAGATTCTTATATCAGTAGTAGCATATTTAGATTCAGGAGAATAAAAATATCTAAAAGTTGTTCAGAGTCTTATAAATATGAAAGCCAAATGACAAGTGCGCAAAATGAAATGAGTATCTATCTATAATATGATCTTATCACTACATGTGTTTTGATGCAGTCATGGTAGGTACACGCCTCAAGGACATGCATATGAACTTTTCCATCTATTCGAATAAATAGATTTTTGCTCCACCAGAGTGATCTTTGTAAAACTTTATATGAATGGACATATCCGGGACCTCATTTTTAAAAATAGACAGTTGCAGAGTTGTAACATTCCAAGTCAATGACACATTTGTAAGAAGTTTGAACACGTGCTCAGAGATGACCATAAAGCTTTATTCTACGCTGACCTGGTAGCTGAAATTGATGCATTCATTGTCTATATTTAGTTTTAATATAAACAAATTTAAATTTCCGCTCTTACAGTTTAAGAAAAATTAAATTACGTTTTACTTTTAAATTTGAATCAAACAATGAAAGAATCCTAATGTGTCAGTGGAAAACACTAGAGGTTCCCTGAAACACATTTTTAAAAACTGTAGGTATGTGTTAACTCACTTTCAAAACACTTTGTCTTCTTTTTTCAAAAGCCACACAATTCAATCTATAGTATTTATTATCCTCAGCTTTATGAGTGTGCAGTAAGGCAACAAAGTTTTGATTATTGTACTTGCAATATAAAAATTTCAGCACTTAGATTAAACTCTGCAGCCCTTGAATGCAACCTACTGTCCTTGAAATATTAATAGACTTGAAATTATAAAATTTCCTCCAGGAGGAGTTTTTTATATTCCTATCGGAATATCTGGGGATGTGTCTCTGTTATTCTTTCAGAATGCTGTGAAAATGCCCTGAAGAGGCAGAGGTCTCTAAGCGGACTTCAGACCTTTTCAAGCGTTATGTCTGAACAGTTTGAGTGGATGCAATGTGATATGACATCCTGATCCTGATTATTCAGAAATCCCTTCTCATCATAAACTAGAGTATGCTTTAAAAAAGCTTTAAAAAAAATCATCAGTCTTTAAAAATCAGTCTTTAAAAAAATCATCTCAATAAAAGTTTAAAAAATACATACCATGTTGAATAGATATTTATTGCTAGTGCTTTCATGGAGTGGATTCTTTACTTCACAGGTTCCGTCTGGCATGTTAAAAGGTTATACAGAATATTGTGTAAATATTTCTGTTCTTAAAACATCCAGCTTATACTTGTAGACACATTTCTAAAAATACCTTTATAAATAAATAATTTCCAGCAGAAATCTTCACATATGTAATTCTCACATGCCAACTAATTTAAGCCCAAAGAGTTACCATCTATGAATTTATGAGTTTATCCCCTACATCGGGTACTATTGAATGTATTCTTTTTACTCCATCCCACAACAACAACAACACTATTCTAATTGGAATGAGTTAGAAATTCATTTCTTATTTTTATGTTAAAACATAAAATCAGATTTTTAAGATCTTAGACAAAAGTGGAAAACTGAATGGTTAACAGGTGTTTAAGGATTCCAAGAAATTGACTGCAATTCAGTTCTTGTTGCCTCAGCTCTTTAAGAGTTAAAAACTGTCCGTTGCCTACTGGACACTAATTTCTAGATAGTTTTATTTCTGAGGATGGTATTATTGGAAAGTTACTTGTAAGACTTGCAATATGATGGAGAAGGTACTGGACTCGTTGTTCAAAGTCCTTCATTTTTCTCTTTCTTCTAATGTATGAGTTCCTCTGTGATGGGTAAATTATTGCCAATTAAATACTTTTGAGAATTAACACATTGCAGGAACTGTTAAAAAGTTGTGCAGAAATTAAAAATTATGCAAAAGAATGAATGTATGTCTTTTCAGGGTCAAAGTGAAACGTTGTTTAAAAGGCTCATCCAAGAATTATTTGATTTTCTAGGGAAAAATGCCTTTAATTCATTCAATATTTAACATTAATTTTGAATCAAACTCTCTAAAATAACATGACACCTTGCAGATTTTTGTCTGGTAGAGATAAAAATTATTTCTGTGCAATACAGAAGTTATCAAAAGTTATTGTTTCATTGCCTTATAATCCTATTAACTAGTTTTGTGTCTAAATTACTAATCTTTTTCTTGAATTCTTTTTTTCAGTGCTTACACAGACTTAATTGGTCAAAATCTCTTTTGAACTAAATTTACCATCGTGCAGTTTCTCTCATTCATTAATTAGCTACCTGTGGCACATCTTCATCTTATATTTGTATTAGAGTTATATTTATAAGGTTTTAGAAAATGTACTCTGACAATATCTATCAATAAATCTTTAAACTGCTGTAGAAAAAATGTACTTCCTTACCATCATTCTTAGGTCTACTATATTTATTTGTTTTCTTACAACTTCCATATTCTGAAGAAGTTATTATTCATTTGTAGCCATAAGGAATTTTACTTAAAATACACTTTTAACATGAAATCCTATACGTTTATGGATCATTCACATTGGAGGGGATACTCGTTCCCTGCTCCTGATTTCCATGAGGAGAAATTTTCTCTAGAACGTTGCTGCTCTCTCTTCTTCGGTATACTCATGCCCATAAAGAGGTACAGTAACATTTCTGATTTATAAGTTTGGGGAAAAGTCACTAATTATGCTCAGTTCTACCCACAGTCCCCTTGGGAGCCAGCTGTCCACACGTAGCACACATGTTGCCACTAATCCAGGAGCGTGCTGTCCCTCACCAGGTGGATAGCTGAGTCTTTAACAGCAATAAAGGGAATATTCTGGCCTTCATCTGACATTTCTTGATTCCTTCTTTATTTGTTCAGAATTCTGACAGGGAAGTTATTAATCATATTGGGTGGTCACTTCAGAGGCTCAAGCAGTTTCTAATAATCTATGCATAAAATATTACTTCTCATAAAAAAATAACAAGGTAACTGCTCCAGCATTCTCATTCAGTTATATTCTTGTAAGTCTTGGAATTAATTGCCTTAGTATTTCTTCTGGAAACCAAATCAAATTAAATTCAGTGCCTACTAAAATCATGTTGTTATATCTATAAGAAATAATTAATTTAAAAATGTTTCTTTTGAAAACAAAATGAGATTAAAAATTCTGTAAATATTAACGATTCTTCATGAAACCATCACCTATTTGACTTTTCGATCCAATATTTACTGTAACCGTCACTGATTTGAAGTCCATTGAAACAATTTCACAAGGAAATTCAAAATCAGCACATTCCTATAAACAGTTGCCCACTATGCAACTATTACCTGAACAAAAGTTTCTTTTTTTTTTAATTTCTTTAGAGCTTTTAAAAAGAGGTTTCAACAAATACAGAAGATGAGCTTATAATTAGGGCAGCTAAAACTATAGAGTTATTGACAGGTTGAAGGTTTTCCTCCAGTATATCAAGTTTTGCAAAGTGTTATCGTTAACCCTTAAAAAAACTGTTTAAAGCCCCAAATATGCCCTAATATAAGACAATTTATCAGTGACATTATGTATGCCTTCCATCCATTCTAGAGTAGGAGATGTCTAACACATCACAAGAATAGCATATTACAGTAATACAATAAGAGCAAATATTATTGATGGTTTACCATGTGGCAGGTCCTGGGATAGCATTCAGCATGTTTTTAATTCTCACAATAAGTCTATGTATCAAACACTGTTATTATCCTTATTTTAAAGACGTGTATCCTAGGAAACAGGGAACTTAATAACCTGTCCAACGTTAAACAGATTTAAGGGGCTACACAGATTCTAAACCGATATATGTCTGAGTCCAAAATGTTTACTCTTAAGAGTGACAAAGGTTGCTTCTCTTGTATGGATGCCTCTAGAGTAAAGGCCTAGTATCTCAAACATATGCAGGAAATCATCACAATCTGTTACCATTTCCCAGTAGCTGGTGAAAGGTTCAGAAAATGCAACTTGAAAATGCTGCAAGAGAGTCCACTCAGTGTGGGGCAAATTTTGACCAATGAAGGACTTGAGATAAAAGTGAATTAACCAATAAATTCTCTCTTTTCTTCCATACAGTATCTCTAAACATGTCCACTGAGTCTTGATGATCAACCATTCTTGTTATAAATCTATGGCCAATTCAGCAACATACTTCCTTACACTATTTGTACTGTCTCCTTCCATACCTCACATTCCTATTTCCCTCATTGATGTTTCCCCAGGATTCACTCTCCAGTAAGGTATAAGCACTTCATTTTATGCCTCAGACTCTGTAATTTCTAGAGAACTTGGGATAAAATAGCATTTCATCATCCTACCTGTCACCTACAATACTGTACCAGAATTCAACATCTCGTTAGTTATACAATATTACTTCCCAAAAGCCATTGTTATATGCATACACTCCAATGTACAATGTAGGAATCCAATAATACTGTTGAATGAATGAATATCTACGCGCACACATATATATATGACACATAAAATGATGGATGGAAAGTTATGATACCAATAAAAAAACCAACATTAATTTAGTGGTTATATTTTATGTATATTTGAGATCATGCTAAGTGTTTCACATAATGCCATTTAATCTTTCCAACAAGTATGTGAGGGAAGTATTAAATTATCATTTTCACCATTTTACAATGAAAAAAATAAGACATATAGAGAAGTTAACCAAATTTACATATTCTCTGTCTCTTTCTCAAAAACGTTTTGCCACCAATGGAATGGGATTTAATTTTGTTCCCTCTCACCTTATCTTTCTTTCTCCTGCCTTTAACTGAAACGTAATCATTTATAGAGATGCTTTCTCTGTATTCTGGAAAAACTATATGCTTATAGGGCTCCAAATTCAATTGCTGAAAGCAAAATTGTAGGAGGGAAAGATGATGAAGAAATTTGGAAATTTAACAAATTTAGCAAATAAACAATCATGAAAATTATTTAAACTTAGTCTTCATGATCCTGCTTTGCATGTAAGAAACTGTATATTATTATGCCTCTTCCTTTTGGATTTCCTCTATCACAATTCAGATGGATTCCTGGGGTCAATTAGAGATGATCTTATACTCAGAGAGAGAAAAAAAGTATATTCATAATTTTCAAAATGAATCACTTTATACAACTAATTTATTTTTTATTCCACTCGTATTTCAAAGAAACTAATATTATGCAACAGATAAACACATATAAGAACTTACCAGATATCAGAGTGGCACACTAGTCTTTCTGGGTTATTTTTTATCTGTATAGAATTAAAGCATCCATGGATTGTCATATTATTAAGATACAGTATGGCGTGCTGCAAAATATTCTCCAAATATAGTGACTTTATCAGGAAAAAGACTTTGTTTCTTTCTAATGTAATGCTCCGAGCATAAGCAAGCTGAGCCTCAGATGCTGGCTGCGTAGTGCAGAGGATTTAGGCTTCTTCAATCTTGTTGCTTTTACTAAGAGTGTTCCTTGTCTCCATGTCCAAAATCTTTCTATCTTTATTCTAATCAAGTGGAAAGGGGAAAAGTAGGAAAAAGAAAGAACATGCATATTTCTATCCAGGACATTTCACGAAGGTTACCTATATCACTTCTGCTCACACTTCATTGCCAGAACTTGGTCACATGGTCAGACACACTGAAAAGAATATTTAAAAATGTAATTATTACCTGGCTGGTCACGTGCTCAATTAAAATTTCTATCACAATGAAACTTCCAAGTACAATTTACCAGCTCTTCCATACTATACAAAGAAAAAAATTGATAAAACACTCAAGTTTGAAGATCAATAAAATCCATATTACAAACTTAAGGGAAATTTTCAATACTTGCATCATTCCTTGGAACAAATAAGTTGTACAGATCAAAGCTCTGAGCTTTTCTTGAGTGGAACTGGAAAAAATTGTGGCTAGAACAATTATAACAATGACGGCACTAGTCATTTTATAAAAGGGTATACCAAAAAAAAAAAAAAAACCCCACTAAACAGAAGAGCTGATTTAGGCTACATCGACACCATGGGAAATATACTTTATGACAAAAGCAAAAACTAGAAATAAAGAAGGTTATTACATAATAATATAAAGATCATTGCTAGATGACATAATTTTAAGTGTGTGTATATACCTAATTACATAGAATATGTGAAAATCAAAAATTGACCTATAAAAGACATTGAAATATCCATCATTTTAATGAGATATTTTAACATACATCTCTCAGTGATTGAGTGATCCCTATATCAATAGGAATATAGACCAATTAAAAAGCACCACTAATAGATTTCATGAATTGACATATAAAACACTGCTACCAATAGTTTAAAACAATTTTTATCTAATCATAAGAAGTACATATACAAAAACTGACCACATTCATGGCTATAAAATAATCTATAATGGATTTGAAATAATTGCTTTCTTATAAGCAATATTGCCTTAGTACAGTACCTCTAAGTTGGAAAATAATAATGAAAGAAAATTAGAATAATCCTGCAAATATGAATTTTTTAAAAATTACCTAAACAACTAAAAAATATTAAGAACTAAGTGAAAATAAATAAAACTAATCAAATTTTATGCAGTGCTTAGAAATGTATATCCTTAAATATTTACATTATAAATAAAAAAGGCTCAAAGTATTGGCATACCTATCTAACTTAAAACCTCAGGAGGTCATATTAACAAAACAAAATAAAGAGGGAAAGAAAATAATAAGCTTAGAAATTCTAAAATAATGAGATAGAAAACCAACATATAATAGAATTGGCAAATTCACGTTAATTCTTTTAAAAATAAGTTAAATAGACAAAAATAAGGAAAGACTAGATTTAAAAGAAAAAGAGAAGAAAGCAATAAATATTTAGACGGAAATAATGGACATAAATAAAAATAAATTGTAGATTACCAGAGGATTTTATCAAAATAAGTTGAAAACAGAATGAAAGGATACATACCTAAAAATACACTCCTTTAAAATGACCCATAAAAAATAGGAAATATGAATAGTACTTTAATCAATAATACTAAATTGATACTTTAAAAATCTTCCTGGTGGTGTGGTGGTTAAGTTCGTGTGCTCCGCTTCAGCGGCCCAGGGTTCACAGGTTCAGATCCTGGGTGGGGACCTCCACACTGCCTGTCAGCCATGCCGTGGTGGCGTCCCATATAAAGTGGAGGAAGATGGGCACGGATGTTAGCTCAGGGCCAGCCTTCCTCAGCAAAAAGAGGAGGATTGGCAATGGATGTCAGCTCAGTGAGGGCTAATCTTCCTCACACACACAAAAAGTCTTCCTACTGAAAACACACAGAGGCAAAGATCGATGTGCGCCAAGTTTAAGAAAATATTCAGGAACAAGTACTTCTAATCTTATTTAAACTCTTCCAGAAAATAGAAGGAAACAAGAGTGAATATTCTCCAACTTCACTTTGATGACAGGATAATCTTCATATCCCAAACAGTCAAGTTCAGTAGAAGAAAGAAACTATCTGCTCCAGGAGACACGTACAATAATAGCAGAATTATTGGAGTGAGAAAGAGCTAATAGTAAAAAAAAAAAAAAAAAGCCAAATAAACAAACCTGGAAAAAATTCAAATGTCAGTAGTAGAGATACTATTACAAAGGATAAATACTTTGTGGTCGTTCACCAAATTAAATATCACACAGCAACACAAATGAATAAACTACAGCAACGATTTTTAACATACTTGACTCCTGCTTACTAAATGCCAATAGTATTTTTCTATCATGGTGAAAAACAAAAACATCGCAGAACTCCAAAGTGTCCCCTGGATGATGACCCCACCTGACTGAGAATCAAACACTGTAGCTGCATGTATCAACAGAGAGACATCTTAAGTTCATTATGTTGATTGAAAGAAGGAAGTCAAAAAAGAATACATATGATTCTATTGATATAAAATTTAAAAATATAAAAACTATTGCTTTTGCTTAAAAATGGATAAAAATGTGATTAAAATAGAAAGATATGCAAAGAAATAATCAACAAAAATTTCATGGTAATGGTTAACCCTGAAAAAAGAGATGGGGTTATGGTTGGGGAAGGGTAGGCATACAAGGATTTTGTATGTAACGTTCTATTTTTTTCATCTGAGTAGTGAATCCCCAGGTGTTCATATAAGCTGTCATATGTTTCATAAATTCTTCTTAGGTATGATATCTAAAAGCCTAAGAGCAGGAAAAGATTCTATCAAATGGAGGTGATCTCTGTTAGATGAAAAGTGTTTCAGGCACATTTCACGAGGAAGTTTGGCAGAAGGGATGAGAAGATCCAAAAAGCCAATGGAGGAGCCAATCTCATGCTACACGAATAGTTTTTTTTTTTTTTGCGAGGAAGACCAGCCCTGAGCTAACATCCGTTGCCAATCCTCCTCTTTTTTGCTGAGGAAGACTGGCCCTGGGCTAACATCCGTGCCCATCTTCCTCTACTTTATATGGGACGCCACCACGGCGTGGCTGACAGGCAGTGCGTCGGCGGGCGCCCGGGATCCGAACCCGCGAACCCCGGGCTGCCAAGCGTGGACGAAACCGCTGCGCCACCAGGCGGCTCCTCACACATTTTACTTTTGCATATGTTATAAACACTACACTGTATTGTTATTTTTTTAAGTAGCCGATTATCTTTTAAAGTTACTTAATTTTTTTTAATTATTAATTTTCCCATGTAGTTACTATCCTGATACTCTTCATTCAGTTGTGTACATTCAAGTTGCCATCTGGTATCATTTTCCTTCTGCCTGAAGGACTCTCCCTTTTATGTTTCTTACAGTATAGTTCTGCTGGTGATGAATTTTTCCAGCTTTTGTGCATCTCAAAAAGTTTTTTTCCTTCATGTTTTGAATTATATTTTGCTGAGGATAGAATTCTGTGTTGACGGATTTTCAATATGTTAGATATGTTCTCTGTTGTCACTTCCTTTGTTTCTGATAAGAAATCTGTCAGTCATTTGATTATACTGTTAAATAATATGGCTATGATGGGCCTTGGTGAGGTGTTCTTCATGTTTCTAATGCTTGGCATAATTGAGCTTGCATCTGTGAGTATTAGTTTCCAGTAAACTGTTGCCAGTAAGTCGACATGAGTCATTGTCCTCTATGACTTGTTAATCTTTCAACATTTGAGTTATAGCCCGTAATTCTGTGGTATCTGGGAAAAAAATCTTCCATTCTACAAATTCTTTTCTAATAAACAGTGTCAAATGGGACACTTGCACCTTCTTTCAAAGTTTATTTAGTTTTAGAGGTAGTAGTCTCATATTTAATGCTTTATTGGAGGGGCTTTCCCTTCAATACACTATACAAAAATATTAATTTTATTGCTTCATTAGGCCCCATGTTTCTGCCATCCCAATACTGAACTAACAATGAGCTCTTTCAGGAGCACCCATCCTCATATAGTTACACACCTGTGATTCAGTGGCTATTTCTACATCTTCTGCCTGAAGAATTGCTTTGACCTAGGAAATTTCACACCTACTTCAGAGCTAATGTGAGACCTCAGGGAAGAGTGACTCTGAGTCTGTGCACAAACTGTATGAATACAATTTGGTTCCTTTACAGATATCATCTTCTTGAGAATGCAGGAGAGAATGTGAAGCCTGAAGTCAGCCATATTGAGCAGTGAGAAGCTCCGGAAGAACTTAGATATCTTGCAATTTGTAGTAGTTAATATTCTGTCAATGAATTTTTAAAGGGCCTATAAAGACAAATTCAATACCTTAATCTAAACCACCACTACCCACCCGCTGATAAGAAGGGTACCTGTATCATAAGCAGGTCTGGTAAAGTGTCAGCCTTCCTAAGTCCCTCTAGACATGTTTTTAATAAATATATGTCATTTTTATTGATTATTAAGTCAAATCATCCAGAATGTCTAGAGAAAATGTTTTATTGATCTAGTTCCAGAAAATAAAGTTGAAAGTCTATAAAATTATTTGATTAGTCAGTTCTAGTTGCTATAACAAAAATACCATAGGCTAGTGGTGGGGCTTAAAAAACAAACATTTATTTTTCACATTTCTAGAGGCTGGAAGTCCTAGATCAGAGTGCCAGCATGGTTGAATTCTTGGTCAGGGCCCACTTCCTGGTTTGTAGATAGCCTCCTTCTCACTGTATCCTCACATGGCTGAGAGAGAGATCACCTCTCTCCTGTCTCTTCTTATATGGGCATTAATCCCATTCATGAAGGCTTCACCGACATGACCTAATTGCCTCCCAAAGGCCTTACCTCCAATTACCATCACATTGGCGATTAGACTTCAACACAGGAATTTTGAGGGACACAGACCTTCAGTCCCTAGCATTATCTTTGTTACCTTAATTACTTTTGATAGGTTTTAGAACTGCGATTTTTGCATATGATAATTCCAACTCTCCTGTCACCTGGGAAGTAAAAAGTTATTTAACTGTATTTATATACCCTTTCTGGCAAATAAATCAGATTGTGCATTTTCATTGTTTAGCACTAGAAGTGTTGTTATTATCTGTCTTGTCTTAGATTCTCTGACATTTGTTCTACCATGTAAAATAAGGCTTTTAAGATAATTTAAAACAAATTTACCATCAATTGTTTTTGTGGCAGTAACTTACATAAATAGGTTTTATGGAAATTGCAGATCTATCTTTACGTAATATAAGTAACATTTACTTGTCATTGTTGAAGAATACATCTCATTGTTGTTCCTAGTTCTGTATTAATAGTTGTGAACAATATAAGAAAAAGTGAAAAGAATTGTGAAGGTAAGAGTTGTCTGAAGATGATAGATTTTAAACAATATTCTTTTTAACCTCAGGTCATCACAGCCCTCTTTTGAAGACAGGAGTTTGAAAGAGCAGCCCATACTCCTACTTCAAGTGGAGAATTTATAGTTAATTCAATTCCCAGATATCTGTTTTAAACATACGCATTAACTCAGCAGTACTTAAATGTCGTTAGTAAATTAGAAGCCCTGAATTTTCTGGAGCAATAGTAAAGGGCATTTAGGTATTTACATATTTGAGTAGGACAAACGAATGGCTATGAAACAAATAACTTTATGATACACACATCTGAAATGCTACATTTTGAACATGAATATTAGACTTTAATATTTCAAACATGAATATTAGACTCTCTAAAACACTCAAAGAAAATATAGGAAAAAGCAGTCATTGTCTACAATGATACAAGAATTTTGTCTCACCCACTCAATCCTAACCCACTCAAGTTTGATCCAAGAAGAAAAAACAAATGATAAAGAATGACGTGTGGAATACAAGTATACCCGGGAGATATTGTGGGTTCAATTCCAGATCACCACAATAAAGCAAATATCGCAATAAAGTGACTCACACAATATTTTTGGTTTCCCAGTGCATATAAAAGTTATGTTTATACTATACTAAACTATTAAGTGTGAAATAGCATTATGTCTGAAAGAAACAATGTACATACTTTAATTAAACAATATTTTATTGCTAAAAATTGCTAACTATCACCTGAGCCTTCAGTGAATCATAATCTTTGTGCCGGTGGAGGGTCTTGCCTTGACGTTGATGGATGCTAATCAGGGTGGTGGTTGCTGAAGTCTGGGGTGGCTGTGGCAATTTCTTAAAATAAGACACCAATGAAGTTTACCGCATCGTTGACTCTTTCTTTCACAAATGATTTTCCTGAAATATGCAATGTTGTTTGATAGCATTTTACCCACAGGATTTCTTTCAAAATTGGAGTCAATCCTCTCAATCCCACCATGACTTTACCAACTAAGTTTATGTAATATTCTAAATCCTTTGCTGTCATTTCAACAATCTTTACTGCATCTTCACTAGGAGTAGATTTCATCTCAAGAAACCACTTTCTTTGCCTCTCCTTGAAAAGCAACTCCTCATCCATTCAAGTTTTATCATGAGATTGCAGAAATTCAGTTACATTTTCAGGCTCCATATCTAATTCTAGTTCTCTAGCTGTTTCCACGTCACCTGCTATTACTTCCTCCACTGAAGTCTTGAACCCCTCAAAGTCATCCCTGAGGGTTGGAATCAACTTCTTCCAAACTCCTGTTGATGTTGATATTTTGACCTCTTCCCTTGAATCTCAAATGTTCTTAATGGCATCTAAAATGGTGAATCCTTTCCAGAAGATTTTCAACTTACTTTGCCCTGATCCATCAATGGAATTACTATCTATGTCAGCAATAGCTTTATGTAATTCTTAAGTAATAAGATTTGAAAGTTGAAATTGCTTCTTGACTCATGGGCTGCAGAATGGATGTTGTATTAGCAGGCATGGAAACAACACTAATGTAGTTGTACATGTCCATCAGAGCTCTTGGGAGACCAGGTGCATTGTCAATGAGCAGTGATATTTTTAAAGGAATCTTTTTTTCTGAACAGTAGATCTCAACAGTGGGCTTAAAATATTCAGCAAACCATGTTGTAAACAGATGTGCTGTCATCCAGGCTTTGTTGTTCCATTTACAGAACACAGACAGAGTAGATTTAGCATAATTCTTAAGCTTCCTAGGATTTTCAGGGTGGTAAATGAGCACTGGCTTCAACTTAAAGTCATCAGCTGTGTTAGTGCCTAATGAGTCAGCCTGTCCTTTGAAGCTTTGAACCCAGGCACTGACTTCTCCTTTCCAGCTATGAAAGTCCTTCTTTCAATAAAAGGCTTTTCCTCTACATTGAAAATCTCTTGTTTAGTGTAGCTGCCTTCATTAATTATCTTAGCTGGATCTTCTAGATACCTTGTTGCAGCTTCTACATCAGCACTTGCTGCTTCACCTTGCACTTTTAAGTTATGGAAATGGCTTCTTTCCTTAAGCCTCGTGAATCAACTCTGCTGGTTTCAAATCTTTCTTCTGCAGTTTCCTCACCTCTTTCAGCCTTCATAGAATTGAATAGAATTAGGCCTTGCTGTAGATTAGGCTTTGTCTTAAGGGAATGTTGTGGCTGGTTTGATCTTCTATCCAGACCACTAAAACGTCCTCCATATCAGCAATAAGGCTATATTGCTGTCTTATCATTCGTGTGTTCACTGGAGTAGCACTTTTAATTTCCTACAAGAACTTTTCCTTCGCATTTACAACTTGGGTAACTGTTTGGGACAAGGGGACTAGCTTTTGGCCTATCTCAGCTTGCCATGTACCTTCCTCAGTAAGCTTACCCATTACTAGCTTTTGATTTAAAGTGAGAGATGTGTGACTCTTCCTTTCACCTGAAAATTTAGAGACCATTGTAGGGTTATTAATTGGCCTAATTTCAATAATGTTGTGTCTCAGGGAATAGGGAGGCCTGAGGGGAGGGAGAGAGATGCGGAACGGCTGGTAGGTGGAGCAGCCAGAACACATCAGTTAAGTTCACTGTCTCATATAGGCGCAGTTCGTGGTGCCTTCAAACAGCTACAACAGTAACAGCAAAGATCACTAATCACAGATCACCACCACAAATATAATAATAGTGAAAAAGTTTGAAATATTGCAAGAATTACCAAAATGTGACACAGAGACACAAAATAAGCAAATGCTGTTGGAAAACTGGTGCCGATAGACTTGCTGGGCACGGGGTTGCCACAAAACTTCAATTTGTAAAAAATGCAATATCTGTGAAGCACAATAAAGCAAAGTGCAATAAAACAAGCTATGCCTATATACCCATATTCATAGAAATGTATTGCTGGGAATAAATAACTTAATTCTGTTTGTTTAAATCTTTCACCTCTATCATTTTATAAAATCACATCCTCAAATATAGAAATTGTTGATCTAAATTCATATTGTCAAATTGTTATCATCAGGAATGGGATTTCTTATTTAAACAATGAATCTAATAAACTAACACTAAGATATGGTAATAGGATCGCTATCAGTAAACCCTGAAGCACACAAAAAAGAATTCACTTACATTCCCTTTTAAATGTGTCAATATTTTATTTTTTCCTTCCCTACCCTCTATGTAACCTATTTATTGGAAATGAAAACCCTACCAAAAATGATTATATTAAACCTAAGAAATAGAGACCCGAAAGTCAAGCTAGAAAGTGAAACGGGTTAATGTGTGATTGTAAAGGGAACAGGTAAAGAGTATTATTGTAGATTTCAACAAACAAATGTAAGCTCTTTTTATAATCATTTTCTAAAATCTCTCATTAAATTAACATTGTTTATGTAACTAAATTCAGATTTCTCAGCTTGCATTCAAGGCCCTCCACTTTTATCTCTTATAAAAGTATTATTATAACCCAGGAGTGGGCTGTTAGGACAGAGGTGAGAGAATAATTTGTAAGCACAAGATAGATAAAAACTGACCTGGGGCTAAAAATAGGGGCAACGGGAATGCCAGGGACTTAATCCTCCACTGAAGCAACAATTGAGCTGACAACTACTGTCAGAATCAATTTTATCAAAACTCTAGAACCTAGTAAAAGAGTGATAAAAACCAGGGAATGCTTATTGAAGAAAGAAGATGATAAATTTTGGTAAATCATCTTGGCATTTTGATTTGCTCACCTACAATCCTCTACCTCCCATCTCAGAGGTGGCTGTAGAGATGAAAGCCCATTTTCCTTTGTGTGTCATGCTGGTGTCAGAGGGGAAAGTATGGACCTTGTTCTCAGTGAAACATGCTTCTGTGTTTCAAATGTCTGGCAATGCCCTGAATGACCACCTCAGGGTCTTATATTATTCTTCTCACCTTGGAACTTGCTTAGGGTTGAAGCAGCCTCCTGAGTGGTGTTTGTCAAAAATACTTTAAGACATGTCTTAGCCCCAAATGCTGACAGGACCCATCTGTTATGAGTAAAGCAATATAACTTCCTATAGCCACAGGATCACATGGAACCAGGTGGGCTGCAGCATAACGGTGTGAGGAGGACACTGTTGTTTAGAGTAAGACCCTTGTCATAGATGGCATGTATGGAAGCAAGCTTTGACTCCTAGGGTGACAGAAGAGGGGGCTTATAATAGTTGCCTATATCCCTCGGACACAATCAAACCAGGCCACAAGTTTATTCATGTGAATTAGAGAAGCACAATAAGAATTAGCTAGGAAAGTTACAGATTTGTGAAGACAAGTATGCCAAGAGCTTTAGATCACTTAGAAGGTTTAAGAGGAAGAGTAGATCTCAGCATACATTTCTAAATTAATCCTTTGGTAATGGCTGCATGGAGTCATACAGTAGTCCCCCTTATCTGCAGTTTTGCTTTCCATGGTTGCAGTTACCCATGGTCAACCATGGCCTAAATATATTAAATGGAAAATTCCAGACATAATTCATAAGTTTTAAGTTGCATGCTGTTCTGAGTAGCATGATAAAATCTTATGCCATTTTGAGCCATCCCACCTGGGACATGAATCATCTCTTTGTTCAGGGTATCCAAGCTGTATATGCTACATGCCTGTTAGTCACTTAGCAGCCATCTACGCTATCAGATTGACCACTGTGGCTACTGAACCAAGTGGGCTCGCCTCCTGGTGAATTAAATAAAACTCTACACCAGTGGAAGTTGTCTCACAAAGTATCTTTGCAGCAAATAGGAGGCCGTGAGAAATCATTTCCAAAATCATGGCATCCTTGAACAAAGGGAAGCAGGAACTTTTATCTCAGATGGGGAATGAATATTCAAAAGGGAGAGGTGGGTATTCACCTGCACAGGCTCGGTTGAAAAACATACTTCTACGTACACTGCAGGTTACGGTAATGAGGCCTAAGCTCCTCCTGGAGAGATCTTAGCATTACAAATAAGACAAAGGTCATAGGCATAGCTCTTGTGGTGAGCCTTGATCAGTTTTAGGGTGATAGGTGGTTGCATCTCCTTAACATAACGAAAGAGAAAACACAACATGGAAAAAACAGTTAAATGCTTCCAAACCCATCCCTGAGTTTCTCAGGACACCTAGTTGGTGACAGTATCGCAGTGCTTGTGTTAAAGGAATCCTTATTTTACATAAAATGGCCTCAAAGCATAAGAGTAGTGATGCTGGCAATTCAGATATGCCAAATAAAAGCCATAAAGTGCTTCCTTTAAGTGAAAAGGTGAAAGATTTTGGCTTAATAAGGAAAAACATCATATGCTGAGGTTGCTAAGATCTATGGTAACTTTTATTACAGTATGTTGTTACAATTGTTCATTTTATTGTTAGTTATTCTTGTTAATCTCTACTGTGCCTAATTTATAAATTAAACTTTATCATAGTATGTACGTATAGGAAAAAACATAGTCTACATAGGGTTTGGTACTGTCTGTGATTTCAGGCATCCACTGGGGTCTTGGAACATATCCCCAGGGCATAAGGGGGGGACGATTGTATCAAGAAAAATATGATCCAGATATGGATGAAGAAGAATTGATTGCCATGGCTGATGAATAATGGCTAACTAAAGCATGGGAAAAGGTCATCTTATTAAGAAGTGTGATATGAATGCTACATATTTGATACCCCTGACTTAGGACATTCATTCAACAAATATTCATAGCTGCCCACTTCAGTGTGAGGCACTGGAAATATCAAAAGAAAAAGTCATGATACATGGTCTTTGCCATGAAGAGCTAAGGATCTGGTGGAAAAACACACACAAAGAGATTTACAACTGCACAAGGTAGTTACTGAACAAAGTGCAGCAGAAACATAGATATAGAAACCACCAAAACCACCAAGGGAGAAAGGGCTAGCTTCACAGAAAGAGTGATGTTTAAAATAATACATGAATATAAATTAAACAAATTGGACACATTTCAATACATTGCCCTGAAAAATTAAAATTGATTCGATTTTGTGCAAATAGATTAAAAAAGCATTATAAAAAGGTAAATAATGTACAATCACATTTTACCCACCTAGATAAAATATTTAACATTATCAAAGAATTATTCACTCATTAAAATTTAGAAAATTCAAATTTTTAAATAATTTTAAGTTTAAATTTAAAAACATGTATGTAGAAACAGTATAGAATAAAATAGAAACAATATTTCAATAATTATTTTACTGAATTTTAATTTTATTTCATATTCCTTTGGTATTACTTCTGTCATGATAGCAAAATATTATTAAAATATTTTTATGCATTTCATGTATATACAACATTGACTACATCTCTGGTTAACTTCTTTGACTAAGAAGTGACAAAACTTTATGGATCTTATCAACGTATTGTGCTAAAATTGCTTCCCAGGAAAATTGAACAAAATTAAACTCCTTCTGGAGATATGCTACAATGTTGGCCATGATCCAAATTCACAGGAATTGATTATCATTAAAACCATCACTGTTTCACATTTTGAACTATATATCATATTGTTTTACTTGACATTTATTTGATTAATAACTTAAACAGTTTTCACATGTTTATGTGCCCTTCATAGTTTTATTCAATAAATGTTACTTTACATTTTTCTATACATTTTTATATGGAGGAAAAAAAGACCCAAAATAGCCAAACAATATTAAAGGAGAAGAACAAATTTGGATGACCAACACTACCTGACGTCAACATTTACTATAAAGCCACAGTAATCAGGACACTATGGCATTGGTAAAAGAATAGAAAAAGAGATCACTGGAACAGAATAGACAGCTCAGAAATAGAACCATATAAACTGATCTTTGACAAAGGACCAAAGGCAATACAATGGAGCAAAGATAGTCTTTCAACAAGTGGTGCTAGAACAACAGGACAGCCACATGCAAAAAAACAAAACAAGTCTAGACACATAAATTACACCCATCACAAAAATTAACTTAAAATGTATCGCAGACCTCACTGTAAAACGTAATACTATAAAACTCTTAGAAAATTCCATGGGAGAAAATCCAGATGACTTTGGGTGTGATGATGATTTTTTAGATGCAATACCAAAATGTCATCTAGGAAAGAAAGAACTGATAAGCTGGACTTCATTAGAATTAAAATTTTCTGCTGCGTGAAAGACACTGTCAAAAGAATGAAAAGACAAGCAACAAACTGGGAGAAAATAGTTGCAAATGACAAATCTGATAATAGACTCTTATCCAAACTATGTTAAGACCTCTTAAAATTCAACAATAAGAAAATTAAAATCCCAATTGAAAAATGCGCCAAAGACCTTAACAGACACATCATCAAAGATTTTTGGATGGCAAATAACCACTGAAAGTAGCTCAACATTGTATGTCATCAGGGAAATGAAATCAAAACAGCAAGGAGTTACCACTACACACCAATTAGAAAGGCCAACATCCAAATACTGACAACAGCAAATGCTGATGAGGATGTGGATCAACAGGAGCTCTTATGCATTGCTGATGGGAATGCAAAATAGTGCAGACACTTTGGAAGACAGTTTGGTGGTTTCTTACAAAATTAAACGTACTCATCATACATTCCTGCAATCATGCTCTTTACTATTTACTTGGTATTTACTCTTTGGTATTGCAAACTTACATCCACACAAAAACCCACACATGAAGGTTTAGAGCAACTTTGTTAATAATTGCCAAAAACCTGACAGCAACCAAAATGTCATTCATTAGATGAATGAATAAATAGACTGGTATATCCAGGCAATGGAATATCATTCAGCGCTAATAAGAGATGAGCTATCAAGCCCTGAAAAGACATGGAGGAAACTTATATGCATATTACTAAGTGAAAGGTGCCAGTCTGAAAGGGTGACATATTGTATGATTCCAACTATATGACATTCTGGAAAAGGCAAAAGTCTGGAGAAAATGAAGACATCAGTAAATAGCCAGAGCACAGAGGATTTTTAGAGCAGTGAAATTACTCTGGGTAGGGTACTAGAATGGTAGACACATGTCATTATACATTTGCCCAAACCTGTAGAATGTATCACACCACACGTGAACCCTAATATAAACTATGGGCTTTGTGTGATAATGATGTGTCAATGTAGGTTCATCAATTGCAACAAATGGGACACTCTGGTGTGGGATGTTGATGGTGAGGGAGGCTGCGAGTGTGTGGGGGCAGGAGGTATATGGGAATTTTCTGTACTTCTGTCTAATAGTGCTGTGAACCTATAACTGCTCTAAAAATAAAGTCTATTAAGAAAATGAGTGTGTTTAAGATTCTCTTGTGAATCTGTAAGAACATACCCAGAGATTCTGATTCAGTAGATCTCAATAGGGTCAGAACTTTATATTTTAAACAAGCACCTTGCTAATTTTAATGAAGGACTTCTGGCAAGCCCACATGGAGAAAAGCTGACTTTGAAGCTTTTTCTAATATCTGTAACTAAATTTGTTATATTTTTAATACTACATTTATTATGATGTAGCAAAGTGAAAATTTCAATTAATTATTGGAGGACTTATGACTAGGAAAAGGAAATAAATCAGTCACACTGTACTATTTTTTTGAATATACACATCATATTTTTTCAGAAAGATTATCTCTAACATATACCAAGAAATGGGGCAGTTTTCAAGTTGTATAATTAAATATTTTTCATTAAAGGACATTCAAACTTGCAGTTGTGAATAACGTATTCATCAACTACTCCTCTTGTAGGAAATGCAGCTGTTAATCCGGTCTCTTCAGCAAAATCTCTGCCTCTGATGTTTATCTGCAGTAAATTCAATTAATTTTTTTTAACTCTAAAAACCAAACCAAGAATAGCTAACTCATATCCCTTTGAGTATGATTCCTCTTCTGTGATATGGATCTCTCTTTCATAAAGCAAATGATCCTTATCTGACGGGTGGAAAAAAGGGAAGAAGAGAACTCTTAGTTTGCACCCTCCATTTAAGAAACTCCAGGAGCTGAAATATGTTTCGCCTCCTAGATCTAATATTATTTAGAATGATAGAAAATAGAGGTAAGAGTCACAGAAATGCATTTCTCTGATGACTTAGAGATTTTAAACTACACCCCTTTACCTGGTCATAATCCCTTGTGTACAAACATCACTATATGTATTTCACTATTCAAAGTCCTGATTTATCTCATTGATAAGGGCAATAATCCTGGGCATTTGACTTGGTTCTGGTATGCATTTCTTAGGAAGGCAGCATTGTAGTTTGTTGGAAAGATAATGTATTTGAATGAGCTACATTCCTGCTAAAATTGCAGCTTTGCTATTTATTAGATTAATGGGTAAGTAATTTTCTTACTGAGACTTAATTTCACCACCTGAAAAATAGGAATAATAATAATTACCTTTCATGATTACTAAGAATAATAGACACAATATATATGAATGCCTAGCCACAGTAAATATGCATAATATATTAGCTATTACTTACATTAATGTTTCTATCATCCTAAAGCATTATAATAAAGCATGCCCATTTTAAAGTTATTATAACTTTGAAAATAGTAAAGAATTAGAAATTGAACGTTGTCACAAATTCTAGTTCTATGAAACAAGTACATTGATAGTTTTCATATTTTTCGATATTAACAAGCATCGTACAACTTTAGTATCAGCATGAGTGTATGAATGTGCTGTATAATTGTGACTTTTAAAATTATTTAGTTTCCTTTTACTCTGTGGCACAAGGTTATTTGTCTTACTTATGATGCCCAATAGTAGCAAGTGTCAAGTTTGACATCTCCTTGTGTATATTGTGCATTTTGTGGTCATAGCAATAACATGCTGATAGATGTAAAAATGATACAACAATTGCTTGTAAATCATTTACAAGTGGCTTGTGTCAATCAACATTCAGATTGATGTCAGCACGAAGAAATACTACAATTATCAAACAGTAATGAATTTAGGTTTTTTTATTACAATTACAAGGTGAATTTTTATATTCTGTTCTTTAAATGCTGCCATCACTAATTAATTCACAATTTGTGGAGAAAATGATGATCTATGTCTTCACATGGGTCAAAAGGTATAACTCCACTAGCATGAAGTTTTGAAAAAGTAACTGAAATCAAAACTTTAGTTAAAAAAGGAGCTAACTATGGCAGAGCTGCACGGTGGACTGAGACTTTCTCTGCCCAATCCTGCTTTCGCCCTCTTCTCTTTTCACCGGCCTCAGGTTCACATGGCAATCTGAATGCTTTCATCCACTAACTGTCCTTCCCCCACTCCCTTTTATCTTTTATAGGTTATAGGCTTTATTCTCAAAATAATTCCTACTCTCCTAACTTCTCGGAGTTTTCTTTCTGGAGGACACAACTGACGCAACGTATGTTTATAAAATGGAACTTATTTCATATAATTAATTTTTATTATTTAATACATTTAGCAAACTTTATTCACATGTTTGGAAGAGATCATAAAATTAGAGAAAACGTCCCAGTAAATTGATAGAAAAATTCTTATCCCTTTTTTCTTTATATTGGAATGTAATCATAGAAGGTGATTGTCAGTCCATGAGGGCTGCTGTAACAAACTAACATAAACTGGTGGCTTATAAACAATAGAAATTTATTTCTCACAGCCACGATCAAGGTGCCAGTAGATTCAGTGTCTGGTGAGGGTGCACATCCTGTTTCATAGATAGCCTTCTTTTCACTGAGGCCTCACATGGGGGCAGAAGGGACAAGGGGGCTCTCTGGGGTCTCTTTATAAAAGTACTAATCCCACTCATGAGGTCTCTGCCCTCATAACCTAATCAGCTCCCAAAGGTCCCATCTTCAAATATCATCATGTTGGAGATTAGGTTTAAACATATGAATTTTGAGGGGACCCAAACATTTTCTGTAGCAGTACTGTTGCATACTAGTTGAAAAATTCAAATCCTAAGCAAAGTTCATATAAAAACAAGACCAATACAAGTGATCAGATAGCAGAGGAATTTATTTCCATTGGCTTTGTTGTATGCAGTTGGCTTCATGGGACTTTTTAAAAATCTGCTCAGCAAGAGTTTCTTTAAACAAAAGTGAAGTTTAAATCACAATTACATTGATAGGCTAAGAGTACTATTTTTTGTATCTGATATTAACATATAAAAATATATCTTTAAGAATCAATCAGGTTTTGGATTTAGCACTATATATTGCAAATGCTTTAGCTACCACTTCTTTATTCATATATATTACCTTCCATATTTTGCCATCAGTTAAATGTCAAAGATTTTGGTTAATACTGAACTAAGATATTTTGTTTTATATTTAGACAATGAGATATCTGCAAATTACTTATAATAAATGCTTGTACATGAATTAATCTATTTTAATATATTACATAGCCTCCTTTTATCGTTTATCTAATAACATATTGTACAAGAAGTAACCAAATTAATATGATCAGAATCTGAAGAAATTTAATGATAATTTATCCAACATGTAATATATTTTTCAGAAGATCACTTGAAAGGGAAAAAAATAACCTGAACAATACCTCATTATCCACATTATTGTATGATTCAGTGTTAGTACAACACAATATGTGTGTGAAAATCAGTAGCACATCATTTGAAAAATAAGTGAAACATGCCATTTAAGAAAATTCCCTCCTTGTATTCTCAAAAGTTCATCAACATGATTCATTTTCCAAGGACATTATTTCTGTGTGTAAACTTACGATAAAAATTTAAGTAGTTATTCCAGCGATTGTGCACAATAGAATTACGTGATAGTAGACATCAGGGATATAAGGTTTTGTTCAAACAATAGAAATTTAATAAAAACTCAAAATATACAGCATGTTTATTTTACTTAACTTTTGGCTTTGTATTTAATATACATAACCATCAGATCTCTTTAGTTTTCAAATAAAGACAATCTGCCTACAATTAGAAACCATTCTTAAAAATTCTGTCCTTATTTATTTATGTAATTTATAAATAAAATTTTGTATTATTTTTTGGAACTTATGTCTACTTTTTAAACTACATTGGAGAATTGACTTGGTCAGTCCCCAAGGAACAGTTTTACCAATATTCAAAATGTTTCCTGGTATGACACTTTTTAATATATTAAACTAAATGTTGTGGCTACCTAAAATATCATCTTCTCATGTACGGTTAAGTTTATCCAATCTGGTACAGTAGGTAACTGCTTTGTGTCTTTTTTGTTTCATTCCAAAGAAATTCAACCTGGAATATAGTTGATTTATGGCTTTCTGCTTCTTATCTGTAAGTTTAGTCAAATCAGACAGCATCTGCAGAAAGATCAAAGTGGCTCCACTCTAAGAATGTAATATGCAGTTTAATCAGTCTAGATTTATCATGACCATGTTTTAAGCAACATTTCAGTTGTTGCTATCTCTTTATACAACTTTTCCAGGAGAATATTAGCATAGAACATGATTTCCAATCTTGTCTCCTTAAGATCACAAGCAATCATGCATGTGTTGGTCACTTGATTTCTAATAGTAAGAAGAAAAGCAACTTTTTAAAAGTTAACATTTAGCATTTACTAAATACATTTTACGTACCAGGCACTGTGCTAAACACTCTACATATATTATAGTCCTCACTAGAGTCCTGATAAATAGTTATTATGATTATAGTTATATATGTGAAGAAAAAAGAAACTCGTACATGCTGGCTGTCAGTTTTGTAAAAAGGAGGTAGAAATTTAAACTTCACTTATATGGTTCTAAAATGTGTTTATTATAATAAAAATATAGGATCATAACTCACTTAATAGAATTAATAGTTTCTTTAACTAGAATAACCTAAGCTGTCTAATGTCTAGAAAGATACAAGTGCTTCAGTCTAAAGAGTAATCTTTATCTATATAACAGAAGGAATGATATACAATGGTTAATATATGTTTAAAACAATTTTACAAGCTGACTACAAACAATTTTTAAGGTTGTCATACATCTCAAACAAAATAGTTCCTTAAATAATTACAAAATACCATATTTTTAGCATTAATCTCGAAACTACACAGCATGACTTGGTTTATCCTTAGAAATGCACATATTTTGAATTATGTAAAATAACTGATATGACTGATGAATAAAGTTTAAAGAATTAATTTAGAATACTTATTTCCCTTTATGTTGTTAATAATATTAAACTATCTTTTGTTAAAATTTGCAAGTTTAATGTCACTGTGTGCTATTATATTATAAAGGAAAATTCTTAATTTTGTCATCATAATTTTTTCCAGTAAGAGCTTCCTAGAATTGTAAAGGATTATATATAGTAAATTTCTTTATACATGCCAGAACATTTTATGAAATAAAGTTTGCCTTATATAGCTTGCATTTCACAATTTCTTATACTATTTTTCAATAAAAAGACAGGACTCCTCGGCAGAATGACTGGTTCTAGGACTGGGCAGGAAATGTACAAGGTTGGTCTGGAGATTCTTGTATTTCCAGAAAGCAAGAATGTGTTCTGAAAACAAACAAAAATAAACTCACAATGAAGGTATATGTCAAAGGGACACAAGAATCCACTGAAGGAGTTCCAAAAGGCCAAAGCTGAACAGTCCCAGCAACAAAGTAAATAAAATAATACCGGGTGATAACACAAAGTATAAAATAATATACATGAGTTTATATTAATATAAGTGATTGAATAAAGAAATAAAGGGGGGAGAAGAGACAAATCTTCCAAGCAGAAGAATTCCAAATAGTTTACACAGACACTTTGCCCTCAGTGAGATGGAGCATAACTCCTCACACCTTGAGTGTGGGCTCCATAGTGACATTTTCCAAAGATCAAACTGTGGAAAGATAGGGCAAAAGTAATGTACAGTAGAGAAATCTAACAAAGACTACCTTAGCCTGGTGATCAAAGTTAACATCAACAGTGATGTCAGGTTGATAGTAGGTACACTTGATGTGATGTGATGAAAATTACACTTAACTTCTTTTGTTTTCCTTCCAAAAACATATGATCCAGCCTAATCATTAAAAAAGATATGACAGTTCCAACTGAGGAACATTCTACAAAATTCCTGACCAGTATGTCTCAAAACTGTCAAGGTCATCAAAAACAAGGAAAGTCTAAGGAACTGTCACAAAGAAGACATGAGGAGTGAATGTAATATGAATTCCTGGAACGGGAAGAGTTCACCAGGTGAAAACTAAGGAATTCTCAATAAGTTATGGATTTTAACTAATAGTAATGTATCAATACTGGTTCATTAATTGTAATAAATGTACCATATTAACGTAAGACATAATAGGTGTGCAGTATGTGGGAACTCTCTGTATTATCTTTGAAATTTTTCTGTTAATCTGAAACTGCTCCAAAATAGTTTATTTAAGAAATGAAATCAAAAAGAGCATATTATTTGGCAACCAAGAGATGGAGAAAGAGATACAGATGAGAGAAAGAGAGAAGAACAGGTGGTAATATTTTCATACTTCTGTTTGTAATTCATTTATTCATTCAATGAGCATTTACTGAATATTTGTGATTAACCTGACAGTGGGGCAAGCAACAGAGATACAGAAATAAATGGGTTGATCTGCTTAATTCAGCTGTCTCAGGAATAGGAGAAAATGTCTACCTCTCCAATCACATCTCTTTCTTCAGTCTTCATCCACACTGGCCTTCTCTGAGTCACCCTAAGATACCCAAGTATTTCTTGCTTTAGGACCCCCCCCCTTTTTTTTTTTTGCCTGAAACGGTTTTGCTTCACTTTGCATAATGGATTATTCTTCAGATTTCAGGTTAAATGTTACTTTCACAAAGAAACTACTTCTTACTTCGTATCTATAGATGCCCCGTTACTTTCTATCACTGAACACTGTTTTTTATCTTTATGGCATTTGTCATATTATACATTTTTATAGCTATCTTGAGACCTGTCATAATCATCAAGCTCCATATGTGTGATGAATCATGTTCATTTTGTTGATGACACTTTTTCATAAATATTCAATAAAAGTCAGATGAATTCACACACGAATTAATGACTCCAATAAACAGGCTATGCCAACTGTTACTATGCTTTCATTTTTCCTAAAACTTTTTAGTTATGATATCTACATCATTTTTATTTCAAAGACTTTAATTTTCATTTCATATTTTTCTAGTTGTTTTTTATATGTCGTCTGATATTTTTTCACCTCTAAAAGAAGTTGTTTTTTTAAAAGGAAAGTTATACTTTGACTAATCATTGCAAATTTCCTCAACATGTTTACTTTAAATATTTGAGTGCTTTTATAGAAAATCAATTTCTTCTGGAGTAAAATCCTTATCACGTTATAGACTTTTTAGTTATATTTCCCAATTCTTAATTTCTTTATTTTTTAAATTAATTTAATTAATTTAAATTAATTAATTAAAATTAATTTCATTAATTTAAATTAATGAATTTAATTTTTAATTAAAAACTTTTTTAGGGTGGCCACATTCTGCAGCAAGATAAACATATGCTCCTGATTATAAGTTCTCCCAGTTTTGTGTCCTTATCAGTTATTGTATTACCTGTATTTAGATATGTTCAAAGCCCTGTGTTATGACTTATGAAATGTTCACGTTAGCTAAGAATAGATTTATAACAGAAATTATCTTGACTTACACAGGGAAAAATAGTAACTTCTACTGAGCATTTTTCTGTGTTGTATATTTTATAATAATTATCTTATTTGAATACTCTCTACAAAAGTGCAAGGTAAAAACAATTTTTTAACTTTACAAATGAAGATACTTAGAGGTATTGAACAAGGTGCCCCATGTAGCAGCTAGTAATTGGCAGAGGTAAGGCTTGGGCTCAGGCATGTCTCACTCCAAACTCCATGCACTTTACAACACATCTCAACTCTCTTACTCAGAAATCCTACTAATACCAACTAGGTGTAAGCTTCGTGGTCAACATTGTGCCTTGAAAAATTCCCTCTGTTTCAAAAATATAGGCATGATGGATTAAGGAGAGAGAAAGACATTCATAAGATATCCATTCATAGGAATAACTTATATGTTTTTTTTCTTCCTTCTTGTCTCTAAATTAAAATTATCTTTGAAGACTAGACATAGAAGAGGAACACTAACCAAAGAATGGAAGCTAACGTTGCAGGCTTTCTGAGCTCCATGGTCCAGAACAGGCAGAACATGCAGGTTAAGCTGAAGATTAGGGTCCTATGTTAGTGTCCTCAAAAGAGCATCCCGTGAGACTGAAGGTGGGGATAGCGCTTGGCCCCCACTCCTAAAAGGAGAGTTTTAAAAAATGGCTATCTCCTCCCTGATGGAAGCGATACTTTTTTGTATGTTGTGAATTACAAAAATAATATACTCAAACCTAAGAAGTGAGTTTCCATAATTAGATTAGCCACTACCCTAATATGCCCAGAAGACATAGGATGAAACTGTGGAATTATCATATACAATGTAGCTAACACAGATGGAGAGAGAAAAAGAAAGGGAGCGGGAGACACCTGTACTCAAAAAGAGCTTGAAAACTATAATTTAAAAAATAAAGAAATTAAGAATTGGGAAATATAACTAAAAAGTCTATAACGTGATAAGGATTTTACTCCAGAAGAAATTGATTTTCTATAAAAGCACTCAAATATTTAAAGTAAACATGTTGAGGAAATTTGCAATGATTAGTCAAAGTATAACTTTCCTTTTAAAAAAACAACTTCTTTTAGAGGTGAAAAAATATCAGACGACATATAAAAAACAACTAGAAAAATATGAAATGAAAATTAAAGTCTTTGAAATAGAAATGATGTAGATATCATAATCTTTAGACTCAATACAAATAGTGTACCAATAAATGGCAAAAAGATAGTGTAGAATTTTTTCTGAATAAGTAGCAAGAGAAAAAGAAATTTAAAAAGTGGAAGAACAACTGAGAGACTTAAAAGATGGATTGAGGGGATTCAACAATGGTCAAATAGGAGTTTCAGAAGAAGAAAAAATGAATGGCCTGAAATCCATATTTGAAGGGATGACTGTTGCGAATTTTTATTAATAAAAATATCTTCAAATGAAAAGCACTCTGAATACACAGCATAATAAATAGAAATCACTCCAGACGTAGACACATCCAGTGAATTTGAAACACATTCTGGCTAAAGAGGGTATATACGTACTTTCCACAGAAGAAAGATCTCCTACAACAAAGTTGTGGTGACAGGAAATTTCTCGGCAACAACACAAGAAGATATCAGGATGCTGAGAGAAAATAACTGTCAATCTAGAGATTTATACCCTTCCACCACTCAAGAGAAAGAGTAAAACAGATATTTTTAGACACGCAGACTACGAGTTTACCATTTAAGACTATCACTAATAGAAAATATACCTAATAAAAAAAAAGTGCACTCAGAGGTAAAGTTTGGGAATACGACACAATGAAAAGTGCAAACATTGATAAAATATGGTGGTGAATGTGATTAACTCTTGATTGAAGGAAAACAATAACAATTTCTTGAAAACTGAGGGTAAAATTAAATTTCAAAAATAATAGATAAATAAGTAGAGGTAGTTTTTAATAGGTAAAGTGCTCTAGGCCTTCATTTTGCTTAGAGGATGCATAGATATGATGAATAACTTAATTTGGCTATACATTTGCATAAAGTTATATGATACCCAAATTAAAAACATTTAAAGATAACCAGCAACCAAACAGAAATTTATTGTTTGCAATTCAACAGAAGAATAAAGTCAAGAAATAGAAATATTTATCAGTCAAAGAAGACAGAAAAGGGTAAGAGGATTAAAAAAAAGTTGACACATAGAAAATATGGAATAAGTTCCCAAGAATACTTTCAAAGAGTTAAATAATCATAATAAATGCAAATGGAAAAATCATCATTTAGGTTTGAATTTTTAAAGTAATCTAGATACCTGTTGCTTAAAAGAGATATATCTGGAATAAAAAGCATTTTAATAATGTATTGGCTAAAAAAGTCAGTAGTATAAACATAGTATTGATATAAGCAAAAATAACTGGGCAGGGTAACATCTTTTAATATAAGGAAAATCAGAATTTAGGTCCAAAATTGTTAATAGATATAAAATGAACAGGACTTCATAATTTAAAAATTCCACCAATTTGCAATCATGAGTTAATATACCCAAAATACATGGAAATGAAATATTTTGAGTAACAATGACAGAAATAAACAGAAGTTAAAATTTCCTTAGTCACACTGTCATTTTAATACATGCTTTTCAGGAACCAAAAAGTCTAACAGATCAACTAGTAATCACATGGAAATTTTGAAAGAAAAAATTACCTGTCTTGGTCTAAAGAATATATAATATCATATGATCTATTTACAAAATTGGTTTGCACACTAGATCTTAAAGATGTTACCACAATTGTGAAGAATGGAAATCTAATAAATATTCTCTCTTTACAGTATGATTAAATTAGAAATCAATAAGAAAGAGGTTTCCAAGAAATCACCTAGATTGGAATCTTCAAAATGACAGGCTACATAATACAGGGTTAAAAAGAAAACTATGTGGAAAAAAATAAAAGAAGATAATACAAAAATTCATAGCATATAGATAAAAAGACACTCTGAAAAAAATTTGTATCTATAAATTCCTATAAAATATAATTTAAAAACTGTTTTTTGTGACCTAATAATTCTAGTTCAAGGTTAAAAAAATAAAAGACTGCTGTCATCAAAGGAATAACAGAGTTGGAAGTTAAAAAAAAACAGGTAATTGAGAAAAATCAAAAATGCAAAGAAAAATGAAATAGCAAAATCTCAAGTAGGATTAATAAATAGGATAAAATGCAACATAATACACTTAAAATATGTCTAAATATAATTATATTTAAATTAATACATTTGAAAATGTAGAGAAATGAATAGTATCATAGAAAAATAAAGTTTTCTATAACTTGAATAAAGAATATCAGGCCAATTTAAACTAATCAATATACATTAAAACGATTGAAATGATAAAAAAAAAATTTCCCCTTGCAACTGACACCAACTTCAGTCCTTTGTAGAGGCATTTTTTTAAAAAGAATTTTATAGAACCTATTTTATACAATGTTTTTAAAAATAAATAGAATGTTTTTGCCAATACATATGTGAAGACAAACCAGAAGCTGCAATCTTCCACAGAAAACTGAACTTAAACCTTCGTAATGAATATAAAAAATAAAATTGGGTGGGCTCTTAAAAGACATGAAATCATAGCAACCAAATGAGTGAATCTTGATTAGATCTTAAGGCTCAAAACACACACACACAGAGCTATAGAAATATTCATCAGACAACTGAGGAAAATGTGTATAGAGTGGATAATAGTATTGTTGGCTTAGGTGTGATAATGGTAATTTGACTTTGTATGCGGATGTCTTTATTGTTAGGTGATACATGCTGGATATGCAGGGGTGAAGTGTCGTGATGTCCATGACTTACTTTCCATTGACTCAGCAAAAAGTTAGGTGAGTAGATAGGTAAGGAGATAGAGCAAGATAGAGAGATAGACAGATAGGCAGATAGAGCTAATAGAGTGAAATATAATCATTTTTTCAGTTCAGATAAAAGGTTTATGGGTAGCTATTTTATCATTCTATATCTTATAGTACATTTAAGTTTTTCATAATAAATTTTTAGAAAAATTTAGTTTTCTCATTTCAAACTATATTTGGATAGAAATAGAGAAAACAATATGAATAATAAATGCTTTAGCCAATTAAGGTATTCACCATTTTCACATAATCTGAATAATTCAAAAGCTTCAAGTAACATACTAGAAGACTTGTTAACATTTTATTATTTTCACTGATAATTTAGGATTGGTTCTTTTGGTTAAATTCATTTAGTTGTATGATAGTTGAATTTCTGCCTTATTTAATAGGATGCAAAAACAGTAATAGTTTCTAATGGAATCTACAAAACCCCAGAAATAACCATTTTAATTGGTTAAAATATTTTGTGTTTTAGTGAACAAGTTATGGGGCTGTTTATCTGGTCTGAAGTCCTAAGGCTCTATTGCAAATTGGTAATGCCTGTCATTGCCAATCATTGATTTGCAGCTTGAAAGCAGTAATTTAAACGTTGGCTCTTTAATTCAAGGGCAAAAGAAATAAAGACTGCTGTTACTCTGATTTCAGAAAAACAGCCTGTAACTAGGGCCTGGAAGAAAAACATAAGTTTGAATATTTTACATTTATTCCTTTTTCCAAAACATTGACTATTCAGAATTTTAAATATTAATTTTTTATTTTTCCTCCTATTTTTCCTCTTTTAAAATAGAAATCACTTTTTTTCCCAGTTGCAAAAACTGACCATGGTAAAAAAAAAATTAATAAAATATAAGAGAAAATAAGGTGAAAATTCCCCATATTTTTACTCCTGAGAGATGTGTTCTGGCAAACTTATTATTTCCTATAGGAATTGAACTATCATATAGAATTCTGAAGCCTACATCTTGGGCTTTGCAAGGTATTAAATGCAGACATAACCTGATTAGCTTTATTACAAAACTCTTAGTGACCCCTAAAAACCAGTTTGTTTGGCTTAAAATAAGATCATTTACTGAGAACACTTTCCACTTATTTTCAGGATCTCACACATGCCCACAAAACTCTATAACTCACAGTTTGTATTGAATTAGAACAATCAATATTTTAAAGTTTTGGAATAAATTAGTCATAAAACTGCCTAAGTCTGGTGTCTAGAAATAAGGACATACTAGATCATTTACTAAAGTTTCAAATTATATTAGTTGATGTATTTGTGTTTTCTATTTTTTATCGGACTACTTTGGCAATACATAATTTTCTGGAAAACAGTTTATTTTAGCTATGAAATGGTTAGTTTCAGGGATTGTTCTGTAGCAGATACTTTTTGGTATATGCTGACACGACATAAAGATCTGCATACTTTCAGGCCAATCCCACAAGTCTGTCTACATGCATTTCCCCAAATCTCACTGTCGCTATTTGTCTAATTTGGTTTCTTCCAGGCACTAACCACCAAGGAAACGATTTGATAATATCCAAGATTTTATGTATTCTTTACCCTAGACCCCTATGTCTTCATACAAAGCAGAAAACTCATTATACTGCTCTAACTGAGGGAATGTTTCCTCATCACTGTCCTTTAGGACCACACTGAGTGGGGCTACAATATGATACAATGTTTTGCACAAAATATTGAGCAGACCCATTTATGAACCAGTCCTCATTTTTTTTTCCTCTCTTTCATCATCTTGTCAAGTTAGGTGTGAGGCCATAGGTGTGAGCTGTGAGAGACGCAATGTTGCATCAAAGATAAGTGAACTGGGATTCTGAGCCACCTTTTGTGAAACATTTAGTGTGCCCTCTGAATCTGCCCAGGCTCCATATATCATTTTCGTAGAACAATAGATTGCTAGTGCATTCCCCTGGCCTTAAAGCTTGACTGCTCTCACAATACCAAGCTTCTGATAGACAATTCTCATTACACAGCCAGTTATCTCCCATGGTCAGGCGTTTAGTCTCTCCTAGGTGTGAGTACCATGCCAGGAGCTGCTTTTCAAATGGTGAGTAATTTTCAGCCATAGAAAGCACGGCATTCCTCCAGAACCCAGAACTCCTTTGAGGCTTCCCAGGTACACAATATAATATATTTTGTTCAATGCATATCTCTAACACCACTGGATTTAATATTTTATACAGCACAAGTCACATGGCAGCTTACCCAAAGCCTAGACCTATGGCAGAGTCTACTCTTATTTTGTTCCTCTCTCAAACCTGGAAACTTTCTGAGTCTTTGGACAGTGGATCAGAGAAGTATTCCCAAATGTATATATTCTCTCCTAAATCCAAAAACAAACAAACAAACAAAAAAAACCCAGTGATTACTGTGCTGTCCTTTACTTTTACCTCATTAGGAGGTCTTGTTATACCCAAGTTTATATATATTCTTGTTATATAGGGTTTATCTCTCACTTCTTATATGCATTGTGTCTAACTAGGGCACTAGGAGTGCTTGCCGCTCCCTGCTTAAGCAGCTCCAATTAGTACTGTGTCTTCAGTGTGGTGGACTCCCTGAATACTCTGTGAAATATAAGGAAGAGCAGGGATTCTTGGGACTATATTGTGATAACCTGAATGTTAACGTAGCTCTGTGGTCAATTGTGAATGCGAACTGCTATCCTTTCCAGGTGACTGTAAACTGCTTTTATCTTCTTTCCTCATCAGGATTTAAAAGAACTGTGCCTATCACATTCCAGAAATTGTGTTGATTTGTTCCAGTAAAACACTAAGTTTGTCATAGCAGCTGATACTGATGCTACTACTTGGTTTGCTTAACCTTAGTCCACTGTCATTGACTATATCTCATCTGTATGTTGGATACTTTTGGATTATAGCCTAGACATATAATGTCAAATTGTGGAGATTCTGAATCCTGTTATGTGTATACAAAGAATGTTATTTGATTTGTGTCAGCAGGTAATTTTCTTGGCTAGATTTGGATTGGAAACTCTGTTTTGGGGCAGCAACTCTGCCTCAGTTCAGATCTTTTTTTTATTTTAGCTGAGTTACTTTGAGTCTATTCTGCCTAATCATGGTGTAGTGTAGGAATCTGTCAGGATGTGGGAAAACAGAGATGAAGGATTCCTTTTCCAACTCTTATTCTTCCAGGACTACCCATTCTCTTCAGCATTCATAGTGTACTGGCTATAATTTTCTGATTCTCCAAACCAGGGTATCTATAGGTTTTTCCACCTTCATACTCAGGTCTTGGTGCTTGCCACACAAGCTTCACTTAACCATATGCTAAAAGCCGTGGACTCAGGGACTCATTTGCATAACTCCCTGTCTCGTCTCCTCCAGGCAATGTGTACTCTTCACCAAAGTTTGCCTCCCTTTTCTCATTATCTAGCAAGCTAAGTGGAGAAGCTTCTATCTCAGTTCAGATCTTTTGTCTTTAGTTGAGTCTTTCTGAGTCCTTTCTACATACACAGAGTTCTGGGTTCTGTCCAAAAAGTAAGTAGAGAGAGTTTGTAGATCCTCACTTTTTCACTTTCATTTTTGGAAAATACACTCACTGGATATAGAATTCTGGGTTGACAGATTTCCTTTTTCTTTCAATATTTTAAAGATATATTTAGAGCTTGAACTGCTTTGCAGCTGCAACAGAAGCCTCAGCTGAATGGTTATGAAGCTCTAGAGCTGGGATGGCCCTTTAGAATTGTCCCATTTAAAGCAAGCAGCCCAGGTGATTTTTGCTGTCTAGAGTGGCCCCTGGTAACCCTTGCTCACCTCTCTGGCCTCACTACCACTCACTTCTGCTCTTTTGGTGCCTAGAAAATTCCATTTTGATTTTTTTATCAGATTTCATTTGTATGTTTCAAATATCTTTTTGGGGTGTTTTACAGGGAAATTTCATTGTATTCCCAATTTGAGATTTTTGAATCAGAAGGAAATCTTTTTAGGGGATTTCTATACAATTGGTTAGCACAAATGGAATTGCAAAAATTTTATGGCATCACTTTCCTAGTAGTCGAGTTATCAACAATCTCAATTATTGAGACATATCTGGGCAACAAGAAACAGGTAGAAAAACAAGAAAATAGCTTCCTCTTTGCCAAATTCTTAACAATTTAAACTTAGAGCCATTTTTTGGTTTTGTGTGCCCATTTTATGGCAGCACATTTCAAGTGGACCGGTAGACTGAGAATTTGTCTAGAGACACAACAGGAAAAATGACAAGTATTGAAAAAGACTGTAAGAAGCCAGGAGAACTGAGAAAGCAGAAATGCAAGGAGCACATTTAGCGTAGGGATAAAGAATCCTGTACTCTCCAAGCACAGGGTGATATTTCTTTTATGACATGATGCTGTCAATGATGTTTTTAACAATGATGGGAGGGGCAATTGGAAAAAGTTATGTAATAAAGTGCCATGTATTTTGAAATCTTCCTATTAAAAGCATTAAAAATATAAAAACATATTTGCTATTTTATTACTTATTTACATTGTCAAATTAATACAGCCCATATTTCCTTAAATTAAATTAGAATTTATTTTATTATAACTTAAATTGCCGCCTGGCAAAGGTAAGGGATATAGGTTTAAACATACCTTCCACTCCTACACCCTTAGCCCCAGAAATGGATATTTCTCTATTTATTTCTCATATAATAATTTAAAAATCCAGAAGTAATATTACACTTGAAAACACTACTCTTTGTCAAATCCAAATTGCCATTTTTAGGAAAGTAGTTTAGGCTCTGGCTAATTCTATGTAGCTAAGGTGAAAAATTGAGGTTAAAAGCCTCTATTATTAAATATACTATTTTGTCTTTATGTTCCCTTTTTACTGCTGGCCATAATTGATTCACACATTCAGTTTATAATTACAGACTTCATATGTTAGGTGCATTGGCCTGAAGTAGAGTGGAAGATTCAAATTATTTCAAATCAACTATGAAAATTGGAAATACAAAGAGTTCAACAAAAGAACAACACTTTTTTTTATTAAAAGCACAGAAGATTATCCTGTGTTTTTCATTTTAGTATCTCCATGATATTCAGCAAGTAAACTAAGTCTCTCTGAGCTTCCGTTTCTTGTCTGTAATGCAGGATTAATAACAATCATAAATTTAGCATACTTTTGCTACACACAAAGAATAAGACAAGATATAATCGTGATTTATTTGCACACCAAAAAGTATTGTTAATGCAATTTCTAAACCCATGACCCATTTATTTAGTCGAAAAATATGTTGGAATTTGTTACTCAATTTTGCTTTACCATTTGATAAATTTTCCTCCTACAAAACCCATTAACCCTATCACACTCTGCCTCTCTTTAATAAATGTTTGATCTACATGTATGTCTACGTATTTCAGAAAGAGTAAATTCTGAAAATAGAATGTAAATTATTAAAAAAGAAAAGATTTAGTACAGCTAGATCCTATCATTGAGCACCTGTTTCATGAAGGGTGCTTACAAATTGTGTGAAATAAGGAAATGTATTTTCTACTGGGAACTTAAAAAATAGAATATATTTACTTTTTTTGTGTGTGCCATGACAAACATAAGAATTATTATTTCCTCTTCATATTCTTGAAACATTGCTTTTTCAACTGACAAGTGATAAAGAGAAAGCTATGATAAAATGCAAATAGGGTTAGAAGGAATTAAATAATGAGAAAACAATTAAGTATAGCCAATTTATAATGCTTTAGTCATACACTACTGCCAAGTTTACAAGCGTTTCCTCACTGAACCAGACCCCATTCTCTGATCACAATTTATTCATTCAAAGGTGCAGGCATAAAATCTGATTTTGTCTAAACATAATTTTTTTTCCTATGGGAGGATAAAAACAGAGAAGTGTGGAGTCTGATGGCTGTTGTCATTAGATGCTGGAATAGCTATTAATGAGTCCCCCCCACCAGGTTCCTATCTTTTCTGAGATATCCAAATATTCTTCTAATAAACCTACTTTTTCACTTGCCTTAACAAATTTGGCTTCAGTTGCTTACAAATAAAATATTGTTAATTGATATATGATAGCATAATTTAAATACATACTGAAAGCAAAAAGATTGAACTTAAAAATGTGAAACAATTAAAAGCTACATCATGAGGAAACAACTATAAGCAATCCACAGGCTGCATAAGGGTAATGAAATGAAAAGTATATCTATGAAGAAAGAAGGGTGATAGACACATAGGGAGAAGAAAAGAGATCCACTATAAAAGTGAGAGTCAATCCTGAAAACAGCCCTGTTTAATTAAAAAAGAAGTAGTAATCAATGTTAAAAATGAAAGTGATTCTGTAGTGGAGTAAGAACTGACTGTGCAGAGTGAATAAACTGTGTTAAGAGAAAAATAGTGAAAATAGTCGTATACACATAAATTATAGATAATAAATTAATTGAAAGAATAAAAATGTTAGAAGCTTATAGATAGGAAAAGTAGTTAGTTACATAAGAAACAAATTTAGTTTCTATTTTTCATAAGTAGAAGAGAGGAGTGTCTATGGAATTGAGGCAGAAAAATTGAAAAACAAAAAAAAATCATATGCAATTTTATAACGTTTTCAGATACTTAAGCACATATCCTTTCTAAGACGATTATCTAAATATATACCTCAAATGACCTGGGAATTAATAAAAATGAATGATTCCAAAATGATTAAATATTCTAAGTATAAACATATATACTTGTGTGTGTACACACACATTGTAATCACATTAATGATTTTCAACATCCATTTTTGCTGTTTTAAAGATGGTTTGTGTGTGTACGTCTGTATAACATTTACTTGAAATTCCTCTTCTCTATGTTTAATTGAATCATGCAATATATGGCTAAATGATTTTCACCAAATGAGGAGTATTTAAAAATGTGATCTGAGTAACACATATAAAGGATGAATACTTAGAAATATTTGTTAAATATTTTGAATATCACCCCTAAATATTTGCTTTCGAAGGGTTGTGATGGAAATCTCAAAAGAAAAGGCAGGAACGTTCAAAGTGTGCTCAAAATGGGGAACAACGTAACGTCTGTATTACTATATGCTTAAAGAGGCCAAACATATAAAGGGTAAATAGATACAGAAAACAAAGGGTGTTTTCAAATACCTACTTTTAATTGAATTCCACAGAGGCATATTCTTTGATTTAAAGGAGTTGATTTGCAATGAAACATCTTCTCAATTGTGAAACTCAATGTACCATGCTCCAGGGTGACAACTTTTTTTTTCAAATTCACATTATGACTGTAAATTTGAGCAACACATGGGAGGCTTACTAATAAAATAATAGTGTATCACTTATGAATATTTGCAAGTTGAGATAAACTGTTATGTATTATTAATATACATATATACAATTTATGTATATTAAACTTTGCACAAGACAATCAAGAATTTTGCTTTTTTCTTAATATTGATAACTACAGGAACATGGATATAAGGATATATTATATTAAACAAAGCTAAAGATACCAGAAGTAAATGAAAAAACTGAATATTTGCTTTCCATAGGAGCTCAGATAAAAGAAGTAAAAAAATTGTATATAAGGGAAAGAAGGCATAAACCAGGAGAGAAAAAGTAAAGTCAAAATTTTAAGGAAGTAAATAAAATGGGTTAAATTTGCCTTTCAAAATCTGACAAACTCAGCTTAAGATGAAAACAAGAGTTCAAGGTCAACACTTTCAAAAAAGCTCAGCAAATCCTCTACTCAAGAATCAATAATAAAGTTGGATAAAACTGGCTAAAAGCAATCATTCAAGGACTTCGAAAATTAACCAGAGCCATGCAACAAATTGAAAAGTATTTATTCAAGAAACTTTACTGAATTTTAGTAAGAATGGTAGAAGTCTATGGTATTTTAGCCTGAGCCTGCTCTCATCCACTCAGTCATCCCCAGCTCTGTTGTGTGGAAGTTCTACCAGAATAAGTCTGGCCAGAGAAAACTGACATTATTTTGAGCAGAGCGCAGAAAATCCATTAAGGGGTATTGTCACAAACAATAGCAATATCAGTGGTAAATAATCAGAGAAGGCCAACAGTACAGGTATGCTGATGTCTCAATATCAATTCAGGCAGGCAACAGAACAGCAGACCACAAAGGAATTTTAACAAGGAAATCTGAACAATATGACAGCCAAAGTGAGCCTTGATAAAATTCCACTTAGCCCTGGTGGTCCCAAAGGCTCTGAGTGTATGCAAAGCTGTATATATGCTCAGGAGGGACCTGAGAGGCTGTTACAAGCTACTTGTATCTAGTTAAATGTGAGGCTATGCAAACACAGAAAGTAAAATCTGGGGAAAAGTAAATAACCTCAAATTTGACTGCATTCTCTAAACCATACCCAGATCTACTAATAAAAGATGAAATCTTCCTTGCTCAAGATGTTTAAACAAAACTTCTGGGCAATAATTGGCTAACCACTAAACTACGCTGACCTAGGGGTGACTCCTAGGAAGTCAAGCTTAAAGATAAACATAAGAATTAAAACGACTAAAACCAAAACAAAACAAAATAAAAACACCCAACATCATCAGCTACACATTGAAAGGGATTCTATGTTATTGATCCAAGCAAAGCACTAAACAAATGAAAAAATAGATAAACGAATAGCAAAAACCCCTGGGATTTTACAATTCAGTGTTATTACAGTATATTATCTAAAATGCCCAGATTTAAACAAAAAACTTTAAAAAATACAAAGAAACAGGAAAATGCAGTCAATAAACAGAAAAAACAAAGTAGTCAATAAGAACTGTGAGGATCCCAGATCTTGGGCATAACAGACAAAAAATTCAAAGAATTTTTAAAATATATTTAAAAATTAAAGGAAAGTATGATGAAATGACATAGAAAATATCAAGAAAGAGATTGAAAATATACTCCCCCCAAAATTCTGGAATTGAAGAGCACAATAATTGAAATGAAAAATCCACTAGAGTCTAATAGCAGAATTGAATTACCAGAATAAAGAATCAGAGAACTTAAATATAGGCTACAGAGTGCTAAAAGAAAAAGAAAATAACTATCAGCAAAGAATTCTATACCCAGCAAAACTATCTTTCAAAAAATGAAAGCAAATAAAGACATTCCCAGCTAAATAATGAGGGAACTTGTTGCTATCAGACTCAACTGACAACAAATACTGATGTTCTTCATGCTGAAATGACGTGACATGAGGTGATAACTCAAATCCAGAGAAATAAAGACCACTCGTAAAGGTAATTATATAGATTCTCACAAAAGACAGTATAGATGTAATTACTCTCTTTTTTTCTTATCTGATTTAATAAATAATTGCATAAAATACTAATTAAGTTGTCTTCTTAGACTTACAAAGACATAGTATATATGACAATGATAATACAGGATAGGGGCTGTATTAAGGCAAGAAAATAGTACTTGATGATAACTCAAATCTACCAAAGAAAATGAAAAGTAACAGAAGTGGTAAATATATAGTTAATATATAATATTGAATATATTTTTCTCTTTTCTTAACATGTTTAAAAGACATGGGAATGTATAAATCAATAATTATAATACAGTTCTTTTGTGTTTATAACATATATAGAGATATATATGAAAATCATAGCATGAAGGGGGAGATGAAAATGGAGATATGTTGGGATAAAGTTTATATATTTTACTGGAGCTAAGTTATGGTTATTAATTTGAAGTGGAGTGTTATCACTTAAAATACAAATTTAATCCCTAGAGCAACCTTTAAGGAAAACCCAATCAATTAAGTTGGAAGACTGACCCTTCTCAATTTCAAGCATACTTTAAAGCTATATTAATCAAGAGAGCATGGTATTAGCATAAGAGAAAACATGTTTATCAACAGAATGGAAGTGAGAGTGGAGAAATAAATTCTTATATTTATCATTAATTGATTTTAACAAAAGTGCTAAGGAAATTCAAAGAGGGGAAGGAAACTCTTTTCAACATATTGACCTGAGACAACTGGATATCCATGTGCATATAGATCAATTTAGAACCTAACCTCACACCATACACAAAAATTGACTTAAAATGGATCATAAACATAAATGTAAGAGCTAAAACTACAAAACTTTAAAGAAAAATAGGAAAAATCTTTTTGAAATTGGGTTAGAGAAAGATTTCTTACATATGACAATGAAATAACAATCCATAAAAGTGAAAAATGATACATTGGACTTCATCAAAATTATAAAGTTTTGTCACTTCAAAATATACCAGTAAGAAAAGACAAATCACAGACTAGGAGAAAAATATTTGTAAATCATATGCTGACAACTTGTCTTCAGATTATACAAAAAAAAAGTTAAAATTCAATAATAAGTAGGCAACACAATTTTAAAAGAGACAAGAGACTTGACTAGACATTTTACTAAAGAAGACATACAACTAATCAATCAGTATGTGAAACGATGCTCAACATCATTAGTCTTTGCAGAAATGCAGATTAAAAACAATCTGCTACCAATTCACATCCACTAGAATGTCTATGATAAAAAATACAGATGATAACAAGAAGTGATAAGGATACGAAGATATTGCTGGTGGAAATGAAAAACAGTATAGCCAGTTAGGCAGTTTCTTAAAACATTAAACATAAATTAACCATTTAACTCAGCAATTCCACTCCAAGATTTCTACCAAGAGATGTGAAAGTGTACTATTATACCAGTGTTTGAGTAGTAGCATTATTCATAATGAGAAAAAGTATACAACCCAAATATCCATCATCTGTTGATGTACTGTACATAATTAATTTATAATAATGATTACTCAAGCATGTATGTGTATAATAACAACTAATGTATTTCCTAACCTTGTAGAAATACAAAATAAAATTCAGTAGAGTGCATTCAAAAGGAGACATCTATATAAAGGAACTCAAAGAAAAATAAAAAGAGCACAGATACTTCAAATACTATTGCAAGGTTTGAATAGAAATATGAAAGTATGTAACCTAAAATGATGCATCTCCTTTGCTGGCATCCCTAAATACTTTTATTAAACAAAATGTGTTTTCTTTTAAAATTAAAAATTGCAGAGGCTGGCCCCGTGGCCTAGTGGTTAAGTTCAGCGTGCTCTACTTTGGCAGCTCAGATTCAGTTCCTGGGTGCAGACCTACACCACTTGTTGGCGGCCATGCTGTGGTGGTGACCCAAATACAAAATAGAGGAAGATTAGCATAGATATCAGCTCAGGGCGAATCTTCCTCAAGCAAAAAGAGGAAGATTGGCAAATGATATTAGCTCAGGGCAAATCTTCCTCAGCAAAAAAAAAAAAAAAAAAATTTAAAAATGCAAAAAAAAATTGTACATATCCCCTCTCTGCTCATTATACAAAAGCACAAATATTAATTCTCAAATTAGAGCCAAGAAAATTCCACCGTAAGGATACTGAACTCTCTAAACTGAACAGTATTAATTTTGTGCCCATGGAAAAAACGGCATGCATACATATGTTTGGAATATATAGGAAGTGTATTAGTTAGAGTAAACTAGCTGCATACTAAATCGATCAAAAATATTTAACACAAGCACAAAAAGTTTAATCCTCAGTCTTGACCAGTTTAAGGATGGTATTCTGCCTCAGAAGGTGCCTCAACCTATACAAGGTGATTCAAGGGCGCAGGAACCTTCTGTCATGTCTGCCATCATCTACAGTGCTAACATCATCAAAGTGAACAAAAGGAAAGAAAACATCAAAGAGACATATATTCTTTCTTAAAAGCCTTAGTCAAGCTGTGGTACACAACACTTTTTTTTTTATCCCAATGTTGAGAATAGTCATATGACCTTGCCTAACTCTACAGAATGCTGAGAAATATATGAGCAGCTGTAATACTATGAGCAGCTGTAATATTATGCCTAAATACTGTCATTAATTAAAGGAGTACAAATCAAATTTATGGGGTGTGGTCAAAGCTGCATTTAGGAAAAATTTATACCATTATATGAAAGGAAAACCCAACACTAGTTTTCTGGGCTTGCTTCCAGTACTGCTTCTCCCAGCTTCTTTCAGTAAAGTCTACGACTCTCTCTGTGAAGAATATGTATATTACAACTTAAAGCATAATTTTGAGAAAGATGGGTAACAGTATATTTGTCAAGTCTGTGTATTCTCCTTATTTTTATTTGAGATACTATAGAGAAATAATTGGACATGAAATATAAATAGGTGAAATAAGTCTCCATGATCTATCTCAAAGGAATACACACAACCATCGCAAGGTAGTGGGAAAACTAAAGGTGAATAGTGGTCCAGCAGTATGTGTTTGTGTGTGTGTGTATGTGTGTGTGCCTGCCTGAGAAAAGAGAAAGAGACAGTATTCAAATGACCACAGCTTCCTCTCATATTTTAATATTGCTCTTCCCTATTAGGTGTTAATAGACTAGCCTTTATGGAGGTTAATTCCTTCTGTACCTTAGTATGATAAAATAAATAATAGTTCTCAAACTGTAGCATACCTCAGAATCACAGCACAGACTGCTGGACTACACCTTACAACTTAAAAATAATGAATAAAAATAGTAGCAGGCAGAATTCTAAGACATTTTGCAACAGATCACCACATCTCATACAACTCTAGCCATTTCACCATCATCTGTAGTAATATATAATTAACTTATTAGATTTACTTGAACCAGATAGAAATATTTGAGACATTTTAATCTTGCCATATATTATTGCACATTTTGTGACTGTTCCACATTATTTGTTTAGACTTACACATTTAGAAGTAATAAAAATACTTAACTTGTAAATAACTTTAGTGTTTTTCAACTATTTGTACAAATATTAAATCATTTTCTCAACACAAAAGAAAAAGAGAATAGTGAAATATGTTAATAAATATTTTATTATTGCTTATTGGAAATTTTTTGGAAATATACAAGTTTTATTCCGTGATATATGAGTTTGCTCAGAGGCCAATTTCACTTCTATTTACTGTTATATGCTATTTTCTAGCATATAGTATACATGATAAATATTTATTTGTTGAATAAAGAGTTCCACATTTCTCAGTAGCTATTTTATAGAGACATTAAGTGATGGAAAAAATGCAATTCCTTTCATGAGGCATTTCTAACTCATTTGGAAGTTTCGTTCACAGTAACAGTTATCCTGCATTCTGTAATAAAATATTAGGAAAGGGAAGATCTAATTTCAATTGTACCAAACTACCAACACTTCTTTTTCAAGGTATAATTTTTATTATATCTCCATCAATTGACTGTCTCTACTCCCAGTATTTATCAAATATTTGTACACATCTTTTATTTCTTGGGAACTTTATTTTTCAGCAATCCATATTGCATTATGCTGAAATACACTGAGATTTGTGGCCTGCCATGTATTTTACAGAATTTCTTGATTGATGTTCAATTTGAAGTTGAGATCTCAGACAAGCACAGGAAAAAAAGCCTTCGTGCTAAGCTAAAGAGGAAGCTAATACTTTCCATTTCACAATAGGATGTTGATAGTGAGAAAATCAGTATTTATTGTCTGAAGCAAAACCCAGGAGAAATCAGCCTCTCTTTTTGTTTACTTTGCCTGATTTTTCCACAGTTGTAGCTACACAGAAAAGAAAAGAAAATGACCTAATATTGGTTTGTTAGAGAGGTTATATATAATTACTTTATTCACATCAATATATTATTTATGATTTCAAGCAAAGTTCAGTAACCATTTGTTGATGCTGGATAGAAACTCCCATGTGGATCCATTAGAATTACATGCTGATGTATTCTCTACCTAATTCCTATTCTTAAAAAGGGAAGATTCACAAAGGAGTGATGATGAAAATATTGATATTCTACTGCTTTCTGAAATCATACTGCTTTGCTGTATTTTGCTATCTAGCAACTTCTATCTTATTGGTTAAGATTTAGAGGTGAAATTGATTGGTTCACTGTAATCAGTAAAACTTTGTAAGACAGGCAAAAGAAAGACATTAAGCAACATAATTATTTAATTTCCTCTGATTACCTCAGGTATCCCCATTATGCAGTGCTGATGTGTCTAGAGCATCTAGCAATGACTTGATTGCTTACAGCAAGATAAGCAGAGTATTAAGTTATTTGTCTATAAGAGCTGTGAATTGATATGTTTTGTTTCCCCAAATGACCTAAATGGAATGCTTGGTGAAGATAATAAAAAAGATAGGCAATGCTTGATTTTGGTTGGAAAGAAGGCATAAATAATCTACAATCAAAACATCACATATTACAATGTCCTGCATAATGCCACCAAATGCATTTAAAATTAAACTAATTTTATTTATGGAGTTAGCAAAACACTTGATAATAAATGAGGGGCACTGATTCTTGAAGCTATTAGTTGATTCAATTCTACCTTATCTGTGCTTAATACTTTGCAACTTACAATGCACCTAACTGATGCTGTCATTTGATCATCATGACACCGAGCCATGAATAGGGAAGATTTTGTTATAGTCCTAATTTATAGCAGAGGAAAGTACGGACATCACATCGCTTGGTCAATGCCATACAACTAGTAAGCAACAGAACAATTGTAGGACTGCAACTTCTACGCTTTTTAGGTGAGCTAAGCAAATCTACTAATTTGTTATACCCAATTTGGTCAATTTTCCTTGTGTTTTACACACAAAGGAGTATCTAATATCTATAATTTTAGTAAGAATCAGAGGCTGAAAGTTCCTGTGAATAGTATACAATGATAATTAAAAACTCGAGTCTAGGACTAGGTTGCCTGGGTTCAAAGCACCGCTCCACATTTTGTGTGTGATGTGACCTGGAACAAGTCGCTTAAACTCTTTCTGTATCTCAGTTTCTTCATTTCTCATCCATAAAATAGGGCTAATATCAAAACTGGGCTATGAGGATTTACCTCATAGGGATGCTGTAAGGTTATAATAATTAATATACTTTGAACACTTAGATAAGTGGATGGCATATATTAAGTATTATTTTTATACATTAAAGTTAATCAGCTATCATTATAAATTACCATAAGGAAAACAAACAAACAAAACAAAACTCTAAAGCTCATGTAGTGTTAAGTTCCAGAGCTAAAAGAATTTAGGTTCAGATAGTTATTATATCTATCTGTGTGTGTGTATGTGTGAAATGAAAATTAGTTGATGATCTGGTAAGCTGAGATAGAGCCATATTTCCTCACCTTTCCTTAAAATATTCAGAATTATAAAAGCAAAATACCGCCATTGTGCACAACTAGCTAAAAAACTTTTAGGTTGCTTTTTATGAAAATATAGTAAGATATTTATCAAGTTTGCCTCATTCTACTAGCAACCTCTTGCAGTGCAGTAATTTTTTTTAGGAGAGGTAGCAATGCGGGCTTTTACATTAATCTGAGACCAAACTGTGACCACAGTTAATAACACCTTGTTCTAACCCACTGCGCTAATCAGATGGAGCGTGTTTGAATTCGTTTAAATAGATGTGATGATCTGAATAACAATTCTGACATTGAACCCTGCATTAATAAAAAAAGGAATGTTCTTTGGCCTTGAAATGGCATTATCCTGTCAGTAATAGACTCTGTCTATTTATCTACACCTAATACAATTGCTCTCTTATTTAAGTAACTGCTAGTGTTAATGAGTTTTACTGAACTTAGAAGTTGCCCTAAAATTTCAGCTTATACATTTTTATACACTGCTGAATATTTATGACTTTGTAACATCAGTACAGGAGCTCTGTATAACTATTACAAATACTGCTTTTGAAGGATGCTTACCATGGAAGACAAAATTGATATCACTTAGCTAATTATAATTGCACCCTTTTTTTTTTCACTTTACATTCACCAAATTCAATATCAGTTTTGTTATTGGTCAAAGAATTTAAACATAGAAAATGTTTCCTATTGATATAATGTATATAGTTCTCATTTACTCTGAGGCCTTCCCTGACATCCCTATGTAACTTACCCAATACCTATTTTTCTCCATCTCTGGCTGTTTTCACAACTATTTTATTTCGTCTTATTTTAATCTATCCTATATGATTTTTCTCTGTATTACTACACTGGAATTATATTTGTCTTATTGTATTTCCAGTCTGGCACAAAATAAGTGCTCAAGAAATTCAGATACACTTTCGCAATTCCTTATCCAAAGCCATGAAGACTACATATGTTCAGAACAATAAGCAATTTTGATTTTAGATATGCAAAAGCAAACATATACCAAATGTCACATCATACCTCAGCAGGGCCTGCAGCAGTCCCCTGTGATCACACAATAGTTTTCCTTCAGCAAAACACATGTATGTTCACTCTAGTGAGAAAAATGAGCAATCTAAATAGTCTTGTGTCGGTTCAGGTCACATCAGGTTTTGCTGCCAAAATGAATTACAGAAAATTTTCTGTTTTTAAAATCTGCCATTTTATCTGTAACAGCTACAAGTTAAAGGAGAGAAAGAAGTAAAAGAAAAAAAGATTTAAAAATTTCATTAAAAAGTATCATTGAGGCTTATTAAGTGAATTGAATGAACGAAGTTGAGCAGGTTGTGAATAAGAGATCAACCATTTTGTCTTTGAGTTTTAGGACCCAGTAGAGTGTCTGACACATGGATAAAATTCAGTAAGTTGTTGCTGAATGAATAATAATTAAAGCAATAAACTCATATCTTGCGCCCCTTCTTTGAACACATTGTTCTTTATATGTACTAACTCATTTAATTCTCATGACCACATGAAGTAGAGACTGCTTCTATCCACTTTACAGATGAATAAATAAACAGGTTAAGTTATTTCCCCAAAGTTGTAATACTATGAGAGGAAATGCTGGGATTCAATCTAGGAAATATAGCTCCAGAGTCCATGCTTTAAATACTCTGGAATGGTTCATCGTGTATACCCATGATCCCAGGTACATAGCAGTACTCAATAAATATTAGCTCAATCCAGTTGAGAAAGTCTAAACTAAGCTTAGAGGCAAGCAAATCCTTTTTTGTGTGATGAAATGTGGTAATGTCCTTAACAAAAAGAGATTTAGAATTGGACCAACCTGCTCTCCATCTTGGATGAAATCTTTCCTAGCTACTCTGATTTTGAGAAATTTATTCAACATCTATGAATTTCATAATTCTCATCTATAATGTGGGCATGGTAATAGCATTTGCCTGACAAGCTTTTGTGAGTATTAAATTAGATAATATATGCATACCGAAACTTCTCTAACCTCCTACCATCGGGAATTTTTTTTTCTTATTAACAATCAAGTATAACTGCAGGATATCTGTGACTGTTAGTTTTATGGTCCACATGACTAAACTCTAGTTCCCAGTTAGTCACTCAGCCACAAATCTTGGTGGTGTTGTGATGATATTTTGTAGATGTGGTTAATATGTACTATCTGTTGACTCTAAGTGAACGTTATCCTCCATAATCAGGTTGGACCTTATCCTATCATTTGAGAGGCCTTAAGAACAAAACTGAAGTTTCCCAAAGAAAAAGAAATTCCTCCTATGAACTGCAGCCTTGGCTTCTGCCTTAAAGTTTCCAGTCGGCTGGCCTGCCCCATAAATTTCAGACTTGCCTACACACCTTACAACTATGTCAGCCAGTTCTTTGAAATAATTCCAAATGTATTATATACATATGATTCTGTTCTCTGTCCTGTCTCTCGTAGAATCCTGACTGATACAATAACTCTGTATTTTATTAAGTTATTTGATTACTGTTTCTGATAATTGGGAGGGAATACTTACATAATTTACAAATCCATACTACTTTCTGCTTATTCCTTAGGGAGACCTGGGGTAACTGGACATTAGCAAAGCAGATCTCCCAAATTTTAGAACAAGGGAGCATATAAATTGGGGAGCCTAAATCTATACTAGCTGCTGAAATTTGAAATATTTCCCAAATCCTCTCCTACTATCAATTTTGTGTTTAATTTGGGAGAATATATGCCCAACCACAAGACACTTAGTTCACTGAGGTTGGGGAGGCTCGTGATCAGCCACTGTTCCATTTACAGAATTTTAATTCATTCCCCTTCTGTCACCCTAATTATTACTCTTGCTTCCTTTCCTAGTCTGGAGCTTCTGAGGGGTCCCACCAGGAAGGTCCATTGTCTCTTCTGCTCCAGTGGGACCTGTGACTTCTCTAGAACATGGATTATTCTCACTTTGCCAGCTTGCCAGATTCCAAAATGTTGAAAGCTCTTCAAATACAGATATTTACTCTCTGTCTCACTTCCCATGTCCTCATTTTTGTGTTTTACATCATTTCTATTGGTTATAATTTCAAAAGATATTGGAAAAGAGAAGATCTAGAACTCTATATGTTTCCTATTACACTCTTAATAAGAGGAGCTCTGGAAAGCAAATAAAGATATACTTGATAACAATGTATATGAGAAAGTTACATGGACAGATGAAAGCTGATGTTCAGATTGTAGCCTTCTGTTTCAGCCCCTTATTGTGTTCCTCTCCAGGGAGAGCCAGCAAGATACTCACATACCTGGGTTTTAGGGCAATGAATCCCTCTCCATTGCCTAAAATAAACAACTAACCAGGTAAAACAGCAACTACAAAGCAAACTTAAGTAAGGCACATCTTGGAAACTAATTTAGAGAGTTAGTTTTTAATGCAGTATCTTACATGATTTCATTATGTTATCATTTCACTTGGTTAAATTTATACAGAAAAATTAAAAGATTACAGGCTTTTTAGAGATAGTTTTAGAAGCGTGTAGCAACATTTTCTACTTTAGAGAGGATTCTATAATTCTCTGGGCCCCACAGGATAATAAGAACTTAATTATTTCAGATTCAGCTAGCCAAAATTTAGAGAATCAACTAAAAATCATTAAATTCTCTTGTTTATAGAAAAAGAATACTCAAATACATCATAATGGGTCATTACTTTTAAAGTGAAAAACTTATTCTCCACCAACTGAAGATGTGTTTCCCTCTTAGATGAGGGGTAAATCACCATCAAATGCTCAGAACACTTTTGTGCTCAGAAGCTTTTGTTCAGGAAGAAGAATAAGGGCCACAGAGACTGTAGACATAGGTGCCTAGAGTAACCTATTGCAACACTCATCAATAGGTGGCTCTGATATTATAGAAAATGCATGAGATTTGCAGAAAAATTCTGCAATAAAAATAAAGAAAATGATTTCTGCAAGAAAAGTGAAATCTACATTTTGGGACTCTACTACCTAAATGAAATTAGAAAGACTTATTCATTTATCTAAGACTCATTCCCTCATATGTAACAATTTGATGATAATTTCTATATTCCATGTTTATTATGAGGATTAAGCATGAGGGATTTTGAAAACCAACATATTACAAGAATAGCCTAATGATCTAGGTAGATACTCTGAAAGGAATGATTATCTCAGTACTCCACTTGAATTAACCATTATTCTTGCATTAAAAACTTTCAAAGATATTGAAAGAGATTTCTTGAGACATGAAAACAATTATAGAATTAAGCAGCAAATAAAGGACCTATCCCATTTCTGTAGTGATAGGCCTTATGCTTCATTAAAATGCTATAAAGTGTATTTAAATACAAGCACTTAAGTCTGGTCATCTAATTAAATATTCACAGAAATTATTAGTGCAAATAGGTGAATATATTTTGTAAATAATAATACGGCATCCTGCACCCTAATAAATGGGTTAGGCTCAGAATACATCATCCAATACAAACGTTTTGAACAGTCAGTAGAATAACAGGACATCTCAAAAAATATGATGAGGGGCCGCCCGGTGGCGCAGCGGTTTAGTACACGCTTGGCAGCCGGGGTTTCGCGGGTTTGGATCCCGGGCGCCTGCCGATGCACTGCTCGTCAGCCATGCCGTGGCGGCATCCCATATAAATTAGAGGAAGATGGGCACGGATGTTAGCCCAGGGCCAGTCTTCCTTGGCAAAAAGAGGAAGATCGGCGACGGATGTTAGTTCAGGGCTGGTCTTCCTCACAAAAAAAATAAAAATGATGAAATCAATAATGTAATAGAATAACATACTCATTCAAAACAAAATGCTCCTATAAATTGCAGGCTATTGATACTCTAGTATACTGCATACTTTTAATAGTAGATATTTAACAAAATATGAGAAAGGAATAATGCATAAGAATTTATTTCGTATCTTGTTAGGAAAAATTATTCAGGATCAGGTAGTAAATAGAGACTTTAGAGAAGTTTCTAAAAAGTACTTCTGGGACCAGCCCAGTGGCATAGTGGTTAAGTTCACGCACTCTGCTCTGGCAGCATGGGGTTCGTGGGTTCAGATCCTGGGCACCCACCTTTGCACAGCTCATTAAGTCATGCTGCAGTGGAGTCCCATATATATAGTAGAGGAAGACTGGCACAGATGTTAGCTCAGCTACAATCTTTCTCAAGCAAAAAGAGGAGGATTCACAACAGATGTTAGTTCAGGACCAATCTTCCTCACAAAAAAAGTACTTCTGAGATATATTGATTATGTCATTGATTGTTCAAAATCTACTTTAGGACTTTACTGGCATAGTTGTTACAGATTGGTTGTGATTAGATTGCTTGGTTTTTTTTTTTTCCACATATATGGCAGAGAAAATGTTTAGAGAGAAGAAATTCCAAGATGATAGAGTGAAGTCAAAATATATGCAGGATAAAAGTTACTGTGTACACTCATTCAACCACTTAGCGAATGTTTTTTGCTTGATTATTAAAGGTAAAACACTGTATTGGCTTTGTATTATGGATGAAAAGAAAAAGATTCCTATTCATAAATAGCATAAAATCATACAAAAGTCTATACCCATAGACAAATCCATAATTCAAGGTAGAAAATTATGTCATAACAGAGGTACTACTTTGGAAGTACAAAGAAAGAGAACAAAGTAGATTAGGCAAATCTCTAAGAATACAATGACATTTGAGATTGGCATTGAAGAAAGAAGGTAGAAACCAGTGACCAAGGTGAAGCAATGATGTTCTACAAGGAAAGAGAAGCACAAAACTACTAAGAAATGCTGGGTTGTTTAGGGAAACACCTGGACATTAGGAGGTCTGTGAACTTGACCGAAGTTCTAACTTCAATACTTATTTCAATACCTCTTTGAATATATATATATATTGTTTGTTTGTTTGTTTGTTTTTGGTGAAGAAGATTGGCCCTGAGGTAACATCTATGGCCAATATTCCTCTTTTTGCTTGAGGAAGATGGTCACTGAGCTAACATCTGTGCCAGTCTTCCTCTATTTTTTGTATGTGGGACACACCCACAGCATGGCCTGATGAGCGGTATATAGATCCGTGCCCAGAATCCAAACCCACGAACACCAGCCACAGAAGTGGAGTGTGCAAACCTAACCACTATGCCACCAGGCTGGCCCCTGAATATATTTTTTATAATCTAGAGAATATTCTTTTGTTAGAGACTGACATTTGAACAAAACTTAGACTGGATATAAAACTCTAAGTTCATTGATACTTTTTTTAATGCTTTAAACATTTTGCACAGTCTTCTGGCATAACTTACCCTTAAAAAGAGCAGACTGTGAAAAGTCTGATGCCAATTGGATTCAGATTGTTGGACTACAACCAAGGCAGCACAGGAGGCCTGCTAGGTGACAATTATGGAGAACAAGTCAGGACAGATCCCCTGTGAGCACTTCCTCGGCCATCTCCTTGAAGAAGAGACTTCAACAACTGCCACAAACCCTTGAAGAACTGGCAGGGCAACTGAAGACAAAGCCCTGCCTTGAAGAATTCAGTCCTGAGAGTAAAACAAGACGCACAGTTAACTATGGTTTTCTGTGAATATTGGGACGTTTTCATTTACTAGTTATGTTACCTTTCTTTCTTCTCCCTGACCTCCAGTTCTACTTCCTCTCTTCAACTAGGAATTAGAATTTTGGAAATAAAGACTATAAATAGATGAGTTTTATTAAGAACTATTTTTTTTGCAATATTCCTGCCTTTGCTTAACAAGAACACAGAGCTAGCTTCCCCATAAAATCAAAGGAAGAAAAAGAGAAATGAAGACCAATTAAAAATTATAGAATTGAATATCTGAAAATAATATTCCTCTTGATAATATGCCTGTATTACAAAGTTTGCTTGGGTTTATAGGCAGTTATTAGGTCTTATTAGTTAAAGACTATATTTTTGAGAGGATGATTTTAATCTGTGGGGGAAAGACATGAATAGCAAAGAAAAATATCATCGGGTTAATTGGATGATACAATGTTCACTGAAATGATTAGATGAGGATTATTGTCGATTATAAGTAATTTGGTGAGGATTCAAAAATTGTTAAGAATTTTAATGAATGAACATTGGATGCAGTATATTTGGGGAGAATCATTATGGAAATCTACCCTGTAAATCCATAGTAATATGTTTAATTTGATGCTAAAGGCAGCTGAGGGTCATTGTAGGATTGAAAAAAATAAAAAGGTGACTAAGTATTACAGAATGTCACTAAAGGAATTTTATTCTTATTATGCATAGTACAGGACTGGGAGGCAATAACTTAAAAAAGAACTTATGTGATGGAAAGATGCTTGATATAGTACACAGCTGTCAATGACACAGTGACCCAGCACTCCTTATATATTCATCGCAGTCTCCTTGTTCTGGCTTGGATACCATGGCACTTGGGATTCATCAAATGACTGAGGAGGAAAGAGAGTAGACTACCTCAAAACAGTGACCCGTAGAGTCTGGCTATGTGGGAAACTCACATCCTCCCTGTCTCAGCAGGATGAAGGGAGCAGGAGGAGGCATTGAACACTTACTAGGTTGCAAGAGAGACACCAGAGCCCTATCATTTTTATAATGGCACTTGTCACTCTAAAGATAACCTTGACGGAATGACTCAGAATGTTCGTCGTTTAATCACAAGCAAAGTTAACAACCGCTTAGAAGGAAAACCACAGGCAATTTTTCTGTGTGAGAGAATTTTGCAGGATAATAGGGATATACCATGGTTGTATAACCTAACCTGAAAATGTTAATGAAATGCAAAACACTAAGTTTTATACAATCATTGTTACACTTCAGGTTTAACAATGAGTTCATAAACCCAATTTGAAATTTGGAACATTTATAATGGAATTTACCTTTAAGAGTCAGATTGCAATTTAGCTTTCAGTTTTAGTAATATAACCCGTAGGCGGAAACATTCAGAAGAGAAATTACTTTGTTTTCTACTTTTTGTCAGTAAAGTTCTTCAAGTCTTTGTTACTAAGTGAAACAATAGCAATCACCAAGAAATTAAAATAATTAGCTACCCATTATTAGTGATATATGCTTTTACGCTACTACCATTTGGTTATTATATTTTGACAAAGTGCTTACTCAAGACAAGGTTAGAGAGCTGATCTCATGTTATGATTGATCACTTTTTCAAATATCTGTTGTATGAAATGGTGATATAATAAGAAATAAATAACATAACTGGTTCCTCTGTTTATTCCGTTTCTCTGAATAAAAATAGACATATTAGCCACATTCAGTGCATATCCTCTAGATGATATTCTCTGGTATCCTAATACATATTCTTTTGAACTTATTACATTAAATGACAGTTGTACCTGATATTTGTACAATTTATGTGTATATTTTTGATCACTCCTTTATGCCAATATAAAAATAGTCATATGTGGGAACAATTAGGATGGGAAGTAACCTCTCTTCTTTCCTCAGTTTTCTCACCTGTCAAATGGGCGTAATAATAGTACTAGTCTAATAAATTATGAGGAGATTAAATTGGTTAATACAAAAAAAAACTTATAACAATCGCTAGGACATAGTAACTACTCAATAAATATCAGACATAATTAATTTTATTCTTGCAACTTGTCAAAAACATGTGGGATTTACATCCCTGGGACAAGATGTCAGGATCCCAGAGGGTTATGAGATTTGTTGTGTATAGTATGTGTCACAATCATTCATTAACATTTGTTAACTCATTTAGTGTAGCAAATGTCCATTATAATTCTTATGCCAATCTCATTCTCCCTTGTCTTTCTCTGTTTCAGAGGATCAAAATTTGAACATCATTAATAGTCTAGCTTCTGTTGCAGCTTACAATGAATGTATGACACATTTCTGGCCAATGAGATATAGAAATAAGTCCCTGCCGAGAGCTTCCTTTTACCAACTCATTTCCTTTTTCTTTCTGGAATGATGGTGAGATGCCTGGAAGCACAGTGGTTGTCTTGCTTCCTTGAGGTAGAACCAAATTGCAAGATGGCAAAGCAGGAGAAATAAGGGTTATTGTTTCCTATCATCAGGCTTCTTTCACATGAGACAAATAAAACTCTTAGTTGTCTCAACTCCTATAATAGATATTTCTGCTATCTGCAGCTGAATGAAGGTCTACTTGATATATCAGAATTTAAACATTTCACAATTTAAGGTGACTTTTAAAAAACAATAATTTTTAACTATAAAATATAAATATAGTATGATTCTACACCAGGGTATGCAGTATTAAACATTAAATAGTCAGAAGTTCAAAATTTAAAAATGGGTTTCAGAACCAAATAACAGAGATCACAGATTGCAGAAGTGCCAGAAGATAGAGCAGAAGAGTAAAAATATTGAAGATTATCCTATAGAGAACCCTTACAAAGGTTGGCACAATTTTCAGTGGAAGCTACATATTTAAGAACCAGAGCATAAAACAGGGTGACAAAGGTTGCCACAATTTTCAGTGGAAGCTACATATTTAACTAAGAACCAGCGCATAAAACAGGGTGGCTTTGAGACCCGGGGAATATGTTCAGGACTGTGCGTGAGTAAACTTGAATTTTAGTCGTGACTCCCTATCTTTGTCATAGCATGTGGACTATGAATTCTGTTATACATGGTTCTAGGAGCTGATGTGCACATGAAGACAGACAGTGCAGCTGAAAGTGCCTTAAAAGGGAGGTTGCCCCTTCTCTCTGGTATTTTCAGAACTGCTGCACCCATATTACTACCAGCCTACGAATGAAGCCAGTCATGAAGATTACATAGCACGGGAAGACATTGTTGACTACTGAATCAACCATTTCTTTATCATTTAGAACAATTCAGTTGGAATTTGGGAGACTTACATCTGAAGACATCCCATTACCCCTGCCCTTATTCAGAAACTAAGCCACAGGAAGCTTCTCTGCCATCTACCTACCCCACTGGAAATGCTAAGTACTTTCTGAGTATCAGGTGAAATCACACCCGGAGAGCAAAACTTGGTCTTGTTCACTACTCTGTTCCCCATACCTAAAACAGTGCCTGGCATTTAGTAAATATCTCATGCATCGATTAATAAATAATACACCAAAGAGCTGAAATTTAAGTCACATTTGTCTAGCCACTCCCCAGTTTATTTTCTATCATTAAGATTTACCATTATGGAAATATGATTTGATTTTATGTCCTTAACAGGTGCCAAGGACTTTATATTATATTATATATACAAACAAAACAAGTTTCACTTAGTACTGTCCTTACAAAACATGTCGCCATTGATGAGAAACGGTAATTCTTTTAGCAAGTAATAATAGAGCTTTTTTTTGGCAGCATCTGATGGAAGGAAGGGTAAAAGTAGGAAATATTTATTGAATGTCTACTGTATTTAGGCACTATGTTACCTGTTTTGAACTATGTAATCCTTTTTAATTATCACAAGCAAAAATCTTCAAAAGGAATATTTTTATCCTGTATTTACATATAGAAAGATAAGGCTAGGGAGGTTTTGTGAGATACTTAAAATTACATGATAAGCAATTTACTGAGCCAAAATTTGAACCCAGCTCCATCTCACTGCAATGCTCAGAAACCTCTTTACACTATACTCACCCCTAAACTTTGCTCCAATCCTTTCTGTTCCACTTTCATTATTTTTTTGGTGTGTTGTTTTTTCTGTCATGAAATGAATGCCATTTATCTTGTATCTTCTGCTGAAATTTTACATGTTCTTTCAAATTCAATTTGAGAACCATCTTCTCCAAGAATCACCTTATTGGCTTACAATAATTCTCATTTTTGGATCTATTTTAAAGTTAAAGTCAAGATTTTATGTTATTTGTAAGAGAAATAAAAGAGCCAAAACTTATACTCTTTTGTAAGAGAAAAGATAATCCACAGATAGGAACTCTGAGATGACCTATCATCTCAGACAAGGTCTTTAAAGCAACAATTATAAATATGCTTAATATGATAACAGAAAATACACTCACTATGAGTGAAAATATTGCAAATTTTAGGAGTGAACTAAAATAATATGAAAAAGAACCAAACAGAAAGTTTAGAACTGAAAATAACAATGTAGCTGATACTATGCATATGTGTGCATGTTTATATATTATACAAGGCTGATATTGGTTCAATATTAAAAAAATCCATCAGTGTAATCCACCACAGGTTGAATAACTGAATCACAGAATTTTTTAAGGTAGTGCAACTATTCTGTATGATACTGTATGGTGAATACATGACACTCTGCTTTTGGCAAAAGCTATAGAACTTTGTAGCACAGGACTTTAATATATGGAAATTTAAGTAGGATAAGGAAGAAGAAACATGATTATAATTTTCATACAAAAAAATAATTTAAAAAATCCAACACCCATTCATGATAAAAAAAAAAAAAGCACTTAGCAGACTAAGAATAAAGGGGAGCTTTCTCAAATTCATAAAGAATGCCTACAAAAACCTACAGGTAACATCATAATCAGTGGTGAGAAACTGGACACTTTCACCCTATACTTGGGGATAAGGGATGATTATTGGGAGAGTATGTCCTCTTTCATCTCTTCTACATTGTACTAGAAGTCTTAGCAATAACGAAGTGCAATCAGATAAAAAGCAAACATAAAAGATATAGATTAGAAAGTAAGAAATAAAAATGTTTCTTCACAGAGGACCTGATTGTCTGTGTAGAAACACCCAAAGAATCAACAATATGCGTCTACTAATAAGAGTATAGAAGGGCTGCAAAATACAAAATTAAAATACAAAAGTTAATTGCTTTTCTTTATACTGGCAATGAACAATTGAAATTTAAAATTAAAAAATACAACTTACAATAGCACCAAATAAAATGAAATACTTAGGTGTAAAACTAACAAAGTATATGCAGGTTCTATATACAGAAAAATATAAAACTAACGGAAGAAATCAAATATCTAAATTCATGGAAAGAAGCTCTACGTTCATGGATTGGAAGATTCAGTATTGTGAAGATAGCAATTCTTCTCAATATGATCTAAAGATTCAAAGTAATCCAAATTAAAAATCCAGGAAGCCATATTTTAGATACAGAAAAAAACTATAAATATAGAAAAATATATTCTAAAATTTGTGTGGAAAGGCAAGAGACCTAGAAAAGCCAACACAGTACTGAAGAACAAAGTTGGAAGACTCACATGACTCAATTTGAAGACTTACTATAAAGCTACAATAATCCAGATGGCATGATGTTGTCAAAAGCACGTACATATATATCAATAGAACAGAATAGAAAGCCAGAAATAGATTCCAAAAATATTCAACTCATCTTTGATAAATGAACAAAGAAATTCAATGGAGAAACAAGACTTATCAAGTATTGGTGTTCAAAAATCAAACATTAATCTACAGGAAAAAAAGTGGATATAGACATAGATATTTCCTTTTTTTACAAAATTAACTCAACTTCAATCATAGATCTAAATGTAAAACAAAAAAATGGTAAACTTATAGAAGATAATGTAGGTGTAACTGTAGATCATCTGAGATTTGGTTAAGAGATTTTCAGACACAACACCAAAAGCATGATGTATGAAAAAAAAATTGATAAACTAGATTGTATTAAAGTTAAAATCTTCTGGTATGAGCAAGACACTGTTGAGAGAATCAGAAGAGAAGCCAAATCTGGGAAAAAATATTTTCAAGACAAATATCTGATAAGGGTGTTGTTTCAAAATATACAAGGAACTGTTAAATCTCAACAACAAGAAAAGAAACAAACTATTAATAGATATGCAGAAGATCTGAACAGACACCTCATCAAAGAACCTAAACAGATGGCAAATAAGAGTATTGAAATATGCTCAACATCATTTTCCATTAGGAAACTGCAAATTAAAACAACAAAAACCTTCCACCACACACCTATTACAATGGCTAAAATCCAAAAGAAGATGACAATACCAATTGCTGATAAGGATGTGAAGCCACAGGAACTCTCATTCATTGCTGGTGCAAATACAAAATGGTACAAACACTTTGGTTGACAATTTAGAAGTTTCTTCCAAAGCTAAATATAATCTTACCATACTTTCACCAGCTGCACTCCTAGATATTTACCCAACTGATTTGAAAATTCAGATCCACATAAGAACTATTTGCACATGTTTATAGCAGTTTTATCCATACTCTCCAAAAACTGGAGTCAACCAAGATGTCCTTCAATAGGTGAACTGATAAATTGATGCATCCACACATTGGAATATTATCCAACAATAAAAAGAAATGGAATATCACACCAGGAAAAGACATAGATGAATCTTAAATGCCTGTTTCTTAGTGAACAGATCAGGCTAAAATGGCTACATACTTTATGATTCATACTATATAACATTCTGGAAAAGACAGGACTATAGTGACAGGGAAAGATCAGTGGTTACAGGGGACAGGGAGAAGAGGGAAAGGTTGAATAGGTGAAACACCAGGAATTTTTTAGGGCAATAAAACTTTCTTTACAATACTCTAATTGTGGACACATGACACTCTGCATTTGACAAAGCCACAGAAATTTACAACACAAAGAGTAGACTTTAATGTATGGACATTTTAAAAAAATCATTCAAGAGTTTGAGGAATCCCAAAAGGAATGAAGAATGTGACAATATAATCTAATGGTTACAAATGTATGAAACAACCTCAATGAAGGGGGTGGAGGGAAATGTGAGGATGTTAATTTCAGAAATGGTCAGAGTCCGGTACACTTACAATCATTCTGTACCCGTAGGACCATTCTGTTTTTCACTTTCAGTACAGTATTCAATAAATTCTTTGAGATATTCAACACTTTATCATAAAATAGGCTTTGTCGTAGGTGATTTTGCCCAACTGTAGGTTAATGTAAGTATTCTGAATATGTTTAATGTAGGCTAGGCTAAGCTATGAAGTTTGGTAGGTTAGGTGTATTATGCACATTTTTGAATTACAATATTTTCAATTTACAATGAGTTTATTGTGACATAATCCCATAGTGAGTCAAGGAAGATCTGTAGAAGCCCTATAATTCCAATAGCAATTAATACCTCTAGCACCCAGATTTTGGTATCTAATACCATTCTACAGTGAAAAGAACCACAGCTCCTCGTAGAAATGGCTTATTCTAGGGACTGGGGCAGAAAATAGACAAGAATAGCCTGGAACACCTTATAGACCCTGGAAATAAGGAAATGCTTTAAAAAATGATACAATTGACACAGGAGCCAACTGAGAGAGCTCTAAATGACCAAGGGAAGAACAGTTTGATTAACAACATAATGTTTCATTAGAAGCCAAAATATAAATTAAATATCCATTAATCTACACAGATAAAAATAAATGGTATAATAAATAAACAAATGTGGGAGAAGGGGGAATCTCCCATGCAGAAGAATTCCAAATAATTTATGGAAATAGCCCTCAAGGGAGGGAAGCACATAACTCCCCACTGCTTAAGTATGAGCTGTGCATAGTGACTTTCTTCCAAAGAGTACAGTATGGAAAGGGGACGAGGAGGACTTAACATTGGACAAACATTACATTAGCCAGGTGATAAAGGTCAACATAAATAGTGATAGTCCTGTGGCTATGTGTACTCTTTATATGATGTGATGAAAAGGGCACATTACCTCTGTGATCTCCCGCCCCATAACATATAACCCAGTCATATGAGAAGGACATCACCCCGATAGAGGGACATTCTATAAAATGCTTGACCAGGACTCCTTAAAACTATGTCATCAAAATCAAAGTAAGTCTTGGGGCCAGCCCGTTGGTGGAGCTAAGTTCGCACTCCGCTTCAGCAACCCGGGGATCCCAGGTTCGGATCCCAGGCATGGAGTGAGACACTGCTCGTGAAGCCGTGCTGTGGCGGCATCCCATATAAAGTGGAGGAAGATGAGCACGGATGTTAGCTCAAGGCCAATATTCCTCAGCAAAAAGAGGAGGATTGGCAATGGACATTAGCTCAGGGCAAATCTTCCTCATACACGAAAAAACAATATAAGTCTTGAAACTATCAAAGCCAGGAGGAGCCTAAATTTTATGTAGTATAGTGGATGGGATCCTGGAATAGAACAAAGACATTAAGTAAACATCTAAGAGATATGAATAAAGTATGGACTTTAGTTAATAATGTATCAGTATCAGTTCATTCATTATAAGAAACCTCATACTAATGTAAGATAATAATAAGGGAAACATTGTAGTATACATGGTAATTCTCTGTACTATTTTCATATTTTTCTATAAATATAAAACAGTTCTAAAATAAAATGTATTTTTAAAAAATCTTCAGGTATACTACTGTCTTATTTCAACTACATGATTGCTTCAATTTTATTTCCTAAAATTGTATCCACAACTTGAATTGAACTTGAATATGTCTAACTCCTCATTCATGCATTTACAAGCCATTATTAAAGCTGAATTATTTTTGTAGCTGTTTATCTCAGTCAGTAAACATCATTTTTAGTATTACTACTCTCAGAATACAATCATATTCTCAGTTTCTAGAGAGTGATTACTTCATTTCTGCCCGTTGAATATAGTAACATTTGCATTACTACTGTATCTCATTGTCATATCTAAAAATACTGAATGAATAATATGGGAATTATTTCAACTTGTTATTTTTGTTTTAGACAAAATCTTTTTGGCTAGAGGATAATTTCCCAATTACCTACATAGAATAGCTATGCTATCAATATGCAAATTAAGCACTTTAGTGTAAAGTATTATAAGGAAAGAGATCTGATATTACTGGATGAATCCAAGACACTGTTTGCAGAAATATAACATTCAGGAAATTATGTTAGTTCAATAGTAATGAGGTGATTGAGCTCAACCAACTACCTTGACTTTCATATTTCCCCAATATACTAAGACAAAGAGATTAAATATTTAACTTTGTGAGCTTTGAGTTCCAACACGGCTATAAAAATCTGTGATTCTATTGATCATTGAATGGTGAGGTAAGCCGTTGCACAATTTGCATAATACACCAATTAGTAATACATTCATGTACAAATGGTAGAAAAATCAATTGGTTTAATCAATTAGAGGTCCATAAATAATAAGGCAAATGGTAGCATGGATCTCCATCAGCTTGGTTGTTTGTTGGCACAGATCACTTATGCAGCTCCAAGGCAGAAAGTAGGGGATTTCCCAGAAAGAGGAGAGCAAAATAGTTCCCAGGTGTTCCACGGCACATTTACCCTTCACATCTCTGGTACAATTGGTAAAAAGTCACTTCTAATGACAAAGAAAGCTAAAATGATTATTCTAGCCTATATCTTGGAGGTGGAAAAGCAGAATTTTCACTGAGATAATTAGCCAGCAATATCTTCAAAAGGCAGAAAAGAAATAAATTATAATATGCATGATAAATACATATGCCTTCTGACAACTTAGATTTCATACTTGTTTCAATATTTAATTCAAATATTATTTGAGTATTAAATTTGAATATTTAATTCAAATATTGAAACAAATATAGCCTATTTCCAAATCTAATTAGCTGTAGTGGTAGTGCCATTTGTTTATTATTCATAATCAGTTGACAACATTTATTAATATTATATGTTAATTTGCATTAAAAGTAACAGCAGGTATATTTCCATACTTAGGTAGAAATTATTAATTAGTTGGAATAGTTGATAATAATATTAAAATTAATACACTTTATTGTAGTATCTTTTGCGTGGCAAACACAATGTTTGTACTCTGTGTGTGTGTGTGTGTGTGTATGTGCAAATTTACTTAATCGCTGCAATAACCCTAAAAGATAAATACCATAATTCCTATTTTATATGTAACGGAACTGAGGCTTAAAATGATTGATTATATGTCTTAAGGTCTCATGGTTAAAAATGGAATAACTATTCAATTCCAGAGCTATGTAACTCAAAGACCATGTAATAAAATATAGATACAAAGATCTCCCAAAAATAAAGACTGGGAGAAATTTTGTTTTGTTTTTGAAAATCTAACTCCATGTTTTGTGTTCATTATTCTTGTGTAAGTAGTTTTGTGTCAGGTGCACAAGGTTCACTCAAAAAACATTTGGCAATAAAAATAAAATGTATCAACAACAGGAGTAAATCCATTGAAGAAAGAAAATTAAAAAGAAATCTTCTCTTCCTACAAAATAGATTCTTTTAGAAAAAGCAATGGTTGCAAGTGGCTTATCTACCATAGAATGTGATCAATGACTAGAAAATGTGCTATAGAAATGACTACTTCCTGCCCAGCCTAAGGGTTAAGTGTTGTCAACAGTTGTCTGTTTTATTTTGCAAGATCTTGTTTTCTGCTTGCAGTTAAGGAAAAAAAAGTTAATAGAAAACAGTTTCACTTACTTCCTTCCCTCAAGTTTGCAATAAATAATTTAGAATGATTCCCTATAGTATATACTGTTGGCAATTTAATAATCCAGAGATAAACTGTCAGTTCATAAGGTTGTGGATACATTATTCTGTGTTTAATTTCAAAAAAAATAATAGTGTGTGCCAGATGCTGTAAGTCAAAAAACCTTGCCAAAAACCAATGGAGGAGAGAATGTTTGTAATGATTTCCCTTGACAGGCCACGCTTGAGTTTCCGAAAATTTTATAAGAAAAATAGAAATTCAAGATAGACCCTGTCCTGGTAAAATTCCAAGAATTCATGTTTAATGGATTGTAAAGTACTATAAATAAATCATAACTAAATATTGAGTAAGGAGCTCTTCCTGGGGAGTAAACAATGTATAGGGGTAAGCAAAGAAAAAAAAACCCTGAAGAAATAAAAAGTAGGAATTAGAAAATAAATTTTAATGATAAATAAAGATACCCACATTCTAGATACCTGTCAAGGAAACAGAAAATACTCAACAGGAAAGGATTTAACACAGGGATTTCAGTACTTACAGAATAATTGAAACATCTGAAAGAGTAATGACCAGAGAAAATCACAGTAAATTGCAGGATGTTAGGAAATGCAAGAATCGTATGAAGCCATCCTCAATTATCTTATCTAGTTTCAGCAATAAAGGAAGATTTTTCTCAGAATCTAGAAACAGGACCAAAATAGGGTTACTATATTATTGTGGTTGGCTAGAGATGATCACATTTACCTCTGTTTGCCCAAGGATAATTTAAATAGTCCTCCTTTCACTCTCAAAAAAGCCCCAGTTAGGATGATACCTTTTATAGTTACCCTAGCCCCAAAGGACATTGGAAAATAGGTGTCTTACCAGAGAGCAGGAACGGGGATTGCCAGATTGTCCACAGAAGTTGTCGTGTCATTGGTAGCGTAAGAATTCCTTGCTGTTGTTTATTGGAGAATGTAATAAGTAGCATGAAGCAGCAAGTAGTGATTGTATTGCATTATTCTGTTTTGCAACAGGCGCTAATTAACATTAAAATTGTTAATCTTCTCTCTTCATCATTAACATTTGGTGTTTTGTGAGATGAATAACTAAGTTTAGTCACAGTCATCAGACTCTGGGGCACTACTGTATACCACTCAGTCATCCTGGCTTTCGTGATGGATGCAGAAACTAGTTGAAATCTTAGGTTATCTCCTTTTGGGGAGAGTATAAATATGTTCTTCACAAGACTGGATATTTTCGAACTTGTACCAATGAGAAGAAAACACATACGAAACATTTGACTCTGGTTAGCATCGGTTTTTCCTTCATTGTGCACAATTTCTTTAGCAATTTTCGTGATTTGGAGAAAGGTGATTCAACTACATATCTATGTCTATATCAATATAAATATCAGCATACATTTTCTTTATCAATTCATTCATCGGCATACATTTAAGTTGTTTCCATATCTTGGCTATTATGATAATGTTGCAATGAATATGGAAGGGTAGGTATCTCTCTGAGATCTTTATTTCATTTCCTTTGGATATATACTCAGAAGAAGGATTGATAGATCATATAGTAGCTCTATTTTTAATTTTTGGAGGAAACTCCATACTATTTTCCTTAAGGACTTTACCAATTTATATTCCCACCACATTTTCCACATCCTTGCCAACATTTGTTATCTTTTATCTTTTTTAGAACAGCCATTCTCACAGGTGTGAGGTGATATCTTATTGTGGTTTTAATTTGCATTTATGTGATAATTCTTGATATTGAGCACCTTTTCATATACATCCTGCCCATTTGTATGTCTTCTTTTGAGAAACATCTATACAGGCCCTTTATCATTTTCAATAGGGTTATTTATTTATTTATTCTGAGTTGTATGAGTTCCTTATATATTTTGAATATTAATCACTTATCAGATATTTAGTTTTCAACTATTTTCTCCCAATCCCTAGCTTGCCTTTTCTTGCTGTTGATTGTTTCCTGTGCTGTGTAGAAGCTTTTTAGGTTGATGCAATCTCACTTGTCTATTTTGGCTTTTGTTGCATGTACTTTTGGTGTCAGATCTAAAAACTTTGCCAAGACCAATCTCAACTATCTTTTTCTCTGTGTTTTCTTCTAGTAGTTTTATAGTTCCAAGTCTTACGTTTAAGTCTTTAACCTATTTTGAATTGATTTTTGTATATGGTGTGAAATATGGGTTCAATTTTATTTTTCTGTATGTGTGTATGTAGTCTTCCAAGATGCTTCAATATACACTGTTCGGTAAGAGTATATTGAAGAGACTGCTTTCTTCATTGCATGTTTCTGACACCCTTTTCGAATATCAATTAACTGTAGATGTGTGGATTTATTTCTGGGCTTTCTATTTTGTTCCATTGTTTTATACATCTGTCTTTATGTCAATACCATACTGTTTTGATTACTGTAGTTTTGTAATATATTTTGAAATCAGGAAATGCAACACCTTCAGCTTTCTTCCTCTTGCTCAAGATTGCTTTGGCTGTTCAGTTCATTATGAATTTTAGAATTTTTTTCTATTTCTGTAAAATATGCAATTTTGATAGAGATTGCATTCAATCTGTAGATTGTTTTGGGTGATATATTATTTTAACAATATTAAGTATTCTAATCCCTGAACATGGAATGTTTTTCCATTTATTTCTATCTTGTTTATTTTCTCCATCCATGTTTTGATAGTTTCAGTATAAAGTCTTTCACCTCTGTAGTTCAGTTTATTCCTAAGTATTTGATTCTTTTTGATTGTTTTTCTAATTTCCTTTTCAGATAGTTAATCGTTAGCATATTGAAACACAATTGATTTTGTATGTTTATTTTGTTTCCTACAACTCCAAGGAATTCATTTTGGTTCTAAGTTGTTTTTTTTTTATGAAGTCCTTAGGATTTTCTATATATAAAGTCATGTCATCTGCGAACAGGGACTATTTTATTTCTTCCTTTCCAATTTGAATGTCTTTTATTTCTTTTTCTTGCCTAGTTCCTCTGGCTATAGCTTCCAGTACTGTGTTGAATAAAAGTGGCTGGAGTTGGCCTTCTTGCCTTGTTCCTGATCTTAGAGGAAAAGTTTTAACATTTTCACTACTGAGTATAATGTGAGCTGTGAGCTTTTCATATATGACCTTTATTGTGTTGAGGTAATTTCCTCCTATTCCTAGCTTGCTGAGAGTTTTCATCATGACAGGGTGTTGGATTTCATCAAACACTTTTCCTGTATCTTTTGAGAAATTCATGTGATTTTTATTCTTTATTCTGTTAATGTGGTGTATCACATTGATTGAATTGTGTATATTGAACCAGCCTTGTATCCCAGGTATACATCCCACTTGGTCATGGTGTATGATCATTTTAATGTGCTGTTGGATTTTGGTTAGTAGTATTTTGTTAAGAATTTTTGCATCTATGTTCATCAAAGATATTGGCCTGTAGTTTTCTTTCTTGTGGTGTCTTTGTCTGGCTTTGTCTGGTAACAAAGGATGCTGGATTAATAAAATAAGTTCAGAAGAACTCCTTCTTCTTCTATTTTTTGGAATAATTTAATAAGGCATGGTGTTAATTCTTCTTTGAATATTTGGTAGAATTTGCCCACGAAGTCCTCTGGTCCTGGGCTTTTCTTTGTTGAGAAGTTTTTGGTTATTGATAAATCTCTTTATTTGTTATTGATCTGTTCACACTTTCTATTTCTTTTTGATTCTTTTTGAATCTTCTCTCTTTTTTTTGTGGTCAGTCTGGTTACGGGTTTGATGATTTTATTTATCTTTTTTAAAAAACCAACTCTTAATTTTGTTGATTTTTTTCTATTACTTTTGTAGTCTCTATTTCACTTATTTCTACTCTACTCTTTATTATATCCTTCCTTCTGCTAATTTGGGCTTGGTCCATTCTTCTTTTTCTAGGTCCTTGAGGTGTAAAGTTAGGTGTTTACCTGAGATCTTTCATCTTTTATAAGGTAGGCATTTATTGCTATAAACTTCCTTCTTAGTACCGCCTTTCCTGCATCCCATAAGTTTTTGGATATTGTGTTTTCCTTTTCATTTGTCTCTTGATATTTTTAAAACTAAATTTTGATTTCCTCTTTCACCTAATGGTTATCTAAGAGTGTACTGTTTAGTTTCTACATACTTGTAAATGTTCTCATTTTCTTACTGTTCTTGATTTCCAGTTTTATTTCATTGTGGTTGAAAATTTACTTGGAATGATTTTAATATCCTGTCTCTTCTTATAAGAGCACTAATCCCATTCATGAGGGCTCCATCCTTTTGACATATTTACCTTCCAAAGGCCCCATCTCCAAATGCCATCACATTGGGTATGAAGGCTTCAACATTCGAATTTTGGGAGGACACAAACTTTCAGTCCATAAAACCTCCTAATTCCCATTTGCCAAAATAGTGCCTTGAAAATTACTGAGAAGGTCTCCCTTTAGAGTTGTTAGGCACCTCATCTGAAATTGATTCCCATCACTAAATGAAAAATTTCACTTCCAGAGCCCAGTATTATGCAGACTGTTCATGTGTCCTACCTTTAAGTAGAAATCTCAAGTTAGAGTACAACATAATGTGATCATTACATTTGATAGTTTTAATGAAGGGTCCAATTCCATTTTTTGATGTTTGACTGCCGACAGCTTTCAAGCCTTCACAGTTCCCCTTCCCCTTCTGCCCCACTTCTTGGCAAGCTTACAAGAGAGTACAAGTTCTCTCTCCTTTGGCTTTCACCAGAAGTTCAAATCGTGCAAGTCCAGGCCCATGCAGGAACCCTCACCCTGCTGCACCCACCAAATATCATAAAAAACCAAATCGCTCTTCTTTCCTGGATCCCTCAAGACCTTTTCAGACCTGCCTGGGAAACCAGCTCTGCTCTCCAGAAAGCCTCATTATATGAGTAAAAAACCTTTCATAACCTCTTTGTGCATGTGTGCCATCATTAGTCTCAACATTTGAAACAAATTTGGGGGGTGTGGGTCAATCTGCTGTCTGTCAGGTGACCACAATGATAGTAAATGAAGAATGGGCAAACCTTTGACCATCTCTGCTTTGGTTTTCCTGAAATATTCATATTATGTTATCAAAAGACTCAGTGAAGCACAGAGAGAGGCACGCCAACTTTTGGATAGTCTCCAATAATGTTCAGTAGTTATCTCTGAGTTGTATAGCACATTCTCCCTGAGACAGAAAGTCAGTACTCTCTTATATATTTCTACATATTATTGTTCTTTTATATATAGATTTTCTATCTTGACCATTACCTTCTTAAGTTTAAGATCACTGTATTGATTTTTTTTTGGCACCCTCCTCTCTTTAATTCTTTTATATTTCAGTGACTTCAAAATATATACATCTTTTATATCTTTTATAATGTGCATATGTTTTATATTCCAGTGACTTCAATATGTATATATACATATCAGGTTTTCCCAGCAACTCCTCTTAGTTTGTCAAGGGCATATTCAGCACATAAAACTCAATTAAAAATTTATCCCATATACTTTGTCTATTGTTCCACAATTATTAAATGATAAGTATCCATGAAGTTGCATAGGCTTGACACCTAGGAGTTATTCATCTTCCTCTTAGTTCTTTACCAATATATTTCAATGTCCCATATATTTTGTTTCCTAAACATATTGACATTCCCCCATCTCCACCATCATCTTCCTAGTTTATTTGTGCAACATATCTTATCTGTACCACTACAAAAATCATCCCTAAATGTAGTTGTTTTCTGTCTCTAATATATTCTTTAAATTGTATCTAATTTTTAATTAAAAATAAAAGTTAAAAATCAAAGTTGATCATTCCACTTTCCTGATTGAAATCTTATAATACATTTTTGCATCTCTTTACAAGTGAAAAGCAAAAGAACAAAATAGCTATAATGAAAAAAGGAATTTGGGCTAATATAATTTAAAAATTCAAGATGGAGTTTGAAAGGAGATATAACAATGCCACTAGGACCTAACCATTCTCCAATTCTTTGCTCTTTTCTTCTTTTTCTACAGGCTTCATTCTCATACATACATGTACAAGATGACTGTGGTAACTCACCCTTGTATTTCTCCATGTTTAAATCAGAAAAAATGAGAAAATTTCTCCTTCCAGAGGTTCAAGCAAAAGATTGAGCTTTGATGGATATGACTGACTTGCCAGAGGGATACCTTATGCCTAGGGCAAGAGAATGGAGCCTATTGAGCCTTGTGGACTGATAGGGGGACTTCATAAATGAAAACTGAGACTGTGGCCAAAATTACAGAGAAAGGATGCTGGGCAGCCAAAAATCAACAAATATCAGATCGTATTTTACTATTACTCTCAGAGAAAAAAAAAATTTTCAATATGACCTAGAAGAATATCCCTGACAACAGCTCGTAGTTTACTCATCATCCTTACTTCCCATGCTCTACCTATATTGGGCTTTCTTTTAGTCTATAGAACACTGTATACTTTTCTATCTACTTAAGATGCCCCTACCCATTTTCTCTTTTTTGCTTTTTTCTCTTTCAGGTCTTAGCTTAAATATAATTTCCTCATTGAAACTTTCCCTCATTGTCTTGACTGGGTCAAGTCCCTCTGAGAGTTGCCTTCATAATATTCTACTCCTTTCCTACATGGCATTTAATACAATTTTAAAATATGTTTCTTTACATTAAAATTTGGTTAATAACTATTACCCTCACTAGACTGTAGTTTAGTCAGAGGCAGAGGCTTTCTCTCTATGGTCATTCTAGTTGCCCAGTCCTAACTCCGTTTGCCCAATGCTAATCCCATATTAAGTGCACAATACATGTTTTTTAAATGGATTCATGAATGGATGAGTGGCTACAAAATTGTAACTTGAATCCATTTAACATCATCTACTAAAGATTTCATGTGTTCTTTTTAAAATATTTTTTAATATCAGCCAACTTATTCTGTTCAATATCATTAGTCTTTTGAGGCTTAGGGCACAGGAACACAATACTAATTGATATTGAAGAACTACTTGTATTACACTATGGTAATGTTCATTGTTGTTTTCTTACTAGAAAAAAGACTCATTTTCTGTCTGATTTTCTTGGGGTGGGTTGAAACCAGAGAAAAAGAAAGGAAGAACAAATCTATTTTTTCTTGTTTTAGTTCAATAGACATGTCAACGAACAAAGCACATCCTAGTCATAAATATGTTAAACATTCATTTTGGAATTATTTAAAATAAAACTATTAAAAAGCTGATTTTCATAGTGAAAATTATTAGCAAGTCTATGAAGAGAACTAGAAATCAGGCACTAGTAGTAAAATATTCTGATTAGATGCCCTCTTTTCAGAAATGGAGTCTCCAATCAGTTACTTTAAAATTAACAATAATCAACAACCAACTGAATCCCTTAATTTTAGGTATACATCAAATGGTTTCTATTATTAACTCAATCTAACAAATAGAATGAAAACTATCTTAAAAACATACATTTTCTTTTGCTTTGTTCAAGGCATGGTACCAGAGATGTTTCTTGTTTATTCACAGAAAGCTTCCTGGAGAAAACGATACCAAGATGAGATGCGAAGGGTGTATTAGACTGGTGAGACGTGTGTCGGAGGATGAGGAGAAGGGGAGAGCATTCCAGGAATATGATACATGAGGCTGGTAAGATACATGGAGAGGGGTCGCCCGGTGGCGCAGCGGTTAAGTTCGTGCTTGGCAGCCCAGGGTTCGCGGGTTCGGATCCTGGGCGCCTGCCGACGCACTGCCTGTCAGCCCTGCCGTGGCGGCGTCCCATATAAAGTAGAGGAAGATGGGCACAGATGTTAGCCCAGGGCCGGTCTTCCTCAGCAAAAAGAGGAGGATCGGCAGTGGATGTTAGCTCAGGGCTGGTCTTCCTCACACACACACACACAAAAAAAAGATACATGGAGAAAAACATGAACAACATTATTAGGTAAAAAGTGTAAAATACAATAAAGGCCAAATCACACAGCATCTTGCATAACTTATCTTAGAAACAGTGAGCATGCTTAAACAGATTAACTTGTACTGTGTAACACTCCAGGAGCAGGAGAGCTGTTGGAAGTCAGAGAACAGGACTAGAGACAGGAAGACCACCTAAGGGGCCCCTTTGACGATCCAGGCGAGAGACTGGAATAAAGCAGTTAGAGCAGGGTTGGAGAGAGGTAGAAGGCTTTGTAAGATGAAAAATCAGTAGTGGCTGTGGGTTATTTTTACCTCTGTCAAATTTATTTCAGAATAAGAATGACACCCAGTTCTTGGCATAGGTGGTGAAGTGGATGGTGGCATGTAAATACAGGTCAAAGAATAGAAATATAATTATTTCACTCCAGGGGAAATTGTAATTGTTTACTGAAACTTAGAGATACTTGGAGAATAAAGTAAGCATTTCATCTTTGGCACCTTTGGCCTAAATACTTTTATAAGAACACTAGGTGTAAATATTTTGAATGGCTATATTCCACACTGAATAAAGAACAAACACGTGAAAATACACGTCAGAAGAACCAAAAAAATGTTTCATACATTTTCCCTTGTAAGTATATTGCATTTGTGCTTATAACACTATACTTTTCCTTTTCAATTAGAATTGGGTACAATATATGATATTTATTAATTTGTTTGTCTCATCTTAAAACAATTTAAGATAGATCACAATAAGATATTCCCAGAAGTATTATTAAACATAGCAGAGAATAGGCTATGAAAAGCAGAAAAAGTAAATAAACTAAGCAGAAAAATGTTTGGAGAAAATTAGAATTGTACTTCAGTATCTCTATGTCCCCCAAGCTCTAATTTTTTCCTAGCCCGATCAAGAATTTTCTCCAATTAATGTCTTTGTTCTCCTTCTGCACTGGGTATTTTGCCCATGTGTACAATGTGGCACTTGCTTTTGACCCCTAGCTCTGCTGGGAAGAAGAGATTTGAAGTCACTGCTCTGGCTTACCTCACAGAACCTTTGGTTGTGAGGATTTTCTTATCAAATGTGTTAAGTATTCTGAAATAATCTCACCACGGGATGCAGAGTCTTTGTGTTCTCAAAATATTCAGTTCTGTCCCTGTAAAAGAAAATCCTTAGAAGCACCAGATCTCACTGCCATTGTTTGAATATGTGTGACTTAGAATTCGAAAGTTATTTTCAGGAGATACTTTGGTCATTTCCTTCCGTCTCCCAAATAAGGAAGTCTCCCACACGTCAATGTGACCAAGAAGCTATAAAAAGAACTTGGTTTGGGAGATATATAGATGCACCTTTAAAACTTCAGACTCTACAGCATTACTCTCCAAAGCACAATGTCACAATGACAGTAAGCAATTTTCCCAAGGTCACACATTTGTCATATGAAATAATGAAAATCATACTCAGCCTATTCTTCCTCCACAGCCCAGAGTCTTACCATACACTGGGCTGCCTTGCGTTGATTGTGTGTAACGTTAGTTTCATGAGCAGCACAAAAATTAATGGGGTTAAAAGATCTTATCTGAAAATACTAACTTCTGTATCATCCTCTTAAAGATTAACATTGATTATTATTATATTAAAATTTAGCAATCCCCCGAGGACACTACTTGTTATACAACTATACCAAGGCACAGTCTTTTTCTTTTCCACACCCTTCTTATCACTGGGCCTGTATTTGGGATTAGCATCCTCTTCACTCCTCAGTCTTACTTCTAGGTCATTTTTCCTTCCTTCTCTCTAAAAATACAGATTGAATTTCATCATCAGTGTATATACCACTTCCTATGCTTACTTTTTGAGCCATCTACAGACCACTGGGGCAATTTTCATGAATTCAGCATACATAAAGATGATGTTTCCAATGCTCTGGCCTCTCAGTGCCTTGTTCCAAAGATACTTTTCTCTCTCTGGCTTCAGCCACACATGGTCATTCTTTAGTCTTGGTTATTACTAATTACTGCAACCTCTCCATAAACCAAATTTCAAACATCATATTCTCTGCCCCCAACCGCCTAACGTCACCTCACTCTTTGTACATCAACTTCTGCAATACATAAACCCCTTTGAGATTTATAATACACTGAACATATCATATTGTCTCTCTCCCATCCCCACATCCTACCTTATAAAATTAAGATTTCCTGGTTCGTGATGATGAATACAACATTCTTGTTCTCTTGCTTCATGGATATTACCCAGAAAAACCCAAATTTTACCTATATCCTACTCTGTTTGTCCCTGAGCCCACACCACAGCTGGTAGTGGTTGGAGAAAAATCCACAATCAAGCTATTCAGTCTTATTTTAGAATCATGATGATAAACTTCACATAGTCCCTAGTGTTGCCAACTAGTCCTACTTTTTCACTCTCTTCTTCTCTCTTGGATTATTTTTTTCATCTCTTTTCCTATTGATACACTCAAATGATGATATTTTTATTACTTTAAAAATGATATATGTAATTATAATACAACCTACAAGAGCAACTCACCCTACCTGCTTGCATCAGCGTCCATATATTCTGCCTTCACTCCTGCTACTATGCATGGAACATCACGCCCTTTATTCTCCAACCTCCCTCATCGAGGACTGGAGCCCATTTCCCCGTGCCTATTTAGGGTGATAGCTCCAGCAATTCTCCCCTGAGTCCCATAATCGAATTTTCAGTATCTACTGAATCATTCCCATCAGCATAAAAGCATTCTGACAGTTACCCTTTATTCAAAACCACAAGATTCTTTTTATTCCATATCCCCACCTGGCTACTGCCCTATTTCTGTTTCCCTCAATAGCATAATTCTTTCAAAGATTATCTATAGCCTCCCATGCCAAATCCTTTCTTGCCTCCTTTCTCAATTCTATCATTTGCAAAAGAGCTCTTTTCAAGAATAAAAATGACCTCCAAGTTCATAAATAGAATGGTAAACTCAAAATATTCACCTTATTTGGTCAGTCTTATTTAATCAATTTGGTATAAATGGCCACTTCCTCTTTTAGATGCACTTTTTTTTTTTTTTTTGCATTGACTTCCGAGATATCACACTGTACTGCTTTTACTCTTACCTGCCTTTCTCAGTTTCAGGTACTGGTGGCTGACCTCTACCAGTTAGAATGCCACAGGTCTTGGTCCTAGGATTTTTTCCCCATATCTATTAATATTTACTCATCACTTACTCATCACACGTGATGATATCGCCAGACAAACGCTTTTTAAATACTATCCCTACACTGACAACACTCAGATTTAGATCTCAAACCCAGACTTCTACCTTTGAACTCCAAACTCAAATATTGAACTACTTACTACGTGGACTTAGATATTTAGTACACATTTTAAACACAAAATGTCCAAAATGAAAACCTGCTCTTCCTCTTGCCTTCTCCATCTCAGTAAACAGCAGCTCTTTTCAGGTGCCGGCAAACTGTCAGCATATCCTTTCGGCCTTCCTCTCAAAATATATCCAATCCTGATCACTTTGCACACCTCCATCCCATGATCATCTCTTGCTTGAATTATGGCAATAACTCCTAAATGATCTATTTGCTTCTACCCTTGACCCTAGAATCTATTTTTAAAAAATCAGATAATATGATCCTTTTAAGTCACAAACCCAGCCATGCCAATCCTCTATGGAAAATCCTACATTTTTTTTTCTCATGATAAAAGCTGAAGTCCTTACAGCTGCATATAAGATCCTATTTCTCCATCTAGAGTGAGCAATCATCCTGGTTTGCTAGGAACTAAGGTAGTTCCCAAGATGCTCTGGTCCCTTCACTTCCCTTCAAGTTACCTCTTCAGTGGTGATTTTTCTGACTATGCAGTTGAAATTGTAATGTCTCCTTTATCTGGCACTTCCTATGCCCTTTCTTGCTTTATTTCATAGAACTCTCCACAGCTACCATATTTATACTTGGCAGTTGTTTATTTATTATTAGCTACCTTTCAACATGAATTTAATCTCCACATACCCAGCCATCATTTTTTTGACTTTTTAAAGAAATGTTTTCGTCCTTTGTATCTGGAAAAATATCTGACACATAGTATTTATTTGATAGATATTTGTTGAATAAATATATATGAAAGATTCTGAAACATTCCACACAGTAAAAAAAAATGTGTTTGCCTCTTTTAATTTAGCACTTCTCAAATTAGATTTTACACTGAAAGGTTTTTCAAAACATCTTTTAATACATAAAGTAACTGAAGTTTCAGAAATGAACTATAGGAAATCACGGACAGAGTTTCTTTTCCTGGTTGATTTCAGCTAACACAAATTTACGTTTTTCATCATCTTATTGCTAATGTTTAATTTTCCACGCTACAAAATTTTCTTTTATCAAATCAATATCTATCTGTCCATCTACGCTCACATATGTATATTATATATCTGTGGTAGACAAAATAATGGCCACCAAACATGTTCATGTCCTAATCTCCAGGACCTGCAAATACAACTCTTTATGTGGCAAAGGGGACTTGGCTTGTGTGATTAAATTAAGAATCTTGAGATGGAGAGATTATCCTGGATTATCCTGTTCAGCCCAATATAATCATAATGTCCTTAAAAGAGGAAGCAGGAGGGTCAGAATTAGAGAAATTGTGACAATGGAAGAAGAGTTCAGAGATATTTAGCCACAAGCTACAACAGGCAAGAAGTCTTTAAAGGCTGAAAAAAAGCAAGGAATGGATTCTGTGCTAGAGCCTCCTTGATTTTAGCCCTGTAACACCAATTTTGGACTTCTGACCTTCAGAACTGTATGATAATAAATTTGTATTGCTTTAAGCCACTAAGTCTGTGGTAATTTGTTATAGCAGCAATAGGAAACTAATACAGATTTTCAATCTGTATCGATTTATCTGTCATCTATTGATACCAATTCATCTAATCTAGATCTTTTAATAGCAACCCATTGTCACTTACTACTATCTTGCATGGCCCTAAGTACTTTAAAAATACAAACTTGTTTACTGAGATGGAGAAGTCAAGAGGAAGAGCAGGTGTTTTGTAAAAAAATCTAACAATCTTGTGAGATAGACAATATCTTATACCCATTATACAGTTGATGAAACTAAGGCACAGAGAGATTAAGTAACCTTACCAGAGTCACACAATGGGTAAATTCTTTCTTTTCCTCAAATAGACCATGGTTATTTTACCTAAAGGTCTTTGCACTAGCTCTTCTGGCTGCCTGTTTTAATCATTTTCTAGGTCTCTAAATGGCTGGTTCCTTATAATTAGATATCACCTCTTCAAAAAGGCCTTCCCTGATGAAAGTGGTCCACCAGTCATACTCTTTCTTCCTGTCCAATTTTACTTCCATCACAGCATTTATTACTACTTGGCATTAGTATTGCTTGTTTATAATTTTAATGTTTTATTTTCCTTCATTAGCATGAAATTGCATGAAAACAGATTTTTTTCATGTTTTCATTTATCTTTACCAACTTTCTGACATATAGCAGGCACTCTGAAATAATAATTTCCGCATTTATTTTTGCAATCATCTAACTCTCAGTTTTTGTTTTTTACTAAATATTTATTTGTTATAGACAGGTGGTAGATAGCCCCAAGTGAAGTTAAAGGTGTCAGGATGATCTAAGCATTGTTGGGGAATTCTTGTGCTCATATCTCAGAGATGAAGTTGAATGCCTGATCCTACACGCTCAATGGAAAGCTGCTGAGATTTTGCACATGGAGGTGAAATAATTAGATTTATGCTTCAGAAAAGTAATCTGATAACAGTTTGTAAAAAGATGTGGCATAGGTAAAAAGAAAATAAATTAATGTATTTATATGTCTGTAGGAAGGCAGGGAGGCTGACATACAACAAGCAAAACACAGTGTTTTAACACATGAGGTCTGAGATATTCCCATTCACACGGAATTCAGTTCTGGAGATTCCCATGGATACTTAACTACAAAATACAATCACCTCGTGGAAGATGAAGAAAATCTCAACTCAGAGGCATACTGGGGTCTTAAAAAGAAACATTAGTTGTTGGAATCACGTGTTTGCAGCTCCAACTGGTGTATTTATGGTTGCTTACAAAAAATATTTGAAACCATAAACATATTCACACATACATAAGAACTGTGAGCAGCTATTTAGTTATACCATCAGGTAAACAAATCTACCTTTCATGGAGATCTCATTGAAAACACTGAGTTTTCTTATAAATTAGGATAGATAATGCAACATAGCAAGAAAGTTAGAATTCAGTCACTAAGCATAATGTATGGCAAACATATTCATTTTTTTCAACACTCATTTATTAGGAACATATTCTGCAATAGTCATGCACTTTACTAGGCAATGTGGTTCCAACAATAATATGAATATGCTAACCACCTGTAAGGAATAAATGGCTTTCTGTGATATTTGGACCAAAGTAGGAAGGAATTACAACACAAAATGATCTGTGTCATAAAAACTGATAGTCTAGCAGTATACAGCAGACGCAATAGAAGCTTTTAGGAGGAAATGTTCTCAAGTTTCAGTCTGAAAAAAAAGCAGTTACTACGCTAAAGATGAGAGAGGAATAGGAAGGAAGGTTTTCTGGCCAGGGAGAAAGTTAAGTATCTGAACACGTATGGAGTTTAGCAAACAGGACTTCCAAGAGATTGATATAAATAGCAAGCAAGACTATTATTAAAGACCACCCAAGCCATTTTAGAGTTTGTGTTTTATGCTGAGAACAATCACCTGCCACTAATGGATTAAGAAATGGAATAATGTTATTTAGTTTGCGTTCATAAAAGATCGTTACAACTGCCATGCACAAATTTATCTTCACCTCATTTTGTCCTCTGGAATATTAGGCATAAAACAAATAACAATCATTTGTTGAACGAATAAAAAATATACTTATTAATCCTCTTCTGTGTGTTGTTCCTGGCATTACAGCAGGGAGAAAAATGGATATGCCCCATGTCCTTGTGAGTTTTTACATTTGATAGGATGTTCTAGAGGTTGTCCACCCTGTTGTTGGAAATTCAGATCTGAACTCCGGGAAGAAGGCATGGCTGCAGTTCCAAGTCACGTTTATAAAAATAATAGTAGAAAAAGAGGGAGTCATCATCAACTGATCTATGTCTCACAGATTTTTTTTTTTTACTCAAATGTGAGAACACAGAGCAATCTATCCCAATTATATACCTTAACAACGAATCAATTTTTCTAAACGTATTAAATATAAATTCCCATAAAATTTTAACAAAAACCAAATCCCGTTAATATATCTATGGTCGGCATGCTGAGCAACGTCGTGGTCTAGACACATTTGAAATGACAATGTCAAACATCTCCTGAATAATAATTCATGAGACAGTGTTGTCATGATTTACTGACGACATCAGGAGCTCTAAAGTATCATTAGGCTTGTTTCACGATTCAGCAAGCTCTGTCTTGTTTTGATTCTGTTTAACCTGTTATTTGATGTCTGGCTCCCAGCTTTTGACTTCTTATGAATGCGAGCATTTGTGAAAGTTTTCTTGCAACATTTTCTTATAAACTCAAGCTTCATGATCAGTATCCCTATCAGCAAACTAGAGTACAGTATGTGGATTTAAAGGTGGACTTTACCATTTATTAATTGTGCTACCTTGACCAAGTCACTTAAGCACTTTGTGTCCCAGTTTCCTTATCTGTAAAATAGGATTAGAAATAGAACCCAATTAATGGCATAATTTTGAGGATTAAGATTAATATTGGTTATATGGCAAAAAAAAAAAAGGCTACAATGTAATAAAGTTAAGATATTCTTAATTTTCATAAATTTTTAAACTGAATTATATTTTCTGATATATTTTATATGCTTACATAAAACCATACATAATGTGTGAATGGAGCAGTCAATGGATTTTGTTCTTCCATAATGAAGAATACATGGCGTACTCATATAACACCTCTGTTATAGTAGTTCTATCTTCCAGTAACAACTCTCTTTAGGGACCCTCATCATGAGAGCTTTCAGCATTTGTCAAGAATTTTGAAAACTGAATCAGTTACTGTTACTGATTTTATCTCAATTGTGCTGAATAATTTCATATAGCTTGATATCATATTCAATGCCGTTTCCTCAACTTAACATTTAATATTCGCTCTACCAGGATAATCTACATACATATCCATATCTTAGATCTCAGTTTGGTCTTTAATTGCATACTTATAACTCTGAAATCCAACTTTATAAACATGACTCCAACTTTCCAAAAGTTTAACATTAGAAATCCAATTCTTTTTATTAGAATTGTTTTAAAGATCTTAATTTATTCATGTCCAAATATCATCCCTACATATTATCTCTCTATATATGAGAGGTAATCAATAAACTTAGTATTTATCACTCCCCTGATAATACTAAAATCACATTACAAAAATACTGAAGAACAGTTTTGCGTGGTTTAAAATATCCCGATGCATCATTATAAATGTATCTTTCAGCAAATTACTTTTGTCTCAACCTTATTTTATGATATTATTCCCTGCTAATACACATAGTTTTGGTTCATGGTTTTCTGGATGTATCCTTTCTTATGCCTTTTTTAACTTCTGCCAATAATTTTGTTTGTAACGTGTGTGTGTGTGTTTGTGTGTATAAGTGATGATATTCTCTACATATTTTATAGCATTTATTTCTAGATGTTCACATTTTTGTTGCTATTGTAATTTAATTTTAAAAATAAATTTTATTTGTTATTTGCTCTTAAGTAGAAAATAAATTTATTTTCACATGTTGACATAGTATTCAGGCACCTTGCAAAATGCGTTAGTTAGTTCTAATGTTTATTCTATGTAGATTTGTTATAGCATTTCAACATAAAAAATTGCCATATGCAAACAATGAAAGTTTTATTTCTCTCTTTCTAATTCTTATATCTTTCATTTATTTTTCTTGTCCTACAGTATAAGATAAAACTTTTGTAGAGTGTCAAACAAAAGTGGGGACAGCATATACTCTTAGCTCATTCACAATCTGAAAGAGAGAGGGTTCACCATGACATAATGATGTTATTAGTTATCACCTAAAACATATCCCTTCTATTTCTACCTTGGTAAAAGTTTTATTTATTTTTAAATCATAAATGGATTTTTTCATCCAATGACAGGATAATATTATGTATATACTTTAGATCTTCACACTTTATCTCTTGTACGTATTAGCCTTCTCTCTGTATTTTCTATTTTTCTCTCTGCTTCATCTGAATATTTTTTCTGACTCATCTTACAGTTCACAGATTTTCTATTCAACCATGTTTAACTGTATTAAATATCTATTGTGTTCTTTTATATTAATATGTAGAATTTTCAGTTGTCTTATTTTTTGTTTTCAGCCTCTGACTAAATTTCCCAATCTTGAACATATGTAAGATAATTATTTTAATGTCTGTTTATGATAACTTCATTATTTGAGCATCTGTTTCTTCTTTTTTGTCTTTGTTTTCATTCATGATGTTTTCTTTCCTTGTCTTTCTGTATACTTTTAAATTAAATGCCAAATATTATAATTAGCAATATAAAAAATAGTGTGAAACAAAATACAATATCATATTCTTCTATAGATGATTTATATTTGGTTTCTGACATAACATTTGGGGCACCAGCTATTCAAGATTACTGTAATTCAATTTCAGGGCCTGAAATTATTCCAGACTGGATTTTAGTCCCTGAAATAGCCCTTGTTTTCCAGTTCAGCTTTACTTTTATGTTTCAGTTATTTTGTTCCAACTTAAAGTTTGTGTTGTTTCACTGCCTTAGAGTAATCTCCAGACTTCAAAATTAGTCTTCTAGCCCTCTAAGGCAATCATATTTTGGCTACCAAACATTTCAGCTACCTTTTTTGGGAATGCATCTTGTTATTTCTCCAATGCCTTCAAACAATTGTTTTCTTTTTTATTTATTTATTTTCTTATATTGCTTGGCTTTCTTATTTTCTTCAGCCGAAAATCTGTTCTGAATTATCTTTAAATTCTTCCATCATACATAATAACTAATAAATCGTCATAACTGGAATGAAAAACTGACCAATAGTTCTTGTTGATCCTTTCTCCAGAATACTGAAGTCGTGGGGATAAAAACATTCAATGACGGCAGCCATAGATTCAGTCACTCATTTGTTCATTCAAAAAACATTTATTGTGTGCCTTATATATGCCGGGAAATTTGAAGAGGGTTGGAGACGCAGTTTAAGAATATACAGACATTATTGTTTTCTGTCCCCAAGGAATTTATATTCTTATAGGAGATAGAAGCAGGATGTCTACAATAAAATACAATATGTGCAAGGGTAAAAGACACAGAAAAGGTACCTAACCAAGATTTGGGTATGTGGTCAGAGGAGGAGATTTTCTTTGTTGACACTTTCTTCTCATTTGTGTATCCTCAAAAACAAATCCCAATACCAAAGTAATTCATGGTATTGAATCTTCTATTGTATAGTTGAATGAAATATTATCAGTCACAGCCTATTTTCTTTATCCTATGTTATTTACTGTTTTGCAGCAGCTGCTGACTTCACTGACTATTTCTTATTCACTTAAAGGATTTCCTTCCCTTTACTGTTCCTTTATTTGTAATTAACCAATGCCGAGACTCCTTCCCATATTCATTCTCAACGTGGGCTCATATTTGAATCATATTTGAGCCATAAGATCATATTACTTTATTAAACTCTTTTTGAACGGACAAAAATCTACCAAGATTTATGCTAAACTACTGGCATTGTTTAATTCATAACTTTGTTCAATTTATTAGATTAAAAAATAAACCTATAACTATCTATTTTCTACCACAAAATCCCAAAGACTAAAACAATACATTACTATGGCAAAAAAACTTTCACAAGGTCTGCTGCAAGCAACACCCTGAAGAAAAATATTTCCATGCCAAGCCAGTTATATAGCATCTAGCAAAAGAAAAGTCTACATTCAAAGTACTTTTGATTAGAAGTCATGGTTTCTAAAACAGTTTGGTTATAGGAAAATGTCTATATTTCTCTGCACATCAAGAATAAGGCATTTAATATGACACTGGCTTGCTTTTTCACTTCTTAGTGCATTTTTGATATCATTAAGTGGAGATTGGCCTGGTATTTTCTAATTTTTTCAGTTCAGTGTTTTGAGAATATTTTCACATTTCTTGTAGTACAAAATCCTGATTTTACTTGCTTTTCTTCCCCTGAAGAGCACATGTTTAAAAATTCGAACAGTTTAGTTTGAGCAAAAAGATGGGAAAATATGAACTATTCTGTGTTTTATGAGTGTAGAAAAGGCATTGAGGTTTGAAGTGATATATTCTTTAACAAATGAAATCCATAATCCTGAGTTTCTTGTGTGTGCCTTAGTGCCCTGAACTATTATTGAGTCAGTCTTTGCAATATAGTCATAAATATTAATTTATCTTAGTGAAACGCTTCTTGTTTAAATATTTCCTTTTCTCTTACTGTTGTGTCTCATCAATTAAACCCATGATATAAATGTTGTATGCATTTTAAATCAGCTTTTACTTTCTTAAACAATTTACATGGTTTACAATTAAAATATAATTAAATCTTATAATATAGTCATTCCTCACCAAAACCCTCCCTTTCTTCTCTGTCTCCTTCTCAAGAGGCAACTACTTTGACCCTTTTAGTTTTCTTTTTTCTTATATTTACATATCTTTTTATTTCTCCATGAAACATATACACTGCTATTCTTTGGTTAATCCATTTTAAATATTATCTATTGACTTCTGATAATGATAGAAAATAATGCAGGTCTCTTAACCTTGCATTCATTTGTTGCATGCCACCCTCTCTTCTTCCAACAGAGTTTATGGCATTTTGAGGCTAAATTTGTATTTAGTGATCATACTGTTATGTTTATATAAACACTCACAGCTGAAAATAGAATTTTAATACAATTACATTTTATTTCTTCTTTGTTTTTCTTTGAATTAACACTTGTTTTTTCATTATCTTAGACTTTGAAAATTTTGGCTTTTTCCCACACTTTTCAATTGTAGATATTTTCACAAGGGCCATTATATAATGTTATCAATCATGTCCCTTTGTTTTCCCCCTCAGAGATAACTGAGATTTCCATTCTTCTTCCACGTGGACTGGTTAGCGGTTAGGACTATTTCATTGTAATATCATAATTACATTTGCCTTTCTCTTGAGTAGTTCATATCATTTATAGAATCTCTTTCTTTTTTTTTAAGCTTATTTGTTAGGACACTTCCTCTAAAATCTTCTGTACATATCTTCCCATCTTGGTTCACATTTGACATCTTGGGGTCTCCCTTTCACCATCTGTATTAGTTTCCTAGGGCTGCCGTACCCAAGTACCACTAATTAGGTGGCTTAAAACAACAGAAATCTATTCTTTCACAGTTCTGGAGGCCAAAAGTCTAAAGTCAGAGTGTCAGCAGGGCCGTACTACCTCTGAAAGTTCTAGGGAAGAATTTTTCTTTGCCTCCTCCTACCTTATGGTGGTTGCTGACAATCATTGGTGTCCTTGGCTTGTAGACTCCAATCTCTGCCTCAGTCATCTCATAACTGTATTGCTGTGTGTGTCTGTGTCCATGTATCTTCAAACGGTCTTCTTATAAAGACACCAATTGGATTTAGGACCAACTCTAATCCAGTATGACCTCGTCTTAACCTGATTACATCTGCAAAGACCTGATTTCCAAATAAGGTTCCATTCACAGGTACCAGGGTTTAAGACTTCGACCTGTCTTTTGGGGAGGATACAAGTCAACCCACAACACCCTTTTCCTGAAGATTGTCTTTAGTTCTACTGGATCTCTGATTTTCTGTGTGTTTGTCTTTTTCTTGATATAGTCCTTCATGTTTATGGAGAACAATTATAAGAAGCTTCCTGAGAAAGGATGAAAAGTACACTTTTTAGACATTGCAGATCTGAAAACACGCCTGCTTTGATCCTTCTGCTTATCCATACTATATTATGAAGGGTCTGCAAAGATGCTGTACACATTTCTGCCAAAGCACTTTTGCACCAGATATTCCTTTTTCCTGGTATACTTTCATCCAAGAAAGACAGGCTTGGTCCTTTACCTTCTTAATATCCTCATCACGGGTTACCTCAATGAGATAACCTCAACTGGCCACACTATGGAAAATTTTAACCACAACCACCCAATATTCATACTCTGTTTACTAGTTTATTTTTTCTCTTAACATTTAAAATCATTTAACTGTTTAAAGATAAACTTAGGCATATTAAAAGTTTTCAGAGTTTATTCGAGCAAAAATTAATTGGAATTGTGCAGCACCAAGCCGGAAATGGTTCAGAGCTCTTCCCAACAGAAGCCAAGAGAAAGGCTTATATAGAGAAAGTGAGGAAGCAAAGAAAGGAAATTATTTGATTGGCTATAGCTTAAAGCCTAGTTGTGCGTTAGTGATTAGTTGCTTAGATTTTGGTTTTCTTATGTCAGTTGACACAGTATTAGAGACACATCAGTCTAATGGCCTCTCTGTTTAATTAATTTAACAAAACATATATTTTACTTCTTTATCTTAACTGTTTGTTTCACTTCACTAAATAGTAAGTTCCATGCAGGCAAAACCTTATTTGTTGCTTTGTTTTCACTGTTGTATCTCTAGTGCTCTGAAGAGTCCCTGGGAAATATGAGGTACCTAATACAGTTATTGAATGGCACATCAAATGAATAAATAAATGAATTTAAATTTGTTTTTATTGTCTGTGCTGGATACTTGTCTTTAGTACTGGGAAATTTTCTAGAATGATTCAGTTAATTATTTTCTTCCCACTATCTCTGTTCTCTGTTATGGCTATTGGAATTCCCGACAGGAACCTTAATGTTCTCATCCTTTTTCTTTTCTTTTTTTTTTTTAAGTTATTTTTTTCTCTCTCTAGATAATATCCTCAGCTCCCTCTTTCTTTTACTGATGTTTTCATTTCTGCTTTCAAATGTTTGTTTCTCTAAATATTCCTTTCTAAAAACTCCTTTCTTGTATCAAGGAGGGAGTATCTTATCTCATCTTTATGAGTGATTAATGATAAGTTTATTGATATTTTCTTTTTCTTCTATATCTTTGTTTCCTCTAATGTGCCTTTATTCAGTTTATTTATTTTAGTCTCTAGATGTCTGCCTATGTTTAGATTGGAGAAGTTGCCGATAGCAATCTTCTGGGCACTTTAAGTGAGCAGTGTCAACTCAGGGTTTTCCTGTAGACTTGGTTGGGGAAACCTGATATCAATGTCTTTAGGTCGTTTGCAGTAGTTAGTTTCTTCAGCCAGCACTGTGTCAATCTCTTGCCTGGGGCCAGAGATCTGATAGGTAAGTGAGAGAAGATGCTTGAAGTTCTCAGCATCCAGTATTTGTAGGCCTAATTGTTTCCATTCGGGACTCATGGTTTCAACTATTAGTGGTGCTTCCCAGTCCAGGGACTTTTTGTGTTGCCCTTTACAGACAATAAACCTCCTCTCTTCTACTAGAGATCTAGTAAATGTTAATACCTAACTTGACTTTCAACCTATCTTCTTTATTTAGCCCACAGTTCTTGAACCTGTTGAGGATTCTGAATTACAGATCATGCAGGTCTCGCCCTTCTTGACTGACAACTAAGGATTTGACTTCCGGGGGCTTAGTAAGTCAGTAATGCAAATTTATCTGCTTCCAGCTTCCAAAATTTGGTTGTTATTGTATTCCTGTTCATTCAACTTTGTGGCCATTTTACAATCCTCTTTAGGGTTTGGAGAGGGGAGCAAAATTAGATGTATGTGTTCAATCTATCATCTTTATCTAGAAGCTACCTATTCTCTCCTAATTATGTTTAGATCAAGCTAGCACAACTTTTTCTTGCTCAGAAAGATAAATTCTGCATATTGGATAATAAATATTTGAATGATAATAATACATATTGAGATACTGAATAGAGTACTATTTAGTGCATTAACATGCAATAGCTCATTTGTTCTTCAGTTCAAATCTTTAAATAAATAAAATAAGTAATACCATCATTCCTGTTAGAGAGCATAGAAAACAGAAATCCAGTAGTGTTAAATAACAGGACCATGGAGATCAGTTATGCAACAAAGTTTATGATAGTTCTCGTAATTTCAAATATAATGCTTTTTCTATCATATTGTGTAGCTGAAATATTTTGATCTGTCTCGTCATTTTCAGGAAACCATTTTCAATAAATATGTATTCACTAGAGAAAAGAATTATCTACATTAAAATTGCTTCTCACACAATATTCCTCAGCAATTAATTATATATATTTATCCATTATTTGTCTCTGTAGAAAAAGTCCCTGCTGCAGAACATAAAGGACTCTAATGCACAAGATTTATTTTTCTTAACAAAAAGTGTGAAGCTGCATAAAATTTTAACCTGTAGAGATTTCTGAATTAATGTCTTGTAATAGTAGATATTAAAAACTATGTTCATGAACCCTGAAGTCTCTCGCAGAGGTGTTTGTCCAGAGTTCAATATCATTTTGTCAAAAAAAGCTAATTCAGTGGAATACAGAAAGACATCAATGTCTTACATTGTGTTCTATCTTGTTTTTACAATCCCTTCTGTTACAACATATACTATTCTATCACCAAATATATGTGTTTGTGTCTTTGTGTGTGTGTATGTCAAAATTCAACATGAGTACTCTCTCACATATTTTTATAAGAATATAACTGAAGGGGCCGCCCAGTGGCGCAGCAGTTTAGTCCGCGCTTGGCAGCCGCAGATTCACAGGTTCCGATCCCGGGCGCCACCGGCCCACTGCTTGTCAGCCATGCCGTGGCAGCGTCCCATATAAAGTAGAGGAAGATGGGCACGGATGTTAGCCCAGGGCCAGTCTTCCTCAGCAAAAAGAGGAGGATTGGCAACGGATGTTAGCTCAGGGCTGGTCTTCCTCAAAAAAAAAAAGAATATAACTGAAGAGTATTTTACTAAAGATTTTGCTGTTACATCTATCTATACCCCATTAATCCAATCAACATCGAGTCCTTTATATAATAGTAGATTGAAGATGAAGGATATTATATGAATGAATCATCTAATAATGATTAGAAAGAGTTTAGATTTTGAATTTCTGCATGAACAAGGGATGGGAGTTGGCAGGAAGGAGCACAAGGAATGTGTAGCATATTTTCTCAATAAACTATAATGTGTCATAAAGAGGTTTAATCCAAAGCTCTTTGAAAAGAAATCTTGATATCAGATTGTTTTTTTGAGTGAAGGGAATTCTGATGTTTAGCTAATATTTCAAGATTGTTTAGCTAGTATTTCAAGATTGGTGTATTAAAAAATACAATCAATAATATACCAAAGCATTAGCAATATTCAATAGAAAGTGCAACAGAAAAAAAATACTTATAAAAGCATTAAAATCAGTAGTGAATCTAGGAATAATGCTAAAAATATATGTGCTGAACCTTCTTGGACAGTATTATTAAATCACACTACTTAGTTAAGAGACATACATAAAAACCTGAAAATGGAAAGATATACCCTGTTCACTAATTGCAATACAAAGTATCTTAAAAGTGCCATTTTTTATAATTTTTAAGGAAACTTATGAACTCATAATATGGATAAACTGAACAGAATAGGTGACATAGGAACAAACCTTACGTTGGGAATTTGTTAAAGGATAAAAATGCTTTGAGAACTCATGGGAAACATTTAATACATTCTTCTGTGACAATTGCTTCCCATATGGAAAACAAGATTCTTACTCACACTCTTTACAACAATCAATCCCTTACGCGTTAAAACAAAGTGTATTCAAAACCTTTGTCATTAATGAACATAGAAAAGCATACATATTGACTTATTTCTTTAAAAAAACCCAAAAAGTACAGACAATAAAGGGGGAAAAAAGCACGCAAATGCATTTAAATGTATACATAATTTCTTAGATATAAAAGTATTCTGTACAAAAACACAAAACAAAAAAGATTCCCAAGTAATGTGGTTAAAAAGAATAACAGCAGATAGGGAGAAATATTTGTGATGCATACCACTGAGAAAAGTTTTAGTTATTTAAAGTCCAAAATAAATAAGCAAAATTCCACCTAAGCCAGTAGAAAACCTTGAAAAAAATATCTGAAAAAGAATTTACAGAGCAGACCCCTGAAAGATCAAAATACATATGAAAAGATGAAAAAATGCTTAGTCTCACTTCTCCTAATCAAGGAATAAAGAGTTTAACAACAGTGAGCTACCACAATCATTAGATTGGCAGAAAAAAAAAAAAGAAGAGTCTGATAACATTAATGGTGGGAAAAAAATGTAGATTCGTTCTACCACATTGGAGACCAACTTGATAATATCTGGTAAAGTTGAAAGTAACCATAACTTACTATTAAAGTTGAAAGTAATGTTAACCTACAGCTTAAAATTTATTCTGTTAGGTATTTACCTTTAAAATAATACATCAAACATTTTTGCAAAAAACTTTAAAAATCTTAGGTGTAACATTTTCTGTAAGAACAAAACAGATAACAAAATGGTCACAAATATGAAGTAAGGATATGTAAAGTACACATTTTCACATGATAGCATACCGAATGGCAGTTTCAATGAATGAGCCAGATCTATATACAGCACTCACTGCTTTCAAAATCATAGTGCTTGATTCAACTGACAAATTTTATAATCATGGAGATAGCAAACTGATTTAAGGATTAATACATTTACAACCATGTTAGATATTATCATTACTTAATTATGAGGTAAAATTATAAGAACATGGATGAGAAATTACAAAACATAAATCATAGTGGTTGCCTCTGGTGAGAAAGAGGTAAATGGAAATGGGCAGGCATAAAAAAGTGGACCATTCATATACATATTTATTTATTAAAGAAACTAAATTGATATGCAATGTATTTTAGAAAAAATATGATTGTATTTTAATGTTAAACATATGGATACTCTATGACCCAGCATTCCAACACTTAATTATGCTCTTAGAGAAACTCCTACATAAATGCTTCAGGTGATATGTACAAAATGTTTACAGCATCTTTCTTCATAGCATAAAAAAATTAGAAATCATCCAAATGCCTACCTGAGAGAGAACGAACATATGTACATATATATATATACATATATATATACACACACACACACATATTTATTGGTGTATTCTTTCAATGGAATATTACACACAAGGAAAAGTGAATAACTACAGCCACACACAGCAACATAGATGATTTTTTAAACTATAACGATGAGAAGGAAAAAAAGTAGGCCCATGAGACTCTGTTAGTGTAATGCCATTTCTAAAAAGCTCATATATAAACTTATATCAACAACACTTTGCTTAGGAATAGATTTACATGAAATAAAACTGTTTAAAAAGTCAAGACATGTGCCAGCCCAGTGGCATAGTTCACATGCTCCACTTTAGTGCCTGGGGGTTCACAGGTTTGGATCCCAGTCTTGGACCTACACAGGGCTCATCAAGCCATGCTGTGGTGGCGTTCCATATACAAAATAGAGGAAGATGGGCACAGATGTTAGCTCAGGGCCAATCTTCCTCAGCAAAAAGAGGAAGATTGGCAATGGAGGTTAGTTCATGGCCAATCTCTGTCACCAGAAAAGTAAAATAAAACACATAAAATAAAATTAAAAAATAAAAAATTGAGACAATGACGAAGACTGAATTCAGGCTAGTTAGTGGTGACCTCTGGTGGGGGAACAGCAAGAGGACAATGGTGGAGACAAATACCTAAGTGGATACAAGTTGATGACAGGGTTCTAGTCCTTGGGTTGGATTGATGATGTCACATGTGCTCATTACAATATTGGGCTTTATGACTTACATGAATATTACATGTATTATTTTTAATTTATCAATTATATTACAAGGATAAAGAAATATAATTCTCTGAAGAAATAAGTATGGAAAAAGGTTGACATAAAAAATGTTTCATAAGAATGTGGAGTTTCTTGGATTTATTTTTTATTCTAAATAATTTTAAAAAACAATCACAAAAGTAATACACTAGAAATTTATTCAAATAAAATATATTTTGGAGGCCAAAATAACATTAATATGAGATACAACTAACATTAAAAATATAAATGACTAGTAATATGGAATATTAATTAGACTTGTGCATAGTTTTGGAGGTGTTAACTAATAGCCCTGAATGAGATAAGACTACAATAGTGCTAGGGTAGGTAATTTTTGCCTCACACAAAGAAGGCTAGACTTTTCAACAATTAAGGCTGCCCAATGAAGTAAGAGCCTTCTTAATAAACACAGATGTGACAATGTGCCACAAAATATTTTAAAGTAATTTTTATATGAAAAGGTTAGGATTAAATTTCTCTGCAAACCCAATAATAATCTCACTAGTGTTCCATTGTTTTGTGCAGACATACTGCTGGAATCTCCTAATTTCTTGTAGCTTAGTAATAAAAATCTTGCACTCTGAAACTAGTTGTCTGAGTTTAAATGTAAGCTTTGATCTTTACTAATTTAACATTTCTACATTCATTTCTCTATTTTTAAAATAATTCCATCTACTCTAAAGATTGGTTTAAAGCAGTAAGTAAAATAATCTATGTAACAGACTTTCCAGGGGTTAACATATAGTTATTGCTTACTAAGTTTGAGATCAATCATTATTATTGTTATTTTATATTAATTATCTAATGTGTTCTATGTCTGCACTAGCCCTTGTGACACTATAATCAGTTAATAGATCCTGCCCTCACTGTAGGACTTATTCTTAGCTACTGGGAGAAACACAGTAATTAATAAACTATTATAGGATATGATAAGTGCTATAATAGAGGAATTACAGGATGATTTAGGAACATACAGGTTGTAGACTAATCTCGACCTTAGAATGATTTATGTCTAAATTGATAGCTGCAAGATCAGCAGAAATTCATAGGACAAAGATAGGAGGACTATTTAACACAGAGGTTATAGTAAATGCAAAGGACATATGATGAAAGAGACATTATACTCAAGAAACTGAAGAAGTTTAGTGTTTTAGGAACATAGAATGTAAGTGAGAAAGTAGCCAGAGATGAGGCTGAAAAGAAAATCAGAGGCTACAAGAAGGACCTTGAGGGGCTAGCCCTGCAGCATAGTGGTTAAGTTTACATGCTCCACTTCAGTGGCCCAGGGTTTGCAGTCCTGGATCCCAGGCATGGACCTACACACTGCTCATCAAGCCACGCTGTGGAGGAGTCCCACATACAAAATAGAGGAGGATGGGCATGGATGTTAGCTCAGTGCCAATCTTCCTCACCACCAACAACAAAAAAGACCTTGAAAGCCTTTTAAAGTATTTTGAATTATCACAAGATCACTGGAAAGACATCCAAACTGTTTTATTATACTGTTGAACATAATTAGATTTGCATTATAAAGATGATTTGAATTTCAACTTGAGATTGGACTTGAGAGAGCAAGTCTTCAGGCTAGGAACTCTTACATTAAACCGTGTGATAGGTGATGGTGATCTACATAGAGCAGTGGTAGAAGTGAGGAAGAGAAGTGGCCGTATTTGAGAGATAGGAGGAAAGTAGAGTAAATATGATGTGTGATTGACCTTGAGGGAGAAGCAGAAGATGAAGTTAAAGAGGGTGCCTAAAATTTTGACCAGCAAAATGGATAAGTTCATAACCGTCACTTCTTAAAATAAAATATTTCTATTAGTGTAATTATTTTACAATAATAAAATCAAAATAAACCTGAAGTTATTCTGTATATGTAACACTGTTAAGGCATTTAACAAAATATAAAATCTGAAAATTTGTCACTCAGTAAATCAAAATGACTATGTTAAAATAATCTGTAATAAAAATTATGTCTTACGTTGCCTTGTCTGTAATGAAATAAAATTATGAAAGTTAAATGCTAGCTTGTTCTAATGTCTCATTTTCTATAAAATGGTCCCGGATTTGACAAATTTTCATGAGTTATTCTAGACCTTAAGTAGGATTTTTGTTTTTCCCCAGATTTTCACTTTGAAAAATGTCAAGCTTACAGAAATGTTGAAAAAGTAATACAATAAAATCCATATCATCTTCACATTCACCTAGGGTCATCAGTTGTAAATATATTGTCACATTTGCTTTCTCTTTCTCTCTCCCTTTATAAGCATATGTGTGTGTATGGGGGTGTGAGCACGTGAATAAATATATGTTTTTGTGAGTGCTTTTGTTTCTATTATTTTGCTGAATCATTTGAATGCCACTTTAAACCTATCAGAAAAATTATCCAAAACTTGTAAAGAGGCAAAGAGGTTACCAAGAACTCTTTCAAATATGTACTGGGCATGATTTTCTCTTTTTTGGCTACTTTACAGCTCTATAGAAGGAGAACTTAACTTGTGGATTTTTTTTTCCATAGAAAGGCATACAAATAGATGGAAAGGCATACACATGGATGGAAAATAAGGATAATAGTTAATAAACAGGGAGATTAAATTCTGTTGTAGGCAACCTCTAAGCTGGCCCCAAATAATTCCTTTCCTTGCCTCCTGCTATTCATACCCTTCTAAATATAGAATATACAAAAAAAGATAAGATGTCATTTCCCAGATCAGTTCACAAAGTCTGGCATCTGTCTTGGGTGCTGTCTCTTGTTTTTTCCCTCAGTTTCTGTGAAGGAAGCATGCTGCCATATTTCAAGCTGCTCTGTGAAGAAGTCCATGTAACAAGGAACAAAGGCCTCATTACAACAGTCAGTGAGGAACTGAATCCTGCTAACAATAAGGTGAGCTTATAAGCAGAGCCTCCATCTTCCACTGCAGCCTCAGCTGAAACTTATTGCAACCTTGAGCCACACACACTCAGCTAAACTGGTCCCAGTTTCCTGACCCATAGAAACTGTGAAATAATAAATATTTGTGTTTTTAGGCTTCTAAATTTTGGGGTAATTTGTTACACAGTATAGATAATGATATGGATTTTCATACCAGAAGTTGGGTCCTTTCTTGAATACATATAGATATGGGATTGGCTTGGGACATGGGTAGTGGGTTGACATAACAAAATTTTGAAGAACATGTTATCAAAAGTCAAAATCATCTTTAATAGACCATTAGTAGAGATACGGACTTTGAGGATGCTGCTGGTGAAGGGTCAAAGGAAATAAGGAACATGTTATTGGAAACTAAAGAAAGGCATATGTAAATATGCAAAGTAGAAAATGTGCCTAATAAACTTGATGACTTAACTAAGTGAATTTTCAATGAAAGTGTTAAAAGTTTCACCTGGTTACACCTCGCTGCTTATAGTAAAATGTGAGAAGACAAAGATAAATTGTAGGAAGAACTGTTAAACAAAAAGGAAGCAGGACTTGATGGTTTTGAAAATGTTAAACCTTTCCAGCTTGAAAACCATGCCAATATTTAGAAGAGTTTTAAGAAAATACGTAGTTCGGGAAAATGCCAGTAAAATGTGGTCTAGAGAAGAAACTGAGGATATGATTGTAAATCCTTTTATTAAGGCCTCAGAGAGATCTAAGATGGTTCCTCAGACTGTGACTATTCAGTCACACAAATGGACCTTCTATGCCAATCTTCCTCTATTTTGTATGTGAGTAGCCACCACAGAATGGCTGATGAGTAGTGAAAGTCCACACCCAGAATGCAAACCTGCGAACCCAGGCTACCAAAGCTGAGCATGCCAAACTTAACCACCACACCATGGGGCTGGCCCCACAAATGGACTTTTAAAGAGATTAAATGGAGTTCCCCACAGACTTTCTCAATCAAATAATAATAACTTCAAGAAGTTTAACAGCTTATCTCAAAGAAATTTGTGGGTATGGCTATTATTTAAAAGAGTAAAACCCAATGAGATTCATAGAAAACCCACAAAGATTTTGAGAGAATCGTATTTGCAAATACTCCGCCAGCTTGGACCAAAAATGTTAGAGACAGTACAAAACGAAGATAGGCATTGGATCTCTAAAATTCTACTGAGAGGAAGCAGGCAGAAACTACTTAGCTTCAAACATGTACTTTCATGAAAAAAGAAGAATTCATCAGAGGGTGGAAAAAGGGATCTGAGTGCAGAGCCAAGAAACTTGAAAGATGGGACTTAAGGCTTACTCAAGAAAATTCTTGCATTTTCCTAGAAGGATATAAGAATTGCTATGGACCACTAACTTCTTTGTGCTTATCATTTCACCCATTTTTTGAATAGGAATATCTCTTGTCATTATATATTCTTGTCCCACCATGGTATGTTGGATGTGTGGGGACAGATACATTATCTCTTTAATTCTAGATGATGACAGATCAAGAAGAACTGTACCCAAGGAGTTATATTTAAAGAACTACACTCAAGCAGCCTCATCTACACTTAGACCTGATTTAGGAAATGAGATTCTGGGCATTGAAGTAATGCTTAAATGGGAAAAGCTCTTTGGGGACCTTGGGAGGGAGGGAGAATATTTTACACATAAGAAGGATGTTGAATGTTGGAGGCCAGAGCAGACACTGTGAAAGGCAGTCTCTAACATGAGATCCCCACCTCCTGCTGTTCATGCCTTTGTGTGTTTTCCACCTCTAGAGCATGAGTTGGATTAGTGACTCACTTCTAAAGAGTGGAATATGGCAAAACCTTGGATGTCATTTCCAGAAGCGCCAAGCAAAACCAGGTCCAGATGCCGAACCCACAGAAACTGTGAGATAGTAAAAGTTTGTTATTTTAAAGTAAATTTTGGTCTAATTTGTTACACAGTAGAAATAACTCATACAAATATAGATGATAAAATGCTGATATAAAAGAAAGCCCATCAGTAGGAGCATAAATAATTAAAGGAATAAAATAAATAAATTTCAAAGAAATGACTTGAGTCTTAGATTAACAGGAACCACAAAATGTCAAGGATGAAGGGGAAAAGGCACACACTTCATCACGTATTAGAAATTTTTGATAACCAATTTTTGATTTCTAATAAACTGTGAAGACATTATTGAAAAGAAAGAAAACACTTTTGCAAATTTCTGGGATTTGGAAGTTTCACTTACCACATTCTTCCAAGAAAGTCAAAAACATGGGTTAAAACAGCATACCAACCCAAAGGTAAGTGAACATTCCAATTTGACTGTTGAAAAGCAAACTTATAAATTACTGAGAATAACTTAGAAGAGAAAATGAGAAGAATTTATTAGTAAAATGTCTTCAGGAAGATATGGATACTATATTAAATGGTTAAGAATGTGAAAGAGCTTAAAAATAAAAGTAAATATGTATTTCTTCAACTGGAACTGGGGAAGTAAAATAGACGTTCTGGGACAACAAAAGGTGTTATGTAAAAAATCGTGTTTCAAATGTAAAGCAATCTGAAATGTAGCATGATTTAAAATAATTGATTAAGTATAAAAAAAAGGGTTTTCAAAAACAGAAAAGCCAGGCTTTCATTGATTGGATAATTCAGCAGAGATTGTTTTATTTCATGCATGATCACTTTATGTATAATGTCTTTAAATTTATAATCTAACACGTGATACTAATTTCACTATGAGGTAGATTTTTTCTGAATATGATTTATCATTTCTGTAAGATATTAGGCTTATAAGTCATGTTTTCCCTACTAATATCTCTTAGAAGATGAAATTAAACTAAGGTATTACAGTATAAACTTATTTTTTTAAAAAATCATAGGCTTTTCAATTGCACAGTGATCAAGATGGCTTATTTTTATGAACTGGTTAATTAAATTTCACTATGTAGCAAGTTTTACCTAGGCCTATACAGAAACACGTAGTTAAAAATAAACACATACAATGACATTAATTTCCTAATATATAATGTAAACTTCAGAGAAATTTTTCAGGGCATCTCATCTCTTGTTTTGAAGTAATTTTGTTTTTTCCTATAGTTGGGAATTTTTTTTGGTTTTAATTCAGTTTTTTTCCTGGAAAATTTAATCAAAATTCAATTATATTTTATTGTGCAAATAGTGGCTATCTCTGGGTAATTTTCAGATATTTTCACTTCAAATAAAAATTTTTTTCACGTAATTTTATATTTTCAGAATAATTTTTTTGGCCATGCATTTGTACTACTTTTAAAATTAAGAAAGTGAGAGTAATTTTTAATAAGACCTCCAATTATATGGGTAATTTAACAAATAAACACTTGGGTCTCAGGACTTTACCTATAAATTATATATCCTTTGGGTTTGGCTAAGTATCTGGTTTTAATCAGTATATTCTTATTTCACTCTGTTGCAACAGTAAATAAATTATTTAATATTATTAAAACTACTTATGTAATTTTCCATATCAAAGTTAAGGAAACTATGTAAAATAGCAAATAAACACCGATATGACTTAAAGATACAAAGAAGAAGGGAAAGCACAGCAAAATGGACACTATGGACTAAAATAAAAAATAAAGTAGTTAAGTAGCTTTCTGAATATATTTTTATTTTTAGTTACTAGCATATTATTTTATTCATTATGCCCACATTTGTCCCATACTCATTTACCAATAAGTCATGGATCTTATCCATCTCCTTCTTCTATTTCTGCCCATATAAGTATACTTCAACATACTCAAAATCTGGACCTAAAATATAAATAAATATGCATAAGAGAAAATAATTAACAGGTGGTTCAGCATATATTTAAAATCTTACCCTATAGGTTGACTATGGTTTCTTTCTTTACCCATGTATTCATTTCTTTTATGTTGGGTGGGAAAGCCTACTTATCTCTTGCTTCTCAGGGGTGCTGTCTCCAAAATGTCAATTGCTTGCCTTTATTACAATAAGACCATTCCACCATCCTATGCATATCACTACCATTCACTCTTCTTTTAAAAACAGAAATCTAAACACATTTGCTTCTATTAACCTGCCCAATAAATGTGTCTGCCTACAACCTCATTTTGGAAATATCTATATATAGCTATGTATCCATCCATCTTTCCATCCATCCATCTATTTTAACCAGCATTTTTTTATGCTAAACATGTCAAACTCTGAAGTTTTCTACTATTTTCACTCAGCTTTGAAGATTATCTAGTTTGTCAAGATACTATGATTTAATCTTTAAATTTTTTTAGCTCTTTTTTAAAATTTCTGTATTTTAAATTTCCAACTAATGATATGTAAACAGAGAGAGATAGAAATACATGATTGTAATAAATATTGAGGATTCTGTAATACATATTAATCCTCATGGACTTCATCCCATGTAGACATTGCAGAAGTTTATAGCTATGTAGATTTCTGTTAAAAGCATGGATTTTCAGCAGAGCAATGTTAGAAATGTTAATTATAATCAGTTTTTGTGTCTCAGTTTCTTCAGCAAAGAAAGATTTTTTTAAAATAAAAACCTCTATTTTAAATAATTAACGACTGAAGATAAGGCATTCAATGTTATTTTCAGGCTTGGTATGATATGCATCCAAGTTATTGCAGAATTTATAAAAATACATAGAACCATGTAAAAATGCATGGATTAGTGCTACTGACATTTTTATTTCACTAGACATGTGCCTGGGCCTATACATTTGATTTTCTTTTTCTTTCTTTCTTTCGTGTGTGTGTATGTTGTTTAGCTGAACATGAGTTAGCATACCCTGATTTAAGAATCATTGTTATGAATCACTGTGCATGGCTCATTATAGGCACTTAGGAAACTGTAGCTATTGTTATTACCAATGATGTAAATGCGAAACTAATGAGAGAAAAGCTTACCAGAATGGGAGCACGAACATTTAATAAAAAAGAGAAAGTACAAGACTGAAATTCTCTTTAACAATCCTCTAGCCTGGATTCTATTGCAAATTAACAATGGAAAACAAATTGTCTACTTACAAATATTATCTGCTTAATCAATATATTTTTTATTCATGTACTGCTTTTCCAAACCCCTTTATCTTTTTCCTGTATCCAAAATTAATGAGACCTCTGACTTTTCTTTGGATTAACTAAAAATAAATAGAATTTGCAAGGTAATACATATGGCCAAGGGATTGTTTAGATATTGGCATATTATTAAACATTCAGAGCTCAGTTTGGGCCTGGTCCCTGTTTGGCCCTGGCCCTGCCTGCCATAGTAGAGGTGGCCAGCTACTATAGAATGGTACACATCACCTAGCAACTAATTGAAGCAACAGTGTGCTAGGGAATGAACCAAGTTGTCTAACCATAATTAGAAAGAGAAAGAGCCTTGAGTGCTATTTTTCTTTCAATGCTGTCTAACATACAGAGTATCTTACCAAGATACCGAGTAATCTCTGTACAGACTTAATGTCCAGGGCTGGTCAAAAATTCAGAAAAATCAATTAATAAAAATAAAGATAGTCACAGTTATACTTCTAATTCCATCCAGTAAGATATCTCGATGTGTGGACTTTCCAAAAATTATATTTATTTAATTTCACATTTATCTACTTGCTTATTTATTTATGTATATATTGCAATAAAGTCCATTTTAAATACATGCTTTTTAAAACTATGCAAAATGTGTATATTGCAGAGCAAGTTTCTGTATACGACTCTTCTTGCTTCCTGCTTCCCATTCACTTGGAATTGTCCACCATCATATTTGATCAGTGGCTGACAATTTTGTGCAGGAATCAATATACCTGATGTCACAAGTGTCTAGCCCCAAGCTAAAGCTGGTTTTCTTTTACAGTAAATGTGTATAGCCTGAACATCAATAACCCACTAACGCATGGTAACCTGCCCCAATAGGCAATGCTGAACCAATGTGGGGGTTGGGCTAGGAGCCAAAGAATAAATGTTCCCCAAGTCAGTTCTTTGTTGAGTAATTCTGAGAGTCATTCTTTAGGCTCCTCTACATGCCCAGGGAGGAACTGAGCACCAATTGCCTGCAGTAGTGACCTCAGTAATGCACCCATATAGTGGCTTTCCCTCCTTCCACTGCTTTTGCAAAGGCACGGGGTTGGTAGTGCAGAGAACTCAAGCTAAAACTGTTGGCACTGGAAGGAGCCTTGGAAACAGATCTCCAGGATAGTCTCTAGAAATAAAACCCTTAATGAGCAGACAGAAACAAGGACCCCCATTTCTGGTAGTAAGTGGAATCGTGATAATACCTGCATATTGGTAGCATCACAATTACTAAAACTCACACAGCGTTGATATGAAATGAAGTGAGATTAACTAAGGCACTGGAATGTTATTTAAAGATCTGTGAAATTGACTGGCTTTTGTTAGCTATTGTAGAAGTCTTGGAAAAAGAAAATGACAGGCTTAGGTCAGTTAAATATTAACTAAAATAACTCAGAAGGCCTCCAGGGTAACTTTGAAGATACTCTCATCTCTTGCAGCTATAGTGCAACTTGTGCTGAAAATTAGTCCCAGGACTTCATTTTAAATATGGCAGAGCTGCAAAGGAGACTTATTTTTCAGGATCAACAGATTCCCCATGCAAAAGTCCAAGTCCGGATGAGAAAGGAGTGGAAATCTGAGTTCTCGGATGAGGAAACTGGTTTGAATGATCCCGGAAATCTTGAAACAACAATATTGCTTCCAATATCTGGGCAATATTGACCAGAGAAGACCCCTCACCCATGATAGACAATTACAATCTCAACTTATGTGGGGGAACCCAGTGAAGATACCACCTGAGGCAGATGTTTGCAAGATGATGCTGGTCCTCCACTAAACCTTTTCCTGCTTTTTCTCCTTATTGCTTCCAGACAATTAACCAGAGAGGAAGAATTCAGTCTGTCTTCCAGGAGAAAACAGCAGTTACTCTGAAATAACTGCAAGACCTAGTCACTAGATATAGATATAGATAGATAGATAGATAGATGATAGATAGATAGATAGATAGATAGATAGATAGATAGATAGATAGATAGATAGATAGATAAATAGATACAGATAGATAGATATTCAGGAACTGAAGAAAATGCATAAAGGTGTGGATCGTGAGGTTTTTGAACAGGGTAGGAGTACAGGATATAAAGCTGAATGAAGGAGAATTTGTTAATATGGACACATTCTCCCATTTGTTAGGGATTAAATTCCTGGCAAACATATTTGGAACTTCTCTTGATACACTGCTGGAATGGGTTATTGATACTAGGATGCAAAATTTGCCTGGAGTTAATGAGGTAAGTATGATGGGAGTGCCTTGGCAAAATATTGAGGAAGGTTTTATGAATTTTGTATGTGGTATTGAAGATCTCTCCACCTGAATATGAACCCTGGGAGATTCCCAAGCAAGATCACAAAGAGAATGGGGGATATCCTGGTGATCGGGTCCACTGACATTGTTGAGAACCTTGTCCCTGGTTGTCCACATAGGTTGGGATCAAGAGTAGGAAAACTACCATTAAACTGGGTCCATATCTTCAATGGGGATGACAGGATTTTGGAATGGCTGAGACTTGCTGGCAATTAAACATCAGAAGTAATATAAATATTATTCTTCTAATGGTCATAAGTAGTAAATATACAATAATGAGCAGGAAATGGACAACCCATTTATAAATAGCAACATCTGTGAAAGGAAAATGATGGGAAATAGCTATATCTATAAATTTTTATTTATATTTTAAAAAGATCTGATGTAAAAATTTTGAGTTGATGTAGTGTGATTAATCTCAATGACAGAGGCACAGGTTTTATCTATGCAATTTACTGTACTTTATGCATGTTTGGAATGTCCTTATTAGATTATTGTTAAAAAATATTTGCATTGATCAGCCTAGGCTAGGATATTCTGCAATAAAATACAACCCAAATATCTTAAAGGTTCATTAGGGTCAGAGAATAGCTGTGTTCAAGTAGTTCCTTATATATCTAGGTTGACTCAGGCTCTATTTTGACATGTGCTTCCATGATCACAGACATAGAGGAAAGAGAATACAGTGTATGATGAGCTGGCTTTATAAACTTCTACCCCAAAGTGACCCATTGTGACTTCTGCTCACATTTCATTGACCAAAGCATATCACATCGCTGTCCTTGAGTTTAATAGGGCAAAAATGTATAATCCTTGTCACCAAAGGTGAGAGCGGCTATTAAAATCTTGCGTAGAGTTATGCAATCTATAAGTTTTTTAATTTTTAAAGTATAGTTAAGGCAAAGTAAAAAAAGGCAAAGAAAAACTGAAAATACTTTGGTAAATATCAGGTTTCATTGAGCAAAATTCAGCAAGTTTGGAGGACTGATATAGGGCTAATTATATAGCCATATGATATGAAATGAGTAACGTGCTGAGAGTAGAAGTTTGTATGAGGATCAGATAAAGGGCAGAGGCTCAGAAACTATACGTCTGCAGTCTTTTATCCACACTTCCAAAATTGAAAGTGCTCTAAAAACCACTTGGCATAAATATTCACATATTTCATTGCAGAAATACTAATGTACTTGACTAAAGAGTTCTTTTTGATATCCACCAAATTCTGAAGCATATTTTTCCTTCAAAAGTTTTGGATAAGGTAAAGTAAACCTGCACTCACCTGGGTCAAAATCATGTTTAAGGTGGAGCTAGAAGGCTAATATGAGAACACAGAAACTGGTGTCTCTTTCCTATAGTGCTCACGAATAGTATGTCTCTCACTGAAGCCCCACAGTTGGCATGACACAGGCTCACAAGAAATATCTGGTATCTGAGAGCAGCTTCATATATTCCTGCAGTTGATGGTAAAGAATAGATTAAGGGTGGAATGTTTCCTGCTGGTATAGAGATACGTAGAGGAGTATTGATGAGGTATGTAACTGCAAGGGCTAAAGTACACTCAAGACACAGTCTAGTGAGCAGAGACCCCTCTGACCTCCCGGGGAACATGATGAAGATGAAGAAGACACCGAAGCTTTTCCTGATACTTAGAAGGCAATTTGGAAAAAGGAATTGGAAAGGGCAAGCCTTTGAAAGGGGAGAAAACACATGAGTAGGCAATTTGAACTTTGAAATTGCTACTTTATCTAAAATAAAATAAATGAAAATGAATAATGTAGTAATTTTAGTTTTTTTTTTTCACCATCAAAGAGATGTTCTTTCTCCAACTCTGAGCAAGAGGTGGTAGGTTATATATAAAAGACACAAGAGAATTTAAAAATCTATCTGAATTATATATTATACTCAATCCCAATATACTTTTTTCAAATTTTCCAATAAATACTGCATTTAGTTACAATCCCATCGATTATTTAAATAGATCTGCTAGAATTTATAAATAGTATTAGCAATCAATAGGTTTAAGAAAAACCTCAGAGGCCATCCCTGTGGCATAGTAGTTAAGTTCACACACTCTGCTTCAGCTGCCCAGGGTTCGCAGGTTTGGATCCCAAGTGCAGACCCACACCACATCAAGCCATGCTGTGGTGATGTCCAACATACAAAATAGGGAAACATGGGTACAGGTGTTAGCTCAGGGCCACTCTTCCTCATGCAAAAAGAGTAGGACCGGCAATGGATGTTAGCTCATGACCAATCTTTCTCATCAAAAAAAAAAAAGAGAAAAAGAAAGAAATAACTGGATGCTTCAAAAAATTAAACAATGCTCAAATCATCAAAGTTTGTGCATTTTATTGATATATCTGTAAACTTACATCTTGCCTCTCTAACTTCACCTGACATATCTTTCATAATTCAGTTTTCAATTAGAAATTGACTCCATAAAATAACAGAAAAGACGCAGAAATATTTAGATTCTGCAGAATATCCACGAACCATTGCAGATGGTTTGATGATAGAGAGTACATAATGAAGACTTCAGTTTACTGGCTTCGTAGTGATAGATCTGTGTTTACGTGCAGGCTTGTGGGGTGTCAGCTCTTTTCTATGTAATGGTTTAAATGTTTTTTTTGAAGCTTTGGCTCCCACTGGTGCTCATATTCCTATCATTCAGATGCAGTGGCAGGAAAGCTGTGGGAAGTCTCCAGCATGACAAAGCTCAATAGGCTATGAAAGAAAAAAAACAAATGTTTTTGAAATAGGAACCACCCAAGGAGAGACTTCATCTGGAACAACTTGATATTTAAGGCCCTGCTGTAGAAGTTCCCTAAAGGAGACATCTTCTCAGTAACAGATGTTAATTAGTAAACCTTCTACCATGTTAGTTAGTTAGGAGAATGAAAACATGTCTGCCTGATCTAGAGTTGGCCTCTGATGCGGTATTCTTGGTGTATTCATTTAAGTGAAATAAACTCTGTTTGCTATTGTTAATGTAACAAATTTCCATAAACTTATTGCCTTAAACAAAGCAACAAATTTCTTATTTGTTGTTCCGTACCAGAGGTATGAAGTTCAAAATTAGTCTCGTTGGACTAATGTCAAGATTATGGCATGACTGATTCTGGCTGGAGAGTCTAAGGTGAGAATCTGTTCCCTTATCATTTTCAACTTCTAAAGGCTGTTCTAGAAGCCTCTAGAGGTCAATTTCTAGGTGCACCTGGAGATCACATCCCTTGGCTTGTGACCCTTTCCTTACATCACTCCAACCCTTGCTTCCGTCATTCCATCTCCTACTACCACACTGATCTCTCTTAAATAAAGACCCTTATGCTTATACCAAGCCACATAAATAATATAAGATAATCTTCCCATCTCAAAATTTTTAACTTAATCATAACACAGGTTCCAAAGATTGGGATGTGGATATCCTTGGGGGGCATTATACTGAGCATATGCTGATATACATATCAGCATACTGTTTTTTTAAGCATTCAATTTTACCATATTTTTATCTTCTTGTCAGATAAATTTGGGTATAAATGCAAGTTTTCCCACTTACTAGCCATGTGACTAAGGGAAATGTAATTGATGCATCTGAGTTTTTGAGTCATCATCTATCAACTGGTTTTGATTATACCCCTCATTCCAAGTTCCTAATTAATGAGAAGCCAGCCCTGTGGTCTAGTGGTTAAGGTTTGCATTTTCACAGCCACAGCCCAGGTTCATTTCCTGGTCAGCGAACCACACCACCTGTCATACTGTCATACTGTGGAGGTTGTATGTTTCTATGATGCTGAAAACTATGCCACCAGTATGTTAAATACTAGCAGGGTCACTCATGATGGAGAAGTTTCAGCAGAGCTTCCAGACTACCACAGACCTGAGCACCTACTTACGAAAAAATTCACCATGAGAACTCTATGAATAGCAGCGCAGCATTGTCTGATATAGTGTTGGAAGATGAGAGGAAAGAGCAGCAAACTGGACAGAGTTCCCCTCTGTTGTGTACAGGGTTGCTAGGAGTCAGAATCAACTTGTTGGCACTAACAACAAATTAATAAGAGCAATAATTAATTTAGAGATTTCACATTTATACGGGAACATTCAAGAGACTGACTTTCTTAAATGAAAAAAATCAATAGTAGGACAACAGAAGAGGAAATATATGATTCCTCTATGAATCCTCAAACTCCCTTTTTTTTTTTTTTGCTGAGGAATATTGGCCCTGAGCTAACATCTGCTGCCAATCTTCCTCTTTTTGTATGTGAGCCACCACCACAGCATGGCCACTGACAACAAGTGGTGTAGGTTTTTGCCTGGGAACCGACCTTGGGCCGCCAAAGTGGAGTGCGCCAAACTTAACCACTAGGCCACTGGAGCTGGACCCTCAAACTCCTTTTTTAATTGCATCCACTCATGGATGGCTTTAGGTTTCTCTACTATTTTTAATATTAAGGTAGAAATATGTAGAATACACTTTCAAATCAAAATCCCAGTTGTAATTGTTAAATAACTTGACATATGGTTGTAAAAGTTATGTGGTAGATCAAAAGACAGGGAAAGGCAAGAAACTCCCAGCGAAGAAAAGTCAAGATGATGGTCTTTCCTTTGCAGCTCTCAAGATCTATTCTAAAGCTATTGTGATTAACATTGTAATGGTTACACCCAAATAGTAAAATTAACCCATGGAACAGAATAGAAAGCCAGATTTCACACTTGTATGTGAAAAACTGTTTTAACGGAAGTGGCATTGTAGATCACTGGAAAAAGGAGGAAATAGTTATGAGATAGCTGGGTGATCTGGGGCGCATAAAATTGGATTCTTACCACAACACTTACAGAACAATAAACTTAAAATTATTTAAAGATTTCAATGTGAAATGAAATATTTAAAAATATATAGACAACTTAGAGGATTGTAGCTTCATGGTCTGCAGATATAGAAGGATTTCTTAGACAAGACCCAATAAGTAGTCATCATCAAAGGAAATATTGATAAATGTCATTTATCAATGAAGACGTGAATTTGTCAAAAGATACCATAAAATATTTGACATACAAGCTACAAATTAGGAAAATTATCTACAATGCATATAATCAAAATTGTGTTGAACTTAAAATATATAAAGAATTCCCAGGTATATATAAAACTATCAAACCAAAAGAAAAAATAAACGAAAGTCATGAATAGGTATTTTGCAGAAGGGAAAATTAATGACTAATAACATGAAAAGATGTCAAACCTCATTAAGAATCGGAAATACGCAATGAAGAGTACAATTAGTAACTATTTTACTACTCTTATTTGAAATCAAAAAAGCTTGCAAATCAAACTGTTGATAAAAGTATGGAAGCTAAACACCAGATAAGTTTCTGGTGAAAATATTAATTAGTACTATCATTTTGAAATACAATTTGAAATGATACAGTAAAGTTGAACACTTGCATATATTATGACCCAACAATTTCATTCCCAGTTGTATATCCTACTACAATTCTTTAAAAATGTGCACCAGGAGAAACGAACATAATTCCTCATAACATAACAGTACAAAAATCTTAAATAGATTAAACACCTTTTAACTGCATAATAGACACATAAATTGTGGTAAACTCACACAATCGAATATTGTAAGCTCTGAGAATGAATAAACTACTATTTCATAAGGCAACATGGATAAATCTTAGAAATACTGTATAAAAAAAGGGTGGATAAAGATAATTATTTCTACAAAGATCAAAAACAAGCAGAGCTAAGCATCATGTGTTAGGCATTCATAAAAATGTGGTGAGCTATTTTAAAAAGACAGGAATAATAAAAATCAAGGTTATTAGGGCATTGTTCTCAGGTGTCAGAGGAGTATTATCAGAGAGGAGCAGGGAGTTTTCTTCAATGATATGAGCAATTTGGGAAGAAGTTGGACAAGTAAGGATATTGTGTTGCTCATAGGCACTACCCACAACTAGCTATTTAAATTCAGTTTCTTGGTCACACCAGCCACATTTAAGTGTTCAATAGCCACATGTGGCTAGTGGTCATTATACTGGGCAGAGCTGATGATAGAACACTGTCATTATTGCAGAAATTTATATTAGACAGTATTGTTTGCTGTATAACTTACATGTCCATTAAATATATTTCCTACATCTGGTATGACATAAATATTTTTAAATGTACTATCTCTTAGCCTAGTAATCCATTTATTTGAATCTACCTTGAAGAAATACTCTGAAATGCAGATAAACATTTTTACACAAACATGATAATTGCAGCATTATTTAATTTTGAAAATAAAGAACTAGATATCTAACCAAAAGAAAAATTTAAGGCAATTATGGAACCTCAAAAAATCATATTTTATAATAAATAAAAAACTATTTTAATGACGAGGAAACTTCTGAAATAAATGCTAAGTTTAAAATAAGGATACAAAATAAAATATTTGGTGCATTCTCAACTATGAAAAACAGAATAAAAAACAAGTTGGGAGAAAAGCCAGCAACACAAATTATATTGATAATAGCATGAAAACAAACACCATTATGATGCTTTGGGTTTACTAGACTTTGTTCCAGTTGCTTTACATAAATCAAATACTATAGTCCTCACAAGAACACAGTTTTATAGTTACCATTTTAATTTCTTTTACAGGTAATGAATGTGAGCAACAGGTGAGTTATGTAACTTGCCCAACATTACACACCTAACAAGTGTTAGAGTAGTGATGCAAATCCAGGCATTCTAGTTATCAACTTTAAAAAGTTAAAACTGATACTAAGATTTATTGTGATTTCATTTTATTTTTTACTTTTGCTTTTAGGTGAATGTGTGTGTGTGTGTGTGTGTGCACTGTGCGCGTGCACATAGTTCATGCCATCTACACGAGTAATTTAGAAGGAGAAATATAATAAGATTACAGAACAGTTCTAGTCTAGCAACTAAAGTGGAGGCAATGACCATGAGGGAGGGAAGATGAAACACTTCGAGGATCCTGATGTAGAACTCAAGGCAATAAAGCGTAACTTCAGACAGAGGCAGTAAGAGCAGCCTAGCAGGGAGACTAATGAAGAGAAACTGGTCCTGCTATAGCAGGCAAACAATCTGGGCTGATAGAAAGATCAAGGCATATTCTAAAGATTCAAACTTCATTAAATTCTGAAATCGGTGACTGCAATGATTTTTCATATATGATACACATGGAATGTTTTTTATGTCTTTCTACCCACAACTACTCACAAAAGAATACTTGCAGCAACAAGAAAAAGATGACAGTAAGAGTTCTTTTTAATGAAATAAAAATTTTGGAATAAAGTAGCCATGAATCATCAGCCAAGATAATTTCTCTTACCCCCCACAAACTGAAGCTAGAAAATAATTGTGTTCTTATTAAAGAAGAAAAGTTTATTTATGTCAGAGAATTTGGATATTTAATTTAAAAACCTAAACAAAAAAAATTTAAGAATCGCCTATAATATATAATCCACATATAACATTTCAAAATTTTATATGTCTTTCTTTTGTGAGTGCAAATATATTTTTAAATGCTTCTTTTTGTATTCTAGTTCAACAATCTTTATCTAATACTTTTTACTCATTCACAATTAGTCATTCTAGATTCTTTTGTAAACTTTTTATTAAAATATACTACTGAAAAGTGCAAAAAACATAAATGTCAGCATAAGGAAATTTCACAAATGGAGCATTCTATGTGATCACAACCTTGAGCAAAAAAAACCATTTCAGCATACAAGGACCCCTCTTTCAGATACTACTTACCCTCCACTCGTAGGTAATAACCAGGAGGATATTCATATCTGTATTTGAATTTATATGAATAGAATCAAACAGTATGTAGTTTTTTGTGTCTGGTTAGTTTTGTTTAACATGCTATTTGTTAAAGTCAATCCTATTGTTGCATATAACATTAGTTCCTTCATTTTAATTCCTGTATAGTATTATATTGTGTCAGAACACCACCATGTATTTATCCATTCCTTCTTATATGGTTACTTGTGTAGAATCCAATTTTTCACACTTACAATGAGCACTGTTATGAAAATTCATGTATGTGAATTTGGACACCATATGTATGCAATTTGATGCATATAATCCTTGGAGTAGAATTCCAAGTTCATAGGGTATGCATATGTTAAGCTTCAATAGACACTGACAGATACAGGTATCCAAAGGAGTAATAATGGTTTAAATTCCCACCAGTCGTGAATGATAGTTGTAATTGCTCCACATTTTGCTAACACTTGGTATTGCGTCGTGTTTGAATTTGCATTTTCCTGTACCCAACAAAGTTGAGCACCTTTTCGTATATTTATCGGTCATTTGGATATCCTTGTTTAAGTAGTGCCTGATTAAGACTTTTGCTTTTGCTGCTTCAATTAGATTTTTTAGTCTCTTCGATATTGGTTGGTAACTATTTTATATGTATGCTTCATCAGATGTATTTGTACATATATCTTCTACTTGGTAGCTTGCCTTTTCACTCTGTGTTATCTTTTGATAAACATAAGTTCTTACAATAAATACAGTCTAACATAATTTTTTAAAAGAAATTTTTGTCATTGTTATGGTCAATAATTTGTCCTCATATGCTTCTTCTGAAAGTTTTCTTGTTCTCCTAGTCAAATTTAGATTTGAAATTCATCTGGAGGAAATTTTTCCTTGTAATATAAGTCCTGTTGACAACAAACACTCTCAGCTTTCATTTATTTGAAAATATCTTCTTTTCACTTTCATTGTAAAAGGATATCTTTATTGGCTATAAACTTCTAGGTTGGCAGTTTTATTCTTTCAGCAGTTTAATAATGCATTCCATGTTTTCTGGCTCTCATAGTTTCTGATGAAAAATCAGCCCTTACTCTTCTTATTTTTGCTCCCAGAATATGTGGTCCATTTTCTCTGGTTACTTTTAAGATTTCCACTTTACACTTGTTCTTCAGTAGTTTGACCAGGATATACCTAGATGTGGTTTTCATTGTATTTATTCTGCATGGGGTTGGCTGAGCTTCCTGAATTTGTGATTTGGTATCGTTTTTTTTTTTTTTTTCATGTTTTCAAAAGTCTTAGACATTATAACATCAAGTATTGCCTTTACTCAATCTCTTTATTTCTTCTGGGACTCCAATTATACTTCAGTTACACTTCCAATGTGCCCTAATTTCTTCTCATGGACTTTTTTTGTTTTTCTTTCCTGTCTATTTCTGTGCTTCAATTTAAATATTTTCTATTCATGTGATTTCTGGGTCCCTAAATCTGTATTTTGTAGTGACTAATCTGTAATGAACACAAAGATGCAGTTACCAGCTTCTCCTTCAAGCAATAACTTGCCCCACATCTCAACAGACAGTCTACCATCAGCACCTTCAGGTTTGACTCAGTTGCAAAGAGCTGCCCTGCCTTCCCAAGAGAACACCCTTCCTGGAGCAGCCTATAATCAATGACTGATGGTGGAGGTATAATGGCCCAGCCATTCTGGCCCAAAGTAGGACAACTCTGATAGGCCATATGTGCCTAGACTTCCTTATTGGTATGAGAAATGTTTTTCTGGGCCTGTGTGGCAAATTGCTTTTTCACCATTTCCAATCCTAGTTCTCCCCCGCCATTCCATATGTGTGGATCCCTAACAAATACTCTGTGTACCAAACACCATCTCAACATCTCCTTTGTGAGAAATCAATCTATGACCAGTGACATGGGGAGTGTTCAGAGAAAGCAGACTATGATGATATTTTGGAGATGGATTACTTACTGCCAACCTGGCAATGAGGATTAGATTCTTGGTAGTAGATGGAACACGGGAAGCCCTGGGAACAATAAAACAGTTCAATTATTAAAAACCACTGGTAGTGAATCAGGATGGCATAGTCGGTAGTAGAGAATACACTAGTTGGTGTGACTTATTGAGTGTTTGAAAAGTACAGAGTGAATAATAATTATACAGACAATGATTTTGGATGGATATCACTAAGCATTACCACTCTGGAAAAGACAATGAAAAATTACAGGCAATTAACAAACTATTGAAAGCCAAGTATAAAAGCTTAGAGGACCTTCCTAGCAAGTTAGAAAGAGGCTCTCATCTTTTGCAATGGGAGAGCAGAGCTGAGACTAGTTCTAGGACCTAATAGACTGGGAGAATACCATAGAAGGTTAAACATGCAATTGAAATGTTCTCTCTTTTTGGGTCAGGGCTCTGTTTGGGGAAAAAATGGGATTCTGTTGCAGTTGGATATTTGGTAAATTTTATTGAACATCTTAACCACCGCAGATCTCTTTTAATCCCTTGACTCTGCTGAAGTGGCTCACTTTTTCCTATTAAGAGCTAGTACTCTCAATTTTCTTGAAGACAGTACAGAGGCCTCTCATCTGCACGGCAACATGTGCCCTTGTCAGGATATGTCCATCACTCACCTACCAGACACTAACCTATAACTCAGGTTAAATCACAGCATAACCCAGCCAAGTTCATACTGAATTTGATAAGGGAGGAAAAGGGATTACATCTCAAAAGAGTTGAACACTTGGCCAGAATATATTCTAAGGAACAAGAAAAGTATATGTGTAAATAGATTCCAAATATTCTTGAACAAAGGAAGAAAACCTAAGTTTGGATAGGGGAGAGTTTATTGATTTGGGAGTGCTCAATTGAGTATGTTTTAGCACCGTGGTTAAGACCTCAGAAGATGGTCCAAACTAGCTACTGTAATGGCCCATAGAACATGAATAGAGAGAGATGATTCTGTTGAGCAAAGATGAAATGCTAGAATTCTTATGGAAGACAGTGGAGGAAGAGATCAAAAGGCTCAAGGAAGTAGGCATGCTGGACCATATATACAATGTAAGACCAAAAGACTCAATAGATTATGTTCCATAGGAAGGCTCTACTTAAGCTATTACACTTACCCTATTCACCAAGGCCATAAACAATGTGCTGGTGAGAGGAACATCAACATTTACTAAAACACTCGGTAATGAGTGGCTATGGTGAGGTCAAAGCTGAAGGTGAGAGAAGCTGTTACATGACTAGGCTTACTGCTAACAATAGAGATGATACAACCCTGAAAAATAGAGAACACTTGGTGGTACCCAACTGCCAAGAACCAAGTGGATGCAATATTCATGAATCACAGGCTCAGGATGTCATCCAAGGAAAACTGACCCACAGAGAGAGTTAATATGAGGTGGTATCACAAAGGCCAGCCAGTAAGGATACTACTCAGCTTTTACCATCACAGGAAATCAAGGATAAATCACCAGGAAACTAAGAGCACTTGTCCCAGTTAAAAACTCACATCCCTTGCCCAGTTTCCAGATGTGAGCCAGTTTTCAGACCAGAAATCCATGTACTAGAGAGGGGGCTGGGATTTCCAGCAAGCATACTGGGCAAATTTTTATAGACTGTATTCAATGATCAAAATTCCTAGATCTGTATACCTAAAAATAGTGCATTTTACTGTATATAAATTATATCACAATGAAACAGAAAAACCCATTAATTCAAATTATGCCTACTCCCACTACCATTCTTTTTAAAATCCTCCAGTGGCTACACATTACTTTTAATCTACTCAATTGCATTCTCTGGACTCTTCCTTAGTTCTTTTAGCTAATCTTGTAGCATTCTTTCCCTGTGCTCTGGGTTCCTGTCACTCTGACTCTTTGAATAACTTGGCCTTCATCACAGACTTTATGTACTTGCTAATTAATTCCTAAACGTCTAAAACATTTCAAATTAAACATCACATACTTTAAAGAAGTCTTTCCTAAGCTCCAAAATCTGGGTCGGTTTCTTTGCCAAAAGGTTTCAGTGAATCATACATCTTTCACACAGAGCACTTACAGTACAGTACAGTACAGTAGTCCTCCCTTATCCAAAGCTTTGCTCTCCTCAGTTTCAGTTACCCATGGTCAAAGGTGGTCTGAAAATATTAAATGGAAAATTTCAGAAGTAAACAGTTCATAAATTTTCAACTGCGTGCCATTCTGAGTAGCGTGATGAAATCTTGTGCTGTCCTGATCTGTCCCATCCAGATAGTGAATCATTCCTTTGTCCAGTCTATCCACGCTCTATATGCTACCCACCCATTAGCCATTTAGTAGTTCTCTCCGTTTCAGATTGTGGTATCACAGTGCTTGTGTTCAAGTAACCCTTACTTTACTTAATAATGGCCACAAAGCACAAGAGTAGTGATGCTGGCAGTTCAAATATGCCAAAGAGAAGTTATTGTTGTTAATCTCTACTGTGGCTAATTTATAAATAAAACTTTATCATAGGTGTGTATGTATAGCAAATAACGGTATACATAGGGTTCAGTACTACCCAGGTTTCAGGCATCCACTGGGGGTCTTGGCACACATCCCCCAAGGATAAGGAGGTACTACTATATGTACTTAAATATTTCAGTGTAATTATAAGATTGATGCTTTTCTCCCCGCAGTAATCTATAAAATTATTTAGAGCAGAAGCCCATTTGCTTTTTCACACACTTGTGTCTCCAGGACTTGGCACAATGTCTGGTACATACCATATGTTGAATAATATATTTCAAATTATAGAATAAATGAATAAATATATATTTTTTCATATGATTTTCTATCTTAAAAGGTTTGTGGTTTATCCCTTTATGTGTATTCCCATGAGTGTTTTAATGTTGAGTATCAAATTTACTGGTTACTCCTATATCGCATTTTAAAGTCAGTAAAAATGATTTTTTAAACTAAATTCATTTACGATAATCACAAATACCGTTTTGCACTGATTCCACAGGAATCATAGGGTCAAATTAAATGTTAAGTTGATATCCAATCTAATCCGAGCCTTAAAACACTACCCAATGTAAACTATAAGTAATTATCATTTAAAATATTCACTAAATCCAACCACTTTAAATGTAGAATAATTGACATTTTAAAATTTTTATGGAGTTAGCTATGATCAACCTAGGTACAGTTCTAGGAAATAATTGGCTTACATAAACATGAAACACTAGTAAATAGCATTTTCTGCAACCATTCACCATTGTTTATGTTTTCAGACCCTTCACTTGGTTTGGTAGATTTTTCATCTTATGTGTTTCTCAGAGCATAAAATCTAAATGGTTCAAATGGCCATCTGCTACATTCCATGAAATTTTTTATGTCCATTGTTATCTCTACACCTGCACATCTGGTTGTGTTTCTATTGTTACAAATAAAATATTCAAATTTTCTTTTCATGTGGACTTTAAATAATACTTACCAAGTAAGCAAAGCAATTGATGAAAGACAAAATGAAAATAAATATCACAGTGAGTTAATGATTGGTTACCAAAATTTGAGACTAGCAATCCGGCTTTAACTTACTATGTTACTCACGAGTATGTAATCACTAATATGTCAGACTAGTGATAGGTGATATAAAATTAATGTTCAAAGTGGTGAGCTAAAGAAAACTTCCTTTAAGAGTCTTAAATGTGGTTAAATTCGCTTCTTTCTTGATGGCTATCAAATAAATCAAGTTGTATATATGATATATATATATATATATATATATATATATACACACACACACACACACACACACATATAAGCCTCAAGGGGAAAAAAAGACAATATATAAGTGATAATTTCTGTTATTATCCCCTAGGTATCCTCTCACTGTCTGAGGTCCTGTGCTCACAGCTTGATAGAGAAATAAATTCTAGATGTAAACTGAGAAAGAATAAATCTTTTCCTTAGATGTTGAATATAAAAATTCCATTAAACAGATGACTATTACCCTAAAGAAATAAATAGGCATGTCTGACACATGGCAAGCCCATTAACTCAATGTTTATTTAGAAAGAAAATTAAATTATATGGCAATATGTTACAAGCACATGTCGATCTCTGGATCAACAGTTAACATATCAAGTCTTTTATTTTTTTTTCATGAATACTATTTAGTGCATTTCAAATTGTTGCCTTGAACTGGTAGATCCAATTATTTGTGATAGAATGATGAATTCATATTATTTGAGATAATTACTTTCTCATGGCAAGATGTCAGAGTAATTAAGTTTCCATACCCACATTACCACCAAGCTATGTTACACAACATTCAAATACATTTAAGAAGGCCAAAGGACTGATTCTGGCAAACTTCCACCTACATCCTTTATCTCAGAGAGCTAGATTTTAACTTCATGATTAAAGGAAACTTTGCTTTCTTTTAAATTTTGCTTTCTCTCTCACCTCTGTATCCGGTTGTTGTGCATAGTGACTAGCATAATAAAGTTTCAATAATTACTTGTTAAATTAATCATTAAAAGTGAGCAACGAGTAACATAACCAAAAGAGTGATTGAATGAGGACTTAATCACTGATAGAAGAAAGGCAAAAACTGCATCATGAAGAAGGGTTATGAAATCTGTTCAGAAATCCTCTACTTAAAATCCCTTAGGCAGAACAGGGATTTAAAGTAAAAGTGTCAAGGAAAAATTATCTCATAGGACTCATCCTGAATCAAAAGGAAGATGCTGGATTGTTTATTGAACCTAGGATTGAGGGTCTAGCTATTTGATTTGATAATTAAAGGACCTGAAATGGAGAAATTTGGAGGTATTTAGGTTACAGTGTCTTGGATTAATCTATCACTCATTTTTTATTATTCTACCTGTCCATGTCATCTTTCCAGGTAGTCATATATATAAAAATATTTGAAGAAAGAAAACAAAATGATATGATGTTTATTTCTGGGAAGTGAGATTATGGTTATAATTTTTTTCATTATATTATTGAGTGTTTTCCAAAGTATATAAAATTAAAGTGCATTGCTTTATAATCATAAAAAGTGCTCATTATTTTCAGAGATAAAAGAAATCAATAACTGTTACAATTAGAAAACCAGATTATTTTTATGATGTAGACAAAAGTAGGCATACGCTGTGGGGATAAACAACCCCCAGGAATAGCTGGCAAAAGAATGATCAGAATCCCACAAAATGAGACTAAAAAGTCACATTATATTTTGTTATTATTTATGAATCAGCAGTGACATTTTTCAAGCCAAAAACACAAATATGTTCTAAGGTAAGTAGACTGCATAAAAAAAGAGAGTGAGATATGAACAACAGGACCAGTTATATGCATACACAGTTCATGGGCAGGGTTTGGTATAGAGATATAAGTTTAGAATAAGTCTTATTTAACCACTATTTCACTGGTTGAAACATTTCAACCTGTGTTCATGACTCACATACAGAGGAGTAGGTTAGCTGAGTATGTCTGGTTCAGGGTGGCTTACAAAGTTACAACAGAGCTATTGTCTGGGGCTACATTTTCTGAAGACTTGGCTTGGGCTGAAGAATCCACTCCATCTCTCTCACCTGGATGTTGGCAGTAGGCCTCAGTTACTCATCATGTGAGCTTTCCATAGGGTTGATAGCAACACGGCAACTGATTCCCATAGTGCTGGAGATCTAAGACAAAGAGAGAGTGCATGCAACAGAAACAGATACCACAGTGTCTTTTATAACCTTATCTTGGAAGTGACACACCATCACTTCTGCAAAATCCTACTGGTCACACAGACTCACCCTGATACATGTGGGAAGGGATCATGCAAGGTCTGAAATACCAGAGGTAGGGATCACTGGGACTATCTTGGAGGCTGGCTACCTCACTGCTTAAGTGTTTGCACCCTCTGTCCCTGCTTATGTTAAAAACCAGATGCAACTTAAAATGCTAAGTGTGTCTTATCTTATGATTTTGTAGGACTGATATGATTCATTTCATGATGAGAAGTTTTGGATGTACGGTCACTTGGTATCCCATGGTCAGCCATGCTCTCTCTGTCAGGAACAAGTAGCATGTCAGGAGTTGTTTTTCAAAAGCATTGAATTTTCTGCAGCAGATGTAACAGACTTGCTTCAGAACCCCAGTGTTCTGGGTTATGATTCTCCCATGAATCTTGTCTCATAGTCCATATAATATCTTTTCTCACCACCGATAACACCAAAAGCAAAGGGTCTGCCAGATTCAATGGTCCAAGGGGCAGAGCTACTTGCATCACAACCTGGACCTGTAACTGAGCAAATTCCTGCCCTAAGCAACAGGCAAAGCTGTTATCCCTGTGTAACACCATTATATGGGCCACAGCATTTTTCCTAGATGTGTTATGTACTGTCTCCAGAACTCACAGAGGCCCACCCAGAATTCACCTTCCTTCTATGTGGTAAGAGACATAAAATGCAATAATTTGTCTTTTAATTTGGAGATGTCCTAGCATGCCCCTGACAACTTGTCCCCTAAATATTTTATGGCTATGACCTCTTCCACCATTATATTTTGGGGGGAGAGGTAGATAACTTGTCTCTTTAGTTCACAGGCTTCCAGATTGAAATAAATACATTTGGATGCTACAATTAAAGAGCAAAACCTGGGGAGCTACATCTGCACCTCAACCTGAGGAGATTCTAGACTTGGATCTGATTCTGTGAGGGGATGGAACTTTTGTATACTATGAGAGTAGATACATTGATTTTGCATGTGAGGAAGAACATGAGTCATCTTTGGGAGCCTGAGGGCAGACTATAGTGGTCAGGCTCCAACATGGCCCTCAATGATCCTTACTTCTTGCTTTTAATCCCTTTGTGTAGTCCCTTGTTACATTAAATAGGGTTGACCTATGTAACCACTAGGATATTGTATAAATGATGGAGTGTGACTTCTTAGGCTAGGTCATGAAAGACTCTGGTGTCTTCAACTTGCCCTCTTGAATCTGAGACTCCTCACAGCCAAAGAGGAGCTAAGGCCTTATGACAACAGCCACATGAGTGACCCATCTTGATAATATATATCCTTCAGCCCCAGCCTTCAGATGACAGTAGTTCTGGCTGACATCCCATCTGCAACTTTTCGAGAGACCCTGAGCCATAACTATGTGACTAAGGCACTCCTGAATTCCTGATCCACAGAAACTTAAAAATAAATATTTGTTGTTTAAAGTTGCTAAGTTCATGAAACATCAGTAGTCAACTAACAGAACCACCTAAACCTAGCCTGGAAAGAAAATCAGTGGACTTTACATTCAGAGGAATCATCTGTCATGTTTGGCAGCACATCTAATTTAGAGATCTAGAGTTCAGCAAAACTCACTATACGTCAATATATATTGATCAAAGACTCTCTCAGTAGGTTTATAAGTTATCTGATCTACTGCAATTATGACGTTAATTAAATCAGAACTAGAGCTGGAGTCATTTTTTTGAGAGATTTTTCCCCCCATGAAATAGAGATAGACAATAAATTTCCTTTTTACACATCAGAATTTCTAGGGACTAGTCACAAATAACAAGTTGCACTTCAAAGTTTCTCTTTTTCAAGACAGAGAAAAGGAAAGCCAACTCTCAAAACAGATGGATGGGAATCATATGGTATGCTTCAGACTACAAGGCAAAAAATTTTAACCATATTAATGATGAATGTCTATATATGTTTATACTAGCCATGCCATGTATGCTACTGAGATACTATAACTTTTTGCCCAGAATTCTCAGACAGAAAGTAGTTTGGAGACAGATAATTATGCAGATTCCCCCATACTGGAGGGAATACTGCTACAAGCTGGGATTGAGAGTCACTAGGTCTTATAATTTTTATGTAGACAGATATCTGAAGGCAAGCTCAAAATCTACAAAGTTTCTTTGAAGGTTAATTCTGCCCAAAGTCCTTAGATTTTTATTTTCCTGCCTTACAGAATGATACAGACCTTACCAAAATGACTTTTTTGTTTGCTTATTTGAAGACAAAAGAAGTAATACAATTAAAATTCAATTTAAAGCATCTTGGGAAGGATTAGGGATTTTTAAATAAGCTTTTTATAACCAAGCCCAGTTTTTTGCTTTTGTATGTACATCTAAAAGGTCAAGTTTTCTCTTCTCTTCCTCATTTTCAGTCGAAGCAACAAAGCCTGAGAAAAGATCATATATTGCCCAAATCCTATACATTCCAAGGTGATGAGCTAGCCCACCTATGTGGGGCAAGCGCATCCATTACTAGCTCACACTGAGGGTTTTAGAAGGCTGTTGTTAAAAGAGAGGAATTTCTTTGGAGAAGGTTATTGGTTGAACTGCAATCTTTTGCATTTCTCAAACATGGGGGAGTGAAGAGGGACACTCTTCTCAATTTAAGTTTGTACAAAAATGGGATTCAAGATAATCACTTAGGTAGCTTGTCATGTGTCCTCTAAAACATTTTGAGTTTGCACCAGGCCTGAGAAATATAAAGGCTAAAAGTTGCAGGCTTGGTGGAAGAGTGAAGAGGAAGGGCTTTGCTGGGAGCCAGACATTCTTCCTTCCACTGATGGAAGGTGTCTATTTCCCTACTATACTCTGCATAACTCCAACCACAAGCAATTTATGCCTTCCATAAGGGGACCTCAGCAATAAGATGCTGGTTTTAGATCATTATACTCATTAGTGTGTGGGAGTTGGAGGAGAGGAAGGATTAAATGGTCAGCCAGAGAAGAGGCATTGATCTGCCAAGGAAGCTGCAAGCAGAGGCATCTAGAGGGACTTCCTCTGAGGAAACCACGAAAACTGAAAATAAACAGGTCAACACTGACTTTCTGCCATACCTAGAGGACATCTGAGGAAGATTATTTTGTGCTAATTAATTAAAACTTTTCCTTCATTTACCTCTTCTCTGTATTCTCAATTCCAACCCTGGAAATGTAAGATACTGCCTAGGAAGGGAGAGGGAGTAGGAGATAACTAAGAAGAATAATTGCAAAGTCAACCACAGCTCCCTTCCCCACTGAAGCCTTCACAGCCCAAAGGAATCTCAAACTGGCAGAGGGGGAAAAGCTTCAGCGTTAAAAGATGTTGAGTGTTGAGATGACTAAGTTGTTCTGGATATTTCCATTTTATTATCTAAGAGTGAAAAAAAACTCACAGGATTGCCTTTATAACCAAATGTCAGGGATGAAATAGTGCTCTGAGTAGATCTGAAGATGTATGAAGAAGAGTGGGGAAAATAAAGTTATTTTCTGATTCTACTGTATTGAGCATTCTTATTACACAGGAAAAAAAGTCTTAGGCAGTACTAGGTGTGGGGGATCAGAACTGCCCACCTCAAAATATGTCTAGGTACCTTGATTATTTTCTCTGAAATAAACTTTGACCTTCTTCCCCACTAACTGCCTAAAAGGATTTAAGATAGAAGCCCTGTCCCCAGGACAAGCCATCACCATAGATGACTCTGGGTATCGATAGATAGACCAGGAGAGTACTTGCTGAGCCCATTCTTATCAAAGTTCTGTTTACCAAACATTTGCATTTGTAGGGGGAATCTCCATTTGTAAAGGTGTCTCCCTCTCTGTACTAAGAAGAATGGGGAGATGACCTCATCTCTAGAAACTTAATGAGGGAGGTGAGGCTGCAGAATAAACTTACTGTGCTTCTCTGGTAATCACCTTTAACTGACCCACCCCCAACATCCTCCATTGTCTTTCTATTTAAGAGGTGAACCTTTGCCATTTTGTTGAGAAACTCAGTTTCCCTGGTCTCTCCTATGTATACATGTTGTAAAGCTTTGTTTGATTTTCTCCTGCTATTCAGTCTCATGCCAATTTAATTTGTAGCCCAGCCAGAAAGGACCCAGAGTGGGTAGAGGATAGCCTTCCTCCCCTTCACAGGCACATAGTAAGTGCTCAAGAACAGCTCTTGTTATCTGTTATTAGTCCTACCTCGTGTCCTGTGGATATGCAATATCAACACGTAAAAACAAACAAAATCTACATTCGTTTTTTTGCCAAGGGTGACATAGATATTGGCATAAAAATGACTATGGCAAAGTGTGGATGTTTCACACACACTAAATTGCATCTGTCTTGTTTAAATGTATTTTTGTGCTGAAAGAAAAGTGAATTTTTTTGGTTTGGATTTATTTCATAAAGTGAGCATTAACTTTCTCATGGAGGTGAAAAAGATACAATTCATTGTAAAAGTTGTGGTTTAGACATTTTGTTTATTTACTGTAAATACAATGCAACAGAAGGTAGTATACACAAAAGTTTGTAGATACTGAGGAGCCTGACTCCCAGTCAAAATCCTGTGTGTGATCTTTCAGGCCTGACGCTCAGCAATTACATGGCATCGCCTGCCAGGTCTCCTGGGGGAAAGCTACTGTCCACACACTGAATTTGGCACATAGCCCGTGCATTACAGTGTCTGGAGGGAGTTTCAGTCAAGGACTCAGGTCCTCTGGGACCAGCCAAGCTCATAAATATATTTGCATTTCTAGCCTAGGCACCTTCACTCTGAGGCCTCCTTAACAGGGGGCCTCTAGTGCTAGCCCTTGCCCCTATCCAGCCTCTGGTTCCTCAGGTCCATTAAAAGACAGGCGTCTTTGTTCAGTGCCCCTCAGCAGTGAGAAGATTTTCCCCGCCTATGCTGCATGTCACCTCACCCTCATCATTAGCGTTCTGTGGGGGCAAATGGAACACGGGGAGCCCACGCATTTCTTTTTGCCTCTTGCTTACACAGTCCCAGTAAATGAGTAGAGTCTTGATTGTTATTTTCAGTTTAGCTCATTGTCCTGGTTGACCACCTCCACACCCTGCAAGCTTAACATATGTGTAGCTTTCACCAGATTCTCAAAGGAGATTGTTTCCCCAAAACGCTAAAGTATCTTGCTCAGTGAGTCTCAATCCATCTATGAGCTTAGCTTTGTAACTAAGAATAAGAATGATTTTGACTAAGTCTCTCTCAACCATAATGCAATGTTTTTCAAGATGCTCTTTCAAAAAGTCAAGGAAGCCACTGACATAATGAAACATGTTAAGAATAAATAATAAAAATTATGTTTTATATGGGAGTGAATATGTACAAAGCTCAGCAGTCTGAGCATTACATTTTTTATCTCACTTAAGCGATAAAACAGACCTACGAGGTAAGTGCTATTATTATTCCAATTGTATAAATTTAAAAAAAAAATACAACTAAAGCAAAGAGTTATTAAGGAATTTTAACAATATTATGCAACCAGTAAGATGTGTGACTCCAAAGTCTGCTTTCTTAACCACACTATTATCTCCTATAGAGGGTGGAAATAAAACTCTCCCCATTCTTAGACTCTTAGGACATTTTCCATGTTATAAGACCTATCTCAGTGGGATATAACATTTGTCTTATAATTAATTTACTTTAGCAGACAGAGCATAATAAAACCTTATCTAGCTCCAAGTATTTCTTACAGCTTTTCTTTCCTTAATTATCACTCACTCAACTGCCTTGGATCCCATAAGCTTTTACCTACTTTTCTTGCACATCTAATCATCAGCTTCAACATCCCTTTACATTTTTGTTAGGCCTGTCACATTCTCTAGGGAAATGGGTCACTTTTCTTGCTCATTAAATCTGGTGATTTGTTTTTCTGATATCAAGTAATCTTGTATACCCTACAAGATATAAATTACCTTGAAAATCACTGAGTGCCATATTTCCATTCCCATATCCTGCTATAGCCACATGGTAATCTTGAAAGTCACCAACAAATTGATGTATATCATGAATCATCACTTTTGAAGTGACCTATTTTGTGCTATATTTCATTATATTCCCTGTTCCCAATAATTTTTAAAATTGTAAAAATATTAGACATATGACTGCAAATATATATCACCAACAACTGCAAAAAAGAAGATGTATCTTTGTTTAATATATAAAGCCTGGGCTTTGGAGTCAGACAGACAATGGTGTTAATCCTAACTCCAGCCCTGAAAAGCTGCATGATTTTGGAAAATTTATTATTATTATTTCTCTCAGTCTCAGTCTCTTCACTGTGAAAGGAGGATTACTCTCACTTTGAAGTTATTTTGAAAAAATCTAGACAATTTATCAAAAATGCCTGGCCCACTGCTTAATTTTTGACAACTAGGCTTGTATTAAGAGCTTTATATCTTTTATTTTATTTGATTTAATGCTCACAAGAACATTATGAGGTAGATGTTTTGGGAGGGGGTATGTTCCACATCTTTTCACTTTCTGAAGGAAAGCATATACATAGTCTATTTTTGATGTTTTCATTGAGAACTATACTATGGACTGAATTGTGTGCTCCTCAAAATTCCTACGTTAAAGCCCTAACTCCCAATATGACTTTATTTGGAGATGGGGCTTTTGGGCGTTAACTAACGTTAGATGTTAGGTCATGAGGGTGGGGCCCTTATGTTGGGATTAGTGGATTTATAAAAAGAGAAAGAAAGATTGCTCTTTCTCTCTGCCATTGAGGACACAGTGAGAAGGTGGCTGTCTGCAAATCAGAAAGAAGGCCTGTTACCACCCAAATTGGGGGGGGCTCATCTGCCCACTGCAAGATGTGCCAATAGTCAAGAGGCAAGGAGGTAGAACAGACAGGGTTTTTTAAATTACAGCTTGCTAGCAAGAGGGAAGATGGCCAACTAATGTCTGAAAGAACCATCTTTGGGGGGCACAAAGTCTTATAGCAGTTATATAGGCCAGTGAGTTATAGGAGAGGGGGTTAGGAATGTTGACCCTTGGGTGTTATAGACTGGGTGTTGCCAAACCAGATCTTTCAGTTTTCATTGATGATGGCTATCAGCATAGAATCTCTGTTCAGGGGTCATCACATTCCTAAGGAACTCAAGAGAACAATGTTATCATCTTATCACAGCTGGGAGGTACCTGTACAAGCGGTCGTAAAATCTACAGAGCAGTTAGATCTCCTGGAGGGTGCAAATCCAGCTGGGTTAGTTAGTCAGAGGTCATTCAAAGTTACAATAGGGTTTCTTTTCTATACTATGGCTTCCCTTATGTCAACTTGGTCTTGAGCTGGTATCAGGCCTTCACCAGTCACCAGTCTACTGGCACCTTGATATTGGACTTCCAGATCTTGATCTTAGCCTCCAGAACTGTGAGAAATAAATGTCTATTGTTTAAGCCTCAAGTCTATGGTATTTGGTTATAGCAACCCAAGTAGACTAACACAAACTGAGATGCAATATCTCATATATCATTATCATTTACAATAATAATCACTATCTGATTGCATAAGTGTATTCCAGCAATTGAATTTTACTTATCAAATTCTATATATTTTTCAACACCTCCATCAAATAACCATTTCCTTTTTCTCTCATGCATTGTTCTTTCCTAATAACAACATCTAAAAATAATCCCCTTACTCTTTCCTCTTTTCTCAAAGGAGACATTGCATCCTTGAGGACTGGGACTATCTCTTTTCTTTTAATCTTGTGTAATCTATGGCAGAAGATTGCTAAATACTTAATTGAACTAATATACTAAAATATATTCCATATACTTTATACTATTTGATTGTATTGATAAGGAGAAACATATGTTGTTTATTTGTTTTACTTGAAAAGAATCTCAAAAACAAAACACTTTAGTATTAGCCCATTTATATATATATATATATAGAGAGAGAGAGAGAAGTGTATATATATATATATCCATTTCTATATATATCTATATAAATATAGATATATGCAGAAATATCATATGGATACTCTAAAATGTCAAAGATAGCACCCTGAACATAAGATTGTGGATGACTTTTTCTCATAAATATTTATGTATATGTTTATTTTTCCAAAATCTACTACTTTTAATTTTATAATAAACATAACTGTTGAAAATCAGATTTTTTTTTGAAAAATGTTAATAGTCGTTATTTTAATGAAGCTATGAAAGAACAATTAGACTCAGAATTTCAATCCCATGAAGTGATAATCCAGATTACATGCCAGATCAACTGCAAAATTCAGTAACACTTTCTGATTCACATTTATTTAATCCTTTTTATCAAATTGGGTGGATATAAAAACTGAAGGAAGCACATTGAAGAGATTTAAAGCACTTTGAGTATTTATCCACCAATAAAATTGTAATTAATCTCTTATCGTTTTCTACTTTTTGGAAAATAAGGGAGAGAGAAGTGATTTTTGTATCTAGGCCACGCTTTAGGTTAGAAGGGGCAAAAGCACATCTGTTATTTGAGAATTATTTCTAGAGAGTACAGTTTGAAGTCAATATCACTAGATATTAATTTAAATTATTTAGTCCTTTTAAAATGTATTCTTTATAGGTATGTAATTCTGAAAACCAATAATGCAAAATGTAGGCAATTAATTTAAAATAAAAATAAGGCATTTTAAAAGAAATTCAATAATTAGTATACATATTCTATTTTCACTATACAATATGACTTTAAAGACTGTATAAATAAATAAAAATGCTAAAGCATTTACCACACCCTTTGAGAATAATTTAAATCATTAATTCAATTTAGAGATACAGTAGGTATTTTGGATAAGTGTACAGAATCTAATACAGGTCTATCTAACAATAAATATGAAGTCAAGCACTTATTGACTACATGGCACTGAACAAATTCTATTGCTCAATTTTTTTTGTTTTTGTCTGTTTGCTTGTTTTATTGAACAAGTTATTTAATTTTTCTCTCACTTTGTTTCCTCATTTGTGATGTGGAGATGATAATGAAACTTATCTCATGGGTTAGCTTAGATGACTAATGAATTTGAATGTGAAAGCAGTTAGAATAGTTGCTGGCATATGATATGACCTATATGCATATCAGCTGTCTTTATTATTATCAATCTATCACTGTTTAACAAAATCTGGGGTTAAAAATCTTACCTTTCTCCATTTTTGTTATTTCTATGCGTGATTCTGAATCTTTATGCTAATCATGCCAGAAATGTCCTGTTCTGGTCATTTTCTTTGATGCTTTGCTCTGAATTAGTGTCAGTGTATGATTCACACATGTGCAACTGGATTAAGGTTTATGATACACTTAGCTTGTCAACCTCATTTGAATGTTATCAATTCCTCTGTTTTTAAATATTGACATTTGAAACTGGATGTTTGGTCAAAATTATCTCTACTTTTATATTTCTGTGACTGGTTCTAAATGAACTACAGCCTTAAAGAAAATAATGAAAGCTCAACATCTCATTTCATGATGATTCTCTTCATTCTTCTTCAATGTGGTAAGGAATCTTCTTCACTGTGGTAAGTTTTCTCTTATAACATTTTCCAGTACTTCTCTCTCTCCTTACTGATGTGCAATTTATTCAGCTATTCTGCTTTAACAAAGCATTGTGTAGCATTGAATAATTTTGGATAGCAGGACAGAGGCACCATAAATGGATCCATAATACACACAAACATATCCAGCCTTGAAGCTTACTCTTCTCTGAACATGAAATTCACTTTTCCATGTTGTTCTTCTGGGATGTACTGACCCTTCATACATTCCTTGCTGACTGTTCCCAACAAACACTACTCATTTTGTAAGATCACGTGATGCTTCAACTTCTCTGATGAAGACTATTTCTCTAGACATTTTAGTTGTCTTTTTTAATCTCTGCACTCAAGGTTTTTGGTCCATGACCTTATTTGAACATGTGAATATTTTGTATAATTACAATTATAACTAAATATATTTCAACTGTTCAGTCTCACCCAAGTACAGGCATTGAATTAAACACATGTTCTTATAGTTTACAGGCTGAGTGTCAGAGAATTCTGCAATAGTTTACTAGTTTTCTGGAGGTTTGGTTGGAAAGATGGAACACAGGAGTTTGGCTAGACTTGCATTACTTTTGCAATTGCTTTTTGCTCATTCTATAGAGTAAGAGTTGGCTTGACTCATCTACAAGCCTGATGCTTGTTTGAATGGTGCACAGGTGTTAGCTCAACTTCTACAAGGCCTCTTGACTCTGACCCCAGACTACTTAGCCATCATCTCTCCCTCAGGATTCCTCATCTTCAGCCTCCCCCAGTTACTTCCTCTCCATTTTCTCCCCTCTCTTTTAGCTCAGATGATGCATGTCTATTTTCCAGGGAGTCTGAAGCAGTATTATAATTTCTCCTCTCTATGCATTCTTTGTCATAGCCCTGATTTACTTAGGCATTCCTTTACTGTACTGAAGAACCAATTCTGGAAGTAAAATACAAACAAATTAAAACTAACTATTGCCCTTATTCTTTTTAGGATACTCTATCAAAATGTTAATTTTTCTCAATGAATAATGAATAACTATGAATAATCGGAGAAGAGCCAAATAGATTAAAAATGAGAAAGAAAAGTTCAATGACTAATACTACAAAATGTTACTTGCTATGCAATCATTTATGTATCTATCATCATGCCTATACTGTGAACTTCTTCTGGTCAGAAACTGTATCATATTCACATTGCACAACTAGCACAATGCCTGGCTGGCTCAGAGAAGACACAAGAACACCTGCATTCAATAAAGTTCATCTGCATTTCTCTAATTTTATGCAAATATGTATTCATTCTTTGAACTTTAAAACATTTTTAAAATCTTTTCAAAAATAAAACAGAGATGAAATGTATATGTAATAGCTTACCTTGTAGCTTTATAATTCAAAGACAAGAGACATTTTCATCAAATTCTATAATAAATGACGCTCAGTAGAAAAGCTGTTGCATGCTGTCCTCTCCTGTATTTTCGGGCAGCCAAAAGCTTTAATTAGTGGAACATTTTGGCAGCTGTTCTCTTCTGTGATGCTTTTCTTTGTGATGTGTGATTGTCTTGTCCTCTCATGCTTAGCTGACAGTGAAACGGTCATTGTGTTCACAGGCACAGAACTCACACTTCTCCCACTTAGGATTTCCTCTGCCCATAATTGACTCATCATTTGTCTTCCTTCTTGTTCTTTTTCTCTCTCTCTCTGTCTCTGCCTCCCTTTTTCTCTCTGTCTCTCTATCATCCATCTATCTATCTGTCTACACACACACATATACATACATACACATATCCTATTGGTTCTGTTTGTCTAGAGAACCCTAATATGGGATAAAATGATTCTTGTGATGTAGAAAAACAATTACATTTAAACAATGTTATGAATTTTGATTGGTCTCTCAACAAATCTGGAATCATAGGATCTTGGAATGGAAGAGGAACTTTGAGCTAATTTAGTCAAAATCTCCAGCTGTACATTGTTATAAAGTATAATAAGGGCCAATGATTCACATGTATTATGAATAAACTTCACGACCAAGATAATATTATCCAATTTTATTTATGAGGCTTAGAGAAGAAACCAACTTCTCCAAGATGACCTGGGTGTTGCTGGCTCAGCCAGTATTTGAATTCAGTACTATTTGGATCCAAAGTCCATTGTCTTTCTATAAGGTTAGATGGCCTTTCTTTAACTCAACTCTTAAATGCTCGGACATTTGGGGGGATTCAGCGGCCATTCAACGGCAACTGTATATATTTGTTAACATCTTTGTTAGAAAGGTCTTCCATATTTCAAGTGGGGTCTTACACGTGTTTTGCCCTCTATAGCTACATTTTCACATGTCAGCTCTTCAAACACTCAAAACTACATACGTGACCCAAAGTAGTCCCTTTTTTTTTCACGTTTTGTTATAAGAAACAACGTCCAGATTCCTTCCCTCCTGATTGTTTTTACTGATGTTCTCTGGCTGGCTGTCCATTGGTCTGTGGCTTCTTATTTCTGGGACCAGTATTAAGAGGGAAGGCATTGCAACTGGGCTTTGAACAAACTGGGAAAAGATGGTTAGAGGTTCCTACTGTTTGGAAGAAAATGAAGAATAATAAATTAGATCATTGCCACTCAAAAAAAATGTACAGGAGAAAAATACCGTGCTTAGGCATTTACATTTTATTAAAAAGGGGAATCTAATGACTAGAGGATTATGAGGGGAATTTAACATATATGACTACATTATAACAATAATTTAAATAAATAAGATAAATCATGAAGTTATAAAATGTACTTATTTTCCTTTCAAGACAAATTTTTACTTTTTATGTAAGACATTAAAGAAAATAAATATTTATATTATTTCTCTGTTTTTCTTGTAATCAATTTTATTGAGGTAAATATATATACATGATAAATTACATACCGTTTGGTGGAAAGTTTGAGAAATGTATATACTGGTATCACGACCACCTCGAACAAGATAAAAAACAGAAAGTTGCCTCATGCCTCTCTGCAGTCAATCTCACCCAACCCTCTATCCCTGGTAACTGTTAATCTGATTTCTATCGCTATAGATTAGTTCTGGCAGTTCTAAATGCTCATGTACATGGAACCATACAGTATGTACTCTTTTGTGTCTGTCTCTTTTCAGTCAGCATAATGTATGTGAGATTCACTCATGTTGTTGTACACATGAGTAGGTTATCCCTTCTTATCACTCAGTAGTATTCCTTTGTGTAAACTGACTACAGCTTGTTTACCTATTCACCTGATGATGGAATTTGAGTTGATTACAGCATTAGAATATTATAAATTTAATAAATTTATAAATAGATTTTATTACAAATTTATATTTTTCTTTTCTGCACCTCTTGTAGAAATTTTATGGTAGGGACTTTCTTTTATGTGTAGTCTGATACTGTTGGCCTTTTAATTGGAGAATTTAGTCCATTTGTAATGTATTTATTGTTACGATTATATTTTACCTTTGGTTTTGTTCTGCTTTTGTTTGTCAATTGCTGCTTTCTTATTTCTAGTTAATTTTTTTTTCTTTGGTGTTCCATTTTATTCCCCATTTTGGCCTTTTAATCTCTTTCTATCCTATCTATCTATCTATCTATCTATCATCTACATATCTACCTACCTATCTATTGTCTATCCTTTTACCTGATCACTCTAGGTATTACATCATGCATTATTAACTTATTAGAATTCACTTAGAATTAATTGTATACCATTTTATCCTATATCCCACTTCACTTAAGAAATCACACTTCTTATTTCCCACTTTATACTAAAATCTTCACAGTTGTAGTACTTACAAGACTATAATTCCATTTCCCCTCACATTCTTTTTGCTATTACAGTCATATAGTTTATTTGAATATAAGTTGTGAAACTCATTTTATAATGCTGTTATTTTTTGTTTAAAACTTAATTATCGGGGGCCACCCAGTGGCGCAGCGGTTTAGTTCGCGCTTGGCAGCCCGGGGTTCGCGGGTTCGGATCCCGGGCGCCTGCCGACACACTGCCTGTCAGCCATGCCAGTGGTGGCGTCCCATATAAAGTAGAGGAAGATGGGCACAGATGTTAGCCCAGGGCCAGTCTTCCTCAGCAAAATGGGGAGGATTGGCAATGGATGTTAGCTCAGGGCTGGTCTTCCCCACAAAAAAAAATAAACAAATAAAACTTAATTATCTTTTAAGGAAATCCATGAGGAAAAACATCTGGGTTTGATTTAAAAGTAAATTCTATTTATTAACTAATTTTAAAAAGAAATCCAGAAGCACATTTTTCTGAACAAAACAGTGACAAAGTTCAAAAGTGTTTCTTATGCATTTGCTTTAAGATTCAGTTTTTAACTTTGTAAATCACATCTGAGAGATGGTACTTCTAAATTATTGTGTGTGTTTAATTTATTTTTATTCTGGTTTGTTTAGAGGACAACAGAAAAAGATTTTCCAGCATTCTTGTTCACTTGATTACATTTGTATAAAGTTCTGATTGCCAGTTCCTTAGAGAACAAGTGACAAAGCAGAATTCTTTAAAGCGTTAAAGTTCCTTAAACCTAAGGCTAAATCTTGAATACGTTACTGAATGCTTTAATATGCGTATGGCTAGGAGGTTGATAGCTACACATTTATCATGCTTTGTTTTGGGGATTTTATTTTTCATTGCAGATTTATTTGGCAATCTACAGCGAATTTTGTAAACTTACATTGAGTTTATGAATAAAGAACCATCTGAAAAAAACTTTTTAAAAATTTACCCAGTTATGGACCATTCCTGGTGCTTTTCTTCTCTTCCTTAGATCTGATATTTCATTTCTTCAGAATTTCTTGTAATGAAGTACTGCTGGTCACCAATTTTCTTTTTAAAAGTCATTTTATAGGATATTTTTACTGGGTATAGAATTCTAGGTGGCACTTTTTTTTCAGCACTTTAAAAACGTCTTATCATGGTATTCTGGTCTTCACAGTTTCTAATGAGAATTTTATATACTGTTTCTTTTTACTCTGGTTGCTTTCAAGATTTTCTTTTTGTTAATGATTTTAAGCTGTATTAAAAAGATGTACCTATGTGTGGCATTGTTTTTATTTATCTTTTTGGGGGGTTTCTTGAGGTTCTTGGATCCTTAAATATTCATATACAGGTGAGGAATTCTCACTGTCTGTAAGTGAGACATCAGACTTCATTGTGCCACAATTATTTTAAGGCCAAAATTTCCTATTCTTGTTTTCTAACACTAATTATCTACAGCATAGTTACCACAATGAATATTAACGATATTTAAAAAGAAATAATTTGAATCATCTACATCTGAAATTAATTTTAATCACAAGTCATTTAAGCAAAAGAAACATGAATGACCTTCAGGAAAGGATTAGGACTTACTCCTCCTGTGTGTTCCCCGAGCCACTTGTATTTAAATTCCTCACAGCACTTATGTGGAAATATTATAATCTTTATAGTTGTCTCTCTGCCAAATTCCCCAGCACAATAGTTACAGTGAGGAACTATGACATTGTCCCTATTGTATTTTCAGTATATAGCATGAAAGAGGACATTAAGCATTCAATAACATGTTGTTGATTGAATAAATAAATGAATGAATAGGATGTCATAGCCCACTAACTCATAACTCTAAAACCTCACTGCTGATGTGGGAAAGTAAATTCTAACCAGACATATGAACTCTGTCTCAAGAAAATCGTTTATGTTTTACCTTTCCATCAAGCATGCTATACCTCCTCATGTTGCTTGCCAATTTGGGGGAATATTTTGTCTTTTTTTTCTTATTTAGCTCTGTGCATAAGAGATAAGGTAGCATCAAACTATTTATTCTTGCTATTCAACTAGAAAATAGGCAGCCTTTTGTGATTGTTCTCAGGATCCATTCTCTTTGGCTCTGGAAAGGAGTAAGTGGCACTGTCAATGGGTGGTTTGTGGGCAAGGGTGTCTCCAAGCCCCCAAGTTATTAGTACTCTATGCCATTTTTTTTTAAAATCTCACAAAAATCTTATTCTCATTTAAAATGGTTTGGAACTGCATCTTCAAGAAATGTATCCTAGTCACATCTCCAACCATATTGCTATGTGAAAGCCTTCCCTAACCCCACTCCTTCCAACAAATCAATAAAGAAGTTCTGGAGCAGCCCCTGGCAAAGTGTAAGCCACTTCTGTGTCTGCCCAAATTCCTACAATACTACTAGAACTCCTTCTCCCCCGACCCAAGTTATTTTCTGAAACCCTAGGGAGGGAGATTGGAAAACATCAGTATAACATATGATGCCTAAAGTCTAATTTAATAGTTCAAAATTTTGGCTAAACTTATTTTTTATTGAAAGTACACTAAATTATGATACAACTAGGAAATATTAAATAAGTGACTCTTTTTTTTCTAAAGAGATATGCAATTAATGATCTATTTTGCTATGATGTATTTTGAGTTTTAATATATTTTTAAAAGTAGTTAGTAGAGAAAACATTCTCCACATTAAAAGATCCAAGATTTTAAGTATTTATGCAAAATGTTGCAAAATTAAATTTAAAAGATGAGTTAAAACTCAAAGATAGGGGCTGACCCGGTGGCGCAGCGGTTTGGTCCGCGCTTGGCAGCACGGGGTTCGCGAGTTCGGATCCCGAGTGCCCGTCGACGCACTGCCTGTCAGCCATGCCGTGGCGGCGTCCCATATAAAAAGTGGAGGAAGATGGGCACGGATGTTATCCCAGGGCCAGTCTTCCTCAGCAGAAAAGGGGAGGATTGGCAACAGATGTTAGCTCAGGGCTGGTCTTCCCCACAAAAAAAAAAAAAAAAAAAGATAAATTCTGAAGTTATAGTATCTGCTTTTTGATTATACATAGACAATAATATTCAGAAAAGAAACTTGTTACAAGTGAGGGAATACAAAAAATGTATAATAATTTCTTACATAAATTATAGTTATACTCCCCAAAACAAGAAAACTGATGTTAAGACTTCAAATAAAGTGACTAGATGCTAAGAATAAACTTTGTTTTGTTTTTTCAAATTTAGGACAGAGTACATCTTAGAAATAAATATGCAGCATTATAGGCCAGAAGGATTGAGTCAAACTTGATCTGGGCAAACATCACCCATATTAGCTATAATCAAATGGTGGAAGCTTCCAAAACTCACGTTAAATGTATTTCTGAAAATTCAGTTACATAAAGCTGAAGTTTCAAGACCGATATGCTTAAATAAATTTTCCTTGCACATTTTCTTCTATTTTTCAAATATAGCTTACTAAGCAAAGGTTTCTCTATTTATCATAACATGCTAAGGTATATTCTACATAGTTCATTTTTAAATGCCCAAGACAAAATACAATTTGGGGGAAATAAGTAGAAAACACAATTTTTAAAAAGACATATTTTAAGGCTATTCCCCTTCTATATAAAATGCTTTGGAATAGGTCAATTTAATAAATAGATTTATTTTGCAAAGATTATGTTCTAGTGCAGAAGTCATAGCTCAGAATGAAAAATCCGGATATTGGAGAGAAAATAATAATATCAGCCCTCATCTCACCAAAGAAAATCACTATTACTAACTTTTTAAATCTCTTTATTGTGTGGTTATAATATATCCCTGAGAATATCACAAAATATCTTGTAGATTTTCTTACTTAATATTACAAAATAAACTTTACAGAATTCATAAATTATTTTCAAATATTATTTAATAATATTTAATATTTGAATGTGCATATTTAGTGACTACACATAATTACACATACACACATTTACTACCTTTTTGCAATACCCATCCTTTACATGTGAGAGAAGTTTTTTCAATTGTTTAGGAAAAAACTGTAAAATCGGAATACACAAAGAAGAAAACTTCATTTTCCACTGTGAGGGGTAGGGACATCCTTTTATGCAGAGAATATATATGGTATAAATTTGAGAGATTCTGAGAAAGACTCCTCTTAACTCACTATCCAGAGTTAATCAGATCTGGAAGCAAGCAGTATTGCATACTGTTCTGGGTTGGATGTGGGGGCCTTCAATCCCTTTCCTCCCACTGTGTATTCTTTTAGGCACACAATCTGTTCATTTTTTTCCTTCATTTACTGCTTGGATTTAATGCAGAGCTTCCTAGATTCCTAGGAGCTTCCTTCTTTCTATATGAAATTGTTGGTCAGTTATACTTATCCTGCATGTTATAGGCTTTATTGATGCTATTAATTTTATAAGCATTTTAATATATAATTAATGAAAGTGATGATGAAAAACACTTTAAATTCATATAATTCTTTTAATTCTTCAAGGCACACTTACATGTAATTTTCATTTTCTCCAATGGTGGATGCTAAGTGTCATTCATCTTTGTAACTGGTCAAGTGGCCTAGCAAGTTGACTGCCACATTTACCTACAGTAAATGTGTGAGAAAACGTTACAGAAATCCTGTCAGATAGGAAGGACAAATGTCATTATACTTATTAGACAAAAGAGGAAAGTGAATGTAGAAATATCTAATTGATTTACACAAGACCACACTATTTGTTAATGGCAGAGTTCATAGCTTCTATCTTCTAGCCTGGAGGTGCTTACAATATAATAGAATTTGCCTTTCTTGTTGATAGAATTTTGTGCAAAAATAGAATTATAGATAAAGTATATGTCGTTATCCAGCATTTCCTCTTGATTTTTTAAAGGAAATATAATGTAATTTTGGTCCTAGTTCTATCAATGTTAATATCAAATAGGTTCATTTATAGCAGTAGAGTGAATCCATGTATTAAAATGTACCCAAGATTGTGTTATAATCAGGAATAATAAGATGAGAGACAGAGACATCTACTTTGAAAGAAGAGTTTTTTACTTACAATTCTGCAAAAAAGGGGGCACACTGGGCCATGTCGAACTACATAGGGAAGCACCTGGGTTGATCAAAAGGCAGAAGGAGCCAGGGAAAAGCAAGGGACAAATCCTTCATTGTGGTGTTCACTGGAAGGAATGGGTGGGACAGGGTAGATTCACTGAGTAAGTTTAGGATGGGATAGTTTGAGAAATTTCAGTGGGCTCAGCTATAAGGGTGGTGTCTAGTTGTCTGCTACCTGGTCCTGGGGTGATTTAGGGCTGGGGTTGGGGGCAGAGGGAATATTGGTGTGGTATGTGAGAGTCTGAAAAAAGTAGTTGGTGTTATGAACTCTGGATTGGTTGGTTTGCATATCAAAGGCAGGCTCTCAGGCAAGTTGTTTGCTTATCTAGGAACTAGCTAACTCTGGGTGGGACAGTGCCTCTCTGTGTCTACAAGGCTCCAAGATGCCAATGCATTATACTATATAGAAAATTAAAAAAATATGTGAGCAATGCATGTATGCAAAATATATTCTCTGAATTCTCAGATTACTTAGGAAATTAAAGATCATCTTTTTCTTACATAGAACTCTTTAGATCTGTCTTGATGAATATGACAAATGGCACAAACTCAATGGTATTAGTTTCCAAAGATTGCCATAATAAAGTACCACAAACCAGATGGCTTAAAAGAACAGAAGTTTATCGTCTTACAGTTCTGGAGGGGAGTATCCTTCCTCGTCTCTCTTTAGCCTCTTGTGGTTTTCCAACAGTCCTTGGCTCCTTGGGTTGCAGTTGCAATACTTCAATATCTGCCACCATTGCCACTTAGTGTTCTCCCCTCATGTGTCTCTGTCTCAGTGTCTCTTCTCTTGTCTTAAGACACCAGTCATGTTGGTTTAAGGGCCCATTCTACTCCAGTATAACTTCATCTTAACTAATTACATCTGCAGTAATCCTGTTTCCAAATAAAATCACATTCTGAGGTACTGGGGGGTGGGGATTAGAACTTCATATTTTTTTAGTGGGCAAAATTCAGCCCATAATAGGCAATATTCATTTTTTTCCTTTTTAGTATTACAGAAAAATAATTTAAATTGCAAATAAATCATATTTTGTACTGTACAATCAGCCCTTTCTCAAAATAACACCAATAGCTATGTATGATTTATGAAAGAACATAAATTAAGGTTACATCCAATAATAAGAATGTAATTATGGTGGACATGGAATTTTTAAACAAATTGCTTTTCTACCCAATGCCTTTATTTAATTCCTTTACTTTAATGTAAAGCTTAGTCTTCTAAAATTTCAAAAATCATGAACTTCTCACTGCCTACCATGAGTACTAGAGAGGAAGTTAGTACAACTATAATAATTAATGTTAAAATTTATTTTGAAAACCATCATTTAACAGTATGGAGACATTGTTTCCTTTCCTAAAACAAGATTTAATGTGAATGTCATATTCAGTAAATTACCACAAAATATATGTAAGCTTCTAATCTGATGACAATATCCGTCAAGATACTAAGACAAATAAGCAACTGATATATAAGAAACAACCTCACCACTCAGAAAGAGACAATAAATGAGTGCTTCTCCACTTTTACATGAGTTTAAGAATGCAATCTCATCTCTCTTCTCTGCCCAGCAATATGTAAATGGAATTTTAGTCTACAGCAGAAATGAGGTTAAGTGATTTGCCCAATATCCCAAAGCATGATTCTGTTGATAAATAAGCGAAAAGCAGTAGAATATGTTGGAGTATATGAGGAAGCCATTTGGTTTAAAATTAATTCAGCCTGACCTTGTTTTTCCAAAAGGACCTGACATGGTCTGTTGAGCATGCATTGTACATCTGCTTTAAATATTTACTATGTCCCAAAGACAAAAATGACGTCTTTGAAGATAGGGATGTAACTTCCCCCTATATTGGCATTTCTTTAAAGATAAGCATATCTCCCTAGGAACTAAGGATTAGTTACTGACCTGCTGTGCTCACCTGCTGTGCAGTGACCACTGCACTGACCTGCTGTGCCAGCTGAACATCTTGTGACAACTATAATTGGGTCATTCCTATCATATGTGATATATACTCTTTGTTCAAAGATGGTATATAACCACTGTGTACATCCTACTTCTTTGGTGCCCTTCCTTCCTTAGGAAAAGAAGGCCCTAGGCTAGTCCTCAGATCTGGCTCATAATAAACTCATCCCAATTTTGATTTATAGATTGATTATGGATTATTTGCATCGACACTGTCAAAGTTTCTAATTTCCTTACCAGGGCTGATTTTATAAAAATTCTTCCAGTATTCTATTTTCTCCTGCCAAACTTCTCATAATTCAACTGGGATATATTTTATTTAAGGTAAATATAGAAATCAACATACATAAGAACCCTTCAAACCAATTAACCTCATACTTTGCTTACCAATACCATTCTGCCCCTTCTCAAGTACTCCGAATAGCACAGATTCCCAGCACCAAGATTATTACATCTGGGTGAAGAGAGAGTATTGGTCTGAATCAGAGAACTTGAGGTTTAGTTCTGACTTTTCCTCAACTAAGTACCTGTGTAACATCAAACAAGTCATGTAACTATGGACTTTAATTTTGTTAAATGCCAACTAGGGACTTTAGATCAATAATCTTTGGAATTTCATTGAGTACCTATATTCAATGACTGTATGTTCTTTGATTACTCTCAGTTGTAATATCTGATGCAAGTTAACATGAAATTATAATCATCCAAATTTGATTTTGTACCTTTTAAGTTCTTAACAAAATAGGGCTTTTTCCAAACTACTTATAACAGCTGTTATTTAAGTCTTTGGTGAGCTGACGGAATAAGAAGAAAGAGTCCAGAAAGTTCCCTGGCAGAGTCTTTATGTTTATGAGGTATGGGCCTTTTTTAATTTGAGTTTCAAAGGACATCACTACTATAATGACATGTTGGAAGTCAGGAAGTTTCTGATTCCTAGTGAGTGAATTTTGAAAATTAGCACATTAAAGTAATATGATAAATAAATGGCAAGCAATAGGCTATATTGGAGTATATGAAGAAGCCATTTGGTGTAAAACTAATTTGGTCTGACCTTGTTTTTTCAAAAGGGCGTGACTTGGCCTTTGAACATGCATTGTATATCTGCTTCCAGCATTTACCATGTCCCAGAGACAAGAACAAATGCCCTTAAGATAAGGATGCAACTTCCCCCAAACTGGCATTTCCTTAAGGATAAACATTTCTCCCTATGCTAGGATTTGATTGCTGTGCTCATCCTGTGACCACCCAACTCGAGGCAACAGACCTGCTACCTGCTGTACCCATCAATCACTCTGCCAACAGGGCAATCTTGTGACTATTGTAAAAAAGACATTTTAATATAGGTGATATATGCTCTTTGATGGTATATAACCACTCTGTACACCCCACTTCTTTGGTGCCCTTCTTATCTTGGGGAAGGAAGGCCCCAGGCTATATGGTCCTCAAATCTAGCTCATAAAAAACTCACCCCAATTTTGATTTATAGATTGATTATGGATTATTTGGGTTGACAGTTATTATATTAAAATAAGTTTATATTGCAATTAAAATAGTTTCAAAATAATCATTGGAGTCAGACTACCTGAGATGGATCCCCAAATCAACCACATTTAGCTTGGGCTAAATTAGAAATGCTTTTTAAATTCATTAAATATTTAATATTTTTATCAGTTAGCTTTCTTGAGGTTTAATTTGCATACAATAAAATTCAACCTTCTTAGATGTACATTTCTATGAGTTTTGATGAGTGCCTAAGTTCTGTATCCTCTACTATAATCAAGACATACAATAATTCCTTTACCTCAGATATTTTCCTTGTGAAAGATTCCATTCATTTAAAATTCAAAAAATTTCAAGATAACTTTATAGGGACAAAAAGCAATTCAGTTGTAGCATGCAAAAGGGATGTGGTGATAGTGGTAGGAGGGGAGTTGATTTGCATAAGGGAATCAAAAAACTTTTGCCATGTTGTAGCCCAGGGCAGGCCACTCCAAAATATCCCACAGTGGCATATTACTTATTTTGAATTAAAGTTGCTTAAGAAACAACTGGTGCAGAAAGGACACTCTGACCGTCCTTTGTCTCCCTGAAAGCAGGAAATAAATCCCCCATGTGAAGGATGCCCTCCTTGTGCCTGAAGGCTGAGAGAGACATTCTTATCACCAGAGCTGAGAAGCCTTAATAAACAAAACCTGTTACTTTTTACTAACTTACTACGTCAAAACTAAACTCTGTTTATATTCCTCTCTTATTATATACCTCAAACCTAAGTTTCTTTGCCCTGACAGTCCTCACAAATTTACTGTTTCTTTACATAAAAGATATATATAGTGCCTGCTTTGTTCATTCTCCAAGCATCATTTTCATGATTCTCCCATGCACACATAATTAAATTGGGTTTTTCTCCTGTTAGTCTGGTCTTGTGTAAATTTATTATTAATCAAGCTGTAAGAACACAAGAAGAGTAGAAGGGGGAATTTCCCCCCTCCCCAGTAGGAGTGATGGATATATTTATTATCTTGATTGTGGTGATGGTTTCATGGTTATAGGCGTATGTCAAAAATTATCAAAATGTATACTTTAAACATCCATAATTTATTATGCATTAATTTTGCCTCACTAAAACTGCTTTAAAAAAAGACTTAGGTGAATGAACATGCTATAATGGATATACTCTTTATGACTAGAAAGCCCACAACCTGCCTATGTTTCATTCTATGGTCAAAGCTTTAAGGGGTTTGTTTCTGAGTGGGACACTCAGGATGTAAAGGATGTGGATGAATGATAGTGACTGCCATCATATCCCATTTAATTTACAGCTTGGCCCCTTCAAAACCAAGATGGATATGGAGGATGATGGTGGACTCCTAAAAACTTAGTGAAATATTTCTTGTAAAGGAGATTATCACAGCCTAAGGTACATTGTATTGTCTTACATCTCTGTCAGGAGAGAGGCTCGGAAACAGTTCAAATTCATATGTGATAGAAAACCATATTTATTTACAGCCTGTCCTGGGACCATATTAACTGTACCAACTTCTATCATAGTTCAAGTCAAAAGGACCTGGACCACCTGAATTTTCCACAGAATAGCATATTAGTCCATTGTCTCAATGATAGCATGACATTTGAACTAGATAAGCAAGAAAGGTGAGATATTAACTCTACAAATATTCAAAGGCATGTTACATTAATGAAGATTTTGATGCTCAGGGGTCTGGGGTCTGTGAGAACATCTCTGTCTAAAATAAAGGATAAATTATTTCATCTCACTTCTCTCACAGCTAAAAAGGAAGAACAATGCCTATTAGACTTCTTCAAGCTTAGGCGAGGCACATCCACGCTTAGAAATACAGTTCCAGCTCGTTTACTGCATGCCATGGAAATCTTCTTGCTCTTTGTAGAGCTCAGATTGGAAAAAGTGTTGTGTATCAGCTCCACACTCTTGTATAAGCAATTCTGAATCTTGCCTTATAGTACCCCAAAGGCCCTATGATATTAGAGATATATGTGTCAGGAAAAGTTGTTGTGCGATTATTTTGGAAACCCCAATAGGAGAACCAAAATGTAGATTTCTAAGGTGCTAGAGCAAACTCATGCCATTTGTAGCATAGAATTATACACCATTAAAAAACAATCCTGTCTTTCTACTGGGCACTGGTAGAGATGGAAGCCCTGATCATGGAACACAAAGTAACCGTGGGTCCCAAATTGTGCCTCAGGCACTGGGTTCTGTCAGATCCACCAAGTCATAAGTTAAGGTTGGCCTAGGAATAATACATTATAAAAACGGAATTGATAAATCTAAGACCAGAGATAAACAGAGCCAGAAGTGACAATAAGTTACACAAGAAGATGGCTGAGATTTCCATGTAATCCACCACTTGGCCATGACTATTTTGCGTTTGAGGTCCCCTATGATCAGCTGATGAAGGCGGAAAAGTTAAAGTTCTAGTCACAGGTTGGTGGCTCAGATGTTGGAACAAGCTGAAAAATGCATTATGGCCTCAATCAGGTGTATCCATGAAAGAGACAGTTGAGGGAAATTTCCCAATGAGAATATCTTCAGACAGAATTTTTGGTCATCCACTTTGGGTGAAAAGAAAAGTGGTCAAAATTATTACTCATGGACAGCAGTGAGCAGCTTGGCTAGTTAGGCAACAGGAGAGAGAGACTGTGTAATTGGAAAGAGGTCTGGGTGGAGGTATATGAGTGGACCTACCATGGTGGGAATGACATGTAAAGATTCATGTCTTGCATGCTAACCCCCACCAGAGAGCATCCACCATAGAAGCACTAAACAAATAAGACAGAATGACTTTGTCAATGAACATCATCCAGCTTGTCACTGGCCACACCAGTGCTGGCACAATGGGTTTATGAATCCATTGTGGCAAGGATGGAGGTCATGAATGGTTTCAACAGCATGAGTTCATACTCATAACAATTGATCTAGGTACTGTCCTTGCTGAACGTCCAACCTGCCAACAAGAGAGACCAATATGACACCATCCATCAAAGAAGTAAACTATGGCTTAGTAGGGTGAATTGATTGTATTGTTTCCCTTCCACCTTAGAACGGACAGCAATTTATCTTGGTAAAAACTGGCTTTTTCTTTTCTCTCCTGTGAGGCCTCAGGCAGCACCACCCCTAGAGAATTACATAGTGTTTCATGCGTTGACATGGAATCAATACATTAGAACAATGGACCCACTTTACAACAAAGGAGGTGCAGCATTGGGCACCTCCAATGAGATCCATATTTCTTGGCATTCTTGACCAATTTTGACATTAGACTGGTACTGCAACCATGGGCTGAGAAAATCATGGAAACCAAGAATGTGACAGACTTTTGATCTATAGAACTGTAAGATAATAAAATTGCATTCTTTTAAGTTAATAAGCTTATGGTAACTTGTTACTACAGCAACAGAAAACTGATACGCTATTTCTGTTTTACTCTACAGAGATATAGAATGAAAGAGCTGTCTTTGATGCCTTTTAAGTGCCTACCATAGTTTATTCCATCTAGGAGATAATTAGGAAATGTTCATTTTTCATTCATAGGAGATAATTAAGAAATGTTTATTTTTCATCCACATTTTAATAAAAGAAAAACAGTAAGTCTGTATTCTGTCACTTCTAACTCCTAATTTCTGGAAATTCCCAGTATCTGAGATAAGATAAGGATCACTGTTAGTAAAAAAGCCCTCTCATTTTTTTTAAATGACAACTTTGCTTATGACATACAATATAACAATTATGGTTACGTCTGCACTGATCTTCCTTTAGATCTGAAAGATTAGAATTATTGCTAAAATTCTCCTAGTAGCTTTGGGATACCTCCACTGTATGACATAGCAACAACACTTCTAGGCATTTATCCAAGATACATGAATATACATGCTCATTAAAAGACATGCACAAGAACTTTCATAGCAATTTTTTAATAGTCTAAAACTGGAAATAAATCAAGTGTCCATCCAATGGAGAATGGATAAACAAATTGTGGTATACTCATACAATGCATTTCAGCAATAAAATAATGGAATAAATGAATTATTTTTGCAACAAAATGCGTGAAACAAAATAATATGTTGAGCAAAAGAAGCCACACTCTTGCACACATACATACATACAGACAAAATATTTAGTGTTATTTAATTTATATAAAGTGAAAGAGCAAGAAAAAAATCTATGTTGATATAAATTAAAAAGTGATTGCCTGAATGAGGAAAGAGTATTGACTGGAAGAGAGTATGAGGGAACTTTCTGATGTGATGGAAATGTCCTATATCTTGTTTGGGTAGTGGTTATTCCATTATGTAATGGTATATAAAATGTTTGTGTCTCATGGAATTGGACAATTAGAACAATGAATTCTATTGTATGTAAAATTTTACTCTCATTAAAATGATAAGCCTTGGGGACAATGACTAGTAGGGAGCACAGGGGAGATTTTAGGAGACTGGTGATATTCTCTTTCTTGATTGGTCAAGGTTACACTGTGTATTACTTTGTGAAAATCTTTTCATTTGTTTACTTATGATTTGTGCTCTTTTCTTTGTGTTATTCATTGATATATATTTTTCAAACATTTACTAAAAAGTAAAATTTAGGCATCGGGTAACTATAGAAATTTTTAAATACCTTAAAGTGTTCTCAGATAAAATGTAGACTGTTATTGCACTACTGAAAAGAAAGAATAGTTACAAAGAAATCTGGTCAAGGTTCTGACATTCCAGATTTTCCTTGCAACAATAACTTGAGAAATAATAAAAAGACCCATAGAGACCCAGATTTAGATTTATCATTCTTAATACGTGTTGATCTTAAACAAATTGACAGCCGGTTATTTCTCCAGCAAAAATGTTTTTTTTCAGGATCAACAAAGAATTGCAATTTGGGGTCTGCAACCATGGCAAACCACATGCAACTCCCCCAGCAGCAAGGGAGGAGAAACTCTTCTATAGAGGGGAAGAGGAAGTTGGAGGGCTACTGTAAACCAAGAGTTCATTGGAGGACTTGAGAGTTCAATGTGTAGTGGCTTTTCATTGGCTGAGCTTCTTGGTAGTCCAGAAGAGGAAGTCTTTCTTCTTCCTGTTGGGCTGGACAGAATGTGAGAGCCTCCCAACTCCAATTTAATGAGATTTCTGTTTATCAACTTGACATTTGGGAAGAAGAGAATTGACATGTAGAAAAGAACTGATGAATACTTTACAGAAGTGAGTGGGGTCAACTAAGATCATACATATAAAAAATGTTTGAAAATTGTAAAGCACAATATAAGTGTAAGATATTACCATCTTCCTCACCAGTAGCACTTTGAAAGACTAGTCTTTAACAATAAACTTCACCAAATTTTCACACAAACTAATCAAGACTGTCAATGAGAATAGCACTAGCCATGATGGTCTATTCCTCATGACCTGAGAAAAAGAAGGATTTGGGTTCTGTGTTATAGAAAGACACAAATATTTGAGTTAGACTGACATTGGACCTAGCATTTTCTAGGAGCCACAATATTTAACAGTCGAGTCATATCTGTCAACTGAAATTAAACCTACTCAGAGTCTGTGAGTATGGACAAAGCCTTCTGTCAAATCGACTCTCTTCTTCAATCTCACATTTTCCTCCTATGTATATAACTGTTAATATTCATCATCATCATCATCAGTATTACCCTTATTATCACTAATAGCATTCATTGAATATCTAACTTTACATATGCTTTGCATCTAATATATGATTTCACTTCTACAATTCCAGAGGGACTACATGCCAATTTTCTCAACCTTGCCATTGTTCACCCCATCTACATAGGTCACTGTCTCAACCTCAATGCCACTGATATTTGGGGGTAGATAATTCTTTGTTGTGAGAGGAGGGACTGTGCTGTGTCTGTAGAATGTTTAGCAGCATCCCTGGCTTTGACCCACTAGATGCTAGTAACACCTCTACCCAAGTTATGACCACCAGTAATTTCCAGAGACATTACCAAATGTCCCCAGGGAAGAGGGAAGGCAAATTCATATTCACCCACCTTCTGCCACTGTTGGGAACTACTGATGTACATTAAAGTAGCCTCAACCTAATGATAATTTCATGAAAAATACATTTTACTTTTAGTCAAAAGATCTGGGATTAAATCCCAACTTTGCCGTTATAGTAGCTGTATGACCCAGGACAGATTATTCAGTTAGGTCCTTACTTTGACTCTAAAGTGAGAGTAATAAGACATCAGATCTTCCTGTGAATGACTGTCATTTTCAGCCTTAATATAAAAACGGTTCATGTTCCCATTGTACTTAAAGTAAATCTTTACCTATTACTTTATAATAAATCACAATGTCTATTCTCCTTGTAAAACATTTTTTGATAGCAATTAACTTGTTTGCTTGCATGTTTTTATTAACATCAAACACACTAGAATATCAAATGCATGATGGGGGAGACTTTCTGTCTAGGTTTTCTTTCTGTCTGTCTACTTGTGCCCAGTACCGTACACATTGAAAGGTAGCTACATGGAAAATGCTCAATATATATTTAGTGTATAATGACTTATTGTGATAATTTATGGGAAAGTAACAGTGTAGTTCTCATTACATTGCTCTGCTCACCAAGTGGCATTTTCTTCTTCCCTTTATAAAAAAGAAGAATGAGTCTCAAAATTATTTCCCTGATGGAGAACCACTGTGTTACAATCTGGAATAAGATTTGTGTTAGGCAGAATAATGGCTCCCTGAAGATATCCATGTCCTAATCCCTGGAACCTGTGAATATGTTCCCTTACACAACAAAGGGACTTTGCAGATGTGATTAAATTAAGGACGTTGATGTCGGGAGATCATCCTAGTTATACACGTAAGTCCAATAATCACAAGGACCCTTAAAAAAGTAGAAGAGGGAGGCAGAAAAGTAGAAACCCAGACATACAGCAACATGAGAAGAACTCAGCCTGCAATTTCTGACTTTGAAAACGTAGGAGGAGTGTCACGAGCCAAGAAAAGTGGATGGCCTTGAGAAGGTGGAGAAGGCAAGACAATGTTTTCTTTCCTAGTGACCCCGGAAAGAACACAGCCCTGTCGACAGCTTGATTTATCCCAAGGAGACCCATTTTGGACTTCTGATTTAAACAACTGTAAGAATATAAATTTGTGTTGTTTTAAGTTGCCAATATTGTGGTAATTTGTTATAGCAGCAATAGAAAGCTAATAAAAGAAGGTACCCTGCACATATGTTTTCCAGTTTCTGTTTCCTCCTCATCTGTTTAACAGAAAATAACACCAGCTTTTCACATTTCTTGTCCTTTACCCTTTCACTTCTATGCAATACCAGCTTCCTGATTTAATGAAGGCAGAAGTTTCCTGGTATAAGAAAAAAACAATTGTAGGATATAGAGAATATAAATATGTTCATAATCCAATTGTGTAATGTAATATTTCCATCCTTTTTGTCAATAAATATAATTGAGCAACTGCTAAGTATTATTATTCACTACACATAGAGAATATAAAATATATAGGACAGAGTCCCTTTCCTTTGTAAATTAGGATTTAATGGGAAGAGGAAAAGGGGAAGGAAATGGATGCTTAGAGAGATAATTCTTAAACACAGTCAGATACAATAACAGAAGTGTTCCTCAAGCTCTTTGGGACATATAATTCTTCCCCAGGACATTCTTTTAGAGAAAATAGATACACACTAGCTCTCCCTTATAGTACATCCTTTTTAAGCTCATTGAAAAGCTGAGTAAAATCTATTCATAGAGAATTAAATTGATTCACACAATACAAGGAAAAGAAACATCTCTTTTCAAGAGGCATTAAATCTACTCTCCTTAATAGAGAAACCAAGATTGAAAGAGGTGAAAAATGATGAGAATGACCTTTTTAGTTCTAATCAAACAAATAAATCAGTGCACTGATGATGAATTCATTAATTTTGATTAACCATAGAACTGTGAAGTCATTTAAATTAATTCTGTAATCACCATCCAGAAGAGATGCTTTAGAGCTTGATATTGAATAATCCCTCTAATTTGCACTTTGACCCAGTCTTAGGGGCATGTGTACCAAGATCTTCAAGTTGGCTGATTATATACACAGAAGGATCAAGTCATGGAGTTGAACAAAAGAGCCATAGACAGCAATGAGGCCATAAACTGCCACCATAATAAGGATAGCATCAAGGTTAGCCTAATTTTGACAGAACCATTGGCTTCATATTGAGGCTAAAGGGGTGTCATTGGCAGCAATGCTAGAAAGTCTTTAGACCTGTGAGGGGAAAATTGTGAGATACTCCAGACTCAACATGTAGGACAAAGAAGCTTTGGAATTTTAAGACGTCAGATACCCTTAGGTAGTATTAAAGCCAACTAAACTATAAAATCATTTCCAGAACTCTGGTTATCAACTACACCCACCTCCACCCAAGGCCCACAGTTCTGAGAGGGGATAAGTTGTTGATTAAAACACTATGCGTGATTATAAATCTATTCCCTTAAGGGAAATAAAAACTGTGTTGGGGTTAAAATTTGCAAGAACAAGTAGCTAGTAGTAATCATAGAAACTACTAGCTATTTCTCATAAAATTTTATCAAAATAGATGAAAACTATTGTACTCCCAAGTGATATAGCTTTCCCAATCACCATGTTGGAAGGCAGGTGGCCTAATGTACTAGAATGTGTCAGAGGATCCGCATAGCAAGTCTTTATAGCAAACTAGAACAGCAAAAGATCTAAGCCACATGTGCAAAGTGTACATTTTCATCTCACTTTTAACTTCCTTTGGATTCCATCCATGAATTATCATAATAGAAAATGGAAGAATAATTTCATATTTATTAGTTGAAAGTTTTCCATAGAGTAATAGTTCAAAGAAGGGCACACAAATTATTATGACTTTTATTGTTTTTCATAAGAAACCACAGAATTTTTAATCAAATATGTCATGAAAACTTCATTAATAAAAATTCTTAATTGAATTAATCACTCTATGCGCTACCTGGCCTATAAGTAGGTTGAGATGAAATTGAACTGGCTATCTGCATACCATTCAAAATGATTGAGCCCTTTGACAACCTTCTTTTCAGGGTAGAATAAAAAGCACAGTAGGCCAGTGGTGTTAGAAAATACAGCCTCTTTTTTGTTCTCATTCTGGAAACCAGAATTTTGACTGTATTGCCGGGTAGAGATCCCTGTGACCAAGGCACTGTTGATAGGAACAAAAGGAGGGACTCTTTAATTTAGGATTTTAAATAAAGTCAAGTAGATTTTTTAAGACAATCCAAACTCTAAAATTAAACGCTCACATACACAGAGGACTGTTCCGTAGTGTACACCACTGCCGTACTGGGCAGGAATACTGTCTGCTTCGGTTATGAAGGCTGTCTAATGGGATTCTGCTATATTTTTCCAGTTTCTTAAATTAATGCACTCCGTTAACCAGGGAGCCAAGCAACTAAGTAGTCTCTTTTGTGGTGTAATCTGGGGTCCTTTTGTGTTTTCTACACCATTCTCATTCCATTCTCTTCTGGGCTGAAATCATAGGTGTATATTTTAACACTCTTACTGACTAGAATTCATACACTACAAATCCTCTGTCTTTGCCTACAGTTTGTGTCAATTGATTTGCATGAAAGGCTTTACTCCCCGTTAATACTTATGCAAAATGTTTGGTTTTTGCTTTATTCATTAAGCCATGGATATATTTTTCTGTTTGCTTGGCCTTTTAACATACTCTTCACGTTCAGTGCTTTCTTCTTTCTCTAATTTACCAGTAAGATTTTCCCTTGCTCAACAGTGGAATGAACTTTATTTTTCTTTCTCTCTTTGAGAAGCATTCACTTCATGATTTAAGTCCATTTTGAAAATCAGACCCCTGTTGTGAACCATCTTAATACTTCCTTTTAACAGCTAATTTCTTCCTAGTAGCAATAGCTAGAGCTTCACAATCCAGCAACATCCAACCCAATATCTTTCTTTATAAATGAGGTAAGCATTTATTTTATTCAGTGGTATTTTAAATGCTGTTTTTACGTAGTCACCTATATATGTTAGCTTTTCAACTTTTTAAATTTGAAAGGAGAATAAATGCTGGGAGGTATAGCTACTGAGGCCTAAATAACTCAACATAAGCAGTTCTATTATTTTAAAAATTCACATTTTCACTTTTTTCTATAAATTCACATTGGTTTTATTGAATTATCCTAGGTTATCCTTAGTTTTTTGAAGTCAACATACACATTAACATTGATAAAGAAAAAAATTATTCTGACATTTATTAAAACAGTAAGGAAGACTCTATTCAAGACTTGCAATAAGTGTCAAGACTATCGTAACAGGGGAGAGAAATGGGGCTCAACTCCAACTACAAGAGCAATGTGGATTTACAGTAAAGGAGCAGGTTGATGTGGGTCAGTGGATGGAAAATTACTAAGAGGAGACATCAATGGTAGGGGGAAATCTTGCTAAACTGGTCTAACAGAATTCTTGTGGAAGGTAGCCCAGGGTGATCAGCTATCACCTGGGAAATGGTGGGAGATGAGGATATCAGATCAGATATTGAGATCAGAAATCAAGAGTAGGGGGATTCTCTCTAAACTGGCTTAGCAGGATTTTTGCTAAAACTAGACACTGCAAGGACAAAGATGAACAAGGAAGCACAAAATTGAGGCCTAGTTGAGAAGAGGGCTCAGAGGAGCCTGACTAAAGTTTGGTCAGAGAAAGTCTGTCAGTTTTTAAAAATGTTTACTTTACCAAGCAGAGTGGATTTTACTATTTCCCTCTGCTCATGCTGTTCAAGAAACACTGACTGTTTATTGAATGTACCAAGGATGCTACCTACTCTGATCCTTTGTACTTGCTCTTCCTTTTCCTGGAACTCTGTTTCCCCACATATTTACATCTTTTCTTTTCTTACTTCTATTGGATCTTTACCTAAATGTCGCCTCTCTTAGATTAACCCAACCTAAAATTGCAAAAGTTTCACCTATGCCCTGCACTTCTCCTCCCTTTTTTCTGCTTTATATTTCTCCTTAATACTTATCAACTAAAATTGTACATATAATATACATACGAAGAGGAGCAAGAGCATTCTCTACACACTCTGGGACCTTTCTGGCTGGGCTACAAATTAAATTGACATGAGGTTGAATAGCAGGAGAAAATCAAACAAGTTTTATAACATGTATACATGTGAGAGACTCGGGGAAACTGAGTAACTCTTGGCAGAACCGCAGAGGTTCTGCTCTTATATAGACAAAGGAAGATTTTGGGGGGCCGGTTGGGGATGTGAATCATGAGGGATTACAAGAAAAGCACAGTAAAGAAGAATATGCAGATTTAAGTTTTTGCCTTCTGCACTGACAAGATCCCTAGAGAGAAAGTCATCTCCACTTCTTCCCGGTACAGAGAAGGAGATATCTTTAAAAATGGAGGTTTCCCTTACAAACATAAATGTCTGGTAAACAGAACTTTGATAACAATGGGCGTAAAAAAGACCCTCCCAGTCTACTGATACCCTGAGTTTATCCAAGGTGATAGCCTGTCCCGGGAACAGGCCTCCCATCCCCAATCCCTTCACACAGTTAGTGGGGCAGGGAAGGTCAAAGCCTCCTTCAGTGCTTGAGGGGGCCAATTCTGGCGCCCACACATAAATGTAATACACACTTATGTGTGTTTATTTCCCTTATTTTCTCTCCCACTTGTGTGGAAGCTTCCTGAGAGTGGGGATTTAAGGCTGTTTTATTCACTTGTGTAGTCCTAAAACTTAGAACTAACACTTAGAATTGTCTGAGAGACAAAGTGTTTTGCAAATATTTCTTTCTGAGTGAACATATACAGCTTGGGTGTCTTATTTGCTTCAGGTCACTTATTTAACAGTTTATGCCCTAATTCCTATTATGCTTCTTTTGCATAGAATTTGCTTTGGAATTGCAAAATCTATAGACCCTGCTCTATACTTTTTAATATTTCCTAGGTGAGAAATCTTCAACTCTGACAGTGCATATAATTTCATAGAAACAGCAAAAAAGCTAGAGTATCAATAGTAGATAAATAAGGCATGTACAGTCATGTGTTTCATAACAATATTTGGTCCACAATGGCCTGCATTTACAACAATGGTCCCACAAGATTAGTCCCGTATAGCCTAGACATGTAGTAGGCTATACCATTTAGGTTTGTGTAAGTACACTCTATGATGTTAGCACAACAGCGAACTCATGGAACAATGCGTTTCTCAGAACAAAACCCTATCATTAAGCAATGCCTAGCTATAGTTACTCTAATTTATAACATTTGTGAGGAAAACTCAGTGTGATTACAAAGCACTTGTGTAGCTTTAAATTGAGTCATTGAGAACTGGATTTATGTGATCCATTTCATCTAAAGCTACAAAGCTTGTGATCAGTGATTTAGAGTCACACTTCTTTGCAATTTAAGTGACTAATACAATGATCACCTGAAAGATAGATTCACATGTACCACTATTGATTCCTAAAGAACACAATAAAGGAACCAATACTCATAAAAAGTGTGGAAAATGGGAAATTAAACTTAAGTGTCAGTCTTTCATGCAAAATTCTCTCTGTATTAGAAGTTTCGTGAATTCTCTTTTAGCTCCTAGCAATACATAGAATAAAAGTGTTTTTATAGAACTGTGATACTCATCTTGTGGGCTCTCTGATGCCTCAAATAAATTGGCCACTATCTATTCATTAACTAGCAAAGATGGCTTGAGTGGCATGAAGAAGAGGCATTTGGGGCTAATCTGGCCATATTTCATTTACTTATATAGGAATTATTTATTCTTTTCCAAAGCAAGACAGAAAAAGTCTGAATAAACAGAAAATTGTGTACCCTCAAAAGCATCTCATGTCACTCATTTTTTTTCACAAAAACTTAACAATGCATTTTCATACTAATTAGAATGGCAACTAAAATTTCATGTATCTTTGGGGCTTGAAATATTTTCTGATAGAATAAATCTGTATAATAATTTTTATGACATTTAAAGGACTTTATTTTAAAAGACTAAATTACCCATTTGTACATGTGAAATTATTAATTCTCTTTCCACACTTAGTGAAACCAAAATGATAACTTATTTGCCATTGGGTGAAATCCCATCTCTTGGAAATCTGCTATTTAAGAAACTACTATGAATGTTTTTAATATTTCCCTGGGTTTTCTTTTAATTACAAAAATAATATGGACCATTGTTACTGGGAAAACTACAAGTATGCCTATAAGCCACTTATTAATCTTTGTCTTATACGTGTATTTATATATAATGATAGTATTATATTTGTAGAATAAATTCACAAAAGTGCAGTTAAAGAGTATTAAATCATTGATTTTAATATATGTTGCCACATTCCTTCCGAAAGGGTGACATATGACGTTCTCCTTTCATCAGTATATGAAAATATTCATTTATTCCTAGTGTAATTAAACAGAATATCATCATATGTATTTTTGGTCAGTCTCAGTTAGTCTAACTACAAGTAGACTGAGCTGAGAACCATTGTGTTTATTTATTGATCATCTGGATTTTAAATTTTAAATAATTTTCCAGCTTACCAGTATATTTTAATTGTATTTATGGATTAGTTTTAAATCATTTGAATATATTTAAATGATTATCTTTTTTTGCATAGCTCCTTTTTTTTCTGTCTGGCTTAGAAAAATCACATATATCTCGACATAAATAAGATACTTTAAAATGTTTTTAATTTTCTTATGCTTTTATTTTTAAAAGTTTATCTGAAAATTATAATGTGCAGTAATAACATCAATATATGCTATATAATTATTATAGGGCAATTATCTACATCTAGTTATATCTATCTATCAATCTGTCTGTCTGTCTGTCTATCGATCATCTATCCCTCAAACCCTTTGGGCCCTATGGGCTTTACTGAATAATTTGAGATATCACCACTGGCTTTAATGCTAATTATGCAGGGGAAAAATATTCCTAGAGAATGATACATGGGTAAAAATTCCTGCCTCATTCCTATTTAACTTACCTGTTTGTCCTAGGCATAAGTTGAATGAATTTTGGAGAATTATTACAAAATCTGGTTATGAATCCAGTTACAGCAGTTCAACATGTACTGGAGTAAACCAACACAGTCTCTGGCTCTGATAAGGACTTAATTATCTGAGAAGTCCTTTTTCTTTTTCTTCAAGTATTCTCCACCCTCAAGTTGCAAGGACCTCTAAATGTAAGCAAGGATAATAGTACCTTTCACTACCTTGCCTAAGAGATACATCAACTCCTCAGCTTTCTGCCATATTCTAGTGAATGAGATCTTTATCATCTTGACATTCCCTAAAATATCGTACTAGTCTACTTCATTGATAAAATTATTCTGATTAGACTTAAGGAGGAGAAAGTTTAAAATGCATTACATGTTAAGACATATTTATCAGAAAGTAGGAGATGAGTGCTATGAAAGTTCTCCAAACTTTGAAACTTGGTCCAAATCTCCAGTGAGATCTCTAGGAATCTGTGACCTAGTGCTTTGCAGGATATCCCCTACAAAGTAAAAATATTTGACCAATTCATCAATAGCTTACCACAGTAAAAGATACACAAAAAGTCTTTACATTTGATAGGCAACACATACCACATTTGATTGTGGTGCTCTGATCCATTTACTGAGTTGTAAGATTTCCACCTTTGAGTAGGGCTCTGAGGAAGAGAAGGCTTTAATCACAGGTCCAGGCTGTAGTTCAGGTGACTTTGCAATTTGGAATTTGTAATCCAATAGATCAAATGATAACAAAATTGTGTCTGGCAAATAAAAAAGTTGCATGGAGCCTCTGGCAAATTCAAATAGAATTTTGGAGCAAGTTGATACATTTTAGATTATTGTTCTCCTTTTAGAAATAGCTCCAAGTTTGTAACTGGGCTCTGATAACCATCAAGCGACCATGCAACCTAAGCTGTTGGGTGGACACAATGGCAATTTATCATTAATTCTGCTGCATTACTTACCTTCACTCAGTCTGTAGCTACAGATTAATAAATGGTGAGTTATACATGAATAGTTAATCAAAGAACAACAACAACAACAAAAGACCTGATTTGCAGTTGTTTTTGTGTGAAATGCTGGCACCAAGCAGTGGTAGACTACAGGACTGCTGGAGCATTATAGTCCAAATCAGGAATATCTCTGAAAGATAATGAAGAGAAATCCTCCTAGTGAATGGGATTTGAAGAGTATATTTGGTTGTCTAGTTTGTTGATGTGGTTTCTTCCCTGTGCATGGAAATCCTCTGTGAGAAAAGCTGAAAACGTGAAGCATTGCCCATTCATTGTCTGTCACCAATGTCAGGATGTCAATGACTACTACTTACGTGCTGATCTCTCTTACTGCTAAGGGTTCAATCTGGCTTATCTTTCAAATTTTATGTTGGATGGGAGAAAATGGGGCTAAACTAAGCAATAAATGTGATCAAATATAGTATCTGTGTTAGATGCTCTGTTTCTTTATGTGTGACAACCACACTAAATCTTAAAGTAAGTGCTACTTCACCCACACAAAGCTAATAAAAAATTATGTACAAGTATGCTTCATTGATGTTTTCTTATTGATTAGGTGACTGCCATATATTATAATTGTTTTAACTCAGTGCCAAAATTAAATAGTTTTAACAAAATAAAGATGCTCATTTTTAAGTAAGACTATTTTAGAGAAATAGAAAGATGGGAGAGTCAACTTCAAGTGGTTGTTATATATATATATGAACATTTAAAAAATAATGCCCCATATAATCTATTTTTCCAACTAAACCTCGAAAGGGACCATTAACTTTCCTTCAGCTATGGAATTCCCATTTTCAATGTAGTATATCATGTTTTTACATGTTGAAGTGGACATATATAGGGCAAAGTTTATATTTATTTCCTTTTTGTGTGTATAAGTCTCTCAGCCTATGGTACTTTGTGATAGCAGCCTGAACTGACTAAGACAGTGTAGTAATTCTAACAATGTTTTTGTATTGCAGAATATCAAAAGACACCCTGCACTTTTAAAATCCCTAAGGGGTGTGTGTGTGTGTCTTATATATATAACATATTTTGTACTATATTAATTAGCACCTTATACAGGAAATATTGCTGAGTTTGGGGGTGGGGGGAGGGTTGGGAGATTGAAAGAGCACTTTGTAGCCTGTAGGGGCCAAGTCAATTTATAGAAGAAGGAGAAGTTGAGAAGGCCTTGAAAAAGGAAAGAAATTAAGATATAGTGAACTCTATGCGTAGGGGACAAGAGTTTTGTCATGGGGATGAAGATGTGCACACCTTATTAGACACTGAGTAGGAGGGTCTGGTTGAAATCAAAATATCATTTTATAGAACAAGTGATATATTTGGAAATTACAATTTGAGCCAAATTGTGTATGGCTTTCAATAGCAAATTAAGAAATTAATCTTCATTTATAATTTTATTTCCACTTTGTAATTTAAAATATGTACTGAAAATTGTGAAGTGTTTTGGTAAATAGTGGATTAGGGCAATTAATTTGAAAATGCTACACAGAATTATTGGAGGTTGACAGAAGGTTGTTAAAGTAATCCAGCAATATTAATGGTAGAACATAAATCAGAAGAGAATATCTTCATTGTGATTTCAGAGCAGGAGAACACAATGCCATAGATAACTCCTAATCCCACCTACAATTGGTGAAACCAGCAAACAGTTAGCCATTGATGATTAAGTAGCAGGTAACTAAGGATTTTTTTTTCCTTTTTGCAACTACTGATAATAGCTTTTAGTTGTTACCCCACCCACTGTTAACTGTGTTGTTTAGGCAATATGCTATCTGACTCCCACTAGCTTCCTATAGATAACATCTCCCTGGAGCCTCGGTCACCATGGTAATGGGTCTTTGAGCTGTTTTTCAAGAATTAGAACCCCTTGTCCACTTCAGGCCAGTTGAGACCACCAACTGATCAACTGGGCCTGTGCAGATGTCCCATAAGTGACATTTTGAAGAGAGGCTAAAAACTCCACCCCCAGGTCACGCTAACACTGCCATTTTGTGAACATGTGTCCTATTAAGAGGCATGAAGTCTGACTATGCTTGTGCAGATCATCAATCACCTCACCTTTCCTCACCTCCAATCATCTATCACCACATTGCAGACCACCTTGCCCCCCTACCCCATAAATATCCCTGAGTCCCTATTTTTGAGGAAGCAGATTTGAAACTCATTCTCCTGTTTCCTCGCTTGGCTGTCTTGTGATTAAAACCCTCTCTCTGCTGCAATCTTGTCTTCTCAGTGTTTGGCTTTCCAGGTGACAGGCAAGAACAAACCTGATTAGGTAACATTGGCTCTCATTGTTATGACAGTATTGAGGATAGAACACACAGAGTATGTCATTGTCATCTTCATGGACTTTATATCCTAACTTCAAAGATTTTAATAACTTATGCTATAGAAATAATAGAAAGCATTGACAAACAGAATACAAAACTACCCTTTTATTTTTAAATATGCGTATAACTACAAATAATGCTTAGTCTATCATAAACAATCACTACTCTGAATCAATGATTATTACTAAAGTAATAATGGTAAAAATAAGAATAATCGTTAATATTTTTGAGTACTTATTATGTAGTATGCACTGCCCTAAAGGTTTTATTATACATAATAACACATTAATTCTCACCGTCCTATGAGGAAGATAATGAGCTCTTATACCAGTAAGGAAACCGAGACACAGAGCATTTTAGTTAATTGTCCTGTGTTGCATAAGCTGTAAGTGATAAGCAGCATACGACTAAAATAATACCAGTCCAAATCATCTGTGTATCAGAAAAAAATTCAAATTACCTTGAATTTCCAAGGACAACCACTTTTTTATCCTACTAACAACATTATTACAAGTAAATAAAAGGTAAATGAAATAAGTCATGGGGATGTAATGTACAGCATGGTCACTATAGTTAATAATACTGTACTGCATATTGGAAAGTTAAGAGAGTAGATCTTAAAAGTTCTCATCACAAGAAAAAGAAATCCTGTAGCTAGGTACAGTGATGGAAGTTAACTAGACTTATTGTGGTGATCATTTAGCAATCTATATGAATATCAAATCATTATGTTATATGCCTAAAACTAATATAATATTGTATGTCAATTATATCTCTATTAAAAAAAAGTAAATAAAAGGATGCTGTAGATCAGTTAATGGATTGATTAGATTATCTGATTCTTCTTAAATTCTTAAAATTTCAGAGCTGGGGGTTAGCTGAGAGTAACAATTTTTTGCCCACTTCATATTGGTAGTATTCTTGCATACTTAATGTTGTTACCAAAAAAAAAATTCAAAACAAAACAAAAAGCTCCCTGAATTTATGGCCCTCTACATTACACTGCAAAATTTTTCACATTTTCAACACAAAACTAAGGAATGAGTAAGAATATTATCTGGATTCCTAGCATGTTTTCTTAGTGCCAAGCATTGTAATATTTAAATGTAGCTATTGTATTTCCTAGCTATAACAGGAATTGTGATATTAAATATTTACATATTAACATTAAATGTAATATTAAACATTTTTAATGCTTACTACTAAACATTGTATTATTAGAACAATAATATTAAACATTGTAATATTAAGACAAAATGTACTTTATATATTTTATATTATATGATCATATTTTTTCTTCTTGAAACTTTTATATCAGGCTTTTTATAAAAGAAAAAATTACCCAAGCGGTTTCTTCAGAATTATATTATAAAAACATACCGATGTGATTTTATACTAAACACCTACTTTCCTACTGGGAGTCTTAAAATTTGGTACATGCTAGGCAAAGGGTGCCTATATGAATAGTCCCTAATAAAAATTCTGGGTACTGAGTCTCTAATGAGTTTCCAGTAGACAATATTTCAGATGTGTTGTCACAAATGGTTATTGGAAGAATTAAGTACATCCTATGTGACTCCACCAGGAGAGGACTCTTGAATGCTCTCACCTGGTTTCCTCTGAGTTTCATCCCATGTGCCTTTTCCTTTTGCAGATTTTGCTTTGTATCTTTCATCTTAATATGTGTGGCTATGAGTATGAATATATGCAGAGTCTTGTGAGTCCTTCTAGCAAATAATCAAACCTAGAGGTGGCCTTGGGGACCCTTTACCAACACACACAGGCACACACCTATATATGGTTAAAATATCAAACAAACTTGGTCAATAATTTAATCAATTTATAGTGAGAGATCCCACTTTCTATTGCAGCTAGGAAAAAATTTTTTAATCATATCTTGATATTTCTATGAATATATGATAAATAATTATCTTTAAATGAGACAAAATAGCCATTAGAATTTCAATATTTATTTAATTTTAAAATTCCTAAAAAATTAAATAGATATATGATGTGATATTAACAGTTTAGAATTAGTGAACTCCTGATGTTGGACTTCAGGAGTCTGTTTGGAGTTCTAATATACTATCTGCTTAATTACCATTAGACCTAATTCAAAATGAAGTATTGGAAATATTGGGTAGAAAATATAAAGTAAAAATATTTTAATAAGGATATAAAAGGTGGAATCAAATCTAGGAAAAGAAAAGACATACTAAAGAAAATAGAATTTAGTGAATGAAAAGTATTAATCTTATGGGAAAAAAAGAAAAAAAACTATTGATATTTTATACAGCAATCTAGAGATAAGGAGATAATTAATGAATCTGCAATTACACTTAAAGACATTTCTCAGAATTCAGGACTTGAAGTCAAAGAAGTAGAAAATATAAAATGAAGGATAAATGACACAGACAATGAAATAAGGTCTAATATATATGAAACCAGAGTCCCAAAATAATTGAATAGGGAGATTGTGAAAGAGGCAATATTTGAAGTGAAGTGTTTCCAGAAATGACAATAGACTTTAATTTACAGTTTCAGGAAGCACAATAAACACTAAGCAATGTAAATAAAATGAAATCCATCATAAGCCACACAGTAATAAAACTACAGAATGTTGAATAAAGATATCTTAAAATATCCAGAATCTATAGACATTTAACCCATAAATAATAACAAATCAATACAAAACTTAGCAGCAGCAACAATGAAAGCTAGAATCCAGTAGAATATCATCAAAAGTTTAAGAGAGAAGGGAATTCTCATACTAAACTTGACCACCAGCTTGATGCTAATTCAAGAATAAAAGTGAAATACAATCTTTCATAATAAAAGAAACTAACAAAATTTACTATTAACAGATTTCAGATTTAATGACAGATTCAATAACTTTTAAAAGATGTACATCAAGAAAATGGAAGGAAATAATCAGAAGGGAAAAATGGTAAATATGTGAGTAATTGTGAGAAAATGTTTACTGTATAAAATCAATGATAATGTCTAAATCTGAAGGGAAAAAAGAGCAGAGCTAACCAAAGTGTTGGACTACCCTAACCATGAGAAAGTACAAAAATGAAAGGAGTTACAGTGCTTTAAGCTACTTAAGGGATATATATTTATAGTTTTTCCCTAAATATGTATGATATACTTTTAAAAGGAATCAATAAACAATAGAAATACAATAAACTGGTATGTAACTGTCACTCAGCAAGATGAAAAGCTTTTGCCATGCCTCTAGTACTTGAGTTTAACAAATTCAGATGCTACATTAATATCACTTGTATCATTATTTGAAGTGAGTTTCTTGAAGTGTTTTTTTTTTTTTTTGGTGAGGAAGGTTAGCCCTGAGCTAAAATCCGTGCCCATCTTCCTCTACTTTATATGGGATGCTGCCACAGCATGGCTTGACAAGTGGTGCATCAGTCCACACCTGGGATCCGAACCTGCAAACCCCAGGCCACCAGAAGTGGAGTGCATGAACTTAACCACTACACCACTGGACTGGCCCTTTCTTAAGTTTTCTTTAATCCACTCTGCCAATCTCTCTCTTTTAGTTAGTATATTTAGACCATTTACATTTAATGTAATTATTGATACCTTAGAGCTTGAGTCTGGCATTTTATTTTTTAGATTCGTTTGTTTCCTTTGTTCTTAATTTCTTCTTTTTTTTTCTGTTTTCCTGTGGGTCACTTGTATTTTTGTTGTTGTTTTTTACAATTTCATTTTGATTATTTTCTATATTGTTTCTAAGTGTATCTCTGTAAAAATGTTTTAGTGGTTGCTCTAGGTATTACATAATATATATGCAATTTATCACAATCTAATAATGTTGACCATTTTGAGTGAAGTGTAGAAAACATGTTTCTTTAGGTCCCTTTACATTTTCCAATTTTTAAATAATTCTCTTAAATATTTCCTCTACATACCTGAGAATCATATAAGAAGATGTTATAATTTTTACTTCCACTGTCAAACATAACTTAGAAAACTCACAAATCTACTGTATTTACTTGGATTTTCACTTTTTACATTGTGATTTCATCCTTTTTGCTGTTCCAAGTTTCCTTCTTTTATCATTTTCTTTCCATCTCAAGAATTTCCTTTAGCCATTCTTTTAGGGCAGTTTGATGACAAATTCTCTTGTCCCAGACCTGAAAGTAAAATTACTTTACTTGCATTTTTATTAGTTAACCCATAGGCTTATTGTAGTTTTGAAGATCTGTTTTATTCTAAAACCAATAAGCAATTATTTATCTTTTTGTCTCTTTTCTGACTGAGCAAGTGTCACAGAGACTGAGCAAAATATTGGCACTTGGAGTTGTTCCCAATTTCTTCTGAGTAGCCAAGCCTCTATTAAAAGCTCTTTGGAGGGAATAATATCTTTCGGAGCAGGTAAGAAGTCAGTGTCTTTGAATTTCAGGGAGAAGTTTAACATATGGAGAATTGGGATAACTCTCTTTAGTAGATCTGGATGATATATGGAAGGAGATCCTCCTTTGCAAATTTTTTCTTTGTTTTTACTTAACATTTTCCATTACCAGGATTGTTCTTATGAATAATCAGAGTCCTCTGAATTGCTATATTGTCACAACCCCCATAATATATTAATACTTCTGTGATTTCAAATCTTATTTCAAAACATAGTCACAAGAGTTTCATCACTGAAATCTCTATTGTCACCAAGTCAGTATGTCCCAACTTGGCTGAACTTCCACTTTTGTCCCTCAATCTTCTATCACTAGATTGCTTGGACCTTATTTTGAAGCTATATTTCAGCTTTTTTTTTTAAATGGTTTATCTACTAACTGGTCTTTGGTCATATTCTTCTTAAAGCCTGTTCTTGATTTTTCTGCTATTTAATTATACAGGGAGTTTGAAGTGATCTAAAGATTAGATGATTAGATATAAATTACTTAATTCTTGAAATAAGCATCTGGGAATGAGTGAAAGACACAAATCTTGACTGGGTGTAGACCACTATTCTCCTGTCCTGTTCATAATAGACATCTTGCCTGGATTCCAGAAAATAAATTATTGGGTTTAAAGGTGTCCTAAGTTTCCCCAAATCTTGTTTTTTAACCTTAAATCTTCCTACAAAGTAGCACAAAGTAGTAGTACTTTGTAGTACTTCCTACAAAGTAGAATAATAGATTTTCTCTATTATTCTAGACCATTCTCTTTTAAAAGCTGAGGCATTAAGTATTGTTTTGTTAGCTTTTGTTATAACTGATCATACTTTTTCTTCAATTTAGATTAGTCTTGTTCAGAAATAGAGAGATGATTCATACTTGTTTATGGCCATATTTTAAAGCTGTAGACAAGAACCACAAAAACTTTGCCAAAGACTATCAAATAAACATGACTTCCTGGGCACAATGCCCTTTTTATGTAACATATTTCTTTATTTTATTTAACATACTTATTTAATTTAACATATTTATAGATTTAAATGCTGTAATATTTCTCAATTGGCCAGTTCCTAGCTCCATGACCTTATTCTGTGGTTTACCATTAACATACACAAGTATTGCCTAATACATTCTATAATGACTCTTCCAGTTTAAAGGGAAAAATGAATTTTCTCCTCAGAATTTTCAGGTGGCTTTTTAAAATTATTTCATGCTTTAAAAGTTAATCAAATACATAAATGTAATAGTAAAAAAGATTAAACTATTAAATTACATTTTAACAATGAGCTATCTATTCACAAAAGAGAAAGCTTAAAATTACTCAACATTAACAAATTAATTAAGAGTGTTTTTCCTGTCAGTCAGTGACTGGAAATTTCAAACCTCTTTGAGAGATTTTATCATACACAGAATAAATTTAAGTAATGCTATATTACCAGAATTTGCTTCTCAGCTTTCTAATCACAAAATCTCTGGCCTTTAAAGAGTTCAAATCTCTGAGAGAATTTAACAGGTGACTTATGAGAAGGTGCACACAGAAAGAGCTCTGTAGATAGGACATGCTCAGTGTCACTTTCTCTTAAGGTGGCCTATCTCCCTCTTTTGCACCAAGATGATTGACGCTGATGACACGCAACTGCAACTTTCCTCTTTAACTTGGATTTACAAGAAAAGAGCTTCTTCTATTCTCCAACAGAGATGTTACAATGTAGCAAGCATGAAAATATAGTCCTTACACAGTACAAGATAAAGAATCAAGATCGTATCATACAGCTTTTCCCTTTTTAAAGTTATCTAATGGGATAAAGAATGGTTTTACTCTGTCCTGCTCTCCAACTGACATATTCTAATTCAATTTTTTCATTGGACACGTTTTCATACTATTTGCCTACTGATGAAACAAGTAAATAGCACATGTCCAAAGATTCTCCCTCAGCTTGGTATGAAAATTTCAACACTCACTACCCACATCATTCCTTCTCCAGGGCAATAGCGAAACTTCGACTATAAACTTACTGATAGAACAAAAGGAAAAATTCAATGTTAGGTCTTTCTCATAAAAGATATAAAATCTCTGGGCAAAAAATTTTTAATAGGATTTGGTTGTAAATGAATTTTCTCGTTGTCACTGGGGAACATTTCTTATGTTGCTTATAGGTAATGATTTTGGAAGTAATTTTATATCAAATCCAAAAATGATTTTCTTACTTTCATTCCTTGTAATAACCAAAGAAAGTCAAGATCCCGCCATTAGATATAATTTCTGTAAAGTGATTCTGTGAGGATCTATAGTAATGCTCAGTCATGCACCTTAATGGAAGAATATGCCTTACAATAAGAGAGGATGGAAGGACTCCACCACCTTTCCACAACCTTCTCTAAATACAACTTTTCTTCTCTAAGCTTTTGATTCTGGAGTGCAGACAACTTGACTTTATATTTTCTGACAAGTACTGTAAGTGCTTTTCTATTCCTTTGGTTAGTTATCATAGAGTTATATGCTCTGTAAAGAAGAGAAGTGTATAGTAGATTTGACATTTTTATATAAAAGCTAAAAAATTTGTGGAGAGTTAGAAAAACAGGAGTTAAAAACCTCATACTGAAGTAAGTAACATATGAAGGTGTTTTCTGGGTTCAGACTTTGGCAAGTAATCAGTAGCAGTTTTACTTTCTTTGAAATTCCAGTTAAAATGTTTATAAGTACTGAGCAAAAAATGTGAATAAAAACTGCTGTGGCACTGGCAACGAAGAAAAATAAATATTGAATAAGCATGACAAAAGGAGAACAGGATTGTGATTAACATTTATTGAAGTAGTATTTAAGGCAAAAAAATGGTATATGAAACAAGGATGTTTTTTATGTTAATAAATGTTATAATCCTAAGGTAAAGATACAATGGTCATGGACTTCCATGCACTGAAAAGCAGAGCAGTAGTCTTCAGCACACTGTTATCAATTTTGTTAGATCACATATAAAAACAAATCAGTTAAGCCTTGCTTTAAAGGATTCAGATAAAAACATGAATGAAGGAAAGCAGACGTGACATATGTATTATTTTCAAATAGTTAAAGGGTGATATATGAGGTCCATATTCTCTTTGCATAGTTCGAGTACAGAGAGAGATAAAGATAGAGTTCCTCCATTGTTGAAAGGTCTCAGTAGAGGCTTTATTTTGAGTGTATGGACACTTAGCAGGCAAACTGACATTTCAGGAAGATTCACACTCACCTATATAGAATGTATAAGAGAGGACAGAGGTTGAAAGGAAAATCACGAGGATTCTATTGCAATGGTGCTTTAATGAGTGGTGAGGTCTGATATTGGGTTTTGGAGGATCTGAAAAATATTGTAAAGGAACCAGTGGTAGATGGCCATGGACTACATGAGACTGGATGGCAAATCTTATACAGCAATGGGAAATTTAAATGTGATTCAGGTTCATAATCAGGAGTCTATTTTATTGTAAGCAGCTTTACCAACCTCGGTTCTGATTCACCTGCAGATCTATCTTCCCCCAGATCCTGAAACATCTATGTCTGATTGCTTTTTCCTTTTAAAAATTATGCCAGGAGGAGAAGTAAATCTAACCAGTGAATTCCTCAGGGTCCAGTTCAATTAGCTTCTAGAAAACCACATGATACAAGGTGAAAAGCATTTTTTTTTTTTAATTTTTTTTGTGGGGAAGACCAGCCCTGAGCTAACATCTATTGCCAATCTTCCCCCTTTTTTTTTTTTTTGCTGAGGAGGAAGACTGGCCCTGGGCTAACATCGTGCCCATCTTCCTCTACTTTATATGGGACGCCGCCACGGCATGGCTGACAGGCAGTGCGTCGGCGGGCGCCGGGGATCCGAACTCGCGAACCCCGGGCTGCCAAGCGCGGACTAAACTGCTGCGCCACCGGGCGGCCCCGAAAAGCATTTTTTATATTATAACTTGCCACAGCTGTTTTTCACCAATTATCTGAAGAGGGCCTCATGAAGATCCAAGTCCCTTGAAAATGATTCATGAGTTTTGTATCAGAGGAAGCTGAAAATAATTTTAAAACATGTGACTACATGGTAACTCCATATTTAACAGTTTGAGGAACTGCAACGCTGTTTTCCAAAGAGGATGAACAATTTTACATCCCTACCAGCAGTGTATGAGGCTTCTGATTGATATTGCCACATTCTTGTCAATACTAGTTATCATCTGACTGATTATAGCCATTCTAGTGGGTGTGATGTGGTATCTCATTATATTTTTGATTTGCTTTCTTCTGATGACTAATGATGTCAACCATCTTTTCATGTGCTTAGCACCCACTTGTATATCTTTTTTGGAGAAAGGTCTATTCATATCCTTTACCCATTTTTTAATTTGCCTATTTGTCCTGTTATTGAGTTGTAAGAGTTATATACGTATTCTAGATACAAATCCCTTGTCAGATGAATGATTTGAAATTTTTTTTTCTTTTTTTTTTTTTTTTTTTCCATTCTGTGGACTTCCCTTTCACTTTTTTGATTGTGGCCTTTGAAGAATTCCATTCCTAGGTATATACTCCAAATAAATGAAAATATATGTCCACACAAAACTTGTGCCTGAATGTCTAATGTAGCATTATTCATAACAGCTGCAAACTGGAAGCAACCTGAAACTCCACCAACTGATAAATGGATAACAAAATGTGATATGTCCATACAATGGTCCATTATGAATAAAGTACTAACATATGTTACAAGGTGGATGAACCATGAAAACAAAAAAACACCTAGTATATGATTCCATTTATATGAAATGTCCAGGATAGGCAAATCTGTAGAGACAGAGATTAGAATAATGGTTTCTTAGGACTGGGGTTGGGAGATAAGAGGATGATAGCTAAAGGGTATGGGGTTTCTTTTTGAGGTTATGAAAATGTTCTAAAATTGACTGTGGTAATGATTGCACACAAGAACTACTGAATTGCACAGTTTAAATGGGTGAATTGCATGAATTATATCTCAATAAATGGGCGAATTATATCTCAATAAATCTGTTATTTTAAAAACCAACACAATCATATTGAGGTCATAATAATCCTGGTTTTACCTATGTGTTATGTGGCCTGTAGTCATTAAATAATTTATGCTTACTTATCTGTTTATATACTTGTATTTGTAAACATATCTGCTAGAGTGAGGGACTCTGTGACAATTATATTCAAGGTTCTGGTTCTCTGAATAGGCAGCCAGGAGCACAGCCCACTTACAGCAAGAGTTGTTAACCTTTAGGGTACTATGGAAATCTTTGAAAAACTATTTAAATGTTCAGAGATATACAGAAAAATTATAATTAAGCACCTGTTTTACATATAATTTACTTTAGTACATTGGAAACTGATCTTTTTAACACAGGCATGGAAAAATATCGCTTTCACTAAATATGACTTTTAGTTTATTTTTTCTTGTAAAAGTAAGTTTCCACTGCCTGAAAAAAATATGTAAGACAATTTTATGCAAAAAACATCTTTGAATTCAGCTAAGAATGATTTCAATTACATGAATCTTTCATTTTGCTTACATAACAATTCGTGATAAGAATAATAACTAGTAAGAATTAAAATAGTATCTCATACCACACATTTTTGTTTAGAACAAATATGTAGATACCTTTAGGACAATGACAGAAATCATTTTTTCACATGAGCCATTTTTAAATTAAAGAAGGAAACTGACACATAAATGTATTTCTTGTGTGGCTCATGGAAACTCAAAAGACCATTCATGTATTTTCTATAGTTAACAACTTTTTAAGGGAGAGGAAGCCCTGGTTTCTGGTCAAGGAATCTTTTCCTAACTTCCAGGATCAATGCCTCTGAAGTAGGATTTATCTACTAGAATTTGCTAAGACTCAACTGCGAAGTAGTAGGTCCTTCTCCCTTTCTGAATCTTCCCTCAGCCCCAAGAATAACTTAACATTGTTTATTTATTCTCAAATATTTTCTCGATGCAGTGCACATATATAACAAGAGGTGATCATTCTGGTCACTCCTTAACGTATTGTCTTAGCATGTATAGGAAAACAGCCATCTCCAATTCATTATAGAGCAATTAAGAAAATGAACTTAAGTCTATAATGTTTTCACAAGCACCATGTCCCCTGAAAACACGAGTACACCATCAAACAGGATTTTTCCATTCCATGGGTAGAAATATCATACAGAATAAAGAAAAATTAAATGAAATGGTTTGGATGAGAAGTAAGAGAGAATAACTGTCAAGAAAAGAGAAGGGAAAAATGTATTAAGACAAGCATACAGAACAAAGATAAAGGGAGCAGAAGGGAGTGTGCCATGTGACTTGTCTCTGTGAGAGTTACTGCATCATCCACTTGATTTTTCCACTTTGCACAAAGAAATCATAACATGAGCAAGAGATCTTAATAAAGTTGGTTTAATATGACCCTAAGTTATTCTCCAATACCTGAAGAATTAAGGGATTAAAATACTTTTAAATGTAATTTAAGAAACAGGAAAAATCTAATCCTATCATTAAAATGTTTAAAAATGTTAAATTGAGGAATAATCTACCTATGCATGTTTTGGTATTTAATTTCTTTTTTCAAGATTCATCGCTACACTGCAATCCAAATACAATCAGAGAAAGATTAAGTATATTAGAGCTTGACAGAAAAGGATCCTTCTGGGAAATAGCAGGTTTTTTGTTTTGTTTCATTTATTTTATTTGACTTTAGTGTTCAGTTACTGAAATTGAATACTTAGATATTCGGGACAAGCCATCAACTTTTTAAAATTAGGTCTATGGATGAACCCTAAATAAACACAGGAACACAAATGATTAACCAATGTAAATAAAGCCATTGATTTAAAAATACATTACTTGCTACCTATTCAACAGAAAAGCAAGTATTCACATACTCACATAAACACCAAAACAGATTTAAAATATTGGGAAACCATAAGATATTAAAAAAAAAAAAACACAAAGTTCCCTCTTAAGCCTGCTACAGTAATCTAACAACTGTTTTCATTTCTTTTGATTCCTTTCCCAACATTAATCATATGTAAATCATTTTATATAATAGTAATTACTTGTGTGTTTTTGTATGGATAGATTTTGTGCTAGATTTTTCTCAAAGAATCCATTATTATATGAAGATTTTATTCTGATTTCCTGTCTTATTATTCATATTCTTCAGAGGTGTCATAAAAATCACCTTGAATGAAAGCATTTACTTTACAGTTTACTGTACAATTTCCCTATTGTTAATAATGTCTGTTTAATGTTTTTATGATGAATAATTCTTTAAAAGCATCTTCAGACACAAAGACTACGTTTTTTTGTGGCAAAATTCATTTACCTCTAAGTATGTTCCAGACACTGTGCTAAATTCTTTTCAGTTATTTACACATCTATTCTTCACCACAATCACATTAAACTGGTACTATTATAACATTCATTTTACAGATAAAAAGGCTGAGGTCCAGAGGTACTGAGTAACTTGCCCACAGTGACGCAGCAGTCCAAATGGAGCCAGAATTCAAGCGAAATGTGATTCCTGAGTCTGTACAGCTAAATTGCCAAGTTGTACTGTGTCTCCATATTGTGTACAAAAAAATAGAAATTGTTATAATCTGAAAAGCATGTACAGACTATCTTTCCAAAAATGGGCAGATTTGCAAAGCTTCCATCAATACTTAAATATACTATATCTCATGAAGAGGTATTACCAGAGTACCTGAATAACAGGTCAAAGAAAGGACTCAGATAAGTACAGACAGAAAATTGACATATTTTGAGTTACTGGATACATGCAAAAGAATAACAGTTCTTACATGCAATTGAGATTATCAGTTATGTGAAGCTGTCCCTTTAAGGAACCCACAGGTGATTGGATAGCAGATATTGTGACTCCTGAAAAGATCACTCTCAGTTGCCTCTAAATTTGATGCACAACTGAATTTTAAATACTAAAATGTCATGGTGGTATTAGAAGCTACAACTGGGATTATTTTATGTGATGTTGCTGGTGGGAAAGAGAAAGTGAGCAACTCGGAGGAACACAGCAGAGAAAAGAGAGCATTGTGGCTTCTGAACTCTCACCTAGATCTACATGTATAGATGTACTTCTGTATTAGACATTTTTGGTTAAAAGTGACAGATCTCAACCCAAATTGATTTTTAAGCTTTTTTTAATTGCTTCTCCTGTTGGACACAGGAGTTCAAACAAACTATTTAGGACTAGTTTTTCCTTCCTTTCATTGCCAGTTCTTTTTTTCTCATGGCTGTCCCTGTTCTCAGGCAACAAACAAATAGCTCTGTTTTCATTGTCTCACTTCATTCCTGGACCTCTAACTATAGCGCAGATTGGCCTTGAGCCACAGGTCCACTGTGAAATGGTCAGCAAGCTCACTCTGGCCAAGACACAGGGACTGGCAGTGGTGGATGGGTAGTTCTCAGAAGTAAATTCCAGATAGGAGACTGGGTGTTGGAGAAGTGGAAACAGTGAATTCACACCTTCTGGTCCTTCATACTTACTGTCTTTCTTCCAGTATATTCCTCATACTTTCTCCAAAATCCTTCATTCAGTAGATCTTTTTTCTTTATTCAATAGAACTTTCTCCATTCAATAGACCATTTTCCATGCTCTTAGATGGGAACCTAATATCCTTCAAATTAAGACCTCTAGCCACCATTCCAACGTCATTTTCAACAGTTCCTTGTCCTATATTCTACAATCAACACAACAGGAATCACTTGGTTGCTATAGGGTGGTGGTATAGGGCTGCTTTCCCTGGTCTGCTCTTTCCACCAATTACACCTCACTTACCTCCTAAGCTTCTAAAGTGAAGCATGCTTTCTCATGGCACACTCTGCATTCTGGGGCAGAAAGACAGGTAAGCATTCTATGAAATCACTGATTCAGAGAGCTCTGCCCTTCCTTTCTGTCATTAGTGAATATATAACTATAAGATAAAAAATTCAGATCTTTAAAAGAGTCAGAGTAAAATATCTGCTGTCCATTAGAATCATCGTGGACTGATGGCTCCATTGCGTTAGCCTTCCAACCTTCTTTGCTTTCATTCACTTTTGATCCACTTTTGATCTCAGTCTTTCTGTTTTGCAATTGCCTGTCTCTTATTTGAGCTTTTTCATTATAGCCTGGCATCTGACTCAGGTCATGTCATGGATTCTACCTCTGTTCTGTGAGATGAGTATGCTTTCCCAAAATTTCAATTTAGGCTTTAATATAGTGAAGGGTAGCATTTCAATGCTCCAATAAGTTTTTAAATCTCTGAATTAAAATGTTTATTATATTAAAGAATATTAGGTTGTTTACTTAAAGTCAAGTCTTTATCCTCAAAGCAATATGCTTATCAACCCATACCAATTTATTGGAAAAAAATGAATAAACTGTAGAAATGTCACTAGCACCTGTTTATATATGAATGAAATATTCTATTTCCAACAAGCTAAAATTACTTATTCTGTATCTTCATTAATGAGTATATTTGTATTCATTTTCTATCTAAAGAAAAGGAAAAATTTTTTACAAATCAAACATAACCAAGTAATTTTTGTAGTCATGTTTTTCTTACAATGATACTTTATAGTCCTTTTAGGTTAATTTTTACTGAATGTAACCCTATATGAACAGAAAAGCTTAAGCCTTTTTGGGAAAAAAAGCTGTCCATTTGTCAAAATCTATGAATATGTGAATACTTTGCTTATTTGTTTTGGTTTTTACTTTTTTTTCAATTTTCAATTTATTTAAATTCTAATTTTGAAAACAAAATAGTTATTGCAATTTCATGAATATTTTATAAATGATACACCATTATATTTTTATAACAATCCTGTAAGTTAGATATGTTTATTCCAATCATTGAAATCTGAATTTTAAAAGTTCTAACTCCAACGTGTACATTCTCTATACCGAATAAGCAGTATCTGACATTAAATATTTGTGGTATATATATATAATGAAATTATAAACATGCATATCATATATGTGGTAATACAGATATCATATATATCACATATATATAATCATATATATATTAAAATTGAAATTAAGCAGGTGAAGTTATTTACACAAGTCATAAATAAATATAGTGTCAGAGTTGGGAATAGAGTTTATATCTCTAAATTCTTAACTCTCTCTTTCATACTGTATGTTGCTTTTCAAACATAAGAATTGATCAAAAGATCTGTGTTCTTTGGTAGGTGGCCATTTTAAATACCACTTATTATTCTCTATTATGATCCATTTTATCTCTAAATATCAATGGCTATGAATTTGACAAACTGTGAAACTATCTACTTGTGTCTGAAATGCAAGGTTTGGTATAATCTAAAAAAAAAAGTGAGTTTGAAAATCCATAGGCACTCTTACCCTAAAACAATCATCTCTTGTTTTGTCTCTCACTCTTTTCTTTCTCTCAGACACAAAAACACACACATTTATTCACACAGAGCACACACACACACAAACATTAAGACCATAAAAGCTAATCTCGCTAGTATATTTTTAAAGAAATTCCCTAATGTCCCTAAGTTCTTATTTAAAGTATTTTTCTTGCTTTAATTACTTAATTAACCAACTGTGTGACTTTGTAGCATATCATTGATTATAGTGACAATAATTATGACTGGCAACTATAACAAAAATAATGAAGATGACTCTGGAAGTAAAAGTAAAATATATGGATCATTCTTGTTTAGGCCAAAGTAATATGTCAACTGGATCACTATATTAATTAACTCCAATCACTTTAATAATCTTGGGTAATATTTCCAGGCAAGATTGTTTAAAACAGTTCGTTACATTTCAGTATAACATCCAGATTTGCCCAGTTGCAGTTTTATTTAGCTCTATATAAAATTAGAGAGTAAGACCCTTTAACATTGCAGTCAGATAATTAAAACCGTTATTAGTTTATAAAATATTTTACTGATTATGAGATCATTTTATCTAGCTGTAAAAATCTTTGATCTCATGGAATGACGTTACATATTTCATAAGAGAGTTAAATTTTAGAATACATTAAACAGGGAAATCTATTTTAGTATGTAGCTACGTCCACCTATATTATAAATCAATTTAGGAAACTGATTTCTTTAAATTATTCCAATACCATTTAAGGGATTCAAACTTTCTACTTTGTTCAGGATCCAGCATAACTGATAATGTTTGTTGTGTTCTTCAACTCATTCTTTATTATTTTAATGAGTGTACATATGTGTGTGTATGTATCTATATGTATATATATCAGATTGGATAGGTAATCTGTGCTTTTTTTGGAATCTAAGTAACAGAGAAGTCGAAAATTCCACCAATGGAAAAATATAACTGGGCCTTTTATCATAAGAGGGATTTAAATTTCCATTTTAGGAAGCGTGTTCCCTTATGTCATAAATTAATTTTAGTTTGAAGTGAGACACTCTTTAGAGCCATTAATAACTTTGCTTAGATATATTTTTGCACAGAAAATGTCAAGTGCTCTTTTAAAAAAGAGTCAACAAGTGAAGAATGAAAAACAAAACTTCTCTGCCTAATCTTTCTTTTCATTACTTTTAGCTTATTAAGAGTATTTTGCAAATAACAGAGCTATAAAGTTAGAATTGTAATATGGGATTAAAATAGAAATTTGAGAGCATCTTTCTAACATACTTACCGAACTGTTTAGGTTAGGCTGATTTATATTGATACTTAATGCCAAAACAGAAAATCACAGATCCAGCCAAGGGACAACTAAATTAAAACTTGGGTTGGAATAACCACAGATTTATGCTTACACAATGGTGATTATTGCTTTGGGGCATATTTTGTTTACATATGTATAGTTGATAGTGATGGTAGGAGATATTGGCCTTCAGGTACTCTTCTCAAACTGACATACCTAATACAAGATAAACAGTAAATACTTCCATCATTTAGCGTTGATTTCATGACAGAATATTCAGAGGCATTGTATTTATCTTTGATAATATCTAAGATGGCTTTAATTGCTAATCCTATGTGTAAAAACAAATAATTTGTGGGTATGGGTCATTAGAGCCTACGCTGTCATTTTTTAAACCAAAGTCAGAAAAATCTGTCCTCCTTCACATATTATTTACATTTGCTAATTGAAGTGGAGAGAGCAGTTATTACATGCATACACACGCACACACACAAAGAGAATATTCACTGCATATCAATCCTAATCAATGTGTAATCAATAAAAATAATATATAATTAAATTGATAGTGTAGAAAGCAAAAGTGGAAACAGCGAAATGATTTGTTGAGGGGTTATGTTGCTTCATACTTAAAATTATAGAAATATTAAATGTCTATTTACTAAATACCCACTTTTCTTAATAAAAATATGACAATACAATATATCATTTATTTGTCTATATAGTTTGCATTCAGTAATTACTTATCCGGCATCTACTATATGCAACATAGACACTTATTGCACAGTGTTTTATTGTGCAGGGTAGTAAGGCTGGCTATTTTTGTGGCTTTGTATAAAACAATGAAAACTCCTTATGGAGATCATGAAGACCTCCGCCTCTATAGGAATAAAAATGTTAGGACTTGAGAGTGCCAAGACACACTTCTCCTCCAAAAGGAACCCAGTCTCTGCAAAATCACTAAAACAAAAAATTTCAACCTAAGGGAGAGTGTGCTGGCACCAGAGTCAGAGTTGAACGATCCTACTGTGCAGGCACTGACTGCTTTACATGCAGTAGACAAGCAGAGAGGGGGAAACGCAGAGAGAGAGGACCTTGACCCTAAAGTGGAACATACTTGGTCATCTCACAATGGAGGGACAGGCAGCTCACAGATGTGTATTTAAAATAATATGAAAATTAAGCAGTAAGCAAGTATTTGTTTCTTTCTCCTTGAGCAAATGTAGATCAAAGAAAAAATAAAAGTCAAATTCCCATCCACTAATATAATGTGAGACAAGATTTATTCACATCTGATCATGCCACATTTCCTCTTTGGGAGAAAATTTTAAGACGAGGATGGAGAAAAAAGCCAGAGCTAATTTCTCAGAACTCTACATATGATGAGAAAATGAAACTTTTAATCTATATATAATGAAAATTTTAATCTATATAAACTATAGATTAGAGTTATATTATATAGTTATATATATTTATATAAATTATATATATTTCATATATGAGTATGGGGAAAACTAAATAAATAAAAATGCCAATGAATAATCAGGAAAAAGATAAAAAAACTGGTAAAATAGTAAGACTGAGGTGATTGCCTAAATGTAAGTAGAAGTCAATGTGTTGTGATATGTTCACTGCAGAAATTCTCTGAAATTTCTTCAACCACTTAATGCTTCCTAGAAAACGAAAGTGAACCTTTATCAAAAATACATTCAGAACTTAAATGAAGACCAAAAAAGAATACTGAACAGATTTTATTGATAGAGTAGGTTATAGCAGTCACTATTAAGTCTTATTTTAATTAAAGGTAATCTCAGCAAGAAAGCAAAATGTGCAAAGAAGTGAATATACTGAGATTGTAATAGAAAAAGAAGCTATATTTGCATAATGATTGCCGTCTATCCACTGCTGCCTTCACATCAAAAGAGCGAAGCTCATCATTTAACCATAACGAGGGACATTTCAAACATATCAATTTAGTCAGTGTTTAAATTTCTTTTTCAGGTAGCAAGTCTGCTTATCATAAATTAATATTTGCCAAGAAGATTTTGAAGATATAGTGACTTTTCAGATGCTAAATCAGTTGATGTATGAAAGTGAGAAAAAAATGGTACAAAAAGTGATATTCAATAAACATGTCTTCCTCAAAAGAAAATCCACCCCATAATGTATGCATGTACTTATATTCAGTGGCATTTGTAAGAGTAAGATATAGATATCAAATGTCTATTAGCAGATGTCTGATTGAATTAACCATAAAATACTCACAAAAGATAATTCTATGTTGGTGTTTTTTAAAGAGGTATTTTCCACATGTACTGATGTGAAAAGAGGTCCGCAATACATTGTTAAATGAACACAGTAAGTTACATAACTATGTACAGGATACCTTTCAATTTAAATAAAAAGTTTCAGAAGGGGAAGTAGGTAGATAGATGATTGATGATGATGGTAATAGATGATGATGGTGACAATGATGATGATAGGTAGGTAGGTAGGTAGATAGATAGATAAGTTAGAGTCAGAGTAGTATAAAGCAAGATTTGGAGTGAGGGAGATAGTGATTTTGATTATGCATAGAAAGTGTAAGGGAACAGGATTCATTCAAATATTATTAGTGGCTTCCACAGTGGAAGCAAAATTAAAGGGGGATTGGATGGGATTAGAGATTTTAACTTTTTGTATTATATATTTTAGAGCAGTTATCTATATAATATATGCAAATTTTATAGCATGAAAAATGAAATAAACAAGCTTTAAAACATCTATGAGTACTATTAAACCCATAATCATAGTTAATATTGATTTAAGAAAATATATATTATTTTCAGGATTCACTTAGATTTTGCATTTACAAGGCACAGAAATTTCACAGAAGTAAATATTATAGTGAGAATAAATGGGGTGGCAATCATTTTTCTCAAAATTAGGTTCTCAGAACACCAATATGAGAATCTTCTGGGATTTTTATTAAAATTTCAGACACTGGACCCACCCCAAACCTAATGAATCAAAGTAAGGTTTCTGGAATCTTTTGTTTTGAAAAATATTCCTCAAGTGTTGTATGTGAGGAAAAAGATTGAAGAAATGGCTATAAAATATAGAGATGTGTCATAAGGAAAGACCTGTATTTTAAGCAAGGATATGAATGGTTGGATACTGCCATGGTGCATTAGTAAATTCTGCTAGGCTGTATTGCATAACAAACACGTTTCCAAATCCTTGTGGCTTTCACCAATGAACATTAATTTCTCATTCAAGCTAGATGTAGGTTGTGAGTCAGCTGTAGCTCTACTCCAAGCTGTGGTTTTGGCTCCTCATTTCTTCTCTCTATAGGACCAGAGTGAAGGAGAAGTCTCTCTCTGGATGTGTTCTTAGAGGGAGAGTGGGGAAATGCAGGGAGTCTAGCCAACCAACTCAAATGAACTTAAAGCTCTATTTGGGAGTGGGCTTTGTCATGGTCACATACATTCCATTAGCCAAAGAAGATGCTATGGCCAGGCTCAATAATAGGACAAGGAAATGAGGCTTTGCAAGTCACATTCAAAGGGCAAGGACATAAAATTACCTTACAGTGATAGAGCAATGAGTTGTGGACAGTAGCATACAATCTACTACACAGGGAGTTGTTGAAGGAAGATAGTATGAAAATTATTTTATCAGAAATAATCTTCCTACAGAAAATTGCCCATCAATAACATGTGAGGTTTTGATTACATAGAATTGAAGTTATATGAAGCTCTTTTTTCAATTTTCTTTCTTCTTCCTTTCCTTCTTTCTTTCTTTCTTCCTGCCTTCCTTTCATAATACAAGTTTCTACAAGTCTGTTGATTTAACTCAAATACATTGGCTTATATCCTTCTGTGAGATTTACCAGTTTTGAATACCTACCACATGCTAAGCATTATATGCATGTGTATGTGTGCATATTGTTCACAAACCTAATCTAAAATAAGTGAAGGCAGCACTCCTGAGTTCAAACCTTTGTCCCACAATGCTTCTTGAGGGACCTTAGGCCAACCAGATTCTTTGTGCCTTCGTCTTTCTCTATGAAGTAGGGATGATCATATAATACGTACTTCAAAGGGTTGGAAGGGTTAAATGAGTTAATATAAGCGATTTATTACAATAATTCTTAGCATATAGTAGGCAAAAAATATGTGTAAACTCTTATTACTATCACACTATTTTTATAGGTGAAGAAATTTTTTGAGAGAAGTAATATACCTACCTCTGAAAGATCTGGGTTTTGAATTAAGATCTAACTCCGTAGCATTTGTATTTTTGTCTATGCCATGCTCTGTTGCACTTATTGGATTTGATTTGAAAATTTTGATTTTTTTATTTAATAAGAGTCATTCATATAAATATATTCCAATCTGGAAATTGTATATTTATATGTAAAAGTATTGAGAAACTGAGACGTATGCTATGTTTTCCTGAATTAAAATGGTTTTAATGACTTTAGGTTCTGAGCACTATTTGCATAGTTACTTAAGCTGAAAATGCACATTCAAATGTAATTGGAGCAATATAGTATCATGATTAATAATATGTATATGATTAGTATATAAAATATATAGAAAAGTATGTTATTGAAAATATATCCAGGAATATAGTGTTAAAACACAGATAGCAATGTTTTTCTTTATTTGTAAAACATGTTTACATTTTTTATATAAGAACATCAAAAAAATTCCTGGACTGAAAAGTTATACTTTTTAATCTAAGTCAAATTAAAATTCATACTAGTTATATTTCTAAAGAAAATTCAGTAACATAAAATTAATTTGTATATGAATACAGGCTTAAAAATATACCATATTTAATCTTTGGAAGCTTACACATGAACTTTGGATAACTTGGAATTATTGTAATATTTGAGTCACTTACCTTTATCTCAGATGTCCTTTCATTTCTGAAGTTCAGGTGGATATCATTCCTCTAATATTCATGCTTACAGTAACATTCTTCCCTTACAGAGAGGCTATGTATATAGGGGAGATTTTTATTCAGTGTAACTTAACAACTCTTTATTGGACAGCTGGTATTCACTGACCTTTTGCTATCTTTTTCATTTCTACTGACATCTTCATCTTTCAAAAACATGCACTTTAGTAGCAAAAATAATATGGGAATTTCACCATTTGCCCTTGAAGTTTTGATTTTCATATTCTCGATCCACTTCACATTTAAAGGAATTTATATATTTGAATTGATCTTTCCCCTTCTCATGTTTCTGTACCATTTCAGTATTGTAACAGTCAGATGTATTGCAGGATTTTCAACAGATGTGGAAATAAGAGGATAATAACTTCATTCAATTAAATTCAAAAACAGATCCCATGTACCTTCAGGTCATAATCGTTAAACCTGTTAGAAATATAATTATGTTGCCCCACTGCATCAAGTAGCACCCCACCAGTCCACTAGATCCTTCTCAATTGTTCCATGTCAGTTTTTGGATTATGGTCCCAACGTCCTGAAAATGCATTTTCCGGAAATATAAAAACCCTCAATATATGTTCTTTGCTGATGAATCAACAGAACATAGAAAGATATGACTATATGGTTCTTTGTTTTTCTAAGAAGGTAACATTTCTTCACAAATTGCAACAATTAAAATTCTTCCCAAAGCAAACCTTAATAGGTGCGTTTAATTTTTTGACACACTGTTTATTGCACGATGTGAAAAGAAGTGAGAGAAAATGTTTGAGACTTGAACAAGGATGTCTTTTCTAAATGGTTAGGTTTCCTTCATGATTGGGTAGATGATTTGCAACATTATTACAGACAGAGGTGTGATCAAATATTTATGTAAAATATAATCTTAATCTGAATGAGAGATAGTTCAGGAGCCTGAGGGATTGAGTTTATAAGCAAACGAAAGGTTTCGTGGATGAGAAAACTGACCACCATTGAACTTACATTTCTGCTTATTTTTCGGCTCCTGGTCCTCTTGGCACCTTTAGTTTTGGTGTGGCAAGCAAGGGGACATATTTCAGAGTGTCTCCATTTTTTTTCAAAGCAAGAATATGAGCTTTCTTTATATACATTCTTGTCATTCATTTTATGGGAACTAGTTTTTAGCCAGAGTGCACACAAAATCAAATATGTGATATTAATTTAACTATTTCTTAAGTTATATTATGATCGTACCTAGTCATGTGCTATGACAACTGGAATTTTTGCCTGGATGAATGTTCAAGTAGATGAATGCATTAAATTTTCATAAAACCAGCTGTTCATCCTCATTCTCCCCTCCAGCCAGGCTTATCAAAGGCACTTGGAATATGAAGAGGAAAAGAAGTACATTATTTTGGCTAACCGATTGCTCAGGCTGCAGGGCTGGTTATGAGGCAATTCAAGCTTCTGCAGTAAATCTTTAGGAACCCTCTAGATTGAATCACTTCCAGTCTTATGTCTTACCAAACCTGTTTCACCAAAGAGGGAATATTACTAGATTTATTTAATGAAATCCTTACTGCTGTGAATATACAGCAAAATTCTTTGTAGAGATAACTTACACATTAATACTACAATATCCAATCAATTCCAATGTATTCCATTTTACTCATTCCATTATGCATACTAAACTGAGGAACAAGCATCCTAATATTCAGACAGCAAAGCTTCATAAGGCATAACAGTGTGTGGAATTTGGCTATTTGAAAAGACCCCTGTGATTATTTTAAAGTTACATTACATTTTGGCCTTAAGTCAGCAGGTGTCCTTTCATATTGTTCTGTAATTGTTTCAGTTATGTTCATTGTCCCCAAATGAGTCATTTTAAAGTGCTTTTAGACATCAGATTGGCAACCACTAAGATTTTATTTTGCTGAATTCGCCCCAAATTCCATACCTTATCAAGTGTGGAAGGAGATTGACTTCTCAGTTTTTCAGAAGACCCTGTAAGAATTATTCTTCCTTCAAACTGCTCATCTTTGTATCACCTACACGTAACTTAGTTGGTGACTCTATCATAGAAGAATTGTCCATTGGAAATTATTTCTTTTTTCTCCTCTGCCAAAGTGATCAGTGATATTTGAGAGTGTGGCTACTATGTCAGCCTGAGTCCTGGGATGTAGTCCAATGATAATATGGAAGAGCATCCACAGCTGACATTTAGTGGACATGTAGAATGATCACAAAAAATAAACCTATGTGCTTTTAAGTCACTGAGACGTGGGGCAATTTTGTTAGTGCAGAATAACCTAGCCTCAGTGATATAATATTTTAATTGTTAGGCAATTTTTAGGTGATCCTACCCTCTTGAGTAGGGGACCCAGTAAAAGATATATACACCATACATACACAAACATAATAAATTTTAAATAAGTATTTGTCGAATGGATGTAGTGATACATTGACAAATATTTATACACATATTCCATCCCACCCTCTGGCATTTATGTGCCTCAAACATTGGTTATAAAATGAATATCTGTTGAATAAATGAAGAAGTAGTTGGGCAAATATATTTATGCACAAATTATATTCGAAAGGAGAGTGTATATTACTAATTCTGAAATTTTGCTCAAATTTAGAGTAGAAAATATAGTTTTAGCAGATATAGTTCTCTGTAAAGGGAACTAATATTAGTTTAGATACATGCAATTTGTAAAAAAGGATCTTTTCAAAACCCCTTCTCTTTGTTTGATAATCAAGAGTATTTTTGTAATTCCTGAGTCCTTAAGATCTTCCAGTTAAAGAAAAAGTATGGCATATTTGATTTAATTTTCATCTTCTGTCCTAAAAAGCAGTGCATTTTATCCAGCTGGTACACAATGTATAGGTTTAACAATGTCACACCTTGATATGTTTAATTTTTGAAGCACATGATTGCTATTTCATTACTAACTATAACTTCCAGCTTCTGTTTTGACTCAAGACTGCCATTTACATTAAAACTCTCAAATTTGACTTGCTAAGATCATGATGAAGTTGAAGGAAAATTACCTGATTTCAATACTTTGAATTGGAAAATACTTGAGTCAGTTCCTGTTTAAAGCCAGTATCCCTGACATAGTAATTTATAATTTAATCTTTTCATTGACACAAACCATTGACCCAGAGATTTTCATTTCTTATAGATAGGTGCATCTCCATTTAAAATAGACCATTTTGTTGTTTCCACATAGCACCCCCTTTCAAGGAACCAAATAAATATCATTGAAGAAGAATTTAAAATTATCTTCAGCATACAATGTGAGACATTGCATCAATACTGTCTTTATTCATTTTTGATGTATTTGGGATGAGGGGCTTAATGAAATGTCTAGTGTCTATTTAATTCTGGCTTTACATTTAATAAACACAACTATGTACCATTCACTGAATTTTCTCTACATCAAGTTTCTTACATCAATACTAGAAAATTCCAATTTACAAAGTTAATGCCAGGCTTTACTTGCCTTAAGTGATCAGTTATCCTAATAGTGACCCTGTGGAAACTAATTTAAATGACCATAGTAAGATAAGTACTGGGGTGTGGAATTTTATCCTGTAGTAATTTGTTAATAGTCTTTAACTTTATTCAAAATCTTCAATTTGATTCAATAAAAAACTCCATTCAATTTATTTTATTTCCTGCATACTAACTTATTCATGTGTAATTATCCTTTTGTTTCTTTCTTAGATTCTTTAAAAAATTATAAAATCAGGGAGAAGGAAATATCAAGGTATGAGAGTACACAATCACAAATGTGCTCTGTATCTCAGTTATCACTGGAGCCCACACACCTGTGTACTAAAGAACAACAACAAATGCTGATGACGACTAAACTGTTGGCATTCAATCTCTTCTCTTCTTTCAATAACTCTTCCTATTGGTAAAAATGGAGAATATAAGCTGTGTGTAAGCATTTTGCACAATTGTTTGAGCCAGACATAGGCAGTACATGTTTAAAGTTCTATTATTTCTATTACCTGCATCATAAACTACTTATAAAATAAAAACTTGGGAAGAATTTTAATTGTTGCATTTTGTGAAGCAATGTTACTTTCTTAGAATAATAAAGAACCGTATAGTCACATCTTTCTATGTATAAAAAGTAAATGTTATATGTAAGTAATGAATACTAATGAAAAGACCAACTGTGACCAGTGTTGTATTATCAAATGTCAATGAAAACCCTGTCTCAGTGACATTCTGATTTCTAGACAGCTTTAAAAAATCCGTTTGATCTCTTCATACTTAGAACACCAGGATATGAATAAATTTAATTTTCTAAACTTAATCAAAAGCAAACTTTACTAGGTATATTATTCATTGAATGAGGATTCTATAGTTATGTATCTAAAATAGCTCAAAACAGTAAGTCAATCTCAACTCTGCATTGCATACCTTTGAGAAAATTTTCTGACAAAACTAAAACAAAGGAAATTGTTTCCTAGGTTGTCTATTCTGATATCTAGGTGTGAAAATATAACTATACATTATTAACCTTGGCTTATTCATGTGAATAACAATAAAATATTTTTCTGACTTTTATGGAACATTATGCTGAGAAAAGAACACGTGGAGTAACCTATTGATATCAGCTTTTGAATCATAATCAGCGGCATTGATTTTCAAATGTTACTGTGCATTTTAGAGAGCTTAAACACTTTTTCTACAGTATATTATTCTTTTTCCTCAGGAATATAATATTTCTCCTGGAAAATAGTCCCTTTTGTTTCACCTGAAATAAAAAAAATGTTTGGGTAAATATTCTTAAAATTTTGTTAAAGCATTAGTAGCCCAATCATCTCAGGTGGCACAGAATGGAGCTTTCACATCCTATGGTAGATTGTTCAGAACCATGACAAACACACACACACATACACACACACACACGCATATATTGTTGTCCACAAATTTAGTTTGCACACATTGTTTTTACCCTGTCCTTTTCATTTAATATATCTTGAAAATCAGACCATATTGGTATCTGGAATGGCCTAATTTTTTTTCAATGATACATTTTATTCTATTGTATAGAAGTAAACGATTCATTAATCCTTCATGAATGAACATATATTTATTCTAAATTTTGTTCTATTTCAATCACTGTCAGCACAGATGCCATTGCACACATAGTATTTCACGTATTTGCGATTCTTTCTGATAAATTCCTACAAATTAGTGCCAAAATACCCTCCAAAGAGCTTGAATGATTTACTCCCTACCTAACAATGTCTGAGAATGCATGTTTCCCTCAGTTGTGGCCAATAGTATGTGATATCAAATATTTGCTACTGAGAATCATGTAGGAAAATGTATACAGTGGTTTCAAACAGTATTTCTCTTATATAGATGAAGTTCCACATCTTTCCATATGTTGAAAAAAATGCATTCCTCTTTTTGCCAACTATCTGATTACGTCCTTTGCATATTTTTCCAGTTGGGTTTTGGGTTCCAGATATTCATTCTTGTAAGAATTACATTTGTAGTGCATAGGTTATAATACTCAATTTCATTCTTTCAGTCGAGCAAGAAGTTCAAAACACCTGCAAATCAATCTGAGTGCAAAATTTTGCTAAAAGGTTTGTTTTATTATTAAAAAAATTTAAATATATACCGAAGAAGAGAAAGAACAGTATAATTAAATCTATATACTCCTTATCTAGCTTCAACAATTATTAATATTTTGCCAATCATGTTTCTTGTTTTATCTATCTCCAGGAAAACACACATTGCAACCTCCATTCACATCCCCCAGAGCTGTTTTTTGTGTTTGTTTATTTTGTTTTGTTTATTAAAGGAAAATCGAGGCACCATATCATTCCACCCCAAATATGTTAATATACCTAATAAAGGCAAGTTTAAATAAACTAGCAAGCCATTAACAATTCTTTAATGCCATATAATACACATATTAAATTTTCCCAATTGTTTCAAAGATGTCTTTTTACTATTGATTTGTTCAAATCCAGATCCATAAAGTACTCCCATTACACTTTTTTGGTATGCCCCTTATGTCTTTTTTATTTTCTAGCAATCCCACTACCGTTTATTTTTGTGATACTTGATTTTTGGAGCAAACAGAAACAGAAAACCCTAAAGTCTGGACTTAGCTGATCAGTTCCTATTATAATAATTAAAGGATCTACTAAACACCATATTAATTCTTTCAGAGGTCCATGAGATTGTTTTTCTTCACTTCTTCCTTCTCAGTTTAGAAGTCTAAAAAAGATGTTCTTTCTTCAATATTGGCAAATTTGTAGCCAAATATTGTTTGCCAAAGGCAAAACAAACAAACCTAAAAACTATTAAATATAAATTTAACAGAAGATAAACACAACTTCATGGAGACAATTAATATGGAAGTTCAAAAAAGAATAAAAATGGAGACAGAGACATTTTATGAATGGAAACACCAAATATAAAAATGACAATTCTCCTTTCTAGCAAAAGTTTTATTTAGATTGCTTTCCCACGCACATCTTGGTAAGTCGATCCTAAAATGTATATAGAAGAATAAATTGCAACTAATAGGCAAGATGATTTTGAAGAAGAGGAAAAGGAGAGAAGAAGAGAAATCTGCTGTAATAGTGAAACATATTAGGCTATAATAATTTAACATGTGTCATTTAATAAATGAACTAATGGATAATTATGTATACATGAGCCATGGACATCCACATATATGGAACAATGAGAAATGATTAATAAATTATTTTGGAGAATTTGCTATTTATAATGAAAATATAAAAATTAGAACCGTAGAAATTTATAAACACTTCTACCCTTGACTTGGGATTTATACTTAAATGAAAAAGAATGTAGAAAAGTTATTTTACAATTTGTGTATAAAAGGCGTGGAAACTAATATCTTTTTGTATCGACATGTTTGCAAAGAAGTCTTTGGAAGGTAAGCAAAAAGCTAACAGCTTTTTTAATTCTTAGGAGATATAGTGTTTTGGTGGGTGGAGGACAAGCATGGGAAGGCTGTCACCCTGAGTACATCTTTTATTTTTGACATTTTAAAATCTACCTATTAAAAATTAAGCAAATGAGTGACCAGCACCACGGCCTAGTGGTTAAGTTCGGCGCGTTCTGCTTCCGCAGCCTGGGTTTGCGGGTTCAGATCCCGGGTGCAGACTTATACCACTCGTCAGCCATGCTGTGGCAGCGACCCACATATAAAGTAGAGGAAGACTGGCACTGATGTTAGCTCAGGGCTAATCTTCCTCAAGCAAAAAAAATAATAATAAAATAATTAAATAAAATAAAAATTAAGCAAATGAATACAAAATATTAGGAAATACAGAAAGAATATCAATACCATTGGAGAAGAAAGATTTCTTAATCAAAACATATAAAGCTGAAACCAGAAAAATGTATGTCTAAAGGAAAAGATTCTTAAGGAATAAACATGGAATTTATCTTAGTGATGGCTGGTGATTTTGTTAATTTGCAATCACTGGGCTTAATAAAATTATTCTCATATCTCTTCTTAATTAATACTCCTGAGAAACATCCCTCAGCTTCTTTTTTTGACTCCTCCTTTTAAATACTACTACAAAGTTTTGTTGATTTCTATCAATTTTTCACTTATATTAACATGAGATTTGCAAATAAAGAACCACTGCATAATGGGCATCAAGTTCTCACACGATTTGCTCTGAGTTGAGTAATCCAGACCTGCTCTATGAAACACGCATTGCCATGCCTTTTCTTAAATTTTTGACAGTTTATGTTTCATACAACAAATTGCTTCAAAATTATGAATTTTTTTAAGATTATGAGAATAGATTTTATGCACAACAGACCAGAACACTGCGTAATCTGCCAACAGTGGCGATTATACGATCAGGATACCTGTAATTGTTATTAGCTATACAAACCCCTGAGCAGCATTTCAGGTAATGAAGAACAACTATAGCACGTCAGCACAATGAAGCTCATTTTTCAATGGAGCAGTGAAGTATGTAGCATGCATATTACAGATTCTTAGGCACTTTAACTAGTGGACACACCTGTATCAACAATCATCTATCTTATGAGTGACAGTGATTGAAGTAGCTCCTTAATAATTTCCAGAAATTGATAAAATATCTGGGTTTAAAATATCCATTACCTCTGTAATTGTAAGTAGTTAAAAGACATCCCTCATCAACATTTAGAATATCGTGCTAAACCTACTTGGCCTACTCTTCCATTTATTCCCTCATGTATTTTTACTCGTTCCTTAAATTTAGTAGCCTGTCATGGATCTTGATAGCTTTACCATATGATTTCTTAAATGACTCTATTTCTAGTGTAAGGGATGACTGAATTTTTTCAAGAGCAGTGAAATCTTAGAATTTCAGGAACAACAACAACAAAAGAAACCCTTCAAAGATGATGTGACCCAGAACTTTTCAAATGATTCTTCTTAGGTACATAGGATTTTCCAAAAACACAACTGAGGGACATTCTTGAAGAAGCAGGAAGGAATATAAACTGTTAAGTGGGCAAGGCTAACCCCTCTCATACTATCAAAACACATGCCAGCTTTATCAGGAGCATCTCCATATTGATGTTTTCAATAATATTTTGTAGATCAGACCATTTCTTTCATGCAGCACTTCCCGCTCTTCTTCATTATTAATAATGTGAATAACTTTGAGCCCTGGCTCAGTATTGGTCATTGTATTTAAGTTATTTCCATCTATTATGTCATTCTGCCTCACAGGAACCCTATGAAATAGTTTATTGTCCTCGATTTTAAAAATGAGAAAATCAAGACCCAGTCACGTATAGTAACTTCTTAGCAACAGAGAGTTTTCGTTTCATTGAACTTCCTGATTCTGCAAAGATATTTATTTATTTTTAATCATTAATAGTAATATGTTATGCAGATAACCACAGGAAAGAGTCTACAAAGATAACCGCCTATCTTACATTATTACTGATGTGCAGATCTCATCATCCATGATATTAAGTAACTGAAAACGAAACTCTTTAAACAAAGTTAATGATGTTTAAATTGGCTATGTAGTTTAATTTGTCAAAAATTGACTGCTTCGTTAAGGAGAGAAGCAGGGAAGATTGAGGAGGGGGACACTGATGTGTTCTTTTCCAAGAGAAAAAAAGGACTTGCTTGACCGTTCTATCAGAAAATTTAGGGAAATTTCACTGAGAGGACTCTCTCTCTCCAATCTCTTCCTCTTTTATTTCTTCCTCTTTATCTTTTGCTTTCCTACTTTTCTAGATTCCTTTCACTTTTGCTTCTCTATGTTTCCCCCCTTCTCCCCTTTCACTTCCTCTCTTCTTATCCCCTTTCTTTTGTTCTTCTTTCTTCCTCCCCTTTTTTTTCCTTATGGTATTGGGCAGAAAATAGGCAAAATGACAAAAAATATCAAGGCCCAGGATGTGAAGGACCACAGTCGCCTTCACCAGCGGAGCTCTCCTCAATCCTTGGTTGCTAGCACGAGAAAATCAGGAGAGGGCCTCCATCCCGGGATGGCTTAGGCGGAAGCATATTTGTCTAAAGAAATACGTGATCTTGGAGTAGAGACTCACCTATTCTGAAACAAAGAACAAACGTGGGTTCTTCCCTTGCCTTTCAATTTGTTCATTCAAGAGATATTTTGAGAGCTATGAGGTGAACAAAACACACACGCCCTAATGCAGAATACATCACCTAATTAGTTAAGCAAGTAACCGATGGTCTTTTTGTTTCCATTTGAGCCATTAGATGCGCTGTTGTTAGCTTACTGTTAACTTTTCATGTGTTCTTAAATGCTACATATGCATTGTGCTCTCCCAGGTATCTGAGAAACCAGTGGGTATCATTAAAAGTAGTTTTTTTCCTTCTTCGATATATTGCTATAAGCTTGCACTGTCTAATACAGCAGCCACTAGCCACATGTGGCTAATAAGCACACAAAATATGCTTAGTCCAAATTGAGATGTGCTTTAAAAATATACCAGATTTCAAAGACTTAGTAGGGAGAAAAAGTACCATAAAATATCTTACTCATACATTTTATATTGATATTTTTATATAACGATTAAGTTACATAAAATATGTCATTCAAATAGTTTCATCTGTTTCTTTTTCCTTTTTGTTTAACACGGTCACTAGATAATCCAAAATGACTTACTGAGGCTCTCATTGTGCTCTTCTTGCACAGCACGGCTCTAAGAAAAGTTTGTATTACCTTTCCTGTTTTGCATGTCTCCGGGAGATCCCTGTAGTAAAACATTATTCTCAATTCTGTCTGTGCCTGTAAAACTTGTCTTCTAGTAGAAAATCGCCAAAGAAATGTTAAAGTCTAGGCATTTCTGCGTTTATCTCTGTCCTCAAATGATACTGGGAGATTAGATAAGCCTGATTTCCTTTATAGAAACAGTTTTGCAATTCTTCAAATAGGAAGCTTACTGAAGCGGACAGGGATCTAAATCTTATTATACATTCTACAGGCTGTCATTTAAGGACATGATGCATGCTGGTCTACAGTTCCCCAGGGCCTCTGTTCAGTCTTTCATTTAAAATGATTCAGTCTAGTCCAGAGCAATCCAATACATATTTGTTAAGTTTTCACAAGTTTCAGTGGCAATTTGCCAGGCCCTGCTCAAGTTGGTTTCTCTTCAGCTTGTCATTGAGCGTAGCTGCAAAGGCTGTATAAGAATAAGGATATAAATGATTAGAAATAGTTCTCTAGCATCTCACTAGGTCCTCAAGGAGACAGTATGGAAGCCAGCCAAGTACTGAAATCCACATCAGTGTTCAAAGGCCTCAGAGGTCTTCCTACAGATATGTGAGGCAACCCCATGGTAACTTGTTTCCTGTTCTGTTTCTATGATGGTATTTGAGCTTACACGACTTAGGAAAATGCCCAAACGTTTCTGGTGACTCCAAAGCCCTCTTTTATAGCAATGTGGAAGAATGAAAACTGCAGTTACAGAATTCAGAAAAATCTGGCTTCAGTTGCCAAATGAGCCACATTTATTCACTGTACTCTTAGACTCCTTGTGGCATTGTATCCTTTTCAGACGGGCTTCTTTCACTAAGTAATGTGGGTTAAAGTTTCCTCCATGTCTTTTTGTGGTTTAATAGTTCATTTCGTTTTATCATTGAATATTTCATTTAATGGATATACCACAGTTTATCCATTCACCTATTGAAGGATATTTTGGTTACCTCCAGTTTGTAGGAATTATGGATAATACTGCCAAAAGCATTCACAAGTAGGTTTTTTTGTGGACATGCATTTTCAACCCACTTGGGTAAATACCTAGAAGAGCAATTTTTGGATCATACGCTAAGATTATGTGTAGCTTTGAAAGAAACTGCCAAACTGCCTTCAAAGTGGCTGTATCATTTTGCATTCCCACCAGGAATGAGTGAGAGTTCCTGTTGTTCTACATCCTTGCCAGCATGTCGAGCATCTTTTCATATGCTCATTTGCCATCTGTATATCTTAACTGGTAAGGTATCTTTTCAGATCTTTTGCCCACTTTTTAATTGGATTGTGTTTTTTTTGCATTGTTGAATATTAAGAGTTCTTCATATAATTTGGAAGCAAGTTCTTTATCAGATATATGTTTTGCAAATATTTTCTCCCAGTCTGTCTTGTCTTTTCATTTCCTTATCAGAGTCATTCTCATAATAGAAGTTAATTTTAATAAAGTTCACCTTATTTCTTTCATTGATCTTGTTCTTGGTGTTTTATCAGAAACACATCACTAAATCTGACTTTACCTAGACTTCTCTTTCCTTCTAGATGTTTTATGGTTTTTCATTTTACATTTAGGTCTATGATCCATGGTTAGTTAATTTTTGTGAAAGCTGTAACATCTGTGTCAAGATTTTTTTTTTCTTTTCAGCATATGGAAGCCCAATTGTTCCAGCACCATTTGTTGAAAAGAATATTCTTTGTCCATTGATTGCCTTTGATCCTTTGTCAAAAATCAGTTGATTTTATCTCTGTGAGTCTATTTCCGGATTCTGGACTCTGTACCATTGTCATATGTGTCTATTCTTTCATCAACAAACTGCTGTCTTGATTATTGTAGCTTTATAGTAAGTTTTAAAGTCAATTAATGAAGGTAGTGTCATTCCTCTAACTTTGTTCTTCTTCAGTTTTCTGTTGGTGTTTTGTTTCATTCTTGTCATTCCACATAATTTTAGAACTTGTTTGTTGATATGCACAAAATAGCCTGCTGAGATTTTGATTGGGCTCGCTTTCAATCTATAGATCATTTTGGGTAGAATGAACATCTTTACAATATCGAGTCTTTCAAGCCATGAGCACGGAATATCCCTCCATTTATTTAAATCTTTGATTTCTTTCATCATAATTTTTTGTACATATAGATCCTATATGTATATTGTTAGATTTATCCCTAAGTGCTCTACATTTTGGTGCTGTTGTAAGTGGTATTATATTTTTAATTTAATTGTTCAGTGTTTTTAATTTACTTGTTCATTGCTGGTAGATGGAAACACGTTTAACTTTCGTATATAGACCTTGTATCTACTAACTTGCTATAATTGCTTATTAGTTACAGGAGATTTTTGTTTATTCTTTGTGATTTTGTATATAGACTTGTCATCTATGAAGTTTCATTTCTTCCTTCCAAATTTGTATACCTTTTTTCTTTTCCTTGTCATATCGCACTATTTAGGACTTCTATTGTAATGTTGAATAGGAATGTTGAGAGGGTACATTTTAGCTTTGCCTCTGACATTATAAAGGCAGTATACAGGTTTTAACATTAAGTATGATGTTAGCTGTAGCTTATTTGTAAATGTTCTTTAACAAGTGTGGAATTACCCCTCTATTCCTAGTTTGTTGAGATTTTTTATCATGAATGGGTTTTGAATATTTTTTAATGCTTTGCCTGAATCCATGGATATAATCATATGATTTTTCTTCTTTATTCTGTTGATGTTGGGGATTACGTTAGTTCATTTTTGAATGTTGAAATGGCTTTGCATACCTGGAATAAATCCCCATTGGCTATGGTGTATAAATATTTTATACATTCTTGGATTGGATTTGCTAACTTTTTTGTGGATTTTGCATCTATATTCATTAAAAGTTTTGGTTCCTAGTTTTCCTTCCTTAAATGTCTTTATCTGGTTTTGGTATTAGGGTAAGGCTGGCCTTATAGAATAATTTTGGAAATGTTCCCCCTGCTTCTATATGGAAGATCTTCCAGAGAATTGATACTTCTTTCTTAAATGTTTTGTAGAATTCACCAGAGAATCCATTTGAGCCCAGTGTTTCTTTTTTGTAAAGTTATTAACTATTGATTCAATTTCTATAATGGATATAAACCTATTCAGATTTTTTTTTCTTGTGTGAGTTTTAGTAGTTTGTGCCTTTCAAGAAATTGGTCCATTTCATCTACGTTATCAGATTTGCAGGTGTGGGGATCAGAATTACCTATCTCAAGCACTGAAGATGGCTTTGACCTTCCCTGTCCCCACTAACTGTCTGAAGGGACTTGGGATGGAAGGCCTATACCCAGGACAGGCCTTCACTATGAATAACTCTGGGTATCCATAGACTGAGAAGGTCTTTGCTGGGGCCATTCTTATCAAAGTTCTGTTCACCAGACATTTACATTTGTAAGGAAAATCTCCATTTGTAAAGATATGTCCTCTGTATTGGGAAGAGGAGTGGATGACCTCATACCTAGAAACTTGTCAATGTGGAAGACGAGGCCTTAAATCTGCACAATAAGCTTACTGTGCTTTTCTGGTAATCTCTCCCATAACTGACCCAACCCCCAATATCCTCGTTTGTCTATTTAAGAGGAGAACCTCTGCCATTTTGTCGACAGATACTCAGTTTCCCCGGGTCTCTCCCATGTATACATGTTATAAAGCTTGCTCTGAGTTTCTCCTGCTATTTGGCCTCATGTCAATTTAATTTGTAGTCTAGCCAGAAAGGACCCAGAGTGGGTAGAGAATACTCTTTCTCCCCTTCACAGGCATAGAGTTTTTGTAGTAGTCCTTTATTATCTTTTGTCCATGGGATCACTAGAGAAGGCCCTTCTTTCATTTCTGATACTAGTAATTTGTGTCTTCTCTCTTTCTTCTTGCTTAGCCTAATTATAGTTCTATCAATTTTATTGATATTTTCCAAGAAACAACTTTTGGTATTGTTGAACTTCTCTATTATTTTTCTGTTTTCAATTTCATTGATTTCTGCTCTAATTTTTATTATTTCTTGTGCTTGCTTTAGGCTTAAATTCTTCTCGTTTCTCTAGTTTTCTAAGGTAGAAGCTTAGATTATTGATTTCAAATTTTTCTTCATTTCTAATATAGGGATCCAATGCTATAAATTTCCATCTAAACACTACTTTTGCTGCTTCCTTAATTCAGTTTGTATCTTCACTTTCATTTGTTCAAAATATTAAAAAAAAATTTCTCTTGAGATTTATTCTTTGATCCACATGTGATTCAGAAGTGTATCCTCCAAAATTTTGGGATTTTCCAGGGGTATTTCAGTTACTGACTTCTAGTTTAATTCCACTGAGATCTGAGAGCATACTTCGCATGATTAGTCTTTTAAATTTGTTAAGATGTGTTTTATGGCCCAGACATAGCCTATTTTGGTGAATGTTCCATGTGAACTTGAGAAGAATGTGTATTCTGCTGTTGTTGGTTGAAGCATTCTGTAAGTGTCAATTATACCCAGTTAATTAATGGTGCTGTTCAGACCAACCACATCCTTACTAACTTTGGGCATACTTTAGTTATCCATTGCTGAAAAAGAGATTTTGAAGTCTCCAAGTATAATAGAATAATTTTTCTATTTCTCTTTACTGTTATCTCAGTTGTTGCCTCACATATTTTGATGTTCTATGTTTTGAAGTATACATGTTAAGGATTGCTATGTTTTCTTGGAGAATTGATCCCTTTATCTTTATGTAATGTTTCTCTTTATCTATGATAAGTTTCCTTGTTCTGAAACCTGCCTTAACTGAAATTAATAAAGTTATTCCAGGTTTCTTTTGATGCATGTTGGGTTACTATATCTTTCTTCATCCCTTTACTTTTAACCTATATGTGTCTTTATATTTAAAATGTGTTTCTTGAAGACCACATATAGTTCATTTTTTTATCTACTCTGACAACATTTGTCTTTTAAATGATGTACTTAGACCATTCACATTTAAATTTGTTATTGATATGGTTGGGTTAATATTTACAATATTTGTAGCTTTTCTATTCATCACACTTTTATTTATTTTCTTCCCTTCTTTTTCTGTCTTCTCTGATTACTTGAGCATTTTATGATATTCCATTTTCTCTCTTCTTTTAGCATATCAATTATACCTCTTTTAAAATGTTTTTTTAGTGGTTGCCTTAGTGTTTGCAATAAACATTTATTCTAATCTAAGTCCACTTTCAAATAACACTATACAGCATCATGGGTAACGCAGGTACCATATAACAGATAATTCCAGTTCCTCCCTTGTCCTTTGTAAAATCGCTGTCTTTCATTTTACTTATCCATATCTTATAATCACTCAATACATAGTTATTACTATTGCTTTAAACAGTTATCTATTAGATCAATTACAAATAAATTGTTTCTTCATTTATTCTTCATTTATTCTTTCTCTAATGTTCTTCCTTTCTTTACCTAGACTACCAAGTTTCTGACCTATAACTTTTTTTTCTCCCTGAAGAACCTCTTTTAAAATTTCTTGCAAGGCAGGTCTACTGGTGATTAATTCCTTCAGTATTGGCTTGTCTGAGAAAGTCTTTATTTCTTCTTCACTTTTTGAAGGATATTATCATTGAGTATAGAAAATTCTTTGATGGTTTTGTTTTTGCTTTTCAATATTTTAAGAATTTTACTCTACTCTTTTCTTGCTTGAAAGATTTCTGGTGAGAAATCTACTATAATTCATATCTTTGTTCCCCTATAGGTAAGGTATATTTTTCCTTGGGCTTCTTTTAAGGTTTCTTTTTCTCTTTCTGCAGTTTGAGTATGGTATGTCTAGTACAGATTTTTTTTTTTTTTTTATTGTGCTTGGTCTTCTCTGAGCTTCCTGGAACTGTGCTTTGGTTTCTGATGTTAATTTTGGAACATTCTCAGACAATAGTATGTCAAATATTTCTTCTCCATTCTCTCTCTCTCTTCTCCTTCTGCTATTGCAACTGCATGAATGTTGATTCTTTTGAAGTTGTACCACAGTTCTTGGATATTCTGTTCTGTTTTCATTAATTTTTATCATTACCTTTCAGTTTGGGAAGTTTATATTGACATGTCTTCATATTCTCAGATTTCTTCCTCAGTTGTGTCCTGTCTTCTGATTAGTCTATAAAGGCATTTTTTATTTCTGTTACAGTATTTTTGACTTTTAGCATTTTCTTGGAGTTTTCACCTCTTTGCTTATAGTACCCACCTATTCTTGCACACTGTCTACAGTTTTGCTTAGAGCTCTAACCATATTAATTATATTTATTTTAAATTCCTTGTCTGATAATTCCAAACTCTGTGTCATATCTGAGTCTGTTTTGTATTTTCAGATTGCGTTTTTGCTATTTTTTATGCCTTGAGATTTTTCATTTGAAACCACACTAGGTGGTATCAAAATTGCAAATTATTATGACTATAATTATATGTTGAAGGACAGAAAACATTTATTGAGCATTTACTATGTAGCTAGCATTCTTAGTCAAAGTTTCTATGTTGTTTTAGTCAATATCCAAAGCAAATTATCATCTTCCTTCTACACACAAAGAAAATAGAGTTCTAAAATACCAAGCACCAATGATCATACAACTAGTGAGCAGTGGAATCTAGATTAAACTTTTCTGTATGGCTATATGGCATTTAATTCTGCAATATATTTCATAATAAATCAATAAAGATCATCTCAGTTTTAGAGAAAAAAAGAACACATATATTCCTGCAAGGCAGAGAAAAGGTAAAACTAGGCTTTCAAAAGCTGGATTAACAAAGGTGATGATATTAAACATATTAGAATTATTTCCTAACATTAAAAAAATGCAATAATAGATTTTGTCCAAGTCAAATCTACTGGAAATAAAATTTCAAAGGTAAACAAAGCTTATAATATTTATAATAATAATCAATACACATAATAAATGCTTGGGGACTTATTATTACCTAAAACTAAATTTTGAATTACCAAGCTGTGGAAGGCACAATGAAAAAAACAAACCTTATTCTAAAATTTCATAGAAAATTTTATTATGTATAATTCTCAACACCTCTCCATTCATTTTATTAATAATTTGAATATTTTTAATATTTGTGTGACCCAAAGACTACCAGGCATAGATATCTTTGAGTTTCTTTTCCCACAATTACGAGTTAATTTTATGTTCCAAAAAATGAGAATACACTGAAGCTTAAAAATGTTGATGTCATCAGGTAAAATAGATGTTAATATAGGAATAATTTGATACCATATTGATTCGTTTATTATTTATTTATTGAGCACATAAGTAAATAAGATGCCATTAAGCTACAAGACTTAGTCCTGAACTGAAATATTTAAATACTTTAGTTTTCATTATTTTTTATTTGATTTTCCAAATGACACATAATTTTCCAAATGGCACAGATAAATACTGTAGCAATTCACTAGAGTGATCAATATAGACTACAATGGGCACATAAAAAGTATCAGAAAAGGCACTGAGTGACATAATAAGGAAATGAAGAGTATCCTGTAAAATGTGAGGTAACTTTTAAGTGTTCTGTGAAGGAGGATGACATAATAAACAGGAAAACATTATGTTATGTAAATATGAATCCAGCAACACTGTTCAAGACAACTTGGAGGCGGTCAGAATGGAAGCAAGAGGGCAAGCCAGAAGACAAGATGTGATCCAGGCTTCCATTGATAGATTTGAACTAGGTGTGTAGAATTAGGAAGAGGTGAAATTGGAGTGTATAAAGAGAAGTGGATAGATCAGGTAACTATATTTTTGAATGGAAGTGAGGGAGGACAGAAATTTACTAGTCTGAGGCAGTAGGAGAATTATGCTATCTAAATGGAAATCTAGAACTCAGATAAACTCCTATCCAGAATAACAACCCTTTCCATTAGAATAAGGTGTGTGTTTTCCTTCACAGTAAAATGTAAACCTAGTAAAAACATTTGTTTTTAATTTACTTATTTTTAAATTTAATTTAAAATGAGTTGGAGAATAGAATGTATATAAATAGATATTTCTCATGACCTGATAGACCTATGACATGCTAGCCAGCGAAATTTGGGAGGGCAAAAATCAAAATATTACTATTCTACTATTTACTATTTACTATTATTACTATGAAGATGTTGGATGGAATTTTGAAAAGAACTCTATGAAACCAAAATTATAGCTCAAAGGAAAATCACTGAACTAGTCAAAAACATAAATCTTAATTAAAAGAAAAGTATAAAAATAAGGCCTAAGTTTAATCAGAAAGGATCATGCCCTCTGAGCTTCTCTTTACGTTATTTTATAGAAGAACCTATTTATCAGCATTTGTTTAAGTTTTAAGCCAACACTATGCTTGAGTGGACACACTTACCCACTTGTAGAAAAACAAACTTTATCAGTGTTTAATATGGGAAATTAATAATTTGAATTAGCAAAAAATTATATTTTCTGTGTCACTGCTTCTTTGCAATGTATTTCAGGAAGCCATTACAAAAAAATTATTTTGAATCCTTGATAAAAAGGCAAAGATAGTAGTACAATTGTGGTGCTAGAAGTAGACTTTCCATTGAACGTCTTTAACAGATTTATAATTCTTGCTGCCACAATAACTGTGGCATATATGCTTTTTTTTTTATGTGTTAAGGTTTTTACACGGAAGAAAAATGTGTTTGCAGTTTTATTTTAATGAATAACAAAAAGTTCAAATAGCTTCCTCATAATTCAGCATTCCTGAGAAGACTTAAAATATGATTAAGTGGATTTTGCCAATAGCTTGTTTAACGAACAGTGTTATTCTTCCTTCTTTGTATTCAGATGTGAAATCATTAATTACTTTACATTACTGCTTTAGAAGTTGTGGATATACTCAGAATTTGGTCCAATGGAGTGGTTGGTTTTTATTGAAATGAAATGTGTAACTAAATCACGAGAATGTAGAGTACATTCTATATACTTGTCAGGGAACTTTTCATAACTCCACATAATTCAATCAAATATTAGCTCCACTATTCACTGGATTTGTTTAACCAGTTATGTAGCAAAACTGAGATTAAACAACAACAACAAAAACTGCTTGAGAAATCCCTGACTCTTCTGGTACTTTAAGTCATTATTTACTTAACTACCCATCGATACACACCATTTAAGCTTATTGGTTATTCTAATTATAGCTTATAGATCCTAATGTAAATATTTAACTATTCCTAGTCTAACATTCTGAGAAGCATGTTTGTATAAAGGTTACTTTCAAGTCTTGATGGGACACACTTAGCCGACATTTATCACAGAAGAAGCAGTAGGAAGACTAATTCCCCATTCCTGTGAATGAAGTTCTAGATCTTCCTCTACAGTTGTGCCTCCCATAGAACCTTTGCACATGTTTGCATACGGTCCAAAGAAAAACATCTGTAGGTGCCTTTAGATGATAGAGAGAGAGAGAGATAGCACCAGTTTCCCAAGTGTCATTTTACTAATTTTTTTAAAATTAATTAATGACAAACTCAGATGTCTTTACCTGGCTAACTCCTATTTATCCTGGGACACTCAGCAAGAAAAACTTTTAAGTACCACACGGGCATTGCTGTATACCCTAGACACCCTCGTCTTCTACCCTTCCGACTCTCACAGCCACCTCACTACTCCAAGCTGATCTTTGGTATATCTGTATCATACTTTATCATACATCTAAAATATTCACTTATAATTACCTGTTTTCTCCTCTCCCCCACCAGAGTGAAAACTTCTTAGTAACATAAATTTCCTTCTATTTATCCCCAATATTAAAAAGGGACTGGCACCAAATAGGTACTCAATTTTTGAAGCTTAATACCATTTCCACCTCATTCATAACAACTTCTCTGATAATTTCAGCCCACATGTTTGTCTCTACCCTGAATCATCTATTACGTGTACCCTCTATTTTGGTACTTGCTCATATATAGCCTTGTATTGTTGTCTAAATATTTCATATCTTAGCTTTTTACATAACTAGAATATAAGCTCTTGAGGTCAGGGGTTCAACTCCCGTATTTCACTCTTACCCTAACCACACAGATGTTCAATAAATAAATATTAATGGGAAAACTTTCAATTATTTTTTATATATACATTTGGTTTAAATTTTAAAAAAGAAAACTATTCCATGGTAAGAAAGGAAGTGAGCTACTTATAATCCATCACATGAATATAACATGAATACAAAAAAATTAAATAGCTTTTCCATGACTAAGCAACATTTTAGAGTAGAGTTGGGACTAGTCTCTCACATTTTCATTCTGGGATTTTTATATTATACTGTATGTGGCATTCATAATGCCTATTTTAATATATCACAAAGACATAGCCTCTGAGAATAATAAGGTGGATGAAATCTGTGAAAATAAAATCGAGAGTTATGATTTAAATCCCAGCTTCATTTACAAAGAATCTAAAATTATTTTAAAAGTGATAAAGATGATAAAATAAATTAAATGATTATCAAAGTACCTACACTATTTCAACCAGGAGTCATTTACAGAAAGATTACTAGAGGGATTAAACAGTTTTCATTTTATTTTATTTTGTTTGTTGTAAATCCCATGGATGATGGAAAGAATGGAACAGGTTAATAGAAGGAGTTAACCTGATCTGGTAGATTAGACTATTATTCTTCTCTTTACTCCCTTCTTGTTATAAGATTATATATCTGCACTCTTGCAATGTGACTTTGTATCACTTCCCATAAGAGCAGGCAGGGATATATTTCCCCACTGCATTAATGTCGGGCTTGCACCTATCTGAAGCCGATCCCTCAGTTTGAGTAATGAAGATTTCATCCTTTATTGCAAACTGGAAACACATCACTCTAATTTCCCTGTTCCCTTCTCAAAGGCATTGCTTCAATGATTTTTTCACTCCATCTCCTACATCATGGTATGTGTGTGTTTTGCTCTGTCTTTGATTATTCCAAGCAATATACAAACATGAGATTATTTCTTACAACTTAAAAAAAATGCAGCCTTTCTCTTGAGATGTTATTCTGACCAGCCACCCTTTGCACCAAAACCCCTCAAGAGTGATGCGTATTTAATGTCTACAACTCTTCTCCTATTCGCTGTTCTTCAACACATCGTAATTAGATCTTCTCAAAGTCACCAAAGAAGTCCATTGTTGCTAAACCCAATTGTCAATTCTCATACCTTATATTACTTGATTTCCATAGTATTTGACATATAATCACTCCTGAATATCATCCTTCTCTTGACCTGATGCCACATGTTCTTGGTTTTCTTTCTATCTCACTGGTTTCCTTCTTCTGTCTCTTCTACTGGTTTCTCCTCTTTTCTCTTACATGGAACATCTTAATTTTTGAATGTCTCAGGGATCAGTGGTACTTGTGCCACTTTTCTTCTCTTTTTACATTCATTTGTTGGTGACCTCACAACCACACACTAATGACCTCCAAATTTGTGTCTCTAACCCAGAAGTCTCTCTTGAATTCCAGACTTGTATATTCACTAAATACTCAATATTTCTACTGTAATTTCTCACAGAAAACTCAAACTTAGTATCCCAACAACTTACCTCCTGATTTTTCCTTCCAAACTTGCTCTACCATTAGCCATTTCCATCTCAGTTAATTGAAACTCTAAGGCCTTTCTAATCATCAGGATTCTTTTCACAAAAGTTAAAATCTAGTTCAATAAACATTTATTGAGCAGCAAACACTTCAATACACTAGAGACGTAAGAATTTCATGTTCCAACCTAGGGAACCTCACCCATGGAACCCCACTCAGACTCCTGACTTCACTCTTATGGTCTTACGATTATTGTTACTGGACACTGTAGAAACATAAATAAACGAGGGGCTTCTAACCTAGACTAAGACTGAGGGCAGAGAACAGTGGCGGTGATCAGGAGTTAAGCCTAAAAGTTTCACACGGATTTTATTAGTGAGCCTTTATGTGTATGTGACAATAAATTGAGCTTTTACAAGTTGAATTCAACAAGCATATACTGAAAACCTATGATGGGTAAAGTCCTGGGTTAGGTGCTAAAGTTTTCATGAAAATGAATACAGTGTAATCTTTGACCTCAAGGAGAGAAGAAATAGATCAAAATTCATAATAAATGAAACTAAAAAAGGAAGAAAGTTGAGACCCAAGAAAAGAAACCTGATATTTTCTAAAATGTTTAGACCCAACTTTGAAAAAGGTGACCAAAGAATGAATAAAGCATGATCAAACGTCAAGAAATGTTGGACAGAACACAATCTAAAACAGCAAGAAAAGAGAAATGGGCACCAATGACCAAGTTTTAATTTCTTTGGCTTTCCCTTTGGAAGCTTGGCTAAACTTATTGTTCTCTCTCCATATCTTTCACTCACAGAAGGAGTTTTGTATCTGATTAATGTGTTTGTAGAAGGCACATATAGCCTTTCCTGGGCTATTTCTCTACTTTTCAGAACCAAACTATCCTCAGAACACTCATATTTACTATTCCATTATGGGATAGGCTCTTTACAGGTAAGTGAGGCTTGCAATTGCCAAGTACTGACTATGACTGAATGATAAGGGTTCACTTCATTAGGGAGCATGATATTATGAAGTCCATTGTGACCCTATACTTAGTCTCATTCACCAGTCAGCTTTATTAGGAATAAAGTGTGATGCCCCTTTGTCTATGTGTTGCATCTCTCAATTCATTCTCCATTCTGGAGAGGATGGTGGAGCTTTAATATTGAACCCTAAACCTAACAGGGATATAGTTAAAAAGTGTCTACTGCTACACTAAACCAGAAGGATTAAAATGTACAAATATATATATATATTTTTTAATTATTTACCTTAGATAAAAGAGTTTAATTAGTATATGAGGGGTAGAAGCCAGACTGCAAGAGTGAAAGAAGTAAATGAGCAATTAAGAAATGGAATTAAGGAGGATCCTTAAGTATTGAATTATTATCAATTGAAGAAAAAAAAAATGACTGAATGTCAGCTCAGGAATAGTAGGAAAGAAAGAATATTTTCTTTTCCTTCTGTATTTCATTCTAATGACTTTTAGAATGTTTGCATTTTGGCATGGGGAAATAGATTATGAAAAAGATCCATCAGAGGTAGAGATAGCTAATTTAAAAATATATGATGGAGTAAAATCAAGATTGATAATAAAGGGATTCATTTTGGATCAGAAGAGGGCACCATTTTAAAGAAAAAAGTTATTAAATCATAAACACAGATATTTTGAGATAAACAAGAGGGAAGGGTGATCACTTCAAATAATCTTAACGTTCTCAGTCATAGTCAAGGTCGAATCTTAAGCAAAGACTGTAGGTTGACCACATACACAAAGGTTTGAAATTACCCTGGTAAAGTGACACTGAGAAATTAATAAAGCAATTTCTAGCTACAAAGCAACAATAGGACTATGAAAAAATAACATATTTTAGTGGATTTATTTTTTCTTAATATTTTCTGAGGCCAAGTGTAACGGGAAATGTTTTTCTCTATTTTGTGCAATAATCTCTTCTTATTTTAATTTCTACATCATTATTTGAGTAAGAATAACAAAATTTTGACGCTGGAGATATATATATATATATTGTGTATTAAAACATACTAGTACAACACTTCTCCAGGCTATTGCCCTTATTTTCAAGGGATTAAGCACTTAATGATATTTACTAAGTGATGTACAAATATGCTACTGTTTTCTAAAATGAACAAATATTAAATAACACCAGGGAGACTTTTTTCTGCATGAAAGGGAAATGTCATGAAATATGAATATAATATATAAACAGGAGAAAGCTCACACTTAGAATCATCCCTTATCCCGTGAATAAAATTCAATTCAACCTCAAATTCATTATATTATCATTATAATCCAAGGATAACCAGACTGCTATAATATACTTCTCCAAGAGCTTGGAAGTGTATTATTTAATGTTTTTGATTAATTATACAATATTATAAATTAATTTCTTTACTCTTGTGTAAATTCTTTCTAAACATTCAGTAGTGATATAATCATTCACAATTTTGTAATTATAATGAATTTTATTTTTACTACTACAACCAAAAATGCAATTCTTTACAAGCAACAAAATAAGAAATTTTGAAAATAAAAGAGAATCCTTACCTTAGGACAAAACGGTCAATATCTAAAAGTATTCTATAGCATAGATATGAGGGAAAAAAACACATCATCAGTATTTGCCTAGAAAAAAATATAAACAAATTATATTTGAAGTCCATGGAGTTGGCATCACCAAGTCTTATTTATTTTTCATTTTCTTATATTGCTTTTAAAAATATTATTTAATCTTGAAATTATCCAAAATCTTTGGGTATTTCCTTGCTGTTCTCTAGAGGTTTACTTTAGAATATGACTATGTAAACAATTCAGTAAATGCTGAGGAGAAAGGTAATTTTGCTTCCCAGATCTTTTTCAGCTCTAACATAAGCAAAGACTGGAAAGTTATCAAAGAAAATACATATAGTCTTGCTAAATCTGAGAGTTTTTACTTCTTGTTTTCAGAATACAAAAGAAAACAGATCAATATTTCCAAAGTGACATAAAATATGTAATTAGATGTAGAGTTGGCAACATGGAATTTCTTAGAGCGAAAGTGTTTTGAATCTCACTTGACATAACGGGAATCGTGTTTATTATTTATCCATTTGTGCATTAGCTGTACATTCTTTTATACATTTGTCATTATCTCAGTATAGAAGAAAAATCACTTTAAGCAATTACTCTGTGTCAGACAGACACCATGCTCGGTGCTGGAGATTGAAAGATGATCATACCACAGACTCTGCCTTTTCAAGAGCTCAAGTGCTATTGTTCTGTGCATTCTTCCTCACATGACTGTACTTGGAAAACCTCTTCAGCTGTGCTTTTGTTGTCTGACTACTGAAAAAAGGATGAAAATGCATCTGTTTAAATGAGATCCACCATTTACACTTTATAGGATATGTCAGAGTGCAAAGATAAAGTGATAGAATCATTGTTGCATTTCCATCTAGGAACTTAGCTCACCTCTACCATCCTCCATTTTGATTAGTTCAGCTTCCATAAGTTGGAGGTGTGTTGAGTATGATGTCCTATGAAGAGGAAGGGTTGATCATTCAAAAATGTACATACTCCATCTTCAATGCCCATTTGACACCCAATTCAAGGCATAAAGAGGGATAATCTGGCTTACTGACTTTTTGTCTGCCTCATAGTTTATATTTTGTGTGTTTACTCTTTTATTTCTGAGGAATAAATCAGATTCCAGCTGTCAAAAAAAATTGGGGTAAATAGCCATTGTTTCAAGCAATATGCTGTGAACTTTCAGGCAATGTCAATGACACAAAAAGAAAACCACCTTTGGGGTTATTTCTCTGAGAAATTCCAGCTTTCATCCACAATTTCCTTCAAAAAAATGACAGAAGTGATGAAATTTTTGTACAGAAAATGTGCGATAAATTATTCATGGTGTTCCAGCCACAAAAGAAATGGGCTGAGAATTCCCAAGGAAATTTCTTCAAAAATGTAGGTAGCAGAAAAGCTGGGGCATTTGTACTAACATAAAATGATGTTTCTTTTATTAGAAACATGTGGAGATATAGACACATATACACAGCCACACGCACACACACAGCTCTCTTTTATTCACACGTAATGAACATGCAGAGCGCCAACAATTGAACTATTTTTCTATTGCTGCATCATAATAACAAATTATGATAAACTTAGTGGCTTAAAACAAGACAGTTATTATCTCATAGTTTCTGGGAAATAAGAATCTGGGTACCGGTTAGCTGGGTTCTCTCCAGAATCTTACCAGGCTGAATTCAATGGACTTTGGGTCCTCTTACAAGCTTACTGCCATATGCAGAATTCATCCATGTGGCTGTTGTAGAACTGAAGTCTCCATTTTCTTGTTGACTGTTGACTAGAAACAACTGTTAGCTCCTAGGAGCTGCCCTCAAGTCCTTCTCACGTGATCCCCTCCAGAGACAGCTCATGACATGGTTGTTTTTTTCTTCAAGGCCAGCAGCTTCAAGACCAGCCAGAATGTCTCTCACTTTGAATCTTTTTGACCTCTTTTAAGGGTTCAACTGATTAGGTCAGGCTCAGCCAGGATCATCACCCTTAACTTAACTCAAAGTCAAATGATTTGGGGCCTTATCTACATCTGCGAAATCTCATCTGCAACACAACTTAATGTATTCACATGTCCATTCATAGGTGCCTCTCACACTCAAAGGTCAGCGATTACACAGAGCATGTTGACAGGGAGTGGGCATCTTGAAGGTCATCTTAAAATTCTGCCTACCACACTACTTGTCTGCCTCTATAACATATTATCAGACATCAATACTCAAGCCCTCCACGGTAATAAATATTAGTGATATAGTGGAAAGAACAGAATCAAAGCACATAATCTCTTCAATTCATCATTGTTAAGTCTTGATTTTTGTTTCAAAATCTCTGTCTTCTCATCTAAAGTAATAATTAGTACTGCCCGTGAGGATACACTAACTTACAACATATCAAAGTGTTTTGTAAGCTATAAACCAATCACTACACAAAAGGAATGACAGATGAGGACATATGTACGTGTAGGCATTATATACATGTGAGTATTTTGTGTGTGTAATAATCTATTACATATATACATTATATATATATTAACAAAAAAGATATGTATATGTATGAATTTATGGGCATGTTTTCATTTTGTATGTATACTACACGTTTACTCAGATATGTAATGCCAGTTATGAAACTTAGATAGGCACCACAATGTAGCTTTTTCATTGATTTGAGGAGTAACCTTGAGGAGGCTACAACTTTAGAAACATGGCTTTAGTTTTATAAGCCCTACCTTGAATTTTTTTAGTTTCCCTTGTTTCACCATTACGTGTCATCTGAGTAAAATAGTCTTGATTATTTCAATTTCCCTATGACTGAAGTAATATGTATATTAAAGACTTTTTTCCCTTGGGAAATATTTGATTCTGTTGTAGAAGCCTGCTGTGAGGGAAGGCTTTATTGTGTCCTGAAATGGAAAATCCTTTCAAGCTTTATCTGGCCCTTCCAATGTTACTCTAATATGTGTTGTTTCAAATTGAAAGTCAGAGTTCTAGGAGTTGTGAATTCTATTTAATGGAAAGGTTATTACTCTCACAGAGTATGTAGCTTTGGGAAGTGCTGTGAACTTAGAGTTGGAATGCAAGTGAGAACGTGATTATGGTAAGAATAATGTTGAATTAATTTTTTAGTGTATTGAAATTTTAATTCATAAATCCAAATCCGTATACTTGAATAATAAGTAGTGACAAATAATTTGTTATATATCTTATAAATATTTGCCATGATATGGTTAAAGAAAATGGTTAATAATTCTGAGGTTAGAGGAGAACGAAGGATGCATTACAGGGACTAATACAATTTTTCCCTAGGTGAAATCTCTTGTCCCATAAATTCTTTGTTAGAGAGATGTCAGGGACTATCATGAATTTCATTTGAAAAACAGAATTATCACACATTAGAAGGTATAAGTGAACACCTGTCCCTCAAGTCAAACAGACAAAGAAATTACCTCCAGGGAAGGTAGTGTATTAACTGCATGAAATAATCCACCTCTTTGAGAAACAGCCATTGGAAGCCACAAAGAGGATTTTGTCACTCACCTCATGTGAAAAGTTTTCTGAATAGATGACCCACAATAGGCCTCTCAGGCTATAGCTTCTACTCAAGTCTACCAACTCATTTATGGTAAAAAGGTTAGGGAGGAGTTGTTGTTGTTTTAACAAAACAAACATCTAAAATTCACAACTACTTCTGTACAATTATAAAATTTATTTTCTTTCGTAAAAATATATATTTCTGGGGCCGCCCAGTGGCGCAGCGGTTTAGTCCGCGCTTGGCAGCCCAGGGTTCACAGGTTCGGATCCCGGGTGCCCGCCGACGCACCGCCTGTCTGCCATGCCGTGGCGGCGTCCCATATAAAGTGGAGGAAGATGGGCACGGATGTTAGCCCAGGGCCAGTCTTCCTCAGCAAAAAGGGGAGGATTGGCAACAGATGTTAGCTCAGGGCTGGTCTTCCCCACAAAAAAAAAATATATATATATATATATTTCTAACTTTCAAATATGTAAAATTCATCAAGCGATCATTTCTTGTCTCTGTTTCTATATTCACATTTTACCTGTCAGATTTACTCTGCAATTTGTTAGAAAAATATAGAAAGGAATGCTAAACATGTAACAGTGATTATTCAAAGAGAAAATCATCAAAACTGTTGTTAATTTTAGATGCTCCATATTTTATGCATGGTTAAGAAAGAAAAATATGCTGTCAGTGACATATGTTCTTATGTCTTAAAATGTTTATATATGTGTATTGAACATATTTTAGAATTATTTAGGTGTACATATCGTATCATAGTTTTCTGCTGCAATCATAAAAAGAAAAATGTAAGCAACGAAACGTTTGTTTTTCTTAAAACATTTCCACATTCAAAGTCCGATTCTTTCAGATAACTTTTTAAATCGAAACCATCAAAGTCCCCAGTCCTTTTTTTGTATATATGTAACAGCATACTCTGTGCCAGCATAAGGAATGGTGCTGCAGTATTATCTCCAGTATTTCCTTCAAAGCTTCTGACAAGCCGTCCGACAAGTTTTGATGTTGGTGCTTTCTTTTTTGGCATGTGAGAAACAGTCCTTTTTATATATCTCAGTTACAAAACATAAGCGGCTTAATCTGCTTTCAGGTTTCTTCCTTTTTAGGTCCCATAAAGCACTTGGTTATTATTCAGCAAGAAAATATGGAATCGTTTTAATTGCTCCAAAGTAGATATTTGTTTCACTAATATCAAATCCATTCCCCTTCACTATTTCCATGTTAATTTCCAAAATAACTTTACATCTCAATAGTGAATCATTCTATTTTTGTAGATATTTTAAGAGATAACTAAATATAACATATGTGGTACCAATGATGGACCTTACCCAATTAAGGTGATTTAATATGAAATTATACAGCAAAGGTCATGCATGAAAAGGTAAGGACAGCTCTGTCGTGACTTCCATGTGACTGCCAGTAATTAGATGTTATCAATGAATAGATACATTTCAGTTTCAGAGGTGTTTAAGTGATATGAGAGTTAAAGTGATGAAATAGTTTATTTTTTTTTCAACCTAATATTGGGAAAATAAAATTAAGAAAATTTCATGGTTTTAACAAAATTTAGAAAGAAGAAAACAGAAACAAAGTAAAATCATCAAAAATAGAAAATAAAAACAATTCATTGACATTAGTAAAGTCAATAATTGGTAAAAAAGGTAAATTCAACCGTTAAAAGGAGACACTCCGAGATTGTATTTAAAAAACTAAAATTGAGCTCATTATGAGGCAAAATGACAGAAGATGAAAAATTAAGAGAAATAAAAACAATTACCAAATGATGAAAAATAAAGAAAACTGCTATAGTAATGCTAAATCAGCCAAAATTAATTTCAAGTAGGAAAATATTTAAAGGTACAGATAAACATATCCTTTTCTTAGGAAACTAATATTCCACAAGCATTAGCAGGAAATATGATAGTAAACCTGGAACACTTGAAAGAACCAAGAATCATACATTTGAAATAAACAATGGATTTCAACAAAATGAACAAGAAGGTCAATTATAAGATGAGTATCAAACACCAATGTCTTTTTTCTAAAGCAACAATATCCAAATGGAAGAATTAGATTCTATGAACATAACAACCAAAATAATTATCTATGAATAAATCTAACTAGAAATATGCAAAACCTTTATGTAATGTCTACAACAAGATGTTGCATTAACAACTAAGTGGATGAGATAGAATTTGAATTAATGAAGGTTTGACCAATTTGATCTCAATGTTGCTGAGTTTTATTATGGGGTGAAATATTTGGTCAAATTGTGGCATGCTGCAGCCTTGAATCCAGGCCACATATAGAATAATGTTGTGTAATTAGTGAAATTGTAGAAAAAGTAGAATGTTGGAGTGTCTTGGTTATTTCTTGTCACTTCCAGCCAAGAAAGGAATGGCGAGGCTGAAAGCAGAGGTCATATAAAATATGGTTTTAATAAAACCCTCTGTCTTTAGCAATCTAAATTGAGTAAGAGTTCCATAATTTTGGATTTAAAATCTCAAAATTCAACTTATTCTGTAACTCAAGCTGAAGCTAATATTAGAGGCTCAGTCTTAGCAGCAGTTCAAATGAGACACAAGGCTTTGCATATTTTTTACTCAAGTAAGGGAAAGACCTTTTGGTAAAAAATCCGTTTAAGAATCCAGCATTCTCTATCTTCTTGTATTTAGTGTCCTGGACATAAAACTGTTTTAGTTTTTAGATTGCTAAACCCTGACTCTGGACCTCAAGTTTGATGAAGTAACATGATGGTATTTAGGTGGAAGCTTTTCCGGTAAAGGATATATGCAGGGAGAGGGTATGTTGGTAGGTTGGGAATACAAAGGGTAGACTATGGCAGACACGGTAGGATGGCTGACCCAATCCATCCTATTCTCAACCTCTTTCTCTCCTTGCCAGTCTCAATTATTAAGGAAGGGAAAGATAAACATTTGCTGTCTTGCAGTTACAGGTAGCCACATAATATAATTTTGTTAGAGTGATTTAAGAGGAATTCTGTGGAGAAAAACATTTGCCTTCTTGATTAAAAATTAATAATTATAATAAGATGAAAGGATAGCAAAAGCAGGAGTAGCTCTTGTGCTTTTCCTAGACATCTTTGAACTCAAACATGATCTCTGATGATGCAACAGTCAGCAACCAAGAGTCAATAATCACAGAGGAAGGCCAGGAGAATTGCAGAGCTGACAGCTCCAACATTTTAAGTCCTCCAGATTCTGTGTTATACAGGAAAAGTATTTCTTAAGCCAATTTAATTCAATCTCTGTTATCTACAGTGAAACACCACCCTTCTGATCCACTAGATAGTCTGGCTTCTTCCTCTTCCTATCCATTTCCCCCAAATCCCCTCCAGAGAATTTCAAATTGCTTGTCCCTTTATTATCCTCCTCCATCCCCTGCTCCGAAGCTTTTATACCCAAACCTATCACTTAGAATTTATCTTCTAGGGTTATCAACGTTATTACCAATTACAAAGTAATGCATATCTGTGTGTGTATACATACATATATATACACATATATATATGTATATATACACACCCACACCCCTAAGATTTAGAGAGATAAAATTTATATACAAAGATAACAGAGGCTCTTTCTCCTCTATTTCCATAAATGGCACCATCATTTAACTACAATGCCACAAATATGAACTTCATTTGAAACTCTATATTTTTAGTCCTCTTGCACATCTGATCATTAATTCCTGTCTATTCTAACTACAAAATATATCTCAAATTCATTCATTCATCTCTTTCAGCACTGTCCTCACACTAGTTCAATCATTACTTTTCACAATGAATACTTCTGCAACTTCCTACCTGGTCTCTCTGTCTTTATCCTTGTCCTCTTCTAATACATTATCCATCCAGCACCCAGAGTGATCTTATGAAATTTATTTCAATGACTGTCATTTCTCTACTTAAAACTCTTCAATGACTTCTTGTTCCTTTTATGATAACTTTTCAATAAGATTTCCAAATCACAGGCTGACTCATGCTTACTTCACCAGTCTCATTTTTGCCTTTCCCTAGCTCTCCAATCCATAGCCATGTTAGTCATCTTTCAGTTTCTCGTAGACACCATGTTATCTTCCACTTCTATACTTGTCTTAGACTGGGTACTCTGGAAGCAGACACTGAGATGGATAGTTGCATGCCAATGATTTACTGGGGAGTATTCTAGGAGATACACCTGTAAGGAGGTGAGGCCAGCAAAATTTGGGAAGAAAGAAAAGCTAACAATGCAGTAACAACTGAGGTCTCAGCCAAGCATATGGTAAGCTCTGGAGCTAGGGTGCCTCTTTAGATTCCCTCAAATCGAAACAAGGAGGTTTAACATTTGCATCCCCACATAAACCTGTAATTGGCTATGAGCAGTCCTTGAGAGGCAGCATGACCGTAGGTAAGGCAGATCTGTGTGCCAAATGGAAATTCCCCGTGAGGGATACAGATTTGAGACTTCAACAGTAGGTAGATCTCAGCAGGAGAGAGATGGGTGTGTTAGCCCTGAAAAGGGTTTCAGAGGGGAATGTGACAGTATCTATTTCTATATTTTTACAGATTGTGTTTCCTTTGAGTCAAACACTCCTTTCCTTCCCTCACACTTTATCAGGGTAACTGCCATTCACCCTACAGGTCTCATGTACTATGTCACTTCTTGTACAGTAACTTGACTGACTCCAATTCTTGTGGGGGGGGTCCTTCTTCCATGCTTCAATAGTATAACACAAAATCTCCCAATCCTAGAACCTATTGGATTATGTAAAAATTGTCTATTATTAAGGCCCTGTGGAAATAGAAATTGTCTTTTTCACCTTAGTGTTGTCAGAGCCCAGAATAGCATCTGACAATACTTGGTACAAAATGAATATTTGTTGGCAGAATGAAGAAATTTCACATTTATTTTCCTGTTTTGCTGAGTTCTCAATCTTCCTGTGAGAGAACCCTCCAAAATCAGGAAAATAAGTGAAAGAGAAAAAGAGAGTAGTAAAAGTCTTAACTGGGTACTCTTTCAAAAATGTGTCCGTTTATCTCTATTTCTAAATCTTGCTGGTGAAGAATTTTCAAATTCCTTCTAGCAGATTCTGGACCTTATATTGACAATATCTTGATAAAGGCATATTTGACTTGACTATATATAGATTATTTGGAATGTATTGTATCCATTATGTAATCTATTCAGCTGAGAAGAAAAATTAGTAAAGTCACAAATCAATGCTTTGCTCGGTTTTTTCATGTTTCCACTATGAATATTAACCACATACTTAAGTTAATGTTTCCTTAATTATATAGAGTAATATACAAAAGTACCTTGGGTGTCTGAGGTTGATGGTCAAATTAAGATACGCATTCTTATGAAATCCAAGACATTCTTATTTACACATGGATGATACCATAGATGTTGAAGGCAAGGTTAAAAATGACCAACTTACACAAAAGCAGCATAAGCAGAAATGGTATCCTCTACTTAGGATAATAGTTAGCATTCGTTCATTTTCTGTGACTTACAACTAGATAGATGTGTATGCAAGTATAGCCAAAATGAGAAGAAATATTATAAACACATGTTAGTCTCCTATTAATTTCCTGAAGAATTAACATCATATTTAGCTGCTTACTGGTGCCAATACATGCCAAAGCACCTAAGCACTCATTAGCTGTTTGTTGGATTGAATTTTAGGGATAGTAAAATCATCAATTTAAATGATAATTCATGATTTCCTGCAAATTACAATATGTTTAAGTTTGTACATGATAATCTAAATTCAAACATGGTCTTATATTTCAAATAATAGTGAACATATTCTATTTTAGAGGAGCTAATCCAAACAAACCATTTTTTTAACCAACAATAAAATTGCAAACAATGTGCTTCCTAACGAATTCCCGAGTGTAAGCAGAAGGCCTGGTGGAGCTCTGTGGATGCTGTGTCTCCCGACATGGCCTCAGAGGCCTTACGTACAACTACAAGCCTGCACTTAGTCGTTAGCTTGCAACACTTCACCTAAGAAATACACGCCAGAAAGATTAATGACTATTTTAATTGTTCCTTGATTCTTTACTTATAAGCATAATTTTCATAATTCCCTGGACCCAGTTCTAAAGTCACTCAGTGGAGAATTGATCAGAGTGCCTTAGAAATCTAGAATTCAATGCATATGAACTACCAACATAAAAATGATTTTACTTCCCTTACTTAGCGCCAAGGGAACCTGATTATAAAATTTCCCAATTCCCACTGTCCTTGAATAATATCATTATTATCTATAACTACTTAGTCTGCTGTCCAAAAGAACAGATTTATGTAATTTGGTAAGTCTACAAGGCCTTATATTAATGGGACATTATTTAAATGCAATTTAGACATGACAGCATTAGTGAAACATAGAAGTATTTCAAGGTTTTTTTTTAAAACTTTGAAGATCATATTTTCTGTAAGTTTATGTTCAGCAAAAATTCATCCATCTACTATTGTAGTATTTGTTTCATCATTTTGTATAGTTAATACTGAATATTACTTATGTCAAGTCTAGAAGTTATATATATGCCTGCATTGGCCCATAGACTACGTAGAAGTGTATATATGGTCATGCATAGAAAAATCGTGTAACTTATAGAAATTCTGCAGAAAGACAAAACGTAATGATAAGAATTAAAACACAATAAAAACTCTGTTTATAACATTTGATTAGCCAGATTTTTCTCTGAACTAACATTTTCTGACTCACACTACCAAGTAATGACTGAATTCCTGTCGATTGTCAATGGCAATTAATCACTTCTTTTCCTTTAGATAATATGAAATGTTGAAATAAGTTCTGAAGCACAGTAATATCATATTCAGAAGAAATATTTTGTGAGCATTTTGGTATATTCTAATTCTTGAAAACTTGGACATCTGTGCGTGATAGATATGAAAACGTGATTAACAAGCTTATTCATAGAGGCCGTACGCACACCAATCATTTGGGATTATAAAGACTTTACTACTTTGTGAATTGACTTTTGATTTTAGTGATATTTAGCAAGTAGGCATTAATGCATAAATGTCTTCAAAACTATTTAAATCAAAAGAAAAAATTAGGTGAGTAGAAAAAAATACCATGCTAAACTCCTGTCTTGGGTTTGTTATCAGTTGCTTTTCTTGAAGCTTTCTTAAAGCTAATTTTTCTAAGCGCCTTTGTCCCAGACCATGTGCTTGATGTTTAGCCTTAACTCATTCAATATCCAAAACAGCCCTCTTTAGGGCATCTAATTCTTCTATCCATTCATAGAAAACTAAGATTTAAAAGTTATATTTGATTTTCCTAACTTCAAACACACACTATTAGTTAGAGCCACTAGTTGAATCAGAGCATCTTACTTACAAATCTGTGTTATTCACTACTCTGTGATACTACTTCAGCTCATTAAATGAGCAGTTCAATTCTATTTAATTCTATTCCACTGAAAGTTTCAATGATCTAAAATTTCATCTAAAACTTTTATGTTTCTGCATCCACTGAGGTAGAGGTAAGAAGTAATATTTAGTATGTTTTAGAATGTAATAAAATCTAGTGTTTTCTCACATCTAAAATTGAATCTTATTTTTTTCTCCCATTCCCTAAGCCAGTTTCCTGTGAAACATTAAAAGTTTAATAACTATATAATAAACCCATTTTTCTTGACCAGTAACAACTACAGAGTTTACCCTTTATAATAGGAAAAGATAATAAAGGCATCTAGAAAAACAACCAACCATAACTGTTTATTATACTGAATAACAATTACTCTATATTAAATAAGATAATTTTCTATGTATTAGATGTCTCACCTGATCTAAAAGCTATTTCTTTGTATATCTTCCTTTATGATTCTTATCAATAAAGAGTGAGTTAAAAGCTGGTTTTTTTTTTTTTGCTATTCAGTGTTTCCAAGAAACATTTTATTCTTGTATTGAGAGTTAAATAATTTTTATTGAGTGATTGTTAATGCTACTGTGAAACTTTTGTACAGTATAAAAATTATTATAATGACTGTTATTTTTTATGTTAAATACATAAATGTAGTGTGGATTCTGTCTAGTAGACAGGAATGCCTAATCTTTCAGAAAAGCATGGTAAGAAAAATTTATGGGATTATAAATAAATTGAATCATACATCTCAAAATTGGGCCCTTTATTTACTCAAAAAATATTCTTTTTTTTAACCTTCCATGAGTTAGGCATATTTGTGGGCAAGTCAAATGATACCTAAAATTTTACACAAATTATAATTAAAATGTTGATACCTATGAAGAAATACAATATGCTATGAGAAAGGACAGACGTAGGATATGATCTGGTCATGAGCATTAGAGAGGGCCTCCCTTAGAGTGTGACATTTTAGTTGAATTTTGAATAATGAAATGACTGACTCAGGGGACAAGGGTGTCAGTGCTGAGGAGTGGTATGTACAGTCTCCAGATCTTAAAAGACCCTATTCCCACGTGTACTTTTAATGGATACCTCAAACTATAAGCTTAACATCCTAGGTGACTTGAGTCAGTCCTGTGGCCAAAGACCCAGGTCACCCAACAAGCTCACAGAGCAACATGAAATTGAGAATGTGCATGTTGAGGGCAGAGGCTGGTTCAGAAAGCCTGACTGGAGGTTCAAGAAAGACTAATAAGAGAATTGGAAATAAGGAGTCAAGATTGCTCCCATCCTACTTATAATCAGCCTAGAGGTAACAAAACCATGGGGCACATAGAAACTTTGTAATAGAACCATATTTCATTCATATAAGAATAACCCATGTAATAATAATAATCTTTGAGGTGAGGAGATTATGCTAGGTTATCCAGGTGGATAAGATGCAATCACAAGGGTTCTAGTAAGAGGGAGAGAGAAGAGCAGAAAGAAAGAAGAAGTAAGAGAAATGACAAGTGGTTGGATAAGGCAAGAAAGGATCACCAGTCAAGGCATGTAGGTGACCTTCAGATCTAAAACAGACAAGGAAAGGGATTCTACCCTAGAGCCTATGGAAAGAACCAGTCCTACCCTCACTTTGACTTTAGCCCATTGAAACTGTTTTAGGATTCCTGTCTTCTAGAACTGTAACAGAAAATTAATTTCTGCTGTTTTAAGCCACCAAGTTTGTAGTAATCTTTTACAGCAGCCATAGAAAGCTAATACAGGAAAGAAGGAAGAAGGGAAAAAAGAAGAAACAGAAAAAGAACATTGTCACAGCACCCTCTAATCTAAGAATTATACAGACAAATCATCAAAGAACAATTTCATGAACTTTCTGGCTCCTGACCACAGAGGTTACATTGTAAACATCAGCTTACATTGAAAATTGTTTTATATGCTATTTTAGGTTGTTTATACCACTATAGGCAGGGAGATGGTCAAGCCTATTTTATGTTTAAAAGAAATCAACCTCTTGCTTGATGGAATGGTTTCTATGGAAACAGACTTCAAAACCTAATATGAGGGAAAAAAGAAAATATTTTCAGAGAGCAAATTAAAATGAATTCCAGTAGCTTTCAAAATGGGTTAAAATTCAAATGTCAATTTTAGCACATGGAAAATACTTAAATAAAATTTGTTTTACAAAGAGTTTTACTTTATATTTATGGGCCTGTACTGAAAAGCATAAATATTTTGTCACCAAAACAACGTGTATTGTGTCTGTAGGTTATTTGGTCTTGATAAATATTTTGTCTTTATTACATTTTACTAATTTTTGTGAATACTAATGTAAGTTTTTAGTCAAATTATCTCCTTTTCCCTTTTATTTTTTGCTATTAGTACTCATTCAAAGTGAATTTTGATTTTAACGAGTTTGGTATACAAGTATATAAAAGGTTTATTAGTACAATGAATTGCACACCAAAAGGCAGAACTTTCTTTGTAGCATAAAATCCTCTTCCTTTTATTAATTTGAAAATCTTTGAATTGTTAAGAAAACCACAGGCCCAAAATGGCGTCACCTATGCCAAAAGTCCATGATACTAAACCTAGATTTAATACCTAATATAGTTGCAGTTTCAGCCTCTTTCTGAAATGCAATCTTAATCAACCAATCTGGAACTTTCTGATCAACATCAATAAGGCATTCTGTCACATGGACCTTCTCCATCCCCCAGAGGATGAAGAAGCAATCTGCATGATAAAATCCTTGCCAATAGGTCATAGTCCTGTCCCATCTGTCGCTGTATCTCCCCATCAGGAAAAAAGATGTCCTGGTCTAAAAATAATCCTTTCTTTTCTTTTGCTAACAGCTCCCTTCCCCTTCCTTCTTCCTGTACAAATCTTCCATTTTGTACAACTCCTCAGAGTGCCCTCCTATTTGCTAGATGGGATGCTGCTCGATTCATGAATTGCCTAATAAAGCAAATCTTCAAATTTACTCAATTGAATTTTGTTTTTTAACAGAAGGGACTTTTCTTATTCTTTCCCTCTAGACTTCTTTCTACCCAGACACAGTGTCCATCCTCAAGACTTCTGTAATTCTAATATCATTAAGGCAAGAAGTATTTAAATATAAACACTTTTAAAGCAATATATTTACTGACATCATCATAGAACAGGTAAATTCTGTGATATAGTATGGCACTAAATAGAAATGGCCCTTAGCTCTCAGATAAATATAAAATGTCTGCACCCTAATGCACTCTTCCCATAATTTGAATTTGAATAACTTAATTAAAAGCTTGCTGAGCTCCTTATCTCTGATAACCTATGTGGCATTATTCAACATCTTTTCTTTTTTACTATGGGGGAGGAAACTGGTCTAAAATCAGTCTAGAATGATTTTATCTTAATCTTTTTTGGTAATTTATTTCTCAATTTAATCCTCCACACAGGTGTTAATGCCAAGATTTCACAACCCTTTGATGTATCTAGGGGGTCCTTTTCTCTCTATGAGTAGATCATCATCATCGTCATGGTCATCACCACAGCTATCTTTTATTGTATTTAATTATGTGTCAAACATTCTGCCCTAGGCTTTATATGCATAACTTACCAACAGGTAAGTTTATTTTTTATCTTTATTTTACAAACGGGAAAATGGAGGCTCTGAGGCATTTGTTGGCATGCCCAAGATTACATGAGGAGTAAGAGACAGGCTTCCAACCAACTGCTTGTCTGATGAGAGTAAGTTTTCTTTAGCTGTCTCTCTCTGAGCCCAGCAGTTTGTACTGTGACCTGGTAGGCAGAGGGAAAGGAAGAGAGAAACCATGGCAAAGGGTAAAGAGCAGCACAGATGAAGAGGTGACACTCCAGCAACATTCTCTTAGAAAGCCAAAGTAGTTTCCAGGGCAGCAAGGGAGCAGTAGAGATTTACTAAGCAACAAAGTCTCTTTCTTTTATTTTTGATCTTAAACCTACAAGTACCCAAATGCTGCAGTAAGGAAAAAAAGATCACTTCCTTATTTTAAAGTATTTTCTAGGGCCCCTTAATATGTTCACTAGCAGTTCAGAGACAATGAGTATTTGGGGAGAAAATCAGACACTTTGTAATGATTCAAGAGGAGAGATGTGTAAGTGGTCTGTATTATTTTGAGTTACTTCATGTCTGTAATAGTAAGTCTGTTGTCTGGGAAATATAATTTGTTTTTTCTTAAATGGAGAATTTATGTACAATGTCATTGAATACACATTTTTAACAAATATTCTATAACTCATAGCAATTTTTAAATGCATAATTGATTTGATCAGTCCATTTAGTTACTATGTTTGCATTATAATAATTATCCAATAATAAAAGCAATAGCATCAACACACACTCACACCCACACACATCTCCCTTACCTCAATTATGAAAGCTATGCTAAGAAAATTATTGATACAACCCAAATAAGTTATACAATTCTCTTATTTTTACACCAACATAATGACTATGGTATGTACAGGACATTATACTATGCAAGCACATTGAGATGTATAAATTATTTCATTGTCTCTAAAACATTACATTGCAGACAGGACAGAAAGCAATACTTCCTGATACTCATCTAGCACTAAATGGGACAAAGGCCATAAGAAAAATGTGAATAAAATCTGCAATGGCCCCAAGAGCCAGACATATAAACCAAAACCATCAATAGAAAGCAAGATTAAATATATCAAAATATACAAAATTCAAATTCTGATTTCCAAACCGTTAATCTCATGATTAGACCTCAGATTCCTCTGAGTTCGCAAAAAATATGTATATAAGCTTTACTGCATCCTTCTCCACAAACGTCCAAAAATCATAACTATTTTTCTCAAGGCTCCCACAAATGCAGCCTGAGCTCTAGTTTCCTATTCTCAGAGGATCTGGGCAACAGCCCTGTTAGAACTGCAGGAGATCCAGTATAGCAGGGATCTGTGTGGCCCCTAACACTATTTTAACCCCGCTACTGAGGACACTGTGCTACCATTTCAGGTCCCGTGAAAGGAAGGTACTCTGCCACCTTAAAAGGATTCATTCAGATAACCAGATACTCTAATAAACCTCTAAGCCAGTGAGTAAATGAGCTATATATTAAAGAGGCCAATTCATTTCGTGATATGCCCTGGATCTTATTTGATGTTAAAGGATTAGTCAGCAGTTACTGTGTTGATTCCTCTCAAAAATGCCGAAGAAGTAACATTTTAGTGCTTTATAAATATTACTAATGAAAATTGTAGTGTTTCTTATAAAGTATAAATTCCATTTTTCCTGAATTGAGCCATAATTAGAAAAAAGTTCCTTGCTGTCGGCCTAATATAGTCTGCTTTCCAAATATCTGGACCATCTTTTATTTTTAAAATTGAGCTAGGAAAATAAAGGACAAATCATATTTGGTTTTACCTTTTTTAAAAAAGATAATGCTAATACCATTCAGAATGAAAATTCACTTGATTTTTTAAGTTATCCATTTTGTTTTCAACAATAATTACTGCTCCTTTCTTAAAATTATTCTTAAATTAAACTTATAGTAAGTTGGGATTATAAAAGTATAAATTGTATGTAATATAAGCACACATTGAAAATATTTTTTGTTGATTTTGAATAAAGTAGGTAAACAAAACAAGTCCTTACCAGCAGAAATGTGTTTCCAAAATACTGCAGTTGCACATGCTCAGAATAATTTTGAATTCATTTGATTAGAGCAAACTGCTTACTCTCAAGATGTTGACAGACTTTAAAGATTTCCACTTTAGTGGTTTACTGTGACATCAATGTTACATTACATCTTACGGAAAAATCTGTTTCCCTAGCAACAGGAGGCAAACTGTTCATTTCAAGCAAACCAACTGAAAAAAAATTTGTTTAATGTTAAACACTACAGCTTAATATGGATAATTACACCCATATAGAATATAATGGTAAATTTAAAAAGATTTTAAATCCTCCATAAACAGAATGTGAACTACTGTACTGTATCAATAAAAAACCATTCAAATCTTATTTTAGAATAAAAATAAAATAAAATTTGTTCCCATATATACAGCATGTGAAACAATAGGTATGTTATCAATGAAACTGATACTATTATGTATCCCTGAAAGAGAAAGTCATTTTATTGTTCTTGGACTGTAATTCTACCTCCGTAAAATAAATGAGATTGATTAAATTGGATCTAATATTCTTGTAGCTCTTACAGTCTATGACTTTATGATTTACATCTCTCAAGTTGATTGGTGAAGATTTGACCAGACCTGATTTCTATAGATGATGTTGTACATCCCATCAGCCTGTAAAACAGATGAGGTCATAACAGTTATATGCTGCTAAGGTGGAGAGGCAGAGTTCGTATCCACTTTTTCTATACTTAGATATTTTCTAGTGTTTTGTTGGTAATGACCAGAGAGTTGGGGGTTGACGAAAGAATACAACATGGACTAGTATATATACTCCATCTTGGAAAATGTTGACATACACCTCTGAGTCAAACATCGAATCAGATAAATTTCTGAGTTCCCAAAGAGGACCCCTGGCATTTGGTATTGTTATGGGCAAATGGAATTTCTGGGGAGTTCATAATGGCTCCCTTCCCCTTGTATTGTGCCTCAGAGAGAAGAAGAGAAATGGGAGCATGTGTCTTTGCATTTCTCATGTTGATTGTATTCTTTCGCTTCTTTAAATTTGGTTAATCTTTGTATCTTTTTCATATTTCCATAAAAGATCTAAATGGGGCTGCCTTGTTTTGGGGGATGAGCCCCTCCTTCTTCTAGATAGCAGCCATTCCTTTAAGACTTGGCCTCTTCAGTAACAATAAACAATCATCCCCACCCCACCCCATCCAACCCCCCAAAAGAGGATGACCAAAGAAATATTAAGCTGGCATGCAATGCAAAACAAGCATCATTTTGTACACTATGTATACTCTCTTCTTTGATCTAGCCATCAAAGATGGAAGTTGAAAATATAGTTTGGGGAGAAAAGCCCATCTGGTAAAAAAATAATGTAAATTCATGATGCTTTTCTATAAGGGCAGATTCTATCTCAAATAAACAGCAGGAAAGATTCTCAGATTCATAAAGCTATCATAAGCATCAAATTCAGTAATGCTTAATTGACATAATGTCTAGCACTGAATTCATCTTAGCTATCATTACTGTTTTTATTATAATCATATTAATTCAGTGATAATCATCATGATTATAAAGCATTAACCTAAACAAGTATGCTTTAATTTTGTGACTTGGCAGACAATGGATTTGAAAGGCACCAGGAATCCTCAGTCTCAAAGTATCTACTCATACCTATCTAGCAGAATGATTGATATTCTAGTATTTATTATTGAAGGCATTGGTCCTTGGGACATTTATTTATTTACTTCATTTCTGGAGTGTCTACAAGTATATGCAAGCTACCATTTTTGAACACTATCTCATCAGGACTTATCCCATATTAAAAAAAAACCCCACAAAATACTGCTTACCTTATGCTACAAAATGTTTTCCAGGCTGTCAGAGATGATGAAGTTGAATGTCCTGAAACAAGAACAAAAAGAAATTATGTGGGGGAAAAAAATCATCCATTTCTTACAGCTCTAGGACACAATGACCACAAAGAAAAAATCATCATCCAGAAAGAATGACATTAAGCTAGGAACAGCTACATAGACAGAGATACATTTTTCCTCCACTTTCAAAATGTCTTTCTTTTAGACACAATGAGTCATTTAGTAAGTAGGGAACATATTTTCCACTTCAAAGAAAACACCCTCAGGTTTTCCAATCAGGCACTCTCCCAACTAAAATCTCTCAAATGTGGTCTGAGGCAGTCATATCCATCAGACTATTCTACAGATACCCTTTAGGAGCAGCATAATGTCAACAATAGCAGCATTCAAAGGTGTAGACATGGTTAGAGAAGAGAATCAAGAAGTATTAAGAACTCTAAATTTATTCATAACAAGAATTTATGTTATTGAGAACTAGCAGTGTGTCACCTTCCTGAAGGTAGGGTTCTGAGCCAGAGAGTTTCTTGGAATCACTTCAGCATCTAAAATACGCAAGTTGATGTTGACAGTCACTATAAAATGTAAAGAGATAAATGTATGTAAAGTATGGAATTAAAAAGTAAAATTGGCAATCTATTAGAAATACAGGTGTGATCAAATATAGTTGGCTAGCTAAACCACTTGGATTAAATCAGAGAGTATTAATGAGAGTAGAAGCATGATGTTTTTTGGTTTTTGTTTTAATTAAGTCAGGTAGAGTGACTTAGAAAGTAAAACAATCTATTCTTTGATTAAATAGAGTTTCATAACTGAGGTCAGATTCACCTTGAAGTAGCCCATGACTTGGATTCTATGGGTTTTGGTCTGAGATTAGATGTGATAAGGGTCGTTGAAAGGAATTTGCCTAAAATTTGAGCTGTGAGAGATTCCAATACGCAGGGAAAGCTCAGGGATATTCAATTCAGCAGATAGAGAAGTAGCAGAGCCTTATTAACATCTCACTCTTGAGATTAGTCATAGTACATGACAGTCATGCTACTGCATGTAGAAGCTTCCCTACAATCAACCATATTAAGTTGCCAGGCTCTCTAAAAGCTTATTTCGTTCCAAATCCAAAAAAAAATGGCCATTTTGATGGCAATCATAGTGAAAAATCTTTGCCCATGGATTAGATTTGCTTATAGCTATGAAATTACCAAGTATAAATCTCAGAAATAGAGGATCTTCTGCAGTCAATCCATTCAGAACCAGACAAGTCAGCAGCAGGAAGTAGGATACACCAACTCTAGAACCATCTACCCTGAGATGAGGTTGTCATGAATGAATATAGTATAAGGGCACTAGGGGAAGCAACTGAGGCTCCAGGAAATGCTCTGGACCCAGCATGTATCTAGAAGGTGCAGCAAAAAACTTTTACAAATCTCTGACTCTATGGACTGGACCTAATGCAAAAAAAATTAGGTGAAACAGCTTTTGATACTATTTTTGTTCTCGGGACTTAGACTATGAGTAAAAGGCACCAGAAAGTAGGCGACATTTTCCATCCTAACACCAGAGAGACAAAAGTGTTAGCTATAAACGGGCATAGACTACTAGCATAGCTGCAGGAAAATTGATTCAGTGCAGGCTTCTGATGGCTTGGGATGATCATTAGTATGGATTTTCAAATATAGAATAATGTAGTCTTCATTTTTGAAACTAAAAGTCTTTGCCACAAAAAGAATGTAAAAATGTTCCAAGTTTCAAAAAAATTTCTGTGTCAATCTGAACCATAAAAAATAGATGAAATCCTCTAAAAGCAATGCTACAGAGATTTTAAAGCAGGGCTAGGAGCCAGTGCATGCAAGTCTAAATTGAGTTGTATTTATATATATAAATTTCATAATATAAAAAGACTATTGTTTTAATAAATTTTTATGGGAAAAGTGGATTTTCAGCATTCCAAAGACATTTAAGAAGCTTCCCAACTCATATAGTCATATGTAAATTCAATATGAATCAATTGATGAAAAGAAATGCAAAGTGATTTGACAAATAGACAAATTCGTACAATGTCCTTATAAAAATCGTTCTAGAAAAGTTGGCACCCAATATTAGTCTTACGTTGTTGTCAAATAAAAATGTGTTGGTAGATTGAAAAATTACAGACTGTAAAATATCATTATAATATTACAAATATAAACTAAAGATAAGAGAATGGTAGCAGTAACAACATAGATTTTGAATCTTCTCCAAACAAAATTCAGCAATATATAGAAAGAATTGTACATCATGACCAAGTGATACTTATTCCAAGGAGGCAAGGCAGGTTGAATATTTTTTATTGAGGTAAAATTGACATATAACATTCTATTAGTTTCATGTACAACATAAATGATTCAATATTTGTATATATTGTGAAATGATCACTACAATAATTCTAGTTAACACTCATCATGATTAATATCCATCAACCTTATAGGTTACAAAATTTTTTTTCTTATGATGAGAACTTTTAAGACTTACTCTCTTAGCAACTTTCAAATATATAGTACGTACTAACTATAGTAACCATGCTGTACTAGGCAGTTTCAATTTTTGAAAATTAATCAATGTAATCCATCATAGTAACAGGCTAAAGAAGAAAGGTTACATGATTACATCAATTGATAAAGAAAAAGCATTATCAAAATTCAGCATCTATTTATGACAAAAATTCTCAGAAGAATTCAAAGAGAGGAAGAATTTCCTCGACATGATGAAAAGCAACTCTCAAAAGCCTACAGCTAACTTAATGGTGAAAGACCGAATACTTTTCCGCTTTTATTGGCAACAAGGCAAGACTGTCTGATCTAACCACTCATTTTTTTTAATTGAGGTAACATTGGTTTATAACACTATGTAAGTGTCAGGTGTACATCAATATATTTCGATTTCTGTGTAGACGACATCATGTTCACCACCCACAGACTAATTACCATCCAACACCATACACATGTGCCCTGTCACCCCTTTTGCCCTCCTCCTTCCCCTCTCCCCATCTGGTGACCACCAATCTAATCTCTGTATCTATGTGTTTGATCTGGCAACTCGTGTTGAACATAGATTTAGAAGTTCTAGCCAATGAAATTTAGGGGGGAAAAGGAAATAAAAGGCATATAAACTGCAAAGAAAAAAAATCCCTATTTGTAGATAACATGATTGCCTACAAAGAAAACTCCAAAGATTCTACAAAAACTTACTAGAACAAATAAGTGAACTTATCAAGGTCATAGAATACAAGATAAACATACAAAAATCAACTGTATCTCAGTAATCTAGCAATGAAAATGTGGACACTGAAATTTAAAAAACAGTGCCATTTGCATGTGCTAAATAATGTTAAACCTAAATGCAAATGTAATAAGTCATGTACAGGATTTGTATGCTAAAAACTGCAAAAGGTTATAGAATGAAATCCCAGAAGATCTAAATAAATGTGAAAAGAGACCATATTTATGGATCAGAAGATGCAACAAAGTGAAGGTATTGATTCCCCTCAAACTGATATTTAGGTTTAATACAATTGCTGTCAAAATCTCAGAAGGTTAATGATAGATAGCTATAGACAAGATTTCTAAAATTTATATGAAAAGGCAAAGAAACTAGAATAACTAAAGTAATTTTGAAAAAGAAAAAATGAAGATGACTGCTCAGTCCATCTGATTTCAGGATATCACGTAGCTGAAGTAATCAAGATCATATTGGTGGGGGCATAGACACATAGATCAATTGAATAGAATTAGAGAATCCAGAAATAGACTCACAAAAATATGCAAACTGATATTTACTTATTTTTGTGTGTGTGAGGAAGACTAGCTCTGAGCTAACATCCGTTGCCAATCCTCCTCTTTTTTGCTGAGGAAGACTGGCCCTAGGCCAATATCCATGACCATCTTCCTCTCCTTTATATAGGACACCACCACAGCAGGGCTTGGCAAGCAGTGAGTCTGTCCTCACCCGGGATCCGCACCTGCGAACCCAGGGCCGCCCAAGTGGAGTGCACGAACTTAACCGCTACGCCACTGGGTCGGCCCAGATATTTTGTTTTTTTAAATAAAATTTTTATTTTAGAAAAAATTTAGATTTACAGCAAAATTGCAAAGATAGTACAGAAAGTTGCTATTTATCCCATACTCAATTACCCCATTATTATCTTACATTATCATGGTACATTTGTTACAATTAAGCAACTGGTATTGATACATTATTATTAACTAAAACCCATAGCTTAATCAGATTCCGTTAATCTTACTTAATGTTCTTCTTCTGTTCTAGGATCTTAGTAAGGATACCATATTACATTTAATAATTATGTCTCCTTAGGCTCCTCTTGGCTAAAACAGTTTCTCAGATTTTCACGGTTTTTGATAATATTAGCAGGTTTGAAAAGTGCAGGTCAGGTATTTTGTAGAATGTCCCTCAGTTGGACTTGAATGGTCTTTTTCTTGTGATTACACTGAAGTTATGTGATTTGGGGAGCAAGATCAAAGAGGGAAAGTTCTGTTTTCATCGCATCATATCAAGACTGTATATATACAGTCAATATGATTTACCACAGTTGATGTTAACCTTGCTCATCTGGCTGAGAAATTGGTTCTCAGATTCCTCCACTGTAAAGTTACTCTTCCTATTCCTGTTTTCATACTGTATTTTTTGGAAAGAAGTCACCATATGCAGCCCACACTTAATGAGCAGGGAGTTATGTTCTCCATCTAGGCTCTCCTTCTACATAAATTACTTGGAATTCTTCTGCACAGATTTGTCTTTTCTATCTTATTTATTTATTCAGTTATTTGTAACAGTATGGACTCAGACACTTCTTCTATACTTCAGGTTATAATCCAATGCTAATTTATTTATCTTGTTCAAATTACTCTAAACTTTGAAACTGGAAACTCTTTCAGTTGACCCCTGTGTCCCTTTGACATACCCCAATCATTGTGAATTTTTTAATTTATTTGATTGACCGTTTTGAGCATTTCTTTATTTTCTAACACTATGAGATGCCCCAGGCTCATATTGTATATTTCCTGCTCCGTCGCTATAATCAACCATTTCTCCATGGAGTTGCTTTTATTGGAGAATAGTATTAGAAGCCAAGATCTGTGTGCTAGGTGTGCTTGTTGCTATTGATGCACCATTGTTCGTAGGCCCTCTCAGCTGATATAGCAAGAAAATATATGTGTGTTTATAACCCATATAAGTATACATATGTATACATAGTTCTATGTATAACCATCTGTATCTATATTATCTAAACATGGGTTCATACTGATGTCTCAAACTTGAATTAATTACAACATGGATCATTCTAGACTCTTACCTTTGCTTATTTGTAAACTTTCACTCCAACAGTGAGAAACTTGGCCTCCACCACCTGCCACAATTTGCATAATTGTTTCATTACAGGATACAGGTATAGAAGTATAAAAACTGTTAACCTCTAACCCTGTGGAAAACAATTTTATCAACTAGAGTATAATACTTATGTATAGTTTATTTTCCTTTTAGTCTTACAAACTCTACTCATTTAGAAAGTTACTTATGTCAGCAATTTTTTCCACCCACCCCCTTCAGTAAGGCTGTTTCATAAGTTGGTAATACAGTTAGATTGTTTCACAACATTCTGCATTCTATACTGGATCTACAGACCTTTATTTATTCCTTTGACAATCTCCCTTTCTTTATGTAGATTAAAGTTTTTGAACAATATCATTCTTCTACTTCCTGGAGAACTTTATTTGACATTTTTTTCAGGGCAGATGTGCTGAGGATGAATCCTCTCAGTTTTTTTTTTTTGTCTGAGAAAGTTCGTATTCCTCCTTCATTTTTGAATGATAATTTCACAAGATACAGAATGCTAAATTGGTGGAAGTCTTTCTTTTTCAACACTTCAAATATTTCATTCCACTCTCTTCTTGTCTGCATGGTTTCTGAATAGAAGTCCATTATAATTCTTTTCATCGATCCTCTATAGATAAGATACATTTTTTCTTCTTCTTTCAAAATTTTCTCTTTGTCTTTGTTTTTTGAAGTTGGAATATGGTATGTTCAATTATAGATTTTTTTTGTTACTTATCTTGCTTTGTTTTCTGTGAGCTTCCTGGGTCTGGTTTAGTGTCTGTTGTTAATTTTAAAAATTCTTGGCTATTATTACTTCAAATATTTATTCAACTCTGTTCTTTCTTCTCCTCTGATACTCCAATTATACATATTTTAGCTGTTTTGAAATCATGCATAGATTTTGGATGCTCTGGTCTGTGGTTTTTGTTTGTTTTTATTTTTAAGTTTACTCTTGCATTTCAGCTTGTGAAGTTTCTACAGCCTTTAAGCTTACTGATCTTTCTTCAGTTATGACCAGCCTACTAATGAGCCAAAGAAGAAATTTTCATTTGTATTGAAATGTTTTTCATTTCTAGATCTCCTTTGGCTTTTTCTTAGTTTCCATCTCTCGGTTTACATTATTCATCTGTTCTTGCATGTTGTCCACTTTTCTTCAATACCACCTGTAACATATTAATCATAGCTATTTTAAATTCCCTGTCTGATAATTCCAAAATTTGTGTCACATCTGAGTTTGCCTCTGATGTTGGCTTTTTCTCTTCACACTGTGATTTCTTTTCTTGTTTTTTGCATACTTTGTCATTTTTTTCAAAGTCAGACATGATGTTTTGGGTTATAGGCATTGATGTAAATAGTCATTTAATGTGAGGTTTTGTTAATCTAGCTATGGTTTTAGCTGTGTTTAATGTTTACTGTAGGCGTAGGTGCCAGAAATTTTAAATTTCTCTTTTGGCCTTGTTTTTGTCTTCCTTCTTGACTTTGGGTTATCCTAAATATTCCTGGTTAGAGAAAGTCTGTTTTGCAGTATTTTCAACTATAATCCATTGGCTTATACTGGAGCTCTGTTTGTATGATGGTCAAGTGTGGGGTAGAGGAAGTGTTCTATAATCTTGTGATTAAATATTAGTCTTTCAGTGGGTCTTTGTATCTGGGTTGTAAACTTCAAAAGTGTTTTTCTAGTGGTGTAGCTTCCCCTGACCTCTTAAGTAAGACAGTAAAGCTAGAGGGGGCTACGGTGGGAGGAATGCCCTTCCTCAGCTCAAATAAGACTCTGGTAAAGTCCTTTTCCCTGGAGAGTGGGCATTTGTTATAGATAATGATCTGGACATATTTTACAGTGATTGCTCTTCCCCGCTCTGTCAATGCCATGAGGAGATCTTTCTTGGATCTTCACTTTAAGAACCTGAAGGCATGCCCAGATATAAAAACCGAGAAACTGCAGCCTGTAGTACTTTCTCAAGAGAATCCATATTCAGTTTCCAGCGATTCATCAAAATTACCACTTATGTGTTACTTCCAGTTTATAAACCTGGTAGCTTCTAACCTAGATAAGTAAATCTTGCCTATGGCACTCTGGATTCACCATTCTCTCCAGATTTCTGGATAGTGGTTACCCTGAAACCTCAATTCTCTGAGAAGTCTAAGAAAAGTCATTGACTGTCAGTAAGTTCATTTTGTTGTTCTTTTGTTTTGCCGTAAGGATGAGTGACAACTTTCACTTTTTACATGTCTGGACTCAAACCAGAACTCTTGCCCAACTGACTTTGGACAAAGATGCAAAAGCAATTGGGTAGGGAAAAGATTGCCTTTTCAACCAGTGGTGCTGGAGCAAGTGGACATTTACAGGCAAAATATGAATCTTGACTTCATTCTCACATCTTACACAAAAATTAACTCAAAATGTATTATGGACATAAAACAAAAAGTTAAAACTATGAAACTGCTGGGGGGAAAAAAAAAAACATAGGAGAAAATATTTGTTATCTAGAGCTAGATAAAAATTTCTTGACACCAAAAATATGATCCATAAAAAGAAAAACTGTAGATTGGTTTTCATTAAAGTTGTAAACTTTTGCTCTCCAGAAGATGAAAAGAAAAGCTGAATACTGGAATTTGCCAACCACATATCCATCAAATGTCTAGAATATGTAAAGAACTTTCAAAACACAGCAGTTGAAAAAAGCCAGCAATCCCATTGGAAAATGGGCAAAAGTCATGAAAAGATATTTTGCTGAAGAAAATGTACAGATGTCAAACAAGCATACAAAAAGATAGTCAACATCATTAGCCATAGGGAAACGCAAATTAAAACCACAATAAGATGTCACTGCACACCTGTCGGAATGGCTAAAATAAAATGGTGACAACAACAAATGATTGTGAAGATCTAGGCAAACTAGATCATTCGCGCATTGCTGGTGGGAATGTAAAATGGTACAGCTGCTCTTGAAAATATTTTGGAAGTTTTTTAAGAAACAAAACATACAATTTTCATAGAATCCATCAATTGCACTCCTGGGCTTTTATTCCAGAGAAATGAAACTTGTGTTCACACAGACAAAAAAAATCTATACATGAATGTTTATGTAAGCTTTATTTATAATAGCCCCAAACTGAAACAATCTAGATGTCCTTCAACAGGTGAATGGCTAAACAAACTGTGGTACATCCATTCCACATAATGCAACACAGCAATATCAAGGAACAAACCATTGATACACACACACTCTGGATGAATCTCCAGAAAATTAAGCTGTGTGGGGGAAAAAGCCAATACCAGGGGCTGGCCCAGCGGTATAGTGGTTAAGTTTGTGCTCTGCGCTTCAGCGGCCTGGGGTTTGCAGGTTCGGATCCCCAGTGCGGACCTACACACTGTTTATCAAGCTATGCTGTGGCAGTCGTCCCACATAAAATAGAGGAAGATGGGCACAGATGTTAGCTCAGGGACAATCTTCCTCACCAAAAAAATAATAATAATAATAATAATCCAACACCAAAAGGTTACATACTCTATTATTCCATTGATAACATTATTGAAATGGCAAAATTATAGAAAACAGATTAGAAAAGAAGAACAGATAACAAGGATTAAGGATGGGGTGGGGCTAAAGGGAAGTGGTGTGGCTATAGAATGGCAACATGAGGATTCTTCATGATGATGCAAAGGTTATGTATTTTGTCTGTATCGATGTCAATATCCTGTTTGTAATATTTTTTTATCATTTTGCAAGGTGTTATCATTGGGTAAAATTGGTAAAGAGTGCATAGGATCTCTACTATTTCTTACAACTTCAAATGAATCTACAATTATCTCAAAATGAAAACGTTTAACTAAATTTTTCCTAATAAAGTTCTTTCTCATTATCACTTTACTTTTATTTCTATAAATTATTTGGAAAAAGCATTCACTGGATACAGATGGTAAATGGCAATGACTATTTTTCCTGGTATACTATGAGATATAAAATGAAACTAATATATCCAATCTGAAGCAGACCTATACTGATTTTATTTCACAACCTGTGTCAGTCAAAACTTGAAAAGGTATTTAGAGAAACAGTTTTATTTTCTTTGACGTCATCGAATCAAGCCATTATGTTATATTCGTACAGACCTTTCTTTATAGATGTTGTGAGATGTTATCACTTCTTAGGACTACAGTTGAAGCCTGTAGAATAAAATACTTTACTAAATCATTATCTACAAAGAGAGTATACACTATTATCAATTATGAATACTGATTCCCATATCAATGACTGACAAGAATGTTATTTGAATACTGTTTTTTAGAATATTCAATTACTTATTTGTCGTGTATTTGTTACCCAGAGGCACATATGAATCAGAGTTTCTTTACATAAGTTAACTTATGCAAATTCCTTTCAGAGCACATGGGCTATTATATTTCTCAGTCATAAAATTACCTTCAGGCTTCAGGTCAATCATCTTGCATGGAAAATTTTCTTGTGATTTATAGGAGACATCACATCTTTTTCTTTGCCTGAAACCCAAGAGGCAGTTGCTGTATTAAATAAAATACATTTAAATGATCAAAAGTCAGAAAATTTCCCAGTGTAATACTTCCCATAGTCTGAGACCATTTCTCATTTTTTATTTAAATGTAAATTCTACAGAGTTAACATGAATGCAGAATCACGTGAGCCTATTACTTTGCCACTTCTGGATACAGTGAATCATAGAATTTTGATGCTGTAAATCAACTCACAGATAATAATTTAGTCCAAAACCCATATTTGATAGAAAGGAAAGCTGAGAGTGAGTGCTTAGGTAACTTGCTTAAAGCTTCAGAGTATGCAGAGTAGGAAGAGAAGTGGATCATGAAAAAAGGGCAGTTTACATCGTCAGTATGACGCATTGCAGAAATTTTCACACTTCTTTGGGCCATGAAACTAAATAGTAAAACGAAATCTTGTTGCTCATAATTTCGCTATCAATTTAGATTTCATGTGGAAAGATTTTCTAGAACCCCATAAGATCACATAAGATTCCTTCCAATGTGTTTCTGTGGTGCTCTTATGCAGAAAGCCAGCATGTAAAACAGAATTTTTAAGAGCTGCTTTGCTCACCTTTGCAATCTTCATCAGACAAGTCCTTGAGGGACATTCCATGAAATCTTTGGTTCTCCTCTGAGCCCAATTTGAAAACTACTGATCTATATTATTAAGCAATAAAAGAGCATATTAAAATTCAGCCTTAATAAAGGCAGTGAATATGCATTCTGAAGATGTAGCTTAAAATAATATAGGTTAACATAGACTTTGATGACTGGAAATTCAGAGCATGGTTCATTTATTTTTAGTGGCCTGTCCAAGGACTAGAGTAGGACTCAGCAACATGTCAATAATGTGCAAACCACTTGCAGAGCCTTGCTCTTTCTTGTGTTTGTAGGCCTGCAGAAGACATAGGAGCGGATAGGACCGGGCGCCAGTTGAGAAGGTCATGTAGAAGGTGCTCCACGTTTCAAAAAGATCCCTCCATGTGTACTTAAAACTAGAGAATCATTTGTGTCATTAATCTTCCCTTTTAATTTAAGCACCATTCTGTGCTATAATTAATTACATTATATTTATTTGTTGAAAAATGGTTTTCTCTTATACTTGAGAATTTAAAGCCAGAGAGTTATGTAAGTTGATTTTATATCCATAGCACATAGAATGATATATGCAAAGAAAGAAAAGAAATTGATTAAAGGAAAATTTGAACAATAAAACTAATAAAAATTCCAAGATTTATCATTCAGACAATATATAAGGTTTTATAGACATTGGATCATTTGCAATCAGCAGTCAGCATGCAGTTTATCTGTGACTTCCTTTCTTGATCAAAGACAAACCTTACTGATTTTCCATGAACTTGTTAACACAAATCACAACTTTTAGGAGGCTTTGCTTTTGATATAAATATCAAAGTCCCTGTTGGCTAATAAATATGCTGGAGTTTGACCTAGAGCTTAGTGGGCTCAAGTAAAATCTGATTTGAAGTCATCATTGATAGCTTTCTTTTAAATGTCTTGAATGAAGTAATATTAATCTATGTATTAAAACATGTATAAGTGTCAATATTGTGAAGTTGCTGCTTAAAAAAACCATCCCCCAGGAATAGATTAGCAGGAATACTAATTCTATGCTACTTTAAACTTTTTCATGACTTTGTATATTATCCTAGCTACATAATATAGGGGAAATCTTCATTCTAAATTTATTGAACACCTATGTGAATTATTTGTGAATACCTATGTGCCAGACCTTATGCTGAATGTTGAGAAAAAAAAATACTGGCTCATAAGGAAAAGTCCGTGTTATTTGCTAAATAAACATTTAAAGAGGTGGCAAAGAATTAAGCCTGTCATACCTTAGAATGACTAAGTTTCATTCAATTAATATTTGTATTGAATAGTTAATACATAATAGGATAATGCTTTTCTAATATAATACATCATTTTATTGACTTTCAATTAAGAAAGGAAGAGTAGCATTGAAGCATGGCACAAAGTTGGTGTAAATATTTGAGAAACATACTTGCACCAGCAGAGGAGAACACGAGGGCAAAGGAAAGGGTAAAAGGATGGCATAGTTATAAACTTTTTTCAAACCCTAGTGGTAGCCCCATGCTCGCAGTGAGTATTACATGAAAAGCCAAATGTGGATAGGGTCTGGCCAAGCCTTGCCTCAAGCATCTTTCTAAGTAGCTCAGGAAGCAAAAGGCATAAATATATAAAATACACAGCAATGCAAGGTACAGCATTAAACACTAGCGGTAAGGTTGAAAACATCCTTGCTTTAGAGAATTATAGGTATTAGAGAAGGTAGGGTCTAAACATTGCCTCATTAAACTGTCAAATTTCATTGGGTCATTCCTTCATTAATTCATTTATTAAGTGCATACTTTTGTGCCAAATACAGAACCTCTATAATGCATTTATGTATTTCTCATCCTACATAAACTCAGAGTTTGTGGGGATCGAGGTAAATTAACAGATTACTGCAATGCAGTAAGGTAAGTGCCATGGAAAGGGAAAGAATAGGTTGCTAGGACAAAATAAAGTAATCATGCAACCCAGGATTTGGGAAACACAGAAAGTTTTTCCAGGAGAAGGAATATCTACATTGGGACCTCATTTAAGAGTAAAAGTAAGCCCAGAGATGAAATGGTACAGATAGTGTTCTAAATAGAACTAACTCTGTAAATAAAAGCCCAGAATATAAGGAGAGAGCTTAGGTTATTTGAAGAACGGCGAGAAATTCAGTACAACTTATATGCATTGTTTCACCTATTTTTTAACCACAAATATATTAGAAATAGAAAATGGATAGATGACAGATAGATGATAGATCGATAGACAGATAATTATATCCATTTTTGTGGATGAGGAAAATCAGATTTAGAGAGATTTAAAATAAATCCTCAGTCACATAGAAAGCATCAGAGCTAGGATTTGAACCCAAGCCATCTAGCTTTATAAAACCCAAGTTCCAGGGGCTGGCCTAGTCGTGTAGTTGTTAAGTTCACACACTCCGCTTTGGCGGCCTGGAGTTCGCTGGTTCGGATCCTGGGCCCGGACCTACACACAGCTCATCAAGCCATGCTGAGGCGGTGTCCCACATAGAGCAACTAGAAGGATGTACAACTATAACATACAACTATCTACTGGGGCTTTGGGGAGAAAAAAAGGAAAAAGGGAGGAAGATTGGCAACAGATGTTAGCTCAGGGCCAATCTTCTTCAAAAAAAGAAAACCTGAGTTCCTAACAATGCCACTGCCTACCAAACATATGTAGAAACCTTCATTGTACAATTTCTCCAAAAATTTAAATTTAGATGACAATACACCAATTTTCACAAAGTTTTATGTACATTTTACCCTATAAAGAGTGTGCAAATTTTCGTAAGGGCAGTGGGGAAATATTTAAAGATTCTAAGCTAGGAATGTTTTGCAATTCAAAAAAATCTCATGGACATAGTTTGAAAAAACTTGTTCAGCAGGGGAAAACTGGAAACCAAAGAGCATTAGAAAGTTGTTTTAAGAATCCAGGTAACAGAAGAGGAGGCAGGTATTGAAGATAGAGAGAAAGATACAAAATCATAAAATAAACATTCACCTAATATATTTGGAAAAGAAAAATGTGATGGGTTTTTATGTGCAAGAAAATGATATAAAGTTGGGAAAAACAAAGAGGTTATGTTAAGAAGACACTTCTACATTAGTCAAAGAAGTTTGAAATTCAACATTTATCCAAGAGGATCCACAAATTGTTGTTGCACAAAGAAACAATTGTGCAAATGTGTTTAACAAAAATTAACCTCAAAGTTGCAATTTGGATTGAAAAGAGGACCCCTGGATTCCATTTCTAGTTGAATGTAAAGTTAGACCATGCAGACACTATTCCCAGTACAGCAAAATAAAAATATTAGGTATTTAAAAATTATATTTTTAATACATAATTGAGCTCTTGGAGAGAAAGGTTAAAACATATTATTTATGCATACAGAAGAGTAAAGGCTTTTACTTATGAAGGGTACTGAGTATATGGGAAATCTGTGTACCTTCCTCTCAATTTTGTTGTGAACCTAAAACTCCTCTTTAAAAATGAATTCTTTTAAAAAATAATATAATAAATTAAAAAAATGAAACTATGTACTTAATGTTATAAATTGGTATGTGAGTGTAAATTGGTATAACCAGTTTGGAAAATGGCCACAAATAAAACTAATAAATGCAATCAAACTAAACATCAGTAACAAAATCAGGAATAGAATCACCCCCACCTAAACAATTAAAAACAGTGATCTGAAAAAAACGTAAATGCAAATTGATGTTGCTAAATTTCCGGAAGTTAAAAAAAATGTCTAAATTTGTTGGATAATGCTAAAGCAGTGTTCATATGAAGATTCATAGTTTCAAATACCTATATCAATAAGAATTAATGAAGATTATCTGTATGCTGATGACTCTGGCCCAAAGCTTTTGCTTGACCATCAAACATGTACTATTCAATGCCAAGGGATATTCACGTTGATGACTAAGTCTGTCTTTCTTAACTCCGCTAATTGAGATCATCTTCGCTGTAGCTGAGATCATCATAACCCTCCCTCCCAGCACAAGCTCCTCCTGCAGGCTTTCCCATCTCCAGTAGAACACTGAGATACCATTTCTTCCAGTTACTCAGGCCTTGAATCCTTTCTCTTACACTCTACATCCATCAGCAAATTCTGTTGGCTCCACTTTCAAAACATGTCCACAGTTTGACCACTTCTCAGTACCAGTGCTGTCATCCTTCTGATCAAAATTCACATCATTTCTTGTCTGGATTTTCACATACCCTCCTAACTGCTCTTCTTGCTTCTGCCTTGGCCTAAGCCCCTGTAGTATATCCTTAGCAGTGGAGCAGAGTGATCCTGTTACAAAGTAGACTTGATTATGTCTCCCCGCTGCTCAAAGTCCTCCAAAGACTTCAAAGAAAAAGCCACAGCCCTTATAAGCCCCGTGTGAACTGGCTGCTATAACCTCTTTGATCCCAAGCCCTCTCACTCCCTCTCTGTCTTGCTCTCTCTGTTTCGACTGCATGCCTCTCCTTGCCATCTCCTGGTCAGGGCAGACACACACTCACAGAGGGACTTTGCATTTCCTATTTTCTATTTCTCTATATCTACATCACTTCTTTCAGGTCTTTTCAGTGAGGCCTTCTCTGACCATTATAAGTAAATGTATTAAACCCTTTATTATTTCACATTGTTTTCTGTCACATTTTCTATCTAGTATTTATCAATAAGTATTCTTGATTCCTTTGACATTTTCTTTGCTCATTGATCATCTCTACCACTGGAATGTACGCTCCTTGAGGTCAGGAGATTTTTTTTCTTGTACTTTTCACCACTATATTTTCAGCACTTAAAACTATGCTGACACATAATAGGTACTGAATGGATATTTGTTGAGCGAGTAAATGAATGAATTCCACGTAGATGTAAATTTCAAAAAGAAATAAAAGTAAACCATTTACTGTTTAGAGATAACCACAAATATGGCTTGAATACTAAGAAATGCAGTAAATCAGGAACAAGTATCAAGGTAGTAGCTACCTCTGGGGATGAGATAAGGAAATGTAATCAGGCAGTTCACAGGCCCTTCAAAGACATTACCAATGGCCTTTCCTTAAGAAGGGTAGTGGGTCCATGGTATTCATTATTGTCATTATTTGTACTGTACATGTACATTATATAAACATTTTGATTTTTAAAATGTTTTGTAATAAAAGGGATAAACATAATGCAAGAAAGGAGATCCAATAGAAGAAGATTTTAATATCAGCACATCTTCCTCAAATACATGGGGCAATGAACTCTCAACAGGGTAAATCAGTTCTTGATAGTAAGGATAATCTAAAAGGAAAAATACATTCACGTGGCTTTGAAAATAAAATCATACATAGATTTGTGTAAACAATATTCAATACCTAAATGCAAACAAATACAGAGACAGGTAGATCGCTCTGTTTTCTAAGTATTTTTTAAATATCCATGCATATCCTCCCCCAATAAGCCAAAAATTTCTGAAGACCAAGTCTTGTATAATGAAGTAAGAAAAAGATCTATCCCACAGTCTAAGAAGCAACATGGCATGTGTTTTAATGCATTAAAATAAATCCACTTAGTTATAACACATTTCATAAATTGATTTCCTTCTCAGAAAATCACTGGGGGCAAGATAATTTAGACTTAATGCTTCCAAAACAAATGACTTTAAATTGTACATTCATGTGTTGTTTAATGAGGGTGATACATTCTGAGAAATGTGTCATGAGGTTGTTCATCACTGTGCAAACATCACAGAGTGCACTTACACAAACCTGAAGGGTATAGCCTACTTCACACCTAGGCTATCTGGTACACATCTTATGGGACCACCATTATATGTGTGGCACACGACTGTACAAAGCATTAAAATATTAAATTTAATTAAGTAATGACACATTTACAAATGCTCCATAATAGTACAATGAGTTTTCAGAGGCCTGGTTTGTGTTAATATCTTTGAATGCTTATTCTTTACACAAATCACAACTAAATAGATTTCAAAAGAAACATTTGATAGTGTGATTTATGCAAATTACTTGACTCAGTCTCAATTAAGTTGTTTCAGCAATTTAAGCAGCTAATTTGATTAGCTGAAAATGTTTTCCTTCACAAGGATTTATGAAAACTTTAAATCAGTTCCCCATTGTAAAATGACTTTACCAATTGGCAGAACACCATGAGGCATTTTTTCACTTTTAACAAGATTCATGTTTTGTGTGCTTTAGACTCAAGTCATGTATTATGTGATTGAAGTTCTTGACATTCTATATATACATCACATAGTTTATAATCACATAGTATGGTAGACATTATAGCGATAGAATTATCACGCATGACATAAAGGCTTTCACCTTTGGTTGAAGAATTGAATTTGATCTATTATGTCTGAAATAAAAAGGGAAAATCTTTTCATTCAGAAGTTGTGGATATATTTGTACTTATGCAACATTTTTGGTGACTACTGGTAGTCTTTTAAAAAAGAAAAATGGATAACAGAAGAAATCCAACCTGGCCTTTCTTTCACTCTAATGTGTTGAATGTCTAAGATAAAAATCCAGCAAACATATAAGTATGTATGGTTTTCATTGGACAATGGGGTAAGAACTTCTATTGGAAAGTGTGATTGGCATCAGCAAGGTTTGATCAGCAGTCCCAGTCCATCGACTGTCAGTTCTTCACTGCAGGTGTGTGTGATAACAGACTGTGGGGAAAAAGGAGACGAATCCAATCAGCTCTGTGAGTAACTACACACCTCCTCCCAAGAGTGATTCTAAAGTAAGTTCAAAATCATGTTTTGGAAAGTCATTTTATCAATTTCTCTAAGACAATGACCTATTATTTTCACTTTTTCTCTTACTTTCCATGTACTTTTGTATATTTGTTTTATTTATTTATTTTTTGGTAAGGAATATTGGCCCTGAGCTAACATCTGTGCTGATCTTCTTCTGTTTTGCATGTGGGATGCCCCCACAGCATGGCCTGATAAGCAGTGTGCAAGTCTGAGCCCGGGATCTGAACCCGCGCACCCCAGGCCACTGAAGCAGAGTGCGCGAACTTAACCACTATACCACCGGACGGGCTCTTTTGTTTTATTTTGTTTTTAATGGGAGGAGCAGTGTCATAACTTTCTCACTATCAGGCTATCGTGAGCTTATTCTCAGTCTTGTCAATTCTCTGAAATGCTCCATAGCTGAAGTCCCCACAGTTGAATCTGCACACCTCACTAAGCAGTACAGAGCAAAAGGAAGGAAATAAGCAGATGGATAGGAAAAATCGTGAGGGTTGTTTGGAGAAGAAATCTTCCCAGATAAATGACTCTGGCTTTCCTAGAAGCCATCATCTCTGAAATGCTCAGCACGATGTACTCAGCCGGTTGAAACAAAGCAGGGAAAAACTACCTGGTGGCTCTTTGCTAGCACTTAAAGATTTATACTTTAAAAGGTAAATATACTAGCATATTGATCCACTCATTAGGCAACTTCTCTACGAGTTAATAACTGCTTTTTCTGAGCTTGTTCAAAATCACATTTTGAAATGTCACTAAAGTGATTTGGCTAATTTCAAATTATATTTTTCAAATGGTCCTGGCCACAATTGTGTGCTAGGAGTTTTAACCTAAGCTTTACTCAACCCATAAAGGAATGATTCTGTGCCTAATCATTTTTGTTTCGTTTTTTTTCTAGAAGGTGATTGAAATAACTTGTACAAGGTACATGTAACATAAATAATATAAGAGGTTTTATACTCCATATTGTTTGACAATTTGCCAAACAAGCAACTCTACTATAAAAAATACACACATATATATATATACACAGACACACACACACACATACATATATATATATATATATATAGTCATGCATCGCTTAACAATGCGGTTAAGTTCTGAGAAATGTGATTTCATCATCCATTAGGTGATTTCATCATTGTGCAAACATCATGGAATGTATTTATACAAACCTAGATGGTATAGCCTACTACACACTTAGGCTAAGTGGTGCTAATCTTATGGGACCACCATCGTATATGCAGTCCATTGTTGATCGAAATGTTATGTGGTACATGACTGCATATATAATATGACTATAAACACATATACATGCAAACACTATTGATTCTACTCTTAACTACTTTCCTGGGCTGAGAGGAGGGCGAAACAGCAGGTTAATTTTTTAAAAAGCCAAAACTCATAATGGCAATGACACATCAATCTAAAACAAATTTGGGAGGTTATACATGCCTCACTTTCAAAAAAGTGTTGTATGATTGGAGTAGGTTGATTTTTTAAATGGCTGCAGTTATTCATGTTCTAGCAATGGGACTCTGCAAGTCTTCACATGAAGAGTTGAATTGGGTTTGACCATGTGACACGCATTGTCCAATAGAGTGAGGTAGAAAGAAGTGATGATGTGCCAGTCTGAGGCCAGGCCTCAAACGGACTTGAACACTCCCAACTCATTTTCTAGGAAACTTGACATGCCATTTGAAAGAGCCCAGCAGTCAGGGTGGAGAGCTAGAGATCACATGAAGGAAAGATAAGGAGCTTCAGAACAAGCAGCAAACCCCAAGAAGCAAAGCTAGCTAGCTGATTCACAGCTGGTCACAATGCTTAAGAAACTCTAGCCAAAATTACAAGAGCTTCTCAACTGATCACAGCCTACATTGGCAACCCAAAGAATCATGAGCTAAATATATGGTTGTTGTTTTAAGCTACTAAGCTTTTGAGTGGTTTGTTATGAATAGTTAGATAACTGATAGTGGTAATTGTGGAAGAGACTGTTAATATCTAACCCTGTATCTATAAACAGTTTACACTCTGGTGCAAGAACTCTGATTTCAATGGGTAGCTTGCCACTCAAAATAAAAGCCTACATTTCTCTGCCTCCACTGCATCTAGGGGTAACCATTTAATTAAGTTCCAGTCAATAAGATATAAAAAGGAAAACTGTAATAAATTTTCATGAAATCTACTGTAGGAAGGGTTTAAGACTTTTGTTGCTTAGTTGCACTATCTGTTTCCCAGAATATGATTTCAGTAGCCATCTCGGACCATGAAATATCCCTGATGGTGGAAATCATGTTTGAGGAAAATGGAGGAAGAAAATAGAAGCTTAGATGTCTTTATTTTATCTAGGAGCCACCATACTAGTCCATCAGTATCAATTCCAGACTTCTTTTCATAAAAGAGAAGTACATTTATAGTTTAATTAAGCCATTGTTAAAACATCTTTCTCTGATGCAAATAATTCCAGTCCTAATACATTAACAAATCTTATTTTCCAGAATATATAGGGAATAGTTGCAAATCAATAATTAAAAGGCAAAAAAAAGCAATGGGAAGAACTGGCAAAGATATCTAAAGAGAATCCATAGAAAATAAAAATCAAATGGCTAATGTATGCAGAAAACATGTTTCACTTTACTAGATTTCTAGGAAACAAAAAAGGTAACTGGTAAATTTTTTTTTTAAGTCTGATAAGGTCAAGGACTGTTGAGATTGTAGAGCAAACAAAATCCTTACATAATTCTGAAGGAATTGAAAGACAGCTTTGCTTAGCAAGTTAGCAATATCTAATGCAACAAAAGATTCATTCCCTTCAGACCCCAAAGTTCCATTTCCAGCAATATATACCCATTAAATATTTTTACACGTTTAGCACCAAGATCTTATTTTCTAAGCATGATTATCCAACAAAAGGAGCCAGAATTCCCTGGAGAAGTTGATTTCAGGTCTAGGGCAAAGAAAACACAATATGATGCTAGAGCAACTTGTGGTACCAGAAAGTAAAGAAATTATTTTTTTTTAAAAGGAATGAGGACTTTTTTTAAAAATAAAAACTGAAACACATAAAAACTGAAAGAGCTCCAAATGACCAAATCTGCAACAATTTAAACAGCAAAAATAACAATAATATTAGATTAGAAGTCATGTAACAAAATACATATGCAATATCCATGAGTCAATACTGATATAAATAAATAACTGAATAAAATATAAGGGAGAAAGGACAGCTTGCCTTTCAAAAGAATTTCAATTAATAAACATAAAATGAATGAAAGGAATAGAAAATCACCATTAGGAAACCACAGTAATAATTACTGAAAGCAAGATTCACTGATATGTGCTAAAATAGTGGGTGAGAGTTTGAGGAGAAATAGGATGTTTACACAGTCTAAAAGTATCTCTCCCAAGAAGTTTATTAATTACTAGGAGAATATTATAACTTTATAGCTGAGAAACAGCAGATACCACCTTAAACAAGTAATCAAGGTAATATCACTGTTAATAAGACATACTGTTGACATCATAAACTTCTTGTGATAAGGCACTTGATTGAGAAAGGCAGAACTCTTCAGTGGTATCCTTGTCATTAGTGCAGAGTTTGATACAATCATAAGTAAATATCAGAAAATTCCTAATTATAGGACGTTCTACTAAATAACTGGCCAGTAAAATAAAAATGTTTCAAGGTCGTGAAAGGCAAGGAAAGAGTGAGGAACTGTCACAGACTAAAAACAAAGGAGACATGAAAACTAAAAATAATGTGATCCTGGATGGAATCCCGGAAAAGAAAAAGGACATTAGTGGAAAGCAGTATACAAATTTGAAGAAGTTCCGTAGTTTGTTCATGTTGCACTAATGTTAATTTCTTGGTTTTGATGCTTGTACTATGGTTAGGTAAGGTGTTAACATTAAGGCAAGATGAGTGAAAGGTATATAAGAACTCTCTGTGCCATTTTTGCACATTTCCGACAAATCTAATGTTACTTCAGATTAAAAAGTTAAAAATTATTTTCACAATTAAAAATACTATAGATATGAGATTATTCATTGAGGCAATGGTTGCCATCATAAACAATTCAAATAACCATCTGTGAAAATGGTTACGCTTACATACTCATACAATAAAAATAGTTAAAATGAATGAATTTTCTACCTGTATTAACATTAATATAAATAAATCTCTAAATCAGAGTTGAGTTTAAAGCTGAATTTTAAAATAGTTTCATGTTATTTAATTAAAGGTTGAAAATATGCAAAAAAATGCCATATAAGATATATTGTTTATGGATGAATACTCACACAAAGTAATAGTAGATTACATGCAGGAGAAATGTAGATACCAACTTCAGCATAGTTTTTACCTCTGGGAAGAGAGGGAGGAATGGGATAATGAAAAGGACACAGAAGACTTTAACTCTATCTTTAAATATTTATTTTTAAATTAAAAAAACTGAAACAAGTATTGCAAAATGTTAAGATTTGCTGGGACCTGTGTCAAGGGTACACAGACATTGTTCCTTCTATTATTTCCACACTTTTCCATATGTTTGAAAATATCAAAAGAATAAAAGAAGTATAGCAAAGTATAAGATGAAAAGAATAGCAAGAAACTCAGAAAAAAACAATAGTTGTCTCAAAGATAGCTGTGATGAGTACCTAAACTAAGCTCACAGCACATGGATCACAAAGGTAGACTACAAAAGCAATAACATCATAAGATTTCAAGTTTAAGAGTCTGAGTGTGCTGATAGAGCATATTGAATAACAAGGAGAGCCAATGTGATTTTAGAGAGTTGAATGCAGTAAAAAGAGATAAAAATGTATATCAGGAAGTTTAAAACATAAGATTAGACCTCATGGAAGAGATCATGAATGGACTAGAGGGGAAAAAAATCAATGCCATAGTTATTTGCAGACAAAAAAAAAAAAAATGAAAGAAAAGAAAAGAAGAAGCAAGCAAATGGGAGAGCAAAGGAATAGAAAGATGAATAGGGGAAGAACCTACCTGAATCTAAAGTGTCATAGCACTGAAGGGAGGACATTCAGGTAAGGAGAACAAAGCTAAGGATTTGAATTAGAACCAAAAGGATCACGGAGGAAGGAATAGGAATAATCTGCACGAGACGTTTGAAATAAATCTACTGATGGTGTTTTTGATTCCATTGCCCTCATGTAGCTAACAGAGACCAGTATCCCTCCTGCCGTGTAGCTCTCCCCAAATATTTTGTTGAGTTACTTACACTTTTTTTTCAATGGAGGACGAAATATTTCATTTTATCTCTTCTTCCCAGAAAGAAGTGGAAAGCTCCTTAACATTTCATTTCTTCTTGTGGTGTTCTACTTAGAGAGAGCTGAGAATTGAAACTCTAAAGCTATAGCGTTCTTTACCTAGTCGTGTTCCTTCCTTCTCTGTATTATGTATGAATAATACTGTTTTCTGGACCAGAGTGTCTACATTTTATGTTTTCCTCTTTGATTTCTGGTCCAGATATATGTTTTTCTCACACTCTCCTGCAGGTTCTAACTTATAATTTTTCTTCTGAGTGAGAGAAACAACGTCAATCGTTTCTTGGCCTGCCAAAGCATCTATTATTTACACAAAGCTAGCCATTTTCACCACCTTGAGTAGGATAATTTCATCCTTATAAGCCATTCTTCCATATGCTCAGCATCACACACAGACCCAGACTCTATTGTGGACGAGTCACTAGTGTGATTTTTAATGCTATTTGTGGTTTTTCTGAGACCCTAACCTGATAAATTTCCCTTACATTATAGGCTATAAATTCTTTTCCAACTAAAAAAAAAGTATTTACTTATCTTCATAATCTTGCCATGTCAAACATATCCAAAATTCATGTAACCACTCATTATAGTCAGAGCATTAAAAGGAACTTCCACAGTTTCTTTTATTAATTACTTCATTCTACAGCTAAAAGAAAGTGCCTGTCAGTATTTCTTGTGGTTTGATTTATACCTTGCTTGTTACCTTCTGCCAGATCTTTCTTCCTCCAGTCATCCTCTTTGACTCAGTGACAACTAAAATACTATTATCTGCTTTTGCTCTTGGTTTCATATTTTAAAGCAAGGATCAAAAATCTTTTCCCAGAAAGGGTCAGATAGTAAATATTTCAGACTTTGTGGACTACGTGATCTCTGTCACAATGACTCACCTCTGCTGTTGTAGCATACACACCACCATAGACACACTGAAACACATGAATGTGGCCATGATGCAAGAAAACTGAAAGAACCAGAGGGCCTGATTTGGGGTGCAGGTTGTGGTTTGCTGACCCCCGTTCTAAAGCATTTAACTATAATCAGGCCTCTACGATCTCAACCCTTCTGTGTCATTTTAGGGGTATGTTCAGCTACAAGCAAAGTGTCCATACCATCTCTCAAAAGAGAGATCTTCAGATCTCTCAGAAGGTCTAAGTTAGCAAAAACGTTTTATCATCACAGAGGATAAAGCCCAGAAGAGTATGATCAGTACTCCTACCCTGGCTCAAAATTTCACTATGCGTGCAAATCTTTTGTTCCGTTAGCATTGGTACTTTGCCCTCATGATCACAAGATGGACCCTGTGGCTCAAGCCATCATGTCTACTTTCTATGTAGGAAGAAGGTGGAAAGGCCAAGGGCATAGGAAAAAATCTTGTCCAGCTGAATCATCCCACTTTTTAAAGTGCATCCCAGAATCTCTAGCAATGTCTATTTACATCTCTTAGGCAAGAACTGAATTACATGACACCTATAATTGCAGAAAAAAAGAAAGAAATATGTGGTTTACTTTTTAAAAATTAATTAATACCCTGAACCTTTATTTCTTATAGTAAAAAGAAGAAAATATATATTAGATATGCAGCTAGCAGCTAGATATGCCACACTTCTTCCAAAGAAGGTAATTCTTTTCTCCCAAACAGCTTACTGTCTTTTATATTTCTCTCACACCCCCACTGTTTCTAATCAGATACGAACTTCAGAATTACTTTTTCTTAAACTAGCCTCATTTCCACTGAGTATCTGAGTATGTCTGGTATTCAGAGATAGCATTTTCCAGTAGTGACTTCTTACATTACTTCCTATCTTTTGAATTTTAATAATTTTTAATGTTTTTATTTTCTTCACTCAGTGGCCAAGATGAAATATTCCTTTCATTAATGAGAGGTGTCATCTGCTCTTCATCTACTTACTGATAAAATCATCTACCCACTATGACTGGTCCACATTTTGGGCCATTGAAATCTGCAAACATATGCAGGGTCTATATAAAGAGCAGTCCAGAGCCTGTGGATGTCATATATTAGTCAAGAGAGTATAGCAGACTCCTTCGTTTCCTCTGAATATAGATCAAATTTAAGAGAAACAGAATTTGAGGTAGACAATATAAATCTGTTCACTTACATAAGCACAATTTATCTGAAAGCCCCTAAACTTTTAAATTTTGGTTTGTAACCCTGTTAGAAATTATTGAGGGAAGGCTTAATTTTACACTATGCTATTGGATAAGAAATTGTATAAAATTGAGGAGGGGACTAGCTAGTAGTGAAATGTTTTCTATTTGCTAAGCCTAAAATGCCCACACACGCACTACACGTTTTAAGAGAAAGCTCACCTAGAACTAATACAACTTCTATTTTTAAAAATTAAGTACCAGCTCAGCATCTCAAAATACTAGAACTAGTGTTTTAAAGATTAGACTTTGGGCTTGTGCCCATTTCATCACCCAATAACTGAAAATGGGGACATATAACCGTCATGACTAGAGAGACCAATTCAGAACACTTTTTGTGTGCAGATACCAGCATAGAACCATCATTTTCTCCTCTTTTGGGAAATAACCCAAAATCATCACATGGAAAAGAAATAATTATGGAAAAAACGTGTTAATGAAACTAGGTGATTGATAAAACCCCCAAGCCGTAAAATAAATGGAAGAGCTATCACTGCTTTCAAAAACAATGATTATTAATTGAGGAAGAACAAGGGGTTACAAAGAGGGTACTGCAACGTACAGATTTCAGAAAAAGTCATCAAAGTGTATTTCTGGGAAGCAAGGCACACACCTTGAGATAAAAAAGCCTAAACCATCTTTTTGAAGCACCAGGTTGATGAACAATATCTTCCATAAACTCAACTGGGTTTTTGAGAATCAGATTAGATATGGATAAATGAGTAATCTCACAGAAAAGACACGTGTAGTTTGGTTCTGGTGTAGGTATAGATATACAGAACAAAGGAACAGAATACAGAGTCCAGAAGTAAATGGAATTTCTAATTAATGCTTAGAAAGTCCCTTTTCAAATCAATGAGGCTATTGTGGTTTATAGAAGAGATTTTGTTAGATAAACAAAGTAGCTATTTCAGGGAAAAGAGTAAATTTGTATCCTTACCTCACAATAAACACCAGGATAAATTCTAATGGATCAAATTCAATTGTAAAATCTAAAACCATAGCAATATTTGAAGAAAGCATGGGAGATTTGGGGCAAGAGACCATAGCACAAAGTATGATGCAAAAATAAGAAATCATAGAAGATAAGACCGACAAATTTGACTACATAAAAAAATATGTAAAACATTGCAAAACCCATCATATACAAACGAAAAAAGACAAATTATAAATTAGGAAAATATTTCAAGTTATACTATTGATAAAGAAGTGATACTTTTAATATACAAAATGTTTCTATAAATTAATGTATAAATACCCAAGAGAAAATTGGCAAAGGACAGTTTAGATGAAAGGGAGTATAAATAGCTTTTAAACGTATAAAAAGAAGCTCAACCCCAATTCTGATTAGAAAAATGCGATCTAAACTATATTAAGATAACAAATCCTTTTGTTGAATTGCTGAAACTTTTTTTTTAAAAAGTAATACTGTTTTTCAAGGGTGTAGAGAAGCAAGCGTAGCTATTTTAGTTAAGAGAGTAAATTGGTACAATCTCTATGGTAAAAAAAAATCTGGTAGGATCTACTTAACTTACAAATGCAAATTTCTTTTACCTAGCAATTCCATTTGTAGAAATTCATCCTGGAAATATATTTACACTTGTGTGGAATTATATGTTAATAGTTATGTTTTTAGTTGCCACGAAGTTTGGAAATAATTTAAATACTAATCCATCGGACTAGTTAAATAAGCCAATACAACCATACCGTGTGCTACTTAAAAAAATAAGAAAACTGTTTATAACTTGATAAAGAGCCAACTTCTGTGTGTGTGTTTAACTAAAAAAACAACAACAACAACAAAAAAAGCACAGTGCAGAAGAGTGCCATGGTAAGCTATAATTTTTAGAAACAAAGGTGGAAAAATTATACATACATATGTGTGTGTGTCTATGTTTGCTTCAGTTTGCATAAAATGTCTGTTAGTGTAAAAAAACCCCACTAATGGCATGATTTGCTTCCATGAAGGGGAACTGAATAATGGGGGAACAGGGGTGAGTTGCTAGTATTTTAGAGCTAATACCTTTGTACCTTTTGGATTGTGAATCAAGTGAACATATCATCTCTTCAAAAATATATAAATAAAATATTTTTTAAAACACTTTTTAAAATGTGTCACACAGATAACAAGAAGCTATCTGAGCTGTTTACAATTGTCTAGTCACGCACTGGCCTATCTCTCGGACAAAAGGCAGCAGGGAGCAGGCCTCTGGGCTTCTGCCTGTGTACGTGATTAGACCATGGTGAGGGGTGGTGGCAGTGGCCAGTGAGGGTCCTAGTCCCTTTAATCTTGGATGAGGCAGGAAACAGCACGAGTGTCATTTATGGTTTCAGGCACTAAAAAGAGTCAGCTTATTCGGAATGACCAGGCTCTTATTCAATATCCACACAGAAGAGGGCTAGAAGTCTGATTTTTATGAGCCCTGAATTTTATTACACAGTAACTCAGCTGAAAAATAGGGATAGAGAGATGTCACGTTCTGACAACTAGGATTCACAATTCTCCTCGGCTGCTAGAACAAGTCAAGCGATAGAGAGAGTCAGAGGGAAAAGTATTCTTTTCAATATTCATCAAAATAGGGAGAGGGGACAAAAAGCCTCTTTCCCTATAGACCACATGTAACAAGTGGGTGTAGAGACAGAAATAGAAATGTTCTTCATCTCCTTCCCTTAATAATATTTAATTTTACTAAGGAAATGATTGACAAAAGTCTGAATTCTTTTTGTGGTAGCTAATGTAGGGTTTTCTGCCTAGATATCTGTTGGATTCCTTTTTTATTCTTAAAATTCAAATCCTATCCTAGAGAATTTCTTACAGTTGATCTTGGCTATAATCTTGGAAGTAGAATGGACTCTTCTAGCTTCAAACTCACATCTTTAACGAGCCCTGATAAGTGTTATTCTTTCACACTTCTGGTTTATTTCTGCGGGACTTTTTCTCAGGCAAACCATATCATCATTATGTGGGAATGCTATTGTCTGTTTTCCTCCAACCCTTCATTGTTTTCTACCTCTTTGCCATTTTGGCGCTTTCTTGAGTATTCCTCCAAGTATCCGTCATATATGATGTTTCTTATACCTCTGACTCCCTCTGCTGCAGTCTTGATCTTCTTTGAATACTAGTCTTATACTGACTTAACTATTTCCATTGTAGAGTCTGAGGTAATCAGGTTCTAGGATTGCAACCTGTCATCTCCTTGTTCATGTGCACATTATAGGCTAAAGCCAGAGATGTCAGAGCATTCTGATCTCTTCTAATTGTTTACCTAATTAATTGCTTACCTAATTTACCAATTTACCTAATTACCTACTAATACCTCATTAGTCTAGTTTTTCTTGCTCTTGGCTCCCAGTTTGCTCTGTGATTTTCACCTAACTTCTGACTCCCACTTTACGTCTTCATTACTGAACCCTTGGAATAGATGTGCCAATTTAATTTCTGAAATAAACCTCTCACTCCTGAAATCTACTGAATCCCCCTGATCCTGACTTCTTGCCTAGTTATTAACATTTAAAAATTCCTATTGTTCTACTAAGGCAAACACTTCTATTAGTTTTCTATTGCCACATACAAATTACCACAAATTTAGCAGCTGAAAACAACATACATGTAGTATCCTGGCTGACCCACCATATAATATGATGGGTCAGTGTCTGGGGCTAGCCTAACTGGATCCTCTGTTAAGGGTCTCACAAGCTGCAATAAAGGTGTTAGCCAGGGCTGTGATCTCATCTGAGGTTAAGAATCTTCTCCAAACTCATGTGGCTGTTGGCAGAATTGATATCCTTGCAGCCACAGAACTTACGTTGTCTCACTTCTTCTGGACTAGCAGGAGTATCTCTTTGACTTCAGAGAGGGGCCCAGTCTCCCTTTAAAGTGCTGGCCTGATTAGGCACACACATCCGGGATAATATCCCTTTTGATTAACTTAAAGGGATCTTAATTTCTTAAAAATTACTTTACTTTTGCCAAATAATATCACAGGATTGATACCCCTTCATATTCACAGACCCCACCCACATTCAAGCTGTGGTTATTATACAGGGGCCTGGGTCATTGGGGGTCATTTTAGGATTGATATATAGATTCAATGTAATCTCAATAAAAAATCCAGGAAGTCTTCATTGAAATTGAAAAGTTGATTTTTTTTTAAATACGGAAATGCAAAGAATCTACAAGAGCCAAAATAATTTAATGTGGTATTTGCATAAGTTGATTTATTGGCAAATAAATTATTGAAACAGAAGGAAGTGTCCAGAATTATAATCACACATATATGGTCAATTAATTTTGACAAAAATGTCAAGGTAATTAATGGAAAAGGAAGAGTATATTCAACAAATGGTGTGGGACAAATAAAAAAATGAACTTCAACCACTACTTCACCCCCAACATAAAAACACTAATTTATGATGGGCAATAGATCTAAATTTGAAAATTCAAACATAACATTACTAGAAGAAAATATAGGAGAATATATTCATTGCTTGGTAACAGGCAAAATTGCTTAGACAGAAAACAGGAAGCAATAAAATAAAAGATAGGAAGATAATAAATTGTATTTCATAACACTTAAAAATTATGCTTATCAAAACACACTATTAAGGAAATGAAAATTTAAGCTACGGACTGGGAGACATGATTTAAATATAAGTAAGAATCTGACAAAGAACTTGCATTTACATATTTCTGTAGAATATATAAAACACTCTTACAAATAAGTAAGACAAACAAGTCAATAAATTACAGAGAAGACAGCAACTTCATTAAAAAAATGAATACTTAATGACGAAGTTCATAAAAAAATGATCAACATTATTAATCCTCATAGCATTACTAATTAAAAGGCACAATGAGATATAATTTCAAAGCCACTAGATCAGAAACAATTAAAAGTAATAGCAACAACAAAAGTTGGCAAAGATGATGAGCAGCTGGTGGGAGTGCAAAATGGCAAAATCTCCTTGGAAATTAGTTTGGCCACCCATTTCTTATAAATTTATTCCTTACCCTATAGCCCAGTAATTCCACTACCAGAAATTTACACAACAGTAGTGGAAATATATGTTTATAAAAAAAAATGTATAAAAATATTTATAGTATCTTTCTTTATAATAGCTATATATAATTTGTGTTGGAAACAACCCAAAGGAAAATCAATAGATAAATAATAGATTATGGTATATTTATAGAATGGAACACTACTCAGAAATAAAAAGAAATATACTAATGATATATACCACAACATGGATTAATCTAAAACATTATGTTGACAAAAAGGAAGCCGACACACACACAAAAATCCATGTTACATGATTTCATTAAAGTTAAGTTTAAGAACAAGTAAAGCTAAGCTATGGTAATAGAAATAATGGCAGTGCTTGCCTTTGGGGACAGGAATTGACTGGAAGTGGGCATGGAGAGCTTTTTGAGGTGATGGCTATGTTCTCCATCCTGTTTTGAGTATTAGTTACACGCACACGTATGTATACGTATATTTGTCAAAACTCAATTGTACAATACCTGTGCTCTTCATTATATCTATTTGAACCTCAGTGAGAGAGAGACAGAGAGACAAAGAGAGACAGATAAATAGAGAGAGAGACTGAGACAGAGAGGGAAAAAGAGAGACTCTTCTGCCACTCGCCATTGCGTTCATTGCTTTGTGAGTATGTGATATTTAGAGTTATGGAACCATTCACTACCATGAAAGGAGTGAGGTAACATCCTGAGGAGAACTAGAAAAAATAAATACGTAAACAAATGAAAGGAACATGGACCTTTGTTGACATGATTTTGTTACTTACTTAACCAGTTTTGAAACTGAACTTGTACCAATCTTGAAAATTAACTCCTATTATGTGAGACAATAAATTCCCTCATTGTATAAGCTATTTTGATTGGGTTTTCATCTCTTAGACTTGAAAGTGTACTGATACACATTAAAATATATGACAGACTATATATGCATATATACATACAATTATATATATATATATGTATATATGTGGTGCTTCCATAAAAAAAGTCTCTATCCACTACTGTCATAAACATAAAATAAACCACATAAAAAAATGTACAGGGCTTGGCCTGATGGCGTAGTGGTTAAGTTCGCACGCTCTGTTTCTGGTGGCCCAGGGTTCGCAGGTTCAGATCCCAGGCGCAGATCAATGCACCACTTGTCAAGCCATGCTGTGGTGGCGTCCCATATAAAGTAGAGGAAGATGGGCATGGATGTTAGCTCAGGGCCAGTCTTCCTCAGCAAAAAGAGGAGGATTGGCAATGGATGTTAGCTCAGGACTAATCTTCCTCACCAAAAAAAAAAAAAAGTACAATCTTTCAGTTTTCATTTATGGACTAGAATTCAGTATGACTTAAGATTCAAGAGCCATGAATTTTTTTTTTTTTGCCTCTATACCAAAAAATTCAACTACCAGACAAGCATAATAACTCTGAAGTCTATAACTAGTTATAGAAAATATGTGGATAACTGCTGTCATCTAAATTAACACCTCTGAACCATTTTTCTGATGCAGGATATTTAGGGAACTAGAAGCTCAAAGTGGAACATTATAAAAACTCTCCAGAACGAATGCTTTATATAGATATAGAGCATACTGGATATTGTCTCTTGATACTTTTGACGTGATTTTGAAAAGCTAGGGTATTATGAAGAAGGCACCATCTGTTTTCTCTTTTTGGTTTCTAAGCATATTTGAAAAAGTATTTGGAGACAAAATATACTCTCTGCAAAAATAAATAAATAAATAAAAGAAGAAAACATAATGTCTCTAGCAAAGTATAAGAGGAAATTTTTTTCTCAAAGTAAAGCAAAGATTTGGGATCAGGATATTGAGATTTGAGTCAGGACTTTTCCACTTAGGTGGGGAGACAATGGTGAGACAATTAAGATGCATGACCCTGATTTCCTATAGTGCAAAATGAGTAAAATATTTTAAAATAGTTATGTGTTGAACCAATGCTGAATCTTAATGTAGGCAGAATTTCAAATGCTGTTTTATATTATGTATACCTTGATTCAAAATATTGTGACTTTTTGATAAAAACAGGAATGATTAAGTGAGTTAAGTCAAGAGAAAGCAGATGGTACTATGAGGCAAATTGGCCCATTATTGTTTCAAAATGCAAAAAGCGTGTTTGTGTTTTCTGTAAATATTGACACCCCTTATGACTTTACCTGTGATATTTTAAGGGTAGGAGTATAGAACAGAATATAAGAAGAATATGTTCATGACCACAGTTATGGGCAAAAATCAAGAAGTTTTTTTACCCTTCACGATTCCATGCCTGTCACAAATGCCAAGCACTCTCTAGCAATCCTTAGGGTCTTTGCATTGCATGTTTCCATTTACCACCAATGAAAATTACAATCCCACTTCCCAACTAGACCAGTTACCCTCCACGCTCTGGTTTACTCTTTCTTTTTTCTTCTTTTCCTAACATTCTATATAATTTACAATATTTTTTTTTTACTTGAGGAATATTAGCCCTGAGGTAACATCTGTGACAGTCTTCCTCCACTTTATATGTGGGCCACTGCCACAGGGTGGCTGATGAGTGGCATAGGTCCACACCCAGGAACCGAACCCATGAATCTGGGCTGCTGAAGCAGAATGCATAGAACTTAACCACTACACCATGGGGCCGGCCCCCATAATTTACAATTTTTGTGTTTATCATTTATTGTATATTTCCCATATGAGAATCCAAGCTCTACAGGGGCAAAGAGGTTTATCTGTTTTGTTCTCTGAATTATCCCAAATACCTGGAATAGTGCCTAACACATATTTTTCCTCAATAAGTACTTCCTGAATGTTGAATAAATGAACAACTCTATTGTCAAGTAGATATGTTACTAAAATATATTCCTATATATTTGCATGTAAGTATAAATGACACAAAATATCCAGGGGGAAAGTAATAATGGTGAATTTATATTAACATAGATATTAAGTAGTAAAAGATTATATAAAAAATTAGGATATTGCAGCATGAAATGCTGCACCTTCTGGTTTACATGTTTGCATGTACAGGCAGAGGTGTATCTTTGAGAGACATGGATATTCACCATGTGGTGGGTCATCTTGGTACAGATATGGAAGGCACTTGGGGCTGAAGACATGAGCTCCAGATTTGGACCTCACCTCTAGCACTGATGACTGTCCCCATGACTTAAACATACCCTTCATCAGTTTGGGCCTCCTAGCATTTTGCAGAGTGTCCAGCATGAGACATGTTCTTTGAGAGAATGATTTAGTATATGAATGTTTCCTCTTCTAAAAATGAGGACAGTTAAGTGTAGATGATCCTGATATCCTTTCCAGATTTGGGGATTATGTTTTCTCTAAAAATTATTTTTTCTGTTATGAAAACATGTTAAATTAATGTAATAGTATTGAAGGTTAGTACATTGGAGATATTGTATGATCTTATTCCTGTAGTATACTGCTTCCAAGTTTTGCTGAAATTCTGCCCATTTGGAAGCAGGGTCCTGTGGTGAGTAGAATAAGGCTTTGGAACCAGATAGACCTGGATTAAAAACCCAACTTTATCAGACCAACTATATAACTACCCTGAGTCTCAAGTTCCTCATCGGTAAATGACCTAATTAAGATCTACTCCAAAGGGTTATTGTGAAAATTAAATGAGAAAATGTATGCAAAGTACTCAATCCAAAGTTTAGCACATAATGAGTACTAAAAACGTGTTAGACTGTCTCTTCACTTTTCCATATCCCTAATTCTTTGTTTTTTTCAGTTTTATGGAGATATAATTGACATTCAGCACTGTATAAGTTTAGGTGTACAGCGTAATGACTTGACTTACATATATTGTGAAATGATTAACATAGTAAGTTTAGTTAACATTCATCATCTCATATAGATAGAAAAAAATGATATTTTTCCTTGTGATGAGAATGTTTAGGATCTACTCTTTTAGCAAATTTCAAATACAACAAAAGGCACTGTTAACTACAGCCCTCACCTTGTATGTAACATCCCCATTACTTACTTACCTTTTACCTGGAAGGTTTTACCTTTGATCACCTTCACCCACTTCATCCTAGTTCATTTTTGTAAAATTATTTCTGTGAACAATTGATGTTTAATGATTCTCACTGAAAATGAGTTATCTCTATTGAAAACCTGAAACATGTCCCTAAATTACTGGAAGCATATTCATGATAATTAATTGTAATAAAGCAATGCTTGATCAGTTCTAATAATTACCTCCTGTGCTGTTTGAAACATTGAATTATTATACTTCTCTTGGATGCCGTTTTGCATCATTGTCCTATTTGTTTCAACTTACATATTAAGATAAAAAGACATGTCAGCTCATGTATCGATTCTATTCAATTTATTTCTGATGTACAACAAATTGGAGGTAACAATAGCCATTTTTCTTAAATGTTAACTCTCCAGTACTTAACTCATGGACAATTGCTGATTGTTTATTTGGACTGAATAAACTAACTGGCTATAACTATAATAAACTAACTATAATAGTTATAGTTTAATTAGTTGGTTAAACTAGTTAACTAAACTAACTAAATAGTTGTAGTTTAACTATAATATTTGCATAGCTGGGAGGCTACTTGCCCATTCATTGACAGTTTTCTGAATTTCAGTATAATTCTATTTGCCTTCCTTTTTTTTGCCTCATATATTGAAAATGTATTCATTTTTGTACCTATTGCCCCAAATTTGGCAATAAACATGTCTTCAGTATTCTAAGTACATTTAAAATCACCTACAATCAGCCTACAATTTCTGAGTACACTAAAATGGCTACAAAAGGAATAAGAGAATTTAACAAATATTTTTATAAGACCATAGCAAGGCCAGATGATTTTAAATTGACAATTTTATGCTTTCTTATACCCTTTAATATTGACAAAAGTGAGCACATAGATAAGGACATATAGTTTACAAAGTACTTGCATATATATTACCTTATATGATTTGCATCTCACCCCTAAGGTAGACAACATCATTACCTCATTTTACAGGTAAAGAAAATTAACTCTCAGAGAAATTAAGTGATGACTTATATTAGGTGTCTTGTAAATGAAAAAGTCAACTATAGAGCTCTGGTCTTCAACTCCACATATTATCGTGTTTAAGTCGCTCAATATTCCCTCTGCTCTGTCCATCTCAGGAGAGCTTAAATAAATACACTACATTAACTAGCATTAGTAGCCTTGTTTCATTCAAAAAAAAAAAAACGTCAAAGAAGGAAACTGTAAAAGCTATTGAATTATCATCATATGTTAAGACAAAGACAAATGTCCAAACCATAATAATACTGTCCCATGTGAGGAATACAACTGTATAATAGAAAACTCCATTTGACTAATAAAGCAAAATTTAGAATCTTATAAGGTTGATTTGGAAATCTCCAAATGTAAAGATTAAGTTACTTAGTATTTCAATATCACCTTTCTACTACTCACCGTCCTCTTACAACAGCTCGCTTTACTGCTGACTTCAAAACGCCAATCCCTAGGAATACGCTGCTCTCTATGCACTTTGATTAAAAGGAGACCTAGGGCAGAGGCTGAGCGTGAGTTCTGCAGGCTGACACACTTGGGTTCCTGGCTGTAGAATTTACTAGTGAAATGATCTCAGGCAACTTACTTGAGCTCTCTAAGTGTCACTTTCCTCTTCTGTAAACAAGCAATAATAAGTGTATTTTTAAGATTTCTGTTAAAAACAAAGAAAACCTGTAGCGAGTTTAAGCAGACAGATTTTAGGTACTTACAAAATCCACTGGATAAACAAAGGAACCAGCTCTAGGCTGAACTTTCAGGAAAAAAATCAGGTCCCAGAATCTCATTACTCCTCCCATTATGTGGAAAACTGACGTAGAGCTATAGTAAGCCCTGAAATCAGGAAGCTTTTGACCACAAAATCATGTGAGGTTGTACACCATCAAAATAGATGCTCATACCTTGTCCTTCTCTCCATTCAATTTAGTTCTACGTTTTAGTCATGTGTAAGTGCATGACATTGGCAAACTCAACAAAATTCAGAAGCTGATTTCAGGAGAGCTTCAGAAAGGTAAGATTTTAGCTTCCCAAAGAAAGCACAGTAGAAGAAAATCAGAATATGTTGAACCAGACAATCTATGGTGTTTATCACAATAATAGTACATACTTTGGAGTTCTGTTTGGCTGATTACATGAGATAATGCATGTGATGTTCTTAGGCCACCATTTATATATAGTAAAGTCTCACTAATTGCTGGCTATTATTATTATTGTTTTATAATACAATAATATTGTTCTTGTCCAACTATCTATATATGTTCTTTCCTTAGTTTTTCTTTGCAGAGCTGAAAGAAAATGAACCTTTCAAAAAACACTGTACTGGAATCATAAAGAAAAAATGGCCACAGAGACTACCAGCTACACAAACCAAAAGTAGAGTTTGATTTCTTTTTTAAAAAAGTAAACATTTTTCCAAAATATATAAGGAACTCCTAAAACTCAATAGCAAAAAAAAAAAAAAAAAAAACACCAAATAATTCAATTTAAAAAATGAGCAAAGAACTTGAACAGGCATTTCTCCCAAGAAGACATGCGAATGGCCAGCAGGTATATGAAAAGGTGCTCAACATCACTAATCATCAAGGAAATGCAAATCAATACCACAATGAGATATCACCTCACACCTGTTGGAATAGCTATTATTAAAAATAAAACCCCAAAAGACAACAAGTGTTGGAGAGGATGTGACAAGATCGGAACCCTTGTGCACTGTTGGTGGGAATGCAAAATGGTGCAGCCAATATAGAAAACAGTATGGAAGTTCCTCAAAAAATTAAAAATAGAACTATCATAAGATGCAGCCATCCCACTCCTGAATATGTATCCAAAAGAAATTGAAACCAGGATCTTGAAGAGATTCTGAACATAGAGAAATATCTATGTTCATTGCAGCATTATTTATGATAGCCAAGATGCAGAAACAACCTAAATGTCCATTGACAGATGAATGACTAAAGAAAATGTGGTATATGCATACAATGAAATATTATTGAGTCTTAAAAAAAGAAGGAAATACTATGACTTGCAACACCATGGATGGACATGGAAAACATTATGTTAAGTGAAATAAGTTGGTCACAGAATGACAAATACTGCATGGTTCACTTGTATGAGGTGTTGATGCAAATAATCAATAATCAATCTATAGATAAGAGAGACATATTTAATAACCTGATGTGAGGACTAGTCCGGAAGCTCTCCCTCGCCCAGGGGAGGTTTATAACATCGTTATATACCATTTCAGAACAAAGAACGTATTTCAAGCATGACAGGAATACAATTTATTTTTCCCAAAGTCACAAGGAGATGTTTTGCCACAGTTTGGCACATACACAGCAGGTCAACCTTAGTTCTCTGGGAAGAAAAGTTTATCTTCAAAGAAGTACTGGTATCACCATCAGAGAGTGCATTCTTTGCTTCAGGAAAGTGTTTGAAGCAGATGTACGATGCATGTCTGGTGGGCCAGAAGTCAGGCTGCTCTGGGAAAAAAGTTTTAGGCTGAATCAGATTTAAACCAGAATGGCTTCGCCATATACCTCGATATGTGAAAACTTATTATTCTTATTATTTTTATCAGAGGTATCTGAAATAGTAAAACTTACAGACGCAGAAAATAGATTGGTGGTTTCCGGGAGAGGTGGGGAGGAGGAATGGGGAGTTGTTCAATTGGTATAAAGACGCAGTTATACAAGAGTTAGTGCCTGTAGTTGACAATATGGTGTTATGCACTTCAACATTAGTTCAGAGGATAGATCTCATGGTAAGTATTCTTACTGCAAAAAAGAAAAGAAAAGAAAAGAAAAGAAAAGAAAAGAAAGAAAGGGGCCGGCCCGGTGGCGCAGCGGTTTAGTCCGCGCTTGGCAGCCCAGGGTTCGCTGGTTCGGATCCCGGGCGCCCGCCGACGCACTGCCTGTCAGCCACACCGTGGTGGTGTCCCATATAAAGTGGAGGAAGATGGGCACGGATGTTAGCCCAGGGCCAGTCTTCCTCAGCAAAAAGAGGAGGATTAGCAACGGATGTTAGCTCAGGGCTGGTCTTCCTCACCAAAAAAAAAAGAAAAGAAAAGAAAGAAAGAAAGCAAAGGGACACCAGGAAACTTTGGGGGAGGTAGATATGTTTATTACCTTGATTGTGGTGATAGTATTACAAATGTATGCATATGTCTAAATTCATCAAATTGTATATATTAAATATGTGCAGTTTTTTGTATATCAATTATACCTCAACAAAGCTGTAAAGAAATAAAAATAAATAATTTTTGAAAAGTAAACAAAACATAACATCTGACCTTTGCCTCAATAGGTTTCGTAAGCTTCATGGCTGATTTTCATTTTTGTCCTAACACCTGGCTTTCCTCCACTATAGAAAAGTTAGAATATAGTAGCTCAAACAGTGCCTCTGCCATATTCAGAGTAAGTGAACTCAGACAAGTTATTAATTTATTTGAGCTGTTCTTCCTTCACATTTCAATAGAGATACCACCACCAATCTCAGCTGCTATCAGAATCAATGAAAGTAACATGTATTGAGTTTGCACTGAGTAATATTGTGTTTTATAAGAAATGTATATTTGGTCAGTCAGATGACCAAAATATATTTCTCATATATGTTTGGTCTTCATCCACAATTCCTGGCTAACAGCTCCCAAAACCCTTGGAATTTCCCAAGTGTTGACAATGATAAAGGTGTCTTTTGTTATGTTAATGAGATGACTTTTGGAAAGCACCTAAAGACTGGGGCTGCTTACCAGTGGAGCCAACCATGGGATTAGAGGGTTGGAACTTCCAGTCCCACCTCCAGGGAGGGGAGAGAGACTGGAGGTCGAACCAATTGCCAATGGCCAATGATTTAATCATTCATGACTATGTAATGAAGCTTCCATAAAAATCCAAAAGGACAAGGTTCAGAGAACTTTTGGATTGGTGAACAGGTGGAAATTTGGGGAGAGTGGTGCACCTGGAGAGGGAATAGAAGCTCCGAGCCTTTCCCTCATACTTTGCCCTAACCATCTCTTCCATACGACTGTTCCTGAGTTATATCCTTTTGTAGTAAACTGCTAATCTAGCAAGTAAAGTGTTTCTCCGAGCTTTGTGAGCCACTCTAGCAAATTAATCAGATCCAAAAAAGAGGTCATGGAAACCTCCAGTCTGTAGCTGATTGGTCAGTAGCACAGGTAATAAAGGGGGTGGGGGCAGTCCTATAGAACTGAACCATTAACCTCTGGAATCTGATGCCATCTCTGGGTAGATAGTGTCAGAATTGAGTTGAATTCCCAGACACTCTGCTGGTGCCTGAGAATTGTTTGCTAGTATGGGGAAACCCCCTCCCCACAATGAAACTGGGTGTTCAGAAACATTATACATTGTCAATAATATTAATTTCTGTTTTTTCCTCCTCATTCTCTTATGTCACAACAAACAAAACTTCTCACCAAACATGTTAGTATTTTATTTGCCAAAGACAAGAGAACTTCAACTCTGAAGCTTACTTAGAGCTTTTCCTTTCCATTCAATCTGTCCTTTGAAAGATAAAACTTTTTCAAGGTTGCCTGGCAGCCCCAAAGTCTCACTGCTTAGGTAAGACCCTGACCCGTAAACATAGAGCTGTAGCTTTACTTTTATATGTGTAACAGTACTTAGCATTCATGTCATAATGATAATGGAAATAAAAGGACTATTAATAGCTGTTATTGAGCACTTGGCACCTGTTCATAAGTACTTTTCATGGATAATCTTATTCAATTCATACAAAAATCCCATGAGCTATGCACTATTTTTATCCCTTGAAGAAATGTACCAAAGTCATACATTAAATAAGGGGTAGGGCCGTGATTTGAAACCAGGTTTGGACACCAGAGACCATGTTCTTAACCAGTGAGCTACGTAATATTCTGTACAAAAGGAGCTACACAAGTATAATAAAAATGCCTCATCATTTCACACTTTGTCATGATAAACTCCATTCTGATATGCTCCAGAGGTCAATATCTTCTAATTTATCATCGGAAAAATATTCACTGGATAGATTCCCACACCTCATATCTGACCTGCTGAATCAGAATCTCCAGAAGTAGAACCTGGGAATCTGTATCCTAGGAATTGTTATCCTCAAAAAAATTAGTGAAATGCTTCTCTAAATTTCAAAGTCTATAAGAGCATTATGCTTTCCACTGGATCAAAAGCCTCAGATCCTACTTTGAAGCAAAGCTACTCCTGCAAGTGGAGAAAGAGCCTGAAAATTCTCTGTCTTTGACAAAAATAGTGAACCTTAATGTGAACCTTGAAACAGGAGCAGTGGAGAGAATTTCGTCCAGGCATCACAGATGGCAAGCTGAAGGAGAGCAGTGGCATCTTCTTTCTGTGACTGTTTTCTAAGCCTGGGGCCCGGAGACAGACGAAGGCAGCCTGTATACTGCTGGGGCCTGTGCTTCCCAAATTAATCTATGAATAAAGGTGAAAGTTGATTTTAAAACCCCTTTAAACTCTTTTTTCTAGGTGTAGAAACAAAGATGATTACATGCAAAAGAACAAAGACACTCAAGTTGAGTGTACCTTCTGATGGGAATCAAAATCCCTGCATTTCACCTAAAAATCCTTTTTAGAGAGTCTTCAAATACTGTTAGTCAACAATATGCCCACAATTTTTTCTATGTTTTCTTATTTTCCCTTCAGGATCTTTCTTGAAAACAGAATATGATTGCTTTGCCTACCAAAGGGTACCTCAGAGCATGCTGGAAGTGAACCAGGCCTGGACCTAAAAGAAAAGGCGGGATTTGTAGCAGTATTGAAGGTTTTGTTTGTTGCGGATATTGCTACCATTGGAAGCTCCTCATGACATCCTGACAATTAAGCCAAGTCTCATCTATGATGTTATACATTAAATCCAAGTTGAGGTTCATCATGGGTAGAAGGGAGGGAGTGAGGGAAGTTTAATGCCCAGGAGATCTTACAGGGGGAAATGGACTACTTATAGTTTTGGAATTGTAGACTGGAAAAAGTGACAGTGTCCAGCAGATTTGAAATCCTTTCAGGAATTCTGTCTCCAGCAAAGGGAGGATAGACAGTACATGGCATCTTCTCCAAGATATAGGCTAGACAAGGTGAGCACATGAATAGACTTTCAGTTTGGTAGAACATAGGACAGGGCTCTGTCTCCTTCCTTCTGTTGTGGAGTTTATATTATTTCTGGGCTGCAAAGTTCAGTAAAGAGATTGACCTTCCTTTAACGAGTCTTCTCTGTCATCGTAAATGGGTGGGTGGAGAATTCTCAAGAGTACTGGGCTTGCATTACAAAAAGCTACAATGATATAAGAAATAGACAAACCCTGTTCTTCCTCACACAGTACACTTCTCTTGATGGTACTGTAACCACCCACTACTTCTCACCTGTCACAAATATTCTCTCACAATTATGTCATGGTTTACAATTACCCCTCCACAATTACTCCCTGAATGAGCTACACCATGCATACCCTAACTGATATAAACAGAACACCTCTGGGGGAGTTGGCTTTTTGGTAGTTACCACTCTCTCTAATGTATCCACTGGAGTTGCAGGCCCGCTATTCCAAGCCCTACCTGTTCTGCTTCTGGCCCCTCTTGTCCTCTTGACTCATTCATTCATCCAATGCATTTTTACTGAGTGCTGCTCAACTATTTATAAACATAATTTAGGTGTCAGGGATACAAAAGTGCATAGAACAGACAAAAATCCCTCATGGACCTCTCATTCTAGAGGTGATCCCTGGCAATAAACAATGTAAATAGGCAAAAACATAAAAGGTACTTGGTAGTAAGAACTAAGGAGGGAAAGTGAACCAACAAAAGAAGACATGAAGTATTGGGAGGGAGGGGTGAACATTTTGAGAGAATGACCAGAGTCAGGCCTCTCTAATAAGCTGAATTTTGACTGAAGATCTAAAGAAAACCAAGAAATAAGACATGTACGTGTCTGAGTAAACAGCATTATATGGACAGAGCAAACAGCAAATGCTAAGTGCTTGAGGTGGGATCAGACCTGGAGTATCCAAAGTGCAGCAAGGAAGTCAATGGTTGGAGTGGAGTGTGATGGAGAGAGCAGCAGGAAATGGACTGGCGACAGCTGGCTATGGAGAGCTTTGAAGATCATGTAAGCACTTTGGCTTTGCCATGGGTGAGATGGAAACCATCCGCTGCTCAATAAGAATGAATAGTCTGGGCATCACTCAGGGCACCCTGGGCACGTCCCTGTTGATCTTTTACTTAGAATGTGTTACTTTCCAATTCTGCAATTTCGACTGAGTGTATCCTCTAGCTCTGACTCTGGCTTTTTTGTATGTGTGTCTCTCCTAGTGTTTGGACTTTCCTTTAAAATCTTTAGTTTGATTTATCTCTCTGGCTTTTTGTGCTTTCTCATTGCTTTGAATAAGTGTGCCTTGCCCTAATCTGGTCCCATAGTAAAGAAATATTACAAATGGCTACACAGAAACTTTTGGGCCAGACTTCTCTTCCCTCCTTCCAGGCAGGCTGGTTTACAGAAAGACAATTACTGCATTTCCAAAGTTAGACATTAATACCTTGTGCATATCGTTGGATGCAGGTCAGATATGATACTTTGTGTGGTCTCTGTTTAGAAAATCGTGTGGGACTTTTAAAAATGTTTATTAATAATGGTATTTGTGGATGCTGGTTAGTCACAGAAGTGATCTGTGGAGGAGATTTGTTGATTATATATCTGGAATTCATATTCTCCTTCTTTTACCTAAGTGTACCCAAATATTCAGTGAGTACCCACTAGTCTGTCTCTATACCCAGGCATTAGGATCTGGTTGATTTAGCATAATATCCTTAAGGTTCATCCATGTTATCACAAATGGCAAGATTTCTTTCCTTTTTAAGGCTGAATAATATTTCATTGTATGTATATGCCACATTTCCTTTATCCATCATGCATCACTTTCTGGTTGCTTTCATATCTTGGCTGTAGTGAATATGTGAAGTAAGCCAGTCACAGAAGGAGAAATACTGCCTGATTGCACTTATATGAGGTATCTAAAGTAATCAAACTCATAGAAGTACAGAGTGGAATGGTGGCTGCCAGGGGCTGGAAAAACAGGAAATGGGGAGTTGTTCAATGGGTATAAAGTTTCAGTTATACATGATTAATAAATTCTAGAAATCTTTTGTACAACATAGTGCCTATCGTTAACAATACTGTACTGTGCACTTAAAAATTTGTTAAGAGGGTAGATCTCGTGTTAAGTGTTCTTATCACAAAACAAACAAACTAAAACAATGGGACATAACAAAATTTTGGGAGGTGATGGATTTATCTATTACTTTGATTATGGTGATGGTTTCATGAATGTATGCATAGATCCGAATTCATCACGTTGTATATATTAAATATACGCAGTTTTGTGTGTATCAACTACACCTTAACAAAGCTGTTTTTAAAAAGATCTGATTAATTTAAATCATTCAGCACATTCCATTTCTCTGGTCACAGTAAAGAATGGGTGAGATATGGACTAAACTAATTCAAACCAAACACTAGGAATCTTGCTTGGAGTACTGAGACAGATGTGCTCTTTCTGTATCGAGTTCCAATTACGTCCTCTGTTAAGTCCCTTTTTTCCAATTCTGTGTATACAACATTTAATATGAGGGAGAAAATTATACTTTTTCAATTCAAGCAGGATCAAAATTATTTTATTGTCTGTTTACTAAGATTATAGACTGTAAGAGGAAAGGGCCCAGTACTTTATTTTTTCTCTCTATGGGTGTTCAGTTCACCTTTGGCCTGAACCTGCTTTGCTTTTAGGACCGCACTGAAAGCCAGGCGAAGTAACCAGTGCACTCCAACCCCATAAATTTTTCTCGCAATCTCTTACTGCTGTGCCTTCAGAAGGTATGGTTTGTGTCCTAATACACAAAGGCAACAATGTAAGCAATTACACAATACCTAAGGAGCATCATTAACTTCCCAGCCTGAGATAAATTCTGAGTTCTCCACCCTACACTTCCTACTCAGTTAACCCCTCACATTCTGATGCCAAATTATATATCAATTAGGACCTTAATGTTTGCATATAATATGGGCCTCTCTCTAATTGGCATAAACAGAAAAGAGATTTATTGGGCTATCTGGAGATCATAACTGGAGATTAGAGTAAGGTCACTTTAGAGTTTGTGTTAGAAGCTCAATAATGGTATCAAATACCTAGTTTCTTTTTTTTCTGGCAACCAAAATGCCAGCTTTATCCTAAAACAGGCTGACCTTATGGATGAGCAATGACTGTCTACTATGATTAGAGCTATATATTTCCCTCATCCATGTTCAGCCAAAAAACAAAAAAGGATTTCTCAAACAATATTCCAAGGAGTCCAGAGTAGGAGTATCAGCTGAAGATGATATTACCACTCTCAAAGTGTCCTTAATCGTGGGCAAGTGATGAACTGCATTGACTGGGCTAAAATAGTCAGAGCCTGCAACTGTGGTTGAAGGTGTGGTCAGCTTCAAGAGATAAATAGGCTGTGCAGAAAGCAGTGGCTATGGGGCAAACATTTGGATATGCTTTGGAAAGAGAAAAGAGGAATAGAGGCTGGGTAGGAAACGGACAAATGTCCATTTTAGAGGAACAATTCTAATATTGCTTAGTGAGAACCGGGAATCCACTGGAAGAGACCAGGAGATGAGAAATGGAAATTATGTATACCCGGCCAAGAAATGAGAAATCAAGATTCAGAGAAGATAGACAAGATGCTAGAAGACGTGGCTTCAGGGACCAGGAACTGTGTGATTCAATATAACTCTGTTATTTCTGGACCAGAGAAATTTTTCATAAAGCAAGTACCATCGAGAAAAAATATATGCCATTGGCCCCCTGGGGCAATGACTGAAAATGCACTTGTTAGCACAGACCCAAAGCCACTAGTCAAGGGGTATATGCCTCTGAAAAATAGTTAATACCATCAGTATAATGCATTGGTTATAAGTAAAGCTCAGAGGTTAGACTGATGGGGTTCTAATTCCAGGTCATCACCGACTAATTTTTTGATCTTGCAAATGTTATTTTATGTGAGAGCCTCACTGTCTTCAACCATAAATTGGAGATAATTGTACCAATCTTGCCAGTTTTATTCTGTATTTATAAGGTAAAGAATGTAAAGCACTTATCCGGAAGGAGCTCCTTTCTCACAGTAAATGTTCAATAAATGTGGATATCAGGATTGCATTTTAATGCAATAGACTTTTTTTTTTCTGGACAATAATTACTTGGACTAAATGCAGTCTCACTCTGAAGGTAGCAAATCCTTCTTGAGCTAATAGGCCCATGAGCAGATTCAAGAAATTGACATAAAACTGCTGTGTGTTCACCTGGGGCCCTGGTGAGAGCTCTCCTACTGCCTTCTTCAGTCTCCAGCTAGAGGACGTAGTGCTTCAGCGCCCCAATTTTTAAGAGCTTCCTGGAAGTGTCCCTTTGCATTTGCATTTCCGTTCTCATTGGTTGTAACTTTTAGGGCTTTCTCAGGCTATTTGAGTCTCAGGCTATGCGATTAATGCCCCATGAGGGCCCCTCCAGTTGTATAAATATTTGAGGATGTGGTGGAATACTTAGAAGGCATTTAACAGGTAGTCTTAGGGAACCAATAAGCCCTGAGAAGCAAACCGAATGAGCAACTCCCCAAACAACAGGAAAAGTGGCTGTCTCAGCTATCTAAACACGACTGATGTGCCTTGGCTCCCTGAAATCTGAGCCTCCTTCTTCTGACAACACTGCTGACAGCAGCAGGAGCAAGGATTTCTGATGATCATATTTAACTCTTTCTTGGAGCAGCCAGTGTGCCACTTCTACCCATCTGGGGAAACAGAGCATGCGGGTCTCTGTTCTACTCACCAAAAATAATTTCTCCTGCGAACTCTAAACTATGGCTTAGAACCTTGAAGGACAAAGTATTTCTCAAAGGAAATTCCTAAAGCACTCAGTGAAGTTATTTACAGTTCTATAGTCTTATCTCCCAGCAAGAATTTTGTGGAACAAGTAGTATAGTCATGTTGATGAAGACTGCCTTAGCTCTTATTCCTGATAGTTAAGCTATATGGATGTAGGAGTATCTATTTTCAAGTATTACTACTATTTTACAGTATAAAATATACATTGAGATGAGCATGATGTAATGTGCAGGTTCTGACCATCATCCAACCCATAATTTGAAATGGAACTATCCAGGATTTATTGTATCACTGAACTCTCCTTTGTGGGCAAGCTGTTCCTATGTGGTCACAGTCTTGAGATGAGTCACATTGTCTCGACAGTGGGGTGAGGTTATACCCTGTAACTTAAGAACTTGTGGGTTTTAAAGACAGCTGGAGATTCACGCTTAAATACAATAGATAAACTAATGCTTTTCTTAGAATTCTAGCAAGTTAATGAACAACCATTTAACCCCATATTAGCATAATTTCCTGTTCTTGTCCAGGATACCAATTTCAAGCCTATAAATACAAGAAATGAAGTGATTCATATTCTCAGGACATGAAAACTCAGTTATCTAGACCTGAAGTAATGTAAATGAAGCTATTGAGTCTGTCATTTGGTGGAGCAGAAGCATCAGTGTGTTCACTCTCTTTGTATTGTGTCATATCTAAGCTCTACATTTATGATGCAAATGCCAGTAGGCAAAGTGCAACTGAAATCAATATGATTTTGCTTAGTATTCATGCAACAGATGCCATCTGTACAATATTCTTCGGGATGATGTTTAACAGAACTATGGAAAGAAATAACTGTTCAAATGTAAATGACACTTTTGATTTTATCTGAAAAACAAGCCTAAATACCAAAGAAGTGCCAAGTTATACCGGTTATGAAGGTCCCACGTATTTAAAGCATCAAAAGCATGAAGACATTCATTGACCCATGTAAACTTATAAGAAGAGTGACCCACCATTTTTGTATCATAAAGTACTATCAGTTTCAGGGACCTCCGTAATACTGCACAAGGAACTAACAGTCTTTAAGAGACTATTTCATGTTCTTTCCTAGTTGAGCCACAAAGCCACTCTTATTTCTAATCCATTAACTCATGTCCAGCCTCACTGAAACTAATACCCTGCCACGAAGCATATACTAGGATTTCTCATTAATACCAAAAAGAATGACAAAACAAACAAAAAACAGCAATAAAAACAGCCACCAAGTCTTTGGCTGCCCAGAGAGCCAGCTCTGCTACTATTTTAGGTTTATTTCAAGAATCATAGAAAAGCACAGTTTCGGGTCTGGACCTTAAATTCAATATTACAATCACACATGCCCTCTATACAGAGTTTTTACTGACACAAAAGAATAAAAAGTATCAGCAGCTCTGAGAAAGTATTATCCAGGACAACAGGGAGTCTCCTAGCAAAGATTGCCTTTTAGTGGGGTTCAGCAGATGGCATAAATAGCCCAACTCTGGTACCCAAATGAGCTCAATCATTGGCTGGGATCAGCCCAAAGGAGCATGTGGCTCCAGCATGAACATGTAGATCCCCAGGTGCAACAACTACAGATTGTCAGTCAACAAACTCTTTGCAACAGGCTCTCTTGAAAAGAGGATTGAGCAATATGTCCTTATGGCCACCGTAATGATATTTGATTTCTCATATAACCTATTATTTTAGTTATTTATCAATTGCTCTCTACTTTTATATTGTATAGAAATTCCCTTTACACACTGATTTTCTAGGATAGAAATAATTGAGCATGTAATTTTTTTATATGTTCGAAATGAGTCATGAACATCATGAGTGACCTATATAGTTTCCCTGGTCAAACCAGACTAGTCTTTTCTCCTTTGTCATCCTTCCTTCTTCCTAGACTGCCTATAACATAACTTGTACACATCAAGTGATACACAAGATCCAACTGAATGATTCCTAAAATTTGTGTAGTGATGAGCACAAAGAGAAATCATTTTCCCATGGCTTGATTTTAAAATTTAGTTAGGAAAGAGCATAAAAAATGGGAAATGAAATCTGGGAATTAGCAGCCTCTAAGGGAAAAATTCCTATTTACGTTTCAGGAGCTTAAAGTCTCAGGTACATTTAAAAATATTCTTATATTTGACTGAATAGCAAAAAACAGATTTCCACAGGTCTACAACTGGCTGAAGCTCCTGGCTTTTTAATAGCAAGGATGTCAAAAGGAAAGTTTGAAGATGCTGGAAAGTATATTAGATAAAAGCCAGTGGACGGGTTTGCATTATATCCAAGTTAGACATACTGGAGATAAAAGGAGTTGACACATTAAAGTGCTTTGCTATTTCCAGTCCTGTAACTAATATAAAATGTTATAATGAGTTCATTGGGTGTGGAGTGTGAACTTACTTAAAAACCGCAGCCCATCTCCCGAGATGCCTTATACTTTTGCACTGCTGTCAGGCCAGGAATTGCTTCTCTGTGTTCATGGGGGCTTGAATTCCATTTTGCCATTTGAAATCTAGTTGCTGTCTAAAAGTATCTCAGTTTGGTGTGTGCAAGTGAACTCCTTAAATTGCTTTAACTTTCTAATGTAGTTAGAAAGTTAGTCCAATGAATTAGAAAGAAATTTATAGCCCTTTGAATTGTCTTTTAATCAGCGCTCTGTTCAATGGTCAAGGCACATGGCCTTAGCACATATGTAAGCCTGACAGAGGGTAGTCATTGAAGAATTCCAAGTTGGACAATTCACTCACATATCATTGGTTTTTTCTTTATATATCCAGAGTGAAACGTATTTTATTACATGTTTTATCCATTAGTTATCATCAGTTTGCTTGGATTTTAGCACCCTTAAATTTAAAAATTAGCTAATGTGGTTATGACTTGCCCCTTAAAAAGGTAGATATTCTTGCTTCTCAAGCCTATGAATGAAGATCTATAAATATACAAAATAAACTATTTTAAATGCTAACATTTTTAAGTGTCTTTTAGGAGCCTAGAGTTTTTACATGCATTATTTCATTCTCTCCTTCCCAGCTTCCTTTCTTCCTTACTTCTTTCCTCCTTTCTTCTTTCTTTCTTTACTGGGTATCTACATATGCTTGGAGCTGAGATTATGAGGACACCTCCCTTCACTCACTTAAACTCCACACCATCCACTAATGCTTTGGCTTAAGAAAGTCATTTTAAAATATTTTATAAGAATAATCTTTTTAAAAAAGTAATTTCTAACTTGTACACTGAAATGAATTGCTGTGCTTATAGCAGAGAAGCAGGAGTGAGGACCTAGAAATTTTTTCACGTTCCTCTTCTGTCAACTTACCTATCTATAACTGTTAAGACTCCTCTGTGGAATCTTTCTAAGTCTCTGAGTAATTCCTTTTGAAAACCACCAGGTTAAGGCATTAACAGTTGTTGCATACATATATATATCACTCATGTACATTAGCTAGAAAGAATAGAATATTGAACTATTAATACAGTATCAATTCATATCAGATTAGCATTAGAAAACCAGAGAGTTTTGTTTGAATGTAAAGGGAAAGGTCTGTACCCTGGTGTGTTAGTTTTCCATGGCTACAAAACAGATTCCCACAAATTTCATGATTTAAAACAACACACATCTATTGCCTCTTATTCTCATGGACCAGGAACCCGAACATGGCTTAGGGGGAGCCTTTGCTTAGGTTTCAACAGGCTGCAATTAAAATGTCGGCCAGGGCTGTGGTTTCATCTGAGGTTCTGGATCCTGTTCCAAGATCATGTGATAGTCAGCAGAATTCAGTTGCTTGTGGTTGTAGGACTGAGGCCCTCAGCTCCTGGAGGTCCCCTGCAATCTTGCCATGTGATGCTTTCCATAGGCAATTCACGTCATGGCAGCTTGCTTCTTAAAGGCCACTAGGATAGTCTCTTTCTTCAGTCTAGAAGAAGGGAGTTTTATAAAACATAGTTAGACCAAGGGAATGACATCCTGTCACCATCAAATTTTCCAAATAAGGTAGCTTAGTTGAGGGAATCATATCCCATTTCCTTTGCTATGTTCTATTGGCTAGAAGCAAGATCCCTACCAAAGGGCAGAGATCATGGGAGCCATCTTAGAATGATATTTTACATACGTGGGCTATAACCAGAGTGATTGTAAACTTCCAGGGAGTGTTGGGCTATCTACAGTGAAATCTGAAGAACAGAACAAAAACTTATTTCCATTATACTCTTTGTCTAAGGTTTATCCTGAGGTTTTTCATTTTCATTTTTATAGTGTTTTCCCATTTCAAAAGTAATTGTTGGGGCCAGCTCTGTGGCATAGTGGTTAAGTACGGCACACTCCACTTCAGTGGCCCAGATTTGCAGGTTTGGAGCCTAGGTGTGGACCTACACCACTTGTCAGCCATGCTGAGGCAGCAACCCACATACAAAAAATAAAGTAAGATTGGCACAGGTGTTAGCTAGGGGGTAATCTTCCTCACCAAAAAAAAAAAAAAAGTAATAGTCCTACTTTTTCCAATCTGACTGTTTTTATCATTCCTATAATGGAATAAGACCATTGTGATTCCCATTTTTACAAGTAAACATATTGAGCTTCAGAGAGGTTAATCACTAGGCCAAGTTCTCATAGGTGATAAGAGGTAGAGCTAGGAACTGATTCAGATTCTCTGAATTCTGTTCTTAATTTGGTATCACATATCACAAGCATAATGTCTCTATAAAGGTTGCCTTAATAGCTACCTTGCAATGTCTATAAGGGTTACCTCAGCACCTCTTATTTCCCCATATAGGAAACTATTTGCATAATCATGTGGTACCCACAAAAAGCAAATTGGGCTAGATCTCCACAAATACACAGAGATACAAAAGTATTTTTAACTGATATTTTCTGATGATAGGGATATTGCAGAGTCACTGTCATATTCTCTTTCATCTCTGAAGCTAATATAAAGATCTCCTTGAGATGGCATATTTGAGATACCAATTCAGATATTGATGTACTAAAAGAATTTGTAATGAGACCTCTATTCTTAGTGTTCATTTTCAGGTTCTATTCACCAGAGCCATGCTACAAATCTCAGAAAATATCACTGAGTTTCAAATGTCCCTTAATAAAATATACTGAGTTTGTCATAGTGTATCCCTTATTTCTGCTCTGGGTCAACATGGCCCCTGAGAATAAGTATAAGAGTGGTGGAAAAAGTTGGTTGAAAAATAAAGATGTCTTTAAAATAAGATCCAGAATGGAGCTAAATATCAAAGCCGACCAAGCCAAGTATTAGAATGTAAAGGTGAATTCTGATGGTGTGAAGATGGCCAGAGGCATAAGGAATGTCTGGCACCCTTCTTGGCTAAAAATTCTATAAGGAAGACATATGAACAAGAGTCAAGGTCAAAGGAAAGCAAATTAGCATTATTGTTAGCTGAATGTGTGTCCTCATGTCACCACCCTACTCTCATTCTAAGCAGAAGAATTCTCTGGTATGCTGAGCTTCAATTTGAGGCCCAAATTAGATTATGATGAAAGCTCAAACCATAAACTCCAATCCAACCTCAGTATCTTTCTCACTTTAAGCAGCCACATAGTTGGAGAGAAGAATGAGGACTAACCAGAGCATGGATAGAAGAAGAAAGGAAAAGGGGCATCCATGCCTCTGATCTTTAATTTCTGAGTTAGCCTGATTCCCAGTAAAAGAGCCAAGTGATCATCATTGAATATTATCAACTGGATTAACTCTTTTGAAGAAGCAAAATTTGGGAGTATAAGACGTGGCTTGAAGAAGCACTGGGGAGAGCCTTTCCTCTTTCCAACCTAAGAACACTTCTTGTAACACCATTAGAGCAAATATATCAAAATCCATAGAAGACTAGAATTGGTAGAGCCATTGAAAGGAAAATTTGGGGAGTGCATTATGCTCTTAAATAAGTCTAGAAATGCAGATTGAAATGACATTAAGCAAATATAATTGCTGCAGAAATTCTGCAATGCTATTGTGTATTTGTGAATATCCCTGTGAAATCAACTTGCTTGGCCATGGAACTATTTATTCAAGAACCATATTAATATTTTATCAAACATTGTGTCAGTCAAACAGTCTGAGAAGTAGAGGCTGAGGCCCAGTTAGCATTGTGAAAGCTTTATTGGGGAGGTAAAAATGCTTATGAGAGAAAAAGGTAGAAATAGCAAGATTGGATAGAGAGTGTCACACTGCAATGAAGACATGAGAGCCTTCATCAAACCACAGGCGGCTCTGGAACAAAAATTGCTTGCCAGAAGAGCCCCATGTTGAGGAAATTTGCATTATCTTAGGCCTCCACCATGCTCAGTAATTGGCTGAGGGCTTTCTCAAGAGTGTGGGCATAACTTGAAAGCTGAGGCCATCCTGAAGAGGTTAGTAGCTGGAGGCTGTCAGCTAACTGTATCCCTCACCAGTGAAGACTGAGTACTTCATGATAGGAGGTCCAAGTGGCACATCTCCATGGCTGTGCAACTGGTATTTCAAGGAACCCAGATTAGAAAATTCTGATAATGACATATTCATATGAATAGACCCAATCAATCATTTAAGCAAACTTAATCGTGTATAGGGGGTTGCATGCGTGTGTGTATGTGTGTGTTTTCTTTTTCTCTTATTAAAGCAGCAGCAAAAGCTGCCAGCTAGTATTCCTGAGATTTGACAAGATATGGAATTTCCTCATTTTTATATTCTGGTCTGCAGAATGAATATAAAATGATGACTGACTTAATTCTCAATAAACACCTCCCGTATTATCTCAGACCTGAATGTGATCTCAAGATACTATATTGCTTAGTTTCTTGCTTTTGTGAAGATAAGACATTATGATCCCTCTTACATGGAGCAGCAGGTGAGGACTAGAAGACTTAAAGGAATACATAATATCTGAGATAGCACACATTATATAAAAATGCTACTTAGGAAGGGATCTTTCTGGAAATCTACCCAAACTCCTACAAGACATTTAACTTTGCACTATGATTACAAGTGAGAAATTTGTTACATTCTAGGTTTAGTTCAGGGCAAATCTATATTACATTGGTTTCTGGACTGGAGAAGACGGATGAGTTTTTTACTCAATCTTGCCCTTAGTTTTCAGAGTTTTATTTGTAGTGAACTGTGAGTCACTCCTGGCTTGGCCCAGAGGTCAAATGGAAATATCAACTGTAAAATGTAATTGTTAAGAGAACTAGGCCACATTTTATGATAGTTTTACAAGAATTTGTCTTTGACTTTTAACACAACCCACACATATCCAGGGAAAATCAATTAAGTAGTGTCCCTTATGTTTACTATACTTTGTATTTATTGTGAACATAGCACAGCCTGAATGGCTTCTGCTATTTACAATGAAATAGATAGAAACACGGATTGGTAAGATTTTTAAAGATGGTTGGGTCAGGAGAAATGTGATCCTTTGATGATCTTCCAAATAACCTGAAAGTTCCAATAAAATTTTCTTAAAAACAGATAGTGAGCCAGATTTGGCCTGCAGGTCATAGTTTTCTGACCCTTGTTGGAGAGGGACTTTATAGAAGTTTAGAAACACTAACGCCATGCATCTAAACATTTCTGCTTCTGAAAGCTGATCCTGATAGTTACCCATATCCTCGCTTTTTCCAGAAGCTAGCACGGCTGTGATCTGACAATGTGTAGAGATCACTTTTCAGCTACTGAAACAAGATCTTTTGATTTGTAGAAAGTATGGATCAGAAGTTCCAGAGGACATCAGTTGGGGTCTTCCATTTTTTGCTTTGATTCATCTTTCTCTGTGCTGATCTCCACCATCCTGCCACCCCCACCCCTGCAGAGAACAGGAATTCTAAGATGCTCAGCACATATCCTTGACTGATACACCAGATGGAGAGGAATGGACATTCATAGAAGGCTGGGTCCATTTAATTGAAATCACTGCAGCATAAAAAAAAGTTGTGCTTTATAGTCTATCACTCTGAAATCTAAGGGAAAACTTGCCATAAAATTTGCATGTATAAAATCTGGAAAATCGTAATGGACCCTTAGGGGTAATGGTGACTTGAGACAAATCTAGCACATCTCATGTCTTCTGTACATAAAAATGCAAGAAAATACATATTGGTTTGTGCAGGTTCACTAACATTGGTAAGCAGAATACAGAACTCACCATCTATTTTTCCACTAAGACAAATTTTATCCCTTTCATACACAAGGATTTCTGGCTTTAAATCATTAACAGCATAATGCCATTTCCTTATTGCATTTCTCATCAACTTCATTTAATTAGACTCAAGTCACAGGCAGGTGGGATCTCTGTTCCTGAACCACCATTCTTCCCTTGAAGCCCCTGACCTGAAGTGAGAAGCGTAACAGGACAACAATCTCTTCAGGTTTACAATTACTTTTTTTTCCCTTGGAAAAAAATTTCAGATCTTTCTACATATACAGTCTACCTTACAGAAATCGAAGAGCAATTCTAAAAGATGTTGTTGTATCAGACTTAAAAATCCCCCTGCCTAAAGTGTCCAGAATAAAAAGTTACTGCTGATACAGAACTCTGAGTGTATTGATTCTGCTTGACTTCTTCTATTATTCCTTATATTGTTGAAGATAAATCACAGAAACCATTAGTACCATATCTTTGTCTGATATGGAACTAACTTGTTTCATGTGTATTTCTAAAATTGACACTAATTTTTGTACTTAATGAAAGGAAATACTTTTCTTCAGGAGTAAAGGTTTAGGTAATCATAAGTTGGTACAATTTGTTTATTTCTGACTCTCGTAAAAATTGGAAAAATTAATTTGGTAGCTGTCATGTATTGCATAATTTCTATGTGACAGACATGGTGTTTGATATTTAGCTCCAATCCTTAATAAACCACATGAGAGAACATTATTCTGATTTTACGGTTAAAGGTATTGGGAACACAAGTGTTCGGTTGACTTGTGCAAAGCCATAATGCTAAGTGTCAATGTCACATTTTAATCCCAGATCTGTTTAGTTTCAAAGACCTTTATTTGTGTATCTTTTTGTTTTTCCTTTTTCCTGCCATGTCGTGTTTGGTTTCCCAGACGTGGAGGAAAAAGGAGCCCTCCCAGGTTTAATTTTCTGAATCAGTCTATCTGGATTAGGAAAGGAAAGGAAAATTGTGCTCATTTATCTCCATCTTCTCAGAATTCCCATGTTCCTTAGACTATGTATTAAATAATCAATCTCTTAACTGCATATTGTCTTAAAGAGGTCTCTGATTTTTGAAAACTTCTCAACAACAAGTCCTTCTTAGTGGACAAAAGTTCTGCATCTATTTGTGTGTGCTTGAGCAAGTGTCTTTTTTAAATAAACTTTGAAAAACCCACAGAGTCAGTGCCTACAGAAATAAGCACAAAGTAATAACAAGGAAAGTAAAAGAAAAAACACATATGCAAGATAGAAAACAATTGTATGAATCAAAAAATATGATAGCATTGTAGAACTGTGGAAATGTGTATTGTGATTTATGAATAAGACAAGAGAATTTAAGAATAATATTGATCCCACTTATTTTCCCCTACACTCTTTTGGAGCAGTGTTTGATGCATATATTCATACTGACTTTGGAATTCCATCCCTGGCTGTGACATATATTCTTCGTTATACAGGGAGATTATCTGAGGCCTCAATCATCACAATGTCCCACAGGAAATCTAGAGACCCACGAGTTGATAGAATTATATCACCTGAGCGGCACATGTGCACATTGCAAGTGTTTTTATATGAACAGTACAGTCCTTTTGTTTTGCTTTTCTTTAGGAGTTTGAACTGAACTGAGAAAGTAACAGAATGGATTTCAAATTTGCTTAACCAATACCTTCTGACAGTAGATTTTTAAGCATTAGAATGAGTTATTTAGGGATGCTATAAAATCTATTTCCTCTTGAGAAATCTAAGAGCCAGACAGTTCTACCCAGAATATATTTGAGAAAAATCTACCAAGAGACAAAATGTTGGATTAGGGTCTTTTCTCCATTTTTGACTCAGGATTTTCCCAACAATTAATTGGATGAATGCAGCATATCTAAGTAGCCATTTTAAAATCTTGTTTCAATTTTTGTGTTCAATTTTTTATATCAGCTTTGTACTCAAGGCTGGATAACAATATTGTATATTCATGCATTCCACTGCAAAGGGATTAAGTCATCTGCAGAGCCTTCTTTTTTTTTTTTTTTTTTTTTTTGTGGGGAAGACCAGCCCTGAGCTAACATCTGTTGCCAATCCTCCTCTTTTTGCTGAGGAAGACTGGCCCTGAGCTAACATCCGTGCCCATCTTCCTCTACTTTATATGGGACGCCGCCATGGCATGGCTGACAGGCAGTGCGTCGGCGGGCGCCCGGGATCCGAACTCGCGAACCCCGGGCTGCCAAGCGCGGACTAAACCGCTGTGCCACCGGGCGGCCCCCGAGAGCCTTCTTAAATCTATTTTGAAACAAGGTAGACTACAGATAAATACATTAATTAAGAAGTAGAGAAAATCCTCCTTTGGTCAATTATTTTATTTTAATTGGTATTAGAAATGTTTCTCCACGGAGAATTTTGAAACTAATGAAAATCAGACTTTGAAAGAAACTTTAAAATATATTTTATTTGATTCATAGCTATTCTGAACTGTGGTTATATTGCCCATATTTAGTGGCATTGCTGAGTACGTGAAATTTAGTAGGAAATAAGGAAATCTCAAAAGAATCTTGGAAACATGATTTGGTTCAAACATTTATCACTGCTACTGGGCAAACTTTCCTTTTCTGTAACTCCTACAGGAAATCTAGTTTCACTGACTCCATTATTGTAATCCTTTAACTAGTAAGCAACCAGTGAAGCAAAGAAGGAGGAAAGGATGAAGTGATAAGAAGAAAATTCTGAATTTAAATCTCAACTTCAAAAAAGTTTGTTTTTGCAATTTATGAGAGCTGATTTAATCTTTTTCTGTTAATCATTCCAATTTGAGAAGGCTAGCCAAACATAATTAACAGAAAAGAGAAGCCACGGGGTCTGGAGAGAGATGTCCAGAGGGGATGTTCTGAACAAAAGTCACACTGTTTGGTATTCTAAAACACAGTTATATGTGTAATCTCTCTGGTCACAGTGTATCATGAAAACTACATGAACCAAAAGGAATTATTCTTGGCAGGCCTCTTCCTTTGCCCCACAGTATAACCTTGGCAGTTAGGCAACAAGAGTTAAGAAAAAGCAAAGCTTAGTTAAGCTAACTTTCCAAAAGGGAGAGTTGGCCCTAAATTAATGTGTTTATCCTACTCCTGATAAAGCACCATGAAGTGGAAAGATGGTCCATGTGATTCTTAGGTTCTGTCCTCTTCAAAAAGTGAAGAGAGGGGAGAGTTTCCCTTGAGACAGGAAACTGGTAATCTCTGTTGATTTCAATGTCAGCTAGGGCCATTGATATTCTCTTCAAGATATAACAAAGCTTTATATATGAGGACCATTTCAAGCTTTTACTCTTCTCAGTGATTTCTACGTTTTCACTTGGGAATAATAAGGTACCTAATTCAGATCCTCAAGACTTTATGAATGTCTATTTGAATTCGCCCCACCCCCGAAACAAAAACACTAACAAAAATAAGCCCTGTGATGATCAATAAAACCTCTTAAATGGGTCAATGCATCGTTTAAATTAATTTTACCTCACTAGGCCTAGAAATCATCCCAGAAACAATATCCTCACCCATTCCATGTCATCAGCAACTGAGCTGAGTGGCTAAATTGTCCAAACACTGAACAGAGATAAACGATGTATAACAGAGAGCAAAACAAAGAGATGGCAATGAAAATGATCCAAATATGACTCTATTCTGATCATTCTAACAGTTCAAACTTTGTTCATTGTGAGCCAAAGCTCAAAATGCTTTATGCTTTATGCTGATAAACACAGGCATAATAATAATAGCTTCCGTTTCTTAAGCTTTAACTCTGAACCAGGCACTGCATTAATATGCTATATAAATGTAAGAAAAATCCAACAAAATGTGCACTAAGTGAAGTTTTCCAAACCCATGCTTGTTTATATTCACCCCCCCACACTCCACTTACTAATACGGACTCAATTATATCCTTGTATTTGATCATGCAGTCTCTTCTAAGGCAATGACGTGAGAAACTAAGGCAGGGGATGCAAATTGTGGTTCCTGGGTCAAATCTTACCCAGGGCCGATTTGTGTATGGTCCACAGAGCTAAGAATAGTTTTTACATTTAAAGGCTTACAGAGATAAAACAAAGAAGAATATGGAACAGTGACCTTATGTGATCCACAAAGTCTAAAATATTTATCTGGCCCTTCACAGGAAAAGTTTGCCAACCTCCGGATAACGGATTGTATGAGTTTTCTAGGGCTGTTGTAACAAATTTGACAAACTGGGTAGTTTAAAACAACAGAAATATATTCTCTCACAGTCCTGGAGTTCAGAAGTCTGAAATCAAGGTGTCAACAGGGTTGGTTCCTTCTGGAAGCATTGAGGGACAATCTGTTCCATGCTTCTCTCCCAGCTTCTGGTGGCTGCTAGCAATCTTTGCTGCTCTCTGGCTTTAAGATGAATCACTCCCATCTCATAACATGGCATTCTCCCCCTATCTCTCAGTTTCCATTCTCTCTTCTGGTAAAGACACTAGTCATTGGATTAGGGCCCACCCTCATCCAGTATCACCTCATATTAACTAATTTCTGAAGACTCTGTTTCCATATAAGGTCACATTCTGAGGTTCCAGGTGGACATGAATTTTGTGGGGATGCTATTTAACCCAGTACCAGCATTTTGAATTTCTTCTAGATTTGAGAATGTAGTAAACATTCCCCAACAGCAACCTAAGGAAATCAGGGTAGTGAGCTTCACCCTGACTTTTTCGGCAATAACCTCATCTTAAATGTCCGCTTCCACGGAGAGGCATTCCTGACCTCTGAGTGCAAAGTAGCTACACAGTCACCCCATTATCACCCCTAACTTTCAAATGTACTAATTGTCATTTTGCTGAAGTGATGATTTGAATCTTACTTTTTACATGAAAAATGTGTACAGGGTTAAGTTCCTTCACTATGGAGGGAGTCTTGCCAAACTCCCAATATTCAAGGTTAATGCAGTTTAATTGTTTTTTATTCATTTAGCTATTGAGAGAAGTCTCATGTAGTCACTAAAATATTTCCTTAAAAACAATCCTCCTAATATTGCCAGTTCTTATGGGGTTCATGAAAAATTGAGGGCTTCATGAAAAATTAAAGTGGTAAAAAAAATAAGGGAATAATGTCTTTTTTTCTATATTAAGCAATGGGAACTGGTTAGTATATCTCAATTAATAAATTGCAATTATACAGATCCTACAAAAGGAAGGAAGCTATGAATAACAACATAATTTGAGAGAGAATCATTTTCAATAGTGACTTATGCAGACACTGGATAAAATGAATATTACCATCTGGAAGGGTCAGATATTAGATCGAAAATGGTAAACATTTAAAAATAATACCACATAAATATATTAATATTTTGTATATTAATTTTTAAAATATAATTTTAATTAAAATCCAATGACTTTTCTATTTATATCTTATAAATGTGAAACTAATAGCATTTTCCAATTATTAAATATAAGGCATCAAATACATTCTTTTAAAAAGGTGGATAGCTTCTAGCATTCCTGATTCTCATAGAATCCCTGTGTGGGTCTTTGTTCATAAATGGATGCACTGTTTTCAGCATCAGAAGCAGTTATGGATAATGGATGTAAGGGCAAGTAAAAATTAAAAATAAGAGGTTTAAATCTTCTGATAAAAATAAGGGAAGAGACTCTTCCTCCCTTTCTGCCCTTTTCTTAGAGCATTTACTTTAGAAAACTTGTAATTGTAAGTTATTTATTTGCTTCTTTGAAATGTACGTAAATCTTTTTAAAAGCTAAATAAGTCTCTTACCAACGTTAAAACCCAGGAATGTCTTTCTCCAGGACCTAGGAAGCATCTCTTTGAAATGTAATCCCAGTTTCTGTGGGAGAATAAAAGCCTATCTATGGCAGGCACCTAGCTCCCAAACCACCTCTGTCAGGAAGACATGAGGAGTGTATTTTCCTTTGGGTAAAGTCGATTCACTAGCCCAGATGGTCATCTCAATTACCAAATGAATTTAGGATGAACTATGTGGACAAATGATTCTGTCAAGTCCTCTTACTTGAGGACTAGGCACTGTTTATCTTGGGAACGTGTGTAATGGGTTGTATCTGCTTGGCTACACAAAGGGGTGAGATTTTTTTCTGTTTTTGCAACCTCTTAGCAGAGGGCCTGTGATGCACAGCACCTTCTGGTTTAATGCTTATTCAATACTAAAACTGTTTTCTTTCTCTTCTGCCTTTGTGGAAAGGTTTTCTAGGTGGAGAGCAAATTTTGTTTTTAATTATATTTCCCCAAAATGGGCCATACTAAGCAATCCATGAATTCTCTGAGTTAGCATCCCATTAAAAATAGTGTCTATTTTATGTTTTCAGATATCACCCAGATTAACAGATTGGCTATTTGAATAGGGCTTTTCAAAAATATAGGAGTGAAGGGGGCCGCCCGGTGACGCAGCGGTTTCGTCCGCGCTTGGCAGCCCGGGGTTCGCGGGTTCGGATCCCGGGCGCCTGCTGACGCACTGCCTGTCAGCCATGCCGTGGCGGCGTCCCATATAAAGTGGAGGAAGACGGGCACGATGTTAGCCCAGGGCCAGTCTTCCTCAGCAAGAAGGGGAGGATTGGCAACTTAGCTCAGGGCTGGTCTTCCCCACAAAAAAAAAAAAAAAAAAAAATAGGAGTGAAATTAGATATCTATTTTAAAAAGTTTTATTCTATCGTTCTGTAAAAATCAAACTTTAATTTGACAATATAAACTTATCCTAGGGTTTCATGTTTAATATTTGAGAAAATGTTTTAAATTACATTTTTTAAGTTTCAAATTATATTTACTATTTACTATTAATTTTGGCATTGCCTGCTAGATATATAATTTGTAAAATATTCCTAGTATTATATAACTTTACTTCTCAACTCTTATACTTTTGCCTTTGATAGTCTTCACTATGATCAGCAAACACTAAGTTAACATGTAAAGTGTTCTGATCACTAACATCACAGTAAATAAAAGCTTGTCAAAACTCTAATGGCAAGAGAAAATGTGATGCTGTGACACCTCAAAGACAATTACAGAAATATCATCCTGTATACTGGTCAAATGATGATATGACCTCATCATCTACAGAGGAAAACGAGGTAGTATTTAACTTGGCTTGCTTCAGAGAATTCCCAGCTCTTGTCTCCAAGTTTTAGTAAAGTCATCATCACTGCAAGGCTCCTGTTCCCTTGAACAATAACTGGCCAGGCAGGTGACAGTCTGTTGGTACAACTGTCAGGTCCTCTTACCCCCAAGGACTGAAACTGCCCATTTGACCACTTCCAAAATGGTAGATTGATTAGAAAGCATATTGTAGATTTATCTTGAAGATGCCTGGAGCTGCTACATAGTTACAAATACAGAGTCAATCAAATACAGATTCATTCCCATCTCTGACATTGGCTGTGTTAACTGGGACAAGTTACAAGTTACTCGTTATAAGTTACAAGTTACTTAATTTCTCTTTTCATCTGTTTTCCTCTCATCAATAAAAGAAACATAACAATAGCTTTTTGAAAGGCTGCAGTGAGAATATGATGAGACAATCCTTTAAGGAGTCTAATACAACAACTGGCACATTGAGGTTTCTTGCTAATGGTAGGTGGTGTTTATTGTCATTTCATGTTGGGGAGAAGGGGCTTAAAGGGTAACAACCTGATGGTTGTTGATTTCTTATGCAAAATGCCTCTATGGGAGTACTTTAGCTGTGCATTCAGAGTGCAGATGATTATGTAGGATATTGGTGTTATCAGCATAGAAGAAAATTTAAGAGATTTTTCTACTCAGTTTTACTTTAACCAGGTAAAATCTATTTATGTCACTGTGAATTCTGTGCTTAACTGATATATTTTTCAGGGATTAGTCAGTAGGAAATTTTCTCTTCTCTCAAACTAATTGCAGTCTTTGCTATTAATCCAATTATGAAATAACTGTTGTAGTTGGTACCCAAAATGTCCTCCCAATGAACCATGCCTCTGATATTCACACTGCTGTATAGTCCCCTCCCGAGGTGAATTTGGGTTGGCCCTATGGAACAAATGGAATATGGTAAAAGTGACTTCTGAGGCAAAGTCATAAGAAGTCTTGCAGTTTCTGTCTGGGTGTCTTGGAAAACTTACTGGGCAAAGCTGGTGACCTTATAGGAAGTTTGACTATCCAGAACTGACATCCTCTGTGGAAGCTAAAGCTAGTCACCTGTAGGTGATACTGAACAATGGGCTTGCTGTGATAGTCGTGATCTGAGCCAATTAATCACAAGAAGTTAGGGATCCAGAAAGGAAGTTTTAATTCAAAGAGCTGGCATAATCAGGAAGATAGCAGACTAAAGTCTCAAAAAAACCATCTTCAAAAACTGCAGAATGTTGAGGTAGTTATATAGGGAAAATGGGCAGTAAGGAGGGGTTTCCTTCAGGCATGATGGACTCCAGGGTCTTTTATTGTTCCATTCTCTGTCAGCGGTGATAGATACCTTGTAGGTGTGTTTTCCACCTGTGGTCAGCCTGTTCCTGGAGAGAAACTCATAGAGCAGTTTTAATTTATCAAGCTATTGGGGAGTACACACATAAGTGGAGGCCATAAATCAGGAGAGCATGTGAATTTTTTTAGAGTATGTGCAGAGCAGCAAAAGTCACACAGAGGAGGGGCTGGGGCTGTTTAGCATAACAAGATGGCCTCACTTATGCTCACTTACATAGAGGTGATACAGAAAGAAAGAGATGCCAGCCAGTCTCCAGCTATTCCAGTCATTCCTGCTTAGGTGCCAGGCATGTGAGTGAACAGCCATCTGGTCACTCAGGCAAGTTATACCTTCAGATGACTCCAGCACAAGCCTGTGGTTTCTGACTAAAACCACACATGAACCCTGAGTGAGAACTGTCCAAGTAGGTCCAATCAACCCATAGAACCATAAGAGATAGTAATATATTTCTTAAGCCAGTGCTTTTTCAGGTGGTCTGTTACATAGAAATGCAAATAAAAATCATTTTTTATACTTCATTTGAAAAAAACGGAAAAGAACATAACCTTTATTGGTTTATGTAATTGTAATTTATACATCCTTTGGCCTGAATTGTCCAAAAACATTTAAGAATGTGACCAAATATTACACAAGCTAAAAAAATAAATCCATACATAGGTCAAACATCCTACCAAGGAATTCAAGTCTTATGACAGTGTTTTGCACTGAAATGTGTCCCTTCAAAATTTGTATGTTGAAGCCCTAGTCTTCAGTGCCTCTGAATATGAGGGCCTTTAAAGAGGTGATTAAGTTAAAATGAGGCCATTTGGGTGGGTCCTAATGCAATCCAGCTGGTGTTCTTATAAGAGGAAATGTGGAGAAACTGAGAGACACTAATGCCCACACATAAAGGAGAGTCCGTGTGAGGACACAGCAAGGAGGCAGCCATCTGCAAGCCAAGAAGAAAGAGGCCTCAAAGGAAACCAACCCTGACAACACCTTAGTCTTGGACTTCCAGCTTCTAGAACTGTGAGAAAATAAATTTCTGTTGTTTAAGCCACCCGGTCTATGGTATTGTAGTATGGCAGCCCTAGCTGACTAATACAGGCATGAAATAAGAGTTAAAAGTCAGAGTACTTCCACAGCCAATTAGAGGGGTGCACCTGGCTGAAGTCTCCAGGGTTGGCTAGTACCAACCTGTACCAACCTGGACAGTGCAGCCCAGTAGGGAAATATGGGTTCTGCCTTGTTTGCAGTGGTTCTGGCTTAAGACTTTTCAGCACTTCTATGAAATCCTTGACACACTTTGAATAAATCCTCTTTTCTGTTTAAGTTAATCTGATTTGGTTTCTGCAATTTGTCACCAAGAACAGTAACTATGAAATATCTATGGTTGAATCCTAATATTTAGATAAGTCATAGTACCATATAGGGTAAGGGAGTTCTCCACAAAATGCTTGTACATGCCCTTACAGCAGGAAGTGCACACAGTTACAAAAACTCACTGGTGGAAGAAGAAAAGCACCACATTTAGTAACAATAGAGGAGGATGCAAATTTTGCTTAGTGAGATATTTAGACAGTGCTACAAAATAATCATAGTAAAATAACAATTATCATTATGTTAAACAAGAAGGGGCTGCCAAATGCTTATTGATGGCTCTTTGAATAATAAATTGTATGAGAGATCTTAAGAAGTTCATTGCTTTAGAAGTAGTGAGTCACAGTATTTACAGGACTGTTTTTAGAGACAGACAGATCTGTGTTTGTATTCTGACTACATTATCTAATAGATGTGGCCTTTAGTAATTAATTTCTCTCATCTACAAAATGGGAATAATGTCTTTTACACAGAATTATTCTAGAGATTTGAGAGAAAATATACATCAAACGTTAGTAATGGAATACCATAGAGTCCAAACTTTCTTATTTTCAAGTCCACATCTCTTTCAGAGGTGTGGGGAGGATGTGATTAACTTGCCAAGAAAGCTAAATTTAATCTCTTCTGAATGTAGACAATCTCTTTCAATGTAAAACAATCTTTCGGGGGCAAATATTCAGTCAATTCAAAGTTAATTACCTAGCTGGGATAATTCTCTCCTCTTAACTGATGACCTTTCTTCTCTCTACTTGCCAGGAAGATTCCTGGACATAAACGAGCACGTAGATGACCTCATGGTGGCAGGGATGGGGCAATTGGTTCTTGTGCTGGCATTGTGCCAGCTGGTTTGCTGTCTTCAAATCCTGATCCTCCAAGAAATGTGTTATCTCCTATGTGATCATTATGCACGTTCACTGCTGCTGATCTTTGATGATAGTTTTCCCTTGGCAGAGCTTCAGAGAACAGCTATCTGTGAATTATCAGGGCCTAATTGCCTGCCTCCAACATCATTGATCATAGGCCCAGCACAGCACTCACTGGCACTCCATATGTCCTGTATCCCATTCCTGACTAGGCTGTCATCTTCATGGTGTCACCATCCCCTCATCACAACAATCCTAGCAGGCAGGCTAGTACCAGCCTACTTTTCTGGTTCATCTGCTAAGAGCAAGAGAGGATCCTCTATACCTTGCATGCCACAAGGGACCAAGGGGAAGCAATAGAGGCTGAGAGATGGTGGAGTACTAATGTGGATACTTTTTGAAACTGGACATAGCATGCTTCCCTTCCTCCTCCACAATGCCCATGGTGAAGTGAGTGCACCTTCAGAAGTGGTCTGGTCTACACACTCTGCATTCAAAACAGGTATACTCAAGAGGATAAAAAACATTTCTGCTTTTAACTCTCCTCCACTCTCAGCTTATCTGTGTTCTTTCGGTTTTTGAAGTTCAACTCCAAAATGGAAGAGGAAGAATCAAGGACGTTCTGTCATCTGACTCCTTGCCCTCTCCTCTCTCTATCTTGTCTTCTTTCTCTCAGTCTCAAAAGTGCCCTTTATTTTCTCCTTCAGTGGGAAAGAATTCCCTTCTGTCTCATCTTGGGCCTCTCTTTACTGAGACTCATATAGTCTTTAGAGGGCTGACTTTTGATATAAAAATGAGAATGCCTTTGAAATTTGAAAACCCTTTGTCTCTCTACACACAGCCTATCATTCAAGGTTATTATCTTGCTTTACACAAATACATACACATACATGCGCACTATATTTCTTATAAGCTAGCAGTGGTTCTTCATTGTTCTTCTCCCCTGTGCCTTCCTCCTGTGACAGTTCTAGTTGCCCTTCACGCATTGGAGGCCTCTGGTGAAATAGAAACAAGATCTTTATGTTGAAAAACAGAAGAGAAAAAGCATATTAAAGTTGTTTTGAAGATATCATTCTGATTAGTAAAAGACATATTTATAATTGAAACTATATATTCAGTTTATTCTCCCATGCAATCAGTGACAATATATCTATTGACCTCCTACTGTATGCAAACACTATGTTAGAAGTCGGAGGATATAACAGGGAATGAAATGGAAATAATCTCTGTCCTCGTAAGACAATTATAGAACAAGTAATTACAAGTGTGATAAGGATCATGGAGGAGAAGTTTAGGGTTCTATAGAACGTATTACAGGAGATAACGCAATTTATTTTTCCTCCTGACTTTTCTTTTTTTAATTCAAGTAGACCTTCCTGAAAAATAAGTTTAAGAGGGTAAATTCCTTTTGAAATAATTGAATATTTATTTTAGGATTCTGTTGAAATCTAGACATTTTAATTTTCTTATTTTATTAGCAAAGTTAATTATAAAAATGATGACAAGTAGGCATTTTCCCCCAAAACTAGTAAACTTTTGTGTGTGTGTGTGTGTGTGAGGAAGATCAGCCCTGAGCTAACATCCATTGCCAATCTTCCTCTTTTTGCTGAGGAAGACTGGCCCTGGGCTACCATTCATGCCCATCTTCCTCTACTTTATACGGGATGCCACCATGGCATGGTTGACAAGCAGTGCGTTGGTGGGCGCCCGGGATCCGAACCCACGAACCCTGGGCTGCCAAAGCACGAGCTAAACGGCTGTGCCACCAGGCCAGCCCACAAACTTTTTTATTAATGAAAAATATTTATTTATCTGAAAACTTTAGAATAAAATATACTTTTCCTAATTTAGCTGGATAGAAATAAAGAACATAAACTATTTAAGGAATGACTACCTGAATTGAACAAGACACACATTAAAATGGATTGAACAAGTTTGTTGTGGTGTCTATATTTGCATTTTTATTAACACTGTCATTTAAAGTGGCAATAATTAGCCTCTACTCATTAAGGAAAACTTGATTTACAGATTTATAGCCCATCAACTCTGTGATTTCTGATGTTTAGACAAAAAAAATCTGGTTGCATGGCAAAAGTGTTTTCCAAGGACCAAAAGCAGCTGAGAAATGAGAGGGCCAATTAATCTCTCATCATTCAGAACAAAAAAGCACTTGTATTCCAAGCTGTCCTTTGTCTAACACCGAGCAAATGGAACAAACATGCAATGATGAGACAGATTATAAGACCATAGTCTACTATGTTCCATCACCTCTCCTTGGCTGAGAATGCAGCAGTATGATAAATAATATCAAAGGACAGAAATAATTTTATGCATCATTGGTTTGATTATAGGATTCTGAGTCTCAAAGGTGCCCTAGCTCTCCAGCACACAGAAGGATTTCTGGTTCAACTTTGATGTAATATTTAAAATATATGGACTTTAGTGGTATTAAAAATCATTTCTATCAAGTTAGAATATATGTACATTTCTCTAGAAAAAAATAGTAGTTCCAGCTGCCATTTACAGAGTACTCATGCCATACCAGGCTTTATGCTAAGCCTATTATATACATTATTTCATGGAAACATCACAAAACCCTAAAGTAAATGATTATCAGCATTTTTCTAATGAACAAAGTGAGTTTTGAAAGGTTAAAGAAATTGCCAAATAGCACTAATAAGTGGTAGAAATCTATCTGATTTACGAGTACACACACTTAACTCCTAATTTTCCTACACACACTTTGATTGTTGAGTTCATACTTCATTTGAATTTCACTTTGTTTTTTCAAATACCTTTCAGGTTCACCATCTTATTAAATTGCCATCAAAAGTAAGTGAGCTCGGGAGAGCAGGTGTTTTATTCTCATTGTATATACATGAGAAACTTCAGAATTAAAAATTTATATATATTTCCCAAAGTCATGCAATTTATTAAGTAGTAGCAGCTAGACAAACTGATCTTCTAGCTCAAAATCCAGTGCTCCGACCTTTTTTATTTGTCTGTTGACTCTGCTTCACACATGCCTTCTTTGGTTAAAGGAGAGAACTTCCTCAGTCTAAAGGCAGTCCTTGAGGCAGAGATCCAAATTTTGAGCTAGTAGACCTGTGTTTTCATGCTCTTTGAACAAATTCAAAGTAGAGTAATAAGCACAACCACATGTAAATGAGAGAAAAAAAAAACTTTTTAACATCTGGTCTCCCTATCTGAACATCTCCTATGCTGCTTTCCCCCAAACTGTAATCCAATTTCCTGGTGCATGATCCAAGTTCTCTCAAACATCTGTGATGTAAATATTACCAAAGGCCTAAATCATGGGTATTTTTATAGGTGAGAATGCCACAGATTTCTCTCTTTTCTTCTTTTTGGTAGGTTAGTCCTTTTAATTATTTCAAACATATTCTAAGCTCTTAAAAATACACTGAAAATAGGAGGGCATTTAAAAGGAGTTATAAAAGGTAAAACACTGTCTTAGAGACTTCTCTAAAGAGCAGCTTTTTCCTTAGCCTGTGGGAGCCATTACTGGGACTTTATCTGGCTTTGCAGTATACAAGTACAGCACTAAGCGGGGTGATCGGGTTGCCTTAATCTAAACAAAAAGGATCTTTGAGCAGCTGGTGACACTGACAGCCATATTCAGCAAGTACCCAAGATTTTCTGATTCACCACTGCACACCCAATACCTTGCACAAAGTAGGAGCTTAATAAATATGTGCTGTTATTTTAAATAACAGAGTGACAAATAGCAAAATTGTTACCAGTGCTGCGACCAGGATGAAGAATAAACTTGAGTGAGTTCAGTCCACTATAGGCTGGTCAGCCACAGAAGCTTCATATTCGTGGTGATTAATCAAAAGGTGCTATTTCCTTAGTGGAGTTCGCTGAGCATGTAACTCTACCCACCAACCCCACCAAGCCAGTCCATGATTTCCTTCTTGGTCACATTCCTGGGAGGAACTTTCTGGAAAACTAATGCTAGAATAGGAAGAGCAACGGCAAGAGACGATGCTCCTGACTCAGGGAACAAACTCTCACTTTTTACCTGGAGGTGTTTATTGGAGTAAGGATAGCTATTGCAAGGAGGCAGAAGGTTTAAGATATATTCCTACTTAATTTGACTGAACCTGGCCTTGGCCTCACCTTTTCAGGAAAGAGCAGTGGAAATGAGCAACCTCAACAAAGTTTGAATGGGTGGATGGCATATACTGGATAGATATTAGGATAATCAAATATGCAGACAGCTCACAAAAGTTATAGGAGTTGGGGGCCAGCTCGGTGGCATAGTGGTTAAGTTCAGCACACTCTGCTTTGACAGCCCGGGTTCATGGGTTTGGATCTCGGGCACAGACTGACACCACTCATCAAGCCATACTGTGGCAGTGACCCACACACAAAATAGAGGAAGATGGGCACAGATGGTGACTCAGGGCCACTCTTCCTCAAGCAAAAAGAGGAAGATTGGCAACAGGTATTAGCTCAGGGCCAATCTTCCTACACACACACACACACACACACACACACACACACACACACACACACAAACTAAAGTTATACAAGTTAATGAAGAACTGAAGAGGTCTTTAGTAGGGGCTGTTAAATCATTGATGCTGAAAAGAGGTTTCAGGGACACAGTAAATATATATTATTTTCTCTCCAACTGGAGTAAGCTGGACATTCTCCTTAGCAAATTGATGATGATGATGATACCAGGAAAACAATTAAAATCCTCTTACTATTAATCTTTTTTATTGATTTTTTGTTCCTCCATTTCTAGATGCGACTATGAGAATTACAACTGCCTGTGAATAATTGTGTCATCTCAATACAACGAGCAGTCGTAGTGCCATATTATAGTTTTGCCCTGATTACATACACAATTTTATTTGAGTGGGTGAACATAAAATCTGTATCTTTATTGAAGTTTCCTTCTTAACTTGAAACTGTTTAGATTTATAAAAATGTAAATGAATACAATATTAAAATTTTGTAAATTGGCTTTTGACCTTTTTTGTGAAATAGTAGCAAGCACTTTTGGTGAATTTTTAAACTACAAAGGTATTTTTATTTAAAAGTCTGAAATGAAAAGAAAGTAAAAGGTGACATCTCCTAACCAAAGAGAGTTTTCATTTACATTGGAATGGTTCTGTATATCAGAGGCATCCTGAAGGAATCAAACCGAAACTTTACGGTCTTAGCAATTGGCTCGAAGTTTTGACTAAAATATTTAATTTGATTTTCACCAAATATAAATTTGTCAATCTATGTTAGTTATGAAAACAAAGCTGATTCCATTATATCCAAACCTAACATCCACATATGTGTTCAAACATGATTTAATTTTAAGTTATGTAGTAAATCTGCTGGTTCCATTTATATTAATCAAGTCACTAAGATGCCATAGCCTTTAACGTAGTTAATGAAATCTGTTTTTTGCTTTTATTTTACAAATGAATTATCAGGAATTAAATTGTCCTCTTTCTGCAAATAGGTTCATGTTATGTTTTAAAAATTCTTGTTAGCATTCTGATTGTGATTATACACACACTCAAAATAAGTATTTAAATTAACATTTAAACACATTTTGTTTAGAAGTCTTCAAAACAGATATATTTAATTTGGAAAAAGACACTGACAGAATATAGTAAAATTTTGCATTATTGTTTAGAAGTTTTAAATGTCCTGACAGTATCATTTTGTTGATGTTATTTGTTTGTTGATGTTGATGTTATAACTCGGCCATCAACAGATAGACTTTTATTTGTGAATAGATATTTTAATTAAACATTCTCCTTTTCTATAGTAGGAGGGACCTAGGCTAGCACAAATGGTGGATATACATTAGAATTTACACAGTAATATAAAGCAATGTGACCTTAATAAAATAATTTTAAAAAAAAACCTGGCAACATACAAGATCACAAAGTAAGTCTCAAGAAATTTCAAAAAATCAATATCATACAGATTAAAAAGAAAGAAATTATGTATGTATGTATGTATGTATGTAAACAGAATTATCCACTTTTAAAGAAGAAAGGAATATCCTTTACTGCAAATCAGTGTTGTTGTTAAGAAAGTGCCCTCAGGAGCAAGATGGCCTGGATTTGAATCCTGGCTTTTCTACTTAATAATTTCTTTTACTTTGGAGAATATACTTAACCTTTCTATGCCTATTTCCTCATGTGTAAAATGGCAATGTTTAACTCCTGTGTTTGTTATGAGAACTAAATAAATTAATAATTATCAAACTCCTAGATTAGTGAAAAGCATATGTTAGGTTAGGTTAAACCATGTGAAATTGTCATTGTTATAACTGAAAAATGATTGCATATCAGCAATTTTATACATCCCAACCTAGTACGACTATTATCATCTAGCTCACTACTACTCATTATTTAAGATTCAGAGCAATGATCACTCCCTCCTACAGCCCTCCCTAACCCTTTACCCTCTCCTTTCTGTGACTAAATTCAGTTCCACATTTCTCTTTTCTGCTACCATAAAAAATAAATAATATAATAAATATATATGCAATAAATATTAATAAATAGTAAATTAGAAAATCAGAGTATATTTCTCTATTAAACCTAAATCATGTTATTGTCTGCTTATTTCTCAGTCTTGAAACACCTTTTTCAAGATTATGCTTTTTATTTCTGTAGCTCTAGCACTTATCATGTATTTCATTATATTAACATATCAAAATTATATTAGAAGTGTCAGTAGCAATATTGGCACAGAATTTTTCTTCTCACATTGCCATGTGTTTCACACCGACCCTGCGAGCCTACCCAGAAACCAGCCCCCAGCCCAGTTTGTAGGCTTCTCACTGTTCACTGAGGAACTGCCTATAGAGCCACTCGGGATGCAGGGAGACGGCAAAGAGCAGCACAGGCACCTGTGCTAAATGGAGAGAAAGGGACAAAAAAAGGAAATTGATCCCACCCTTAGAATTATCTGAACAACAATCCTCCAGAATGAATTCGCTATTTTCAAGAAGTAATTTCCCAGATATAAAATTTTGGCTACAGGAGTAATAGGAGATTTGATGCAAGTAGAGGGAGCTCATGATTTCTCATACAGAGCTATTGTCCTATAGTGAGAGAGAAACACAGCAATCCTACAGACTTCAAACCTTGAATATTGTACGCATTCCATTCTTAAGAAGAAAAAATGAAAGAACAAAAGGACACAAGAAAATAAGAAGGAAAGAAGAAAGAAAGGGAGGAAAGAAGGAAGGAAAAAGAAGAGAGGGAAACGAAATAAACTTAAAGTTAACAATAGAAAGATTTACTTACTTATTTACTTCCTACGTGAAATAAGAATATTTTTTTACCCTGAGTGCATTTATCTCATCATGAACACGTAGTATCATGACCAGCGACTAGGCTCTGGATTCATTAAGAACTTGGTTTGAGGGGCCTGCCCGGTGGCATAGCAGTTGGGTTCGCACTCTGCTTCGGTGGCCTGGGGTTTCGCAGGTTCGGATCCCGGGCGTGGACAGACACACGGCTTGTCAGGTTGTGCTGTGGCGGCGTCCCATATAAAATAGAGGAAGATGGGCACGGATGTTAGCCCAGGGCCAGTCTTCCTTAGAAAAAGAAAAAAAGAGGAGGATTGGCAACAGAAGTTAGCTCAGGGCTGGTCTTCCTCACACCAAAAAAGAGAACTTGGTTGGAATCGTGGCCACTTACTGTCTATGTGATTTTTAGCAAGTTACTTTCCTCTGTATACCTCAGTTTCTTTACCTATAAAATGGGGATTTTAATTATAGTATGTACTTCATGGAGTTGTGAAGAGTAAATAAAGTAATGTGCATAAATTTCTCAATGCAATTCCTGGAATATAATAATTGTTCAATAAAAGTTCATTACTGCGTGATACAGGCAGTACCAGTTCATAATTAGGTATGTTATATATATTTATTTTAAACATACAATGATCTTGGAGAAGAATATTTTCAGAGACTATTGCTCGAAAGAGATCTCAAAATGATGGTTTTAAAAAGACCTAACAATTATTGTTTTAACTTATTTTATTATGTACAATTATAATTCTTATTTTGGAAAATGTGAACATCTAAGAATTTAAATTCAAATTTGATAAAAGACTCAGACCACTGTGGGACTTCCTATATAAGGCCATAAATAGGATCTTAAACAAGAAAAGTGTTTATTTCTCTCTAATTATATAGGAGATTCAAAACTGATGTGGAATCTCCACAGTGCTGGAGACCCAGTTCCTTCAACTTTGTGTTCTGCCTTCATAGGGTGTTGTCTCTATCTATTCATTAGTCAGTATATGCTATTTTATATTAACAAATTACCCCGTAAGTCCCAGAGGCTTAATGTAAGAATGGTTATTGTCTACTTGCTGTTTAGCGTATTGTCAGCAAAGGGCTCTTCTCCACAAGGTCACTCAGGGACATGGGATGACGGGAACTCTCACATCTTATAGCACCATTGAATGGAATATGAAGCTTCCCTAGTTACCATGGTGGAGGAGGAGAGAGACTGTGGATCGGTGCCTGGTTTTTCCCTGCCTAAACCAGAGTGATGCAGGTCACTTCCACTCACAGTTTATTGAACAGAAGTAGTCATTTGGCCTTACCTAACTACATGGGCCTGGGATATGTTGGGAGTACATGGACTGTTTGGTGAGCATTACCATCTCTGTTATAGCCTACATTCTCTAAAATGGCTTACCACCATAGCTTCTTTCAGCCAGAGGGGTGAGATAAAAAGAGAAGTGGAAGGTATTCTCCTTGTCTTTAAGGACAAGATCTAGAAGCTGTGCACACAATTCTACTCACAAGCCAAACAATGAGGTGGCTATACCTCCCTGCAAGGGAGACCAGGGATTGTGGTCTTTATTCTGATGATCAGGTACCTTTCTAATATTTAAGGGTTCAGTTACTTTAAAAAGGAGGAGAGAATGGATATTGAAATAAGAATTGCAGCCTCGGCCACAAAATTTGTGGACAAAATTATATAGTAAGTTGAGCTCATTTTTAGGAAATATTTAAATTTCTGGATTCTGATATAAATAAAAAATCAGAATTCAAAGCAATCTTAGAGCATTTTCTGTGTGTCACCAAAATAATTATTTTAAAATCAATAGGTAGTCTATAGATCTATTGAAATGTCATCTTTCCTCCTACTTACAAAGAATTTCTTCTGAATTACCTAGGCAGTCTGTCGGCTTCTAATGACAAGAAATCTTATGGAATGTCAGCGAACTAATGTAGAATACAGATTAAAGAAAGAAGAAACATAGATTTCTGGTTGATGGTTTATCTTTCTTTGCAGTTACACAGGGAAAAACAATTCATCCATTAACATTGCTCAGCAGAGTTTTGAAGGCTCAATTCTTTGAAAGACATGTTTGACAGTTCCAAGAACTAATGTTCCAGTCCTGTAATTATATCAAAATCAATTTAAGGGAGACAGTTGCTGGTTGTTTTCTTCTTTTGACATTATTTTTTTAAAAGACAAGACAACCATTGCCAAAAGCCCTTTGCTCAGTTGAAATTCATCCTATTTTTTAAAAAATCTTTTTCATTAGCCACCTAAGGATTGCATGAAAGCTAATTGGTGGAAATTAATTATTATGCTGACCCCTACAATCTGAAAGAATGTTTCAGACAGTGACTATTTCCTGTGGTGAATCCACCTGGCTATGAAAGAGAGCTATTTTCTCATGTTTTGGATAACTTCCTTGCAGCCTGATTTGCAGTGAACTGGCTTCCTTCCACCTATCTTTAAAGAATGCATAGATTAGAAATGTGTGCTAGTTAACAAAAATTTTATTATAATTCTATGGCAAAGTTCAGAAATGGAGAATTATTCCTCCGTATTTAAGACCCAGTTTATGTAACTCTCCAGGTTTGCTCAGCAATCACTTTCTGCTCTATGCTTGTGATAAACTGATTAAATCTATCACTGTGATAGGTTTACACTATGATAGGTTTAATCTCCTTGAGAGGAAGTCCTTCTGACATCCAATGCCACCTTGTGGTGAGACCCATGTCCTCATGGAAATCTACCTGCTTGGGCAGCCAGACCCTTAGGCTGGGTCTCCTTGTTCGCCATGCTGCTCATTGACATGAATGGGCAGCACTTCACCTCACATCTCTAGCTACACCAGTTGCCTTCTACCATGGGTTCTCCTATCGCCTCTGAGACACAAGGCACCACTGGACGTTTTAGAGGCAGCCTTTGCTACTTTGGGGACTGGCTTCCCTGGAAGATGCCCAGTAAAACAGGATGGCAAAATCTGGAACTCTGGGTGTAAGGAACTCTATGGAGTGAACTTGGCCAGTGGGAGATAGGAAACAGGATCTTTCTGCAACAGTGGTCCTCTCAGACATCCCTCACACTGAACAATTGGCTGTGCTTGTTACGTGGCTATAGCCAGCTCAGCAATGTACCCCCTTGTATGGGATCTTCCTCCATTCTCAGTTCATTTTCCCTCACTCCTATTTTCCTGAGATTTCACTCACCCATAAAATGTTAGCATTTATGTTTTCACTTTAGGCTCTATTTTTTAGAGAACCTGGGCTAAGACAACCATAATTCAAATATTCTTAATGTCAAGAGCAACTATCTTTCTTCCATTCTTCCTCCATCCCTTCTTCTTTCCTCTTGTATTCCTTTCTTCTTTCATTCCTATTTTTTCATTTCTTACTTAGATTTTATAACTAATCTTTAGGCTGTTCTGTGGAATTAACAAGGGCCAAAACAAGCTTACATATATTTGGAGGATAATAAGTTATGCTATTTTTCCTTTTGAATGGAGCTAATATCTTAAAGGACCTCCAAATAAATATATATTTTTACTCTCAATAGAGAAAAGGACCTAAAGTGCACATAGGAGAATTGCTGTCAAATTGTAGAATATTGCTCAAAAGAAAACTTGATTATGTGGTCTTGGCAGTTATGAGAATTTATAATGAATGTAATTAACATTAATCTGTATTGGGATTTTTTTATTTGTTTCTAATCATAGAAATTTAGCGGTAAAAGTACAAAATGTAATTTTAGAGACTAAAATGATCTCAGCATTCACCTAATCCTAACTTTAATTATTATATAAGGCTATTAAGTCTCAGAGAGTTGAAGTGAAGTGACTTTTGAAGACAAATAGCTTCCCAAGTTCAGGGACTCAACTAAGACCCAGGTCTTCTGAATCGAAGACCAAATCTTTTTTTGTGTGTGAGGAAGGCTAGCTCTGAGCTAACATCCATTGCCAATCCTCTTCTTTTTTGCTAAGGAAGACTGGCCCTGGGCTAACATCTGTGCCCATCTTCCTCTACTTTATATGGGACACCGCCACAGCATGGCTTGACAAGTGGTGCATCTGTCCGCCCTGGGGATCCAAAGCTGTGAACCCCAGGCCGATGAAGTGGAACATGCGAACTTAACTGCTACTCCACCAGGCTGGCCCCTAGAAGACCAAATCTTTTAAGTTGCTTGTAGTCAGTTTGCTATATGCTTCAGCTTTAATGTTCTCTCTACCTTGACTTTCTGAAACTAGAACTAGAAGGGGGAAATTAAAAAATAAACAGTAAAAAAAATCTAAGGAACTGAACCCTATGCTTTGAAAAATCTTAAAAAAGTGATAGATTTTATTTATGTCTTCCTTTAGAGAAATGGCCCATAAACTCTGTTTCTTAACTATGTACTGTAACAGAGAAAGCTGTGGATTTCTAAATTATTTAAGCTCATATTTTTCCAGAAGACATGGCTTTAAACCATAGAGAATGAAGCTATAGGCAATACTTGAGATACTCTGATCTAGGCTCCTCTGGAATATTTTGGGAAAGCATTCTTTTTATGGAGTATTTTGAGAAAGTATTCTTTTTAACCCACACTTAATACTCTGACTGATAGATGGTTTTCAGCAAATCTGCATGTGTAGCTAATGAATCATAGCAATCAGAGAAACATAAATTTTTGCTTGCTTGCACATGTTCTCTAGCTATGATGAACATGTGCAACATTAGCCATATTTTTATTTTATGTTGCTTATTTTTTAAATTTTGATTTTTTATTTGAAAAGTAAATCATAGTAATGATATGAAAAATAGGTAACATAATTAAGTAAAAAGATAGAAATAATACTAGTATCTCACAACCCAGAATTGACCGATATAGAAATTTTGGTGTTTATCTTTAGACATTTTTCCATTCACATATATTATTCGTTTTTACAAATATGGGAACTTACCATAAATACATTTTTTATCCTGATTCTTTGCTTTAAAATATATAGGATACGTATCTCCAAGTCTGAATATTCTTACATAAGTTCATGCTAAATGTTTCAAAAATGCTCCATTGTATAGGCTACACTAACATAGAAGTAGAAAGAAAAAACAAAATATAAATAATTAAAAAATTAGGAACTGAATAGTAGGCTGTGAATATTCCTGTTAAACTGATAGATTTCATTTCTTTCCATTGTATAGACAAGAAACAAATCAACTTATTTTCTTTCTTTTTTGATGTATCAATCAAGAGATGTATACATTTATAAGACTTGAAATATATCAATCTTTTATAAAAATAATACCAATCAAAGCAGCTAGCATTGATTTTATGCTTATTGAGGGCCAGGCACATAGCACTCATCAAAGCTAGATATTTTTGTTATCTTCACTTTACAGAAGAAGAGCAGAGACTCTTAAGTTGAAGTAACTTGCTTGTTGTACAAAGATTCAGATGATGCTTTTTTTTCTGCCTTAAAAATTTTGTCTAAAGTCAGATTAAGTTACATATACTTGTACGTGAAACATATATGCCAAAAAGTATATAGTATTTATATATATATATATATATACACATATATATACCAAAAAATTTCACCCTTTTTAAGTATATAGTTTGAGAGGTTTTTCCTAGTCATGTAAACACCACTGTATCAATATATAGAGCATTTCCATCATCCCAAAATGTTTCCCTGTTCACCTTAAAGCAAATTTCAACTCCAAGCAACCACTGATAGGCTACCTCTATAGATTTACATTTTCAGAATGCCATATAAATAGAATTATACAGTGTAGTTTTTATGTGTTTGGATTCTTTACTTAGTATAATGCAATCAACATCATCCATATTGTTGCACATATCAGTAGTTTATTCCTTTACATTACATAGTATTCCACTGTATGGATGTTCCACACTTTACTTATCCACTTAACACTTGATTGAGAATTTTTCTTACAGTTTTTGGTGATTATTAATAAAGTTACTATTTTTTGTACTTAAAATATTTAACTAGGAAGAGAGATATGTTGGAAACTCCAGCTATAGTCGTGAAATTGTTTATTTCTTCTTTCAGTTTTTGCTTTGTATATTTTAAAGCCCTATTATTAGTTGCATTTATGTTAGGGATTATTTTGTCTTCTTGATGAATTGACTCCTTACCATTGTGTGGTATAGTCTTTGTTCTAAAGCCAATTTTATCTGATAATAATATAGCCTCTCCAGCTTTCTTTATTTTGAATGGTTTATCTTTTCCCATCATTTTACTTTTAATCTATCTATCTATATCTTCATGTTTTAAGTTAATTTCTTCTAGACAGTAAATAGTAGGGTCTTGCTTTTTTAGCCAATCTGACAATCAATTCCTTTTAATGGAACTATTTAGATCATTTATATTTATTGCAATTATTGATATATATGTATTTAAATCTTCCACCTTGCAGTATGTTTTTTATTTGTCATATCTTTCCACTCTTTTTCCTCATCTCATATCTTGTTTTTTATTATTTCAGTAAATTTCTATTCCTTTTTATCTCTACTATTGGTTTACTAGTTATAAATATTTTATTATCATAGAGTGTGCCCTTGTGTTAACAAAGTATATTTAACTTATCATAGTCTACCTTAAAAAATATTATACTATTTCCTGTATAGAATAAAAAGCCTACAACAGTATATTTCCAATTCTTCCCTCCCATCCTTTGTGCCATTATTTTCGTCCATTTTATTTGTACATATGCTATAAACCTCACAATACTTTGTTAATATTTTTCTTTAAGTAATATTTAAAGAGATTAAGAATAACAAAAATTCTTGATGTTTATACCTATTTTTACCAATTTCAGTGCTCTTCATTTTTTTGTGCGTAGATCCAAATTTCCGTCTAGTATCATTTCCTTCCGCCTGAAGTACTTTCTTTAACATTTCCTTGAGTGTGGGTACACTGGCTATAGATTCTCTTACTATTATTTCATCTGGATTTTTGAAGCTATTCTCACAGCTTATTAATTACCTTGTTGAGTGCATTTTTCTCCAATATTTTAAATGTTTCACCCCTATCTTCTGGCTTGAATAGTTTCTGAAGTCTCTTGTAATTTGTTCTTTTTTTTCTCTTAAATGTTTCTGGCTTTATTTCACATTTTCTATTTATCTTTGGTTTTAAGCACTTTGATTATGATATATCTAACTGTCTCTTTCTTTGTATTTGTCCTTCTTGGATTTCTCTGAGGTTTAATTATTGTGGTTTGTTGCTTTTCATGAATTAAAAAAAAAAAAATTGGTCTTTGTCTTTTCAAGTATTTATTATGCCTAGTTTTCACACTCTTTTTCTTCTCAGACTCCATTTACCATATGCTAAAACATTTGACGTCCCATATTTCTTGGATGTTCTGTTTGGCTTTTTGCACCCTTTTTTTTTTTTCTTTCTTTGTAGGTTTAAATAATTTTAATTGATCTTTTTTCAAGCTCACTTACTTTCCTCGTGTGCTGTGTCCAGTCTTCATATGCCCATTAAAAATTCTTTATCTTTGATAACAACACACTTAATTGGCTCCATAATACTCCTAGGAAAAGTTTGTTCATTAGACAAAATCAGGCAAATTATTAACACTTATAAACGTGAAGAAAAGATAGTTTCAACATATTTAAGTTTGTTTCAGTATTTTTGGTAGATTTGCTTTTATGAGTCAGAAAATTCTCTATGCCAATTTCTTTTTTAGCCCCTTTAAATGAAGAAGGTACACTGTCTGTTAAGAAAGCAAGTCTTCTAAGTTCCCTTTTTAAAGCAATGATCCATTGCTTTAATGATCCATTCTTAATTATAAACAAAAAACTGTATATTTTTTATTTCATTTTTAATAAAGTATTATAAATCTAAAGTAACAGATTTGAATGAAATTTTAAAATTCAGAAAATTGCTTTTGAAAAATATAAAATATTATTACAAAGCAAAATAACAAACTGTACTTGTTTCATGCTATATTTACACATATTCACAGAAAAATTTGGTATTTCAAAATAACTACATATTGAACAATAATGAAGTTACAGAGATTATAGCAGGTATAACTAAATATAGCCTACTAAGAACACAGTAGGAGAACAAACTGAGGTCATCTTTAAATATGTATATATATTGACCCAAATCTATTACCTGGAACTTCTGGAAAACACAGTACGCAAGCACATATTCCATTAATAATCAGTGATGATGTCATATCACACATTTTCTAGAAAAACTCCACTTGTAAAAGGACAAAAGTGAGAGTGAAAAAAGTAAATCATGCCTTAGTATTATTATAAAAATTAATTTTACCCTCACAGACCCTATGAAACAATCTTAGTGATCCCTAGGAGTCTATTGGACCACACTTTGAAAACCACTGCCTCAGTATTCCATTTTTGCTTTTTTCAATTGTATGACTTTTAAAAACCAATTCCTGGTTACCATTAGTTACATGAAATTTTCTCAGCTGAAATAACTGAGAGGATTCTGCCTGATTTACACCAGCCCAGTGAGTGCCTCCCTGGAGAGTACTGTGAAGGGCAGGGCCCTTTTTACCAGGCTTCCTCAGAATGAAGGCATTGTCTTTGAGTCTAGCCTGGATATGCTCTATACCAGGTTTGGTTGCATTTAGAGCATGTGGAGATCCCCTGCACATTTGTCAAAATTTCATTCCCAAATTTTTCTTCACTCAGCCTTTATCATAGACCCCATGAGTGAGCACTTTAAACAAGTACATGCTCTTAGTGTGATCACTGTGCATATGGCATGGAGAACCTCTCCAGAGATACGGGATGAAGTCAAATATTTTACTTTTAGCTGTGTGAGCTTTTTTATACTAAGTTTAATAGATATTTTTCGTGAAAAAAACATATCCTTTATAAACAGTGTATATAAAAAATGCAAATAAATCATTTCCACCTTGGAAACAATGACAATTGCTAATATTACATTTTTACTATATGGCCAACATTGTGCTAAGAATTTGAACATGTGTTATTTCACTTATTCCTCAGAAAACCTAATTATATAAATACTATCATAATTCTCATATTGCAGATAAGGCTATTCAGTCTCAGAAAAGTTATTTTTTTTCAAAAATCAGACAGTCAGATAGCTAGAATCTGTCAGAATTTGCATGCAATTCCAAAACACATATCACTCCAGAATCCATACTCTTAGTTATACACTTTCTAATTAATAATAATAATAGTAGTAGTAATAATAGCCTTTTCTCTTCTTGGTGAGGATATACTAACTTTGGAATTATTACTACCACCCTCCTCTCTCAACATTCATAAACAGAAATTGCTAATGTAATACTTAGAGCATTGTATATAAAGTATATAAAGCCTTGGGCTAATTTAGTGAAACATTACTGAAGTCATTTGTACTACACTAACTTTACAATCTGGTTTTACTGCCAAAGATGGAATTTTTATCAGCACAAAAACAGTGTTTCAGAAAGAGCCTTTTATTTTCCCGGAAAACATTTATACCAATAGCTAAAAAGGCAGTGACCTGTTCTCTACCTTTAAATACATAGTCCTAAAATTTGAGTAGACTGAATGGTTTCAAAATGTTTTTCATTGCTGAGAAAAATAGGACTCAACACTCCTTACTTTACCTCAACTGAAAAATGTATCTTAGTTTCCTCTATTAATGAGGAGTAGTTCTTTATTCTTCAGAGAATTTGAGCCTGTCTGGCATAAGCAAAAAGGGAATTTTTTGGCTCATGTAACTGGAGAAGTCCAGAGGCAGGGCACATCTTGACGTACTGGCATAAATGATATCCTTAGCATCTGTTTTCTCCCTACCACTTGGCTCAACTTGACTCTTCATGCTTTGACTCTACTCTCCGACAGGCTCAAATAAAACTAGCTATAGGAGGTCAAGACTTTATATTCTCTCATCTTCAGTTCCCTTAGGAAGAGGTAATGTTTTTTCCCATAGGATTCCCAGGAAGATCTCATTGTGTCTCATTGATTTAAAATGGATACCAACTCTACACACAAACCTATGGCAGGAGAATTATGAGTCACCATCTGGCTTACGGCCAGGTCACAGGATCCACCTTTGTCTTAGGTCAGGTTTCCCAAAAGCTAACCCTGAGACAATGATCTCTCTGTAGGTGATTAAGGCAGTATTCCTAGGGGGAACCAAAAAGGAGGATGGGGATAGGAAGGAAACCAAGAAAAGGTGTGATTTCAGGCAGAGTCCAGAAAAAGTGTGTTTCAGGCACTGTCCAGAAAGAGATGTCTTGAACCTTTTCCTGCAGGGAAATCTGGTGTGCAATTTACTCCTACACTTTTCAGTTATTGAACACGGATAAACATAAAACTCCAGATCATCTGTGTATGAGGGCATAGTAGCTCCAGGACCCTGAGGGCAGTCTTCTGAAGAGGAGTCTTAAATGCAGGCCACTGGAAGCAAATGCACATGGAAGCTGGGCAGGGGCATACAGAAACTCAAAAGGGTTGGAGCAACAGTGTTTGCTGCAAACCCCAAGGTCAAGGGGTAGCTAGTGATCTCACCCTAATGAAAATCAGGAAGCAGCTACCAAAATATAGGTGAAAGGAGTGCTGTGTATCACAGAGCAAAAGACGTCTGCTACATTGTCCAAATTAAATTTGGAAATGAATCAAAATACTTTTTCGTAAAGTATCGGTTAATTGGCTAATACTAGAAATCTTGGTTTTATATTTTTAAGGACAATATCGGTAAATTAAGCAGCTGTTGTGCAATGAGCTTAAGATTTAGGAAGAAGTTCTGGTTTCAGCTCCTTATTTAGGGTGTAAATTTGTATAAATTAATTAACCTTACTGAGCCTCAATTCCCTTATCTGCAAAGTGAGAATTAAAATAAGACCTCCATCACTAGTTGCAATGAAGATCATAAGAGATAATGAATGCAAAAGAGGTTTTGTAACTGTAACACCGCTTGAAATGTTAATATATCCACTTTGCCCATTAGAGTGTGAATTTCCAAAGGCCAGGAACTTATCCTCCTCAACTCTTCTCGGTGTTAAACCTAACACCTACACTTAATTTATACTCTTTGGAGATTTAATAAGAAAACATACATTTGGCAGGAAGATTTTTGCTTTGGTAGTGTGGGGGATGAGCACTGGGCACCCCAAAATATGTCTCTTTGGTTAAGGACAAAAGACTCTGAAAGAAACTTTGATCTTCCCCCTAATTGCCTGAAAGAATCTAAGACAGAAAGAATCTAGGACAGGTCCCCAGGACAGGCCATCACCATAGATAACTCTGGGAATCAGTAGACTGTGAGAGTCCTCACTAAGCCCATTCTTATCAAAGTTCTGTCTACCAAACACTTATTTTTCCATTTCCATATGAACTGCCTTCCTCCCCTTTGAAGACTTAAGCCACTACCTTCAACATCCTCCTTTGTCTTTAGCTGAAGGTGATATTTACAGTGGCAGTTTTGGCCATTCTGTGAGTTACTCAGTTTTCCTGGGTTTCTCCCATGTATACACGTTCTTTGATTTTCTCCTGTTATTCTGTCTCATGTCACTTTAATTCTTAGACCAGCCAGAAGGAACTAGAGGGTAGAGGAATTGTCTTCCTCCCCTACAGTAGCTATATGCTCATAGACATGATTGTTTTCTACAAAAAAACTTTTGTTTTGATAGAAATATAATAAACTTTCAGATTTTCCTGAGGTCCTCCTACATACCTGATAAAGAGAAGAAACAAACACTATGAGGCAAGTTCTTTTTGTCTTTTTTTGTCTCACGTCTTAGGGCTTTATAAACTTTTGTTTCATTGAGCAGGAGTGAACTAGGTATAAATTCCAAACATTTGAAATAATTAGCAGTCGTTTGTTGTCAGACTAGTCTGGTTCCTTCAGAAAATTAAGCTTGTGTGTGTCCGGAAGGAAACTATTAGTGCTTTTCAGAATTAAGTGTCATCAAAATTTTCTTAAGGAGAGTTGAAAGATGTTGAGGGAGTGGAGAGAGCGAGAGAGACAAAATTACAGGTAAAAGAGATTCAAGATATTATAGTGGCTAATTGTCTAGACTTCAAGATCAGGCTAGCTGGAGTTATTATTTCAGTTCTCTGCCTCGATTTTCTCATCTATCAGAGGGGATAATATTAGTATTTTACTCACAGGTTGTGATGACGACTAATTGTTTTAATACATATAAAATATTTTATTAAAGTGTGTCTTTTTGTAACCTAATATGTTTATTGTTAGCCTAAAAGTACCTTTGGATAGGGCCAGCCCTGATGACCTGGTGGTTAAAGTTTGAGGCGTTCCGCTTCGGCAGCTTGGGTTTGGTTCCGGGGCGCAGAACCACATCACTCCTCTGTCGGTGGCCATGCTGTGGACGTGGCTCACATAAAAAAAGGGGAAGATTGGCAACAGATATTAGCCCAGGGCAAATCTTCTCCAGCAGGAAGAAAAAAAAAGTTAGCATTGGGTAAAAGACACTCAGAACATTGTAGAGCATCCATGAGTATTCACTGCAGAATAGATTAGCACCTGTAAGGGCAAATAAAACTAAAAATAAAAGACTTAATTCTCCCTGTTAAAAATAAACGAAGAGATTTCCTACCCCTCCCTTTCCTGATACCATTTACTTTAGAAAATTTATAATTGTAAGTTCTTTCTCTATCTCTTTGAAATGTATGTAAATCCTTTTAAAAGCTAAAGAAAACTTTTGCTGGCTGTATGAATACCCAGGAACAGCTTTCTGAGACCTGGGAACCATCTGATTGGAATATAAACATTCAGAGAGAATAGAATTTCTACCTCTCAGTTCCGTGGGAGGATAGGAGCCCATCTTCAGCTGGCTTCAAGTTGCAAAATTGTCTCCAGTGATAGAAATTTGAAAAGTTTATTTTTCCTTTGAGTAAAGCCAATTAAGTAACACAAATGGTCACCCCAATTATCAAGTGAATCTAGGATGAACTATGTGTGACCAATGATGCTTTCAAGTCCTCTTACCTGAGGACTAGTTATTATTTATTTGAGAACATGTAATGCAGTAGGTTGTACCTGCATGGCTATATAAAGGGATGAGTTTTCTTTCTGTCTTTCCAACCTCTTAGCAGATTGCCTGGGATGCACAGCACATTTTGATTTAATGTTTACTCAATAATAAACTGTTTTCTTTCTCTACTAACTTTATGGAGAGGTTTTCTGGATTGACAGAAGATTTTGTTCACAATTATATTTTGCAAAACACCTTTCTGTTTATGTGTGGGCCAAGAGATACCCTAGAGAGAGGAAGGGTGACAACTGGCAAAGAAGTTCTTGTTTTATCCCTTACTCAATCTTAGATAATTTTTTTTTCCTCTGCACATAGAGCAGTAATCACAAAATCTAACAACTGTAGGATTTAGATAGATATTTTTTTTTAAATGTTGACAAATAACTAAACCCATCAGAATTACTGGTTCTGCTGATAAAAATGAAGATTTGGGACCCATTGCATTTTACCTTGCCCTAGTACTATTGACCTTCAATTTCCAATTCTATGGATAAGTAATTTCACTGCTGTTAGTTTCAGTTTAGTCATTATTAAAATGGGGATAACAATGCCTAGTTCACTTTTTTGCTATGCTTCGTATACTTTCTGTTGTAATATGTCAGTGTGTTTTCACTAAGGTGAAAACAGTGTGTGCTGTGAATTTGCTGTCATTGTCATTATTCCTTTTGTTTCATGATAATCTGTGATTATCACCAAATTTCTTGGTTCCATTAAGGACATCTGCTTGCAATTTAATTGTGATTGTGATTGAACTAGGTAACACCAAACTTAGACAAAAAAAAAAAATGATCAAAGGGAATGTAAAAGTTTTAAAAAGAGATTTCTGTATTAATACAAAAAATGTCCTAGAAACTACTTCAAATCAACAAGAAAACACAGTAAACTCATTAGAAAAATGGACAAAGAATATGAACAATCATTTTACAAAAAAAGAAACCCCAATGACTTTATGACAAGACAATTAACTCCTCTAGTAAGTAGAAATGGCAAGATAAGCCTCCTGTGATATACCTCAACCAGACTGACGAACATAGATACACATCAAGGGTTGAGTATTAGATCACAAAACAGTAACTTGCATGAATTGCTTAGTGGAAATGAAATCTGATACAGCTGTTTTGGAGAGTAAGTTAATAGGATGTAGTAAAATTTGAGCCTATATAGCATGACCCAGCAATTCCACTCCACATTCAAACGTACAAACGGGCTTGAAATTTTGCAGAATGTTTCCCGCAATATTGTTTGCAGAAGCAGAGAGCTGGAAATAATGTAGTTATCTCTAATGAGGAGAACAGTTAAAGAAAATGCAGTTAATATCTACCATAGGATGGTATGCAACAGTAGCAATTCGAAGCAATGAATAACATTTGTACACTAATGTGGGCAGATCCTAAAAATATAGTCTCATGTGAAAAATTAAGATATGGAAATAGATCTGTAGCACAATGCAACATACATAGATGCAGGTTAAAACTTCTAGATTCTGGAGCCCCATTATATCTGGGTATGACTTCTTGCTAGCTGTATGACCTTGGGCAAATCATATAACCTCTGTGTGCCTCGGTTTCCTCATCTGTAAATGGAGAAAATAATAACACCTACACCACAAAATTGTTATAAGAATTAACTGAGTCAATATATGAAAAACACTTTGAAGATGGCCTGATACAAATTAAAAGCTGAATAATTCTTAGCAATGTTTATTATTTATTTTAAAATGTATTTAAAACACATATATTCACCCAGAAATACTGTTTATTTTTTAAAAGATCTATGTAATCCCCTGATGACATATGAAAGTGAGAATCTATGTAAAGGCAGGATGGGTGTAAAATAAAATAAAATGTAGGAAATAAATAATATAAAATATAAGAGATATAAAGATATAAAGATTGATGATGATAGAGTCTCACGAATGGAAGAGCTTGATAAACTGAACTATCCTCAGCTGAGATCAAAAACAAAACTAATCTATTTAGTTTGTATATGCTATTTTAACTCTAACTGTGTTCAGGCTTTTTCAGGACAACCTGGCACAGTTAGTTGGAATACAATTTTTACACAAATCCTTCACAGCAAAATTTACATTTGATTATATATAGAGAGAATGATACCTTAAAACCTTGTAGGAAATCATATAGAGACAATCCATCAAAATTCATGTTCCTCAATCTCACCACAACAATATATACATATGAAACTTCTGATTGTAAAATAAATTATTTTCTGGTTTGTAGAAAGGGAAAGGGAAATTAAGCTTGCCCTGCTAGAGTGTGAACATCTACAATGGTTTTTTTTTGGTGAGGAAGATGGGCCCTGAACTAACATTTGTTGCCGATCTCCCTCTTTTTGTTGAGGAAGATTAGCCCTGAGCTAATATCCATGCCCATCTTCCTCTACTTTGTATATGGGATGCCGCCACAGCATAGCTTGATGAGTGGTGCATAGGTCCGTGCCTGTGCTCTGAACCTGCAAACCCCGGGCTGCTGAAGCTGAGTGCGCAAACCCAACCACTACACCACTGTGCTGGCCTCTGGAACATCTACTATTTTTTAATAGCTTTAACTCTAGCACCTATAAATGTGCCTGACACTTAGTAGAGTCTCAATTATTATTTGTTGAGTTAATGAATAGATATTATAAGCAGATATATTCACTCCTCCCTCACTGGGGGGTTTTGCTTGCAAATTTAAGAGCTTATTCTTTCCGGGGATCCAATGGTCACTATTTCATGAATAAGAAATGTAATCATAATTTGATGCTTGATGCTCTCTGTCTCTCTATGCCTGTGCTGAGTTGCCCAATTAATGAAGCCTGACAGATGCGACGCAGTTCCTTTTTGTCTCCAGGCCAATGAAAATGACCCTGGAAGCATATTGGAAGCCTTTGGAGGCAACAAGAGTCAGCATTTTGTTGCCTGTTTTAAGCCCATTTTCTAAAATGGCTAAAGTGAGGCCTCGGGCCTGAACTGAGTTGCTCTCCATTCCCTCCTCTCTGCAAAGTGTACAGAGTCAACATGATGAGATTCCTGCAACAGCATTCCCATTATGCTCTCATTTCATCCTGAACTTGTCGGGAGCTGTAACTGGTGAAACCCTCATCAGTCTTCTCCCCATTGTTGAGAAGACCCTACTCACTCCGGCCTCAGTGGGGCTCAATCTCGCCACCTTAGAGACTCTTATGGTGAGTGCCACCTCCTAGACCGGCGACCTTAGATATTTCTTGGGTGTGAAGTAGACCAAAGCTTATTTATTCCACATCTGTGGGTGCAATGTTCTGGGTCCTTGTCCTGCCAGTTCCTCATATCTTACCATATCGATTCCCAAGCCACTCCCCTCTTCCTGCCCACTTGATTCCCATAGTGATTTGTGATTGGGTGTCTGCATGCTAACATAACAAATTGTGTAAATGTGCTTGCTGAAGTTTTCTTTCAATTATCAAAGATTAGCAACACCAAAAGAACTCTGCTTGTTAATTAAAACACAACATATGCCAATGAATATGTTTATGTTTTGATTTGTAACTATAATAAACAGCAGTTTTTTCCCCTAATGATAGTGATCATTGTCCCCAGGATTTGAAGGAGATAAAACTTCAGAGGTTCTTCCCGTTAAAAGTCACTTCAATAATACATAATAATAAATTGTTGTTTTGTACCATATAAAGTAAGTCAATAGTAACAGTCTCTTTATCTCTTCTTATTCTTCTTATGCATTTATTGAAAACTAAAAAAGTGGTTTTGAAATTTCTTTACTGCATAAGTCTGACAGTAATTACATTTACCACATGTGCCTTCAGTATGTATCAGCTACTAACTATGGAATGATAGCAATGATGAAAATAAATATAGTTGTAGTGGTAGTAGGTTTTCATGTTGAAACATTATGTCTTAGGATCAACAGAAAGTATTATGGTCATATTTTAATTTCTCTCACAGTAGATAGTAGCACCACCTACCACAAGGGATTGCTGGGAGAATTAAATTTGGCACATATTAAGTGCTCAATACATGTTATATATGATTATCAATATAATATGGTGCCAAAAATATTTAGCACCTCTTTGTATTAAAATATGACAGCCAAAGAAGCGTAACGTGATTACATTATTGATAATAGTAGAGGAGAATATTTGAAGTTTCCTGTGGGTTTTCCTTGAAGCTAGCTGATCTAAACAGTTCAACTATCTGTGAAGAGACTAATCAGGGTTCTAGAGTTGACATTTCAGAACAAGATGTCCTTCTGACATTCCTGAGGTGGACATTACCACTGGTCATAAAACACAATGCCCATCACATCACACTGCAGAGAAAATAACATGATACATTGTTTCCAGAGTTGGACTTTTGTGTGTGTGTGTGTGTGTGAGGAAGACCAGCCCTGAGCTAACATCCGTTGCTAATCCTCCTCTTTTTGCTGAGGAAGACTGGCCCTGGGCTAACATCCGTGCCCATCTTCCTCTACTTTATATGGGACGCTGCCACAGCAGGGCTGACAGGCAGTGCATCCGGGCGCCCGGGATCCAAACCTGCGAACACAGGCCTGCCAAGCGCAAACTAAACCGCTGCGCCACTGGGCGGGCCCCCAGAGTTGGATTTTTTAATGCAGTTTGCCCTTTTATTCAAAACCGAGGTCAGCATTTTCAGTAATCAGAAAGGATTTTGCTTTGGTAAATTTTTTGCCTTTCAATAGAGAGCTGTAAGTAGTATCTTTTATATTGACATTAGTTATACAGCCTTTGTCTTGTGTACAAAAATTCAAGCTGGAAGGTTTACTTTATGCACTGGCTTGTTTATTTAATGTGCATTGTAAATTTTTCTGCCATCATGTTACCTAATAAATCATACTGTTTGATGTTTAGATAGTACTTGCTATCTCAAGATTGCAAATAATTTCTCAAGCAACTCATGGGAAGTCAGAGAATCTCTATGAAATAGTACACCCGATATTTATGAATAACAATATTTCCAAAAAAATACGTAGTTGATATTTTTGAATTTCATTCTTGAGAGAATGAAAGTTAAATGATATTTCAACAGGTCATTTTGAACAGGTATAGTTTCACTTTATTGAAACCAAATTTGTAATCAAGTTGGAGCACTTGGTGAATTTAGAAGAGATTCTTTTGTTCATATCCCAATATCTGATGAAAGATTGTTGCTTTTCTACGGTCATTTAAATCATTGCAGACATCTGAATCTTAGCAATTGTGTATGGCATCTGGGACTAATAGAGCTCAGAATTGGGAACTTAAATATATTTTACCCTACATGTTAATGTACAGCAATCTAAATTGGTGGAAGCATATAGTTTACTACTCAAAAAAAGAGTTAGTTTTCTGAATAACACTGAGAATGGTAACAAATTATAAAACAAAGTATATCTTTTTTCAAATAATCCCATTTTATAATTAATTTGGATCTTGAGACAGCATGACATACTGCCACAGAGCATATGCTCTGACGCCGCATCATCTGCATTAGAATTCTAACTTGCCGCTGCAAATTATTTAACCTGCCTGTGCATCAGAGTCCTTATATCTAAAGTAAGGGTGTGATAACAGTACCCAGCTGAATGGGCTGTTGTGAGGATTAAGTGTGTTAATATGGTAAAGCACACGGAAGAGTGATAATATGCAATAAGCACTCAAAATAATTCTTAATATCAAAAGTCAATATGAAGAACAAACCAGGATAAATATTTGCAATAAATATGACACTATTTGGTTATACTATTTGTTTTCCATAAATCTATTGGAAATACTTAACCCCATGAGAAAAGACATAAATAGATAATAGAAAAAGGAGGATGTATATTGTTTATGGGAAAAGGCAAACTTCATTAGTAAACAAAGATATATTGAAAAAAATAATTTTTATCTTTTAAATTAGGACAAATATGGGAAAATTTAAGAATATATTATGCAGGAAGTTTACACTTGAATTTTTTTTTATAATGCCAATGGGAGTCTAAATCTGTATAACCATTTTGGAAATGATTTTGGCAATATTTATCATGAAAGTTAAAATGTTTTCATTATTTGACCTAAAAATGATATTTTATAATTTTGCTTTTAGGTTAAAAAAGCTTTAGGAAAAATGATAGTACAGCATAATTTGTAAGTGCAAGTTTTTGGAAACATTATAAAAGTACAAAAGTAACTGTTAAACACGTTAGTTTATTTTCAATTATCAAAATGTATTTTGTGAAATATAACATGAACTATGCTTATAATGAATCATTAACTTTAAAAAGAAGGATACAATGTAGACTATATGATATGATCATAGCTGTGTAAAACAAGCAAATAAAAAGTACACATAGATAAAATACACAAGGAGAAATACACCAAAACATAATTAAAGGCTATTTGTAGATTAAAAAATCAAAAATATTTGTAGTTATTTATATCTCTCAAAATTTTTCGCATTTTATCTACTAAGCATATATTACTTATAAAATGACACAAACTTTATTTTAAGAATAAAAATAATAATTCATAAACATTTAAATTACTATAAAGACATTTGAAATAAAATTAAGTCAATGCTACAGAAAAAATTCAGGTCTCATTTTTAACCTGTATATCTCTAATAATAAAAGATAACATCAGAATATCATATCCCTGATTAAAAAACACTTTGTAATCATTTTCATAATACTCACTGTGGATTTCATGTAAATATCTTAATTTTAAACTTGATTTATTCAATTCTTTATTTTCAACTCATTTTATTGATCAGGAAGTTGAAATTCAGAACAGAAAGATGATTTGCCTTAGGTAACTCAGCTCATAAATGGTAAAGCTGGAACCTTGGGGTATTCTGATATGAAATGCACATGTCTTGCTTTATACAACATGGGGTGCCTCTTCTCTTATTTGCAGAAATTGAAGGAACTAAGAACAGGTAAAAATATCATACCAGTTTTGTTATTTAATCAGCAAGCATCTATTGAGCACAACTTGCATCAGTTTGTGTGGTAAGTACAAACACTAAAAAGTGTCATCCCTAAATCCATGAATCTTGAAGTTATTAGGGTGACAATCATATAAACAAATATAGAAATGTCACATTGGAAGTTTGTGCCAAATATGTGTAAGAAAAGTCGTTTTGGAAGTGTGTGCCAAGTGCAACGAAAGTGCAGTGGAGGCATAAGAATATCAACCTGGGGAGTCAGGAAGGCTTCTTAGAGATGGTGATCTATGAACAGGATTTTCCCAGATTGAAGAGAATGTAGAGGAACAGTCACAAATCAAGTGGCACTTTAGAGGAACAGTATGTAATCCTATAAGCTGGAACCACAATGAGCTGAAGAGGTAATAAATGAGGCTGGGGACCTGAATACACTCAGACTGCCTGTGTGGAATTGTAGGTGATTCAGGTAAGATTAAAATATATGGGGTAGTGGGAAGAGCATTAGACTGAAAGGGAGGAAAATTAGTTTCCAGTTTTGATCCTGTTTTATAGGCAGATACTGTGAGTCTTTTATGTGTTAAACACTGTGCTAACTGCAGAGCTTACAGCAATTAACAAGAACAAATAAAAATCTTGCCCAATGGAGTTCACAGTCTAGTGGATGAACATACATTAAAAAAATATTTACGGGGGGCCAGCCTGGTGGCATAGTGGTTAAGTTCAGCACGTTCCGCTTGGGCGGCCTGGGTTCACCGGTTCAGATCCTGGACGCAGACCTACACCACTCATCAAGCTGTGCTGCGGCAACAACCCACATACAAAAAATAGAGTAAGATTGGGGGCCGCCCGGTGGCGCAGCGGTTTAGTCCGCGCTTGACAGCCCGGGGTTCGCGAGTTCGGACCCGGAGCGCCCGCCGACGCACTGCCTGTCAGCCATGCCGTGGCAGCGTCCCATATAAAAAAAAAGTGGAGGAAGACGGGCACGGATGTTAGCTCAGGGCCAGTCTACCTCAGCAAAAAGGGGAGGATTGGCGACGGATGTTAGCTCAGGGTTGGTCTTCCCCACAAAAAAAAAAAAAAAAAAAAAAAATAGAGTAAGATTGGCACAGGTGTTAGCTCAGGGCCAATCTTCCTCACACATGAAAAAAATTTATGGGGCCAGCCCCACTGCCTAGTGGTTAAAGTTCCATGCGCTCCTCTTTGGTGGCCCAGGGTTTGTGGGTTAGGATCCCAGGCACAGACCTACGCCACCCATCAGCCATGCTGTGGCAGTAACACACATGAAAAACAGAGGAAGATTGGCACAGAAGTTAGCTCAGGGCTCATCTTCCTCAGCCAAAAAAAGAAATTTACAATATATATTATAGTTGCTAAGTGGTATTTGGTGGCAGGGGTGGGGTGTTAGGGTGGGGAGGGGAGGGAAGGTTGAACACTCTGAGGCAAGATGCAGGAGGTGTTAGTGACACTGGAGTTCTGACCTGTCGTCTGTAGGAGTTAGATGAGTTAGGGGAAGGTGGAAATCCATGTAGAGCAAGAGATCAGCATTTACACAGGCAGAGGCACACAAGAACATGCTGAGGTAGGTGTGGCTAGAGGACAACACTTGAGAAGGACGGGTCAGTAGAGTTCAAGCTGGAAATCAGAAGTGGCCAGTTCGGTCAGACTTGTAATGGAAATTAAGGGGTTATTTTAAGGATGCCTTAGGGATTTAAAGGCATGAAGAGCACATTTTTGAACGAGTACTCATTTATCATCATGGAGAGTGGATTACAGAAGGCAAATCTACCACTCTGGCTGGTTTTATAGTAAACAAGGAAAGAGAGAGTGGCAGCCTCCAGGCACTAGGGTCAATAGGAGTAGAAAAGTCTATTTCACGTGACCTCTCTGAGCCTCAAGTTCATCTTCTAGCAAATAAAAATGTTGGGCTGGATGGACTCAGGTTAGCTTTCTGATGGAAAAATTCACCCCAGAGTGTTTAGCTCATGTACTACAATGAAAGGAGCATCCCATCCCCACCACGGGTGTTCAGAGAACAATGCAATGAGGATTTGACTTAACACATAGCTGTGAGGGACTAGGTTGGATGAGTTTAAAAGAGAAAGATAAAAAGCAGCCACAAGAGAAAGAAGGGAAAGCTAATCAAGTGAAATGTCTGCTGGGAACTGCTTCACACAGGCTCGTTTGTGAAGACTCCTAGGGGAAAGGAACAAACTAAAACAGTGTGAAATTTTCATCAGGAAACCCCAAACCACATGAACACTGCCTCCTTCCAGGTTTATGCACAAATTTCATACCAAAAGGATTTCATTCAGATTTGCGGAATGTTTTCCCCTTAGACCAGGAACCTTTCATCACAGCAAAAAGAAAGACCTGTTATTCTGCTGGAGAGGGGGCCTATCTCGGGCTGATTGCTCAGCTCTTCGCTCTGTGTGCTGTGATGTAACAAGAAGTGGAACTGGAAGTGTAGGTGTTTGGCTTTCCCGTGCTACTGCATGGAAAATCAGAGCAAGGAGTTTTTAATAATACCTGAAAAAATATCCAGGCTCTTGCCCTTTTTAGTGGTAATGGAGAAAGGACTGGATGAGTCCTCATCTGGCCTTCTCATTCTTACACACTACTACCCCACTCTGTCGGCCCCCCAATCATTTATGTCCTTTCTCCACAAGGGGCCAGTACACTTCCGTTTCCACCTGGTTGTCAGAATTTCTTCAGCCCAGTGATCTACTGGGTCCGCCTCCTGTTTGGATGCACCTCTTCCACATTCTGCCCTGTTCATACTAAATGGAGTTATGATTAGATTTAAAAAATCTTAAACCTTTTAAGAGTCAATCCAACATCCTCATCATACTATGAGAGCAACTGAGTCAGAAGTGTATAGCATCGTCTGCCTTCTCAACCCTGTCCTGAACCAGGACTGAATAAATAGAAAAAGGATGTTACATGCCAAGTCTCACATAATTGAACAAGGTTCCTTTCAGTGCATCAGTTCTTTTATTACCATGGAGACATCATCTTTGCCATCATTTTGAATTTAATGTAAAGGAAATACAGTAGTATTTCTGTTTGTGAAATTTTCTAACTCACATATAGTGTTCTTTCTGAATTTTAGAATACAGTATGCCCGTCTTCGCAGAATTTTAGCCCGATGATTAAGGTGAAATTGTTGAAGTAAATTAATTCATAAAATCATTAGTTTTTACAAACATTACAGGTAGTATCAATCTTTTCATTCTCTGTGCCCCATGATGCTTCCTTACCGTCTTTTTATGGCTCCTGTAATATTGTCCACCCATATATCACATTACGTGCCTGTTTTCTTTTTATACTATAAGCATTTTGGTGGCAGCACCCATGTATACTTCATTTTTGTATTCTAAACCTCTAAAATTATATCTAGTAAATAGAGAGAGCTGAGTGAATAAATACTTTCTTTTAAACTGAAGAGACAGCGTCACCTATATTAAACAAAGACATCCTAAAAATTAATGCAAAAGTACATATATCAATGAATTTCTTTCAAGATATCTTAATTTCAGAGCTTTTGTGTTTATTGAGAGCTGAAAGAAATTTGAAAAAATGATTTATGCAATGTTAACATGTTTCCAACTTCTTTATATAAAACCAGGAGAGAAACAAAATAGTAAAAAAACTGGATCACTTAAATTGTATATTCTTTCATTCATTAAATGTATTATGCAATTTTAGGAAATATTGGCTTGAACTGGTCCATCATATCTAAAAAAAGAAGTTATATGTCTATCTAGGATATGCAAAGACTTTCTGTGAGTTTTAATTTGGATAAGACAATAGCGAGCACGGTCTTTAGCAATAATTATATCACGTATGCTAACTTCGATTTCTACACTTTCAACTACTTTTTATTCATCCAAGGCCGAAATAAATTTTCAGCAGCAGAGGCAGATGTGTTGTGAATGCAGCTCTTAGACATATAGTAACATTTGTCATATTATAATTCCAAGTCTTCTTACACTGAAATCATTGCTGTTACATAAGGAAAGACAAATTCTTCAGGACAGAGGAGGTAGCAATTTATTTGTCTCCTGGATTTGGTGTTCAAAAGAGGCTTTGTATAAACGACTATTAAGCTCCTCACTAGGACTGCCCAACATATATTGAACCATCTCCTACAAGCTATAAACTGGAGGTAGTGAAGAGCCCCATCAGCAGACTACGGGTGAACCTTCCTTTAGATCTTGCCAGAAAAATTTATCCTTGGATATCTCCTTTTTCAAGGCAGCAAAGAATCCTTGTGTACAGTTTGCACATGTAAAAATAGTATGTTCCCTCCAGCTTTGCCCCTTCTGCTTAAGGGCCACGCTGACAAACTTGAGAATGTATTTCTGTAGAAATGATCTAGAGGGGCATTTCTTAAAATGTATTCTGTGTAATACCAGTTTTATTAGATTTCCCCTCTTCAAAATGGGAAAAGGATTCTGTGATCAAATAGTTTAGGGAAACTGGTTGGACAGGCTCCTTTATTGTCGGACTTCTTAGGAGCTTTAAAATGCAATTAAGTATCATCTATCTCCAGAAAGGAGAGAGAGAATACAGTATTTTCCAAACTTAATGACTCCAAAATCTGTATTCAACCCTAAAGCATTCTGTGGGAATACTATTCTGTTAAAAACACTTCCAAAAATCTCATTCATGTTAATGAGAACAGAAGTGAAAAAACAGCAGTCTATTAATTGAGATGAGTTCAAAAGTTAAAGGTTTCTTTAGAGAAAATAATAAATTCAAATGACAAAAATTTATATTTTATACTGATTTATCTAATGCCAATTAAATGCAACAAGATTTTTCCTTTCTCCATTCTGTATTGATTTGTCTTTTCTCCCATAGTAAGAACCCAGGCTCCCAACAGTATCACTGTGTTTGCTCATTTGCTCCGTCCTACCATGCCCATGACATAATTCCTGCTTCCATACTCTAAAAAGATATCAAAACAATGAAACTACAGTCACAGTGTGCACACCTCACAACTGTCTCTCATTTTCTAAACACTGTTCCCCATTAAAAGTAAAAGTAGGAGTATTTAGAGAAATGGCTGATTTCTGGGAAAGTACAAGATGATTCTGGAATATCTGATTGTGCCAGAAAGTATGTGATCACTCAAAAATGAAGGGTCTTGTATGAAAGACACAAGAACCTGTCTGACAAATTTTCCACTGACCAACCCTGGAAAGGAAATCCTCAAAGCAAGTCATGGCAGTTATGGATTAAAACACAATGAGTATTTTTAAAAAGGTATTGTGGAGAGCAGAGGTGTGCAGCAGGGCAAGACATCTATGTCTACTTATCTACCTATCGATCTATCATCTATCTTTCTATCATCTATCTAGGTAGATGCAGTTACACTATCAGGTTAACACAGGGAGTATTTTCTTGTAAAATTAAAAATAATTGGGAAGAATTACAATTGTTGACATATATAGTATGCTAAATATTTTAAGAGAGTAAGTGGCCCTCTCATTATAGTTTTCTAAATAATTATTTTGCTACTACCCAGTGATGCTGTGAAAATAAATAAGAGATCTTGTCAATAAAAAAAAAAGCAAAACAAGCATAAAAGAATTAATGAACCACGTCTTAACACTAAAAACTAAGCAAACAAATAAATTCAGAGAAAGGCGAAAGCTTTTCCTTACAGTAGAATACCAACTAATAATTGCCAAAAAAATGATAGAGTTAGAAAAATCACCATTCTGCAGCCAACATAGTAAGAATACATTCAGGCAAGAATGATCTTTTGTAGAGTGTTTTTTCTACATTACCTGTGGCTTAATTCTTTGTAAGTGAAACTAAGAGCAATAATTGTAATGTGTAGCCCACACAAATGTAAAAGAATAAAGTTTTATAGAAAAATTCTATTAAAAGTCTGGATACAATGATGGTTTTCTTTTTTCCCAAACCTATTCTGAATTTAACATTGTGACTTAGAATTCTTAGCAACATTTTGGCCAATTATCTAAACAGAGTAGCTTATTCTCCACTTCTGTCTCTAATCTTAAGAGTCATTAACTCTTTTCTTGATGAATTCTGATGCACCATATGTTCTTTTCCAATTTTCTTTTTTGTATCATTTCAACAAACTGCAGTTAACATCAAAGTATAAAATTGACTATTTTACCTACACGCTTTTTTTTGTCTTTTCTATAGTTGTTTTGTTTAGATCTTTCATTGCTAACCACCTGATGTACAACTTTACATCTACTTTAATTTTTTTTAAACAGTTGGTTATTTTTGATAAGCTGGTAAAAATTAAGAAAACAACAAGGAAACCTATAAGAGACATTAGTAATGTTAGAAAAATTTTTAGCAGTTTTCTGAATTTATCAAGTACTTTTCTCAAGTTGAACACATTTTTATAATACTGACTAAAAGGATCATATAATTTTCACATTCTAAAGTAATTAATGATATTTTTGCTGACTTTGTCATAAAAAACTAACAAGATCGCAAGTTTCTACAATTAAGGGGCCTTGTTTCATTCTTTTTTGCATCTCTTCTTTCCTTCTCAGTTTCTGGGAAGGTACCAGTATGCATTACGAGCCTAGGAGATAATTTTGACTTGAGATTAAAAACTAAAAGTTAGTTACAAAAATAGAAAGTCGTTTGGTAATTTTGGAGAATGGGATATATATATATATATATATATATATATATATATGTATAGATAGATAGATAGATAGATAGATAGATAGATATCTCCATATTGAAGTGATTCAAACCTTAGCGCAGTCAGGTATCCTGTCATAATGAACATCTGTTTCATCACTACTTACAAATCTAATTTGAGACATCTTTCGATGCTGCAGACATAAACTACAAGTTAAAAAAAATAAAGCAAACAATTTATTTTAGTATGGATGGTTTATTAAAATTGTGAGATCATTCCTTGATTTACCAAATTCCCTTGTCTTCTCTGAAACAGACAGGCAAACATGCAGGGAAATCAGACATCAAAGCATTTGAAAATAGATTCTCTGTAACTAGAACATGTGTTAAAAATCATCTAACCTACCTAGAGTACCTCATGTTCTTGTAGATCATAATAACTGATATCATGTGGTACAGATATTAGGACTTATCACTGATTTAAAGAAATCTTCTATAGGTGAAGAATGGAAAATCTGGTTAGTGAAGAAAATGCAAACATTTTCTGTTATTAGCCTGTATATATCCAAAGTCAATGGGATATGAGTTTAGTCCTCCTTGAAAAAAACAGTGCAAGTTGTTCTGTTCTTCATGATTTAATAATTACAGAAATATTGTATAAGTCTGTGTCCTTGAAATATGAATGCATTCATCTTTCAAAACATATAGATAGAAGAAAATTATGTAAGTTAGCTTGGTAAAATACTCCAAGAACAAGTCTTCTTCTAAATGACTCCCAAACAATTTCTTGCAAGGGAGAAATATAAATGATAACATACAAACTTCACTGATGTAGAATTGGGAAATGCTATCTGAATTGCTGAAAAATCAGAATCATTGGGAAATCGTTTAAAGACAATCAGCTTCCAGGAAAACATAAAATATGACGTCATTTTAAATAGTGCTGCCACATAAGGATAGTTCATCTGGGCCTGCTCTGTTGATTAGATCACAGTTATGCTTAGATTAGACGTATAAAGTTCTGGAGAAGGTAACGGCAGGGGCTGTGCTTTATTTGTCTCTGCATATAGGACAGCTAACCTGCAGCCCCTTGTATTAAAGATCATAAGGAAAATTTTCTGCACATATCGATGGTTGAAGGAATAAGGATGTTTGAGGAGTTTGTTTCGATTCAACAAAATATCTCACAAGTTAGTTATTTCCCCTATAATAATTCTTTTTTCTGTAAAAGTAAACTTTAGTCCCGTATATTGACTTGCTAAAAAAATAGAAAGGGGTTCATCTTAGTTAAAACAAATGCTGGAAGAACAATATTCAAAAGGATTTGTTGAACACCAGTTCTGGCTTTAAACACAATAGTTTCATCTATTAAAAATCCTATACAAAAAATACTTAACTGTAGCAACACTTTAATAAAAAATTTAGAAAAACAGTCTGGGATTAATCATTTGATTCATTTAAAATTATCACCAAAATCATGGAGAAAAGTCAAGTACAGTAGGGGCTATCAATTGCAGTGGAGAAGCAGAAAAGAGGTTGCAATTTTATGTAGGTCAGGGAAGCCCTCCTTGATAAGGTGATATTTGAACAGAGACCTGAAGAGAGTGAGGGAGCTAATCAGGAAGATATCAGAAGGAGGCCTTTTCAGGCAGAAGGAACAGCAAGCACAAAGTGTGGCCTGGAGTGTGCGTATTGTATTCGAGCAAATTGCAAGGAAACTAGTGCCCCTGAGGTGGAAAGAATGAGGAAGGAGGGAAGTAGATAAAGTCTGGAGGGTAGTCCAGGTCGGTTCATGCAACTTCATAAGTCATTTTAGGAATTTTGGATTTTTTCTTAAAAGAGATGGGAAGCCATTAAAATGTTTCAGGCAGAGGCCTGGAATCATCTAATTTACACACATTTCAAGAGGGTCACTGACTGTGATATTAAGAATAGAGGAGGCAAATGAAGAGTCTATTCAATCCAGGCAAGATGTGAGGCTGACTTGTTACCATAGAGAGAGCCATGGAAGTGCTAGTGCATCAACCTGATATATTTTTAGGAAAAGCCAACAAGATTTGCGGTAGAATTAAACGTTTGCTTATGGACAAACCCAAGGTGTTTAGCCTGAGGGACTAATCTGAAAAATGAAGTTATCTTTTATTATGATGGAGAAGACTAAAGAAGGAACATGTTTGAGGAGATGGAAATTAAGAGCTTAGGGCAAGTTTATGATGTCCATTGGAGAACCAAGTAAAGATGTTAAATTGGCAGCTGGGTGTATTGTTCATGATAGAGATATGACTTTGGGAGTCACTCACATTTAAATAGTGTTTACTAGATGAAATCACCTAGGAAGTGAGAGAATTAGTAAAGAAAAATAATCTAAAGACTAAGATCAAAGAACAAATTTCTATACTCTAAAAATGTAATACAAGATTTAAGTTCCTTCATCAGATCTATCAAGTCTTATACTTGCAATTATTGAAAATAAAAGTATGCTTTGAAGATAAAGGAATAGTTGGTTGCTTGCATTTGTCAATGCAAATAATCCATAACCAATCTATAAATCAAAATTGGTGTGAGTTTATTTTGAGCCAAATTTGAGGACCATATAGCCCAGGCCCTTCTTCCCCAAGGAAGGAAGAGCACCAAAGAAGTGGGGTGTACAGAGCGGTTATATACCATCAAAGAGCTTGTATCACATATGATTGGAATGTCCCTTTTACAACAGTGATGAGATTGCCTAGCCTGCCTAGCCAGCACAGCAATTCTCACAGCAATTGATGAATACAGCAGGTAGCAGGTCTGTGGTCTCCAGCTGGGTGGTCACAGCAGGTTAGGTTAATCTCTAGCCTAGAGAGAGATGCTTATCCTTAAGGAAATGCTGATGTGGGAGAAGTTACTTTATCTTAAGGGCATTTAGTCTTGTCTCTGTGACTTAGTAAATGCTTAAAACAGATATACAATGCATGTTCAAAGGCCACGTCTGGCCCTTTTGGAAAAGCACGGTCAGGCCTAATTAGTTCTACACCAAATGGCTTCCTTATGTACTCCAATATATCCTATTGCTTGCCATTTATTTATCACATTCATTATGAATTGTCATTTATTTTATTTTTTAGAATTAGAAAGAAATGGAACATATTTAGGCTCCACAGAGAGAGAGAGCAATATGTATAAGGGGTCTGGCTTCTGTTTGCAAATTTATGTGTGATTTTTCAGGCCCAACCATAGGCAACTACAAAGGCTTTCCATGGCAGGCCTCACCAGGAAAGTTGCCCTCCCCACACCAGACTTGGGGCACAGCCCCTGCACTGCAGTCTCTGAGGAGAGTGCAGTCAAGGGTTCAGGGGCCCCTGGCTGATCACTCCCTTCTCACATTTGCATTCCTAGCTCTGGCATCTTCTTTTCTGGGTCTTTTTTTGAGGCCTTGGGCAGAGATCTTCTTCAGGCCTCTGCTGAGGCCTCCTTTTGGGCAAAGGAGGAAGAAAACTTGAAGGCACCTTTACCAAGTCTCCCTCAATACTTTTCCACTCCTAGCCCTTCCCCTTTGCCGCCCTCCCAACCCCAAGGTCCATAAAACTGCTAGCATCTTTTGTTCAGGGACTTTCTAGACACTGAGCTGACTCCCATGTCTGTGGTAATCCACCTGACACCTGACTGGAGCACCTTTCTCAAGGGGGAAAATGGAGCAGGGGCAGTCGGCACTTTTTCCTGCTTCAGACTCCTGCTCATGTCATAGCATTAAGTAATTAAAGGCTTAACTCTTTCATTTTTGGTTTGTGGCTTTAATTGGCTGCTCCAACATCTGATGGCTCAGTGATCTCTCTCAGCTCAGCTGAGCTCCTGACAATGTAAATTACCTTTTACATATTTTATCAGAAAAAATTCAGTATATATATTTTTTCTTTTTTTTTTACCAACATCATGTAGCTTAAATTTATATTGAGGTATTGTCCTGCATTTGACATGTATTATGATTTTCTTAACATTTCTTGATGTTCAGGTATAACATCATTCATTTCTTGATGTTATAGGATTCCAAAAATCCTATAAGCACTTTTTTTGTAGACAAATACTTCTCTTAAGTTAACCTTTCATGTTCCCACTAATGTCTTAGCTAAAAAAATAAAATAAATCATATTTTATTCACTAGGATTTTTTCCCCTGGTAACTCTTCTAGCAACATTGTTAAATAATTATAACCCAATTAATTAATGGTAAGTCACAAATTTGTTGTTGTAACTTCAAATTACTTGAATATGACTACAATTAAACAAATCTCCCGAACTTATTTTTATTGCTTGTTCAGTACTAAAATTGATAAACAAAGTTTAATCTACATTAAAATCTCTCATTATTTAATATATAACATGTTCTAAGGTTTTTTTTGAGAAGATAAAATACTGAAATTCAGTCAAAGACAATTCCATTTTGAATCTTGATATATAGAAAAAAAGTTACTTATGCATCATCCTGAAAATTGAGATGTGTCTATTAAAAAGATTACTTAGTTTGACTCAGTACCTTATGTTTCATAAGAATTTTGATATTATTTAAATATTATTCTTAATTATATTATTAGTGTTGTCATTAGGAATCAAAGGACCAAAATACCTTAGACATGATAAGTACAGTTCACTGAGATTTATGAAGAGGAAATTATATGGGAACAGGTGTCAAAAGCTTGTTCTGTTTTCAACTCTGGAACTTGCTAGCTAATGACTTCTATCCAAGTCACTAAACCTCTCTGAGTCCCAATTTCCTCATCTCTAAAATTAATTTAGTCAAAACGTCATTACAGGAATCAAATTAGTTGCAATAGTTTAAAATGGCATATATTGTGCTATACTACTCAATCCTGTAGTATTGTTATTACAATATTAAATTTGTGGAAATTCTTGGTGAAACGCACTGGATCTTCGATGTAGCAACAGGTAGGTCATGCCTAGAGATGTTTGTAGCCTTCTGTTTCCACCTCTCAATAACTTCAGTTCTTTGACCCTTTGCTTCCTTACTGCCCACCAGGCCAAATGACCTCAGATATTCTTTTACCCAAAAGACATTTGTTCTTGTGTGCCCAGTGCCTTCTCTCAGCAAGATCCCTCTCTCTCCTTCTTCACATCTCACAGGGCTAGATTATCCGGGATGGCCAAAGAGAAAAGTCGCTAATCAGTAAAGGAATGGTGTTGTGGCAAGAGCTCTGGAATTAGCCCTGAAAGGGCTCAAATTGACTGCTTGTCTAACTTTCAGATAATAACGATCTCTTGTTTTCTTAAGTGTGCGATGGGGCTAGTGATACTCTTTAGCTACCTCTTAACGTTGTGAAGATCAAATGAAATAAGATCCCCAAAAGTTCCTTGTAAACAGTAAAACATATAAAAGCAAGTGGACATTATATTTCAGATAAACTCACCCATGCTAACAGAAGGAAGACAGGGAAGATTCCCTGGAAACCTCTCATGATTGCGAGGAAGTGTTTAAGTATCTAACAGAGGCCTTTCAGAGGCAAGGTCTCTCCTCTGTTGCTGAATGGAAAGGAATGGTGTAGAAGACAAGCTGGAGAAGGAGATGCATCTAGTGAAGGAGGTACTATAGGTATCATTTATTGAAAAGTGGATAATCTAGGTGTAGAAATTTATACCAAATATACATTATCTCCAATTCTTATTTCAAAAAATCATGCAAGGTAGAGATGGTAATGGTAATTCCTCTGGCATTACCCCCAATAAATCTCTTGTATATCTTATCCCCTGTTGGCTTTCTCTTTGGAGAACCCAACTATCCCACCATACTTTTACCTGTGACAGCCCACCACTACACATGCACCCAGGTACGAATTCCTTTAGAGGGTAAGCTCTAGTAGTTACTTCCAAAAGGTCATATTAAAAGAATGGATAAAATATTTCTATAATTTGGAACCCAGTAAGAGAAATGAAAAATATTGACTCTCTGGTGAGATGAAGTTTTCTTGTTACTCTTAATAACATCAACTGTATTTGAAATCACTTGATGGTTCTTAATTTCAAAAGTTGGGTTTTATGACTCCAATGTGTTCCTACGCTAATTCTTAAGACTAATAGGTAGCGTGCTGTGTCTGGAAGAAGTTCTGAAACAGAAATGAGTAACAGATGGTTCTTCATGTATTGGAAGGACTTTTGATTCAGATATTCAAGATGAGATTCAAAATACTTGGACTGTATCCAGTTGTTCTAGAAATGGTAAATGGAAAACTCCAGTGGTTTGTTTAATGTGATTGGACATAGTAGATGGATAGTGGTCTGTTTGACTCTAATGAATATTTTTCCTAGTTTTTATGAAAAGACTAGGTATAAAGTATGTCAAATGATTACCATTAGTAGAAGTATAGTCAGAGTTTCACAAAAAAAAACAGAAAACATTTTAAAACTCGAAAGTTGTTAATATACTCTTGGGTAAAAATTTCTATCAAAACTCAGTGTTGAATATTTAGTGAAGATTTTTTATATTTAGAAGAACTGGAAATTAGAAGTAATCAGTGGAAAAATTGTTGGAGGCAAAAAGAGAAAGCCTGAGTTCAAGGGTTTTTTGTTTGTTTTGAGTGGCTAGTGACCACTAAAAGCTGTTGCCAAAGAAATCATATTTAGATTACAATAAATTTGAATAGGAATTAAAACAATAGCAAGAGTCCTCAAGCACTTTGTGATTATCACAAACAGGTTGATTATTTCCATTTTTCACAATTTACCAAAAAATTTTAAGTTTGTTACTTGTTTTTATGACTTCTAAAAGTCTCATGTCATTAGCAGCTACTTTCATCAATTCTGAGGACAATTTGGCTTCACTTTGTAACTTTGTTAATGTACTTTAGAAATGAGGGTAAGTTTATGTTTGTGGCATTTCAGCAATTTGGAAATGAAATGTTCTAAAACAATATCATTTGGAAAATAATCCATGATGTTTATAATAATATTTCACATTGAGAGTCATTGTTCCTAATGTTTCTGTGACTTGATTGTTAATTTATTTTGCTTTCTATAGAGGTAAGTATATTTCTTTTATCCTTCTCTGTATCAAACCATGAAAGAAGGAAACATGCACACACATACACACACACTGTATTTAGTCAGGCTGATCTAAGTTCAAGTCTTACTCTGCCATTTACCAACAACATGACCTTAACAGACAACTCTAGTACCAAACCTTCAGTACCTCATTTTAAAATAACTACTTTATGGGACAGCCTGGTGGTGTAGCAGTTAAGTTCACATGCTCTGCTTTGGCGGCCCCAGGTTCTCAGGTTCGGATCACGGGCGTGGACAGACGCGCTGCTTGTCAATCCATGCTGTGGCGGCATCCCATATAAAGTAGAGGAAGATGGGCATGGATGTTAGCCCAGGGCCAGTCTTCCCCAGCAAAAAAGAGGAGGATTGGCAACAATGTTAGCTCAGGGTTAGTGTTCCTCACACACAAAAAATAAAATACAATAAAATAACTACCTTATAGGGACACTGCAGAAATTAAATAAGATATTGCATCAAGCATTGCCAATATTTAAGCACATGTTGACAATGAGTTTGCTTCCCTGTCATGGCTTCCTTTCTTACCTTCACCCCCCTCCCTAGCCAGGAATTTTTCAAATAGAATTACAGCATCCAGAAAATCATTTAATATACTTTCCAAGTTGAGTGTGAATAAAATGGACTCCATAAAATTTTCTTGTGGGAGAGAAAATTAAAGAGGAAGATTGTATAAACTGAGATATCCAGCTTGGATTAATATTTATAAATTGCAAAAATATTATTTTTGAAAATCCCTTAGTACATGTCCCTTCATTACTTGATTTAAAATTATTTAATAATGGTAAAACTTCCTGAAAGAAACAATTTATAATTCCTCTTTTCCACCTTTTATTTTCTTTGAAATATTAAAATATATTTACTGATAAATAAAATGGCAAGCAATAGGATATATTGGAGTATATGAGGAAACCATTTGGTGTAAAACTAATTTGGCCTGACCTTGCTTTTCCAAAAGGGCCTGATTGGCCTTTGAATATGCATTGTATATCTGCTTTAAACATTTACCATGTCCCAGAGACAAGAACAAATGCCCTTAAGATAAGGATGCAACTTCCCCCACATTGGCATTTTCTTAAGGATAAGCATTTCTCCCTAGGCTAGGATTTGATTGCTGTGCTCATCCTGTGACCACCCAGCTCGAGACAGCAGACTTGCTACCTGCAGTGTCCATCAAAGGCTGTGCCAACAGGGCAATCTTGTGATTATTGTAAAAAGGACATTGCATTCATATGTGATAAATGCTCTTTGATGTTATTTAACCACTCTGTACACCCCACTTCTTTGGTGCCCTTCCTTCCTTGGGGAAGAAAGGCCCCAGGCTATATGGTCCTCAAAATTTAGCTCATAATAAACTCACCCCAATTTTGATTTGTAGATTGGCTATGGATTATTTGCGTCAACATTACATATGAGCACATTTATTACTATAAGTTCTTGAGCTAACAATATCATTTTAAATTGTCATATGTGTGAGATGACATACCAAATATTCAGCCTTTGGAAATGGACATCTAATTTCAGGAAAATACTCTGTGAAGCTACATCTTTGTGATCTCTGTGAGGTATTGCTGATCACAGATCTCTTGGATTATCATTTCAGAAGATCTTGGCAATAAGTAGCCAGTAATATTCTGTCAGCCATGGAACTATGATTGCTGAATTTTATTTTCTAGAATTTTATTAAAGTGTATTACCTATACACATTAAAATGCATTACCTATATCTTTGCAACAGGTCTGTAGTTTTCTTAGTTCTCCTTTTTTTTTTTATTTTAAAATAAATTTTCAGGAAAAGTCAAATTGAGAAGTTTTAAAAACTTATTTCTAGTCTATTGATTGAAATGTAACATGATTCATTGACAAATTTCTCTGACTTCAGTGCTTTTTCCCCCTGATTCACATTGTTGTTGTTGTAATAATTAATACTTTCATGTCAATCTTGGATATTCCATGTTGCCTGTTGGTATTGTGTAATTGTACAAAGTATTCTAGATGTCTCAAGTCTTTTTCTACAAGATGTTTTATCTTCCTTACATTTCCAACTTTGGTTACATAAGTTATCTGTTTTATTCTCACCTGTTTTATCAGTGATTTTCTCTTTTACCTTTTAATTGTTTGCCTGGGTTTATCAATTAAATTTCTATCATGTTTATCAATTTATAATTTTCTGTCTTTATTATTTTTCTCTTCTCTGAATTTTCTTGCATTTGTTGTATTATTTGATTGCATTTTTATGCAATACATTGTCTTTTTTTCCGGTTGATAGTGATAGCATTAAATACCATCCATTTGCCTGATTAAATATATGTTGCATTGAACTCATTTTCTTTTCTTTTCTTTTTTTGGTGAAGATCATCCCTGAGCTAATGTTTGCTGCCAATCTTCCTTTTTTGCTGAGGAAGATTGACCATGAGCTATCTGTGCCTGTCTTCCTCCATTTTGTATGTGGGAAGCCGCCACAACATGGCTTGACCAGAGATGAGCAGTATGCAGGTCTGTGACTGGGATCTGAACTCATGAACCCTGGGCCACCGGAATGGAGCATGCAAACTTAACCACTACACCACAGAGCCAGCCCCGCATTGCACTCATTTTTAAAAGAAATTTTTCATACATTTGTTGTATTGTAATCAGGGTATAATTAAGACATTTTCTCTTTTGAACCATTATTTCAATGATTATTTCAAATAATAGTTATTAATTTCTTCTTATGTGGTAGCTATTTGGCATCTGACTTTCTGATCTGACAACAAGACAGTCAATTAATCAATCAATATGTGTATATATATTTATAATGATTACTGTTTATAATAAGTTCTAAAAAGTAAATAAATGGGGCTCAGATAAGTGAGATATGGAGAACAGAGCATAACTATGGGGGGTCCCACATTTATAGAGGAGTCAGACGATGCCTCCTTTTGATTACAATTAAGCTTAGATCAAAAATATAAGAAAGGACCAAAAAGAAAATTGTAAGGGAAAGAATAGTCGAAGCAGAAACAGTACATTATGCCAAGGTTCTTAGTTGTGAACACCCCAGGGTCTATGAAATGGCACTAGATAAAATTGCAGATGTTGGCAAGGTCAGATATTGCAAGACTTTCTAGGAAATAAGTAACTGAATTAATTTATAACAAACAAACAAACCTCCAACTGCTGTGTGAAGAATAGATTGCAGTGAACAATGGACGAAGTGGAAAAAACAGAGCACTGAGCCAATGTAGGAGCTCAGGAGAAATAATGAAGATGGTGTTCACGAGCTTACCGTGGAGCTAGAGAAAACTAAATCATGAAGGTAGAAACAAGAGGTATGTAGTCTGTATGTGTTTTCCCAGAATATTGAAACAAATATTACTTTAAATATCTTACTTAGGATATATACTTTCCAATTTGCTACCCTATCTACCAATCCACCAGTCTTCGGCAGGCTGCTTCAGAAATTGTATCTTTAGAGCTTCCCTGGTGGTCCAGTGGTTAAGATTCTGCACCACTGCAGCCTGGGTTTGTTTTCCGGATGTGGAAGCACACCACCTGTCTGTCAGTTGTCATGCTGTGGCGGCGGTTCACATAGAGAACTAAAAAAATCTAACTAGTATATGCAACCATGTACTGAAGCTTTAAAATCAAAACAAAACAAAACAAAAAAAGAAATTGTATATTTAGATAACACACTTGGCCTAAAAGGCATTTAAATTAAGGAATAAATATATACTCCTTCTTTCATGAAGCTCAACTTTATTCAGAATAAGTGGAGGGTGGTATAGTATAAATATATAGGTTAATGCATTACTATCACTGAAGAATGCTGGGTTCCATCACTCAGAGCTCCTTAATTTCTAAAGAAGAAAAGTTGCAATAGTTACTACTACTGCTTAAAGTACCCCAAAACTTACTGCATGAAGCAATCATTTACTATGCTTGCAGTTTTTGCAGATTAATAATTCAGATCTGGCACACTGGGGATGGTTTGTCTTGATTCCACCTTGTCTAGAACCTTAGCAGAGGTGATTAGAAGGCTAAAGCTGATTCAGCGCCCAAGGACAGGAATTATCTGGGGACACCTTCACTTACACATTGAGTCGTTTGATACTGGTCGTCAGCAGGGACCTTAACAGGTCTAACAGCTAGCACACCTGCATATTACCTCCCCATGTGACTTTTCTGTGTAGGCTATTTTGGGCTTCATCATAGCATGCTGGCTAGGTTGCAGGACCAAGTGCCCCAAGAGAACTAGAAAAAGGTTATGTTACTTTTTATGATCTAACATTAGAATGCTCATAACATTACTTCCACTAGAATCACAAGCCTTCCCAGATTATAAAGACATGAACTAAGTCCTACCTCTTAATTGGAGGAAGGTGAAAATCACATTGTAAAAAAGAATATGTGCATTGGGAAATGTTGCAATGATTTGTGGAAAACACAGTCTACCATGCAGCAGGTTCAGTAAATAATGGAACTCTGGAAGTATGATTTGATTCATATACTTCCAAAGTCATGTCTTTACTTCATTGAATGTATCATTTAGTTTAAATGTTATTTTAATTTCATCTTGATAGTTTAAGGAAAGCAAGTCATGGTTGAAAACTACACCATTTAAAGCCCATTAGGGAACATACATTTTCCAGAATAGTAGAAAAATTATTTCAACTTATGAGCTTTTCCTATGATGAATCACAAAGTGAATCAGCTTTACACTAGGAAGTCAGCACGGCTCGATAAACTAATCAATGAACTAAGGCTTGAGCATATGGTATACACACTCTACTCCCCCCAAGATATTTTAAGCTCACCAAAATAGTCCAAACCAGATGCAAATCCAATTTTTTTAATGCAACAGTGAAATTTATACCAGAAATGATTCTCTGCAAATCCTTTTGAAGTTCTTACAATACATTCACGTGTATTTTTGAATGTCTACTTTCTTTGCTGTTCACTGAAAAGCAGAATATGTTGGACACTAGCTCTGTAAAAAATGAGGAAACCTGTAATACAGTACAATAATTATGTATTTGTTGGCAAAGGTTAAGAAAATAATAAAAGTATTGAATTATGACTTACATGTAGATTGATACCAATGCATTCTTCTTCTAGCATATGCTCAGCATCATAGAGTATGAAATAGAAGAGTTATGAGATTCACATTCAAATAGGCACACGTCTGTCAATAATAATTTGCTGCAGGCAAGTCACTTTGCTAACTGCTTCTCTCCTTTTGTTTCCTTTAGTGCTTGCAAAAAGCCTGTGAAGTATATTGAAGAATGGAGGTTTTGTTTTTAATGCATAGACAAGAAATCCTGGGATAAGCAGTCTAAGGCTTATATGGCTATTCAGCAGTGGTATAAAGCTCCCTATTCTTTCTATACATCAACTTTTGTACTTCCACATCTTGGGTCTGAATTCCAGAGAGGAAGAGGCGGAAGCCAAAAGCTGACAGCTCTGAGGATTAATTGTACACCCCAGCCTAGTATATTTCTTACAAAGAAAAAGAAAAGCTTGCTAGAAAGAACACCCAGGCACTTTCTTACATAAAATTAATAATAATTGGATCACATGGTCACCCTTAAATTATACAAAAGTGTGTGAAGACAAATATTTATTTTCTTGTTTTGCCTTTATAGTAGAGAGGGGCAAGGCGAAAGAAAAGGATGTGAATTGTTTTTAGCACTCACTTCACTGTGCCTGCTGCATATCTGATACAGTCAGGGCATTTATTATCATCCATGTTTTACAGTTGAGATGAGTGTGGCGTGGAGGGGTTAAGTAGTTTTCCTGGTGACATAAGGTCAGCAACTAATGGAGCTGGGCTACAAACTAGGCATCTGAATTCAGTCACATTTTCAACTGCTATACAATGTTGCTTCCTATTACAGTCCTGGATCAAAAAGTCATTATTTCAAGAAATCTCCCTTTCATAAGCGTTTCCCCTCACATAAACATTAGGAACAGATATTAACAATTTTGGATCTGGCAAGATGCCAAATATTTCCATAAAAGTTATCTTTATTAAACTATTTGAAGTATATGTTAGCCCAAATTTTTAGGTTAAAAAAGGAAATCACCAAGGCTTATAAGTTCAAGTAATTTGTCTACAGCCACACAAAAATAAGGGAGAGCTAGAATTTGATTCCAATTCTGCATAATTTCAAAGCTTTTTTTTTTACTACACAATGAGGTTCATAATTTTCCTAAATATAATGACTATTCCTGACTCTATCCATCTATATCCAGTCTGCAAAGAAGATTGTTGAAGTAATTTATTTATTTATCTTTCTACTTGTCTATCTATCTATCTATAGATAAATAGATATACGGACACATTTAATTGTGGTTAAAAAAACACATAACATAAAATTCATCATTTTAACCATTTTTAAGTGTCCAGCTCAGTTGTGTTAACTATATTTACATTATTGTGCAACAGATCTCTAGAACTTTTTCATTTTGCAAAATTGAAACTCTATACCCATTCAATAGCTCCCCATTTCCCCCTTCCCCCAGCCCTTGGCAACTACCATTCTACTTTCTGTTTCTATGAATTTGACTACTTTATATACCTCATGTAAGTGAAATCTACAGTATTTGTCTTTTTGTGACTGGCTTATTTCACTTAGCATATTGTCCTCAAGTTTCATCCATGTTGTAGCATGTGACATCATTTTCTTCTTTGTTAAAGCTGAATAATATTCCATTGTATGGATATACATTTTCTTTTTTTTTAAATTATTTTATTGAGTCACATTGGTTTATAATGTATAAATTTCAGGTGTCAATTATTATGTTTCAGCTTCTGTGTAGATTGTATTGTGTTCACCATCAAAAGTCTAGTTTCTATCTGTCACCATACATATGTGCCCCTTTACCCTTTTGCCCTCCTTCCATCCCCTTCCCCTCTGGTAACCACCAACCTGTTCTCCTTATCTATGTGTTTGTTTGTTTATCTTTCACATATGAGTGAAATCATACAGTATTTGTCTTTCTCTGTCTGACTTATTTCACTTAGCCTAATACCCTCAAGGTCCATCCATGTTGTCACAAATGGCATGATTTTTGTCTTTTTTATGGTTGAGTAGTATTCCATTGTGCCTATGTATACCACATCATCTTTATCCATTCATCTGTTGATGCCCATTGGATTACTTCTTTCTTTTGGCTATTGTGAATAATGCTGCAGTGAACATGAGTGCAAATAACCCTTCAAGATCCTGCTCTCAATTCTTTTGGATATATGTAGGATTGCTGAATCATTGTAGAAGTAATTTTAATTAATAAAAGAAGTTAAAACATTAAATCTGTAGATTCCATTGGGAGATTGCCCTTTGTTTTTCTTCCCCCTTCATCCCTACAGTTTCATGCTCAGGCAATTAACCTGTGGTCTTTGACTTTCCAGTTATATAGATTAATATAAATGATTTTGTTTCTCCAATTTGTCAGACCCTTAATGACATCTTCTGCTTTTAATCCTATTCTGGACATGCATGTTCTGCTGACTCTATCCTCCAATGTCAGTGACTACAAAAAAAAATACATTCATAGTAATACTTTGGCATTTATACTGGGTGTGTGGAGCCTGGATGCACAGAGAGGTAGTTTTGTAGAGTGATGTGGAGAACAGGCTCTCAGGTTGCATGCCTGGGTTTAATCACAGCTGTACCATTTACTTTCCTTGTGTCCTTGGGCAAGTATCTCAACCAGTCTGTGCCTCAGCTTCCATTTATATAAATTGGGGATAATAATAGTAGCTACTTCTTAGGGATTTGTAAAGATTAGGCTAGTTAATATGAATAAAGCTCCTAGGACAATGCCAACTAGGACAATGCCAACTACATATTACGTACTGGCTATAATTACTTTTTTTAATTGTCATATTATTTTTTATGGCCCACTCATTTTTCATTCTCAGAAGCCATTCCCTCTCACAAGTCCTCATAGAAAAACATGGCTCTTATTCCCACTATAATTAGTTCAATGTGTCACCTGCAATTTCCTGTATTACAGTTATTTGTCAAAGGTGGTTAAATTAGAATTGAACTATGGTGTGCTCACGTTGTATCACAAATGTTCAATTGCCATTCAATACTATCAATACATTTTGAAGTCTCACCCTCATGCTTGATTGAATTCTTGTAAATAATTCTGGGCACAAAGTAAAAGCTCAGTAAATACTATTTCACTCTAGTTTATAACAATTATTGAAGTCAGAAACTATGTCATATTTACTGTTGCAATCCTAGCAAGAAAGGAAGACCTAGGAAGATTTGGATCTTGTAACTTTTGGTCTAGCCTCCCTTCCTCCATTCAAATTTTCTAGAAAAAGAGGTGTACAATGGAGAAAAAGAAAAACACATATTAACTGGAACTTTGCCAAGTCTAGCAAATTAGCTCCTGGCTCTTTGAACAAAATATATGTAGAAATGTACTGCACCCTGTGCCAAAAATTTTACCTGCCCGAATCAGAGAAAAATGGAGCTGGAGAGACAGAGAAGCATCTTTGATGCATAAATCAAGCTTGCCAAGTTGTCCTGGTCCAGCCATGGCTATTGACCCTGCAGTGAGAGGCACAGAGCTCAGAGTCACCAGGCAGAGAGAAAGTAAGTATGTGACCATAAAGTGCATCAACTGTAATCAATTCTGAATCTTCCAGTAGCATCCTTAAGCATTCTTCTGGATATTTTCCATTTTCCACCTTCAAATCTCTCCAGCCTTCTGCCCTCTGCCTGTGTCCCAGAAAACTGATCTGTATGGATTAGACTGAAGGGCCCCTTGCCCTCTGGCTTCAGTTAGGGTTTGCCAGTGAGGAGCAGTAGCAGAAGATCAGAGGGAAGAAGAGAAGCGATGTCAATAGGGTATTTATTCCAGCGGTTCCCTCCAGCAGGGTTGCCATAAGCTGCTTGTGTCCTTCAACTGAAGGTCACAGAATCTGTCAAATGTATTTTTGCCCACAGCTATTTCTTTTGAGCTTCCTGAAACTACTCCCTCCTCCCTGGTCCTTTACCACCAGCTCCTCCTTCTGGAATTAGTTTCAGGATTCTGGAAGATGCTTGGGGGCTTTCCTAATTGTTTCCCATACTTTTGTAAAGTATCCTTTTAATAAACGCTCCCAAATTACACAGTTTAAATATCCTATCATTTTCTTTCTGGGACTATGACTGAAAAACACTGAGGCGAGAATATATTTTCTTACATTCCTTATTCTTCTTTGAGGAGACAAAGTCAGGGAAGATGGGAAGGATTATGCATGCAGTACAAATGGTTCAAATTCTTGCATAATATGACTTAAAACCCAGAGTTAGCAATGTAAACACAGAATTTATAAGCAAATGGCTTGAACTTGATATGTGTAGTATAGTCTGGGTCACCGCAGCTCTCTGGCTCACTGGTTTCTTGTTTGTCAAATGGAAAGCTTACTATTGGTCCCTTATATGCCATAGACTTTGCTAATGGTCAGCTGAGATCATTAATATAAAAAGGCTTGTATAGCAAAACAATATGCTAATATTAATTATTAATATTAATGCAAAGGGAGGTTTTCAAAGTTTCAAAATTTTTATTTTGAGTTATCTTTTAAAAAGACAAGTCAGAATGAAGAATTGAAATTTTAGCACAATAATTTGAAGGTAGGAACTAAAAAAAAATTAAAAATCTAAATCTCAATACAAATGTAAGAAATTTTTAGTACAGTACTTGAATCACTATTCAGAGATTTGATTTATGGCAAATGTAGAGCATATCATTACTAAAGTTACCTATTGCATAGTATTATCTTAAAGAAGCTTTCCTATTTTATTCAGAGTGTGCAATTTTTAACAAACTACCTTTTGTCACTATTTGAAATGTAAATTTTAATAATTGAAGTGCACATCCTGAAATGCAGAGGGAAAGTACATGAGTAATGTGCAAGGTGAATTAAATATTTATTCCAATGAAATTATTCAGAAAGGGGTGCTTGGATTTTAGTACTGTTAAAATGTTAAAAGTAAAATGTTAAAAGCAAGACTTTGTATTGCCATAACCAATTTTAATGAGGAAATAGACTTCATGTTGTCTCAAGGGGGAAGTATTAAAATTACTTTAATATTTGCATGGATCACTTTTCTTTTACTTAAAGTGTCTTATGTCAATTTTAGTGGTAACAGCATCTTTTCTCTAGATTAATCTACTTTGTCTACTACAAACAACATTGAAATAATTATGAAGCATTTATTTTCATTAGCAAAACAGATTTATAATTTTCTTTTATAGATTCTAAAAAAGAGAACATAGCTTTGATTAATGCCTCTTTGAGAGGAATTGAGACTATAAAGTACAGTGGAGAGTAATTAAGTGCATTATTTCACATAAAACCCTTCAACCAAGATCTTTTTCTTTTAAAATTAAAAGAAAGAATTAAGAAAATGCATTTTTGAAAATGTGGGGCCTTTTAAAATAGCACAGTAAACTTATTCCAAAACAGGAGTTGGCCAACTTTTTCTGTAAAGCACCAGAGAGTAAATACGTAGGCTTATGGACCTGGGCCATTTGATTTCTGTTGCACCTAGTCAGCTCAGCTGTTATAGTGCAAAAGCAACCATAGACAGCACAGAACCGGATGGGGTCGGCTGTGTACCAACAACCACTGCTGTGGCCATCGTTGCCAGTCCCTTTTCTAAAAAGTCAATAGTGGGTATCATATTTGATTGGACAGCAGGAGTAATTTTTCAAAAACACTTGTAGTACACGTTTAAAATATTTCAGCTGAAATGAAGTCCACATTGGAAATAACAAGTGAGGAGATAAAGATTATGCTTCTGCTGAATAATATAGTGTTTCTGTGCTTTAAACAGAATTGAGTAGGTTGTTTTTTGAGTCTAAACTTCTCTTTTGTGAAAAAACCTGTTCTTGTGTTGGAATATGAGTAATCACTTTGTCATCAGGCAGTTCCATGTAATTGAAAAATAAGGGTCTCTACAGCTAGAGGTACCTAAATTTTATAATTTCAGGTTACAGGTATAGGAGCTTGGAGAGCGTATCTAATATACTCAACCTCGGTTTTTCCATTTGTTAAATAGAGCTCTTTGCTTTGAAGACTAAATTATTAATGTATAATGCATTTAAAGTTTCAGACGTGTGGCAGGTGCTCAATAAATATTGTATTCTCCCTCATCTTCAGCTTTTTATGAACACAGCATATCTGATACTTTGGACCTGAAGGAAGAATCACAATATTTATTTTTTTTAAATACCGTACTGTAGTGGCAGGGAAGGGAGAACCAGGAGGGTGAGGCAGAAAATACCTTCTTTCCTGATTTTCTGGCTTTTCATTTTCCTTCTCTAACTGCTTACTCTAATGAAATAAGGTTTTTTTCATACCACAGGGTGTTTGGAATGGTCCAGGTATTAATCTCAACTAGTATATGTTGCTCTCATTGACTCACCTGGAAAGAGTATCTGGCAGTTTAGATTAGGATGAAATTACAGGTATTAGAATAATCCAGAAATTCATAATCTTTGCAGTGAAAATCATGCATAAATATTGCCTGTCTTTACCTAACCTTTTCTAGTTCAGTTCATTTTCAGAACTCTCTATCAAGAAGAAACTCTTATATTTATTTTCTTAATTGGACAATGTGAAATAAAATTGATCAGATATTAACTTTAATGCTCAAATGACGATTACATACTCTAAAACAATAAAGTGACATATCTGCATGAAAACTATCAAAAAAGACACATTTTAAGAGAATGTAACCCTTTATTTCATAACAAGTAACTGAGTTTATTTTGCACTTAGAATCACGAGAGTACAAAATACTTTGAAAAATTGAGATACCTTTGCCACACACTCACAAAATCCTCCCCAAAATGACGAGGCAGAAGCAGAAAAGAGAAGCCATTGCAATCACAAGCCACAAAACTTTATTACATGAAGTGACTACATACACATAATGGATGAAAATAACTGTTATTACAGAGATTTATCAAGATCCAAACTATTTCCATTTAGGTCAATCATGTCTTAAAAGTCCATTAATTAGCCCTTTCTGCTCACCTGCATTCCAGTTATCACAGGCTCATCTTTACTATTCACAGACTCAAAGTGGTGAGGTACATTTCATTGTCCAACAATTTATTTATTTTGAGACAAATATTTCAGAAATTGAGAATGAGAAATCAACTTCCTGGGTTTGTCTGGTCCCACAGCAGCCTATTTCTGTTCACAGTTCCCCTCCCTTCCTCTGTTAGTCCTAAATCGTTATTTTTTTTTTTTTCTCAGTTAGAAGGAGGAGAAAGCTGTTTGGAAAGAATGCCCTTTTGATGAGAACGGACTTTTTAAAAAATAATAAGAATCTGGACAGATCTGCCTTATGATTTGTACTTTAGGAGATTATTTTTTCTTCATCCGTAGTGTGGGAAAAACACAGATCAATAGGAAATATAAGCACTTGATTAAAATGTTCACAGTAATGGCAAGAAGATTGTAATACATCCAGAATTGCCCTGTAGTGTTTTAGTATCTATTTACACACAAATAGGTACTATTCAATACAGAACCCCCTTCCCCCCACACACACCACGTCACTTAGTTAATGCTACCTGTTAATCACAGCTTCATGACTGCCACTGCTTTTTCTTATTCAGGGGCTTTCTCCCTTCTCTATCGAACTTCTGCCTTCAGGGAGCTGACCTTCATCTTCTCTCACTACGTGTATTATAGTAGCTTCCTAACTGGCTTTTCTTACTTCAAACATGACACACTAAGATGAAATTTCTGCAGTATTAATAATGGCTATTTTGTACTCAAGTATCTTTGTGAATTCTTCATGAATTTATCTCCCCCAGCGTCCTGAAATTCATATTCTTGCCTCTTTACCATAGGGTTTGACTTGTCTTTCTAGCCTCACCTTTATCGCTATATGAATCTTAACCTTCAATTAAAACGGAATTTTTTTGTATGCTCATGCTTCTGTTTCTTTATTCAAGCTGTTTACTCAACTGGCAAGTGTGATCTCTGTTAACCTCACCTATTGACATATTGAATCCTCAAGGTCCCATCTCTAAACACATATCTTCCAAGAAACCTTCCCAGAGTATCCTCCCTCCCTTAAATTGTGTAACTAATCCTCTTACTCTCTGACTATGCTACATGCTTCTTGAGAGTTCATCTTTATATCCCCTATTGTATCTAGAACAGTACATTACACATAGAAAGTGCTGCATAAATATTTGAATTTAGATTACATCGCTTCCAAAATGCAAATACAAAAAAGACAGAACTGATCTTACATTTACTGGAGCAATGCAGTCAATAGTGTTTGGAAACTCCATTTAGAATGTCTCTGATAGAGACTTGGTAATGGTTTCTGTGACCTTACAGTGTCCTGTTAGGACTCCCTAGCAGTGAAAAACAATGATGACCAACAGAGACGTAACACCAAGTGTGTCTAGTCTTCATATGGTCTGACGTCGACGAGTTAAATTTGATGATGTAGAGACAAATAGCTTGATCAGAAATTATTTTCAAAATGTTTATGGTGGGACAAATGCTAAATCATTAAGTGTCTATTGGGTCACTTCAACTCCAGCGCTACGATCAATGAAACAATTGTGAATGTGGTATCTTGCTACTAGAAATTTTGCAAGAGTGAAGACAGGCACTGGTATATAACTTGATAATTTTATATATGAATTTATTAATTAATTATGTGTTTATTCAATTATAGGTTATTAATTTCAATTTTATTTAAAAAATCATCCTATCTAAATCTCCTGATTATATATAATCAAAGTACAAGATGCATTTAGTCACTACACATTGACTTGGAATACAATTTCACATTTTACAATTATGGGCCCCTTGATGTGAGAGTATTAGCAATCATTCTTTTTGATGCTGAATCAATGGTAAGAATGCAGCCCTCAATTTTGGCCTGTTCTTAAGCTAAAATATAGTAAATTTTATGATTATATATTGATGTCAGAATATGGGAACACACTAAAGGAAAAAAAAAAACCCTGGTGATTATCTCCATATTTAGACACATTTACTATGCTTTAACCCAAAGTTAATGTTTTAAAAAATCCTTAATGAAATATATGTCTTTAACTTAAAATAAATGAACAGCATGAAATGAACTAATTCCTACTTATATTAAAACTTTATATTTAGTTAGATTTACTAGGGAATTTTGTCCTTTCTCTACTGAATGCTCAGGTAATCAAAGTCCTTTTTATTTTTTCCAGAAAGTACTTGGTATTTTAGAAATTAATTTCAAGTGAGCCTAAGTTTATCTATGCAATTCAAGAATAAATAAAATATTATCATGTCACTATAAATCCAAGAGAATAAAATGGTGTCGGTCACAATTTCCCTTCTCAGAACTTCTGGATCCTGGTCACATAGTTAGAGGATGGGTCTATATGAATTTAGTTTTCCAAGTGATTCTAAATCCTTCTGCTCTGATTATCCTTCCTATCCTCTATCTCCACCTTTTTGGTTTATGTTAGTGTTAAAAATATTTAAAGTAGCCAGGAAACACAAGTTCCAGTGAATCCAATAAACTAAGACATAACTCACCTAGAAAAAAGAAGGATTTAAAAAAAAAATTTCTTAAGATGGCAAAACTGATACTTGAAAGAAGAGAGGACTAGGAGTTAGACTGCATTTCCTTTGAAAATAGCCTCTGCTCGATTTCTTGTAAAAAGTCTATTCCATTTTCACCTTTCATTCTCATTTTTAGAAATAATAAGATTTGTACGCCTCTCTTTCTGATCTGCATATTTAAATAAAACTGCTCAAAATACCACTGGCTTTGAAAACAAGTGCTTGTTTGATGGTATATACAATGAATGTCTATAGAAAAACATCTTTCACATTTTTATCAATTTTATTTTCACTTGTAAATATTATCAACATTTAAATCCAAGTTAATAGAACACCAATGAAAACATCAAAGATATTTATGTTAAGCACTTTTGAGTATTTTACAATATAGTCATGCTCAGATAGACTTGTAGGATCCCCAGGTTAAAACTGCCTGATGATAAGGAAGAGGCTATAGCTTAAAATATGGAAATAGCCATAATACATTTTAGTGAAGTATTTTATTTTTCATGGATACTTCATTTTTCATTTGTCCCTAAATGAATGTTGATCTTAAGAATATCCATCACTACTCCATGTTATAAAAACGAATGCATGAATCATTTGTAGGTGAATATATACATGGCCAAAGTTGAATTTGGCTCTCCATTCAAAAAAAGCAGTGTCGGTGGATACTTGGGCATTATCATTCAATTCATGCTTACTTTTGTCAGAGGTTTGTAAGCAAAGTGAAAAAAATTCAGATTTAGCTAGGGAACACACATGAAATATATTTAGATTTAAAAAAAGCATATATTTTAGGGGCCGGCCCGGTGGCGCAGCGGTTTAGTCCGCGCTTGGCAGCCCGGGGTTCGCTGGTTCGGATCCCGGCCGCCCGCCGACGCACTGCCTGTCAGCCATGCCGTGGCGGCGTCCCATATAACGTAGAGGAAGATGGGCACGGATGTTAGCCCAGGGCCAGTCTTCCTCAGCAAAAAGAGGAGGATTGGCAACAGATGTTAGCTCAGGGCTGGTCTTCCTCACCAAAAAAAAAAGCATATATTTTAAAACCATAAGTATAACCACGCCAGAGCCTCACTCATGTATTTGCTAACATGTGGGGGAATTATTGCATTAAAAACTAGAGTATTAAATGCACGGGTGACAGCTTCCCCTACACACCATAAGAAAGGCCTGATCATAAAACTCGTCAACCTGATAGATGCGCTTGGCAATGGAAATGTTTTTAAATGGTATCTCCAAGATCACTCTGGTGATTTTCCAGAATATTAGGTGACAGTGAATGAATATGGAGTTCTTATAAACAATTGATGTGCCAAACCAGTTACAGAAATAACTAAAGCCTAAATTTAACTCTCCTTTTAACAAAAGAAACATTTTGAAAACCGTTAACTGACAGGCTTTAAACTATAGTGAGACTTTCTCTGCTCCAGTCTCCAAGAACTGGGAGCGCTCCCACACTCGTGTTCATCAGAGGTGCCCTCTAACTAAACTCCACCTTTAACATAATTTTTGAGCCTGCTCCCATTTTCTAGAAAAGAGAGTATCGTAACGATTTATAATGAACTTGTAAAACTGACCGGGTCCAAACTTAAGAGCTGGGAAAGGCAATATACAACACAAGTCTAAAACTATGTTTCCAGAATATTTCTGATCTCAAAAATGTTAATAGTACTGATTTAAGACCATATCCTCAATATGAACTTCAACTCAATTTGCTAGATGATAATTCTTTAACCACAATGAGTAAATACAAGCACTATTCCTCAACGTTTTTGTTAATTTAGGATGTGTAACATTTTTATAGAGCATCAAGGAAAAATCAGTTCTCTCTGAATTTAATTTCAATGTTGGTAGATCTAAACATTTCAGTGTTAACCTCTTCACTATTCATAAATGCTATGAGACAGAGAATAAAATGGTTAAATGCAACATTCTTCCTTTTTTTTAAAGATTGTATTGAAAAGAAATGACTTTTGGTGGTTTCCATGCTAGTTTATAAATGACCAAGACTAAACGTAACTGGAGTTCTATTTCATACCGAGTCAGGAAATGAACTGGATTAAAACGTAGGTAAAAATTGGCTTTTCATAAGGTGAAAATTGGCCTTTTCTTCTTTAATTAACAAAGAATTTAAAAATAATTTCTTCTTGGGGCCGACCGGTGGCGCAGCGGTTTAGTTTGCGCTTGGCAGCCTGGGGTTCGCGGGTTCGGATCCCGGGCGCCCGCCGACGCACTGCCTGTCAGCCGTGCTGTGGCGGCGTCCCATATAAAGTGGAGGAAGATGGGCACGATGTTAGCCCAGGGCCAGTCTTCCTCAGCAAAAAGAGGAGGATTAGCAACGGATGTTAGCTCAGGGCTGGTCTTCCTCACAAAAAAACAACAATAAAAATAATTTCTTCTTGGGAATAAAACATCTTGGAAATAAATTCAAGTAAATCATGACTTTATGTTTTCAACTAGCTCTATTTTAAAAAAAGCATACAAATAAAAAGCAAAAAAAAATCTCAAATTAATATTTTCTAGGCAACAAATTACTACATAAATATTAGGCATGAGATTAGGCTCCCCTTACAAACAATGATAGATTATATTTAAATAAAATATGTATTAAAATTATTCCATCTTTTAAATATGAATTACAGAACTTATAAATTCAAAATCTTAACAGGATATAAGCAAAGTAAAGAAAATTAAAGTAAAAATATATAATATTATTTTATATACTAAAATTTGCAACTAATCTGTTGTATATAAATTTAAGTAAGTTAATCTGAAAGCCGCTGCTTTATTGACCTATGAAAGCCCTAAAATCGTTACAATACTATTCACATTTTAAACATCGGTTTCTCCTCATTTTAAATTTAAACTTCATGTTATTGAAGTACAGTAGATGAAAAGTGGATTCAGTCAGACTGCTTATGATGTTTGCCTAATAAGTAGAATTTATAAGTAAAGATAGCCAACCCAATAAACCAGATTAAACAGGGCAAAAGCTGTTGGAAAAAATATTCGAGAATAGGAATCAATTTTGGCTATGCGTATGTGTATCCTTCCTTCCCTCCATGATCCTGTTCTGCAGTCTTCAAAGCAACAGAAGAAGCTGGCACAATCTTTGCCCTCCAAACACTGATACCCATAATCATCTTCTCCTTGTGGCAGAGAAATGCTATTCATTGGAATCAGAGTGGATCCTGGATGGAGTCCAGGGGACACCTGAGTAAAATGATAAATGAGTTTTGAGAAAAAAACAAGCATAAAGAAAAATCAATTTGCCCCCTCAAGGCAAACTCAAGAGACTGATATGCAATAAAAATACTCTTATTTTCCAAGAATCAAACAAGTATTCAATCCTAACATGTTTTTAGATCATAATTCACTTTGTAACACATAATACTATTTTACATTCCAAAGATTATGCAGGAAAAAAAACACCTTTCAAAAATGAAATGTATTTTATACCTTTAGAAAGTCGATCTACTAAAATATTGTTAGCCGTGAATCCAATTCTAAAATGAGAATAAACTGTTTATTTCTATGATATTTATAGTAAAATATTCATAATGCTATAAACATGTTTGCTATGGCAATATTATGTTTATTTGTTTATAAAATTTGTTTATTTTATTAATAATGAGAACAAATAGCAAAGATGACATTTTGATAGTGCAGGAAACTTTGAGAAACTGAATGAATAAGAAAGATACGGGGTATGTAGTAGTGGATAAGCACAAGGCATCATATTTGGGAGTGAGAATGTGCAGGAGTTAAAAAAGTTAGGTTTGGGAACAACTGGTGTTCAAAATTCTGCTCATTCTACCAGCGTAGCTCTCCTCAGAGCTGGAATTACATTGGCACTTAATTTTTGTGATGGCTGTGATGAGTAAATTTCATAACTTATGTAAAATGACCAGTATTTCAACTTGCCCAGTAGTAATAGCTACTATTATTATCAGGATTATTTGGGACTCATATCAAATTAACATTTTATGATACCAGGTTCTGAATAATACTTAAATAATAAACAGAATTTTTAAAAACATAAAAAAATCAAGCAAGGCCAGGGTACTATGGAATATTAATGTAATCACTTTGGAGTGAGACAGGCTTGGGCTGCAATTTCAGCTCTGCCGGTAGAGTTGTATAACCTTGAACAGGAAATGCTCTTTTGCGTACAAAAGTTACAATAACAACACACAGATCTGTTTGATGATTAAATGAGATGATGCACATAGAGCACCAAGTAAAATATTTGAAACATAGCAACTATTCAGCTGCCAATTGGTAATACTTATTATTATTTCATTGCTACTGCTGATTCCTGAAGAGGATATACCACCATCGCCTATAAAATTTGTGCTAAAACAAGCAATGATAATAACACCACCACCAACCTGGACCTCATCAAAAATATTACTGTAAAAAAACACATTAATGAACACAAATAAAATAACAAGTCAAATATGAATAAAGATGGCAGTTTTCGTAACTCTTCCTCTTTCAGAACTTCTGCATATTTCAGGGATTATCTTAAGATGTGAATCTCACATTTTATTATAATCAGCGGTTTTATTATCTAAACATTAAATAAAATGATGAGATTATAAAAATTGTTTTAAGTTGATCTTAAATTATTTCTAATGAAAATGTTTATAAATTTTTTCATCCTAAACTTTGAAATAAATAAATCTCAAAGCCATGAACTCTAAATATTGCATGAAAAGATTTAAAAAACTAAACACAAACATGAGAATATCTTACAATACGGACCTATATTCAAACCCATTTTATTTCTAAAAAGAAACATAATCCAAACCACTAACTATTAAACATTCAGTAGATGCAAAAAGAAGCAAATAATCACATTTAGTGATATTTTAAAACGATAAATGCATCATACAAGTCATAATATCCATATTAGAAACAAAATGTGCAGCCCAAAGTTAAGGAGCCATGCCCTAAACACAAATAAATTCATGATCCACTTGCCTAGATGTATCAGAAAAAGCAGAGGCAGTGTATTATTAAATGTTAATGACAGATCTTTTGAGGTTGACATTTGGGAATCCTTGACTAGACTCCTAAATTTTAGTGGAGTACTAAAATTATGTACAAAAATGAGACAAATTGGTATTCATTTCCTTGTCACTTAATACTTAAATAGCATATGTTCAAATGCTAGTCAGAGTGAAAAGTGATTAAAATACCAGTTTGTTAGTTGGCAATTTCAAGGTTATATGGCATAAAACACATTCCATAGATCATTCAGCACTGCCATGAATGGAAAGATGATGGGTTTATTGCAGATATCAGTTGTGCATGAGACGGATGATTAAACATTAAAGTGCACAAAAATGGAGAAAAACTGCAAATGGTTCATTTACAAAATGGACTAATCTCTGGTGGTCAAAATCATGAACAGCTTTTTTTGCAGTGACAGTTTAGATTGACAATTTTCTAGTTTCCTGCTGCCCCCGCCCAACAACACCACACATTCATAAACTGAAAGAAACTACACTTCAATGAATGATGAATGTGAATAGAAATATACTTTATATCTGCTGAGAAAAACATCCAGAGAGCTGACACAGTGTCAATAAAATAAAATATTTTTGACACACAGGTGTGTGAACTGGAAACCATTGAAAGATTAATTAGAAGAATATGCACATTCCAAACCTTAATTATCTGCATAGCAACTATACTACCCATCTTATAACTTCTCAAGTAAAGATTCTGCTGCCCCTCAAAATGCAAGCATTGAATGAATAAAAATAAATTGGTTTAAGTGATATAAAAAGAAACAATGCAATTGAATAGGACTTTCTTTTACTTTAAATGATATAGTTTTGAGAATATACCATTTTTCTGTTATTTCAAAAGGTCATTAAAAATATAACTGAACTTGGGGCCAGCCCTGTGGCATAGAGGTTAAGGTCAGCACTCTGCTTCGGCAGCACGGGTTCTCAGGTTCGGATCTCAGGCATGGCCCTGCACCACTCATCAGCTATGTTATGGCGGCAACCACATACGAAATAGAGGAAGATTGGCACAGATCTTAGCTCAGAACTAATCTTCCTCAGGAAAAAGAAGAGGAAGATTGGCACAGATCTTAGCTCAGGACTAATCTTCCTCAGGAAAAAGAAGAGGAAGATTGGCAACAGATGTTAGCTCAAGGTGAATCTTCCTCAGCGAAAAAAATAAATATATATATAACAACATTTTGAGAACTTGATCCCATTCTCAGTAGTAAAGATATGTATATGTCTGGTTATATATTAAATAGTATATTACTTATTTATTAATATAAGCACCAAGACATACTATCAAATAAGTATTATTAATTAGTAAATAAATCATTTATGTACAAATTATTTTATATTTGTATTTACATAATATTATTATTAATATTTATATCATATGCTAATGTCATTAATGCCATTAAATATTAGTAATATGAAGAGCAAACATTATAAAGTCATGTTATGAAATACTATTATTAATTTCCCGCTTAAAACATTGCACATGAGAATGCTAACCTAAGCACAGGTTTTCTCCACTCCACTGTCACAAAATCCCATTTAAGTATCAGTCAGGATTTCAAAAATTACAAAATACACATCAGTGTTAAAAACAGAAATGAGGTGGTTCTTGCTGGTGTTGAGCTGCCAATCAGCATGTCAGAATTTGTGATGAGTCTTTGAAAAACAAAGAACAGGCAGAAATAGGGGAACAGATAAGGAGACCAAAGGAATCCACATTTTGGAAGAGGCTCAGGAAATGGGAATGTGAGTGTGGGAGCTGTTCTTCCCATCAAAGCCTCAGAGTCACTCACTCTAAGGTAGGAAGAATGAAAATGATAGACTGGATGGAAAACATGGCATTCGTTAAACGTCCATCTCCTGGACGAGTCTTCTACTGTGCACACAGAGGAGTGGAGATGCTCACAGGTTGGCATTTGCTCCTGGTTAGAACTCTGTAACTTCTCAAATAAGTAAATAAATAACCTCACTCCACCCCAGGGGGGATTAGGGCTCCTGAAGCTGGTATCGGAATGTCCTAGTAATACTATGCTCATCATTTAGAGTGTATGCGTGTGTGTTTGGAAGAAATCAGGTGCCATGCTCCCCAGACACACATGGAAGTGAAATCTGACAGTTGCAAACTCATCAGTTATGTGCCAAGTTTACAGCGCCTATTGGAGAGAAATCGCCAAGAACTTTTGAGGTAAATCAACAGCATACAAGAAAAACATGAAGATGAACAGCTAGAATTAATGATTCTAATATTTCAGGAAACATAAGAGAACATTAAAATTCCTCTATTCTTTTTTTTTTTTTTTTGCTGAGGAAGATTTTCCCTGAGCTAACATCCATGCCAATCTTACTCTATTTTTTAGTATGTGGGCCACCAGCACAGCATGGCTGCTAACAGAGTGGTGTAGGTCTGCGCCTAGGAACGGAACTCTGGCTGCCAAAGTGGAATGAGCTGAACTTAATGACTGGGCCACCAAGGTTGGCCCTAAAGTTTCTAGTTAGTTCATTCAGAAATACTTGAAGAGATGTGTCCATTCAAGGCAAAAAAGAGGGAGAACAATTAGAAAATAAGAGCTCTCAGAAATTCAAGAAGTTATTGTAAATTTGAAAAAAAATCTAAAGCATTGTAAAATAAAATCTTGAGGAATTTGCCCACAATATATAGGAAAAAATACCTCAGGGAAAAACATGATAAAAAGAAAATCTGGAATATATGGATTATTAACCTATAAGGTCTAAATCAATCAAATAATAGTTTTAGAGGAGAAAATAGAAATTAATTGGAATAAAGAATTAAGAAAATTCTCAGAAATAAGAGCTAGGAATGTTAAGTAACAAGAAAGTGAATGAGGTCAAAAAACAGAAAACGTACTGATCCTTAAGAAAATTTTTACACCATGGTGAAAGAGATAATGATGAAAAATTTTAGGTAAAAAAAGAAAAAGTTTTACCAGTAAAGGAATAATAATCAGATTGGCATTAGAATTAATCATGATAATGAATTAAGAAGTAGAGATTTAAGTGTAGTGTTTAAATTTTTTTAATTAACCAATATAATAACTATTAATGGTGAGATAAAATATTGAAGAAGAGAACAGGAAGGAGACAATGGGAAAGCTGTATATTTCTATCATTTATACCAAAGAGTTGTAACTACTTTGAAATTTGGTACTCCAAAAATTAGAAGTATAATGGAAATAATCATCAAAGGAAAGTAAAAACAGAAATGGTTAAAATGTGGTTAATTCTGAGGGTTGGGACCAAGGGTAAAGGGCAGAGAATTTTATTCTTCCTTTAGACATCTTACATTGTTTGATTTGTTCACGTATTTCAACCATGCACTTATAGTACTATTAAAATAATTTTTTAAATGAGATTTTTATTCATGATTAATCTGGTCCCTTTCAGCTGCAATAGTCTATGGTGGTTCCATTAGGAAGAGAAATATGAAGCACTGTTATTTGGAAATCAAGGTAGAAGGAGAACTATTGTTGGTGACATCTCTATACCTCCAGACGAGCTTATATGACCATTGTTGTAGCTGATATTAAATGGTTACTCTATCTGTTGAAAACATCCCACATCCACTGATGCTTTATAGTCATTTGAATAACCTTCTTGCTGTATTTCACATTTTATTGAAATCAAATGATCACTCCTGGGAGCTTTGCCAAATACTATTATAGGAAAGAAGGTTTATAATTTGTGAAACTATGTATTCATATAGCTTCTCACTATTTTAGTAGTCTGAAAGGTAGACAAATGTTTATTCATTTAGGTATGCAACTGATGGAAAATAAGATCTTTTTTTTGCAGAGAAGGGGTTGTGGGGTGGGTCAGGATTGTGATCAAAACTGAAAAACAAAAAAAACAAACCCTTCCACACATCATTTCCACTCTAATCTGCTGCTTCTGGCTCTCAGTAATGTATTACTTCTTGAACTATTGCAATAGTCTCCAAATTTATCTCCCTGCTTCTTGCGCCATTCAAGTGTGTACTCCATGCTACTTCTAATTATCTTTCAAAGACATAGATACAAATACGCCATCTTGCTTAAAAACATACATGGTTTACCAGTGCTGACAGGACAAAATCTAAATTACTTACCGCAGTACCGGAGACTTTCTACATCTTGGCCATAAACCAATTTTCTATCCTCAACCCGGGTTATTGCCTTTCCTAAGACTCCCTTTTTCTAGACCAGCACTGTTCAATAAAATATCTGTACTGTCCAATATGGTAGCCACCAGTCACATGTAGTTATTGAGCACTTGAAATGTGACTAACGGTACTAAGATACTGAATTTCAAATTTTGGTTAATTTTAATTAATTTAAACCAAGCAACATAGCCATATGCCTAGTGGCTATTGTATGGGACAACACAGCTTGGGACATATACCAGTTTACTGTGTATTCTCACGTGTAAGCCTCAACTCTGCTCACATGGCTCCCTCTGCCTTAAATATTCTTCCTAATTTGTTCTCTGGAAAATAGCAACTTACTCTTCAAAGAACTACTTTGACAATGTCACACTTTCTCTGTAATTTTCTCTATCAAATTCCCTTTGGAAGAATTAATTTACATGCTTTTTGAATGCATTATTTACACTTGAAATGAAAGGAAGCCACCTCACTCCGTTGTGGCTCACATTGACATAGCCTCTTCTCAACACTATGTGCTTGTTAAGTCAATGTTTCACAGACCATTTTACATGGCGTCTCAAGATTTCCTCAGTGCAAAGGATAGACCACCTAGGTCGGACTTTGTGCTACCTGTCTCTATTTCAATAAGAACATCTCCTTTAAAAATATTTTTAATTTAAATTCATTATAGAAAATATTCTGCTTCTGAAAAAGCATTTGAAACCAGTCATCTAATTGCTAATTCCCTTATAATGTCTTTGTTTACTTTTGATTTTTATATTGGACTATTTGTATTGTACTTTATCATCTTACATTTACATTTCTAATATATTTTTCCACAATGAGATTTAAAGATCTCTGAAAGCAGAGAATACATTCTATTGTTTTTGTCTCCAAAGTGCCTTGTCCACGGTTGGTGAAATAAATTTCCATCATTTTACATTTTAACCAAATTGAGATTACAAGTAAGTTCTATCCTCACATGGGTATATCAGGCCCCTGATGTAGTATAACATGGCTTTCTAAGATTTCTAACCCTCTATGGGCTGAATGTTCGAGTTTCAACACAAACTATTCTTTAGTTGGCTAGTTTACCACACTCACTTTTCTGTAATCTTTATCTGTTCCATAAAGGATCTTGATTCCATGGTCTAACATAGTTAACTTATTAGATTATCTTGAAAATAGATATTGAAACAAACACACCTGAATAATATTCTTAATGAATAGAAATAAAAGCACTATAAAATATATTGGATGGGAATATGGACCAAATCAAAATTTCATTGACATTCACAAGAAAAAATGAAAAAGAAAGAAATAAGGAAGAAGGATGGAAGGAAGAACAGAAGGAAAGAAGAAAGGGATGGAGAGGGAGAGGGGGAGAGAGAGAGAGAGGAAGAAAGAGAAAGAGAGAGAGGAAGAAAGGGAAAGAGAGAGAGAAAAGGCCCAATATGTCATGTGGAGAGTAAGGTAGAAAGCATCTTTATTAATTTATGCTTTTCTTAGAGGGTTCATTAAAGCTAAAAATCTATTGTGTTCAAATACCATCTCTGTCTAAAGAAAATAAATTGGAGTATTCTGGGATTCTCAGTTAAGCAGTCAAAAAGAGGTCAGGAAGGGGATTTTAGGTTTGCTTAGTAACAAACATGTTGACCTTTCAGTGACTCTAGTCAAGGTCTTTGGTCCTGGCCTATTGCCATAAATAATTTAGAGAAGAAAAGGGAAAATGCTGGATTTTAAACTACTCAGAATTTTGAGCCTATAAAAGAAAATGGGGAGACGGAAGGATGGAGAAAGAGAAAGTAATGGAGGAAGATAAACTCACAAACAATTGAAACAGGTGTAAAGGCAATTTGCTGCAAGATTTATGGGTTTTAGTTGTGCATTTGACTGTCCTGGCTGGAACAGAAGAAAAATGCAGATTCCACAAAGCCTTTTAAATAGAACAGTTGAGACAACCGCAAGCAGAGCTGTCCATTCTTCACAAAAGCGTGTTCTGATTTACCTGATTAGCAAGACCATATGGCTGACCACTGAACCAGGTGGGGAGTCAGATTTGATTACTGATCCCAGCTTTTTAGTCAAAGTTTCATTTAGTATCCAAAGAGCTCATAAAGCACATAAATGTACAGAAAGAAAAGACTATAGAACTTTATGTTGGATGGTTCTAAAGAAAACATTTTTCATACCCAGATAGTGGATTATATGTCAATTTAACTTTTAATATTTGCAATTTAGTGCTTCAAAGTTCTCATTTAATCTTTATTCCTTAATTTTTCATCTTTAGTATTTTGCTTCTGGAGCTTGATGCTAAATTTTAAATACTCACGTATAGATTTTTTTTCCTTAAATAGCTATTCTAGAACAGTACCTAGAACATGGGTGTTCTTAATAAATATTTGATGAATGATTAAAAAACATCATAATTTTAAAGTTTGCCCTGCAATGTTTTAGCTTTCTGAGTAAATGCAATATCTGGTAATGAGGTTGAGAGTACATGATCTGGAGTCAAACCTATTAGCTGCAGTCCTAGGGCAGCCACTTATCGACTGAGTGCCCTTAGATAATATAAAGATAGTACCTACATCATATATTCTTAGAATGAAATTAGAGAATCCATGTGAGATTGTATATTGCCTGGCTTTGAATGTTAACTATTTTTATTCCAAACATTTTCATTCACAATTTCCAAAAGTAAAATTTTCAAGGCAGTAATTGAACATAGCTATGGATGAGTAAATGATGAAATGGAAAATTCAGATAGGATGCTTCGCTTTGCTCAAAAGAAAAAAGTAGAAAACCTGTGTTCTTTACCTAAAAATTTAGCAAATAGATATTAAAGTTGACATCATTTCCTTCTGACCCTTTGTCCATTCAGGGGCCATAATATATCCTATGGATAAGCTAAAATAATGTCAAGTTGAGAGAGTCACAGGCTAATTGTACAATGTAAGTCCTTAAATGTGTATTACCAGCAATGTTCTCTGCTTTCTCGTAATATTGTGGGAATCTGAAAGCAAATACACAAGGTTTTGTTCCATGGAGTACAACATGAGAAGCAAAATATAATTTAAAAGTATGGCAAAGTTTTACAAAGAAACTAATGAAAAATGGGGGAAGGGAAGAAAAAGAATCCTAAAACTTACAAAGTTGGGAGATAACATGGAAAACTCTATGCCTCTTTATATACATACTATGGTAAACTTACAAGCTTGCGACTCAAACATAGCTGCTTTATACAATTCTCTTTGGGCATTTTGGAACAAATTGTTTTAAAAACACTTACTGAAGTCAGCAATAAAGTGCCTTTTTTGTTGATATTGGAGAAATAGGTATCTATTTTTCTGAATCTTATGAGAACAGGAAATATAAAGCTTGAGCTTTGACACAAAAGAAGACCTGAGTTTGGGTCTTGGATCCTTCACATCTGAAGGCTGTCCTCCTGCAAATTACTAAATTTGTACTCATGAGCATAAATGAAATCGCACATGTAAATTACTTAGAGGAGTGCCTGGTGTACTTAGTAAATGTTAGACATTACTTTAAGATTGTTATAATTGCCATTATACCAAGAAATTATAGTCAATCATTCAACAGTTAAGTATCTTAGAAGCAGTAGAATCAATTCTAATATATCAATTTGATGTGATGTAAGTTAAGGTCAATATATGATTGGGAAGGGGGAGTAAGAGAATACAAGTATATAAAAACCAAAGAATTTAATAGCTATGACTTTCAAACACAGCTCAACACTAACATTAAAGAGGGATCTTTATTTCTAAAGAGTATTTTGTGGGTCACCTGTTGTTAGAAGTCCAAATCCTAAAACAAACATAGGATCAAAGAGAGATCTTAAACAATTTTTTAAGGTCCAAAGAATCTACCATTTGGGGAAAATTCACAGAGCAAGAAACCACTCTTTACAAGGGTGATCCAAGAGTCTTTTCTAAGGAGAAATATAAATACACTTTTCTTGGTGAACAATGTAGAGCACAGTTTCATCTTAATTTTATTTATCTTTCATCAGGGTACCTCAAGCATCCATATTAGTTTAAGCAAATATAAGTATTTAAAACAGTATCTTTAATACTAAGTTGTTGTTTATAAAAATAGAGATTTTTAACATACCGAGGCCTTATGTTTTAGCTTTCTGTTTCCAGTAGTCTTTCCTTTTTTGTTGCTGGTGAAATAATGCAAGGTGCCATATTCCATCAAAGCTGCAAAAACAAAAATGAAGCAAACAGAAACAAAGAGATCCATCGCGGTCACATAAGAAACCTTAGGTAGGGATTTCCTGGCAATTGTACTCAGAGTTGTCATAGTCAGAACTGTAGTGATACCTGTGGAGGGATGGAAAAAAACAGAAGTTGAAAAATAGCTTAACAGACCATTTTTATTCTTCCATCTGAGTTGGCAATATTGTGAGCGGAAATTAACAATAGAAACAAAAGGATATGATTACTCGTGATTTAAAAAAAAAAAATACTGGTAACCATAGCTACATTATGTTCAATGTGCTCTTTGTGTCTGTGCGTTTTAATCATCTAAATTCTGTGGACTGCAAGTAGTTGACTCCCTGCACCCATCCTTCCCTTCCTCCATAGACCATCCAATTTCTAGCTGGCATGTGGCTGTCTGGAAGAAGAACTTTCTTTGCCACCTTCTCTCAGCTTTGTCTGGCCATAGGCTGAGATCGAGCCCAGGAGAATTAAGTCAAGGACGTAAGCAACATCCGAAAGATAGCATTAAAAATGCGTGAAGGGAGTCAAAAGGTACAAACTTCCAGTCATAAAATAAATATGCCATAAAGGTAACATACAGCATGGTTACCATAGTTAATAATACTGTATTGCATATTTGAAAGCTGCTGAGAAAGTAGATCTTAAAAGTTCTCATCACAAGAAAAAAAGTTTTGTAACTATGTATGGTGATGGATGTTAACTAGATTTATTGTGGTGATTATTCCACAATAGATACACATATTGAATCATTATGTTGTACGCCTGAAACTAATATCATGTTATATGTCAATTACACCTCAATTAAAAATAGAGATGGCATTAAAGAGACAGGAAATGCCCTTTCCCTCTTCCTCACAGCTTTCTGCTGGAATGCAATGGCCAGAGCACCAGCAGCCACCTTAGAACATTAGATGATCAGGAGAATTAAAATCACTCACAACACAGCAGAGAACTAGAAGGAGCCCGAGTCCCTCACACTGCAGTCACCCTTTGACTACCTACCTCCACACTTTTTAAATAAAAAACAAATACTACTCTACCTAATTTAAGCTACAGTGATTTGACGTTTTCTGCCACCAACAGTTAAAATTAACCCAAACTAGTACAGTGTTTTCTTATGTGATAACTTGAATCAAACCTAATTTTTAACCTCACAGTTTAAGTAAGGAATACTGACAAAAATCATATCAAGGGGATATTTTAAAAGCACAGAGTAAATCTTCATATTTTGAAGAATTCAGCATATAAAATTAGAATATCATCCCGGGCCCCAGCCCTGTGTGTCTACCTTTGGGGGTGTTCGTTTCTCTTTACCCATGGCCTTCTTATGGTCCTTAACACTGCTAGCCCCCCTTACTCACAGCTGTACATGCTGTATCTCTTATTTAAACTGCCGTAATTCTCATTCTTTGTCCCATGAAATATGGCCCCATGAATAGAATTGTTTACTTTCCAAAAAGTACTAAATATAATGCCAACTGACTATCAATTTGGCCAATTATTTGTAGCATGGCAACATCTGGGATGAAAATAAAAATAGAAAGGGTCTCTTTGGGATGATGAAGGCAATAGCCACCTCTTTTCCTCATGTCTCCATTGAAACACGCCCTAATAATTCCTCTCACATGCCCATCTTTTTATTTTCATCATCACTTGGGATTGAAAAAAATCTTAAAGATGATACAGGTATGATGGATTGGGAGTCATGCAGGCAAATTTAGGTTCAAATTCTGACGCTCCCATCTATTAGCTCTGTGACGTTAGGGAAGTTTCTGAACTCCTCTGTGCCTCTCATCTAAAGAACTGGCACAGTAATACCGTGTTTGGTACTTGTAATAAATTTATACAAAAGGTATTTATTTTACTTATCTGTTCTTAAAAGTGGATACCTAGAATACTGATTTTAAGTCTTTCTTCCTTTCTAATATTAACATTTTAAATCTATAATTTCACCTTTATGCAATGCTTTAGCTGCATCTCACAAATACTTATATGTTAAATTTTTATTAAAATTCTGTTTGAAATACTTTCTAATTTCCCTTTTGATTCTTGTTTGACCCAAGGGTTATTTAAAAGGTCATTTTTAATTTCTCAATAAATTATTATCTATATTACTTTTACTAATTTTTAATTTACTTCCACTTTGGTTAGAAAATATACTCTGGAAAATTTTAGTCTTGAATGTTATTGAGATCTTGATTAATGTTCTGTATGCACTTGAAAATATCGTGTATTCTGTATTTAGGTGTAGTGTTCTATAAATATCAGTCAGGTCAAGTAATTGATCATTTCATTGAGATTTTCTACATCTTAATTGATTTTTTATGCATTCATTTTTTCATCAATGAAAGAGAAAGAATATTAAAATGTTCAGTGATGATTGCAAATTTGTCTATTTCACCCATTATTCCTGACAGTTTTTGCTTCACTTATTTTTAAACCAGAACTATATTTAAAAGGGTTTGCATATATGGTAAGTGCTAAATAATTTCAGTGAACACTAGTCTTCCCTCTTCCTCGCCTTGTACACATTTTTTGATAACTTAGTAAATCACAACCTTCCCATAGTCAGACAAAGGTAGATTTCCAAAGGTATTCCTGGCATCTGTAATTACATCCCATCCCAACTAAAGCCAATACATGCTTTGATTTCATTATCAATTATTGCATTAAATTTCGCTTTACTAAAATATGATTACATTTCTATTTCATAAAGTAAGGAAAACTACAGCAGAACTTAGATTCCAGACATTTATTTCTTTAATTTAGTAATTATTATTGCAGAGCTCAGCTTAAAAATAACATGGTGGATTTCATATTAAAATATCTCTAAGTCCATGAAAATAAGAAAATATTTGGGATTTTAAGAGGATTCATTGATATTTCCTCCATAGCTTTCCCTGTTCAAAATCCTGCAATAGTCTCCCATCACATTTGGAATAAAATCCAGAGTCCCTAAAATGACCTACTAAACCTGACATGATCTAACTGGCCACCCCTCCAATCTCATTTTCCACCACTACCCAGTCAACTCTAGCCACAGGAGTCCTCGTTCTGAATCTCAAGCATGGCATAGCAAGGAAGAATCCTCTTCAGAACCCTGTGCTTCTCCCAGCCTGGACTATCTTTCTACTAGATATCCACCAGACTAGCTCCCACACTTCATTACGTCTCTGCCGTCTCCTCAGAGAGATCCAGACTGTCTCCACAAGATAATACGGCAAACATCACATATCCTTTGCCATTCTCTAATCATCTATTTTACTTTGTCTTCACAGCCTTTATTACTCACTGACGTTTTACTATATGCTTTTTCGATTTGTACATTACCTGTATACCTCACTAACACAAATGTTTTATGTTTTAACACGAACATGAGGATTTTATAACTTTTTGTCCCCTGTTAACACTGCAGCACCAGAACTCTGCCTGTTTCATACTGTTTGTTAAAATGCAATGTTGAATAACTGAACTCAGGAAATTGTCCTTCAATGGTATGTGTATGTATGCATGTATATATGTATGTATGTAGGTATATATTTTTTTAAAAAAACCTTGATCCTTCAACTACATAGGACCCACAATTATAAGAGATATTCTTCAAGTTAGATCTGACTTTAGCTTATCTTCACAGTTGATAAGCTAATGTTAAAAAATATGAATTCATGCAAAAACACAGTTCCACAATCGGCTATTCTCTTTCATGACGCTGGCATATTTTGTTTTTGGCTTCATGCAAACCTAATGGTAGAAATAATCCATTCAAATTCTCTTTGGGAAAAAATATGAGAACAATGCTTAAAAAATACAATATTTAAGTCATACTCATAGTAGCATACAAAAAATCTAAAATAACATATTTACCTTGGAATATAAAATAATGTGAAATAATTGGAGGAAACAAAGCTCAGGTATGAGTGCATTTTGCCCCCTAGCTATGTCTATACCTCTGTTTAGATTCCCAAGAGAACTGCATTTCCAAGTATAGAGCCAGGTGTCTCAGGCTTAATCTTGCTACTTTTACGTGATTTGCATTTTACTATATTTATTAAATGGAGTTATTCACCAGCTATCATAGAAACCACATGAAAACCTCTTTACTGTTGAAAATAGAAATTGTCCCAACTTTTTTATGTTTTTTAAGACAGTTATCAGTAGTGTGATTCATGTCTTGCTCTGATCTTGGGAGTGAATCATCAATTGACCAGTAAGTTGTCTTTGTATATCAATACATGGATGTAAGTTATCATTTTCTTTTAAACAAATGTATAGTAATTAGATACATTTTCTTTTATGATTTTGATTATTGCAATGGATTGCTAAGGAAAGAAAACAAAAGTCTGTTTTATCAAGTATAAATTACCCTTTTAATCAGTGTTATTGTATAGGCAACTCTCAGAATATTCACAGACTAATTACACATTTTACAGATTGCAGAAGCCTGGAAGCTTCTTGTTCCTTTCAGCGACCTGCCCTTTAGAACAGTTGACTGTTCATCAGCTCCACTGTAAAAGCAGAGGATTTCAAAGCCTTCCAAACACACGCCAGTCAATAAATGCTGGCTATTAGTGATTCTGCTAAAAACTAAAATAAAATCTTGATGAAAAGTGATTGAAAATATTGACTGAATTACCATTCAAGGACTATGTATAATTTTCATGTATTAATTCTTGCTGTGTATTTATGCTTCTCTTGACCTCTATTAGTAGGATAAATTAAAAATTTTCTGAAATTTCAAGTTCTTTAAAACTATTTCCTACTTGTTTTTCATATACTCATTTCAACATCATATTGCACTAAAGTATCTGTCAATTTTTGCCTGGTTGTAGTTATAGGAATATTTCTACTATATTAAACTATAGACTTCACCACGTTAAAATGTTTTTAAAAGTTCTATGATACTATAGCATAATATTACATGTCATACCCAGTGATGTTCTTGCAGGTACTGCATCTTTATTGATCCAAAAAGACACCCAAGAAAGAACAACAGTCAGAATACATGGAATGTAGGTCTGGATAGTGAAATATCCCATTCGTCTGCTCAGGTCAAAAAAAATTGTCATGATAATATAATCCCCTGGAAGACAAAAGATATGTGTTTTTTTTTTTTGACTATAAAATACATAAAAGTAGAGATTCCAATCTGTAGGTTTAAATACAAATGCCATAGCATTTATCACTGACTTGTGTTTCCTTCTTACCAGAGATTGTGTGAGAGATTTCAGTTGAGTTCCGTAACCCTACAAATGCAAACTGATATAATCTCCAATATTTAGGATCAGCCACTTCTACAGAAGGCTTTTTCCACTTATACTCAATTTCATTTTTAGGGTATCCATCTAGATAAATAATTAAAATAAAAAATATATACATTAGCAACATCCAAATCGGTTAGTCTTGCAATACCAACATTATCCAAAGACAAATTCTTTGAAATCTATCCTCATTTTTGTGTTGTAAGATATGAGAAATATAGGAAATACTGCATAAAATGTATATGTATAGTCTAAAGAATAATCGTATAATGATCAAATAATAATAATTCATGTAACTCCATTTAAATCAACAAAAAAAAAAACTTGCTAGCATCCAGGAAAACCCATGTGTCCACTCCAATATAGTATCTTCCCTCCCAACCAGAGGTAACCACTATACTGATTTCTGTGATAATCCTTCCCTTGTTTTCTTGTTATAGATTTTCTGATATGCATTTCTAAAAAATATAGCTTAGTGTAGGTTCTTTTTGAATTCGATTTGATTGTTGCTATACTGGATGCTTTTAATATCATATTTGTAATAGTCATCCATGCTGTTGCATGTAGCTGTAGTAAATCTGTTCCATTTTAAAGATGTATTAAAATTTATTTTTCCATTTTACTGATGTAGACACTTGTAATGTTTCCTGCTGGCTATTATTAACATTGCTGCTAGTAACATTATTGTATATGCCTCACAAAAGACATATATGCAAAGGTTTCTCTGCGATATATACCTAGGTATGAAATAGCTGGGTCATGGGTTACACATAATTTCCATTTTACAAGACAGTGCTAATCTTTTTTCCAAAAAGAGTACACCAATCTCATCAGCCAGAGTATGAAAATACATGTGGATCCATATTCTCATTAGACTTGATGTGGACAGTCCTTTTTATTTTTACTGTCCTGTAGAGTGTATTTTATTTCACATTTTTCCAATTATAAATTAAACTGAGCAATTTTTTTCTTATGTTTATTAGATTCTTGGGTTTCTTCTTTGGAAAATTGCTTGTTCAACTGTCTGTTGTTTTATTGGGTTTTCTTTCTTTTTGTCTGAATTCTTTATATATTCTGGGTAGTAGCCCTTTGTTGGTTATTTGTATTGAAAATGTTCTTGCCCTCTCTGTAGTTGTCTAGAATGGAGGTGCATTCTTTCAAAAAGGATATGTTTTTATTTCTGCCACATGACAGGGAAATCCACAAGTGCCCTTTGGACCAATCAAGCAAAGGAAATTTGGGCTGCAAATTCATTTTGGGATGGGCTTGTGATTACATCCTCTCAAGGTGTTATTTCACGCTGGTATGCTGATTGCACAGGCCACTTTGCTTTTAGACTTTAGCAGCTATGTGTGCATGTGTGTGTGTATGGAGGGCATTTCTTCATGTTACCTTAAGTGCTCAGCCTTAGGTAACCCAGCTGTACGTAGAGATTATTTTCTATTAAATTTCTAATCCACGAGGCTGCTGAAATGAAAGTTCAAATTTACCTTGTTTGGCGAATGTCCTCAGGTCAAATTGGCTATAAACCTTCTTATCTTTTTGGCTTCAACTTTTTATGTGCATTTTTGTGGCTGAAAATTCATTCCTAGTGATCACTTATATGCTTTTGAGAAGATTTTAATAATATTATCAGCCATGCAATGAAATAGCTGTCACCTGTTTAAGGATCTCTTTTCCCTTTCCTTTCTCCATCTTCTCTCTCTTCTTCTCTAGAGGTTTAACCATCTTGTTTTTTCATATTTCCCATTCTTTTTTAGTTATAATTATAGAGGTAATAGAGTGTGGTCATAGCATATAGGAGCATGGACACAAATAAAAACAGTGAGCTAGTTACTCAACCACTCTAAATCTCATGATAATTGACTTTTTAAATGGGGGCCACAATGAAATCTTCCAAATATATTTGTTGTGAAATATTAGACGTAGAAGGCTTAATTCTCTACTGGACCCATATGGAGTGCCTGAAAAAAGTTAGCTATGATTAATATGTTTATGTCATTGACATCCAGTTGAAACTCACTGGTAGAAATTGTTAATTCCCAAAAATGACAATCAAAGCTAAAGAGATATCTCACCAAGAACTTTGGCATGGTATCTAGAAGAGAGTATAATAATTGCTACATCTTCACATATTTGCATATCAACTATCCCTTGAGTGTTCCTATTAATCAAGTCTTTGTTGTGATCTGGCTGTTTTATTTATTAAGAAGTTAATGTTAGAAAATCAAAGCAGTGAGATATGAGATTATGAATTAAAAAGAACATTTTAATGAGACAAAAATCATTAAGAAAATTGTTAAAGGGCAACAAGAGGTATTTGGGAATTTCATAAGTGAAGAAACAGTATAATACTTATAAATACTTATAATCTACTGTGAATAGATTTTAGAATGTGATATGTGAAAAAAATTGAATTTCAAAAAAAGGGAAATAGCATTAGGCAATTCATGCATGTAAGTAATATTTGTAAACTCGTTTACATGTTCTGGACTTGCTCAATGATATGTTATCTAGAAAAATATTTTTATAAAAACATATGTGATGATAAATATGTTAGTAAATATAAAATAAAATTGATATTGATATAGAAAGATTATAACTATTTCCTTGGAACAAAATACTAGGTTTTTGTATCCAAATTATTTAGCTCTAATAATATTTTTGTGTTTCCATTTATTCTTCTGAATAAAATAAACTTATTTCTGCCTTGCCTTTTCCAACTCATTAAAGTCTTCTCAAATATTTGCTATTCATATAGTAGATATTCTTTACCAAATCAATCTATGAAATATAAGTCTTGCCTCCAGGAAAATGAATAAATTTGAGTAAACTCTTTATTTATGGCAGTTTAAAAACACTTGAACTAAACCTACTTTCAGTAGCACTTTAGTAAAAACAGGAAAAGGGCACTTGGATAAAACTAAGATTGGTGATGAATGATAGAACAAAGTGTATACATTCACTATGCATTTACTGTCACTTTCTAATTTAAAGGCAAGAAACAAATACATTTGTAATTATTTTATCTAAGAGAGTTAAACATAATCCCCACATTTGAAAATTGTAAAAATTATCCTTTTTTTCATTTCATTTTGTATTTTTAAATAAACAGGGTCAGAGGCTAAAATTCTATGAAATTATCAAATATTTTATCACTTACAGCTTGAAAATTCCAGTGGACAGGAATGTTCGTCCATAGGAAAGTTATGAAGCTGAAGGTAACATTCTGCATTAATTGTCAATCTATTTAGATGGAAAGATAAATATTACATAATGAGAAACAATTTCAAGCATTCAAAATCTTTTGTCTAATTTTTTTGTGTGTGAGGAAGATTGACCCTTAGCTAACATCTGTTGCCCATCCTCTTTTTGCTTGAGAAAGATTGTCCCTGAGCTAACATCCATGCCAATCTTCCTCCACTTTGTATGTGGGATGCTGCCACAGCGTGGCTTGACAAGAGGTGTGTAGGTCCATGCCCAGGATCTGAATCCACGCACCCCAGGCCACCAAAGTGGAGTACACGAACTTAAGCACTACATCACTTGGCTGGCCCCTCTTTCGTCTAATTTTTAAACATGATTTTGGCCTACAATAACAGACTGCAATGTACTAGTAAGTAATAATTCTAAGTCTCCTAGTCTTAAGTGGTAATATTACAACATTCATAAGTGAATAAGAAAATTCTAACATTTTTCTCTCCAGCCAACTAAGGTGCCTCTATATACATTTCAGTATGATCTCTTGCATTTGCAGTTAAAAATTCATACTTCATGATCTCAACAAACACACACACGTGCATACACACACACATTAACAGACTGTACATGTTCAAGTATGGTGACTTCTTTCTCTTTATCATAAACATCTTTCCATTAAGGGTGATTATTAATAAGCAGACATGTTCAAGACAATGAATGAAATAAACTTGAATCTTATACATCAACCTTCAATTAATGCTTCCTTAGGGATATTTTACTACATCATTGAAAATCAGAGTCTTCTAAAATGTTACAGCAGGATGGGCTCTTAGAGAAAATCTCAGTCATTCATTTGCATTATAGGTTAAAAAAAATAATGTTCACGCCACAAACTCTTCTGCTTCAAAGGAGGGAAATCAAAGGGTTTTCCTCTTTGCTTTTAGTCTTTTTCACATACTAGTAACTCTGAGCTTAAAGAAATGTTTTCAAAATATTCCACCATTGTAGATTTTAGTGTGTGAAAGGAGCTCCGTATTTCTTACTTTCCAACTTTGAAAAAGAGAAATTTATGAGTTGACCACATATTACTATGGAAAATAAATTACAGCAACTACATTTTTAAGAAACAGTATTACCTTAGAGTATATAGAACTCGTCCATCATTCCAAATTCGAAGCAGACGATTAGGAGTTGTTATCCAATGAGCATCAGATTTTCTTGAGTTTCTGAAGAAAGTGTCAGGAATCCAAATTTTTCCCACCATATTACTGTTAAGCATAAGCACTTTCAGGGTGCTATTGAATTTTAAACGACTATCAAACCAGGTTTGGGCAAAAATTATATCTATCGTGTATTCCTAAAAGATAAAAAGAAAAGTAATGACTATAATAGCAAAGCCACTATTTTAGATGTTTTCTTCAGATGTTTGAATTTTTATATTATAAAGTTTATGTAAGTAAATAGCACTTAAACTCAGTCTTTTCAGAGAAAAAAAGTATGCCATTATCTTAACTTTTAAATTGTTTACAAGTCATGTAAAACAAAATCCATTATTTCTAGTAATTACTGCTGCCCAGTGTGGCTTTATATTTTTTCATAAATTTTATTCAAGATTTTATAATATGTAGGATATAGTCATTAAAAGCAAATCATCTTAATGTTAACAATTATATTAATTTTTGTGATATTTACATGGTGTTTAAGCCACAAAAAGAAATCACAAATAAGTACAAAATCAAGATGCAAATACTCACCAAGTTATCTAAAAGCCCTTATATTGTCCTTTGTCCAATAAATTAATTATTTAGATTCTTTGTTTTCAAATGTTTTAAAGCAATCACACACGCAAGGAACCCTATTGAGCACTTAAAACATTCCAGGCAATATGTTGAGTTTTGTATGTATCATGTCATTAAATCTTGACTACAACCCTGCAAAATAGGTACTACTATAATCTTTACTTTAAGTAACATTTATTGAGTAATAGAGAGGTAAAATAATTCTCCCCGCATCACAGAGCTAATAAGCAGATGAAATAGAGCCACTGCAGGCTGAATCCCAAATCCACATCCATAACAACCACATATAACGGTGGTCATAAAGGGGCCCGATGGGTGCCAGATTAGAGCAAAGGCTCTACCCACAATTGCCAAGTGACTGTAAATAGGAAATTGCATGGTCATGAGAGAACTCTCAGTAGTTGGTGACTGGGTATTATCTACCTTTGTATACTGACAAAACACCTGCCACATTATAAGCATTAAAATTTAATAAAATTAATTAGTAAGAAGGCAGTAATAATCAGTGCTATTGAGGAAAGTGATTATACTTATATGTGAGTATAACTTTGATATTAAAAAAGTAAATTGAAAACTATGAGGTATTATCTGAGTTACTTGTGGTGGGAAGAGTGGTTGCTTACTCTTGATGTAATGCTAGCAATTGGCCAATTACCTGGAGGGAAATATTTAATATAAGAATTGGAAGTGTAATCGGGAGTTTGAGTAATGAACGAAGATTTGAAAAAAAAAATGGTAGGGAGAATAGTAAGTAAGCAGATTGGAGTCAACATGTTAATAGAGAACGTGGATCAAATCTTAGTTTCCAGGCAGAATATTTATAATTATACTTACTTGACTAGAAGATAGACAGTAAATTAAGAGGGAAACCTCATTTTATCTATTTTGGTATTTTTTTTTAATTGAATGAATTTGACATGTAACACTGTGTAAGTTTTAGGTGTATGGTGTATTACTTTAATACATTTATATATTGTAATATGATTGCTGTTGTAGTGATGTTTATCACATTACCTAATTAGCATGACATTGTTGTCTATATCCATTATACTGTGTATTAGATCTCCATTGCTTACTTACTACTAGTGACAAGTGTGTACCTTTAAACACCATCATTTTATCTATTTTGGATGAACAATGTTGCAATTTGGGAGCGGTATATACATATTAATAATTATTTAAAATCCAACAAGGGCCTAAACATTATGTAATTGAGTATAAGACGTATGCTTTATAAAGGGAGTAAGATACATAGATTATTATGGATAATTTGTCCATATAATGATGTCATACGTGATCATTCAATAATCTATCCATATATTTAGCATCTACTGTGTGTCAGTCATTGTTTTGCATAGATATGAAGACACGAAGTCCTTGTGCACAAAAACACATGCATCATGACCCCCTTTTCACATAGTCTTGTTTGCCATGGGGTTGCTGGAATAATTTAGAGAGTGAGACAATTAAAATTTAGTTTTTTCCGACTTAGTATACAACGACACAGAATCAAATTGTACTGTGGAATATACTCTGAAAGTACTTTTGGAACTGTGTAAGCTTTATACATTCCACAGCCACAACCTTGCTGATGTACTAAGTGTTTGTAACTCAAGCTGAGTCATAATGCAAAAGACCTCTCATAATACGTAAAAATGAAGACTATTTATTCCATAGATGCTTAACCATCTTATTAGGTAATATTGATGTAGTGGTACAAAAATGGGGATGCATTTTAGGTGGGCCAATGGGCCCTGTCAACATCACTGGTGTACCTCCTCCCTGAACCTTGTGGAAATTCTTGGACAGCGTCACAACAGTTATCTTTAACTCTTATTCTGACCGCCTGCTTCTCAGGCTAGGTGATTTTTCTTTGGAATAAATTATAATTTACCCAAGCAGCCTCTTCAACTGACACAAATGATTAACCATTCAAAGTCTAACAGTGTCACCTGTGTTAATAACATGGTTTCAGCTTGTAATAGTAAATGCAAACAGGAAGAAGGCTCGCATTCATTCTATGGCAGATCCTAGAAGAGTAGTTAATCAATATTATGTGCCAGAATTACATTGTACTTTTATATGGAATCAAACTGGTTAAGACCAAGGAAGAGACTTCATAGCTGCCAGGATTATGACTTGGCAAAGATCCAATGCTGGTTGGTGTAGGGAACTTCATGCTACCTGGTAGGCATGCTTGGCTGCAGTATTCCTAACTAACAAGGTACTAAAGGTGACACTTGAGAACTAATTGTCTAGGGGTGGGATTTAGGATGCAGTTGTGAATCCTGCTGAGCAGATGACAGGATCTTCTTAAGGAAACCTGTTCATAAAAGTGTTAATCACTGTTGAAAGAGTTACGACTTCCAAAGGGTCAAACTCTCCCGAGCAGAGAGCCTTGGGGAAATGTGAAAATTTTTCTACTCCCAATTATTCCCTCAATCTAGCATCAAGAAGAAAAAGATATAGAGCCTATGTCTTGATAATCCATCCTTCCCAAACCCTTCTCAGAGGCTAATACTTTCAAGCTCTTTTAAACTGCTAATCCTTAATAAGCGCCTCACTCAGATAAGAAGGTCATTAAAGTTTGTGCTATTTTATGTGTAATTGAAAAATCCAATTTCATTTATGCATTTGTGCTGGTGTAATTTCCGGAAAATCATCAAACCGTGTTCTTGTACTTCATGTTCCTCTTTAGAGGTTATAATTATCCGCATAACAAATAAGCAAAAGAAATATGAAAACAAACTTTTATTTACTCAGAACAACAAGTATAGTAGCTTCTAGGATAAATACGTTGAGATAAGGAACAGTGCATTTAACATTTGAGATCCAACGTACATTGTAAGACTTACTTTGTCTTCTTGCAAATTAGCTGAGAAAACAGCATTAGTGAATAAAGATGAAGAAGTGAGCCATCTTGATTTTGAACTCAATCAAATCAATCCATAACTGATGAAAATGTGTGTAGTGTAGTCTTCATACTACACTGTCAGCTTTACAATTATGCACTGTGTCTCACACTTAAAAGTACTAGTTAATTCAATATTATTGTCATTCTAGTAATGGAAGAAACTTCACACAAAATGCAGACCTGCCTAAGTAATTAATGTAGGTGCATACTTTCATCATGAAGTTTGGTTGGTCCTGATCAGGTCTTTCCACCTTGACGTTAATCTCTCCCTAAACTATCTATTCACATGGCCAAAATATGGTGGGCCAAATAATGGTTAGCAGTAAATCAAATTCTAAGGCTATAGCCATGTAGACTATCTACATGTCTGTAGACATATAGAGAAAAGGTAGAAGTGTAGCTAGTCCACAGCACAAATAGTTTTAGTGGTAAAAGTTCATAGGTATCAGGGCCGCCCGGTGGCGCAGTGGTTTAGTCCGCACTTGGCAGCCCGGGGTTCGCGAGTTCGGATCCCGAGCGCCCGCCGACGCACCGCCTGTCAGCCACGCTGTGGCGGCGTCCCATATAAAGTAGAGGAAGATGGGCACGGATGTTAGCTCAGGGCCAGTCTTCCTCAGCAAAAAGGGGAGGATTGGCAACAGATGTTAGCTCAGGGCTGGTCTTCCCCACAAAAAAAAAAAAAAAGTTCATAGGTATCAGTTCAATTACTGTAGAAGTACCAACTTCTTGACACTATCACAATAAGGTAAGTAAAAAACTTGGTGTTATTCTATGTTTCTAATGAAAAAAGAAATAGGAACAAAGAGGTTATGTCAGCTACTTAAGTCATCCAGCAATACATTGAGAGATATTTAAAAAATAGACATTGAGGCCAGTCCGGTGGCGTAGTGGTTAAGTTCCCGCACTCTGCTTCAGCAGCCTGGGGTTGGCAGGTTCAGATCCCGGGAATGGACCAACATACTGCTTATCAGCCATGCCATGGCGGTGTCCCATATAAAGTGGAGGAAGACGCGCATGGATGTTAGCCCAGGGCCAATCTTCCTCAGCAAAAAGAGGATGATTGACAAGGGGTATTAGCTCAGGGCTAGTCTTCCTCACACATAAACACAAAAATAGACATGAATCCTGGTTTCAGTTACCAACCCTTTGGGCTCTATTTTTATGTCCCCAAATATAGATTGCCAAAGGCATATAACACCATGTGCATTTATCAATTATCTTTTTAACAAATATTTTTCAGCATTTGAGTTACATCTATATTGTTCTGGCTTTACAAAGATGAAAATGGAGGCTTCCTGTTATGAATAGATATATAATAAAAATTGGAATTTAATAAACTTAGGAGAGGTAAAGTGCAAAATGGAAACTGAAGATAGTTTTCAGCTAGAGGAAATTAAAAAAGACTTCATGATGGAAGTTGTATTTAACCTGAACCTTGAAGGATTTGTGAACATTTAGATACATACTGGGGTCAATTAACAAATGTGGAGGAGGGAGCAAAGAGGTAGTAAAATGTAGGGTATAATGGGGAAAAAAAAGAATGCAAGCCATATTTAATGAAAAAACTAGTGCATTTTTTGTACATCAGGGAATGTGCATTCCTCAAATACCCAGGATATTCTATATCTGGAAGAGTTTTTGACAACTATTATCTAAAATTACCAATTTCCAATAATTGATTCTGAAACCCAGACACAGCTCTGTCCCCATGTACAGCTGAACTGAGCATATGAACAGAAAGTCCTAATATTTCATGTGTTAATTTCATGTTTCATGCTTAATCATACATTCCCTACTAGATATACATTCTATAGTATTCTATATATTTTTTCAAAGAGTAAAATATTAAACAATATAATTGCAGGCAGCTAAACCCTACAGAGAATATAAAGAAATTTTAATCAATGAACTCCCAGTCCTTAAAAAGTTTATAATATAATAGAGAAGATGGGGTTAGCTTCCAGGTATATATAATAAGTACCCTAAAATCTGGGGTGGGAGCAACCCTTATGATCCTGTATTAGTCAGTGTTCTCCAGAGTAACAGAACCAATAGGATGTATATATGTATGTAAAGATAGATGGATAGGTAAGTTGGTAGGTAGATGATAGGTGGATAGACAGACAGATATAGGATAGATAGATTTATTTTAAGGTATTGACTCATAGAATTGTGGGGACTGGCAAGTCAAAAATTTGCAGGGCAGACTGGCAGGCTGAATAACCAGGGAAGAGTTGATGTTTCAGTCTTGAGTCAAAGGCAGTCTGGAGGCAGAATCCCTTCTTTCTTAAGGGACCTCAGTCTTTTCTCTTAAAGCTTTCATCTGATTGAATGAGGCCCACCCACATTATAAAGGATAATCTGATTTACCCAAAGTCTACTGACTTTTAAATGTAAAGGCACATTTAAAAAATGCCTTTACAGCAACATCTAGACTGGTGTTTGACAAATATCTGGGTACCATAGCCTGGCAAGTTGACACATAAAATAAACCATGGCAGAGCTTATAACAGTAGGAATGGACATTCATGGATTCAGAAAGCCTTAACAAAAATTATGCATGTGTTTCTGTGATAGACAAGTTAAGTGAATAATTGTTGAGATAGGAAGAAACGTATTCCCCCAGCTCATGTTTCCTATGTAAATATACACTCTTTTTATTTTGTCCCATCTCTTACTCGTTCTACCTCTCAGTGAAGTTTGTTCCATATTTCTCAATTGAATGAATGTAGTATATTAAAAATAGTTTATCAGTAAGTTTGTGTCTCTTTTTCGTTCTCTGAACTCTGAACTTGATCTGAATGAACTCTCTTAATGTGGAAACTGAGAGTTGGAGTCAGGTAGGTGCACAAGAGTTCTGGCAAAGCCATTTGGTTCTTACACCCTAGCCCTATTCTATAGCCTCTCTTTAATTACTGGTAAGGAAGGTTTATTTTTTTGTTTGTTTATTTTATCTCCCTTTACCTATCTTCTATGAATATTTGTCAGTGATTCAGAATCCAGGCAGAGGGACAAAAATGGGGGAATTATTTTTTGATCCTGTCAAACACCAAATATACTCCAGAAAATATAGATGACCATTTTTTCCACACAGATATCCCCTTGTGAAAAAGTTTTTTGATTCAATTTTGATAATGCATAAAGGTAATGAAATTTGGAATTCTATATTTCATCTGGAGCACTCCCCAAATAAGCCATATGATTATTTGCAAAGTAATTCCAATATGTTACCTACATTAAGATTACTGCGTGAGATCAATCATACAATATTGGCTACTCCCTGTACCATTCATGGAGAATAAGAGATGTGGACTGTCCTCCTCCAGGGTATCCATTGCTATGATGAGAAAGGTCCTGGACATGCCAACATCTCTATCAGTCTACCATGAGAAATCCCTTACTTCAGATCCTGAAATTTTAGACAATAAGGTCCCACAGTTATGTATGTCTTGACAAGTTTCATCAAAATCATGCCCAACTGATACCACATATCACACGGCAGGACAATTCCTTGAATAAACTAGGAATTCCCCCAAAGCACAGACATCAAAATGATTTTTATCGTCACCCTGTTGTTCTGAAATGGATCTGAAAGAGGAACAGCTGTGCACATGGAGTGCTAGCATCTGCCACAGGGGGAGATGAAGTGAAACAAAGACAATCCAGAAGGCAGATGAAAGGCTTTCCAGAATCACTACAGCACTGCATCAAGCACAAAGACAGAAACATAAATGGCTGGAGAAAAAGCAGCCCATTGAGTAATCTGGCATATAGTCAAGAGAAATCACAATTCTTTTCAGTGTGGACAGTTGGACTGTTCCGAGTCTTGGAGGTCAGATTCCACTTTACAGAGGGCAGTTTAGTGTAGTGACTGGGGATGAAAGCTACTTTGGAGCAGACTTCTGGGGTTTGAATTACGAATACAAAAATTTTTATCTGATCTTGAGCAAATTTCTTAGCTCTTTATGATTCAATTTTCTCATCTTGAATCTGGGGACGATATAGTATCTAGTGCATAAGGTTCTTAATATTTAATGTAAATTACTTAAAACAACGATTGACACATAGTAAGTATTCTTTAATGTTATGATCATAATAATGAAGGAAAGCCTTCATATTGTTTTAAAATGGGGCAATAGGGCCTTTACAAATATTCCATTTTACAGAGATTATGAGTCACAGCCATGCAATGCCTCCTCTGGAAGAGATAAACATTTTATAGATAGACTTTTATTTTCGAAGCAATTTCTTCATATAAAGGGACAGCCAGTTCCAATACCAAGATTGTAAGTAATACAAATTTTCTAGCTTCTAGAAAGCTAGTCTTTTCTAAACATTCATATTATTAGCCCATTAGCAGAATTTGAATCAGTTAATTAGTTTCTGTTTCATGAAACATTTGGTCTACTCAGATCTTGGGACACCACCGAGTCTTGTTTTTCTCCTATAGCCACGGCCACTCCTTCTCAGTCTTCTTTGCTAGTTCCTCTGTATCTTTCATATGTCTAAGCAATGAAGTGCCTCAGAGTTTAATAACACTCAGTCCCCTTCTCTTCACTCTCAAAATAATCTCTTCTAGTCTCATGACTTTAAGTATCACCTGCAGATCACCTACTTTAAGTACCCAGAAGAATGCAAAATCTATATCTCAACTGCAAATCTCTCCCTGAAATCCCAACATGCATGTCTAATTGCCTCCTTAAAGTCTTCAGTAGGACAGCTAATAGATACCTCAACCTTAAAATTCCAAAATGGAACTCTTGATCTTCATCATCCTCCACAAAAAGAAAACTTTAACTCTCTTCTCCATCTCATTAAATGACAACTCCATCCTTCCAAGTTTTCAAGCCAAGAAGTCTTGGCGTCATTCTTGATTCCTCTTTTTCTCTAATACTCCACATCTGGTCTTTCAGAATATTTTGGCATCATCTTTTTCAAATTATTCCAGAATCTGATAACTTCTCACCAGTGTCACCATCATCAACTTTTTCCTTGATTATTGCAGTATACTTATAACTAGTCTCCCGGCTTCCACAATTGATCTCCTATGTTTTGTTCTTCATTCAAAAAGATAGCTGTCTCATTGAAAACATAAGTCACATCATACCTCTCCTCTGGTCAACATTTTTCTATCGCATTCAAATATTCACTCAGACAAAAACAAATCAATATCCTTTCAATGTCTTTAAGACTCCAGATTATCTGAACCCTAATTACGCCAACTTCTATCTCTTTTAACCTTGTTAATTCTACTACAAGCCCTACTGGTCTCCTTGCTGTTCCATGCACATTTTATCTCAGAGTCTTTGCTCCTGCTATTCCCTCTAGCTGGCACTCTTTCTACTGTTATCTGCATGACTTGCTCCTTCATGCCCATTAGATTTCTGTTTAAATCTCACCTAAGGAGTGATACTTCCCTTGACTACTATATATAATAAAACCCACCACCATCCTGACCCTTCCTATCCAGTACTCTGCTTCATTTCTCTCTATTGCATTTATCACCATTTGATATGTTATATATTTATTTATTTTAAAGTGCCTCCCAATAGAATGTATGCTCCATGAGGGCAAAGGGTATCTGATTATTCAATACTGTAACCTCAGCTCTTAAAAACAGTGCCTGGCATATAAAAGACACCCAATAAATAGTTGTTTATGGAATAAATTGGCAAGTCTTTATCAAAAAAATTTAATCCCTGGTGTCCATAATGCATTTGAATTAATCTGTAAAAACTAGGCCAAAAATTTCATAAATTCATGGCTACGTTCATACTTACAGGGCTGTGTCCTGTTCAAATCCATTGCCAATCTAAGATCTGAAACTTTAGTACATTATTTAAAACATTTGCACTAAAAATATATATAAATAACACATTGAACAAGAGATTGAGCATTGCCTTTTGATTATATACATAATTTTGAATACTTTTCAGATAATCAACAAAACAAATACTAATACATCGTAAGTGTGTACTGTAGTGAGAAGTTACCATGTAGTGTAAAGAATATTGGTTGGATAGAGTCAGGAAATCATGTCATAGTTCCAGTTCTGTGACTTACTAGAATATAATCCTGACCAAGTCCCTTACTCTGTCTCACTGGAAAAATGAGAGCACTAGGCAAGATCATCATTCTGATCTGTCCCAGCTCGAAGGCTGGGTGATCATGAGAACATTACTGATCACAAAAATGTTAGAAATTAACTTTTTAAAAAATGTTCTAAACATAAACAAGGATAAAGGCTAAGATATGGTATCTTATGGAAGTCATATGGAAGATATGGACATGGTATCTTCCAATGACTCTTCCTCATAAAAATACTCCCGATCTACAGGATTCTTTGTTACTTTGTTTTAATCTCACCTAATTCCCACTAAACTGATAGTTGAAAATGGTTTAGGCTAGTGGCTGCCAACCCTAGTTGCCTAGAAGTCCCTGAACAGCATTTTCAAAATTCTGATTCTAGGCTGCCATCTGATTACTGAATCAGAATGTCCTGGAGCAATGCAGAATTTTAGGGCATTTAAACAAGTTCCGGAGTTAATATCTAGAGATGGGGAGATTTGTCCAATATTCCTCAAACTGAACAACATACGGTGCCATCTCTCTAAATACAAGCTGTATGTGTTAAACACTATATGAGAATGTGTATGTGTATGTGTGTGCGGATATTTAAGAAAAGTTTGGTTTTTAACATTCAGCTAATACATGTACCTCTACACAATTTTACAACGTAATCTTCTAAAATGGTGAAATATTAACCCTTTGAAGTTATGTCAGGCTATGTTAAAGTACCACCGTATGTGCTATGTTGCTTTTTCTCAGATCTTTATTATTCTGCTGTGTTTTTATATCATTAGCAAAGCATTAACACTTGTCACTCTCCTCCTATAAATAAATTTTATATTAAGAAATGAAACAATCGAAGTGGTTGCCTAATAACTTTGAGTTCAGCATTGAAAGCCTTTGGTAAGTACCATACAATCCAAATAATTCAATTTTAAACAAAGAAGTAGAAAATGAGGAATTATGAGGTATGCTTGAATCAGTTATAGCATTTGGCAAATGAAATACTGACTTGGAGCAGCTAGGTAGAAGCAAGGCTAAAACCAGCTTTTAATCACATGTATGAAAGTCATGAGCTAAAACAATATAGGCCCTCATTTTGCCAGAACTTTCCCCCTCTGGCCTAGCCTGAGGACAGAACTACCAAGCAATAAAGTTCCCTTCTACAACATTCTATATCTATTATTCCATAAAGGACTCAAAATTGTAAGTAACCTGGGACTCTCTGTCTTGAGGCATACCATTAGAAAAGAATTCAAAATAGACACCTTCAAAATCTGACCAAGAGGTCTGAGAGGTGTTTTTACCCATATCCTACGGAAATAATTATGGGTGGCAAAAAGGATTTTGATAACATTACTCTTAATCGCAACAAATTGGAAACATCCCAAATGTTAAAATAATGTATTGTTAAATACACGTGGTACAAATATATCCCCTAATGTTATGCAACATTTAATGATATTTTTCAAAAAGTAATTAACTGGAATAATCATCATGATATAATAAGCGGAAAGACAAAATTTTGTAAAACAACATGTGTAATATTATAGCATTTGGTAAAACTATACACAGAAAGTTATTAAAATGGTAGTAACAATGGAGACCACTGGATAATGATAATCTAGAATATTTAAATTTTTTTCTTTTGCCTAAACTGAATTTCTAATTTTCCCATTTTGGACATTTCTTTTACAATAAGGAAGAAAACTATTTTAATGAAATATTTTTAAAAAATAGCATGGGGTCACTATTTGCAACTTAAAATACGTATAGGTTTATGCTCAGCATTTTTCCTGGCCTTTCCCCTTCTGTACTAATCTATTTGCATTTTTAACCAACCTCCCCACTAGGTTTTATGCTTCTCTGAAGGAAGGAGACCATACGTTTCTAACTTAGTAGACAATGCACCAACTGTCACAATATAGGTAGTAAATACATATAAGACAAACAAAACCACAAAATAAAATAAAAATTCATTTGTGCACATCAAGAAATAATAAAATTATTTTGATAGTTTTTGGGGATTCATAGGTTAACTTAATTTCTTAATTCTAAGAGCTTTAACGTCCCATTTATGGGGCAAATGAGCATAGTGGATCAAAGAAGCATAAGGATGAAAATAACACTCACTCATTTATAATTTTTATTTTGTCTCTGTTAGTGTTGAATCAAAATATACCTAAATTTTATATTGTTTTAAAATAAAGCCTGTGAAAAGAAATAGACTTTAGACTATCTAATGCCAAAAAAGTTAACATAATATGCAACAATAAAAAAATTAAAACTATAGTTAACAAGCTTTAAAATATTGTACAGACCAAGCACATAAACTTAAAATAGTTAAATATACATGCATTTCTTCAAGTACTTTAATTCATCACATCCAAGAAGACTAAAACCCTTTCTCTTCCCCTCCATTAACATATGCACATCAGTTATCTATATAGGAAAAAAATATCCTGTTTCCATGCTTTTGCTGTTTCATAATTCCACAGTGTAAAGTACCTGGTAATGAATAACTGTTTCCTGCTAATATAGTAAAAGGAATAAATGGGGTTTATTTGATATGTAGAAGCTATGCTTAAGCCTTTATTTCCTTAAATCTAGAAGCAGCAGGAACAAAAAGAGAGGGAAGAAAGGAGAGGTACTAGAGAGGAAAAGAGAGAGAGACAGAGAGAGGGATAAAGGCAGAGAAAAAGAGAAAGAGAGAGAGAGAGAAACCTATGAACATTAACACCAATTTCATGAACTATGCTGAAGAAATGTGCTCCTTGCAATGAAAGAAATTCATGGAGAAAAATTTCTCTATGAGCACCAGCTTTTTCCAATATATTTAGAATGTTTAAACACAAGTTATATGTCTGGGAAGTTTATCATCAAAAGCGATTCTGATAAAACAAGATAAAGCAAAAAAGACTTAAAGGTCAGTTCTTGCCATTTTCAAACAGATTAAGTACTAACTACCCTTACACATTGACACCTGGCCATTCCACTTAAATGAGTGGAACTAAATGTGATGACTGAGAAAATCCCTTATTTATTCAAGAATGAATAATGTTTATGACTTTTGTAGTTCTACCTACACTTTTATTTAAGGAGGTTTTTGTTTTGTTTTGTTTTCACTTATAAGAAGATTTAGATTTTCCTTTTCTGGGAAAAGAAGTCTGAAAGGGGCATAATTGTTAAATATATTTATTCTGGCCAGAAAGAAAGCATTCTACCTTTTGCCAAGTTTACTTAATTCTGTTTGTGTACTGCTTGCCCCTTATAGTCATCTCTGGCAAGTAGTTACTTTAGAGTAGATCCCAGCTGGTGCCCCGGTTCCCTTCTAAATTGTCTTCATAACTGGTGCCCTTGTTCCTCAGCGCTGTTTCCATTACCGAGACCAATTGCATTTTCACCAGTCGCGAGAAGAATCTACCCAGCTTCAGCACCATATTCTAGGATGATGTGATGTACCACTCTGGCAGTGAGAATGATGTAAAGTAAGTTCTACAGACCTGAACTGGGATCTCATTCTTGAGCAATTTTAATTAGTTGTTTTACTCTCTGGTTCTACACTTTCAAAGTGTCCATATTGGACTCTTAATCTCTTAATATTGGACTATATAAGGGTGTACCAGTCCCTGTAAATAAACTCATGTCCAAATTTTACCTGGAATTTTAAATTATAACTGTTTTTGCACTCTCTACATTGCATTTTAGCTTCTTGTTAGATACTCATGATAGCTTCTTGGATTCCCTGGGGCTCTCATTGATCTTGATTTGATTCAGAGTATTGCTATATCGCTTGAATATTGTACTTGTTAGTCAGAGGATAAGATGCTATTAGTTTATCATGAGACATTCACTCAAAATAGTAAAAATAGAACATCTTCCCAAAGCCTGAAAAATTAAGAGGTTAAAAAATACTTTAATTCTAGCCTAATAACCTTTATTAACATTTTGCTGCCTTCAGTTCTCATTGTATATGTTTTGTTCTGTTTATACTTAGTTTTAGAGCCACATACACAGTTGAATAGCCGCTCTTTAAATTACTATTTTTTTTCTATCTGCATTAGTGCATCATTTTGAATTTAAATTCTCAAAATGGAAACTATTTATTGACTAATTTATTCATTCATTCAGCATGGAATTATTGACTATCCTATTTTTTGATAGTGATACCAAGATTAGAGCCATTAATCTAATCCTGAAAAAAAAAAGAGAAAGAAAAACATAACCCTATTGTAGAATGATATTCTTTTATGTCTTATCAGTAAGCTACAGAGATACTAGTTCATGTAGCCAAGCTTAAAAAGAAACAACCATTTTGCACCAAACCAAATTTTGGCTAATTTAAAAGAACAAAATTATTAAACCAATACATTAATTTTGTTCCTTACTAGTAACTTAAATTCCATGAGTAATGAAGAGGGAAAAAAACCTCCCCTCTTGCTTGCTTAATTGCATTCAAGTCTGCTTGCTTGATTACACTCAGATTCAAAGCAATTTTGTTCATTTTATGAAAACCGAATTCTAATTTTCCTGCATTGTTTAGTTAAAACAGTCTTCTATGTAAACTGCTCCTTATTAATCCCTAGCATGATGATGCTTCTCTTTTAATAACACTATCAAGTAATTCACAATTTTTTTCTTGTATGTGCTTTAGTATTACCAGTTTTAATAGCAATTTCATTTAATTAGCTTTTTCTAAAACTATCACTGTCTAAGGTTACAAATGTATAACTTGCCCCACCGGGAAAACTAAATCTTTAATACCATGAAACATGCATACAGGAGGATCATCACGTGAGCCTCTTGGTGGCCATTCTTGTCAAAACATTTCTGAAATACTAATTCAGCCTTGAATCCTACTTCTCTTTATTTTAATGAGCACATTTTTTTTCTCTCATGAATTCATTTAAATTGAAAACAAAACCCCAAACGAAAAATATACAGTTCAGGAAAATGTAGACTTCCATGTGTTCAAACAGGCTTATCTTCTCTTAGCACTAATTAGAGTGAACACTGTAAGACTCTCCTAAAGAGAAAATTAACATTTTAGTAATGAATTACTTTATGAACTCCTATATTTGCATAAAGTTAAATTAATACACACAAGTTTATAGAATATTTTATCTTTACAAAATCAAGAGGTTGTATAGGAATTTGTTCGAGGTAGAGGTAATACTGAAAAATTCTTTGAGACTTTCTCTTCACTTGCTTTCTTTGTCGCTGTTTTATCTTCATTTTCTTGCCAACTTTGCTCTTATTTACTACCTCAGCTTCATCTTTCAGGTCCTTAAATGTATGTGTCGCCTAAGGTCTGATATTGGTTCCTTTTTTATTCTATCTTTACTTTAAGACTGTTTTTCACATTTCTCAGAGTTTTAGCTATTCCTGACAAATATTTGCTCCAGTCCTAACTTTCTCCTGTTAGATCCTAATTTCAGACTGTCAAATTCAACTTATCCGGAGTCAGTTCATATTCATTTGCATTAAGGTGACAAAGATGTCCCTTATGGTGCAGTCAAAATGCCATCAGTACAGTAGTCAATGTGGGCAGTTGTGAAACTTAATGACAATCAGGCAAACATCATATTGAGTAAGAGAAAAACTAAGCATGACTGTAAACCTATAGGAATAAGCGATCCAGGCAATTGTTAGGCATATAATAATGGTTATTCAGATATTCAGGTGAGTTAAGACCGGTAATAAAGAGAAAATTTAACTGTTGTAATAATGAATAAATAAAGTGAGGGAGAAAATCATCAAAGGGTTAAAAAATTATCTTTGGATGGTGTTATGGGCTGAACTGTGTACCCCCCAAAGTTCATATATTGAAGCCCTAACCCCTAGTACCTCAGAGGGGACATATTTGGACACAGGGTCTTGAAAGAGGTGATTAAGTTAAAATGAGGCCATTAGGGTGGGTCCTAGTCCAGTCTGACTGGTGTCCTTATAAGAAGAGAAAATTTGGATACACAAAGAGCACCAGGGGTGTGTGTGCACAGAGGAAAGACCATGTGGGGGCACAGCGAGAAAGCAGCCATCTTCAAGCCAAGGAGAGAGGCCTTAAAAAAAAAAAAACTAAATTTGCCAACATCTTGATTTGGACTTCTAGCCTTCAGAGAAATAAATTTCTGTCATTTGAGTCCCCCAGTCTCTGGTACTTTGTTACTGTAGCCTGAGAGATTAATATATAGATGACAAAATCAAAGGAGATAGAAATGACACATTCTTAAGTCCATTGAATGGGACCTAGTAGTTTGACTAAAAGATAAAGCCTAGATGACACACTTTATCATTTTCCATCCTAAATGACCTTCCCTTGACATTTTCTCATATTATCTCTCCCTCTCATATTATTCTTACACACTGTCTCTCTCCCATTTCTACCACCATACTCATTTCATTGTCTTCTAAGACAAGTTTCTCAAAATAGTAGTTCATAACATTAACCTGCATTACCACTTACTCCCTATCACCTTGAAATCAACACATGATTGCATGTCTATCCCTGCAGAACTCATATATGTCTTTAGGGCTCTGTGACAAGAAGTTGGATATGACACCAATTTTGAGGATGGAGGGGAGACACACAATTCAGCTGTTATTTCATGCCTACCTTCACCATTCCACTGAATTTCGTACAACAGAGAAAACCAGTACCACGTAATTGCCAACACCAGTGAGCCCAATTTGACCCATTTCTCATTGGATTCTCACATAAATTTACAATTGATTCTTAGTTCCTCCTTCTTCATCCTCTTTAACTTCTCAGATTACATAATATCATCTTCTCATAGTTCTTCTCCTACCCATCTGACTTTTCTGAGTGTGCCCCTTTTCTGCACTTCTCTTTCTTCCACCTGTATTTTTTATGCATTGATCTCATCATACCATCTGCGCCTCAGGTCTGCTTTCTTCTTATTCCACATATTCCCTTAGATCATTTTGTGTAATCTTGAAGTTTTAAGCTATATTATATAACTCTTGTTACTCTTCCCTTCCTGATTTACATCTATTTCCAGTCCTAACTTCTTCCCTGAACAGCATGTTTAAAATCCAAATCATTGCTGGACAGCTCCTCTTGAATGTGCCATTAGCATTTGGGACACATATGGCTGTATTCCCTATTGCAAATAATGAATCTACCATCTTCAAATGCTCCTTATGTCTCCTTATGTCTATACCTTGGCGTCAGCCTATGCACAACCAAGAAATCACTAAATTCTGAAAAATTCACCTATCTATTATTTCCTAAATGTGCTATTGTCCTCTCCTGCTCATTTACTACTGCACTAGGTAAGATCCATTGCTCAGGCTAATGCAACAACCTTGTAACTGGTCTTTCTAACCCTAGACTTGGATCCTTCTATCCATCTTCTATACTATTACAAGAGTGATCTATTAAAAATATAAATCTGCCTATGACACTTTCCTGATGAAAAGCTTCCAGCCATTTGTCTTTTCCAAAGGGATACAATTCATACATAAGCTTCCTATTATGGCTCACAAGACCACTCTTAATAAGGCCTTTAAACATCTTTTCAGCCTTAGTTCCTTACTTTGTACTTTTTGTTCCAGTGTCATCAAATTACCAGAAATTCTCTTGATCTTATCAAGCTGTTTCACTCCTCTATGACTCTACGCATGCTCCTTCCTCTGCCAGTAAGTCTCTTTCCTTCTCTGACTGACTACTTTTCCCTCAGGCCTTCTGATCTTCTGGTTACCTCCTTCTAGATTTCTTCAGGGATCCACTCTTGATGGATCAGCTGATAATTTTTTATGCCCCAGCATAGTTCCTAGCAAACATAGCACATTGTAGTAACAAGCTACACATTCTTAGACATGGGAATATTTTAGTTCCAATCCTAATACCTGGCACACAATAATTGCAAATGTTGCCCTAAATTCATTCAGAATTAGCTATCAGAAATTACTCATGAGTTCACTCTACTACTGAGGCATATGTTCTAGAACTCTATGCAAGATAACTATTTTTAATATTTATTACTCACCATATTTATAGGATCAACTGGTCCAATGCTGTTTACATAAACATCAGTTTCAATTACTGTGGGCCTCACTGCAAAATACCAACACAAAGAATGGTCAGAGATATGTTCAGAGATTATGTTAACTAAATCTTAGTTTTAAACAAATCTTTATAACAAATAATATTTTATCACTTCACTCATAAAATATTCCTCATTATAAAATGGAGAAGCATGGCCCATTATAAAAACCAAATCTTTTTCAGTTTACAAATCAATACATTTTTTTTTACTAAAAACATTCCAATGCATAATCTATAAATGTTAAAAGTATCTAAATAATCCATTGCAATTAAGAAAATTAATTCAATAAAAATTACTAGACAATTTGCTCAACAATAGTCACAGAATTTTAGGGTTGGATAGATTTTAGAGTCTAAATATTACATAGTCCTACTTAATGTATGTCAGTGGTGTTCTGGTAAATGTTTAACAACCTTGTTCTCAGAAAAGGAGGGAAAAAAGCCCTGATTGGTAGCTTTTGCTGATTTCTATGTTGTACATATTCCCCTAATGGCTGATTTAAAGATACCAATATAAAGTCACTGAATGCGGAGTTGGGACAATATATAATAAGGGGCTATTGTGAGCCAGTATAAGCCAGTTCCAGCACACACTGGAATTTGAAGGATAGTTATGATGATTAAAGAAGAAAATGTATGTAGACCATCTACCTCCAGATCTGAATCTTAAGAGAAACTTCATAAATAGTTGTTCACACCTCCTTCCTCCTTCATTAACAATATTCCTTTGGGTTGTTTATACTTGGCTCTAGTGTAAGATGTATTGTTATCTAATTCTCAGAGTATACTGTATAGATGTCACTATGGACTGCATCTATTGTGTTTTGTGCATAACCATTTGTGTTTTGCCAGTTATTCTTTAAATGGTGTATACAGCATTTTTATATTTATCAAAATGTGCTTGGGGCTGGCCCAGTGGTGCAGCGGTTTAGTTCACGCTTGGTAGCCCAGGGTTCGTGGGTTCGGATCCCGGGCACCTGCCGACGCACTGCCTGTCAACCATGCTGTGGCGGCGTCCCATATAAAGTAGAGGAAGATGGACACAGATGTTAGCCCAGGGCCAGTCTTCCTCAGCAAAAAGAGGAGGATTAGTAACGGGTGTTAGCTCAGGGCTGGTCTTCCTCATAAAAAAACATAATAAAAAAAAGTGTGCAGCACAGGTCTAACCTTTTAAATGTTTATCAAATGATATGGTTAATGAATATCCACAATAGTGCCATATTTGACTGTGATTTAGGATTTTGACCTTTGTCATATATTTTTGACTTCCTAAAATGAGATTTACCACCATAATTATAATTTATACATGTAAGTTTTTTGTTTTCTAGAAGAAACATTTTTATGTAGTTTCTTTTATTCCCCCTCCCTCGCCAAAGAAGATATAAAGTGTTCATTTATTTATTTGTTTTATTTTATTTTTTTGTGAGGAAGATTGGCCCTGAGCTAACATCCATGCCAATCTTCCTCTATTTTGTATGTGGGACACCGCCACAACATGGCTTGATGAGAAGTGTGTAGGTCCTTGCCCAGGATCAAAACCCACAAACCCCAGGCCACCGAAGTGGAGTGCATCAACTTAACCACTACACGACTGGACTGGCCCCAAAGGGTTCATTTATTAATTCAGTAGTTACTTGTTGAGGAATGTGTGTAAAGCGTTACAAAGTTGAGGTGGAAGAAGGGGAAAAACATTCCAAGAAGAAAATCTGTCATATCTCTCATGGAGATTCATATGGAAATAAAGCAAATGAGATAAAGCAGAAAAACCACCTTATAGATTAAAAGTTTCTCTACTAAAGTAGCATGTTTGTAGTAATGTTTACTCAGTTCTCCTTTCTAAACTTTATCCAATTTCCCTTTCTGCCTATTATTTATCCCTCTTACAATTCAGACACTATGTATTGACCTGGCAAGATGCATCTCCTTCTAGAATACATAGCCCAGTGTGCCTATCTGAGTCTCTATCAGGTCCCAAATCTCCCTGTGTCAGTACCATCTAGTCTGGTAGAGCCCCCAGGCTAATAAGCTTCAATGGAAAACTTGAGGCATTTTGAAAAGCAGTGCCTATATAATTTTAAAAGAATATTTATACCTACTCTTTGCAATAAATAAAACTATACTTAGGGAAACATTAATAATATTTACATAGTTTGTTTTTCCTCAAGCAAAGGTTTTATTACATGGTATACATATTTTCTTAGCTGGAAAAATAAATGAGATTTGTTAGAAATAGTTTTAATATGCAAAACTATAGGTTTCTAGACATATAATACATGAAAATGTAATTCAATCTGATAGCCAACAATTGGGTTTCTTAAATAAAAGTAGATCATATGATTAGGCTGCTGCCTTCTGAGATGAGTGGCTTTAGCCCTTTGCCATTTATTTTTGACTAGCTATAAATTGTAGCCAATAAATATCATATGGTTAAGCTAATTATAGCTATATTTACAGAATGGTTTTATAAAAGCCAATTAATAACAAGACAATAGGTTTATTAGTCCACTTGTAAATATATTTATTGCCATAAGCAATTAAGTGCAACATACCAGTCTTATTTAATTAGATTATTTTCAGTTCATCTGATACATCAACAAACATTGAGCACATGCTCTTTACTGCATGATACTAAGGGCTGAACATTGTCTATGCCAAGAGGTAAATAATTTCTGAGGATATTTTTCTATATAAAACACACTTTTCACATTTACAGAGTAGAAAGTTTTAGATATGAGTGATCTATCCTGGTTTACGGATCTCAACATTTCCCTAGCCAGTTATAAGACAAATATACATGTGTTAGAAAAATATTAACTCCGGCATTAGGACATGAGCCACACTTAGGTATTTCAGGATCAACATAAGTCAAGTTCATCTGGGATGGGACACAAGAAGAACCACATCAGTAAGCCCAATGTAGAATGTTGCTATTGATAAAGAAGATATTCAATACATAATTTGACAAATACATATTTGCAAACTACGAATATTTTTTGAGTTATTTTGTACCTCATTTTATAACTTTGAGCTGTTGATATTTCACCCAATTCTTTAAACTTCAGCCCCAAACTCAAGGAAGAATAAACCTGAAAGTGAAACTAAAATATTTCAGATTGATTTTGAAACTACAGTTAGTGATTATATTCTTCAAAGTAGTAAAGAGCAAAACAACATAAATTTGTAATTGTTCCTTAATAATTAATCATTATGACTTTTATTGATCCATACTATGAACAATACTTGTGGGTGAAATCACTTAAAATATAGGCTTCTTGGCAATTGACTAAGTACTCTTTCTTAGCCTTATGATTTTCTCAACCCAAAGTTTGTTCAATTGCAGGATCTTAGTGACGTTGAAAAAGGAAAACATCCTATTTCAATTCAAAAATAGAAATATGAAACTAAAAGAGAATTGTCCTTCCAGGCTCATTAAATGATTTTTAGAAAGTGGGCACAGACTGTGTTTAATTCATCAACTCACGCGGAGATCAAAGATCTCTCTTTTTGGTGATAGTATAAGAATGACTCAAAAAACCATGAGCTACCATAGCAAATTACATTTCTGGTAGATGGAAAGCAGGTAGAGACAACACTGGATTATTTTTGCAAGGCCTCTTTCTGTGCCGTGTTTCTAAGTACTTTGCTTTAAGGATCTCTCCAGAATACAAGTAGATACAGTGGGAGTGAGTATACAGAAAGAAAAGACATTCTGGGTAACTTAAAGAAAAGGCAGAGAATGGGAAGAGGACGAAAATAAAATTTAACAAGAAAGCAGTGAGATCGATGACATTCCCACATTCAGTTTCCAGATAGCTAAGGCCAAACTGAAGACAGCCAGTCCTAGAGATGGGTAATCAGTTATTCATCAGAAGGTATAAACTAAAATGGATTTTAAAAATATTTTCTCCATAATTATTTCTAACCATTCTTTCTTGGATGCTTATTCCAATTCCTCTAAGACATGTTTAGCAGATTATGTGCTTTTTGGTCACTTTTGTATATTAAAATTAATTCAAGTCAATAAAAAACTCTAATCCTGGAGAATAAGTTTAACAGTCTTTTCTTGTTCTCCCAGAACAGACAAAAGAAAGAAATAGCCCCACTGATCCAGATATCGCAGTTATAATACACAGACTTTGAAAGAACTATGACTAATATGTTCTTGTTGTCCTAGAACAGACAGCAGGGGTGCTCAACCCAAAGATGTCATATTTGGGTCCAGATACTTCTTTCCAGGCCTTCCTAACAAGGAAATGTCAACTATCACTCACCATCTACCTCCCCAGAACAAATAGTTACTTAGAAGCACATGGATAAAAAGGTACATATGTATAAATAGATACTTAAGTCTGTGCTGTCTAATACTTCAGCCAGTAGATACCAACACAGAAAGCCAGAAAAGATACTAACACAAATTTTGGACAGAAAAGAATCCCTACAAAGTTCACTTCAACAATTAAGTCATTTATTATGTGTACTCTGAGATAAAAATGCTACTATGTGTGGTAAAATAGGACTACTTAAATTTAAACAGAAATTAATTAAATTAAATTAAAATTTAAATGTTTTTCTTAGCCATACTAACCACATTTCAAGTAGTCAAAAGTCAATAAACAATTTCAAGTATTCAATATTCATACATTTATATGACTATTATTAATATATAATATATATTATATTATGAATGTATATAATATATATTAAATACATACATATTTAATTATTGGGACTGTCTTCTTAGAAGAATGGAAGACTGGTCTCTCATTCTATAAACATCTCTTTAGGCAACAGACTTAGCAACCTGCTTCTGTTCCTATACTTGATCAACGGAAAAGAAAGTTAGGAGGGGTGATAAGATTTAAAGAAAGAAAAGCAGTGGAGTATCTGCACACTTATTCTTTAGCATGTCTAGGATATTTTATTTTCTTGTGAATATAATTCATATAAAATGAAAATACCTGGGGTAGAGGCATTTCACCGGTTTTTTGACCCAATAGAGTTGTGCACCAGCAGCATCTATCTCCGGACTAGACTGTTGAAGAAAGGATCTAAGGTGGGTAGAAGATATGGAGAACTATCCAGATTTCCTATGTCAAGGGAGTAAGCAGTATAAAATGCCTATGTAGAAAACAACAAAAACCAGTTCTACCCTCCTACCCATAAAAGAGTCATTATTTATATTTCTGCCTCTTGAAGTACACCAAGGGCCAGTTGGCTTTAGCCCAAAAAGAAGGAAAAACTCACAAGACACAGATTTCAGCTGCACTCAATTAAATGAATACATAGACCATTCCTCCTCATATCTCCTGCATGTTCCCATCACGAGAAACCTAGAAGAGTTAAACAGATGGAATAAAAAAGCAGATCACACCTCCTCCCCTCCTCACTCTGCCAAGTCCATCTCTAATAGCACTAATCTACCCTGTCCTGGGAGACAGATACCTTCAATTCTTTTGGGATATTAAATTTTTAGATTAGATCAAACTATTTAAATCACTGAAACAATTTGGAAAACCATAGATTCCACCTGAAAAGTTAAGAAATAGAAAAAGAAGATTCAACATAGAGTAGTTGAGGACTTACTAGAATTACAAAGCTTTTTAATGTTAATTTCCCATTAAGTTTAGAAGTCCTCAATAAGTTGATTATATAAATTTTCATAGCATCAATGGAGAGAAAAAATACTAACACAAATTTTGGACAGAAAAGAATGCCTACAAAGACATTTTTGTATCACCTCAACAATTAAGTCATTCATCATGCGTACTCCAAGATTCAAGACAAAATGCTACTGTACATGGTACAATTAAGGACATGTTTAATCTCAACTATTAAACAAAGTGATATTGTCACAATGTATATAGAATTTGAAAGTTCATATCTTGATCTGAAATAATGTATTTAAAATACTAAATTCATGAAGTAGAGTAACTGTCAAAATACCTAATTTTCAAATAAAAAAGATTATATACATCGGGTTCTATTCAGCAAATATTCATTCAGAAATTATTAAGTGAATGTAGTTTATGTTTCAGGCATTGTTTTAGCAACTAGGAATATGGTGATTTCTACTTTCAGGGACCTTAAATTGTAGAAAGAAAACAGAGTGCCCAATAATAATAGTGAAATATGATGAGTAAAATGGAAGTACAGATTTCTACTTCTTCTTGTGATAAGTAATTGGTATCAAATTAACCATCTCAATGAACACAACTATAAAATTTATTTAAAATTTTAAAAATGGTTGAAAGAATCACATAGCAGCTAAGACTGTCAGGATTTGATACAATTTCCTGGAAAGAATGAAAATGCAATGATGTGATCTCCCCATAATTCTTTGGCCACTTTTTCCCCTTGGTGCATTTGCTCTTTCCCTGCACAGAAATAGTGACCAAACAAAACACAGAGGTTTAGAACTTGCACCTGTCTCATTGGGTGGGAGAGACAAAAATTAGAGTTAAGGGCTGTCGAGACAGCTAGGACTTCCCTGGAATAAAGGAAACTACCAAGAGTTTAATCAGACATTCTACATGCAACTTCCCCTTAAGGTATTTACTAATTCCTAAATTGTGCACATGGACAGTGTGATGCTGAGAAACCAAATATAAATTGCTGCTAAGCATCTACAGTAATATGTAGAGATTTCTGCTATTTCAGAAATTTCTGGGACTGCCAAGGATAGGGGTTCCTATCAGGCTATCAGTGGAGACACTTCAAATGGCTATGCCTTAGGACAAAGGAAAGTTTTACGAAAGGAAATACACTGGTTTTGGCCAAATGAAGGTGATTTTCCTTTACTCACCCTGACTACCAAAACAAAATTAAGTCCTCTCTGGATGGAAATAACATCATGTAGAATCTCCATTATTTTTAATATACTCTATTGGCATTCAATAAAAACTCAACACAATTAAATGAAACAGAGGCAAATCACATAAACCAAGAGATAAAATGAAGATGAACATTTTTTAAAAAGTCACACAAGTGATCAAGATATTGTGGTTATTAGACACACACTTTTAAATAATTATCATTAATACATATAAGAAAATAGATGAAAAGGTGGAAAATCTGATAAAACACTTGAAATCAATTTAAAATTCAGGTGCAAATACCACAAGTGAGAATTATTAAAGAGGAAGGGATATCGATAATAAAGAACAGATTGAAACACAAAGAGGGAAATATTGAAAGTTATAGAAAAGTCTATGAGATTTAATGGACATGGTGAAAATGTCAAACATATCCACAACTGGAGTCACAGAGAAATTGAGATAGAAAAAATGTTTAAAGAAACGTTGGCCAAGAGTTTTCCAAAAACAATTAAAGACTCCAATACATAGATTCAAGGAGCTCTGTGAACTCCCCAAAATACATACCAAAAATGAGACCAAAAAGTCTAGGGTCATTATATAAAACTGCAGAAAACCAAAGAGAAAGACAATCTAAAAACAGTCAGAGATAAAAGACATTTTACCTTTAACATAGCAACATTAATGTTGAAAAGTGATTTTTCAACAGAAATAAAGGAAGTCGGAAGAAAATGGAGTGATGCTTATAAAGTTTGGAAAGGAAATAACAGCCATTCTGGGTTTTGCTATCTATTGAAAATCTCATTCAAAAATGAAGACAACACAAAAGTATTTTCACATAAAAACTGAAATAATTCATTTCCATGAAACTTGCATCCAAAGAAATACTACAAGGAATGTGTTTCTAAATGGAAATACACTATTGAAGAAAGGAAAGAATACCAGATGGGGTAATTTCTTGGTAAAAGTTAATTGCTTTTAAACTCTTTAAAACAATAGTAATAGTGTTGTTTGGTATTTCAAAATATAGAATGAAAATACATGGATATCATAGCAAAAAAAGTACAGAGTTTATGCAGTAAATGGCTTGTAATGTCCTTGAATTATGATAAAGTTACTGGTTTATGAATAAAGCTAATAAAATAAGAATGCATATTTTAATCAAAGTAAGAATGCATATTTAATCACTAAAAATGAAAAATAATTGTATATTTAATAATATAAATATAAAATTAAACTATAACTTTTTGATGAATCCAAAAGAAAAAAGAATAGAGGAAAAATAAAATCTGTAGGACAGATTAAACAGATTAAAAAAATAAAACAAATATAAAAGCAATAAATACAATAATTATCTTAAGTATATCTGCACTAACCACTCCATTTAAAAGAAAAAGACTGTCAGACAGTAATAAAGAAACAAAATCCAAATATAAACTGCTACTCAATAGAAAGTTATAGTGATCCCAAATATGTATGTACCTAAAACAGTTTTAATATGTATAAGGCAAAAACTGACTGGACTTAAAAAAAAAAAAGATAAATCAATGGTTGCAGTTAGATATTTTTTAACACACCTCTTTCAGTAGATATATAGATTATTTGAGCAACAAGAATAGCAAACGAGTATATATTCTCTGAGCAAAATGGAATTAAGCTAGGTTTCAAAAACAAAAATATATCTAGAACACTGCCTAATTTTTTAATTTAAGCATTATTCATTTAACTAGTCCATGTGTCCAAGAAGTAATTACAAAGGAATAAATTGTAAAATGTAAAAGCAATGCTTAGAGGAAATTTATATAAATTTCCTATGTCCTCATCCCCCAATATTTCCTCCAAAAAGTATAGAACAACAAAAAGGAAAAAAAATAGTGCACAAAAACTATGCCCTCAACATAACTTGAAGACAGAGAATTCTCAAATTTCAAAATGACTGTAAAAGAAAAACAAACAGCAAAAACCACCAAATCCTGGCAAGAAATCTCTCAAGCTCTTTCTCATCTCTGTTATACAGCAAGGCTTTGTGGTGAGCAAAGCAGACTAAGATAAACTGTGGGGAAGAGAGAAAGGAGTAAGTTACCTAAAGTAGATCTAAAAGGATAACTAGAGAGAATAAGTGTACCATAAACCCGAAAATATTTTAAAATGTGTCCTAGAACAAGAACAAGAACTAACAGGAAATGGATCTACAAGTACATGTGATGTGAAAGACTATTCTTCAAAATAATTAGTTTTGGAGCGGAGAAAAATATCAAAAAGGAAAAGAGAAGAGAACTTTGGAAATTGGGTGGTGAAGGGAAAATGAAGTAAGGGGGGAAATTTCATGCTTCTGCAAGAAAAGAGAACCAATAAATTGAAAATCATACAATCCATCCGCCAGCACAAAACAAATATACACCACACACAACAATAAACCCATTCAAGTAGCTGGGCTTTGCTGCAATGATACAACAGAACATCAATGAACTAGGAATCTTGCAAAACACCCATAAACTACAATACAAATAGGAAAAAAGAAAAGAAGAGATTCATACAAAGTTGTTGCAGAAATAAGAAATCAAGATCCAACACAAATCAACTGTGGAAAATCCCCTCAAAAAAATTGTAAGCCAATAATCCAAACAGTTAAATGTATCCAAACAACCGTTTGGGGATAAGAAAATCCCCTTGAATCAGAAATTCAGAAACTAAGTAAAGAAATGCCCTCCCCTGAATACATATATCAAAAAAAACAAATGGGAAGACATGAATAAAGAATTGATTGAACTTAGGAAAGAAATGGAAGAAAAAGACAAAATTACGAGATGACCAAGAATTAATAAACTAAAAAAATTGAATAAAAGGCAGGGAAAATAAGAGGATATAGATGAGATAAAGAGAGAATTCAGAGAGAAAGTGCAGCAAATAGAAGTCAGGCAAAGTATGATTAGCATATCTGTAATTGGAACCCATGAAAAAGAAAACCAGAACAATGGAAGAGACTCAATATTCAACACTATAATGTAATTTTCAGAGATGAAAGAAAACCTGAAATTGCTTCTAAAAAGACACATCAGTTACCTGGAAAAAAGGTTACCCAAAATGAACAATTCTAAGACATAATCTAGTGAAAGTATTCAATTGAAAGATAAAGAGAAATCCAAAACTCCTCCAGAAAAAAAAGATGAAATAAATCACAAGAGCAAAAGAATTGGACTGGCATCAGATTTCTCAAAAACGATACACAAAGCAAGTCAGCTTTGAAATAGTCTAATAAAAAAGAAAACTCAGTGAACAAAAGCCTGAACCAACGATTTTATATCCATCCAATCTGTCCTTCAAACATCAAATCAATGGAAGAAAGTTTTCAACATATAAAAACTTCTTGAAAAATCTACCGGTGTAGGAGATGACTGGAAAAACTTCAGCAAAAAAGACTAATGGTGAGCATGTTAAATATATTGATGCAGATGAAGTAGTAAGAAAAGACTGAGACAAGGGTGTGAAACTAATTTACAACTGTTACACGTTCTTGCAAAGCAGAAAATATGCTAACTGAAAATAACAGAGCAAAGGAGAGGGAAAGAAGAAAACAGAAAAAGCTCACTGTTGTATGGACAATAAGTGGGAGCTAAATGTTACCAATAACAACTGATAATTAAAAGAGTAAAATCTTGAAAAAAAAAAAAAAACAGGGACTAAGCCCATTAAGAAAGTTAAAAATACAAAAATAAACTAGAACAAAAACAAGAAACTTTCGTTCACTGAGTATAATGTAATGAAAATTACATTATAGTGTTGAATATTGATTCTCTTCCATTGTTCTGGTTTTCTTTTTCATGGGTTCCAATTACAGATACGCTAATCATACTTTGCCTGACTTCTATTTGCTGCACTTTCTCTCTGAATTCTCTCTTTATCTCATCTATATCCTCTTATTTTCCCTGCCTTTTATTCAATTTTTTTAGTTTATTAATTCTTGGTCATCTCGTAATTTTGTCTTTTTCTTCCATTTCTTTCCTAAGTTCAATCAATTCTTCATTCATGTCTTCCCATTTGTTTTTTTCATATATGTATTCAGGGGAGGGCATTTCTTTACTTAGTTTCTGAATTTCTGATTCAAGGGGATTTTCTTATCCCCAAATGGTTGTTTGAATACATTTAACTGTTTGGATTATTGGCTTACAATTTTTTTGAGGGGATTTTCCACAGTTGATTTGTGTTGGATCTTGATTTCTTATTTCTGCAACAACTTTGTATGAATCTCTTTTAGTATTTTCAAAATACTAAAAGTGTTATCAATTAAAATACAAAGAATTCACATCTCATATAGAAACACAGCAAATATAACTAAAATATTATGACAGAGTTGAGAATAAAGCTATCAGTGATATCCACAAATATGATGGAATTAACTTATCTATTAACGGAAAAAAATATTTCATTCTGGCTAGCAAAGCAAGATCTAATGGTATGCTGCATACAAGAGCCACGGTTAAAGTGATTCACAGAGGCAAAAATTAATGGGAAGGACAAAAAATACAAGGCAAATTGGAACAATAAGAAAACAGGGGTAGCAATTCTGATATCAGATGAAGTATAATGTAAGCCAAAAAGTTTTAAATTAACAAATAATTTCTCTTTTTTAATGCTTAAAGCCATAAGTCATGAAGACATAACACAAAACAGTTACACAACAAATAACAATGCTGCTACCTTTATGAGGCAAAATTCACAGGAGAAGAAAGAAAACAGGTAGTAACACATCAAAAATTAAACAGTGAAAAGAAATCATTCAATTCCCAGTTCAAAAACTAGAAAAAGAACAAAAAAGTAAAATAAAATACAATGAAAATTATAATAAGGACAAGGTAGAAAAGATGAGGCAGTTAGAAAAACAGCAGGACTCAATAAACGGAAATTGGGGGATTTTTAGGAGGATTAAGGAAAAAAAACACTATCCTTAATTTTCTTGATCAAAAAAGAGGGTAATAATACAATATATAATAGGAAATAAAGGGGCAGTAAACAGTGAAACAGAAGAAATTTTCTAAAATCTTAAGAGGCTACTTTGAAGACTTCTTTGCAAATGATTTGAAACCCTAGATAAAAGGGATGTTTTTCCTAGGGAAATATAGATTACCAAAATTCACCCTGTTAGGGTAGAAAGCATAAACAGACCAATCTCCATAGGAAAACAAAGTGATTAACTATTCACCAAAAGATCTGGATGGTTTTACAATGGAATTCCACCGAATCTCCCAAAGCCAGATGATGCTTTGGGAAAAATTGCTAGACCTTTGAGAATGAAGAACATCTCCCTTTTATGAAACAAATATTAAAAGGATGTCTAAAAAAAGATGAAGACAGTACTAAAAAATAAAATGGAAGATGGATATCACTCACGAATACCAATGCAAAATACTAAATAATATATTAGCAAACAGAATCCAACACCTCATTAAGTATATAATATATCATGACCAAGAGGGCTTTATTCCAGGTGCAAATTGTTTCAATTAATATTATACACCATATTAATAGATCTAAGGAGGAAAAAACTCATAATTATTTCCAGAAATGCTAAAAAAGCCTTTGACAAATTTCAACACCAATTCTTGATTTAAAAACAAAATCAAGAAAATTGATGGATAATTTCTTAATGTGAACATACATACGAAGAAACACTAGACTCATTTTCACTAAGGTCTAGAATAAGGCAAAGTAACCCATTATCTCCACTATTATTTAATTATACTAGACTTTTAGTGAATGCTATCAGATAAGAGACATCAATTAGTTGTATAAGAATTGGTAAATAAAACATAAAATCATTTCTTTGCATATGATACAATAGTATATTTTGAAAACAGATAAACAATGCTTAAACTAACAATAAAAAATCAAGAAGGTGGTAGGATATAAAACAAGCATTCAAAAATCAATAATACTGATATACAAAACCAATAATCAGAAGACATTACAGTTGAGAAAATACCATTTACAGCAGAAAAAAATTAAACACTTAAGGTTCCATTTAAGAAATTTCAAAAATCTATGTTAGTAAGTCTTTATATTATTCCCAAAAAGATACAAAATAAACATGAAGAATTGGAAAGACAGCCCACGCTCCCACATTAGATGACTCAATGTAATAAAGATGTTAGTTCTCCCCAAGTTATACTACAAATTCAACACAATCTCAATAAACACCTCAACAAGTTTTTCTTATGGAGCTAAACTTGATAATAAAGCTCATATATATATTTTTTAAAAGACGCAAAAATAGAAAAACTGAAAAGGAAAAACAAAAAAAAATGAAAATATAAGGTGGAACTAGCCTTACAAGATATTAATACTAAATGTTTTAGTCTTAATATACTGTTGAATCTCTACTATTAATATAATGTGGCGGCAAACAAATGGAGAAACAGATGAGAGAGTGGAACAGAAAGGTCAGAAATAACCAAAGTATATAAGAAAATGTAATAAATTATAGAGCTGACATCTCAAAGAAGAGAGGCAAAACTTGACTTTTTTAATAAATGATGCTTAGTTAACAGAAAAGCCATTTGGAAAAGATAAAAATTAGATTCATACTTCACACTATACACAGGAATAAACTCCAAACGGATTAGGGAATTAAATATAAAAAATAAAACCATACAAATTACTAGAAATAAACTCAAAGTGGAATATAACCAGTAACACTTGAGCCAAACTGCATTAAAAATGAATAGCATTGGGGCCGCCCGGTGGCTCAGCGGTTTAGTCCGCGCTTGGCAGCCCGGGGTTCGCGAGTTCGGATCCCGGGCGCCCGCCGACGCACTGCCTGTCAGCCATGCCGTGGCGTCGTCCCATATAAAGTAGAGGAAGATGGGCACGATGTTAGCCCAGGGCCAGTCTTCCTCAGCAAAAAGGGGAAGATTGGCAACAGATGTTAGCTCAGGGCTGGTCTTCCCCACAAAAACAAACAAACAAACAAACAAACAAACAAAAAAATTAAAAAAAAAATGAATAGCATAACCACACTGACAGGAATAGAGAAGAAAATAACTAACCTAAGTAACTTTGGGGAACAGTATTTTGATGCATATTGTAAAGCTAAAGACAAAAATAATTATGCATGAATATTTTATTCTAGTTAATTTGTTTTCATAGATGTGAGTTAAAATTCTAAAACTACTTTATGTACATACTACAACTGAACAAATAAGAAAACACATTCTGGGTAAATGAGAGCCAGGTGTCTCACTGTTGGAAACGGGAGCTACAAATAAGAAAAAGGGGAAAGGCCAGAATGAACCCCATAGTGTTTGGATTGGAATCAGAGTATCAGTATGAACCCCTGGTTTATAGTACATGTACAAAGGGATAGACAAAGAAATACAGATGCCTGGAATACTGTGTAGAACATATATTTCTACTTCTATCCACCGAAAGGGTCAAAAAGTAATGAAACTCAATATTAATGAATACACCTAGTGCCCAGATCTTAGTTTCTCAACACCACTCTACAAAAATAGGAACTAGCACTCCTTGGAGAAATGGTGAATTCCACTGCTGGATTAAGATGAACCTGGAATATTTTATGAGCTGAAAAGTAAGGATGTGCTCAGAAAATAATGGGGACATGTGAAAGAACACAGAAGCCAAAATATAGGAGGTTCCAGTGGCCAAATTTCTATTTTAAGCAACAAAATGAATAATTATAGTAATGAGTTATAAACTATAAAATAAAATGTATCTTTAAGTCCACATTGAGTAAATAAGTAAACGAATAGGTACATACCTGGAGGAGAAGTCACAGCTCTTCTTTATGGTAGAATTACAATTAATATGTGTAGAAGGAATGATGATACTATTGAGTCACCATTTGGCAAACAGTACAGTAATACTGTTGCAGGTAAGAATTATTGATAGAGACTGGATTAATGGACAAATATATGCTGAGAAATATTTGCATAGTTTCTCCCCAGGAGAGTATGTCCTCACACCATATTTATTAATCAACAAGAGGAAAATAATAACTTTACAGTGGAGAAGCCTGGAATAAACCACACCTAACCAAGTGATCAACGTTAACACCACCAGTGATAAGATACATTAACATTACGTACCTCCTGATAGAATACACCGAAAGGGCAAAATGTCGTTTCTGTGGCATTCTTGGCAAAAATGCATAAACTCAGCCTCATAATGAAAATATCAGACAAATTGAGGGGTATTCCATTGGCCAGGACTCTTTAAAATTATCAAGTTCATGAAACAAACAGAAAAACTGAAAAATTACACCAGATTGGCAGAGAATAAGGAGACATGAGAACGAAATGCAATGTATGACCTTGGTTGGGTTCTGAACCAGAAAAAAAGGACATTAATGAGGCACCTGCCATAATTTGAATAAGGTTTGCAAATTAGTTAATAGTATTGTATCAATATTAATTTCTTGATTTAGGTAAGTGTTCTATGGTTATGTAAAATGTTAACACTAAGCTTAAAGGGTTTATGGGAATTCCACATATGGATACTATTGTATTGTCTAAGTTTTATTTTGCAATTAAATAATTAAAACAATCTAGGAAAACAGCAAATTTAATCCAAGGAAAATAGATTAACAAAATAAACCAATATTGTAAAACAATGAAATTTAAGATAATATTTCAATGGAGAAAATTGACAAAGCCAAAATTTGATTTTGTAACAATATTAATAAAATTGAAAAAGTCTTTCAAGATTGATTCATAAATGAAAGAACAGATTACTAACATCAGGAATAGAAAAGGGGAAAAAACCCCCAGATCCTAAAATCATTAAAAATATCACAAAAGATATTGTGAAACAATTTAACAGTAATAAATTTGAAAATTTAAATTTCTTAAAAAGTTCAATTTACAGAAACTGACTATTAAAGTAATTGAACTGTAAAAAATTCTCCCCAAAATGAAAACTCTAGGCCAACATGACTTTAGCAAATAAATCTTCCAAATATTTAAGGAAGAAATAGCATCCATTTTAGATAAACTCTTTCAGAGACGAAAAGAGAGGGAAAGCATGACTCATCTGTCAATGCTAGCATAATCTTGATTCCAAAACTGAAAAAGACATTACAGAAAGTAAAATAACTGGTTAATGTCCTTCATGAACATAGATGTAAAATTGCAAAACAAAATATCATCAAATTGAGCCAAGTGATATTTTTGTAAAGGTTACCATATCACAACCAAGTGGCATTTATTACAGAAATGCAATTTTGGTTTAAGTTTTAAAAATCAGTCAAAATTACTTATAGAACAAATGGTAAGTAGAATAAAGGGTAAAATATTATCAATATGGTTGTTTCAATAGATGCACAGAAACTATTTGAAACACTGGGGAGGAAAAAAGAACCCTAGTAAAATAAGAAGAGAAAGGAAATAACAAAGAGCATCTTAAAAAAAGAAGCCTACAGCAAACATCATAACTAATAGTGAAATATTGATCACTGGATCTGATATCAGAAACAAGCCAAGACTATTCAACACTGTACTCTAGTCCTAGCCAGGACAACATGGCATAAACATATACATAATTTTGGAAATGAAGTACAATATTCATTATTTGCAAAATATGCTATTTGAAAGTAGTCATCATTTGTAATAGTCATTACTCTCTATCTTTGTAGAAAATCTAGGATAACATAACAATAAATAATTAAAATTGATAAACAAATTTAGTAAGGCTCCTGAGGACAGAGTAAATATGCAAAATATTTATTTTATTTCTATATATTGCTAATACAAAATTAGAAAATAAATTTTTAAAAAATCTATTTACATTTGAATCAAAACCTCCAAATCCACAGAATTAAATCTAGCAAAATATATTCAACACTTCTTCACAGGAAACATTAATTAAAAAATAAATGTATAGAGCCAGTCCTGATGGCCTAGCTGTTAAAGTTTGGCATACTCTGCTTAGGCAGCCCAGGTTGGGTTCCTGGTTGTGGAACCACACCACTTGTCTGTCAGTAGCCATGCTGTGGCAGTGGCTCACATAGAACTAGAAGGACTTACAACTAGAACAGGTAACTATGTACTGGGGCTATGGGGAGGAAAATAAATAAATATCTATCTATTTATTTATTTATTTATTATATATATATGGAGAGAGAGAGAGGACTATGTGTTGCTCATGAATTTGCTTTGATAAAAATTCAATACAGTAAAGATTTCAGTTTCCCTATATTGACCATACATTTAACGCAATTACAATAAAAATACTTGCTGACATTTTTTTGTTTTAAAGAGTCATGGGGGGGACTTAGCATTTAATTATGTTATAAAATTTATACATAAATACAAAGGACTGATAATAACAATCTTGACAAAGAAGAACAAAGTAGGATTACCTCCATTAAATATACTATTGAGGATTATAATTGTACATTAATTAAAACAGTGTGGCAGTGGCACAAAATTAGAACTCCTACTTACCTTTCAAATATTTTTCTTTTATAAAATATCTCTCAGCTTTTCAGGAAGTTTTATCAAAACTTTGCTGTTGTATCCTTTGTTGTCGAAGTTGTAAAACAATTACATCAAAAATATTTATACGTCTTTGCACATCAGACTGTGAATCTCTCAAAGACAGTGCCATGCCAAGTAATAATTGTCAAACCCAGCAGTTTCTGACATACATCAGACACTCAAGGAACATGAGATATATGATTAAAATAACATCAGTAAATATGGTTTTCATAGTCACCCAAATCTCAGAATGATAATTCAAACTTACCTCCTATATCTGGGCGAAGCTTATTGTCATAGCCTCGAAGCAATGAGTTGAGAATTTGGGTTATATCTCCTTCATGAATCTTTGGTGCCAAGACCCAGGTTTTGTTCACTGTTAAATCCTCATCATCTTCATCATCTGCTTTATCAACACTAAATAATTTTTAAAAAGGGGGATAATAGAAAGTTCAACCAAATTTTGCATTTAAAAAATAGTTTAATCATTATAATTATTACAACTTTTTAGGGGTTCATAAGACTGAAAATAAATATCATCTAATATTTTATATTCAGTAAGACTAAGGCCTTCATCATATGAACTGTCCTGATATGATACTCAAAAATTAAGACTTCAGTATAAGAAATATGATGCATAATATTAAAATAATAAATCTTGGCCATCCCCACAACTATCATTAAAGGCCATAGAGATTATGCACTGAAAATGTGAATGGTGCCCTAGATTTGTACAGCACACAATCTGCACAAAGGATCTGCACAATCCTTTGATGAAAAAGGAAAAATTATTAAACACATCTATGCTTCTTCCTTTTAGGTCAGAAGAACCCATTCATCTTATTCCAAGAACTTTGTCAAACATTGTCTTACCAGCAAATCACGAGTGGGTGACTCACCCTCCACATATTTTTTTTTTGGAGGCGGGGAATGACTATCCAATTTTAGGACTAGAAGTGAGACTCTAGAGATCAAATAACCCAACTGCTTTTATTTTGTAAATGAGAAAACTAAAGACAGTGGGGAACTAACCAAAGCACAAACCCTTTTGTTAAAACTGAGAATCAAGTCCTCACTCTCCAGGTAATGCTTCTTGCTACTCCTGTGTCTCTAACAAAGTATAGAGATTCAGCTTACTTCTGAATCGTGGTAGAAAATGCAGTAATACAGACATTCATCTACAATTCATCAACAGTAACAAATTACTCTTCCTTTATTACCCATAAGTAACTATATCTGCATTTGAGTAAGATCATCCTAGACTTAACATACCCTACTTTAGTAATCCTAGTCTTCCAGTGAAAAAGGTTCAAAAGACCCTTTTTTACCACTTATATCAGTAAAATCAGATGAATCCATAATATATTAGTTATTTACATACATTTCAGAGATAGGCTTCCCTCCAGCAGTAAATATGAAAGTTTATCTTACTATCTTTAGTTGATCTTTCTTCACTATCCATGCAGATTTCTTTTGTTTTGGACCTAAATATCTTAGTTAATGCAGCTCCCATCCTCTTTATCTTTTTTTAAATTTTTCTTCCAGTTTTATTGAGGTGTAATTGACATAGGACATTATATAAATTTAAGGTGTACAACATAATGATTTGACATATGTATATATAGTGGAAAGATTATCACAATAAGTTTAGTTACCATCTACCCTCTTTATCAGTAATGAGTATAAATTAACATTGTAAATTAAAACTTAACCTTTAAAGTATTTGTTACCTAATTTCATCTTCATAATAATTCTATGGATAGTTATTATTAACAGATAATAGGGCACATTATTATTCCCAATATTTCTCCTCTGCTTTCTGTCAAGAGAATACTTTTCACTCCAACTTCTAACTTGGTCATGTGACCTGAAATGCTCCTTCCTGTAAGAGGATTATACATCCTTGTCCTATGGAATTCAAGTGTGGCCCTGTGATTTGCTTTTGCTAATGGAATGTATGTGACATATGTCACTACCAAGCGGAAGATTTAATGTCAGTGCACACGGTTCACCATATCTCTCTTGTCCTTCTGCCAGAACCAGCCATACTCAGAGAGAGGCTACTCCATTACTTCACTCTCAGGGTGGAGGCAGCAGGGACAGAGCCACAGCTGACCTACGCTGGACATGTAGCCTGAGCAAGAAATAAACATGTAGTGTTGTAAGCCACTGAGATTTTGGGGGTAGTTTATTACCACAGTATACACCTTTTATCCCTATGTGAACTACCAGAATGCATTTAGTTAACAGATTTTTAATGAAGTGCTTATTTATATTAATTGTTTTGCTGTATTTAACTTGAAAAAGTATATACCACTGATATAGTTATATGATTTCCTTTAAATAATTTCCTATTATTTTCTGTCAATAAAATATATGCATACATACATTCATTTATTTATAATCTAAAACATTGAAAACACTGAAGTATAAGAATCCCTGCTGGTGTCTTCCCCAGGAAAGTTTTCTTATCTGATTAGAATTGCTGAGAAATGTCAACAACCCAAATTTTAGGGCATCCTAAATTTTAGGGCATTTAGCTTTAAATCCCAGTTTTATAGAATGAAACATCTACTGGTTAGAGGCAGGCCACCACGCATATAAGCAGTTGATCTTTCTTTGAAATATGACTGTAGTCAAATGGAAATTCCCAGAAAAAAATAAATTTTTTTTCTATTTTTTGCTGTAGCAACATCCTGGTAATCCAAGAAGCACATGCTCATAGTGATTTATATTCCCCTTTTCCCAGCTAGCTCAGAGGTAATATGAAAATTGGCCTCGATATTACAAAGCTATCTTTCCTCGTTTTTGGCAATAACAGAAAAGAAATTTCATTATAGTTAACAATTCTACATCTTCCTTCCAAGCTTTCTAAATTACCTTCAGAATATTTATTAATTACTGTGAATATCATATTGGTATTATTTTGGTGATTAAAAGTACTTATAATTTTAAAAGTAGTTCATATAACATAACTGATATCTCAATATCTTTCATAGGCTGGGAGATTTTTGTAACATTTATATATGTTGAGTGACTATTCATTTGGGGGAAACAAGTGTGATTTTTTTCACATAATACTCTGAGAATTCCTAGACTCATGCTCAAGCACTTCTTTTAAATAATTTAAATAAGCATAAATTTATCATTAGTGGAAATACATTTAGACTCCTGAATATATAATTTTAGTAATTTTTTAGTTTAACAATTGATGTTTTTATTGTTGTTATCAGCTATTGAGTGCCTATAATGCACCACTAAGTGCCTACCATGTTTCAGGAACCGTGCGCTAGGTTCCTTCTACATATTATGTCATTTAATCCAGAGTAATTCCATGAAAAAAATATTAATATTCCTATTTTATAGGTGAAAACAACTGGTTTATAGAATTTGCAAGACACATACTATTAAATAATAGAGCCAGGATTTAAAATAGATCAATTTAGTTTGAAGACTCATTTTCTCTTTCCTTTAAAGTTTCCATAGTATCATCCTATTTTATCTTTATTAAACAACGCAGGGTGGTTGGATTTCGAATTTTCTAATTCAAAAGGACACACTGATACTTATGGTAAACAGTCTGAAGAGCATTTGGATTGTGCATGGGTAGGATGCTTATTCTCTGCCTTCAGTTCTGAGAAATTAGAATTATAGTCTCAAGGAATCACATACACACTCTCTGATGAAAAAGACTAACACGTGTGCTCAATCTCTAATTCAATGCCTCAATTCATTTCTAGAGGAAATTCTGTGTACTACAAATGTGCTAAGTGCTAAAAATACAAAGACAAGTAAAATTATATTCCTGATCTAGATGATCTTATTTTCTGATAAAGGAGAAAACTAATCAAGCAAATGATACAGAAAACCATCATATATAAAGATGCTTATCACAATATTATCTATGATAGCCAAGTTTTAAACAATAAGAGCATGTTGACATAAATTATGATATATCCCTATGATGTAATGGCTGCATCAATTCAATAGATGGTTGTGAAGAGTCTGTAAAAAATATGAAATTATTTTCATTATTTGTCATATAAAAAATAACATATAGCACTTTGCTTTTATCAAAACTGATGTATAAAATGGCTAAAAATTTAACAGGAAAGCAACATAATGAATACACTAAGTATGCTACACTAGTGGAGCTATAGAAGATTTAATTTTTTCTGTATATTAGTAGTATACTACAATCTTTATGTATAATTTTGTAATACAAATACATGGAAACGACTTAATTTGATATTAATGCCTACCTAAAAATGAACTGCCTTTTCCTATACCCCAGATAGATAGTGCTCTCAAATAAATTTCTCGTCATAATAAATAAATAATTAAAAAGAGCCTTTTATAGAGAGTAGCAGAGCTTGCTATTCTGCAAAGGAAAAAACGGCGGCAGCCCAGAAAATTTGCCAGTTGGTTCTCCTGCTGTGGGAACATCATTGACTGAGAGTTGAGCTACCAGCCCTCCAGACTAGCACTGCATCTGCGCCAGACCACTATCAAGTCAATCAACTCATACAAACTATTTTGCATACATAGGGCAAATATTCATCGAGGTTTGCTCAGGATGGCCTGGTTTATACCTGTTTTCCTGGAATAATTATTAATAGCACCCTCTTTCACTTGCAAAATGACCTAATTTGGGTGATAAATTATATAGTCATCCTTTATATAGTTTATATAAAGGTGACTGCAAATGCCCTGGTTCTGACACCTGGGGAAGACTCTTCCATTAATCTGTTAATAAAGAGCAGATAGAAACCAAAGCCAGGCCCCACTTGTGATCTATTGCTCATGACAAATTAAATAGTGTTTATTTATAAACATCAGACACGTTTCTATAAGCATAGTAGTCAAGTGACAAGTTCCAGGAAAGAAGCATACCTGTTCTAATGTTTTGGAGTAGAAGATATCCTAATCTCAAAGCCTATGACAGCTAGCTTTTAAAGAGTAGGTATAAGCACTGATTTTAGATCTGGAAGGCAAAGGAAATGAGAAATTTTTAAAAACCAAATTTTGTTATTTTTCTTTTTGCCTTTATATTCTAAATGCTAAATTCTTTGGTACAAAAACTCCTTTCTAGGTTTGTAGCTCTGAATCATTTCTATTGCTCATAAAAGTTGGTAGGGAAGCAAAATAAGTAAAAGAGTGATAGATAGAATTACAGATTTGCACTTTCAGAGTTTTAGAGAGGTAAATGATAGTTCATTCAATTCTGTGATTATTTCATTAGCACAAAGGAATATGGGACCCGTCACTTAACACACCCAGAGAGGAATGCTTTGGAAATTTGAAGAGGGAGAAGAGAGCCAAGCCTAGAATATTAAGAATGTGTGCTCCACTATGTGTTTCCAATCTGTTCAGTGCTTAACTCTACTAGGAAATTGATCTCATTGTATCTTAATTAACTATTTTATTTATTTATGACCCTCTCTAAGCTCCCTGAAGGCATTTAATGTGATACCATTGGTGCCAAGTCTAATACCTGACACATAGTATGTGTCCAATAAATATATATACCCACTGAATAAATGAATGAATGGAAAGAATATTAGAGCTCATCTTGCTGTCTGCAATTAAACTTATAGTGAATCAAGAAAATAAACAACTGGAAAATATTAATATTGGTCTTAATAAGAGAATTAATTATTGTAGCTAACCTAAATTAATTTTAACAACATAGCAGCTTTCTGATACTACTACTAATCCATCATAAAAAAAAAAAAAAACAGGAAAGAAAATGATTCCTTTCACAATGACAACACAACCTATAAAATGATTGAGAGGAAACATAACATGGAAGGTATAAGTCTTATGTACAGAAATTTAAAAATGAATTGAAGATATAAGGACAGAAAAAAATAAAGGCAAAGTAAATATTTTGGCTATAAAACAATATTGTTAATATATCATTCCCAAATTAGTTTATAAATTTAATGAAATTTTAATTCCATAGTTCATATGTAATAGGTTAAAATCATTATAGTTAAGTAAAAGAATCAATACAAGGGTTTACAAGAAATTATTGAAAAAAAGTATTGCTAGGTGAAATTTGCTATGCTAGAATAAAAAGAAAACAAAATAGGGCCAGCCCGGTGGCATAGTGGTTAGTTCACACACTCCGCTTCAGGAGCCCGGAGTTTAGGGTTCAATTCTGGGCAGAGAGTGAAGCACTGCTTGTCAGCCATGCTGTGGCGGCGTCCCATATAAAGTAGAGGAAGATGGGCACGGATGTTAGCCCAGGGCCAGTCTTCCTCAGCAAAAAGAGGAGGATTGGCAACGGATGTTAGCTCAGGGCTAATCTTCCTTACTCCCACCCCCTCCAAAAAGAAGAAAACATAGTAAAGTTACTGTAATCAAAACTATATTGTAGTAAAACATAAAGAAATCAGTGAGAACAAAATCAAGTAAATTCAGATCCCAAGTGAATAAAAATTTAGTGTATAATAAAAGTGACTAGCTAGTTTAGAAATGATAAGATGAATTATTTGGTAAATTGTATTGAAATGCTTATTAATCCTTTTAGAAGAAAACTTAGATTCCTACTTATACAATAAATTGCAGATCTGTTAAAGATGAAAATATAATAAAGTATAAAACTATTAAAAAATAAATTGCAAATTTTTTTTGAACTTTGGGGTAAGGAGGCCTTTCTAGGCAGCATATAACTAAACCACGAAAGTAAAAAAAAATTGTCAAACAAACAGAAAAGTGAAAAATAACTCATGAATGACATAAGACATTTTAGACAAAGACTAGATACAAAGGGTAGACTGAGACAAAAATATTTACAACTTAACTGGTACACAAGAATTCTGGGGAAAAAAAGGCCAATAAATACATAAACTTATGCTAACATTTACTGGTAGCAAGGGATATAGATTTAAAATGTGACAAATTTTAGCCATCACACTGGCAAAATATTAAAAGATTCATTACATCCAGTACTGGTGATAATATGTATAAATTGCATTTTTATGACCATTAATAGAAAACTAAATTGCTTTATGGTGAGTAATTTGGCAATATTGATGAAATATTGAAGTTAAAGGCATGTACATATGTATATACATACACAAAGACAATGTGTGATAAACAAAATCAAAGAGAGACTATTATATAAAAATATAACAAATTATGATTCTTCTACAATATAGAATACCGCATCATCATTAAAAAGAAGATAACTAAGTATACTAATCTAGAAAGATATCTCTGATATTAGTTACATGAGAAAAACAAGTATTAGATTTCATTTGTATAAAAATATTATACACACAAATGTGTATACACATACCTGTCTAAATTTATGGAAAAATCTGGAAGTGTAGGCTCCAAATTGCTAAATAATTTTGAGGAGTGGAATGGAATAAGTGACCTTATTATTTACATTATATGGTCAAAAACATTATGGCATTAGGGAAAAAAGTTTTGTTTTTTTCCATATATTTCAACAATAGCAGCAATATATATACAGGTTTGCCCCCAACCAAAAATAGAGCATTCATAGGAAACCTTTCCTAAGCCGAAATGGCGTAAAGTGACAAACCAGTTACCATTAATTTATATGGGAAAAAATTTTGAGCATTCCCAGACCCAAAAAATAACCTATCAAATCATACCAAATAACACATAAAACCCTTATTTCGTTCACCGTGATAGAAACTCTTAATTACATCCAGTTTTACACTAAGCATAATACCCTTACGAGCTCTCAGGCTTTTTTGATAAGCGTTTGATACACAAAATGAATCAAGCCAAAGCACAAATCATCACAGACACAGTTCAAAGCTATGGTGGCTTGATGCTGAGTGTAGTTCGCTGGGAGGGCGCTTGGCGGCGCCACCCTCGCTGCTCGGGTGGGAGCCGCCTCTACAAAATGCGCTGCAAAACAAGCACTGAACGCTAATTGCGCTTTTCATCATTTTTCGTAAAAGTGAAAATCGTCTGCAGATTTCTTCTGGTTAGAGGAAACAGGTACTAATGTTAAAGAAAACTTTCAGATAACGGGAAACCTGTATATAACTTGGAAATTATTAACATATATATCATTCGGAAATTGTTTAAATTATTTATTTAAGAAAACAAATAAAGAAAAATAAGGTCTAAACTATTTGTGGTGAGAAACTTAAAATGTAAAATATTTTGTGTCCAAGAATAGAGCAGAAACTGGATTGTATATTAATGATTCTACAATTTGAGATGGGGAATATTGATCTAGGACAAAAAAATAAAATGAGACATATTCATCCATTGTGAATTATATGTAGTTTCCTTGGTAAGGTAGACTATATAGAACCCTTCAAATTACATTAAAGTTAGGAAATAAACGGCAATAAACATAACTTTTGGCACAGAGTGCTTCACTGTGAGTTTCAGAAAGGGGTCTGAACAATTCCTAAATCTGTTAGAACATAGTTTGATCTGGTTAGATTAGATATAAGAATGTAAAATTCTATTAGTTAATGAGAAAAGGAACAGGTTAATATCAGAATAGATTTATAAAACATTAATGAGTATAGCGGCATATTTTTAGAAAGAGAATGAAAACAGAAAATTATAAAATAAAAGAGAGGGTTTTTTTCTAAACATCTTGGTTATAGACATGAAATTTCTGTAGTTTGGTGGTTGATCCTTAATATAACACCAAAAATTACTAATAGAACAATGTATTTTGCCAATTTTTGGAGTTCTGTTTTTGTTTTCATTTGTTTTCTTTGGCAGGCCAACTCTGCTCTTTAAAACAGTTTAGAAAATTAGGAATCATGAATCCAAGAAATAATCTTCAGGGGGATGGTGAATATCCAGAGATTATAAATGTTCTTTTGGGACCATTTCCATATGAGTACTTTCTGGGGGAAGGGAAAGAAATTTTCATTACAGTCTATTAAAAAAATGACTACTGGGTTGAAAGTATCTTAAAATGAACACCAAATTCTCCATTGTTCCAATTTGTATCCATAGAGGTTGACAGAACATAAATTAGAGTTAGAAACAACACAACTTTTCATGACATTCACATTTTGTAAGCCTTTGATGCTCTTCTGTATCAGATAAACTCGACAAGGCTGCTAAACATTCTGCAAAGTGGGGGCATAATATTGAGGCTTGTTACATTATAAAGCATATTAAAAGATCTTAAAATTAAATGGAAGAAAGAAATGGGAATTAGTTTCTCTGAATGCAGAAAGGTACACCTTTTTTCCTAAGTCTTGGGATCATAAAGTGCCATTGACATAAGGATCCTCTTGGACCATTCACTTCAATAGAGAGAGTATACAAATGAGTAGAACAGAAACAGCAAACACTCTTTCTAGTCAGTTCCAGTTATGACAATTTGAAGGTTTTTTGAAAAGGATTGTTACTAAGGAAATGATAGAAACAAATATACACTCATAAGCCACCTGCACAGAATAACAAATTAGTTTGTAGAACACAGATGTCTGAGTTACACTTAAATTTAATCCAGCCAATATAGCTACTTTGTGCTAATCAATATGGCTATTTTGTGGAAAAGGTAATCTTTACTCAAAACACTCGGCTACATGTGTTGGAAAATTATTCTGATAATTATATACATCTAGGTGAATGATGTCCCTGTATTTAAGCAATTCACAAATTGTGCAACCATAAGTGATGGTCCTAGAAATCTACCCAAAGATTAACATGTTGGCCAGAATCCTTGATTCTAGCAGCCTTAAAGCTATCTGGAGAACCAAATCACACCCTGATCACACCACTATTAAAATATTTATATTAAACCCACTGTATTCTAATCACAGACTGTCTGATCTTCCCTTCCAGCTAGAGGGTGGAGAGTAGGGTCCATGTCACCTTTATTTCTATATCCCGACTGCTTGGCACAGTCTCTACTACTCTGTTACTCAACATATTTGTTATTATTTGCCTAAAAGTAAGGAGAAATGTGAAATCTCCAAATACATTGCGTCTGGGAGGAAAGGATTCCTACAGTTCAGAAGTTCACCATTAAACTTAATTCTATAGTCTTTAATAGGATGTTGCTATTTTAATGCCATATGTCGGATGACCAGAGTAAAGGACCTCCTAGAAGATCTAGGAATATCGTTTTCAGAAGGCTTACCAAACTTTGAGGCCATACCTTTGGGCACAGAATAGTAATGCTCTCTCTCTCTCTCTCTCTCTCTATTCTTCACTAACATTGACCTGAACTTGTGCCCAGGACAACTGAGGATATTTAATCTTTTTCCAGAGTTGCAATTGATGCCACCCTCCTTAGTGTCCCCACCATAGCTCCTCTAGAATTCTGAGTAACAATTATAGCATTTTATTGTTTTTACTTGTTTATATTAAACCATCTCACTATAAATTTCTAGAGTTTAAGTTCACTGGGAGCAGGGACCCTCTCTTCCTTGTCCTGTGCATTTCGTACACATACTGTCATATATATATATACATATATATATATATATATGCCCCATATGTATTACACAAACACTATTATGGCAAGGATTACATCTTGCTTACCAGTGTATTTCCAGTTCACAGAACTCTGCCTAACATTTAGTAGGCACTGAGTAAATATTTGCTGAATGAATACTGATGCTCAATAAATGCTTACTGAATAAATTAATAGGTAAGACTATTTCCTGAAACATGGAGCTGCAGTTAGTTAAACTTAGCATTGATAGAATTGGATTCTGACATATTTAAAAATATAAATCTCATCTGCCTCCCACAGAGTACAAGAAGTCTAACAAGCTTCTCTTCAAAGAAGTCTAGTGATAAGGCGTCCAGTATTTGTTAGAGGGCTTTTCTATTGAAAGAAACTCTGCCTTCACACAGCTTTCACTACTTGGTTATGGTTTGTCTGTTACACCTAAATCTAATAAATTCAACCACAATTTTATATAGCATACTTAAAAATAAGTAGCCATCTGATTTCTCAACAAAACTTACCTAAATTCTAAATTCTTGCTTTTAACGCTTTATTCTTTTTTCTAGATCAAGTACTCCAGCTAAAGTTTTCTCTAAAACAACTAATCTAGCACTGCATATAATATTCCAGATTATGTGGTAGGTACACAGTAGATTTTTATACTTACTGTTTCTTCTATAAATTGTACTATCTCTCCTCTCCTTTCCATTCCTTTCCTCCTTCCTTCCCTCCCTCCCTTCCTTTTATTCCCTTCATCCACAGTCATGTTAATTGCTTTGATTTATACTGCATTTGTAATCTGAGAGGTCTGGTGGTTAAGAATGTAAACTCTGAGCATAGAACACATGGATTTTAGTCTTGGATTCAGCACTTATCAGCATGATGATCTTCAGTGAGTTACTAAAAGTCACTATGCCTCGGTTTTCCCATCTGTAAAATGGGGAGAATAACAGTATCCAGGCTTTCTTCTCCCTTCATGCTTGATTGGTCATTTGGCTAAGTATAACCTTCTAGGCTGAACATTTGTCTTTAGAATTTTGGAGACATTTCCCCCATAGTCTTCTGGTATTGCTTATAAGAAATCTCATAGCTGTCTAATTCTCTTTCCTTGATTGAGATCTGTTCCATCAACACCTTCTGTCCTTCAAACTTGAGACTCCTCTGTTTATCTTTGGAGTTCTGAAGGCATATTTCCTTATTTTGACTAGATGTTTTCCTTTGATAATTAATATAAATCTAGGTCTTAGTAGTGAGTATAAGCTCCAGATAGGTAATACTCATGTCTAGTCTATTCACCACTATAAACCCAGCATGTTGCACTGTGTATAGCACATGGCAGGCATTCAACAAATATTTGTTGAATACAAGAATGAATGACCTCTCGCAAATCCAGAACATATTTAATAATGCACAATGGTTCAAGGACCTGATTGAACTTAAAACACCTTACCTAGGATAAATAATACTAGAATCCCTGTGATTCCGAGAATTTCTGTTGTCTTTTCAGTTAGAATTTTAAGTGCTACATACTTTGCACAAATCTTCTCTCTTGATCTTGAAACAAGCTGGAAAGGCAGATGTCGTTTCCAATTTTCACAGATGAGAACTTTCTGCCTCAAAGATTTGCCTGGGAAATGGTAGAGCTGAGACTAGAATTACATCTAATGATCAAGTCCAGGATTCTCAATTGGTCCCATGTGTATGTGTGAATTATTCTCCTGAGGCCTGTACATTCAATTTATGCCCACTCTTCTCTCTTCCCCCATGGCAGTCATTTATCATATTTTGATAATATCTTAAGAGCCATTTTTTTCAGTTTTCTACCCTGCTTGTCTCTTCTCTTTGGGACCCCATCTTCATTATTATTTTCATAAACAAATTTTAATCACCTTTATATAAATAGAAAATATTACATGTCTATTTAATGTTTGAATGAAAAGTCAAACATTTCCTTTTGTTTCTTAGCCAAAAGTATGTCTCATAGTATATAATGGAATAAAACGGAAGGAGAGTGTACCTAAGGGACACTATACACAGGAGATTTATCAATTCTAGCATTTGCATCTTAGCTTCAAAATAATTTTGTCTCTCAGTCCTTCTTAGAATATTTCATTATCTTGGAGCACAATTACTCAGTTATTTTGTCCTCAAGTTTGCGTCAGTATTTTGTTAGAAAATTAAACCAAAAATCTAAATGCCTAAAAAAATAATTCATTACTACCTCCCCAAAATATATTACCAAAATTCTTTGAAAATAATATATTTTAGAAAGCAAGTACAAAGTGTTTTGATTTGGTCAACTGAATGCTAAATTGTGTGATTATTGATTCATGAAATTGTTTTAAAAAATAAAAACAAGTTATTTTCCTTGAGCTTTCTCAAAATATAACTTCTTAGTCAAAGCATATTGTAAATTACTTTTTAGAACAGCTAAAATCTCAAAGCACTTTCCAACTCTTTTTTAAAACTTGACTATAATTAGATTTTTTTTCAACATTACAAATAAGTCAAATCAAGCTTAAGAGATTTTAACCACCTTGTCAAGATGCCACAGAGCCTTACAGAGAATGAAACACAGGAACCAAAGCTACAGCTTTTAGTTACAATAGGATAGATTTTCATAGTTCAGCAATATAAAAATCAATAGTGTCTCTCCGTTAAGCTCTTGATGGAAACTAATGAGGAAATAAGCTTTTGTCTCTGATTAGATATAAGAAAAAATAGCTTCCAATATGGTAAACCTCAAAATAGATGACTTTGAAGATTTAGTTTTGAAACCAGTATAAAACAACAAAATTCCTATAAACATAACTATCTGTGGTTAGTTTTGAAAGGTCCCTCAGAAGAAGAAAAAAGGGAGAAGAAAATATGAATGTAAATGGTTTATCCATGTTGGCATCAATTATCTTCAACTAAATAGTAAAAGGATGAAAAGTTCACCACAACTGCAGCTACTTTAAATATTGAAGACATATACTCTCATAACTGAGGCCCGAAGAGATAATTATAACAGCTACATATAGCTTTTTTTAATATTTATTTGTTCACTGGCCAGAATAATCCAGATTATCTATAGTTCTAGGATAAAATGAATTATTTATCTATTTTAACTGCATAACACCTCTCTCTCAGTCCCTCATACACTTGGTAAAAAAAGTTCATGGCATTTCCAATTAGAATTTCCCTCTTGAAAACTACTAAGAAAAGCCAATAAAGCAATCCTTATTTTATGTTTCAGTTCAAATCTTAGACATGTCCAACATGAAAACTTGAAAAAGTCACAAATGATCTGCTACTACCCTTCATTTCCTAGATGAAGAAACTGTGTTAGAGGGGTTAATATCTCTTGACACATAAAATCATGTCTCCAGACTGTCAGATTCTGTGCACTACACCACACAGCTCTTTAGTTCTGAGCAGCCTGGAGAGAGTTCTGGAGCAAATTATGATGATCATAATGTAAACATCATTAAAAACAAAGGATGTTATTTAAAACAAAGCATTGCTTTAGAGAGACAGTATGTCTCTTAGTAAGCAGCTTTCCTCCTAGGTTGCAAGGGAAACTCGTACTTATAAAGGAGCATGCAGGTTGTTATTTTGGAAAACCACTAGGTAAATCTGTTTTTACTTATGAGAACACAGATTCATTTGTAATATTATGAAGATGCATGAGAGAACTGGTACGTGTTCCACCAAAATATTTTCTATAAAATTTTATAATATATTTTAAAGAAATAAGACATTATGACCCAACTTACATATAAGAAATAATTAATCAAGTAGTATATTTGAGCCCATGAAGAACATTTCAGTTTCAAAGGGTAATGGGTAAATAAACTAAAACTGTAATACTTTAAAAAGCATTGAGTGTTAAATATTTTCTGGCAAGTCTGATATGACTTAGCATACTTTAATCCAATCTCTATTTTCAGAGATAGAATATAGTTGTTCTATCTGCTGGTAATGGCAAAAATACTCACGCTAGCTATATGCTAAAATTAATCATAATAATAATTCATTTTAGCAATGATGCAAGTAGTTATAAAGGTGTGTTTCCATCTGCATAATGATTATATTTTACTCTTGAGTTCTAAGCAGCATCACATAATAAAATATTACAATTTTAAATGTACATTTATATAAAACACAATTACATGATATGAATAGTATGTCAAAGACCTATACAGTGTCTATTGTCTTAATCAACATTTTAACTCCATTCATCCACTACTTCTAAATCCAGGTGTGATACCTGAACATTTTTCTACCAGAATGATTTCAAAGTTTTATTGAAAGGTATCACAGCCCAAGCAGCTCAAGTCTTGTTTCTGTTAAATTGGAGGCTTGGGGCTGGTAATGTCTCTCTGTTTCTCTCTCCCTCTCTCTGTCTCTGTCTCTCTGTCACACACACACACACACACACACACACACACACACACAGCCAAGATATTCACATCATCATACAATTTTTATTTACTTATAGACAGCCAATGAAAATAAAAATCACTCTGAGCTGGCTCAAAAAATATACATGGTTACTTCTGCCTTAAATATAACACACTTTCAACCCTGATAGGTTTTTTAGCCATATTTATCATCTTTCTTGATGTAAAACTTTGGTGTTTTTCAGAATAGCAAACAAAAAAAAAGGATAAGGGAAAAAGCAATATTGGTATACAGAAAAGCATCACACATACCATGCTGTGTAACAAGTTTCTAAAATAACTTTGTCTTTAAAATGCAGAATCATCTGGAAAGTTCATCAATGGCATTCATTCACTAAATTTAGTAGCAAAATTATTTCTACTCCCCTTCCCCACTCCCAGGAACTGAATCTTCACTAGTTTCGACTTTGCTTCAAGTCAAAAACAACTGAACTAACCTTCATGCTTCACACATACGCTAATTTCATTCTATCTGAAAATGAGTAAACCTAATTAGAAAGTAAAATGATGGTAAAATATCGCCCAGGTGCCCGCGAAAATGCAAATTATTTAACTTAGAATGATTTTTAAAAGAATGAGAAATGAGGGGGAATGGGGCAGATACGAAAGAATAGTTTTAAGTCCTTGAATTTACTCACCAGTTTCCCAAATGCAGGGTCAGTAGCAAGAACATCAGCCTCATGCCTCTACTTTGACTCCACAGAAGAAAAGGTGAGAAGAGAAAACCTTTCCAAGAACCCATCTGGATCGCTTTTTCCGCTCAATTCTCCAAGCTAGGACTTTTTCCCCCACCTCAGCTGCAGCCTGGCGAGTAGGAGAAGGGAGAGTGCGGGAAGGCAGCACACCTCCCAACCAGGTAGGATGCGACTCCCAGCGGAATTGAGCAGGGGAGCCAATCAGACCGAGAGGATGCTGGCATAAATTATCTGAAAAAAGAGTTGGGCCAATCAACGGCGCAAAGAGGCGGGGCTTCCCCTACTAGAAATCGTGCCCAGTAGGGAAAAGGGCTCCGTCTTTCTAAAAGAAAAACAAACCTCTTCTCCCCCGCAGCCACGGAGAAACGTTCGAGTGGCCTTGACAGATTCCCTTTCTAGGGAAAGGCGGTCTGCCTCTTCCCCCTGGCCTTCCCTCCTGCCTGCCTCTGTTTGGGAAGCCACTGCCTCTTTCCTCTCCCGCGTTTAGATTCTGAATCTGTCTTCCAAGGGAGACCCGTGGGAAACTTGCAGTGCATAATTGGTTTTCCATAGGCTCGCGAAGGTTCTGCTAATTTTTGTTAATTATCATTAATTTTGAGTGTGAGGCGGTGTCTCATTTCTCTTTGCAGACCCAGCACCTGGCACAATGCCCGGCACAAATGAGTTCTCAGGAGATGTTGAATATATAACTGAATGAATGAATGAATGAATGAGCGGGCTCGGTGCATTCCTGGTAATGTTTCCTCACCCCCGTGGGCTGTTTTTACGAGCGAGAGGACTTGCAGTCTCCTTCTTTCTCCAGGCACCAGAAGATGATGCTGAGAATGATGCCAGGCAAGAACTATCTCCTTTTACAAGAACATAAGCAAAAATCCGATTTTAAAAAGGTCCTTTTGAATTGTAGACCCATTACATAGGTAATCCTTGTTCTCTGCTCCCTTCCCAGTTGCCTTTGCGTTTGTTGAGCTCCAGTGTTTGGTACCTAACTTCAGAGGCTCTGCTTTGAGTTTGCAGCAGAGCCTAACAGTTGTCATGGCAACCAGAAAGCCTCTGGCAGCTTGAACAACTGTACAGGCGAAGACGGTGGTGGTGGTGGAAACAGTCTCGCTCTGCCCAGCCATCTTCTGCCTTCATGCGTTCCCAAATCCCTGCTTCCCATCGAAACTGCCTGGGGTTGGGGTCTTTGGCTGTCTCATTAATCACCCCACAACCACCTGAAATTGGCCAGATTCAGGGGTGAACTGCAATTTACCACCTAGTTACCTGAAAGCATTTGTCTCCCGGCAGACAGTTCAAGGCAGAAGTCACGGTGTTTGTGTGTGACGGTAAGGTAACTGTTGCTACCCTCCCTTCTGAAATCACTTAAAGGAACTGGATGGGGGTAACAAGGTTACAGATATTTTCCTGCCCAGAATAACAGATGGTGCAGTGCTGGGCTTTTCTCCCCTCTCGGATTGATTCTCCAGCTTTTTAGTCTCCTCTGAAAAAATGTATTGACCTCCTTGTTTTTCTTCTCCTACTGCACATTAATTAGGCACCATTATTCTCTTCCACAAAGCATATTAGTCAAGGTAGCTCATATCAAATAATTTATGTAACAAAGTTTCATTAGAATAGATTTTGAGGTGAATAAATTTAGTTAAAAGTTGATGTCAATATAAATCTGGGTGGGTTTTTATCTGCTTCAATTAAGAATGTGCTTTGGATAGCTATTTAACTGTTTTGTTGGATGCACACACTAATTCACTGATCTGATTAGCCGGTGAACTAGGAATTAATTCACTAGAAGTATGTAGTGAATAATAAATAGTTGTCTAGTTACTCTTTGCATTTTGCTAAGATTAGGTAAGATTTTTGCATATATTAATGGGAATATGATACTGCATAGTGTTATACAATAGTAGTTGATAGTTCTCCCATCAAAAATTCTTAACAAGGTTTTACTCTTATTGTTCTTATGTATAACGGAAAGATCCTGAGAACAGTTAAGAGAAATCAATGGAGAAGAGAGATGAAGGACATACCCTTGGGTAGTTACATGTTGCTTGCTTGTTCTTGTAAAAGGTAAAGAGCTGGAGTTATATCCAGACTAGGAAATTTCCTATATTCTGTAAAATCTAGGTTTTTGCCAATTTTGTGCTGAAACATTTTCAAACTTATTTCATTCCTTTCTTTCAAGCAATTGTATCTGACTCTATTTCTATGTCTCTTCCTTTGATTTTTTTTCCTTTTTATAATATACGTCTTCTGGAAAACTGATCCTATTCTGCTGTCATAGTTAATTATAATTCCCTGTAAACTGTGTAAAAGGGATCTGGGTCCTCCCCTCCAGAACCTGAAGAAGAAATGGTGATATTGGGTATCAGCCATGTCTTAACCCTGACAGTCTGTCTCATTTGATTTAATAAACCAGCTGTCTGTGTGTGTATGTGTGTGTGTGTGTAGTGGGAGAGGGAGATAGCACATATTGTGAGTTCTGGAAAAAGCCAAGAAAGTACACTGTACTCATCAAACAAGCCATACTGTCTCACAGAGGAACACTCATTGGGAAACAGATCAAGTGTCTTACACAGACAGATTAGAAGGCCAGAAATTGCTATAAGGAAGAGGCTGGAGAAAGCTCTCTGTTTTCCGTTATGACAGTGGTTAACAACTTAGGGCCATCTAACCCCGTGGGACATTTATCAGTGTTTGGAGATATTTTCAGTTCTCACAACTTGGAGGGTGGGTTGAGCTACTGGCATCTAGTGGGTAGAGTCCAGAGTTGCTGCTACACATTCCAAAATGCGAAAGAAAGCTGTCCCACAACAAAGAATTATAGAGCTCAGGCTGTCAATAGTGTCAAGGTTGAAAAGCCCTGCAATATGGATGAAGAGGTAGGTGTCCAGATTCCATTACAGCTGATGATTTCCTTGTACTGTCATTGAAGTTACCATTCCCCTCCTCCTTCCTTTGATAGGCTGAGCCACTAGGCTTACATCTAGCTGTGATGACTATTAAATCATAGTGCAGAGCAATTTTCAAAATTTGTCCAGGTATCACCTTAAAATAAAATACTTGGGAGTACCTTTGAAAATGCAGATTCATAGGCTCCTCTCCAGCCCTAGTGAATTAAAATTGTTAGCAAGAACATCTAGAGAGTCTCATGCATCAAAAAGCTTGAGAAGCATTGTCCTATAATCACCTCACAAAATGACAAGTGAGACAGTGACCTGATTATGTATGTGCAACCCTGGCCATAGCAAAGCTGGATTTTGGCATGATTCATCTGTCCATTATTAATTTATTCATTCATAATATTTATTAAGAAACTGTGACATCAGACACTGTAACTGGCATAAGAATACAGTGTTGAACAAGACTTACCACTTTGTGCCTCAGTTTCCTCATCTAATATAGACTACTCAAAAAATATTAGTTGTCATTTTTGTTAACTCATTGACAGTATGTTTTAAAGCTAATTGATTCACTCCAGTACTTAGTATGGTCCCTGGCACAGAGTAGTAGTTTCTAAAATGTACAGTCTAACAGGGAGGATGGAGAGGTTTAGGGGACACTGATGTTCTCACTCCACCATCAATATTACCCTCATACCTGGCTTCTCCAGAGCAAGAAGACATTTGAGTCATGTTCTAGTTCTCCTGATGAACTTTTCCTCTCATGGCTGCAAACTTGCAGGTTCCTAAACTTATCCCTCAATATCATCCTTTTTCATCTTATCATATGTTATTCCCTCAGTTTAGGAGGCCCTTCCTTTTTCATCTGCCTAGTCTCCCTTCATTCTTCTTGATTAAGTTTAGGGGTCATTTTTTTCCCCCAAGAAGCCGTTATTGATTGTTCACTGCATGCTAGTCTGTGCTACAGGTCTGTCCTATAATAATAGTTAATATTTATTGAGTGGTCACTATGTATCACCAGGCATTGTTCTTAATGGTTCTACATTATAAGTGCATATAATCCTCTCTCCACTTAAAGCAACCACTTCATATTTGTATCATAGAACATAGCACATTTTTGAAAACTATCTGTATGTCTACCTAAACTGTCAGTTCTATGTTTTAAAATTTTATATACTAAACATTTATAGTACTTATCAGACCTGATATTATATTATGTGTGTATTTAATACTATTGTAGTATATGTATATTTAATATTATGAATATATTTTTTTAGCACCTTTTTCTCCCTAGAATGTGGCTCCATGAAGGCAGGGATCTCACTTGTTTCCTCAGCCCTTTTGTCCAAAGCAGTGGCTAGCAAATAATAGGCACTCAATAAATATTTGTAGAATGAGGAAGTATTCGATGTATAATTGAATGAGTAAACACATGAATGGTTTTAATCCTTTTATACATTTCTGGAGCCATTAAGGGACCTCCTTTAACAGCATAAGTCTCAAGTGCCCATTTCTAAATAGACAAAATCCAGACCTCGTGGCTTGACTTAATCCTTCCCATCAGACCATGGGAATTAATTATTTTTCTTATTTACAGGTCACCATGATCAAAATGAACAAACCCAGGCACCTCAGTTTATGCAATCAGATTATTATTTAAATCAATCAGAAGAGAAGGTCAGCACAAGATTTCAAAGACTGAAGGCCCACACCCTTTCTTTGTCAATCTGTTCAATCTCCTTGACCCTGTACCTGGTCTCTCGAGTGCAGCCAAAAGAGAGGGGGTCCAGAAGCTGGTCCTTGGTGGCAGACAGTAATGGATTTATGGTTTCTAACCCTAAGTTCGTCCCATTATGTTATTTCTTTCTGTATTGTAATTTCTGAATCTGACCTTTTGCCACTGGTTATCTCCACTTTCTTGTATCTTCTATATTTTCCTTTCTATCTGATTTTCCCACCAACATAAAAATATGTTCATGTATATTATTAGAATATATATTTATACTATATTAACCTCATTACCCCCTCATTTTCTATGCCTATCACTTACTCCCATTAACAGCCATCCTTCTCTGCTTCTTCACCACACATTCACTTACCAAACTCTGTGGTCTGGCTTCTGCCCCTGTGACTCCAATGCCTCCATGATTCTAAATCCAATAAAAGTTTCCCATACTTACCTTGTATGATCTCTCATTTGCATTTGATACAGTTGACCATTCCCTCTTTCTCAAAACACTCCTGGATGTCATGATACCATGCTTTCCTGGTTTTTCTCATGCATCTTTAGCTAACTCTTTTTAGGCTTCTTTACATGCTTGTTTTACCTGACCCCAACATTTTGGAGTTCCTCAAATATCAGTTCAACTTCTTTTCTTTTTGCATCACCCTCTCACGTTGAGCCCTCACTCTCTCATGCTCTCTGATCTATTTGCCAAGCTATATATACCGTTTTTAAAACTGAAACATATCCCCTCAAATCATATTGCAAGTCCAGGAAGTTCTATTTGACTTCAGACATGTGTATCCAACTAATACCAACCAGCTACTCAAATCAGAAACCTCACAGTTTTTCTAGAAATATGTATCATTTAATCTGTCATGAAGTCTTTTCAATATTACCAAATCTCATCTCCAAGATATCCAGTATAAATGGACTACAGTGAATATAGGCTCATAAATAAGACAGCCTGGGTTCAAACTCAAGATGCTCTACTACTAACTGAGTAAGAATAAGAAGGTTACTTATCTTTTCAATGCCTTAATTCTCATATGGTTTCTGTGAACATTAAATTAGTCAATTTACATAAAGCCCTTAGAACTGTGCCTGGCATATAGTAAGTTTTCAGTTAATCTTAATTATTACTATTGTTATTATCATTAGCCAACTTCTACCTCTACTGCCAATTGATTCAAGCAGCCTCATCATCTCTTACTTGGACTACTATGACACTTTCCATTTCTAATCTTGCCTACTTCTAATTTATTTTTTATATAACTTTCAGAATGGTCTTTTAAAAAGTGGAAACCTGATTATGCTCTGCTTAAACCGTTCAATGATTTCTTATTGCACTTAGGAGAGAATGCAATATTATCATCCTGGCCTTTGAGACCCTCCAGCTTCTGGCCCCTACATCCCTCCCCTGCTCCATCTTTGCTGCTCTCTCCCTTCCTCACTGTGTTCCAGTCAGGATGACCTTCCTTCAGTTTTTTCATAGCCATGACTCATTGTTACCTTAGGACTTTGCTGATGATTTCCCCGTACCTGTTTCACTCTACCTCACCCTTCACCCTTCATCTGGCTAGTTCCTTTTCCTCTTCTCAGTCTCAGCTTAACTAGCACATCCTCAAAGAAGCCCCAGTTTAAATTAAGTCCTCTATTACGCCAACTAATAACACTCAGTACTTTTCCTGCCTGACACTTGCTGTATTTTATAATTCACTAATTCATTCAGTTCAAGAAATAGTCACTGAGCACTGGGGTTTCAAGCACTCTTCTATATACTAAAGATACCATAATAAACAAAACAGATTTTCATGCTCTTGTGAAGTTTGCATTCTATTGAGCTTTCTATAATGTAAATTATATATACTTTTTCATTCTTAAACATAATTTTTCATAAACATTTGTTTAATTTTCGTCTTTATCTTGACTCTCACTCCTTGTGTGATAGCAAGAGTTTTTGTCTTTTATCTTTTATCATACTATCCCAATTGTCTGGTATACTGTCCCATCACAGTCATTTGTTGAATGAATAAACGAACAAAGGAAGGAATGACAATGTTGCTACATTTACTATATCTATAACTTTGAGCATCATACTTCATTTCTGGCAGCTCACATCTATTCTCTATAAAGGTATAAGAAATTAATATGAAGCTTGCAGTTGATGTAATATTATTATGATATAAAAATGCCTAGCACATAATAGTCCTCAATTAATGACAAGGATTTGGAATCAGGTGGGTAAAACTTTGTAAGCATCATGAGCCGCATAATTAAGTTATTTTTAAGTTATGGAAAAGGAGGGAATGTAGAGTCAGGTAACATAAATTTAAATCCTGTCTACACTAATTATTTTTGTGATCTTTGGCAAAACACACCTCTCTGAACCTCAGATTTCTCAATTATAAAATGGAGATGACAATTGCTCCTACCAAAATGGGTAAAAAGTTCAAATAAAATAATCTTAGCATAACTCTTTGTAAAATATTAAACGATGTAGAAATATTAGTTGTTGATATTATTATTATTATTACTTTTTGGTGATCAATACAAAATGACAGTAATTAAAGAAGGCATGACAACGAAATACAAAATATCAAGAGCTAATAATTACATAGTCCTCACAGCTTTCTAAACTTTGGATATCTTAGTTGCTTTGGATATCTTAATTTTCTGAAAGCCTATAACAATCCTGTGAGACAGTTACTATTATAATTTCTTTATTTTATAGATGAAGAAACTGAAGAGCAGAGATTTAGTGACTTTCCCAGGTCACACAGCAAGTAAGTGGCAGAGCTGGGATTTGAATCTAGGGAGTCCGTTTCAGAACCCGTGTTTTGAACTGCTAAGTGATATCATCTTTTGGATGACAGATGAGTCATGATCTCTACTTTAAAGGAAATAGTTCATATTTCTGCCAAGGACACCTTTGCCCCCTCAGGTTAACCAACACTGTTATTTCACTGACTATATACCAGGGCATCATTGCTGTGAAAACCTTTCATATTTTATTTGAAAGGGCCATCCCATAAAAATGTCAATGGTGGGAAAGAGTTTTTGAAGAATGAACCTCAAGGAGCCATGTTTCAAAGGAATAGAGTCCTATTTAGGATATGAGACACTTACAGGAAAGAGATCCAGCACTTGAAGATTTATCAAAGTCTGACATTTAATGAAAACCCTAAAGGTCTTGATGGAGATTTATTATATCAATTACTCATTTGCCTCATATACAGCCTAATATATTTTATTTTAAAAGCACCTTGTTAGCAGGATTGGCATTGAAATAGTAGCCCCTGGGGCATCTTTGAATGGTTCCTATCCAGTGCCTAACTTCCTACTCATCCAGTGTATAGTCTGCAATGTGTCTACTTATGTGGTTTTGACTAGCAGCTAAAGAATAATACAGTGTCCTATGGCCATTAAGGTCCAGAGAGAGACAGTCTCCTTCCACTTGCATATTTCCTCCCTCTTTTGTGTCACTATGGCTCTTGGTCCAACAAAGAATGCAGCAACTACATATAAATACTGGGAAACCATTTATAGTCCTCAAGTCTCCTCCTGGCCCTATGAGCAGGGGACATGCACATCAAAAGAATTGTCTTTATTGACAGAAATCTGGGAAGCCTTTATGGGAATGAATTCTAAGTATGTTGGATCAGGTTAGAAGGATTATAATGCTGGATTGTCAAAATGTGTTGAAATGAGTATGTGCCCAAAGCAAAGATTCTGAATTCAATATGTTAAATCAGGGGGCTAAAGGTGTTTCTAGCAAATTGCTTTAATGGTTGACTAAACCTTTACCCAAAGGTAACAAATAATGAAGTAAAAATGTTCTTGATACTGTAAAGTAGGGATCCAAAGTTTTAGGAAGAAATGGATATTAGTGTGGACTTGTCCTTCTCACCAACCCAATCTATGCACCTAAATTTGTCCAAGGACACTTCCTTAACCTTAATGTATTCATCAGGGAAGCTCCAGCAGCCTTGCAGAGCTCTGTGGTGGCTATTACCTGTAGGGCAGGTTTGACAGTGGGAAATGCTGCCATCAAACTGGATTCCAAAATTCAATGGGGAAAACGATATCCCAGGGATTCTCTGTATTCAATGGGCATGAAAAAATCCCAGAATGGCAGGGCCAAGTGGCGGCACTTAATCACCTTAGTTAAGGTGAGCATGGTTTCAGCAATGGACGACAGAGGCAACACGGTAATCAGCAAAGTTTGATCTGCAAAGATCTTTGGTGTTAGCTAACTGATCATGGTGTCCTTAGAACTGAAGTAGATAATCAGTCTATAGAGATTTATTGATTTGCATAGGCAGAAAAGTACTAGATCTGGTGAAGAGAAACATGATTTGAGTTACCACAATAAAGTCCAAGCCCCTCAACCAATTTCTAGTCTTGAGCCCATTCCTGGACCCAGAATCTCTTAATGAAGGGGATATTGGTTTCTCTTGAGGAAGGTTACGTTTACACAAAATTTATTCTGTAAATCTACTGCCTAGCCTTCCTCCAAGAAATGCCACCATTTATCAGTGACTGAGTAGTGTAGAAGCTGAATAATCAGACTCTTTGAGACTATAAGACCCTGATTCTCAGTGATAGCAATTCTTGGAGACTCAAAGTGTCACTGTGGTCCAGTAGTCATAGTTAAGACCTACAGAGATGAAGTGATTACTGGATTTATGGTTTGGAGCAATCCCACAGTAAGCCTGTGTGCACCTGAACCAATCATGTGGTTTGATCTCAGTTATAAAAGGCAGAGTTGTGAGGGGCACACTCAGCAACTGGCCGCATACCAGATTAGTTCCTTGACCTGAGGAGAAAAACTCAAGTGGAAGCCACAGAATTACTTTTACCTGCTAACATAATAAACAAAACATGATACCACATTTCTGCCTCATCAAGGACTTGAAAGGTGAAGGAGTGGTACATTTTGCCACATACACATTCAGTTTGGCTTAGGCAGAAGGCAGATAGGTATAAGAGAATAACAATGGATTATCAGACATTTAACTAGGCAATGATCTCAATTGCAGCTGCTATTCTAGATGTGTTTTCATTGCTGGAGTTAATTCACAATCCCCTAACACTTGGTATGTAGCAAATATTTTAATGGAGAAACCCATCAGAAGTTTACTTTCAGCTGAGAGGGTCAGCGGTACACTGTTACTGACTTATCTCAGGGTTAAATCAAACATCCAGCCCTAAGACATAATCTAGTCTAAAGGGACCTTGATTGCCTTTCCATTTCATAAGACATCTGCTGTTCCATTACATTGATGACCCCATGCTGATTGGACCTGGTGAACAGGAAAAAGGAACTACTTTAGACACCAGGTAAGACACATGCATACTGGAAGGTGATAAAAGAATCCTAGAAGGTAGGGAAAGAATCCAGGGCCTTACACCTTGATGAAATTTCCAGAGGTTCAATGGCCTGGACATGTTCAGATATCCCCGTGAATGTGAAGGGAAATTTGCTGCATCAGGTCTTTCCTATCATTGAGGAAGGAGCATAATGTCTCTTTGGATTTTGAAGGCAACATATACCTTATCTGAGTTTGTTGTTTCAACCTATTTGCCTAAAGTCTGGTTTTTATTAGAATTTTTGTTATTTTATTAGGACTCAGAAAAAGAGAAAACTCTGCAATTGGTTTAGACTACTACAAAAACTGCTCTACCACTTGGATCATAGGATACCATAAATCCAATAATGTTTGAAATGATTGTAGTGGATAGGGATACTGTATGGCACTTGTGGGCAGATACATATTGGTGAATCACAAAGTAGACTTTTAAGATTTTAGAGCAAAGCTATGCCATTTCCTTTAGATTATTATTCTCCTTTTAAGAAATAGAATCTGGCTTGCTACTGGTCTCTAGTAGAGACAGAACACTTTCCATGAGCCACCAAGTTACCAACCAGCATGAGCTACCCGTCATGAACTGGTATAGTCAGGCATGGACAGAAGTCCATCATCAAGTGAAAGGAACACATATGAGATCAGGCTTGAGTGGGGACTGAAGGCACAGATGAAATCACATGAGCAAATGGCTCAGATGCCTGTGGCCTTTACTCTAGCTCCACTGGCCCTTTCTCTCAATTTTCACCCTTAGAGTCTCAGTAGGAGTTTACTATGACTAGTTAACTGAGGAAGAAAAAAAAATCAGGCCTCATTGACAAATGTTTCTGTAGGATTGGCTAGAACCACCCAAAAGTAGACAACTTCAGCTCTAAAGTTTTAGTCCAGGATGTCCCCAAATAAAGTGATGAATACAAATCTTCCCAGTAGGCAGAACTTTGTGTAGTATGCCTGTTTTCTTTTCTTTTTTTCCTGAAATTAGAGCAGGTCAGAGGTAGGATCTACATTGATTCATACGTTGTGGCTAAACATCAGAGACTTGGAAGGGACACACGTGGGAAATTGATGACAAGAACAACTAGGGAAGAGACATTTGGATAGACCTCTCTGAATGAACACAAAATGTCAAGATATTTTCTGTTTCATTTGTGAATTCTCACCAAAGAATAGCCTCAGAGGAACAAGACTTTTATAATCATATGAACAAGATGATGTGTTGTTCTATGACTATTAGTTAGCCTCTTCCTCCAGCCACCTTTGTTCTTACAGACTGTACTCTTACACAAGTGGACATGGCAGCAGGGATGAATGTTACACATAGATTCAACAATATAGATTCGCCAAGTATGGGCTGGCTTGGCAAATTTCCATCTTGTCAGTAGCAGATACTAAAACTTAACTCCCAACATGGTATCATTTCCCAAGGATGTCAACTAGCCACCTGATAGCATGTTAATTAAATTAGGCTCTTTCAAGGGTGCCATTTTTCTTCTGCAAGTTACCTGAGTTTTCAAGATTGAAGGTTGTGAGAAACACCCCACTTTCCAGTTTTTCCTCACTCTCTATCCCTTCACTGCCAGCTTTCTTCCCCAACTGCTATCCCTGTTGATCCATGGTCATTTTGGACCCACCACCATCCATAGAATTCTACAGAAGTCTGACTCATTTTGAGTAAAAGTAAAGGGTGGTCTGAGAAAATTCCAAATTCCAAAGTCTCCAAGAATATTAGTATCTAAATATTTGAGAATAAATAAGGCATAATGTGTTGATTCACAATGTAAATGATATTCTACATTAAATCTTTATGGACTGATCCCACATATATACAGTGATCATCATCAGATATCTACATCTATTTTTTCTGTACTTCTACACTGTATATGGGGTTCCATTTACAGCAGTTGGTATGTTATGGTGTTTGTCACTAAATGGTAAACTCTCTATGACGGGAACTATCTCCTTTGTTTTTATGTCCCTAATACCTACTATAGTAGGCAAACTGTAATTGTTGAGTGAGAAAAAGTGAATTTGTGAATTATCTGTCAATTGGTCTGTCTGTCTATCTATGTATCTGTTTATCAAAATGAGGACAACATGTAAGTCATGAAAATATAATCAAGAATTGGATACTTGGGGCCAGCCCAGTGGCATAGTGGTTAAGTTCGCATGCTCCACTTCAGTGGCCCAGGGTTCTCAGGTTTGGATCTCAGGCGTGGACCTACGCACCGCTCATCAAGCCATGCTGTGATGGTGTCCCATATACAAAATAGAGGAGAATGAGCATGGATGTTAGCTCAAGGCCAATCTTCCTCACCAAAAAAAAAAAAGAAAGAAAATTATTAAAAAAAAAAAGAATCAGATACTTGTTACAGATTTGGGTGCAGAGGATGGACTACATCAGGGTTAATATGGGGAGAGATTTCTCTTCAGAAATTGAGATGGCATAAGGATTTGTTGCAAGTTGAGCCCTTCAGAGTTGTGTTATATTGCATTTTTGTTGATCAAAACAAGACTTGAAAGTTAATCACAGAAATTGTGTCATATCTCATGGGGGTAAAAGAGAGGGGTATATTTGTCCAGACATCCAGGGTAGTGACAAAGAACAGGAGTATGGACAATTAATCTCTAAAACAATTTATGAGGCATTTAAATGAGGAATATAGAAGCAAATGAGGTAAAATTCATATTAAAATATTTTATGAATAGATGGAGAGAAGAAAGTACCTATAAATTTACACAACACATATGTGTAGTATTATAAATATTTCCCCAATACTGAATATTTGATTAAAAGTGCTGATTCTTAGAGGTCTTTATAATATTAATTTTAGTTATATTTTTCCCATCAAAAGAATTATGAACATCTGTGTGTTATTCTATGAAAACTGAACTTTATTTTGGTATTACAGTATTATTTCTTTGAAATCCATAGTTCACTTGGTAATGGTTCCTCATTATTGCTAAAGACTTCCATAAATTATTCTGCCCAGAACAAATGTTTGAAATGGTTATGAAGGTGTAGAATTATCTGCTACAGTTTTTAGGAATAAATTTATCATCAGTAACTTTTTTCATTGGAAAGAAGTTTAACTTAAAGAACATGTTAGATAATTTCATGCCTTTATCAACATTGAAAAGTGGCCTAGGACTTACTAATTTTTGAGCCATATTTCCAAAGTTGGCTATTTAACAGAAAGACCAAGTGGAGCCTTTAAACATAGGAATTCCACCACCCCATACCATCTAATATTGAGTTTCACTAGGTAAAATCCTGAAATTTGTATTTTTAAGAAGCTTCTCAGGAGATACTTAAGGAAAGTAGACCTGGAGAGAAACCACTGATACTAAATAAAATGGCAAAAATGCACTCAGTACACATTTGCTTAATGAATATATGTGAATGAATTACTGCTTTGCTAAATGTATCCCTTTCCTAGAAATGTTAAAATATTTCCAAGAATTTAGCAGGTATTTATAAGCCAATATAATGGTGATCCTTCTCTTAGGGTTTGGTGATCTCTTAATGAAAGGGAGGATGGGATTCATGGTCTTTGAACTCCTTTTTACATAAATAATATACATGCATTTTTTTGTCTAGGAAGCAGTTTTATCTCATTCTCATTGATTCAGCAAATAGTTGACCACTTATAAGGGATCCTTACTTCCCCCTTCAAAGGTTAAGAACTATGGCCCTAAAGTGCTCATTTGTTGTTGATTTGTGTGTATACTGATCTTTTCTCCAGGCCCACAACAGACATCATTTAAATTTTAGGCACAGTTTAATTACCATAAACCTACATACCCTTAGAATAGAAAGAATACAGTGTGATCAGGAAACAAGGTCAGATGATATCATTTTTCCATGTTAATTTATACATGAAATAGTCTCAGAGGTTTTATTTTTTTCATAATGGAATTCAAGATAGAGATTGTTACTTTTAGATAATTTCATTAACCCTCTCTATAGCTCAACTGACTACAGTGCAAGAACTTGTTGCCAACAGACATGCTATAAGGTCACGCTCTTGATGTCCTTGTAGTCCGCGTTGCTTCAGTCTGTTTAGTAGTTGTAGTCTGCGTGGATTTAAAGTTGGTTAGTCAACCAAACAAGGACAGTATAGATCGATGTCACCCTGAAGGGAGATTAAAAGACATTTTCTGCCAGATAGTGAAAAACATGAGAGGTTGGGATAGAAAGCTTACTTGTATGTGGGATGACAGAATCAAGTTTTGAAAAATCTTGGTGCAGTTAAAATGTAACAGAAATTAGTGCAAAGAACATCATTTAGCTTGTTATTTAAATCATTGTTATTGAGATATAATTTAACTACAGCTGTCTAGGTGTATACCTCCAGAGGTTTTGACAAAATGTATGCAGTTATATAACCACTGTCACTGTGAAGATACAGAAAATTCCCATTATCTCAAAAGTTTCCCCATGCTCCGTTGTAGTCAGTGGGTCTCACAGCCAGTCCTGGAAATTACTGACTTGATTTCTCTCTATACTTTGGCTTTTCCAGAATGTAATATAAACAGAATCATAAAGTATGCAATCTTGCATGTCTGTGTCTTTCATTTAGCATAATAAATTTAAAATTCTGCTTTATTAGATGTTATCATTATAATGTTACTTTTATTGCTGAACAATATTCAATTCTATGACTGTACCAAGATTTATTTATTCATTCACCAGTTAATGCATATTTTTCTTGTTTCCAGTGATGCTATAAACATTTGTGTACAGGATTTTTTGTGGATATATGTTTTCATTTTCTTGGTAGATGCCTAGGAGGGGAATTATTGGGTTGCATATTATGTTTTATATTATATATTATATACACAGATGCATCTTGTATATTATATATGAACTGCTGAACTGCTCTCCAAAGAGGCTGCGCCATTTTGCTTTTGTGGAAGCAGTGTACGAGGGTTGCTTTGCATCTTGTCAATACTTGGCATTGTTATTTTTTTAGATATGCTAATATGTGTGTAATGAAATCTCATTTTGGTTTTCATTTGCATTTTTCTAATAAATAATTATGTTGAACCTCTTGGATATGCTCGTTTGCCATCTCTCTCTCTTCTATGGTGAAGAGTCTATTCAAACTTTTTTCCATTTTTAATCACATATTACTGTCATTGTTATTATTATTATTATTGAATTGCGAGAGTTCATACAAGTCTTTTAACGGATATATGACTTGTAAATATTTTCTCCAAATCCATAGTTTGTCTTTTTATTTTCTTCAGCTTCTTTGAAGACCAAAAGTTTTTAACTCTGATGAAGTACAGTTATCAGTTTGTTTTTCTTTTATAGTTTGTGCTTTGTGTATTGTATCTAAGAACTATTTGCCTAATCCAAGGTCAGAAAGATTTTCTCTTATGACTTCTTCTAGAAGTTTTGTAGTTGTAGGTTTTGTGTTTACTTCCATGATCCAATTTGTGTTAACTTTTGTATATTGTGCAAAATATGCATCAAAGTCTCTTTGTTTTTTTTTATGTAGACATCCAGTTGGTGCACCACCATTTGTTGGAAAGACTATCTTTTTTCCATTGAATTATCTTGTTAGCTTTTGTTGAAAATTAATGACTAATATACATGTGGGCCTATTTCTGGACTCTGTATCTGGCCCAATGATCTACGTGTCTATCCTGATGCCAATATCACACTATGTGGACTACTGTAGATTCATTGTAGGTCTTAAAATCAGATATTAGGAGTTTCCTACTTTATTCTTTGTTTTCAAAATTGCTTTGACTAATTTACATCCTTTACATACCCTTAAATATTTCAGAAGAATCTTATCAATCTATAACAAAACAAAAAAACATTGCTATGATTGTGTCTGAAATTATATTGGATCCACAAATCAATTTGGGGATAATTGATATTTTAGTGATATTGAGTATTCTAAATCAACTTTCCATTTTTGTAGGTCTTTGATTTTTCTCATTGATGTTTTAGTTTTCAGCATATATATCTTGTACATAATTTGTTCGATTTTTCCCTCAATGCTTCATATATTTCGATCCTACTGTAAGTAATATTTTTAAAATTTTGTTTTTTAATTGTTTACTGCAAGTATATAAAATACAATTTGATTTTTATATCTCCATTTATTTAGTTTTTCTTTTTAAATCTTGAACATATTTTGTTAAAATTATTCCTATGAAAGTCATGTTTTTCATGCTATTTTAAATAGTACTTTTAAATTTAAATTTTAAATATTTTATCACTGGTATACATAAAAAATAATTTTTATATATCAGCCTTGTGTCCTGCAACTCTGATAAACATACTTATTAGTGTTAGAAAAATTTTGTAAATTCTTTGGAGTTTTCTATGTGGGCAATTACATAAAAGAAGTTTTAGTTCTTTCTTTCCCATCTCAATAACTTTAATTTTTTTTCTTGCTTTATGGAACTGATTAGAACTTCCTTTATGATGTTGAGTAATAGTGGTAAGAGAGGACATCCCTGCCTTAATTTCCATCTTAGCAGAACACATTTTGTCTGTCAACGTTATATATGATATTAGCTGAATTTTTTTTTTGGTAAATGCCTTTACCAGAGAGAAAGTTCCCTTTTTTTCTACTTTGCTGACAGTTTTTATTGTACTTGAATTTTAAATTTTGTAAAATTATTTTTGGAAGAGGCAAAGAATAAACTGTCCCTAACAGTCTCCAGAGAGAGTGCAGGCCTGCCAACTCTGTGATTTACACCTATTTATACTGATTTCAGACTTTTAGCCTCCAGAAATGTTGAGAGAATGAATTTCTGTTATTTTAATCCACCAAACATGTAGTAACTGGTTACAGCAGCCAGAGGCAACTAATATAACATTCTTGAGGAATATTATTTAGTAGAGAATTTCTTCCCCCTCATAAAATGAGTTGGAAGTCCTCAACTTCTTCTGTTTCCTGGAAGAAATTGTGTATAACTAGTACTATTTCTTTTTTGTGAAGTCATCTGGGAATGGAGTTTCCTTTGTTGGAAGGTTTTTTACTACACATTCAATTCCTTTAATAGATATGTAATCAATCCCATTGTCTATTTCTTCTTGAGTGAACATCAGAAGTTTCTGTATTTAAAGGAAATTGTACACTTTATCTGTGTTACTAATTTATTGACTTAAAATTGTTCATAACTTTGTCTTATTATCCTTTCAATCTGGGGTTGGCAAGCTATAGCCTGTGGGCCAAATCTGGCCCACCGTGTGTTTTTATACACTCTACAAGGTAAATTGTTTTTTATATTTTAAATGGTTGCAAAAATAAGCAAACAAACAAGAATATGCTACAGAGACTGTGTTGTGGCCTGGAAATTCTAAAATATTTACCATTGGTCCATTCACAGAAAAAAATTTCCAGTGCTTGCTTTAATGTACATAGGATCTAGAGACGTTCCTTCTTTCATTCCTGATTTTAGTAATTTGAGTTTTTTCTTGATTTTGTGATCAATCAGGCTGAAGATTATAAATTGTGTTGATCCGTTCAAAGAACCAGCTTTTTGTTCATCGATTTTCTTTAGTGTCTTTCTGTTTTTAATTTAAATGATTTCTGTTCTTATCTTTATTATTTTATTCCCTCTTTCCTTCTTTTACTTTTAATCTCTATATACCTTTATAAATAAAGTAATTTCTTTGTAGGCCATATGTAGTTGATTTTTTTTAAATTCAATATGACAAGCTCTTCATTTTATTCGGGGTGTTTATACCATTCAACTTAACTTAATCTTGGATACAATTAGTTTTAAATCCATCATATTGATACTTATTTTCTGTTGCATCTATTCTTTGCTCCCTTTTCATCTCTTTCCATATCCTTTTGTATTGAGTATTTTTATGATTTCATTTACTTTCACTATTTCTTATACCTCTTTTTCTTAGTAGTTGCCACAGAGTGTACAATATGCATCTTTAACTTGTCACATTTTACACTTAAATAATATTATACCAATTCACAAAGAGTTGAATAAAATTATAACAGCACACATTCAATTACATCCTTTCATCCTTTGTGCTATCTTTCTCATAATTTTACTTTTATGCATGCTATGAGGCCCACATTACATTTATACTTTTGCTTTAGAAAAATGTTTTAAATGATTAAGAATGAGAAAGTATGTAGTCTCTATTTGCACCTCTTTTTGTTGTTGTTATTTCCCACATTCTTTTTTTCTTTGCCTAAATTCAAGTCCCTATCTGATATCATATTTCTTCTGATATCATATTTCTTCCATCTGAAAAATTTCTTAATAAAGTCTGCTGGCAATAAATTCTCAGTTTTATTTGGCTCTTTATTGCACCTTAATTTTTTGTAAGATATATTCTTTGGATATACAATTTTGCTTTGAGTATGTTTATCTCCTCCTCCAGTGCTTTAAAGATGTAAGTCCACTGTCTTCTGGTTTGCATAGGTTCTGATCAATAAGTCTAGGACTACTTTTATATTTTTCATGGCATGTAATGTTTCCTTTTTTTCCCTGGTTGCATTAATGATTTTCTTTTCATCTTTCTTTCCCCACATTTTGACTATGATGTATCTAGGTGGGTGGTTTTGCTTGTGTAGTTCTCTTTGTATGTATATTGACTGAGGTTCCATGGGCTTCTTGGACACTACCTCTTCAAATATTTCTTCTGTACCTCAATTCTCTCTTTTCCTTCTGGGGCAGCAATTACACATATGCTTGACTGTTCCATATTGCTTCTCTGCTCTTGGATTCTCTCTTTTTTTCTTATTTCTCTCTTCTTTTGTGTCTAATCTACTAATAAATTCATCACAGGAATTTTTCATCTCTAATAGCATTTTTTAAAAGTCTAGCATTTTTTTTTCTTTCTTATATCATCCATCTTGTTAAATTTCCCCATATATGTAGGTTGTCTACCTTCACCAGTAGATCCTTTAACATATTAAATTTAAAAGTTCCCATCTCATAGTGAAACATCAGGGCCACCTCTGAGTCAGATTTTACTGATTGCTTTATCTCTTGATGATATTTAAAATTTTTTCTTACATTCTTGTGTGTTTCATATTTGGAGTGAATATCAGGTATTGTATATAGAATAATAAGACTAAGGTAAATGGTGTTTATGCTTGGAAATGGTTATGCTGTTAGTGTAAGGAGTGAGCTAAATTAGTTTGTAGTTGAACTCTATTTGGCTTTTGTTGTTGTTATTGTTATCTTCAGGGATACTATGATAGTTAATTTTATGGTCAGCTTGCCTGGGCTAAGGGATGCCCTGATAGCTGGTAAAACATTTTTTCTGCGTGTGTCTATAAGAGTATTTCCAGAAGAGGTTAGCATTTGAATTGGTAGACTGACTAAAGAAGATGGCCCTCACCAGTGCAGGTGGGCATCATCGAATCTGTTGAGAGCCTGAACAGAACAAAGAGGCAGAGGAAGGGTAAATCTGCTTGCTCTGCTTGAGCTGGGACCTCCATCTTCTCCTGCCCTAGGACATCGGTGCTTCTGGTTCTTGGGCTTTCGGGTTCAGACCAGGACTCACACAACTGGCCGCCCAATTCTTGAGCTTTCAGACTCAGACTGGAATTTACACTATTGGGTCTTCTGGTTCTCAGGCCTTTGGGTTTGGACTGAAACTACACCACCAGCTTTCCTGGGCCTCCAGCTTGGAGATGGCAGACCATGGGACTTCTCAATCTCCATAATAGCATGAGACAATCACTCATGGTAAATCTCTTTCTTTCCATTCTCTCTCTATATATACACTCTATATATAGTATACTGTATATATATAGTATATTTATGTACTATACATATTATATAGTATATATAGTATAGTGTATATATATAATAGAAAAAGTGTATATATATATATACATTCTATTGGTTCTGTTTCTCTGAAGAACCCTGACTAATACAGACACATAGTCTTCAAATTCCTCTAGTACTGGGCTGTTGTTACCTTGTGTATAAAGTAGGGAGTACTTTTCTTAGCAGTCGTGCTCCTCCTTCAACTTTAGTCATTTCTGTACACTAGCACCACAGATAGACTCTTTCTACATGCTCTTGCCTTTCCTCAAGTGCCAGACTATTACCGCTTGTTACTTGGTGCTTGAATTGTTTGGGATGCGAGAATGGTGGTTTGCTGTTGCCCTGGTCCAGCCTCAGTCTTACACTAACCCTGTATAACAACTTTGGAGTAGAACTTTCTCTGTATTTATTCTCTTCTTTCTCATGGCAGCCAAACTCTGGCTTATATATTAGGTTGATCTTGGGTGAGAGTTTCCTGTCTCTTTCACAGTGTTACCAGACATATGCTTGGTATTAGATAGAATTCTGAGCCCAAGACACTTTCTTATCCCTCTCTAAGGGGTAGAAATTTTTACTTCTATTCCTCCCCCAGAAGCAATGAATCTTTTCCTGTATTCTGATGTGAGAGTGTTTGCTCTCCCTTCCTTAATGGTATTAAGTCTTTTACTTTGTAGGAGAGAAAGGTCTAGGGAGGCAGGCAGGACTTTGAGCCTATCGCCACCACTCTACCTTACAGCTTCCTGTTACCTCGTGCACCTCTGCGCCTCAAAGTGCAACTCTTTCCAGTTTTTGACCTTGTCCTTAAACTTTCCTGTGAAAACAAGGTGCAGTGCTGTTAAACAGAGCTTTCTAGTTGGTGGGGACTCCCATTTTGTCTGGGGACCCCAGCTATTCTAAACTGGCAAGTTAGCCTGCATTTAGCCTTTGTTATTCCTTAAATTTTTGGTTGATTTCTTCTTATTCAATGGTATGATGACCTCCTTCTTCTTCTATGCTTTGCCAAAAGTGAAACTGTTCTTGTGCCTCATCTGTCCTCTTTAGAAATTAGTTTACATCATTGCCTTTTAACCATAGCTCTCTGATAGGCTCAAGAAAAGTACTGATTTTGTAGATTATTCATCTTTTTCTTGTTTTTAGGGTGGGAGTAACATTCTTTGTAGCTTCCTACATCCTAAGCAGAAATGAAAGTCTACAGTTAGTTAAAAAAAAAAAATTACACCACTGTAGAAAGGTAGGGATTGGTAGGACTATAACCCATATGAAAAAGAAGCCAAAACACTACAGGTTTTATGTAAATACATATTCAGAGAGATTTAACTGTGTGATCTGAAAGTTAAGAAGATCCATCAAAATTTAAATTAATAAAAGCCTATTTAAAGATCAAGAAAAATAAAGTTTTTACTGAACACTGAAGTAATGAAACTACATTTGCACATTTTAATTCCGGGTGTCCTGCATTAAGAGGAACGTTGATAAGTGAAAAGTTATGATGTTTGGGAAACATCCAGAGACTGGAGGATCAGTATAAGAAACTGAAGTTGCTTAGGAGACAGATGAGAAATCAAATTAAGTAGCAAAATATGATAGCTATCTTGGCATAACTTCCTGTGGAGAATAAAGCTGATACTAATAGAAAAGTAAATTTTTGTTCTCTTATTAGAAATTAGTAGAAAGAGAAATGTACTCAGAGATAGACGTTTTGGATTCTCAGTTCTTGTACTTTTCTAGATGTGTGAGTGTACACAAATTACTTAACCTCTCACAGTTCAATACATAGATTTGTAAAATAGAGACAAAAAAATAACAACTTCACACATTGGTTGACCGGTTTGCAAAAGCATTTTTCAAGTTGAGACCTTTTTTGAAATTGTAGGTTATCATCATGACCAAAGTTTGAGGATACCAACAATGAAGGACTCTATCACTTAGTATATGCCTACTATATGCTAGGTACACTCTTATGTACTTTACATAAATTATCCCATTTAAAAGAATTTATTAAACGTTTTTGTTTTAACAATTCTATTATCTGGTCTCTTAGATTCTTGATTTATGCTTGCACTCAAATTCTTTCACTATTTCTGCATCTAATTGCTCCATCTCCAAAATTATAAATCTATTATTTAATTCTCAGATCAGAAATATGGCTTGTACTCTCAGTCTCTTTTTCTTTGAGTTTGCCATTAGTTTATTTTTCTTACCATTAAGATCCTGACAATTAAGATGAGATTTATGAGTCCATAAGAAAGGAGCCAAGGAAGTAACTCAGTCTACTTGATGGAAACAATAGAAAAGGAATACATAGAGTCTTAGTGATACAAGTATGTGCAGTCCAACCCTGTTGACCAGAGCTCAAGGTTCCACTAAAGGGAGTGGTGTCAAAGCCTGTGACAGGAGTTCCCAATGTGCTTTACCAAAAAACAAAATTCCATAGGATTCTATTTATGTCAAAAATTATTCCAAAAGGTAGTTATTTGATTCAAATAAATATGAAAATACTGAGCCAAGGAGGCTTAAGTTTCTGTCCTTTAGGGATTCTCAAAGGCTTATGTGTTCTGTGAATCTCCAAGAAGGGTAATTTATATTCAATATTAATTATAGGATCTTCATCTCCATTTTGTTGTTGTTGTTTTATTTTATTGGGTTATTTTCTTAGATTATCTCACAGTTTAAGGATTCTACAAAATATGTTTTAGGAAACACTTTTTATTGTCTGCATGTTTCCTTCACAAACACATGGTAGCTTTGGGACACTGGGACGCTGGAACACTGGGACACAGCATTCAGGGATTTGACTTCCTAGTCAAATATCTTCCCATCTGGAGATGAAGGAGTGATAAAGAAGGTTGAGACAAAGAAAAAGAAAAAAGTATATCTGAAAGACTAATTGAAAGCTTCTAGAATATTCTAAACAAAAAATAGTTGAAATTAGATACATTATTCTAAATATTTGTATATGCAAATTAAGCTATTAAAATTTAGAATTATGTTAGTATATAAAATTAATAATAGCTGCTGTTAAATGAACAATTACTTTTTAGTAGGATTTGTGTTGTCTTTTTGCATAGATTTATTATTTCATTTAATCCCTAGAAAATCTTCCACTTTAATATTATAATATCTATTTTATAGATAGCATAATGGAAACTCAGAGAAGTTCAATAATTTTCCCAGGGTTACACAGCTACTACATGGCAGAGCTGGTATTGAAATCTCAGGTCTTCTGAACTCCAAAACCCTGCTGCTTTCCACTATACTTCAAAAAGGTTTAAGTAGCTGCTTAAACTTAACAGCATATTTGCCTCATTTAAGTAACATGATGCTAGCAAAACATCAAAGAAGGAAACTGCAAATTGGATGCCAATGGTAAAAAAAAAAAAATACTGATTTCTTTAATCATAAAAGAAACTTGGGACTTGAATACCTGAAATAGCTAAAACCACCTTTCCCACCTAAATTTAAAGACATCCTCTCAATGTTTTTCTTTGTTTCTTCTAATTTATTAGATGCCTGGATTCATTGACAATACTTTATGATTACAAATTAAACACAGGATATCCAAATATATTAATGAAGAAATCAGTCTCACAAGCATCAGCTCAAGCGTTTTATTGCAGCCTCTCACTAAAGAGATCTTAGGCTTACTTAAAGACAAGATTAAGTGATCATGATACTATAGAGGTGACCATAATTTATCAGGTCTAGAAGTATAAGCAGTAAAGGTGACTACAGAGAAATATTAGAAAGTAAAATCATTCATATAAGCAAATATGAACCATGGTCTCTGAAGCTTTAAGCCATTCTGGTAATAAAATAGATGGTTGGCAATATCTAAAAGACATTTGAAGCTAGCATTATATATAACTCAAAGAAGAGAAGAGTTCTGTCAGGCTATAATATTTCCTGGTAGAACACAGTTTCCAGGCAAGTCGGCAGCAAATTCTGAAAATTTAAGCATGCATCGAGCTTCACCTCACGTGTGACCCATGTGATGTTGACTAGTACATGATTAAAAAGTAAGGTCCTGGGGCCGGCCTGGTGGCATAGCGGTTAAGTTCACGTGGTCCGCTTCAGCGGCCCAGGGTTTGCCCGTTCTGGTCCTGGGCGCGGACCTACGCCCTGCTCATCAAGCCATGCTGAAGCGGAGTCCCACATGGAGCAACTAGAAGGATGTACAACTATGACATAAACTATCTACTGGGGCTTAGGGAGAAAAAAGGAAAAAATGAGGAAGATTGTCAACAGATGTTAGCTCAGAGCCAATTTGCCTCACACACACAAAAGAAAGTCAGGTCCTAAGCTATTGTTGATAATTCACTGGGAATATCATCTTTGCAAGCGGGGGCTCCGTTTTATGTTGAATGAAGAAAGTCTCGTAGCCAAAGGGATTTAAAATACAACCCATCTCTAGCTACCAGGAAGAATATTGATACCTGTGGGAACACATGGATCCAGTGGAGACTCCACAGACATAATTATTCAGACTGGAGACAGACATCAGTCATTACAGTGCAGGGGGCAGGGCTGGGGGGGGGACAAACATTTAGTAATAAGGACTTTGAAATGAAACATAAGCATTCCAGGATTGACAAGAAGATGTGGAAAAGAACAACATGGTGAATGCCAGGAATAAAACAGATTGAATTGCAGTTTTTCTTTTGTAAAAGGGTTAGATATTACCTGTTACTTAACGAAGAGGAGCTAGGAATTGATAACAACAGCCACTCTCCTTTAGACATCGTTGTGTATAATAATGGTATAGCAAATTCCATACCACATAGTTTTCAACAATGAGTGTAGGTTTAGTTATGTTTAATAAATCCTTTTGTAAACTTCAAAAATTTCTGAATGAAAACACACAGACACTGTTCCATATTGATATAAGAACCATGTGCATATTTCTGAATGTTAGAATCAAGATTTTGCTACCCAGAAAGAATAAAATCAAGAATAAAGGCCCTTTCTCAAATACATCTGCCTTAACAAGCCTTAATTTTATTTGGGTATGATACACATCACAGTAGCATTTACTTCAGTTTCCTAAAAAATCTTTGTGTACCGCTTGTCTTCTAAATAAACTGAGATTTTGGAGGGGAGGGAATCATGTATTATCCATATTCATGTCCCTGTTCTTAACACAATGGATAGAATACACGAGGGGCATAATATGTTTATTGAAACAAACTGAACTGAGTAGAATGAATAAAGACTATCAAAAAGAGAAGCAATGTGACATCGCATAAAGAGGACTGGAGCATGGATTAAGACTTGATCTTGTGGCTGGTTTTAATCAAAGTATGTTTTGAGGCTTGAGTTCCTTCATCTGACAATGTAGAGCTTGAACTAGATGAGTTGTTTTTAAACATTTGGCTTATTTCGTTTGTTTGTTTTTTGTTTTTAGTTATCGAGTTCTGTTCTCAAAAACTGACCATAAATCCCAATATACAAAACAGATAAAAATAGGCCTGAACTCAATAAATCAGGGGCACAGGGTATGGAGCCCTGCCTTCTGTTTGTTCTTATCCCATACAATCCAACAACAATCCTTAATCAACCGCCTCAATGAAAGTTGCAAAGAGCACAGTTTGAAAACCACCATTATCCTATATGATCTTTAAGCAATGAGTAGGTATAAAAAATTATATATATATATATATATATATATATATATATATATATATATATAATGTGTGTGTGTGTGTGTAGATAATAAAATATAGTTAAAATAAACACCATCATACCCTACTCTTGGCATGCCTATCTTGCGATGATTGAGCTATTGTCCAGCTTTCCTATAAAAACAATGAAAATGGTTGATAAATTGTTGGGAAGCCTAATGTTTTTCTACTTGTTTTTAAACAAATTTGTTCTTGTTTTTATAATTCTGTATGGTGCCTTTTAATGTACTTTCTTTTAAATGTCTAACCTAGTTGTAACTACTCAGAAGTACATAAAACAAGCAAGATAATTCAATATTAAGGATTCTCTCTCAACTATGGTTCATTTTGAATTCCATATTTTACTTTTCAGCTGTTTTATAAAGACACTTTTTTTAATCTAATTAAAATATTGCCATACGCACGCTGCCAGTAATTAATTTAATGAGTGTAAACAAAAAGTTGTGTAGCAAATATTTTCTGTTAAAAAATTTGAAAATATTAATGAAAAATGAGTTTTAAACTGCCCTCACAGGTCTATTATTCCAAAAAAAATGGTATAGATTGTGTTTACTTGACAATTACTTTGTAATCTTGACTTGAATGTTATCATGCATATTTAGTTTCTCTCTAGTAGTGCCCTTTTTATTAACCATAAGTCCTGATGAATACATTTAAAAATATTGCTTAACTTTATGGAAATGGAATGTAAACATTCTTCCAAAGTTATTTTCTGCCAAAGAAATATAGTAAAATCTCTGTGGCATGTTTCAAATGCACAATTTAAAGCCAACATAAGTTTTATAGTATACATTTGTGAGTAAAAACAATTATTTCAACTAAGTTTCACATATTTCTTCTGTGCTTATGTATTCAGCAAGAGAACGTTTGTGTAGAAGATTAAACTAAACACAGTCCTTGCTTTCAGAGAGGCTATCTATATAGCAAGCAGAATGCAAAAATTCTGTTAATAACAATACCCTAAGTTTCTTGAGTACTTAACTTGTGCCAGGCACTGTTCTAATATTTTTAAGGATATTAAACGAAAAGGAATTTCGGAACACACTCAAGGCTAAGCCCCTTGGGAATGGCTCCCTAAACCTCTGTCACAAACAGGAATTTTAAGGATCAGAAAGCACCACTGCAATTATTGGCTCCAAGAACACTCTGGCTTGCAGTTACAACCAGGAATTAGGAATCCCCTTCCAGAATGTCAGTTTCAGAACCATGACACTAATTCCCCAGCAGCAAAAAAATAGATGTTTTGAAAACCTCCCACCCTACTTAGCTCATTTCCAAATTCAAATCTCATACTAATTAGTCTGCTTGGCTAAGCTGAAATCAGATATAAGATGGTAGCTCCTAGGAAATCTAGGAAAGATTGTTTTAGCACACTAGAGAGAGGTTGGAGGTTGGAATAGGGTTTCAGGGAGGCCAATCTGCTATATCCATCAACACCAAACATCACTTTTGTGTGCTAAGATTCTGCATTATTTTACAAATGGAGATTGGTTATTTCAAAAACTGGATCAAGACAGCGGATTGAAAAAACCTATATATCTTCTCCAAGTCTATATGTCATTAAGTAACATAAATGCTATTTTTGTTAGAGAAAAACCCCTGATAGCCCTGGAAAACAGAATTGCACCATAAATAGGCCACGTATTTTGAAAAACTTCTAGGAGGTAGACAGTCTATAGGATCATAATGATGAAGAAATGAGTTTGAAGAAACCCCACCACAATGTAAAATACATACAAGACCAAGCTATTACAAAGGTTATTGTAATTCCATGGTATTCCAAAATTAGCATCAATAAGTGAGGCATCAAGACGGGCTCTTTAGTCAATTCGCAGGTTACTATTTAATTAATAACACACCTTCTCCTGAAGTTAAATTTATTACAACAGCACAGCTGTTTAAATAGGTTTATTAGTGTGCTGGGGTGAGGGGAGGCGGGTTAAAAGACTATGCAGAACAGAGCTTCTAGAAATTTGGGACTCGCAAAATAGTCAATATCCCAAGAGTAAAATTCTCTTTATTTTGGCAATTAGGAAGGCACATAACCAGGCTTCCTGTGTTCCACCCGCATACTCTTAAGTGAAGCCTGCTCAGTAATACTTGACTCACACAGAAAATGAAGATAGCCTGCAACTCTCCATCAATTCTGGGATGAGACTTGTTTGGAAAATCAACATATAACACTTCAATGAAAACCTCTATTAGGTACCTATATAAATCCATCTGCATTTTCTTCATTAAAACAGTATAATAAATTTGCTAAAATTGGGGGATAATTAATAGACCAAAAGAGAAGGACCAAAATGAGTGACCAAAATAACTGAACCCAGAAGAAACAGAATGAGTCAAAGAAAATTCTAAGTACTAGAAAGTTTCAGAACAGGTTTTGGAAAAAATTAATCCAGAAAAAAAAAAGGTTGTGAAAATGGAGAAAATGTTAAATGATACAATTCACTCATAATTTTAAAATATAAGGTACACACACATGGATTAGTCTGAATTTGGCTGAAAATAAAATTCATTGTCTGAAAGGAAAAATCAGAGAAACCTTCCAGAACCTAGAGGATCAGTCTAAAGGAAATATTTAGAGGCCTATGTAGTGTTCTCCTTGAGAAGAGAACAGAGAAAATAGAAAAGGAAAAATGTATGTTGCTTTTGTTTGTTGTTTTTGTCCTTGTTTTGCTTTTTAAAAAGAGAATTGCCTTGGAACTAGTCTTTGGATTGAAAGAGTCTATCAAATGCTGAGAACCAATGATTACATTCTTTCTTTTAACTCTGACCTATTAATAAACTGGTAAAATTATAGAACTCTCAAGATAAAAGAAAATTTAAATGCTTTAAGAAGGAAAGAAAATAGTAATTTAAAAGAATAAGAATAAAATTTGCATTACGTTTTTCTTTTTTAACACTGCATATTGGGAATAGAATAATATCTTTACATTTCTTAACAAAATTTATTTTCAACTCAGAGCTGTATTCCCAATAATACTTTAAATTTGGAAGATGAAACAGGTATTTTCAGTCAAAAAGTGCTGTCCAAATATTAATTGTTAGTTCATCAGTTCATCATTTGGAGAGTTTTGAAAGAATTTCGTGAGAATGTAAGGCAGAATTTTTATTAAAAAATGATTTAAACAAGGAGATAGATATAGAATACAATAAACATTAGCTACAAAATAAGATGGTTAAAATCTAAATTGTTTCTTATGCTTAATGAAAAGCATTAAGCTATCAATCACAGTCTGTATTTTAAAATAGTTGATGATTACAACATGAAATTTAGAACTGATTAAGGTAATGATATATTATGATTATATGGTTAATTGCAGGAATGAAAAGATGGTTCAATTTAATTATCTTTATTTAATAAAGGCAAAAAATTCCATGTTAATCTTGATATTGAAAAAGCATTCAATATAATGTAGTATGCATTTGTACTTACAAATAAATAGTAAAAAATTTATATTTAAAGTTAAATTGTTTGGTTAATAAAAATACCAGAAATTTATCAGAAACTTCACACTCACTGGTAAAAGATTAGACTCATTTTCAATTATGGTCAAGGACTAGACAAGAATGATGTTATTATTCAATACTATATTAGAAGTGTTTTTTTCATTAAGACTTTATTTATTTTTTTTGTGAGGAAGACCAGCCCTGAGCTAACATCCGTCCCCAATCCTCCTCTTTTTGCTGAGGAAGACTGGCCCTGGGCTAACATCTGTGCCCATCTTCCTCTACTTTATATGGGACGCCACCACAGCCCGGCTGACAAGCAGTGCATCGGCGGGTGCCTGGGATCCGAACCTGTGAACCCCAGGCTGCCAAGCACGGACTAAACCGCTGCGCCACTGGGCGGCCCCTAGATTTTATTTTTTTAGAGCAGTTTAAGATCCATGGCAAAATTCAGGGGAACCTTGAGCCAGCCCTCGTGGCCTAGTGGTTAAAATTCTGCTTGTTCTTCTTCAGTGGCCCAGGTTGAGTTCCCGGGCATGGAACTACATCGCTCGTCTGTCAGTAGCCATGCTATGGCAGCAGCTCACATAGAAGAAATAGAAGAACTTACAACTATACACAACTAGGTCCTGGGGCCTTGGGGGGGGGGGAATGGGGAAGGAATAAAAAAAGGAGGAAGATTGGCAACAGATGTTAGCTTAGGGTGAATCTTCCCCTGCAAAAAAAAAAAAAAAACAGAATTCAGAGGAACCCAGAAGTATCTTGATAAGAAACATCACATACATTATAACAATTGAAAAGGAAAAGCTCTAACTGTGATTAAATGCATCATATAAGCTGATGTAAAAAATCACGAGAGTGAGGACTGTTTTATCTATTGATAAGTCCCCAAAGACTAGAAATTACATTGCACATTGTAGGCACTCAATATATAAGTGTTAAGTGGCCAGACAAAATAATGATGTGTAAATGTTGACAGCTTTCCTACACAACATAGAGGAAATTAAATGAAAAAAAAGCAACAAACTTATGGAAAATGTAGGAATAAAACTTATAAATGTGTAGCGTCCATATAAAGACAATTCTAACACTTTAATTAAGCACACATAAGACAACTGGAATAAATTTAGAATATTTCATATTCTGGAATATGAAATCTTGTAACATAAAGATATGAACTCTTCTAAAATTAATGTTAAGCTTTAAACAAGATAAAAAGGCAAATGACAGACTATAAGAAAATACATGATATATACGGAATTAATCAGTAGCAGAATTAACAAAGAGCTAAAGAATTTTTTAAAATAGGTCAACAGATACAGACAATTCACCAAATGGTATAAATAGCTTATGAGTATACAAAAATACTCCCAAATTGAAAGATAATAAGAAAAGGGAAGTGTAAATTGAAATGACAGTGGGTATCATGTTTCACAATTTAGACTTGCAAAAAATATTTGAAAATTTTTTAATAATCTTTGCAGGTGAACTCTAGGTAATTATGTCAGATGTCACGCATCAGGCAAAGAAGTGAGTTTTAAAAGAAGAGAAAAACAATAGCAGATATGGCCTGTATGGACCAGAGGGATGGTGGGATAGGAGATTAGAGGGCTAGATATGCCTAGAACAATGAAAACAGACAAAACTCAAAAATGTGCAAGAAGATGAAACTCAAAAATAAAAGAAATAGAAAAGGGTACAGTGAAGAGAATTAACTTTTTTTCCTAAATAGAAAATCACTTGCACATTCCAAGGAAGTATTATGTATAGTTAATATTCTTTAAGTAAAAAATGGTAATACATCTTCTGTTTCTTCTATGTGAGCAGCTGACAGTGTCGATATGGCAGACATAGAAATAAAAACTGACCTTAGGGGAGAATCTAAGGCTAAGGATGAACAAGTACTGAGTACAAAGAGATAACATGATAATGATATTCTCATATCAGTGGGGATCGAGGACCACCATGGTGAGATCAATGCCTGGCATTGATCTATGAAAGATAATTCTTGGAAATTATGCAATGTTTAGGCTGAGAACTAAGAAACACTTCGAAAATACACACAAAACCTAATTTTTTATTATAAAAATAGATCAAATATATATACATATATATAAATGAGACTTATATGTAACTGAAAACTTACTCTGAATTACAAAAAGGAGAAAGTTTTCCCATCAAGGCTGCTTATAAAAACGAAAGAAAGAAGTGGGAGAGAGACAGAGATAATGAGATTTTTTAGAGAATAAGATCCAAATACAATACAAATATTTGTGTCACAAGAGCAATACTTGGTGGATTGGGGTGTTGGCAGTCAGTCTCCTCCACGCCATCTGGCATTTAGTACACACTGGTAAGTGCTGATACTACCATTTGTAAACAGGTACTGTTCACATAGCTATAGTGACCAATATACTCTGTGGATTGAATTATCTCTATGTTTTTATGACAAGTGGCAGAATTTAAAGCTACACTTCTTTTGGAATTTTTGCACATTATCAACAGGAACACTAACTGTGTTACTGACTCTACCATTGTGTATACATTTTTTTTATTGAAGATGAGTTGTGACAATAGGAAATGTGGAGATATTTCCGAGTAATATATTGTTATTTCCATCTTTAAAAATTGTGTTCAAGCACAGTAAACAGTGTTATTTGAGCAATCAACTTGTTGGCTGTTTCATTCATCTTCTATGACAAGACTTGTACTTGACCTGTTGTTGTGTGATACACAAGCCATCATCTCTAGATCAGGGGCATGGCATGAAAGAGCATTTATAGTTGAACAATAAGACGAGGCAATCCAAGTTTAGGAGTTTCGTGGACTGGGTGGGAGTGGAGGAAAAGGGAGCAGAGAGGAAGACCTGCATAGTACGGAAATTTAATCTCATGTGACGAGCTAAAGCAAAGGCAAAAGTTAGGCTTCCAAATACTGGGAAGATGGGGAATCCAATCTAGGAACTCTAAAGTGTAACAGCCTCACGACTGAACACCGTCTCTAAGACGGATGAAGCTTTTCTCTCTGCCTGCTGGGCAAGGGAGAATCTGGGCCTTTAGCTGACAAACACAAAGACAGACCAGAGGTGAATCCTGTCCTTGGTTAAAGCCCAGAGAAAGGGAGGTGATAGATTTGCCTTACAATCCCTCTCTGAAAGCATTTACTATTGTGTTAGATTTAGTTCTTAGCTTTTTTTATTTTTAGAAACAAAATTTGTTTTCGTCAACTTTTTACAAGTCTCAAAACCAGGTCTATCTTCCTGGTACCAAATATTTTACAGATACTTATCTATAATTATTGTTTCTTAGAGGTGATTTGAAGAAAAGAAAGGAGCTACACGCCCATTTGTAGGACTCACTTTTTTTTGAGGAAGATTCGCCCTGAGCTAATATCTGTTGCCAGTCTTCCTCTGTTTTGTATGTGAACTGCCACCACAGCATGGCCACTGACAGATGAGTCGTGGAGGTCTGTGCCCAGGAACGGAACCTGGGCCACTGAAGCAGAGCCCACCAAACTTAACCACTAGGCCACGAGGGCTAGCCCTGTAGGACTCATTTTAATCTCTAGTATTTATATTTAAGCAATTGGATAGTATTTGTTGTTAGTGCCGTGGAGTCCTAGTGACCCCACGTGCAGCAGAGCTGAACCCCACCGGGTCTTTCTGCACTATCCTCTCACCTTCTGGTGCTATATCAGACAATGCTCTGCTGCCATTTTCATGGCCAATTTTTCGGAAATCGGTGGCCAGGAAAGACCTGGACCTGGTATTTGAAATACCAGTGGCATAGTTTTCAGCATCACAGCAACACGCAGCTGCCACAGTATGACAACCAACAGGGGGGTGGTGTGGTTCCCTGACTGGGAAGGGATCCCAGGCCGATGCAGCACCATATCTTAACCACTAGACCACCAGGCCGGCTAGTTAGTCTTTGTAAACTGAGACAATTCTCTGTCTCCTTTCCATAGGCCTCCCAGATTCTTAGAGAAGTGGATAGACTGACTTTCTTGCACAAAACATGTGGGACTTTGTAACTCTTAACTCTGACTTTTCCTGCCCCCAGTTCTGTGCAAGAGAATGGGAAAGCCATGATCCTCCCTTATGTGCAATTTTAACTCCCCACACACTGGCGCAAATGTGGCTTGAAATTACATTTATGTTCCTTGAATCCTGTGAATTCTCCTCATCTTTTCCAATATTTATTTTTGTGACTGAGTTTACAACCACATGTCCCTTATTTTGTTAACACAGAGACTCAGTTTGCCACCTAACAAATGCAGTCTTTCACCCCTTTATCTTTGCTGCTTGCTTTGGCAGAAGCAAACATTCTTTTTTTACCATATTTCTCTTCTAAAATATTTTTTATATCTTTTTTATTCTCCTCCATCTTGAGATAATATTATCACACTAAAATGGAAGTCACTTTGCTCGGATGATGATTTATAAATGCCAAAAGCTAAATAAAGGCTGGACCTTGCAGAGGTAAGGTCAATTTTCTTATTTAACTGGTTTTTCCCAAAAGGGGAGCTTGAAGGTTACTAAAAGTTTCTGCACATTAGGAAATGTAAAGTCTTCGCTTTTTTTAAACCTCAGAAAATTTTTATTCAGTGATTTTGTTTAATGTTCATGAGGATAATTCTCATATAAATCCTTCCTAATGTGACAAATTTCAATGCTCTTTTTTGAAAATAGTAAATTAAGTGTATCAATTATTAGAATCAAATGGATAAATATCCATTGAGTGTCATAGGTATTTCGGGAGAATTAAAAACATACTTACTCTCAATGAGTTTAAAATTTAGTTACAGAAATAATATGTGGGCACAATATGAAGGAATTCATAATACTGTGCAATGATTAATAAATACCAAATGAGGTTTATAGCATAAAAGTTAATTAGGGGTTTAGTGAGGGAACAAATTGCTTAGTATGGAACAGCCTGAATATGGAAAGACAAGCACTTGCTGAGATATTGGTCAGTGACGGACCACTCTGGTGAAATAGGAATATTTGGTTCATCATATTTGGATTTAGAAATATGGAAGAGATTTGAGGCTAGTCTTAGGACGGCTGGCTCCTGATATTGTCGTGCTTGTTTTGTTTTATTTGTGCAGAGTAGGGACAGGAGGTTTGTTGTAGTGATTGAATGCAGACTAGGAAGAAGGGGGAGTGGCTGCAGTAAGCCAGTTAAAAGACACTGTGGTAATTTCTGTGAAACGATAAAGGTCAAAATCAAAGTGGTGGCAGGAGGAAATGTGGCAGAAATTTGTCAGACTTTGGGATTTACTGGATGTAAATGGCCATTTTCATCACAGAAATATTTACAATACTGTAATAAGTTAAAATCCAATCAGATTTAGTTGCTTCTTCCTTTCATTTCTATGTGCCAGACACTATTTTGAACATTAAAACATATACAATTGTTAAAGGTTTCAAACCTCTTTTACAAATCCCGAAAATCAGAACATAGTAGAAAAGTGGGCATTTCTAGAAGAGCAACAATTGTGTCTGACCACAGTACCTGGCACTTTATTAGGCACTCAGTGAATATGTGTTAAACATCATATATGTAATCATGTAAATATGAGAAAACATGGCATATATCACATAACAACACTGGCATATCCATCATTTTATGGCACATATATACATATGATTTAGGATTTATACTAAGTCGTGAGTGATCAATACATACAAATCCATCTAGTATGATTATTTGATTCAACAGGCAGCAGATCACTGATAATTTAGGGCCTAATGCTTTGATTAAAAACTATAACCCTTTGAAAGTAAGGGCTGAGTTTTTATTAATACAATAATCTGGGAATTCAATAATTCAAATTTTGCATGAGTAATACTGATTTTAGTCAAGTTCTAAATTCTTGCTTAAAACAAACTCGCTAAGAGCCTTAACAGTTAAAAGCTAAAGAAAGAAGAAAACAGTCTGTAGAGTGTTTACTGTGCCCCTGTAATGTACTAGCTGTACAGTTATTGTCAGGCTGAACTTTCTCAACAAACTTGAAGACTAGATTTTAATTAACACAGTCATAATTCACAAAGGTTAATTATTTATTCTTAGGTACTATAGCAAAATGCACCATATGTGTCTAGTTCTTGTTTTTGTTTTTTAGGTAAAACTACTAACAATCATTTTAATGTGAAACTTTCTCTATGTTTTAAAATACCTGTAAACGCCATTTATATACACAAACAATAGTTTTCCAAATAATAGTGTACTAGTCATAAGAGGTTAAATTATATTGTAGGAACAAACAACACTAGAACTGGGCAACAGGCACATTTCTCATGTGTGTCCCATGTACAATAATGGTCAGCAGAGGAGCTCTGTCCATTGCAGTCACTCAGAGACCAGGGCTGACAAAGATCCCACCTTGACAAGTGCTTAAGGTTACTGTGGCAGGAGGAAAAAATATGATTCCCCATGTACTGAATTTTTTTTGGTGAGGAAGATTAGCCCTGAGCTAACATCCATTGCCAATCCTCCTCTTTTTCCTGAGGAAGATTGCTCCTGGACTAACATCTATGCCCATCTTCTACTTTTTTGATGTGTGGGATGCCCGCCACAACACGATCTGGTAAGCGGTGTGTAGGTCCACAGCCGGGATCTGAACCTGTGAACCCTGGGCTGTGGCAGCGGAGCATGCAAATTTAACCACTATGCCACTGGATCAGCCCCTGGATTTTAAAGGTTCCATCCAGAAAAAACACACATTCCATTAGCCAAAGCAAGTCACACAGCCACATCAAACTTAGAAGGAAGAGAACTAAATATATGTGATTAGCCTCAGCGAACACCACAAATGTATGTGAAATAATTTCGCAACTTGACCTGTAAATGTTTGTGTATGAGGGTGGATAAAAATAATTCAACATGACTTAAATTAATGCTATAAAAATATTTCAAAGCACTATATTACATAAAAACTTAAATTTCTATACTTTCTGGCTAGTGATGTAATAGCAAACAGTTTGTAATCAGTCTGAGCAACACACTTTGTCTAATGGATTTGTCTGTCTTCTGAAAAATCTGTAATATTTTCAGTATTGGAAAAGTAGAGATGAACTGGATTCCACTTTTTGGCCCAGTAGTTAGCCAAAAAGATCTAAAATCTCTTCCAAATGAGCACAAATCACAGTGAAACAGCTGAATTATTTATAAAGAATAAGTTCTAAAAATGATATATTGAGATATTTCAATATGCCTTACTAAATAATCCCAAAATGGACAATGCGGAGATGTCCAAGTTTTAGAAGAAAATCTTCTATATGACTTGATAAATGCATCCTCCCAGTATACCTGAATTTTAAGTCATCATTTTTATGGGTACATTTAACCACGGTTTATGTACTGACCTCATTTTCTCAACACTAAAACCTATGAACACTCATTTCTTTCCAGAAGTAATTTTATTCAAAGTCTGTGGGGAAAGGTTAGCACAATCAAATGAATATATTACTTTAAATTTTATATCTCCTTAATTCTCTGATCCACCGTATCTTTTAAGCTCTTGGCCTTTCAACATCCCTAGTCACAAATTCAAATAATTTGAAAAATACGTTACATTGCAATTTGTGTGAAATACAGGGAAATGCTAGTTTTTTCATGAAAATGAATAAAAATTCTGAACAAGTGAGGTGACTATAATTTTTGGAACACAAAAGTCTTTTTCTAAGTCTTTGGGAAAGAAAGCTAGCCAAATCAGTTATCATCATATATATGAGAGACACAGAGATACACAGAGAGAGAGGGACTGAGACAGGTATAGAGAAAGAGAGAAAGTTTTACTGTTTAAATCATCTTATGAACTTATAGTATTATAAAAGGCTAGGTATTAATTCATTCCACAATTTTATTTAATCTGCATGGTAAATATAGGACCCCTAATAAGAAGAAAAGAGAAGGATATTTACATCTATTGAGCATCTACTATCTCGAAGGCATGATGGTAGGCATATGGACAGGTAGGTAAGAGGTAACATAGACAGATGACAGATGAATAGACAGAAGCATAGCTAGATACGTACATATGTATGTACTTTGGGTGAGGTACTTTCCAGCTCTGCTTTAATTTTTTCATTAATAAAATGAAGATACTAAGACCCACTATGCAGACTTATTGTGAGGATTAAATAAGATAATTATTAAAAATATATAAGTACTCTCCTCTTTACTAAATGTCCCATTTTATGTTCATTTTTTCTTATTATTTTTTAAATTTATTTTTTATTGTAGTAATATTGGTTTACAACATTGTATAAATTTCAGGTGTACATCATTATACTTCTATTTCTCCATAGATTACATCATGTTCACCACTCAAATACCAATTACAATCCATCACCACACACATGTGCCTAATCATCCCTTTTGCCCTACTCCCTCTCCGCTTCCCCTCTGGTAACCACCAATCCAATCTCTGAATCTATGTGTTTGTTTGCTGTTGTTTTTATCTTCTACTTACGAGTGAGATCACACAGTTTTTGACCTTCTCCCTCTGATTTATTTCGCTCAGCTTAATACCCTCATTGTCCATCCATGTTGTCACAAATGGCTGGATTTCATTGCTTCTTATAGCTGAGTAGTAGTCCATTGTGTATGCCTCATCTTCTTTATCCATTCGTCCCTTGATGGGTACTTAGGCTGCTTCCAAATCTTGGTTATTGTGAACAATGCTGCAATGAACACACGGGTGCATGTATCTTTACATATTGGTCTTTTCATGTTCTTTGTATAAATACCCAGCAGTGGAGTAGCTGTATCCTATGGTAGTTCTATTCTTATTTTCTGAGAAATCTCCATACTGTTTTCCATAGTGGTGCACCAGTTTGCACTCCCATCAGCAGTGTATGAGAGTTCCCTTCTCACCACATCCTCTCCAACACTTGTTTCCTCTCTTGTTAATTATGGCCATTCTGACAGGCGTGAGGTGATATCTCATTGTGGTTTTGATGTGCATTTCCCTGATAGTTAATGATGTTGAACATCTTTTCATGTGCCTGTTGCCCATCTGTATATCTTCTTTGGAGAAATGTCTGTTCAGATCTTTTGCCCATTTTTTAATTGGTTTCTCAGTTTTTTTCTTGTTGAGATGTATGAGTTCTTTATATATTTTGGAGATTAACTCCTTATCAGATATATGGTTTGCAAATATCTTCTCCCAATTGTTAGGTTGCCTTTACGTTTTGTTCATGGTTTCCTTTGCTGTGCAGAAGCTTTTGAGTTTGATGTAGTTCCATTTGTTTATTTTTTCTATTGTTTCCCTTGCCCAGTCAGACATGGTACTTGAGAATATGTTGCTAAGACCAATTAATTAATTCATTCAACATTTTATTTTTTAGCACATGTCCCTTTCCAGGTACTGTGCAGGCACTGGAGATTCCACACATACAAAGTAACTGCTCATGTGGAACTAATATTTTACTAACTCCATTATACTTAAGAAGAAAAAATTTGCTCGTGAAACTTTTGATTTCATGGTTTTTAATCTGCACTTTTGACAACTGATTCTTTGAAGGTAATGTCCAAATAAATGACCCTTCCTCTGTTATTTCAATGAAATAAGTACCCTATTTACCTTCAGCCTTTCAGAATTTTACAGATATAACCTCATTTCAATATTGAGTAATGCCCAAGAATCCAATGAAATTGTAAAAAATATAAAGGAGGAAAGTTTCTATATTTGTCCACAATTTTGTCCTCTTATGGTCAATACAACCAGCTTGCAGTCGGTTATTATTGGTATCATGTATTCAGGGCTTCGGAATCATTGTGGTTCTTTTTATATCCTAAAAGCCAGGAGTCAAACAGCAAAACACAATTTATTGTTGTTTTTACAAAAAGAAATTAAGTTTTCAAACATTCCAGAAAAAAACAATCTGTATTTTCAATGCACAATATTGAAGCAATGAACCAATGGCCTATAATTCCAGAGCAGCAGTCTGAGGCCAGAAGCTACAATCCAATGTCCAGCCCCTGTGTTTGTCATTCCTTTCATCTACTTTAATTCAAATACCTCCTATTGTCAATATTGTGAAAATAGCTGCATTTTGAATAGCATAAGTTTGAACAATATATACAAAAGTGGTAAAAGCCAACAACATAAAAGATTTCTGCAGAGATCTAGATCTGATCTTATTTTCCTCTTTCTTATTGATCTAAAGGTTACTAGTCCAGCTGTTCATATTAAAGATTGTCTGGTCAATCCTAATCTCAACTTTCCTCGGGGCAGTGATCTGAACTTTTTTATACTATGTCTTAAAATGTTCCCAATAAAATTATTGCAATGGATGATGTTCTAGTCTTCAGTGGTCTTGATAATGACTTAAGATATTTATTGTACCCTGGATTTTTTACAGTTACCTATTTAGAAAAAAAATCATTTTGCACTTTCTGTCTTGTCATCCTTGTAAGAGGCAGAAATTAAGCTGTATAATTTTCAGATAAGGAAACCAAAGTTTATAGAGTCTAATCATCAAATAACTGATTAGTTAAAAGTTAAATTTAAAGAAAATCTCAGGTTATGGGGCCCTCAGTGAAGAGTCAGTCAATTAGTATAGATTAAGAGTTTATTCTTCTCAAGCACAGTTTTACTTGCTCTTTGGATTTTTTATTTACAAATGAAAAACAATCATTATTAAGTGTTGTCCAGGAAACATATCAATTGACTCTGACTCTTATCAATCTCCTCTCCTCCCCTTCCTTGTCACCAGGAAATCATCCTGCTTGTGATTCCTCAAACTCACCAAGTGGTTTCAGGCTTTCCCGCTTTTGTTCACAGGCTCACCCTGCTCAGTGCTCTCTTTGTAGAACTAACAACTTTTCCTCCTTCAATCCTCAGCTCAAATGTCTTTTTTGTTTTTTAGGAAATATTGCCAGAATCCCAAAGGTACTTTCTCAAAGCAGCCATTGCACCCTGTGGATTTCTCTCTCAGAGCGTACATCTCTTTAAAGTAAATCACATGTCAATATTCTTGCTTCAATCACTGCGTTCCAACTGACTCAAGGGCAGATTCTGTGTCTCATTCGTTGTTGCAATCCTAGCATCAAACCTAATGTCCAGCAAAGCACTAAATGAATGTTAACATGATTGTTTGTTTTGGTGAGGGAAGTTCTCCCCAATATGTTTATCCAGACAATCTGCAATAAATAATTACTGAACACATAGCAAGTGCCATGTACTATTTTGAATAAAAGAGCACACACTTTACAGGCAAATAAAATAGTTCAAAAGTGCTCTGATGGGGTGAACTTAAGGCCCAATTCCAGAATGTAAGGGATATTTCTAAGTCACTTTTGGAATTCAGGGAAGGCGTTGACAAGAAGGTGATATTGAAGCTAGGGTCTAAAGTGTAATGATCCCTTTTCTGAAATCCTGGAGCCAGATGTGTTTCAGACTTCAGAATTTTTCACATTTTAGAAAGGTGATATGGTGCATATATAGTACATTATGCAACATCCCTAATGGGATTTGGGGCAGCAATCCAGTATTTAAAACATTTCCGTTTCGGTAGACAAAAGCAAATATTCACTTTAATTAGTAAATGACATAATAGTATCACTTTAGTTCAGATCAGATCTTGCTTCCAGTTAAGCACAGGTCAAGTTAGGTCTGATTTTCTTGCCACATAAATTCCAAAACTCTTTTTGTTTCCAGAACTTTTTGGATTTTGTAATAGGAAATAGATTATTTTGGACCTAAAATAATAAGAGGAAACATTTACTGGGTTCTGACTTTTTGCCAGTCACCACCGCTTTATATGTTTGTGATTAAATCATTATTACACCCCTGCAATGGATGTAGTATTTTATGAGACAGAGAGAGTTTAAGTTCACAGAAGTACTCAAAGTCACAACACTGCGCGACTGAATCCTATTTTAAAGAAGGCAGTCTGGTGCCAGAATCCGTGCCTTTAACCATACACTGAAATGTCTTCCTATAAATTGCAGAAATGAAGGAAGTTGACAACAGAGTAGCAGGAAGGGGGAAACGAATGAAGAGGGAAGGTGAGGCAGAGCACCTTCCAAACCAGTATACCCAAGGTGCAGCACAAAAAGCCTTATAAGGCAGGTAACAGAGTTAGTATCTTATGTTCTGTTTGGCATCAAATAGGCAAAAGGGCAAAGTGGTGTTGGGAGATAAGGTGCAGAAGAAGTCAATAAACGCTATTGTGAATATTTTAAGTTTTTTCCTTTTTTTGCGAGGAAGACGAGCCCAGCTAACATCCGTCGCCAATCCTTCTCTTTCTGCTGAGGAAGACTGGCCCTGGGCTAACATCCATGCCCATCTTCCTTTACTTTATATGGGACGCCGCCACAGCATGGCTGACAGGCAGTGCATCGTCCAGAGCCCGGGATCCGAACCCGTGAACCCCGGGCTGCCAAGCGCGGACTAAACCGCTGCGAACCTGGCCGGCCCCACGAATATTTTAAGTTTAGGTGCCTACGTGTTATTCTAAGGGAAGTATTCCTACATGGTTGGATAAGTGTGTAGCTTGGCAAGGGGTGTATGGTGGATATGGAGATATGAGGCTATTAACAAAGAAATAGTAATTAAGCCAGGTGGATGAGTGATGCTCAGGCAAAATTTGTTTAAAAAAAAAGAGAGAGGGGGGCCGGGCCGGTGGCATAGGGGTTAGGTTCAGGCACTCCGCTTCTGCAGCCCAGGGTTTGCAGGTTCGCATCCCGGGAGAGGACAGAGCCATGCTGTGGCGGCGTCCCATATAAAGTAGAGGAAGATGGGCACGGATGTTAGCCCAGGGCCAGTCTTCCTCAGCAAAAAGAGGAGGATTGGCAACGGATGTTAGCTCAGAGCAGGTCTTCCTCACACACAAAAAGAGAGAGAGAGAGAGAGAGAGAGAGAGAGAGAGAGAATAGGGGAAAGACTAAATTCCTCAGGAAACACATTATATAAAAGAAGATCAGAGGAAGAGGAATACCAGAGGAAAACAAGAATAGCACAAAGAGAGGTAGATGATAACCCGGAAGACTGTGATGCTCTAGAGGCCTGGGAAATACAATACAATACAATGAAAATAAGAGTTGATTTAATAAATATTAAATAAAATCCCAACTACATAATATGCAGCACTAAATATATCTTCTTTCTCAATTAAAAAAAAAAAACTTTGGTCAACAAAACAATAGAAACTAAAACTGCAGAATAACTAGAAAACACTAACAATTAAAACATTAAGAAACAAAAATTATATGATACTAAAGAGCAGTGTGGAAAAATCTGTAGACAAAAACTCCTATTTTTGTCGAGAAGTAATATTATATTGGGATTGTGAAACATTCTAAAACTAATTTATGGTGGTGGATGCACAATGTGGTAAAATCAATGTGTTGAATTTTTATACTTGAAATGTGTGAATTTTATATGTAAAACATACCTCAATAAAATTGTAAAAGAGTAATATTATGATTAATTAATAATATAATTATTATGAGTTAATATTATGAGTTAAACATCTAACTCAAAAAAAATTGAAATCAGTAAAAAAATGACACTGAACCAGAAAAATAGTAAATATAAGTGCATAAACTAAGCAATTAGATGCATAAAATCAGCAGATATAAGTAATCTCAAGAGATATTTCTTTCAAAAATATAAAACAGCTGAATATAAAAGAGACAGATTGTAAATTCACAAAATTACAAAGGACAGTAAGCAAATCCACAGAGATGGAAAATATTTTATTAGAACTATAAGAGTTTGCTCAACTTTTTTTCTTATAGATTTGAAAACCTAATATGAAAAACCAGGTTTTTAAATGTAATCCCAAAAATTACAAAAAAAGACCTGCACAGACCAATAGTCATGAAAGTAACAGAAAACAACCTTGAAAATGGTCTCAATCTTGCCACTCAAAGTGTGTTCCCAGGACCGGCTACATCGGCATCACCCGGGAGCTTGTTAGAAATGCAGAGTCTCAGGCCCCACCCTACACTGCATTTTAACAAAATCTCAGTGATTCATATTCACTGTGAAGTTCCATACACATTGTTCTAGAGTTGAGAAAAAATGAGAAGTGAATTTTATCAAACATTCTAGGAACAGATCATTTTTGTGTTATTAAAGTGTTTTAAAGCATTAGGAGATAAGGAAAGCTTCTAGATTACAGAATTCTATGAGAAGTTATTTTAAAAAGCAGCGTAACTTTTATGAAAATGTAAAACTTTGACAAAAAATAACCTAATCTCTCCAATATATCCTGATGCAAAAATTCAATACATTGTTATTAGAATGTAGCAGCACTTTAAAAACAATACACCATGAACAAAAGAAGTTTAATAATAATAGAAAATATTCACCATAATAATATGTTGGAATAAACGTATGATCAACTTTATAGAATTTTAAAATGTAATTGATAAAGCACAATATCAAATTCAGCTCTAGGAAAGTGCTTACTAAGATATGTCAGATGATTATTTATTTGGTTTCATAATATATAAATTTCTATCTAATTTCTAACATAATGCTTTATTTTTGACAAATAAAACCTATGATAAAATAATAAGCCTAGAATATTCACTATCACTATCATTATTTTTTATTTTTCTGGTTGCACTTTCCAATGTCATTTGTAAAGGAGGAATAAAATTAAAAAAGAAAGAAACAAAAATATCAATACCTTCAGTTTATTTGATTATATAGTTGGAAAATTCAAAATAATTAATGAAAAACTATTAAAAATAAAATAAGATATTTAAATAATGATTCTTGATAGAAAGTTATTCTATGAAAATCAATGGAAATAATCAACTAAAAAGTATAAGAAAAGAAAATATGAAAGTAAAGTTCAAGGCATCTGCTGAACCAAATACATAAAGATCTCTAAAAGTGAAACTAGTAAAGCACATATAAGAAGAGTTAACTAAAGCAAATCCACTATTCTTCAATAAAATATGCAACATTGTTATAGTATAAATCATTCCCAAATTAATGTCATATTATGATCTTATTAAAATTACCGATAATATTTTTATTAGGAAAAGTCAGTCCCTGAAATGTATATGGAAAATAAACAGTTGGAAATATCCAAGAAAATTGTGAATAAAATAAAAGAAGCAAGTGGATAATATTCCTTCAAAAGAGTAGATACATGTATAAGGCCACAGAAATAAAAAGTATTTTGTTGTGGTGCAGAAAAAAAATAGACAGACCCATGAAATATAATTGAGATTTTAACAGGAGACTGAACTGCTAACAACATTTACTGTGTGATAAAGATGGCATTGGGTAAAAAATGGATCACTCCATAAATAACATCGAGACAACTAGCAAGATCTCTAAGTAACAAAACCAAAAAAATCCTAGGTGTGTCAAATAATTAGTGCAAAAAGAAAGAAGGAAATAAAGCTGTAAGAGCACTTGAAAAAAAAAAAACACTAACCATATATATTGTTCTCATAATTTTAGAATGGAAAGAAGGCACAAACCCAAAAGGTAGAAAGAAAAAGATTGATAAATTTGAGTTTACCTAAAATTTTAGTATATCTATAGAAAAACCATCACAAACTCAAATGCAAACATTACACTGAGGAATCTGTGGTAGGTAGAATTCTAAGATGGTCCCCAAGATTCCCAGCCTCTGATAACCACAGGATTGTAAAATTCCTTTCTCTTAAGAGGGTGAAATTTGTGACTTGCTTCTAACCAATAGAATAGGCAAAGATGAATGGATTTTACAGATGTTATTAAGGTCCTAGAGGGTTGACTTTGAGTTAATCAAAAGAGATATGAGCCTGTCCTGATCTAAAAGGTAAGCCGTTTTGAAAAAAGATACAGACTTGTCTTGAAAGAAGAGACACAAAACAGCAGAGATTCTACCCACTCACCTTGAAGAATTAAGCCTCATGTTGTAAGAGGACCTGTGAGGGAGTCACATGGCAGGGAACTATGGGTGGTCTCCGGGACCTGAGATTGACTTTGAAAATTTTACTTTGGAAAGTGGGACTGAGACTCTGGGCTATAATTATAAATTCTTTTAACCTATTTGAAGTTTTTATTATTGTATATATTACTTTCATAATGGATTTTGAGACAACATACCTGAGGAGGGAAGTCAGTAGAGTCAGTGCATAAGGACAACAGTGTGTAGAGAATATTTGTGAAAAATAAGATATCAGATAAGGCAATAAAGAGATAGAAATGAGATGTTGAGGGTTTTTTTTATAATGAGAAGTGGAAATGCTGGTAGAAAAGATACAGAGATAAAGAAGGAGAGTTTGAAAATAAAAGAAAGTGGAAACTAGTAGAATGACAGCCCTAAGAATGAAGAAAGTAAGTAGTGGGTATGAAAATAATCCAATGCTTCATCATTTGTCAATCAGAGTCTTACTACTCACAGGCTCTGGACAAATTGGACCTATGGCACATGGAACCACTGGAATACATCTTAAAATGATTCTAAAATTTTTCTGGAAGCCTTTTTTTCACTAGCAACTTTGACATTTATTCCTTCCCAGAAATCATAGCACTGAATCAGAAAGTAGCCTGGAGAGCATGTAGTCTCGTGATTTTTTTCGTGCTGTGTTCAAGGAGGCAAAGAGAGCCCCCACATAGACACAGTGATTCTCAAGTGAGAAGAAAGGTCAGAGGGCAGAGTAACAGAATACAGTTGTGGGGAAGTGCCCAGCAAGAGAGAAGATATTTCAAAGAGCTGTCACATTTGTAATCTCATTTTATCCTTAACCATCCCTGAGGCAGGTAAGCGAGGCTTATTATTTTTATATTTCAAAGGAGTACTTGAGGTGCCAAAAGGTCAAGTGTCCTCGCTATATGGCGATTTCTGCACATATTTTGGTGATTTCTATCTATAACACCACGTGACAACTATGGGGCTTCAATGGTTTTTCTGATGATCAAAACACCTTTTGTTTTAGAACTTAAAGGGTTTTATACTTTCTAAGCTTTCATCTCTTTTACCATTAAGTGCAATTTTGTTTTCTGATCCAAAGATTTTTTGACAGTAGTTATCTCTGGAAGGAAGGGGTTATAGAAGATTTTTTTTATTTTCCTCTTTTCCTTTTTCTACAATAAGCATGTGTGAGATTTATAATCCTTATTCTAGCATTGTTATAAATTTTCAAAATTTATTTTAATGCATTTTAAGAGACTTTCTGACTAGACAACCCTGTTTAATCTATCCTTAAAAATATATAATATGGGCCAGCCTGGCGGCATAGTGGTTAAGTTCACGCGCTCTGCTTTGGTGGCCCAGGGGTTTGCAGGTTTGGATCCCAGGTGCAGACCTATGCACTGCTTGTCAGCCATGCTGTGGCAGGCGTCCCACATACAAAGTAGAGGAAGATGGGCATGGATGTTAGCCCAGGGCCAATCTTCCTCAGCAAAAAAGAGGAGGATTGGCAATAGACGTTAGCTCAGGGAAATCTTCCTTACCAAAAAAAAAAAAAAAAAATATATATATATATATATATATATATATATATATATGTATATATAATGTAACATGAAATAACTTTTTAAAAGAACAATGTATTTTTATTGAGGACCAGAGTAAACATTTAAAACAAAATAGGAAGTAGTTTAGAGTGCTGGTTACCAGCATGAGCTCTGAAAAGACTGTTTGGGATTATATCCAAGCTTTGTGAAACATAACAAGACTCAACAAACATCTGCTGCTGATGACCATTAGGCAACATGGTTAAGGTGCACAAACTCTAACATCAGTAAAACCTGTGGTGGAAAATTGGCCTCATCATTATGGGATTTATGACTGTCTACAGAGTACTGAATCTCTCTAAACTTCAGTGTTTTCATATGTAAGAGAGGAATATAGAACTTTGTTTACAAAGTTCATTGAACCAACAACGATCGCTATTCATCATTAATTACATTGTTGATAGCTGTAAATTATTAGTTATTATTGTTATGTTTGATAATTACAAGGCTATTTACCCTATGTGACATAATGATGTTCATGAAGAATTAATTATTTTATACCTTACCCTAAATGATTCTCTGAACCAACCTTAATAAAGTAATTCAGAGATGTCTGAGATATAAACATAATTCTACCAGATCAATCAGTAAAAATATTAGAGAAAGGGCAGTCTCCTTGGTAAGCCACCATAGAAAGATGGTAAGTGCCTTACATATTTATTTAGCTTTGATAAGAAGATCCACAATCTTTCACTCAAAGGGTATGTCAGGGGAAATGTGCAGTTCATTGATCAATCTCAGAACCACCTTACATACTAGGAAGAACTAATATCAGCTGCTCTAACCCACTTATCATCACCCACTGTCTCCTTCATTCAACAAATATTGACTGTATCCTTACCATACACCAATCATTGTTCTTCGGTCTGGAAACACATCAATAATGAACAAAGACAGACAAGTTCACTTTCCTTGCCAAGCAGAGAATACAGGAGGAAAATATGAAACAAATATGTAAATAAGATCATTTAAGGTAGTTTACCACTGAAGAAAACAAGACAGTGATTTGATAGAAGGTGACTCAGACATAGGGATGAAAGGCAAAATATTACACAGGAAGGTCAGGAAAGACCTCTCTATTGCATTGACATTGGAGATGAAATCTGTATGACAAAAAGAAAAAAAAAACACATGAAAAGCCCAGGGGAAAGAATATTACAAACAGAAAGAAGTACCATGAGCAGTGCAGTAAATGAGACTGAGAATGTTACAAAGTGAGATTGTAACAGTAAGCAACGGCCAGATTCTGTACAGCCTTGTAGAATTGTTCAAGCCTGAAGGTTAACTCTCCTTAGTTTCTGAACAGCGATGGGAACATTTTTCCTGTTAATGGGGGTAACTAGTGCCTGGGGAACTGCACGTTGGCTGTGATCCAGCAGCGCTGTACGGATAGGACCTCCTCATATCAAGTGCAACCAGACGCATTCGCTTGAATCTCAGACTTTGCTTCTTTACTGCTGCTATAACCGATTTAAAGATGTCAGATATTTTGCTTTGCTTACACTTTGTTCTAAGCAAATTGCATTATTTTAAAATTCAATAACTAAGTAAATAATGATCCCTCTTAAACTATGTGCTTGAAAAGTTTATGTTAAAAGGCTAAAAGGAAGAAATTTTATTCACGCTTTTTTCCCTCTAACGATCCCGTGATTACACAATAAATATGATATTAAAAAAATAATGTATTATACTGTCCGCTCCCATATCAGAGATTAAAATATTTTCTCTAACAAATCCTAAATCTTATATTTAACTCTTTAAAAAAATACATTTATCTGGAATGCCCCAGGAATAACGAGAGGAATATAGATATAGGATATTATTCTCTCATTCTCTCTTTTCTGATATACTCACATGTGTCATTCAAAATAAGCACTCAGTATCACAGTCCTAAGGCAAGGGACTACTCATTGAAATGTTGGGGAAAAAAGACTAACAGCAGACTGATTGTTCCCCTCTCCACAATTTCCCCAATCTCCCAAGGCAAGTTCCTCTCAAGAAAAGAGAGTCTTCCCTCATAATGGCTTTTGCTAGCAATAGATGCTGTAGATGTGACTCATTTGGATCAGGTTTTGACTGCTGCTAATCTCCCATTTCACTGGCTTGCTATATGTGGATAAATTTTCTTTCTCTAGTTATAATAAGAGAACAGGAGCTAATCCTCTTCCAATGTGTTGTCCTTGACCATTTACACTATAATTTGAGTTCCAGAGTGTAAGAGTGACTAGCAAAGCTATTAACCAAACTCATTAACTCCTCTTCCCATGCATACTGCTAGACTATATTTCCTTGCTAACCGTGCAGATAGATCTGGAAATGTACCTTTTGCTAGTCAATGTAGGGGAGGCAAAAGAGGTATCTATCACTTTCTGACCTGACCTATAAATATCCCTGAGTGCAACTGGCCACACTGTTGTCTCAACTCTCAGACTGATGAAGACAAGCACTGTAAACCTGAAACATGGTGGATTCATGGGTGAAGAAGCCTGGATCCCAAATCATCTTATGGAGAGACATTGTTGATCAGGAATACCCATTTTGGAACTTTATGTAAGAAATATGTTTCTCTTGTGATTGAGCCTTTTTTGATATATTTATTTTAGCAATTACTGTTACTTTAAGGAAACAGGTGTTTTAATTCAGAAAAAGAAAACATGGAAAAGTTAACTCTTTTCTGAAGCGTCAAATAAGGTGATGTAAACAACATCTGAAAGTAATTCTAAGAGGATCTGAAACATCTAAGCATTCAGACACACAACCTTTCAATGAAAGTCTCCCTTTGGGAAAAATCTTCCACACTTGCTTGAAAACCATCTTATAATTACCAGGTCATTGATTGCCAAAGAGATGTAATAAGAACAGGTAAAATTGGATTATCAGAAAAGAAAAAGTAGAGCAAATTATTAATAACATTTGGTTAAATAAGAGAACGTCCACATAACTAAGAAAATTATGTTTTCCTTTTAACCTACTAAACTCTCGGGACCACAGTTTTACACATTGGGATAATAAGAGGAGATTGTCATTTTCATCTTTGATTATATTCAATAAAAATATTGCATACAATATTACAGTTAGGTTTTGCAAGCATGTTTATGATATTCAGTGGGGGACATCATATACTCCTCTTATTTGAGCTTTAAGTTGAAATTTAGTCCTAATTTACAGCCTATATACAGTCCCATCTAAAAGCTGATATTGTTCATAAAGGCATTAAAATAATATAAGAAATCAATAAAAAGAATGAGGGTTACAGAGGGGTTAAAACCATAAGCTGTAAATTAGTGTTGGAAGAGGACCTGACTACTGGGTGCCCTGTGAGCTGGACCCGGACAATCAGAAGCTCCTTTCACCCTCCACTGTCCTTGGAATGTACGTCCTGCCCACTGTTCCCATCCTAGCAGCCATTCCAAGGATGTAGCCTTGGGAGAGTAAGGTGTTGTTGAGACCAAGTGGACTGAATACATGACTGAACCCAGTTAAGGCCTCTATAAAAACTTTTAAGATTCTTGAGGGTGCAGGCAGAGATCTACTTTGCTTGAGGCCGCCCAAGACAAGCCTCCTATGTAAGTTCCCCTGCTTATTAAAACTGCCACTTACCAATCTGGAGTGGTCTGCCTCTTTCTTCAGTCTCTCCTTGCCCTCCATGTACAGGGGCCAGTTTCAGATTTTAGCTGGGGAACCCCTGAGGTTGCAAACCAAAAATTAAGCTTTCTGATAAATGTACAAAAGTAATATGGTCTTCTTTTCTAACTTGCATGTCACAATTTAAAAGAACAGAAAAGTGCATTGAAAAGTAATTTCACTACAACATTATTCACACCACACAGAGTATAATCAGCTCACACAAGATTGCATTATTTGGTGGTGGGGAGAGATTGTTGGGGGATCCAAAGGTAATATAGCATAGTAATTAACAAAGTTTTGAACTTTGAATAGTCTAGTTTTAATCTGTCCTTTACCAACTGTGAGTCCTTGGTCAATTTATTTCACATCTTTGAACTCTGTTAGCTTCATATGTAATATGTGACTAGAAATAATACATGTAATGCATTTTGTCCTAAAATATAACGGAAAACTGTAAATTGTGTTAGTGTATGAATATTTTTACTTCATATTTCCCTGGATTATCTGGATATATAGTTTAAGTTTTCTCTTGGATTCTCCAGTCCACAGACTTTTGCTAATAGAATAGACTAGAAACAAAACCAAAATTAGGCTCATTTCCATCACCAATGAGATAAAATTAGGTATTAAATTAAAAAACAAAAGTCTAAGAAAACTTGCTTCAGCTAAACCCAAGGATGTTGAGAAAAGTGAAAATAGCTTGAAAGTATTGTTGCATCTGTGGAAGTAAGAGAAACATAAATCCCGATGATAGTTTGTTCATTCCCCACCAACTGGTGAGTCGGCATCTTCAGGTCAGCATCTTTCTGCTCTGTATTTCCTTTGTAACTTCATTCAGTCCGTTCCATCTCATAGCTGTAGAACACGAATGTCACAATAAGTATGGAACCTTGATTTACATCAGGATATACATCTACAAACAAAATGAAGAATCAAGTGTTCATCCATTCACTGTCAATTATTCATTAAAACCTATCAAGCACAAAGTACTATACAAGTGATTCCAAAATGAAGAAACTTTCCTAGACCTTAGGGATTTCAGAAAGAAATTAAGGAAAATTCTAGACCTGTAACCATGTAATTTCAGAACTGTATATATTTGTTTATTTTTACCCCATTTTATACCAAAAGAACATTTATGGAGCTCTTAAAATACGTATTGTGTAATAACATTTTTTAAAAAATAGTCTTTGGAAAAATAGCCTAAAATGATAGAATTTTAATATACTAATCTTAATATATTATTGATATTAACATATTAAATATTTCAGAGATGTCTTTTGTTACAAACTCTGAAGGTATACATTACCAAATGTCTCTTCAACTGAAATTATAGCCATGCATAATATTTTATTTCCAGAACAATAATAGACCTGGAAGTGATCATGTTTAAAAAGTGAGCTAGTTACTGTTTAATGTTAGAATATTTATAAAAATAGAACAGCCTACCAGTGATTTTAGCTTTAGGTGAACATTCATTACTGACTTACTAGCAAGCATATTTCTCAAAACTCATCAAAATTTTCATTTTTACCTAGTTTTCAAATAAAATCAATACATCCAAGATTTGGAATATATATGGAATAAATACATATGTGTGTATATATATATTTCTTTAATGTAAACTTTTTATGAAGTAAAATACAAATACAGAAAAGCACAAATCACAAGTGTACAACTAAACAAATTTTCATGAATTAAACACACCTGTATGACCAGTAGCCAAGCCAAAGAGAACATTATCAGAATCCAAGAAAATTCCCTCATATCCCCTTCCAACTTATAGCCTCACAAGTGTACATACCTTTGACATAGTAAACTAGTTTAATCAGTTTTTTAACTAATGAAATCATACATATTCATTTATTCATAATATTGGATGTAATTTTGTTTATTCTCAATTTATATGCTCCTATATGTTATTCTCAATATGGACACTGCTATACATGTATTTTGTATATATATATATACTATATATTCTAAAAATGTATATTGTAATACTGTATTACAATTATCTTACTCACTCTATTCTTGATGCATTTTTGAAGATTGAACATATTAGACCACTAGCTAGTTAACCCTGATAGTTCTGATTTAAAAAAATATTTTTTAAAATGTTAAAAACATATATTTTTATAAGTACTCTTAAAAACTACAAAAACCTCATGTATGATTTAAAATATATGCAGTGTAGATAAATGTATTACAAATAGTGGAATGAGTCTTGATAAATCAATATTTTGACATGCAGAAATCAGAATTCTATTGTACATTTTTTTATTTCAGACTTTTAACAAATAATTATAAAACTTCTCCAAGGTATTCAACTTAGAAACTGCTTGACTGTTAAAGGGCTTATTCTGACATCTTATTCAGAGATGCTATATTATTCATGATATGTGTAGAATTAGTTTTCTTTGCCCTGAGGGATTGTAAAGAATCCAAGATCATGCATCATGATTAAAGAGAAATTGAACAGTTAAATCTTTAAGTATATGTGACAAGAAATAAGACTACTCCTCTACATTAACCAGGCTATTCTTTGGCTGGTTGCCAATGATGTTCAATCAGATGGAGACTTCTGACAAGATGTATCGCCTCTGAATTAACAGGTCCATATCACAGCTCATGATAAAAACACAAATGTCAGTTAACATGGCCAAAGTCTTCCAGCCTGCTGAGATTACTTTTCCTTTATAATTCAAATGAAATTAATATCTCTTCATCCACTCAGTTGGACATCCAAGAGCCTTCTTTTATCTTCAGATGCCTGGCTGCCTGGTGCAGGCTGAGCGGAGCAACTGTTTTTTTTCTCATCACTTCTGGCCCCACTTGTCTGTTCTTTTAGGCTAAATTGGGCCCATCAAAGTATTTTGCTTAAGCAAAAGTACCTTTAACCTGAAAGGAAATAACACTGTGTATTAGTGCTGTAAGCTAATTACATCAGTTGTTGTTTTAAATTGCCATTTTTCTTCTTTGCTTCCTTTCTCCATTGCATTGCTTCTTGATAATCCTTTATATTAGAAAAAAATCTATAATACACTTTAAATTCTGCCGTAAATACATTTATTGCATTCTTTAAGGTTAGTTTAAGGCCTATCTTCCAACCCCAGGATTGATGGACTCCTGTGGGGACTTATTTCTGGGTAAACTTCTAAGATCTAAGAACTTCTGGAATTGTTTTCAAAATATTATAGTAAATATATTATTAAAGAGGCCCATGATCCTGAAATAACTTACTAGGATTGAATTGCAATTTTGTTATTTATTAGCTGGTGACCTCTGATAGATTATTTAAACTCTCTTCATTACCTATGAAATGGAAATGATAATGAGATCTATTCCATAGGGTTGTTGTGAGTTAATTTCTGTAAGGTACTTAGTGCCCAGCACATAAATGAGCACCAGGTATACATTGATTATTAATATTATAATTATTGTCAAATGCATCTGAAATGCAATGTATATATATAAACATTATCTGTGAAATTCCAGACTAAAAGAAAATCAGAGTAATGTGGTCTTGGAAGCAGGAAGGCTGTGACTCCTACCTCCACCCTTTAACAGCTATGAAACTTTAAGGTGTTTTTTAAGCCTTCTGGGCTTCAATTTTCTAATCTGTAAAATGGGCTCAGTTATTCCTATCTTGAAGGATTTTTCCAGGGATTCAAAGATATAATTAGAGGCATACTCCAGCAAACACATACAAAACCTCCAGTAAATATGAGTTCCCTTTACTTAGTCCATTTGTTTTGATATCTGAGTGGGACCTTTTCTTTTAATAGCCTACAGTCACTCGTCAAGGGTCAAATAACCGATATTCAAGGTGTTAGTAGATTAGAGGTAGAAAGACAAAATGAATCATCACACCTAAACTTGTCACATTTTATTCCATACTCCCGCTCAACAAACTGACAGAAGAGCATACAGTGTGTGATCTTAAAAGAATGAAATCTATTGTACAAATAAAACATGACACATTTTACTCCTGACGGTTTCTTTACCACAGCAAGATTTATCTATGTACTCAACGAAAAACATGGATGGAACCCAGGTTGGTAAGATTTACAAACAGCATGAGACTGGATTCAAATAAAATTCAAGCAATGACTTGTAATCACAAGTACTAATTTTTTTTTATTTCAGAAAAATGCAGTTGAAAATATTTAATGTTCCAAATATTTTCTTTGCTGATAGCTGCAATTGTCATAAAATATATGATTTGGAGAAAGCAAAAGAATGACCAAAATTCCAAGAGGTATGGTATTGTTCTACAATAAGGGTGTTGACTTAAAAAATACATTGCTAGAGGCGGCGGGCCTGGTTGCATAGTAGTTAAGTGTGCGCTCTGCTTCAGCGGCCCGGGGTTTGCAGGCTCAGAAACCAGGCATGGACATATGCACCGCTTACCAAGCCATGCTGTGGCAGGTGTCCCACATATAAAGTAGAGGAAGATGGGCACAGATGTTAGCCCAGGGCCAGTCTTCCGCAGCAAAAAGAGGAGGATTGGCAATAGATGTTAGCTAATCTTCCTCACCAAAAGAAAAAAAAAATAATAATACATTGCTAGAAATTTCATACATATAACCATTTGCTGATACTTATGCTAATGGAAGAGAGACTTAATGATACAAAACTGTGTCTAAAAACCTCTTCTACATATTTATTTTTTTGTAAGAGAAATAAGACAACCAAATATCCACAAATATACATTGTTCATGTATATCAGATAAATACAACAGAAAATCAGGCACTCTTCTTTTTTAAAAAAATACAAAGGAATTAATGAATGACTATAAACTAAGAACCAGAACACTATTTTTCCCCTTTAATTTCTAAAATTATATCTAGTGTCATTTCTGAAAGAGAAAAAAAGGACAGGAATAGCTTTTGGACTCTCAGCTTTCTAAAGGTTTTGAATAATGAGGAATCTTTACGTCTATACCATACATGATTATTCTTTGAAGTATTTGCTACTAAACGTAATTGTTCTTTAGGTATCTTGAGATTGAAACACAAATGAAGTCAAAAGACAGGAATTTGAGTGTCTAATGTAACAGGAATCCAAACCAATTTGTAATTTCAAACTAATGGGACTCTTGTGTTTTAAAATTTTTCTAGATCTGGGTTCTTTGAGGGTGAACCCTGCATATAACTTCCATTTTCTGTCTGACTTTCTGAGACTAGCAAAATTCGCATATTTGAATAGTATAACAATAGAACAAGGCCATTTATCTAGGGAAACAGGTCAACTCGAGAATGTTGGGAAGTGGAATAACTTTAATATTCTAAGATTTTCCTATTGACAGTAAATTTGTAAAGACATAGTGACATCTCTCATTCTTTTTGTTGTTGTTGTTGTTATTGTTTGGAAGCATTCATATTTATGTTCCTTTTGTAAATGACAATGTTCCTCCACATGAGGGCTTAAGAATTCACTTCTCTCTCTCAGAAACATTTTTCTCCTGATGTTATCCACCTCCATTGCTTCAGAGAATACCAATTTTCTGATTATTTCCAAATCTCTAGCTCCAGCTCAGATCACTGTTAAGTTCCTTCAGACTCTCAGGCACCTCAAACTCAATAAAACCACTCATATCTTCCCTTTTCAACCTACTTCCCACTCCAACTAAACACGTGTCCACCTACGCTCTCTATTTTAGTTAGTGTTGTCATATTTATTATCCATCCAGTTTCTAAAGCCAGAAACATGGAGTTAACTTTAGATCTTATTTCTCCCTTTATGACCTACATCTAATCATTCATGAGATCTGTCCATTCAACCTCCTAATTGGCTCCTAATTGGCTCTCAAATCTATATTTGCCTACATTTCCTGCATCTACTTGAGGAAACATCATTTCTTGCTAGGATCACTACAATCATCCCCTAAGTGATATTCCTGTGTTGAGTCTCCCCCCTCCCTTCTCCTGTTACCCTACTGCAGCCAGAGTGATTGTAAAATGAAAATATTGGCATATTATTACTATGCATAAACCTTTAATGTCTTCCCAAATCATGTAGAATAAAGCCCACACTTCTTAAATTAGTTTGCAAAACTCTTTATGAGTTGACCCTTCTTTATCTCTTCAACATAAAGTCCTATTACTTAATTTATATTCTAGCTACATAGTACTCCTTATTTCCCTTTAAATTCACATGCTTTTCACACCATCTTTCTGAAGCATCCTGCCTAACTCCTAGTCATCATCCAGTTTTTAGCCCAGATGTCCTCGCCCCTAAGAGCCCTTTCCTGAGCATTATTTCCCACCATCCACACCAAAGTCAGTGTGATGAGGGCAGAGTGGGAAAGTTCAATACACAGTCTGCCTGACAGGGCATTACAGTGACAAAGTAATTAAAATGACTGCTTAAATTTACTGTTAATTTAATATACCTGAAGAGCAGAAAAATCATTCTGCAACTTAAATTGTTTTATCATTAGGAAAGATTTTAATAAACAGGAGTCATAATTTTTTTCAACACACCAGATCATAGCACTCTTATAGGATTATTTAGTCAATCAAACATCACCAAGGCTAAATTGAGAAGCAAAATTGAAATATATATATATATATGTAGAGAGAGGGATTATGGCAGAGACATTAGGCTCTAGCTACGATCACAAAATTGCCTGGGTTTAAATCTCAACTTAAATGTTTACTAGGTTGTATGAATGTGGGGAGTAACCATTTGTTTGAATTTCAGTGTCCTTGCTTGAAAAAAAAGTGATAAAAGTAGTATTTATCTCATAGGGATGTTATGATAATTAAATGAGTTAATACACAAAAAAGTTCTTACAACAGTGTCTGCTACAAAGTAATCATCCAATGAATGTTATTATTACTAGCAGTATTAGTAGTAGTTTTAAGATGAGTAAAATCCTATAAATAAAAGCAACGTAGAACATTCAATATCTTTTATAAATGAACAAAAACCAGTGTCTCTGGACAAATGTTTTCTTGAGCAAAATATGAGCAATTATATAAGTGATCTCTTTCACATAGGGCCTTTAATATCATAAATGATTCCTACTTTCATTGTTAAGTAGTTTTTATTTCTAGAAATAATGAATCGCTGGAGAAAGAGAATTTCATCTGGCTTATATCTTGATCAGAATTGTTCGTCATCTCCACAATCTACCTCTTTTATTGTACACAATGTGTGGTATTAGATTTGAAAGACACTTTCTACCACCATAATAATAGCAGTACCTCTGAGAAACATTAGCTTCGAATGAAATGCTTATAAAATCAAAGGGCCATTCTTATTTAATATAAAGATGATTACTGAGAAGCCATCTAAGCTTCAGTAGCAATTCATAAAGACCTATTCAGTGTGTGATAAAATTCCAAGAGCTCAGCGGTACATTCTAGGCGTTCATCTATTTTTAAGTATTTAATATGAGCTGTGATTATAAATATTTCTTCCCATATTGTGAAGGATCTGGGCCCCTGATTGTGACCTCGGCTCCTGCCATCTCACCCTGTTCTAGCCAGTGTCTTCTTTCCTTTTCTTCAATATCTTCCCCCACTTTGCACCTGCTGTTTATTCTGTGAGGAACACTGTTACTCCTGCAAAGTTTTTTCTTATCCCTCCTGTCTTCTCTTCAGCATCATCTTGTACAATATGATTTTGACCAATTTTAGGAAGCAGTTTCCTCCTCCCATCTTTCCCATGTTTTCCTGTTCTCTGTCTCTATCTTTTATTTCCTTCATGCCATTTAAATCACAATTTTAACACTTTTTTTGTTAGTTTTAGTTTTTCTTTCTGTATAAAAGTTAAACTCCACAAAGGACAGGGTGATGTCTGTCTCATTCACCACTCTATCTCTGGGACCTAGCATGTCACCCAGTGTCTAGTATGTGGTCAATAAGAACTTGTCAAATGAACAAGTTAACACATAAGCCTATGTGACTTCTCATGAATACAAGAAAAGGAGGCATGGCTAGTCATTGAAAGCTGAAGCTGATGGCCTTTTCCCTCTTGTTAGACATCATAGAAGTTTGTCATGAAGCACATCCCAAACTGATTAAATGGTTAAATAGAGAAGGAAAGCCACCCGTAACAGAGAAATACATTTACGAACATAAATTTGATTCTTCAATAAGATAATTGTTTCTAAGTTTAAAAGTAGTAAAAGGGTTTAAAATGAAGATGAATAGATTTTAACAACATACAACTTCAAACTTTTATATATCCAAAGTAATGCAAAACCTAATAAACTGGGAAAAATATTTACAACACAAGTGGCAGGCAAAGGGTCAATTTTTAAATTATAAATGTGTCATTCAAATTAGCAAGAACAATACAATTATGTAAAAAATGAATAAGTAATGGACCAGAAATACATTTAATACATAAAATAGCCAGCAGTAATTGAGTTTTTACCACGTGCTGTGTTCAAGACACGGTGCATTATGCTTTACACACATTGCCTCATTTAATTCTTCCAGTAATCGCATGAGGATAGATGTTATTATTAACTCTATTTTATAGAGGAGGAATCTGAGGAACAGAGAGGCCAATTAATTTGCACAACATTGCACACTTCAGCAGTAGGACATTGATTCAAACCAAGAACTGCCTGAAATAAAGGTGTAAATTACTAACAACTCTGGTAGATTGACAATTTCAAAATAGGAAAGTATACAAAAGAAAAATATACAATTTCACAAAAAAATTTAAGAATGTCCCTTATTACTTTGACACATTTCCTTGCAAATCCACAGCCTAGTTAAATCCAACCCTCCAGCTACTCTACTCCTGACCCTGCGCAGTTGAACATTTTATTCCCATCAGTATATAAACATGGTGAAATTTCTCCCATCATTAAAAAAAAAAAAGACTTCTCTTTTCTTTTCCTACTAGTTGCTGGCCCATTTATTGGTATTTCTTTTGAAATAAAACTCTGAAAAGTGTTTCTACTTCTTTTATCCAGTTTCTTCTTTAACGTTTCTCTCTTAAATTCACTCATCTTGCTTTGACTTCTCCACTCTTCAGAAACTTCTCTTGTCCAGGTTAATTATGGCTTTCACTTGGCTAAATTCAGTGGTAAACTTCCGGGTGTCATCATATTAGACCAATCTGTAGCATTTAATAGAGACAAGCACTCCTTTTTCTTGATAAATTTTCTATATACACGTGGCTTTCAGGATACAACATGCTCTTGATTTTTCTCCTGCCCCCAACATTATTTCTTCTAATTCTCTTTTGTTGTGTGTTCTCCTTCTCATCAATCACTTAATGGTTGAATGCCCCGGGCTTCAGTTTTGTACTTTTATCTTTTCTATCTAAATGATTCCCCCTTGGAGATCCCATCCAGTCTCATCATCTATATGCTGGCAACACCCAATTTAATATTTCCATCCTAGACCTCCTCTCCCCTGGACACTAGATCATATATAACTTCACAACTTCTTGCTTGATATCTCTACCTAGATATCTCATGACTTTTCAAATCCAACATGTTTATAGATCAAAAAACTGTGTTACTCTCTTTAATTCCCATATCAAGTGAGAGAAACTCCATCCTTCAGTTACTCAGATTAATTCTTGGAGTCATATTTAACTCCATTCTCTTTTTTATTTATTTTATTGTGGTAAGAACACTTAAGATCTACTTTCAACAAATTATTTTTTTGTGTGTGTATATATATATATATATAATTGTTGACTGTAGGTACAATGTTGTGCAGCAGATATCTAGAACTTATTTATTATGCTTAGCTGAAACTTTATGCCCATTGATTAGTAACTCTGCATTTCCCCCTTATCTCAGCCTTTAGAAACCATCATTCCACTCTTTGATTCTATGAATTTAAAATTATTTTTGATACCTTATCTAACTGGAATCATGCAGTATTTACTTTCTGTGACTAGCTTATTTCATTAGCATAGTGTCCTCAGGGGTCATCCATGTTGTCACATATTGCAGAATTTCCTTCTTTTAAGGCTGACTGGTATTCCATTATATGCATACACCACATTTTGTTTATCCATTCATGTCAATGGGCATTTACATCTTTTTAACATCTTAGCTATTGTGAATAGTGCTGCAAGGACCAGGGAAGTGATAATATCTCTTTGAGATCTTGATTTCAATTCCTTTGGATACTCAGAAAGAAGTGGGATTGCTGAATCATATGGTACTTAACTCCATTTCTCTCAAACCCCACATTCAACCTGTCAGGAAATCCACTTCACTGCACCTTCAAAATATATCCTGAGATTTAGAATCTGTAAATGTACAACTTTCATCAAGTTTGGAAATTTTTCAGCCATTATGTCTTCAGATTTTTTTCTGACACTCTTTGCTTGAAGTTATCCCATGGCTCACTTCTGCTCTTTCAGTTTTTAAATTCTTTTTTCTCTGTGTTTTTTATTTTGGATAGTTTCTACTGCTGCATCTTCAATTTCACTTAGCTTTTCTTCTGTTGTGTCTGATTAATCCATTATTACCCATTGATGCCATAAATCCCATCCAGTGTATTTTTCATCTCGGTCATTGTAGTTTTTATTTCTATATAATTTTGGATCTTGTCTGTATCTTCTGTATCTCTACTTAACTATCTGACCATTTGTCATACAGTTATAATGTCCCTTTATGCTGATTCTAAAGTTCATGACAGTTTTTACTGATTGATTTTTCTCCCCATTATGGTCTGTGTTTTACTGTCTGGAGTAATATTTGATTGAATGCCAGACATTATAAATTTTACCCTGTTGAGAGCTGGATGTTTTTGCATTCCTTTAAGTCTTCTTGAGCTTTTCTCTGGGATATAGTTAATTTACTTGGAAACAGTCTGATCCTTTCAGGTCTTGCTTCCATGATTTATTAGGTAGGTCCTGAGCAGAGCTCCGTCTGTGGCTAATTATTCCCCTAGTACTGAGGAAAGACCTTCCTGAGTTCCTTATTCAATGACCTGTGAATTATGAGTTCACCTAGTCCAGCTAGAGAATAGGCATTGATAACAGCCTTATGTGAGAGCTGGGAAGTGTTCCTTCTGTCTAGTTGGATGTTATTTCCCTAGGCATAAATAGATTCCTCATGTTTGCTCTGAGTAATTTTCAGAACACTCAAGATACTCTGAAGGTTTCTCGAGTTCTCTCCCTCTGTGTATCTCTCTCATTTCTGGTAGTCTGTCCTACGAACTATAGCTGGCTTGATTTCTCTGGAATCTCAGCTTCATCTCCTCAACTCGTGGAATCCTCCAGGCTCTGCTTTAGTTGTCCCTCCCATGTTATGGTTTCTAAAGTCTCTCAAAGCTACAGGGCTCACCTCATTTGTTTCCTGTCTCTCAGGGATCACTATCCTCCCTTGCCTGATGTCTAATGTTTAAAAAATATGCTCCTTTATGTATTTTGTCTGATTTTTTTTAACCTTTCAGGTGTAAGAGCAAATCACATTCCTGTTAGCCCAATTTGAACAGAAGCTGAAGTTACCCTGCTGTTTTTTTTACAAAAGGAAATAGAAAGAGGGATATAATATATTCAAATATAGCCACAAATCACATATATGTGTTTCTTAATACAATATTAACTTCTTGTACACTTTTTCTTCTTTAAACTAATTACTTCATGTAACTTCATATTTACTCTTACAAGGTTTATTTCATTTAAATTTTGCTAAACTATATCAAGAAAGTTTATTTTCATTTGAATGTTAAAATAAATGAGAAATAAAAACTATTACATTTTCTTACCTTTATTGGACAGAATTACATTTGCTCCTTAGGGATGGAAAGTAAATATATTATCACTTGCAATCTGAGATATTTAGATGGAAATAGTTTTTGAGATAATCAAAATTAACTTTTGGGCTGACGTTGTGTCCTAGTGGTTAAGCTCGGCACATTCTGCTTTGGTGGCCCAGGTTCAGTTCCCAGATGCGAACCTATACCACTCTTTGGCGGCCATGCCGAGGCGGCCACCCACATACAAAATAGAGGAAGATTGGCACAGATGTTAGCTCAAGGTGAATCTTCCTCAGAAAAATATACCTTTCATCAAGAAATTATTCTCATCATCTAATCTTGATATCTAATACTGAATGACATGAGTAATTTACCAAAATCATACTTAATTTAAATTATTTTGTAAAATCCCAGTTGACATAGACATGGACAAATAAGAAAAAGATGATTAATTTTCAATCAGCAACAATACTCCCATGCCTTACTTCATTTGCCAGATTATTGACTTAGAAAAAAATTAAAAATGACTTCAGATAATTTTCTCATTCTTCTGTAAGCCTGTCTGAAAAACTATAAAAGAACCAAACAATATAGGCAATACAGACAATACAAGAAAATGAATGCTAATGATCTATTTTAATTAGTGTTATCAAGACAAATTAATATTTTATAGACTAAAAAGAAGTGCTTTCTGAGGATTCAATGGGAAGTCCACTCAACTTGGAACAGAAATATAAGTTTGGGCTTGGTGTGTGTTTGAGCTTTGGCAATTTACTTAAATTTTCTGAGCAAAAGTATCCTCATCTCTAACATCAGAATATTAATTTTATCTACAAATATGCTTTGAAAATTAAGCGAGCTAATACATTTTGCAGAGCTTTACACACACTGATGATATAATCATTTTGTATTATTAAATATTTCAATACCTATATTGTAATATACAAGATTAACTAAAACATACTGTGAAGTGTAGCAACCTGACAGTGTACCTTCTCAGTGAAGATTTATTTTAAGTTCAATTTCTCCTATTAGGAAAAAATTCTTCCCGATATGAAGGTTCGTATGTCATTCTCCTTGTCAATGAACATCAAAGAACACATGCTGTTCCAGTTGGAAACTGTCATGTACAATTTAATAAATAAACAACCAGTATTCAATAGTCTGCACTGCACTTCAGAGGTTATTTACGCCATATATATACTATAGACTATACTATAAACTATAATGTATTTTAAGTTATTGTTGACTAGTTCTAGATGCTAAAACTATAAGCTTTGCTCAAATAAAGGTAAGGGCGTTGAAAACACAAATCATTCATAAACAAAAGACAACTAAAACAGTATGGGATGAAGTTGCCTGGAGATATGATATGCTAGGACATCTGAAGGGATTTTAATATCACTGGATCTTACATAAAACAGTATTTTAATAAATGTCTGGGAATCCAAGACAGAAGAAAAATCTGTGTGGAACATCTACCTTACCTGAAAAGCAAACACAAACAAACAAATACCAGTAAGCTAAAAGGTGTGGTGGCCTGACAGAAATAATAATATCCACTCAGAGACTCAACCTTGAATCTGGGTTAAAATGATAACATGAAGCCTGTGTATTCTATGTTTAGCCTCTTTAAAAGGGCCAAAGCCATCTCAGGAAAGTAGTACCCTTGGAGCCCTGCAAGAGCAAATGTAAACTTTCTCTGGAATAAGGATACCCAAACATGGGTCCTCTGGATTCCCACAGATTCAAATGAAAAATGTTGAACTCATAAGCAAAGATCACCAAACATATAAGAGAACATGGAAATATTAGTGTCAGAGAAATAAACAAATTGAAGAAACATCTCTAATTAATTTAGGTCCCCACAATACTTCAGATAATAGAATATAAAATAGATAATAAAAGTGATTATGTAGAAAACATTTTAAAAATAAAAGATAAAATCACAAAAAAATTTAGTAGAAAAGTAGTATCAAAAATTCCCAGAGTGATATAAAAATGAAACAAGAGAATTTCAGAAACATAACCCATAACTATTGACATAAGAACCTCAGTGGATGAGTCAAACAACAGATTAGATACGATTGAAGGAAGATGTAGTGAACTGAAAGATCTGAGGAAATTACCCAGGATGCAACGTAGAGAGGCAAAGAGAAAATTATGAAGGAAAAAAAAATGAATCAATATAAAGCATAAAGTGTGATATTCTAACATATGTCTAATCAGACTATTAGGAAGGAGATTAGAGAAAATGGGAGAAATCTGATATTTGAAGAGATGACTGAGTTTACTCTAGAATACTGAAGGGCATGAATCCACAGACATAGAAAACAAAATATATTCTAAACAAAGTGAAAAATAAAATCTGTGTAAACTAGAGAACATCGAACACAAAAAGATGATCCTAAAAGAAATCAGTACAAATATTGAGATCAGACTTCTTACCAGAAACTATATAAGCCAGAGAACACATGAAAAGTTATGAAAGGTTTGAGGAATTTTTGTGTGTGTGAGGAAGATTGTCCCTGGCTAACATCTGTGCCCATCCTCCTCAATTTTGTATGTGGGACTCTGCCACAGCGGGCTTGATGAGCAGCATGTAGCTCCTCACCTGGGATCCGAACCCACGAACCCCAGGCCGCCATAGTGGACCATGCTTACATAACCACTATGACACCTGGCTGGCCCCTTGAGGAATATTTTTTAAGAAAAAAATATACTATGAGAGTAAGGGTGATAAGAGTATATTTTTGGAAAAGTTACTACCAATAGACTATATGAAAGGACTCTACAAAATTAGAAGAAAAGGAAATGAATTTGGAGTGGATGTGAGATTACAGAAAGAAAAAGTATCTATTAAAAGAACAAAAATAGAATGCATAAGAAAATAGAAGGTAAACTTCTGAACATATAAGAATAGAAATATATATATTATGAAAGAAGAAAATCCAGGTATTGCCTCCCCTCTAAAAGAGAGGGTAGAAAAGAGAGAAGAAAAGCATAAAAAGGGGAAGATAAATATGAATCAAGGGAATATGAAAGTAGAAACAAATCCAATATATTTTTAAAAATTCTCAATAAATGAAAATGAATTAAACAATATTTAAGGAAAAATTGACAAAAGAGAAAAAATATCCAGCTGCATGCTCTTGGAAAGCAACCCATTTAAAACATAAGGCTAGTTAAAGGAGGTATTGAGTAAAAAGATGAAAAAAAGTTAAATCAGAAAAAATGTTCACACAAAAGAAAATTATATTAAATTCAGATAACATATATTTTAATAAAAGACTTTGTTAGTGATAAATAGGATCACTGCAAAATTAAAAGATGCTTATTTCACCAAGAAGATACGATACTTCTAAACTCTTATGCCACTAATAAAATAGTCTCAATTATAGAAAGAAAAATTGATAAAACAAAAGAGAAAAATGATAAATGCACACTCATAATTTTCTGCTATTGACAGGTAAGTAAGAGAAAATTTTATAAATATTTATAAATTTTGAATAATACAATTAATAATTTTGTTCGAAAAGATATATGTTGACCTCTTACCATAGCATTTAAAGAATAAACATTCTTCTCACACACTGTCATAAAGCAAGTATCAACAAATTAAAACGAAATCTGTATCAGGGCTGGCTTGGTTGCATAGTGGTTAAGTTTGCGTGCCCCACTTTAGTGGCCTGAGGTTCATGGGTTCAGATCCTGGGCATGGACCTAAGCACCACTCAATAGGCATGCTGTGGTGGCATCCCACATACAGAATGGAGGAAGATGGGCACAGATGTTAGCTCAGGGCTAATCTTCCTCAGCAAGAGGAGGACTGGCAATGGATGTTAGCTCAGAGCCAGTCTTCCTCACCAAAAAAAAAAAAAAAGAAAGAAAGAAATCTGTATCAAACAGAACAACTTTCCTCAGTTTAAGTTAGAAATCAACAAAAAATAAAAATTCCCCTTTATTTTGAAAATTTAAAAAAACTACACTTCTTAGTAACTATGAGTAAAAAAATAAATCCTAAAGGAAATTTAAAATTAATTATAATGGAATAATGAAACTATTACACAGAAAATCTGTGGAATGCTGCAAAAGCAATATTTCGAAGGTAATATATAGTCACCAATGTTTATATTAGAGTAAATAACCTGAAAATTAAAAATTCCAATGTTTAAATGAAGAAGGTAGGAAAAGAATAAAATCTGAGAATCTATGGAAAAATAATGAAGATAGAAATTAACAAAAAAAGAAATATATGCATATAAGATAGATCATCATAAAGCCAAAAGGTATTTGTTCTTGTAAAATATCAAGAAAATTAGCAAACTTCCAGTTATATTTCTATCAAAATAGAATCCCTATTACTGGCTAAGTCCTTGGTCACCCAGAATAATTGCTACATTTTTCAGCCTCTCTGCAGCTAGTTTTGCTCATGTGATTAAGATCTGAGCAATGAGATGAAAACAGAATCTTCCTTATAAGACAGCTGGCATATGCCACATGTCCCTTTTTCTTTATCCTTGTTGCCTTCCTTCTCACTGTATGCAAACATGATGGCTAGTGATGAAAGAGCCATCTTAGTCCATGAAGGGATTTGGGGAGTGGAGGCTGAGAAAGAATGCGCAATAGGCTAGAACAAGATGAATCCCTGTAGACCTGTGGAGCAAAGCCCTTATATCAGCCCTGGACTGCCTGCCTTCAGACTTAAACAAAAGTAAATTAATGTATTTCTATATTACTTTAACCACTGTTATTTTTAGTTATGCTAACTTGCATCCAAACCTGATACAGACAGAATTTTGTAGGAGGAAAAGACTCTCACAAAGGATACTTTCTATTTTTCAATTAAAAACAAGGTCCATCATCAATTGGAAGTTAATTGTAGGGGCAGATAGAATGAAGTTGAAGCTTTGAGCAAAGAGGAGAAATAAAATAAAAATGATTTCAGAAAGTAAGCATATTAGGGAACAAGCCAGTACCGACAGAGAATTCTAAGTGACCCCAAGTAGTGGTGACAATGATTTAAAATTGTATGAATTTGGGGCAGCCCTGTGGCATAGTAGTTAAGTTCAGTGTATTCTGCTTTGGCATCCCGGGTTCACAGGCCCGGATCCCAGGTGTGGACCTACAGTGCTTGGCAGCCATGCTGTGCTGGCCACCCACATATAAAGTGGAGGAAGATTGGCACAGATGTTAGCTCAGGGCTAATCTTCCTCAGCAAAAAATATAAAATAAAATGGTACCAATTTGCCAAGTGTATAACTTTTCTCCAGCGTGGTTCAGATGTTTGGGTTAAAGTACAGAGGAGGCAGATAGTTGGAAATAATCATATATAGGTTTTAATAAGAGAGTATTAAAACGAGAAAGTGTGGCAAAAAGTTGAGGATAGTTTGCTAGATATTTGTTATAATAAATGGAGCCCAGGACATAGATCAGTACAAAAGAAAAGATAAATAAGTGAGGAAATGATGAGGTCAGTAGGATAGGGGTCGTAACGAAGTTCAAGAATTTTGTAGATACTTGGGAAGTGATCTGGAGAATTTGAACATCATTGTCTGAGAGTGGAATGATTGAAGTTGAATTCAAGATTTTCTAACTTCTCTCCAAGTGCTCAGCTCAAAGACTTTTTTCCCCCTGCCTTCAGTAAGAACAAGACTGAACAAAAAGTTGGGACACGTTGTCTTATGTAGTTACAAATAAAATCAATATTGTTTAATGAAAAAATGTTAAACATTTCAAAAAAAGAAAAAAAATAGTCTTCCAACAGACATGTTCTCAATGCCTATACAGAAGCTCTTCCTGGGTATAGAACCACTATTACCCAAAGAATTACCCTAGAAATTAGTACAAATAAACACAGTGCTAATAAAAACACAGACATCCGTCATTATTCAAATTCTTATTATGTGAACTCACAATCCTAATAGAATTGTATATATTTTTCCATAGATTCTGGTGGAGGAAACTGTATCCTTTACTATCTAAACTCTTACTACCTGAATTCTTGTTATTGAAATAGGGAGCCAAATATGTCTTTATAATAAGGGAATCCATTTAGGTATATATGTTGCAATTTTCAATCTAAATAATTTTGTACTATATTGTTAATAAACCTTAGTAAAATATTTTAACATTGCTCTCCACATTTTTTCTTCACATTTCCACTTAACATTTCTGATTTAGTGATATCCCGCTGGCTTCTGTCTTAAAAGTTTTCTGGCTCCTCAAACGTTTTTAAGCAATTTGACTTTGATTCTTCATTTGGCTATTTTTCAAAAGGCAATCTTGACAAAAAAACATAAAGAATACATAGAAAATCTGTTTCTGAAATTTTTTCATGCAAAATGGCTTATAAGATTTCAAACAGCCGTATATGTCAGAAGTCATTTTCAAAGAGTGGTGTTTAACGTGTGCAGAGGTGATCAGGCTTGGCTGAGATTGCTACTATTAATGGCTATCTACATCTCTTTTGTATTTGCCAGGTGGGGTTCATTAGCATTGCCAGTGATTTAAATTGGATAGGGTGAGCATAATTTCAGATGGTTCAAAGTCTGCAAAGGATGATCATAAATTGTGACATACAATTGTGGGAGTTAATTTCATTACAAGTGGAATTAGGATTCTTGAAACAGACATAAGCTTAACCTCCTTGTTATTTCCATTAAAAAGAGAAGTAGAAAAAAAATGCCACATCAGTATAATGTATAGTTCATGAAGAATTATGGACTTTGAGAATTTATTAAAGGCATGATTTAAAACGAGCTGCAGAAATCAAGGGCATCCATAGGCTATTACTCTCAGACAAATTGGACAGAGCCTAAAAGACAGACTGTAGTCAGACATAAAATGAATATATTCTACTTCAGTGGGCATCATTCTATGCTCTTTAAACATAATAACATATTTAATTTAAAGTTCTAATGAGGCTCAAAGACAAGAACTAACTCTAGGAAAATATAAAAATAATTCAGAGGAGGCTACAGGTGAAGCAGTGTCTTTAAGGCTGAAAGGGCTTTCAGCAGGCAGAGATGGATGAAGGGAGGGCACATGCCAGGGAAATGGGGATCAAATGCAAAGTCACAAAGAAGGAATACACAACCCATTTGGGGATCAGGAAATACTCTGCTGCACATAGAGGGTAAAATGCTTGAAGGAAAGGGCAAAGAAAAATAGCATTAAAATAGGGTCTATAATTTAGGATATGGTCATATTATGAAGGCCCTTCTATATTTAGTTTGAATTTTTTCCTTGTGAAATGGTTAGCTATTAAGTAGTACCCCAACAATGATCAGATTTGGATTTTAGAAGGAAACTTCTGCTAGTGAGAGGAAGGGTTAATTGGAACGGAGACAGGCAAAGCTAGGAAGTTCTTCAAGTAGCCAAAGAAGGAGATAGAGGCTTCAGTGAAGGCAGTGGCTTTAGGGGTAGAGAAAAAGGGAAGAAGCAATAATTTTTTTCAACTGGACATAGGGTATCTTTTGTTGACAAGAATTGATGGAGGATTGAACACGAGAACGGAAAAATAGAGACAGCAGTGACTGTAAACATTCTCTTTTGACCAATAGAGTGGGTGTGGGTTCCCAGATGGTCAGTACCTAAGATGCCTTTCTGGATTGGTGGTTCTACCACTCAGGTATTTGTATGGTGGTGAGTATGAGAATTTTCATGCAGGTGAAGGTGTTAATGCATACGTTTCCACAAAGGCTTTCAGATGCCATTCTCTATGAAATTGTTTCTTAACAGAAAACAAAATAAAACAGAACAATACAGTCACGCCCACATAACAAGGTTTTGGTCAACAAAGGAATGCATATACAGTAATCCCATAAGGTTAATACCACAGGTGTGTAGAGGTTATAGCATCCAGGTTTGTAAGTACACTCTATCATGTTCGCACAATGATGAAATCACCTGAGGACCATTTCTCAGTATGCATCCCTGTCGTTAAGAACGACTGTAACACTAATTGGGCAGATATGGTGAATACAAAATCACTTTATATTCAATGATGAATCCTGGCAATCAATCTTATGTTACCCAAGCAAATCCATTTTGTTAAATTGAGGCATTGACTATAAATATAGAGCTCCTCAATATATATGACTTTCCCCCCTAAACTCCACCACTATTACTTATCAACAAAAAATATATCTAAAGCACTCATCTGGATACAAAATGTTGGGAATTGGTCATACAAGTAACATGGACCACATCTTCCAGAAACTACCAAAGCAAAAGCCTTATGAAAGAACCAATAGCCTTCTGAAATGTTTCTCCTTCGTGAGTCCTGCCTTGTCAACTGACATTTATTAGTGACCACCCTGAAGATGGGCATTTTGGGGTTGATTTGTGAATAGGGAGCCTCATGTAATCCACATCAAAGGTTATAGATCTGAAATAAGGATGCCAGGGCAATTATTGCCACCATCTTCACAAAACCACAGATCAGTTCGTTATGTTATAATCTTCATCCATCACATGAAAGCGGAGTGCGTGAACTTTACTACGCCATAAGGGTGGCCCCAGCTGTAAGGCAATTTTGCTATAAAAGATAAAAAGATAACTAGTTGAGGGAGGAGGGTGAAAGTGATGATTAGGCACATGTGTGCGGTGATGGATTGTAATTAGTCTTTAGGTGTTGAACATGAGGTTATCTAGACCAATGTTAATGTATTAAAAAAAAGAATAAAAAAATAACTGGTCGACAGTTTGGGTTTTTTTGTCATTATTTTGTTTTGTTTTGTTTTTTTGGCTTCATTTCTCCACTGACTTGGATCAACCTCTGTAAAAGATAAAAAAACAACTAGTTTGACAGTTTGGGTTTTTTTTTTTTTTTTGACAGTTTGGTTTTATTTCTCCACTGACAAAGTTCTCACAGTTACTCTCATTTTTATACGATATAAATTTTAGCTAGCCCTCACAATGGTCTATACAGTATGTGGTGGTGGTGTGGTTTTAAAACAGTTAGCATTTCTTCCAGTTAGCAACATTTTATTGATGGGTTTATTGAGCTGACAGATGATGATGATTTGCTCCAAGAGTTAGTTTCTTATTTCAAAACACACTATGTTGGAGGAGACAAAGAGGGCCAAGGGTGCAGAGTTGAATCCACGTTTTCCATAGAACAACAAATGTTTAGTTAGGTGCGATCCACACATAAAAAGTAAAATAAAATCAGTTCTTTGCACAGTAGTTCCATGAATATGTACACAACAATATTCTGTATTTCTCAATAAAGTTTTTTTAATTTTGTTCATTTTTTCATGTTTCATTACGTCCTTTTTAATTAACATCTCTCTTTTATTTTTAGTGATTTTTTATCTATCAAGGCAAAATTGCCTTATGGCCAATCAGTTATGAGGCAAAATGTTTGTGGCAAAAATGCTTGTGGCAAAGATGTCTATGGCAAACGTGCTTGCGGCGAAAGTACTAGAACCCATTTCTTTAAAAGCAATTTTGTCTCTGTAACTTAGAACTGATTTTTGTAGTGTACTGGAAATTTTTCTCTCTTTATACAGTACGATGATATAAATGAATATAAAACAGAAAATTAGATCGTCATATTTGCATTTGTTTCCAGGTTTCCTTGACCTCCATGTATCTAAGCAATTAAGTCTTGAGAGTGTACTAAAAAGCTGCTTCTAAGAGGAAAAACATTTTAATAATATCACTGTATGTTAAAATAGCTTCCAATATGCAGCTAAATGAGTAAGCCGCATTGAACATGAGCAATTTGTAAAACTTTTCTTAAAGAGGAAGATGCAACAAAGATTATATCTTACTCAGGATTTGGACAAATCAGTATTTTATATATGAGAACTATTCTATAAAGAATCTAGTACAATTTGTGGTTGTAACAATCTGGTATAAGAAGTTGTGGATGAGTTTTAACATGAAGTTTTCATCTAGGTGTTTTCTGTCTACCTCACCTCCTGAGCATTTTTCCCTTGTTCTATTTACATATTAATAGGCTTCAGATGTTCACTTCATAAGCAATCACAAAGACTATAAATGGACAGAAGTTTTTTCATACATGTACACAAACAAGATTTTTTTACCCTCAGGAAATAATAATTGCTGCATAATGGTAAAGCTCGTGCTCAGTCCCTTTCTTTCCCTCCTCTCAGTTGTGTGACACAACTCTACTAGGTCTCAGGCTTCCCTCTGATAAAATGGGCATAATATTAGCATCTGCCTCATGTTTTCCATGATAATTAAATGAATGGATTCATGGAAAATTCTTTGTGTAGTGCCTACCAAAGTAAATATAACTCAATAAATGTTAGTTATTATTGATAAGAATTGAACTGTGGAGAAAGGAAGAGAAAATGGGATAATTTGAAAAAGCAAATAAAGAAATGGATAAATCTGAATCCTTGCAGACCGTGTGGAGAGACTGATGAGAGTGAAGACCTCTCCATCAAGGGGACCTGAGAGCAGAACGAGAAGCTGACTCAGGGCCACATTGCTTGTTGAACTCATTCCCAAACCAGAGCCTACAAATCAGAGCCTGTCGACAGCCAACCATCTGATGATGAAGATACCCCCAAACACCTCTGAATGTGTAGAAATGGTCACCTGGTAGAGGATCATGGCACATTGGATCAGCTTCACCCTGTGATCAAGGTGGGACTAGAAATGAGCAGATAAACATTTCCCTATGAGCAATGTCAGAAGTAGACACAACATCTCTGTTACACATGGTTCTGATTTGCAGAGTCTGAAACACGTCTCCACTTTTTATTTTAATTATCAACACATTTACACATAGTAAAAAAAAAAAAAATCAAATTATGACAATAGAAAAGGCCTAACAGTTAACCTATTGCTTCTCTCTATCAGGCATTTTCGCTAATTACAAGGATGATGGGACTTTATTTAAAAATAAAATGTGGACCATTTATGCAAGTCTGCCACCTAAAAGTAGAAGCAAGACCATTCTTTCTTCTACCACTGATATCTCCTCTGAATTAGAAATAGAAAGTCCATACTAATATTATTAGTTCTGAATAGCAACTCCCCAGAAAGTTGATTGGGAACTGGGAAATGGAAATGACACTTGCACATTGCACCTTGAAAAGCTTAATTCCCCAAATTTAAACATTGTGGATGAAAAGAGAAAGACCTGTGTTAACAGTGCCTTCTGGTGATTGGAGTAAAAATAATAATAATAACGACCACGAGAATGCCAATGATTTCTAACATTTATTGAGCAATCAGTATACACTGGGCACTGTGTGCCATCTAATTCAGGGAGTATATGATAATGAATATAAACTGTGTTAAATACACTGAGGAAATATAAGGAGGAAGTGACTGTGTTGTGGTTAATCAGAGCAATGAGATATGACCTGGGGAAAAATAAACGTATGACTTCTCTCTTCCTCGTACAGTGATACAGAGGTGGGGAAAAGTCCAGCAGAAGGATTCTCAGGATTCTGCCTATGACCTTGATAATTTCTTTTTACCTGATACAGAATATGTGATACAGAAATAAGACATTGTCAACGGATAACTGGCAGTTTCTCTTGTGGTGACAGTAAGCAAAATGTGAAATGATGTATAAAATCAGAACAACTATGATTATAATCTATAACAAAGAACTATTATAGAGGCAAGAACATTCCTAGTCCATATGTCCAGCACATTATCTCACTGTAGGCAGACCTAAATGAGAAGCCAAATACTGATGAAGAGTTAGCTCAGTGTGTAAAAATCAGAACAAAGGAATATGGTAAATTGAATATTAATCTAAATTCAACTTACTTTGCCTGATGCAACCATCTGGAAATAAGGATGATCTTGCCCCTACTCAAGGACCAGGATATTCTGATGTGTTTGCCAAGTCTCTCTTTTTGGGTAGAGCTTGGGTGGGCACTGCAGATGTTTGTTTCTGAGGATCTGCTTTTGTTAGGCTTCTCTGGCTGACGAACAACACTTACCATTTAAATTTTCTATTTTGAAATGTTAAAATTTGTAATCAGGTTATCTTCTAGTCCATAAGACCTGTAAGACATTTTGTCACTTAAATACGAATTTGAAATTTCTTTTTTGACTTTAGGGTTTAACTCTCAGAGAGCAAATTTAATTCTTTGATTTCCAGTATCTTGAGAGGTGGGAGTACATACCTATTGAGCCCCTAAATTTTTGATTTGATATCAAAAACAGTGGACCTAAAGTATAATATTCAGTCAATTATCTGATTAGTAAAATGCCTTTCAACTGAGAAGTTCAGCATGCCATATGTGAGTTTACTATGTAATTCTTAGAATAGCCTAAGAATAATAGTTGGAATCACATAAAAAGTGAAAACACATGCAGCAGCGATCTGCTTGCTCAGAAGCTCAGCAAGACAAATCTCGTTTTTCTTGACTTTCAGTCTGCAATTGTTATACCATAAATAACTTCTCTTTCTTTGTACATTAGCTTTAAATATGCATGCCCACTCATCCCATGATTCTTAACCTGTGTGAACAGCTGGATTCATTACAGAAACAGAACTTTCTTTTTCTTTTACAGAGAATGAGATGAGAGAATAATTTAAAACATTTGCAACAATATTTGAATGAAATGGCCAATAGGCAAGATGTGGATGCCTTTCTGTTCAGTAGCTACTTGTTCCCCAATCGGCAGAGAGCTGTGTCCCTCTTAATGAAGCCCAAGTGTTCTGCATTGCTTGCCCTGTAATTTTCTGGACAGAGTGAGCTGTTGTCTGTGCCAAGAGAGAACTACACACTCCATTATCTTTTCAATAGGCCTGAAAATTATTTGCTTAAAAATCTTTCCCACTGTCACTTTTGAGAAGTGTTTGCAGAAGTGATTGTTATAGATTTCCCTCTAATTATAATTTCAGAGTTGCCTCACATTCATTCTCTCCTATATTTCAATAAGAAACTGAACTTGAAGTTTAAACATCACCTGTCTTCCATGCCTTTGTTTCTTTCCCAAGAGTTGTCCCTTCTTTATTCATCAATATTTTGGTTTGCAAACTTCTCTCTTCTCATGCATTCAATTATTCCCTTTTCATTCTCAGGAGAACACTTCACAGTGCATCTTCTGAGGGACAGATTGTACCATGCCCTTAATTTCTCTCTTCACTACCCACAAAATTATCACATAACAGGGCCAGAAATTTGTCTAGTACAGCATTTCACTGCTGATGTCTTTTTAGGTTGAGGAATGCTGTAACTCTGGGGTCTTTTTCTGCCACATTTGCCCGGTGTACATTTCTAAAGCATTTCATCACTCAGTTCTCTAAATATTTCTACAATTTCAAGAGTCTTATAGAGATTTAATTATGGTCTTTATATACACAATTTACATTTTTTTAAAACTCGACTCAGACTTCACAATCCCCTCTTTATTCTAGATCTATATAACTGCTAATGAACAAAACCAATTTGAAATACTATTGATTCCTGACATTATCATGTCTTAATATCTGATGTGTTATTTTTTATCTCACCAAGTGGATCCACTTCCTGTAATTATCCTTCCTTTCCTAGTCTGTCCACAGTGTGGCAGATAAAAATTCTTGTCCCTGCCTTAAAGAATTGGTATCCGTCATCTCAAATCACTTTCTTTTTCATACCATTTTACATTCATGAGCTCAAAAAGTAACTCCAAACTCACCTGCCTGCATTAGCATTTGCAGGAAGGCATCGGGCAATGAGTAGAGATCCAAGTGAAATCCTTTATCTGCTGCTTACTATTTAATCTTCAAAAAAAAAAAGACCTGTTTGCATATAATTGGAATTTTAAAAAAATTAGTTTGTTTGAAGCCAGATTTTATTTCTAGTACATTAGACATCAATGCTTTATGAAGAATTTGGTGGAATGGTTCTCAACATCTACTCCACTCTACTCTGAGGGAGCCATAGGTTAGCATCTTCATTTTTCAGACTCCCGTGCAGCTAGAGCTCTGGATTTGATTTAGGTTCAGCCAAATGGATAAACTCAACAAGATTTTAAAGGTTAAAGCCAAGAAAAGGAAGGGCATCTCTCTTCCTCCTTCTGCTGTTTATTCTAGTGAAGCATGGTATAGGAGATATGGGGTTTTTCTACAGTAATATAAGCAAAGTCTCACTCATCTAGCTCCATAAGACTTTCAGGCAGAGCGCAGACATTTTCCTGATTTGGATTGTGGGTAACTGTATTCTTCTGCATCTAGACATAACAGCAGCTACTTAGTTCAAGTGGTTGATTGTGGCAGTAGTGTTAGCACCTGTGGCTTCATGATTATAGAAGTGGTACCAGCTCCCTTGGTAGCTGTTCTGTAGCACATGTTTGCAAGACTTTCCTAACCTGGAGGTTTTTTCACAGTCTTCCAATGAGAGCCTATGTAATTTATATCCCATAAGAAATCTATTATTATTTAAAATAGAGTCAAGTTTTTTTTTGGTCTGCATTTTAACAATCATTCATAAAAAAACTGGTGGCAAGAGTGTTTGAAAGTAATAGATTCTTAAGGAAAGGAGAATTTGGTGTCAAGTGACCTGGTTTGGTTTTAAGTTAGCAATGTTCCTACTAACATGAGAAGACAGGCTATGGGTAGTCTAGGACATGTGATGGTAAAAGTGTTACTTAAATTATGAGGGGTAGTATATGAGATTGGTTGAAGTAAGAGACTGGTGATTTATAGCCTAGGTTTGAATCCAGGTTCCACCATATACCAGCAGTGTGATCTTTGGCAAGTTATTTAATTTATCTGTCTTGACTTCCTCATCTGCATAATAATACTAACATAGCTTTGCTGTGAAGATAAAATAAACTAATATATTTAAAGTAACTAGGAAGATGTCCGGCAGAAAGTGCTTTTTTGTTATTTGTGAACATTATCATTATTATCGTTACTATTATTATTGTGCTGGTTATTTGTTGAGAATTGTGAAATCTAAGATTTGATCATACTTGCAAGCTACCAAGGTAGCCAGCCACAGTTTTCCAGATAGAGGCAGAAAACGTGATTCCTGGCTCAGGGACAAAAGACAGTTTATTACTCACAGTAACAGCAGTAATCAGCATATCATCATGTTTGCACCCATTTCATGAGCCCCAATTCCTACAGAGCAAAAAAAAAAAAAAAGAGAGATTCAGAACACACCGGGAAAACAAGGGGTTACATTAAAAGTGAGGAATTTCAAACTTAGGAAATCTAAATCGTTCATAATGGGCAATAAACCTGCCTGAACTTTGCCCCAGAGGGAGACATTATCTTTATCATTCTGGACTGTAAACAACTTGACTTTGCTACTATCTTTAACTTCGAAGGCTGTTTGCTATACAAACATACTTTAAGAGAGAGTATGGGACAAAGGCAGCCAGTGCCTTTGCTGATAAGATGTCCAGAGATGTGAGAAACTCATGGAGAATTGTTTCAAAAAGATCTGCCCCTTGTTTCTACACTGTCTTGGCTTCTGGTGAACTTTTCCATGAGCATATGCCACTTTATACCTCTGATAAATCTTACTGAGGCTCAGATCATCTCTGTTCAATTTGTCTCATACAGCATTTAACTAAAGCTATTATCAGCTCTACTGCAAGAAGCGAGATGAAGCAAACCTGCAGTATTGACCACAACCATGGTCTCCCATGTTCTCAAACCCAAGCAGCTGAATGAATCCTATAAATCATCGGGATCTACCTTATGAAGCCAGGAAATATTCTTCATAAGTTTTTTTTATTTACCTTTCTACTTGTCCTGAGGCATTAATTCATGTAGAGCAGAATGTATTAACAATTGCACAGACTCTGCTTTGGCCCTCAAAGAGGAAATCTAGGACTATTCTACCATCCCTAACAACCATGGCCAGTGAGTTGAGGATGACTTGACTGTCTTTATGGGTCAAGGTGGTATCATGGATCACTTCAGGTAGAGTCAGGAAACAATGACTCCCTTTATAGGGATAAACTGTTCTCAGAATCCATATAAATAATGAGTCAGTTATCTCTCCAGGAAGCCCCCCTGAATAATCAAGGATAACCTCATTTTGGAAAAAGCTCTGTAGTCTGAGGGCTAAATGATCTACTGGGGATGTTTCCTTAAATACTTGAAGGTCTCTAAAGTACAATTCACCAGGTTTTAAGGAGGAAGGAAAGTTAGTGCCTGGTTTCCACACAAGAATTATAGTCCTGGGGCACGCATGGTTTCTTAGAAAGTGTTATTTGCAATTGTTGGGTCCCTCCAACTGGGACCTAAATAAGTTGAAGGGCACAGGTTGACAGTGCTTCCAATGTGGCTGAGAACAAAATAAATATGAAATAGAGGAGGAGGAAAGTTATAATTATGAAACATAGCTTCATCATCAGTTGGAAAACAATGGACAGAAATATTTACTGATGATTTTTCTCTTGCCCTGTTTTATATACATATATACATATTTTTCTTTTTTTCCTCTCTTCTTTTTGTCCATATTTCACACAGCCTATGGTTGTGGAGATAAGCTTTACATAAGTACAGAATGTCAACACAGAACTGTGACTAATGAAGGATTGAGACTGAATACCTCCTGAAGAAAGATTCAATAACTGCTAGAATTTATTTTTTCCATTCGGAGAGTTGTTGAATATATTTTTGCTGCTCAGTGGTGGTTTCGTTATGTTTGATATGAGCTTTTTGTTATTTCTATTGTGTTTTTCTGTAAATTTGGTATGGGAGAAAGAGCTCTTGGAAATAGAGTAGCCAAACCGGTAAACTGTGGTGAAAAACTGATGCAATAGGAAGATTGTGCTTCTATTGTTTCATCCATTTCTGGTGGCAAGCAGAGTGATAAAGGCAGTTGATTTTTATCAGCAATAGCAGACATCCCAGTCATTAACTTCATAGATGTTGAGAGGCAGGACACAGATCACGAATTTAGCTGGTAAAGATTGTACGTAGCACAATGTGGTTCTGGACCAAGCAACATTATACGAGCTTCCTGATTAAGGGTCTTCTTCATTGTGGCAGTGGTGGTAGAGATCTTGAATCAGTGATTTCTTAACCATAAAAGAGATGACAACCTTGTTGGCCTGGTGCCATGATGGAGATACTGAAAACTTTCCTGAAAATTCTTCTACGTTCCAGTTTTTTAGCCCTCCTAACAATTTTGTAGGCCATTTAAAAATACTCTGTAATAAATCATTTCCTGCTTAAAATACCTGTAGTGGACTCTTTTTGCAACTGAAGTTTGATCTATATAGTGATCAGACTTCAAACCTAACATCAAAATCAATCCATTTAAATTTGACTACTTTGAATAATTGTCTTATTCAGGCACTAAATTTTTAAATAGTTTTATATTTCAGAAATGGGCATGATGTTTATAGAGATCCTTGCAGTTTTTCCATGGGTAGTAAATTACAAATAAGGATGTTTTTTTCAATTGCAAATGCTAACATCATGACCACAGCTACATCTTAACACATGCAATCTGAAGATATTTTCCAGGAACTTCTCTCTTCAGTACAATGTCACTGCTTTGTTATTTAACTGAATGACAGAAGGCACAACTATCACACACAATGATGAAAGACAATATTTCAACACCATCAATTTGAAATCATTCTTCTTTGAGCTTTCAGGTAAAATCTGGCTGAAGCCAATTGCCAGAATTTCTTTTTGGAGACTTATTCAGTAAGAAAATCTGTTAACATTTATTGAATATTTAATATATGCAGAGAACTGAAATCTGCAATAGAGCGTAGAAAAATCAATTATCACAACATCATTTCGAAACAGTGACATTCACCTGTTCATGCTGTTTTACATGACTAAAACTACATTCAGAAAATTAAGCAAACAAAGCCTTAAAGGATAGGATCTGAGGACTACTAATTGACTCAGTTTTCCTGGGTACCTTCCCTAGTGCTCTGCTACAAACCAGGGAGTTTCAGCCTGGAGGTTCTAGGTGGACCAACATATGATTTTCATTGTCTTATTAAATATGTAACTAGTTTATATGAATTCTTTTCAAGGCAAGATAATTATAGAATCATTGTGCAATTTAATGGAAAGACCATGGAATTTGCAATTCAAAAATATTAAAAATGTGGTTTTAGGCAAGTTATTTAGCTTTTGCTCAAAAGAAATTATCCAGAATGAAGTAGTGAGAGAGTTAAAGACATGGAAAACATAAAAGAGAGATTAAGGGACATAGAAGATAAAGTGAGAAGATCTAACATGTATCTAATAGACATTCCAGAAAGAAAGAGGAGAGAGAATAGAGGAGAAAGAATGTTATTTAAAGAGATAATTACTGAGAATTTTCCAGAACTGACAAAAGAAATAATCCACAAAGAATCTCACTGAATTTCAATCAAAGACTTTGAAAAAGATGGACATAATTCCTGCCATTAAGAATATTATAGAGTAATGGGGAAAACAAATATTGAGTAAGTATGGACAATATAGGGCCCAATAATCTGCACAGGGGTGTGAAATCAGGCACAAGCTTTCCACAAATGTGACTTGGAACTTGATGCAGAATCCAGGTCAATGGGAGGGGTGTGGACACAGTATATTTATTATATTAACAGGCTGGGGATGCAATAGGACTTCTTTCCTCCAATGCAGTGCCAACTGTGGGATAGCTGAGAAAGTCAGAGAAACAAGAAATGATGGAGTTTCATTTTGCCCAATATAAGTTTACAAGGCATTATACAAGTTTGTCTATGTATGTTCAAATCAAACAATAAATTATAAATTATCTAGTGTTTGACTTCTATTATTATTAAAATATTATCTATAGCTCCATCAAATTTAAAGTGCTAACAACTGAGGTTCAATATTACAGAAATTATAATAATGTATGCTTAACAATGAGTCAGTAATAGTGACATGCTGTATAAACAGAACTTCATCCTTCTGAGCAGAAAGTGAAATTATAGAATCATGCCTTCAGAAATTATTACTATACTACCTTAAAATAAGTTAAGCTTATATTAACTATGTTACACGTGATCACTATTCCTGTATCAAAATTTCTCACATGGTGTAAAAAGTACTCCAATTGTAACCTTTGAATAAAGAAGCAGCAATATATCAAATACACATTTAGCTATATAAATTAATATTAAGGGTAAATGGCAAATTCTAGTTTTTGAAAACAGGGAAGACCAACTCTTCAAATTTGATTGCTACTTCTCTTTACTCAAATTCCAAGATTAATTATTTGTTCACTGTCTTCTGCTACTCCCTGAGTTCAGGGGCTTTAATGCTTCGTATGAGACATCTTACATCCTTTCTCCAAGTTCTTTTTGGGCTCACACTAGTCGGAAGTGTTGTTGCTCTTTGTCAAAGGAATCACAGCTAAGATACTGACTTTCAATAAGCAAGATATGACTTTCAGTAAAATACTCTACCTTAATTTCGCCACTACCTAAAGTTACCTAGAGGAGTTAAAAAGTTCAGTATCAATTACTGGATAGGATACTAGAATATGAAAAAGAGGAATGTAATGATCAGTATGAGGTAAATTAAAAAAAAAGAATTAGAGAATTATATTTTCTCCCCAGGTACATATTCAGTTGTCTGGAATAGCTTGGACTTTGAGATAAGCCTTAGGGTGACCTCTGTACACATCCATTGTGAACTCTTCCTGTAAGCTGGTTTAAGGGGCAGGTATGATAACTTTTAAATATCGATAAACTCTTCCATTTTTCCATTTATCTGGCATTTCAGGTATATTTTAGTTTGGAAGTAAAGCTAACTTTCAAACAGTAAGTGCAAGAGCAATTCAAAACTGATATGCTTCAATTATTAGCTTCCATCTTTTTATTAACCTATATTTAAAACAAGATTTAGAAATTCTCCATAAGATTATTTTTATCGATTCATTGAAGAAACATTATAAAATTTCAAGCCACTAATGGAATAAGATGTTCCACAGAAGTGAATTTTCCAGATAAATGAACCTCAATAATTAAGCTTCAAAATGTTCACTGCCATTATTGAGGGAGAAAAATTAAAATTTAGAATAATATTGATTTCCCTGATTTCTTAAACCAAGAACACTGGATATAATTCAATATTTTCTCAAAAAGCAATTGAGAAATTTAGTGCTATGTTTACTACCTGCATCTGGTTTTCCATTTTTCCAGTTTGCTCTCTGGGACTGAAAACCTCCAAGAGTTCGTATTGACCACAGGCCTAGAATATAAAACCTCTTCCATTGGGCAGTGCAACAAGCTTCCAGACGACTATTATTTGAGTCTTATTGCTCTCTCAGCAGTTTCCTTGGCTTCACATTTTAAAGGTGAGGCAAAACTTCTAACTCCACAGAAAGCTGTTTGAAACTTCAGTTCCTCCCTTTCTGAATCTTTCAGAGCAAAGATGACATAAATGCTTCCATTTATTGCATGCTTCCATTTACATGAATTTGACAAGCCTGGACTATAAATCGATATTGGGGAAACTAGCTGAATGCTGTTAAAGAATGTAGCATTTTGCTGGCTATAATTTTACTGAAGTGTGAATTTCGAGCTGTAAATACTCACCTCATTATTTACATTGAGCTTACTTAACCCCAGGCAAATAGTAGCAAAAAGATGTTAGTATAAATAATTTCTTAAACATTTGATTACAATGCATAAGCTGAAAATGACAATTATAATATATCCTTTTATATATATAGTCACATTGTTCATAATTAACTACAGGTCTATAGGGTACAAGTTAAGAGTAATTTAATTAATTGATTAGACAGTAAAATTTCAAGAATGAATATTTTGTTACATAGGGTTTGATATAATCATTTAAATTCACTATATTCTGTGAAAAATTACCTTGTAACGTTCATTTAACTTTATGATTTTTTTTTTTTTACTAATATAGACTAAACTAAAAGCTACAGACAAGCAGGGATAGGTCTCCAAAAAAAAGAAACAGAAATTAAAAGAGCCCATGAACAGATTTATAAAATGAAAACATGTATACACATAGCTGTAGAGCAGAATTACTTGGGGAGTTTTAAAAAATTTCTCATAAGCCCTCCTCACTCGAGATTCTGACTTACTTGGTCTAAGGTAGGACCATTGTTTCTTAAAACTCCTCAGGTGATTTTTCAAGTGTGCCTAGGGTTGAGAAATATTGTATGGGAACTTACCATGTTGATAAAAATTGCTCTGTTGTTACATCTTTTTGACATTTAAAAATAATTAATTTCAATAATATTAGTGATAATCAATAACATTAATATTATTTACATTAATATTTAATTACTTATATTAATCATTAATATTAATATAAATAATTCAATAATATTAGTGATAGCAATAATCAAAAGAGGAGCTCAATTAAATAATATTGCATTAAATTAAGAGAATAGATCCAACAAGACAACTGCAATATTTTTAGTTTACAAATAGACTATGAACTTTAGTCTATCTAAAGAAAAGAAAATCTTATTTATTTTATTTCATGGTTTCATGTAAATGAGACACTTTTTATGATAGAAGGTAGCTAATTTTTTGGGTGAACTTATTATATTTCCATAGCATCACTTTCATAAAGTGTAAAAGAGACCAATATTAGCAATTCATGATCCCTCTCTAAAATTTAGGGTAAGTTTATACTTTTCCTGTCGCCCTATAACTTTTTATTTCAAAAAGAAATTTAAGAATTAATAACACTTAAAATCCCTATTACAAAATATCAGTGTTATATCCCAATATAAAAAAGTCACATTTACAATAAATTCAATTCTTGCAAGCAAACATGTAATGAAGGATTGGAGTACAAAAAACACAATTTTCAGATCAAATATATTTAAATTAATTTTAATAAGTACAAAAGATAATGTTTAGCATTAATTTGCATGTGATTAATTAGGAATTTTTTTAAACAGCAAGCATAATGACACATTCAATAAAGGTCAAATTATCTTACACACATAAAAAATAGTGACTTTTCCCAATTACAACAAGGTCACAAATTACAATTTTATTAGCTCCCGAATGATTTTCTCAAACCAGAAAACCTACTGTACAAGTATATTGTCACCCAAAAATTTTCAAATTTCACCTAATGTGAATATTCAAAGTTTAGTGTTGGAGCTTTATCATACATTCTCTCTGCATGTAATTTTATCATTAATGTGTAGCAAGGGGAAAACATTTTTGTTTTTTCCTTTCCTAATTTAGCAATAAATATGAAGCTGTCTTAAGTTTCTATGCAGGTCACCTCTAAAGAGAATATTTCATGAAGGGTAATATTCCTCAGTTTGGAGCACACCAAAACCTGAATTTGTATCTGCTCAGAAGAATCTTGAAAAAAACTGGATACCAACAAACTTAAAATTATTTATAGAGCAGGCACCCAAAATCAACAAACAATCAAGGACTTATCGATGGATGATAGATAGAGTTTAATTCACAAAAATTGTGGCTTAAAGTTCAGTTTCATTTACGACTTACAAATCATACATTAAACTTCTTCAGACATTATGCTGGGTTTAAAACACAGCCAAGGGCTTCAACCACAATGTTGAATATTTTAAAAATAAATAATTGGGAACAAATCTATAAGCCATTATCCCCAAAGTAATTTGTCTAACTCCTTTGTTTTGCTTTCCTAATACTATTTGTTTTTGCAAATAATCTTTGTTGGAGTTACTCAAATTTATCCAATAACATTGGCTTGCATTTGGCAACATGTTATGGTAAGGTAAGTCTTCTAAAACAAAGCCAGAGCAACTGAAATTTTCATACCAACTAAGCTAATTCAACCTTTACAGTTTCAACACTGGCATTTATTTGTGGTCAGTTTAGACTTCTTTCTATAAATAGTAATTTGCAACAAACTGATGAAATCAATACATAATCCTTGAAGTCTAATGGGTTTAAATGTCATGAAACCAACAATATGGCAAACAAAACAAAACCTCTCCAACCCCTAACACAACAGGCAAAATAAAAAAAAAAAAAAGAAGAAAACAAAGAGGAAAGTGCTTATTATCTTTTGTGCTTAATCAACTTTAAGTATTTTTTATACATTTTCATTACCCATGGATCAAAAAAAGAAAAATGCAATGTATTCCCAGAAACTAAATTGTTACTAAGGTTAGTGAATAATTAGTTTCACAAAAATGGATTCTTGGTTGCTGTACAGTTTAGTGTTTGTTTGCTTGGCTTTTGTCATGCAGAAAAGCATAGAGTGGTAATCTTAATGGATTGATGCTCCCCAAAAGATATGAATATAAATTTGTATTAAAGCAAAAAAAAATACAGCTTTTTTTTACTTTGCCTAAAATATGTGTTAGACTAGTGTGTTGGTGTACTATATAGAAATTCTAAACTTCCAGAACTTCAAGAATCACACAGTGATTTACGGTAGTTGTGAGGACTGAATGAGGTAATATATGTAAAGGGCTTAGAACATTGACTAGCATGTGATGAGCTCTCCATAAAAATATACTCAGAACTATTTTGATTCAAAAAGGTATGCAACTGACCAATAACTAATATAAATGACTTGGTATTTGTAAATGATCAACCAGATATTTAATTTATTGGAGGCTTTCACAAACCACCACTGAGAAACTTGGTATTCAAAGATTTTTCTATCCTACCTTAAAAACAGAATTGTGACATCATTTTGAACTTAATGGCTCAAGAGTCAACTAGAAATACATCAGAAAAATGTTTACACATTTACAGGAGGATATTTCTAACCCTATGTATGGTTCCAGACTAAATTCCAATTAATAAAAGTTTGTTGTGGATCTATTGAAAAAGGTAGTCTGTTGACTAAGTTAATTGCTACTTTAATAAGAGCTACATTTGGGATTGGACCCATTAGTAAAATAAATTCTTTAGATTTCATAAATTTGTCTGAATTTCTCAAAATGTTCTTTCATATCTGGGAAATATATACATACACACACACTTCTAACCAAAGCTAAGACCTTATTAAAGGTTCTTTGGGAATATTACTATAAAATGAAACATAAACCTGTTAGTTGTTCTTGCTTACTGGAAATATTAATGGATGCTATGTATTAACTACAACATAGAAAGGGTAGTTTGAAGTGGGGCATATAATTACATACATAAAAGCGATTCTTTATATAAATGAAGAAAAATAGAATATTTCAACTAAATAAGGTTGAAAACAGTGATCTAAATAGTTGGATAATTGAGAATTTTCAAGAAAAGACATGATACAAAATTCTAATAAGAAATAGATTTTGAATAATTTATTATCTTTCCCAAATGCCTTTAACATGAAATTCATCTATTTTAGTATTTTAATCACGATGCTTACTTTCATAGAATCATGACTGTTAAATATTTCTGTATATACTTATGTATGTATAATTTCTCCTCGTAGGAGTGAAAGAGGAAAAATGCTTCACTAGGTTTAATTAGCAACTGCCTCATTTTTCCAGTGAGTTTTTCTCTTTGATATTTCTCTGTTTTTGAGGTCCTGAACTAGTCTTTGAATTTGATGAAAATTTGAGTGCTTAAAAACTAATGGAAAATATTAGTATCTTTTATATAAATGTTGATAATACAAGGTTATGGATATTAAGGAGTTTTATTAAATATTGAATTTCATTTTTAAAGCATGAATTCAATAGAGAAAAATATCATAATTTTCCTTGTCCACACTGTTATGAGCGATTTTGATACAGGGTCCCTGGTTCTCTAGCATGCGGATGTTAAAAATAACCACACCCCTCCCCAGTTTGTTTTATGCTTCTGCATACTTTGTATTAATAAGAAGAAAGCCTGAGGTGCCCATGAGACCTCAAAGAAAAGGAAAATAAATGCACTACAGGGTAGCAATGGGTCACAGCTCACGATTCCCTTGAAATTCTGAATCTGTTTATACGAAAATAAAATCTGGTAATTGCTTCAAAACTATGCAGATAGATATAGGAATGCCAGAAGACTAATAACAGGAATAATCTGTGTAACAAACCTACCAATAGGGCCCTGGATTTCAAATTAAGTAAGAACCATTTTGATGTATCACAGGCATCGTCTGAGAGCATTGAGTATGGAGCACTACAAAAAAAATTCTTAACAGATGCTGAAGAACTGTGACTTTGCAGAAGGTGACTTGAGCGACTCCTTTGACCTCTCACGGGAATGATGACAGGCCGGGCTCAAGTACCATAGCCACAGAATCCAGTGAGCTTTGGTGACCCTCTAGAATCTATGATATCATGGCAGAGTTCAGTTCCCTCAACCAGGAATATAAAAAGAGCCACGTCATAAACACATGAAATATATATACCAAAGAAATATATGCATTCTTTTTAAATAAACTATAGACTATTTAAGAAAAAAAATTGGAAATGTGGCTCAAGGGGATCACTTATCCAAACCTGAGATAAACTCGAAATAGAGAGATCCCTGAAAAGACTGCTAAACATTAAGATTGGCACTTAAAAGATCACTGAAGATTAAAAAAAATTATTAAATGATTATATTAGTTCCATTTTTATATTCAAACAAATAGGAACACGGAGAGGAGGAAAGAGCAAAACAGCCACCATTTTAGCACACTAGTGATCACATAGCTCATTAAACAACTCGCGGTGCTAAAATGTTCCATCTAGTCTTTAAGTCTTTATAAGAATGAGATGCACTTTAATTTTCAACTAAATTCTGTGGGTGTGATATGAGTGACACTAACACCATCCCCACAGCATGGCATGTAGTAGGAGGTAAAAAATATTTGCTGAATAAATATTAGCTGAATCAGAGCAGTAGCTATACAATAATGAGATTATATCTTTGTATATGTACATTCAATTATCTACATTTTGTACATACCATAACTCTTTATGTCAATGTACAGCTGCATAAAATAGGCATAATATTATGAGCCAAAGAGACCTCTGTTTGTATCTTAAAAATGTGTTTCCTGAAAAATTAATCTTATTAATTAATCCATGTCACTTTTATTTTGTGTTTTTTAAATGGTTTATGGAATAAAGAATATGTGTAAAGGCTATGGTTTTACAATTTAAAATCCTTTTCCGTGGAGCATCCTTTCTCTCCAGCAAGAACAAAAGCTCCCTTTGATTTATCTAAACTTTAAAAGATTAAGAAGTGTATAAAAAATACACCAAAGTTTGAGAAATAATAGAAAATCCTGTTCCACATTATCGGAAAATCTGAACAGTCAGGATGTCAGTAAGCTCAAATAAGATTTTAACAATTGAAACTAAAAATAACAATAATGATCACTTTTCTGGTCAATCTACGATAACTTTTAATAAAACTGGTGCCATCAATGTAGGTGCAGACCTTGCCAAAGACATAGTTGTCTTTGCTATTGTCTTACAGAAACTGCTATTTACAACTATTTTTACATATGTACATATTTATAAATTTATTATTTATAGTCAGACATTAAGAGGGCAATGCAGAACTTATTTTTAAAGTGTCTAATAACATATACCATACAAAGCATTTATACGGCTCGTCCTCAAGCATTGTGTACCTTCTTAGACTATTGCACACTTCCCTGAACTACACAGAAGAGCTACGCTATATTTAAATGTGTAAGAAAATAGGATATCTTCCATTTCAGTGTCTGAATAAAGTGTACACTTTAAAGCTATTTAGATGACAAAGAAGATGTTATTGTAAGGGAATTCAAGAAATGCATTTACTGGCTCATGTAACAATTTTATTTTATTAAGGATGATGGATTACCTTTTGGAAGGGAATTCTTAATGTCAAGGCTGTCTTCACGGCAAATCCTGTTAATAAGATGCATTTGTGACCTTGGTATTAATACAATCATGCAAAGCACATAATAGAATCACATAAAACAAAGAAAATGAAAAAATTAAATTTAAACGAGGCAAAGGAATAGTAATTTTTGTTGTGATTTTGCTTATTTCCATAAGATACTCCTTTTAGTGATTTTATGAACATACCTATTTATGCACTATATTGAAATACTGTACAAAACTGCAAGAATGCCACTATTTGACTACTTATGTTTCTACAAAAACACCATCATAAAGGTGTATCTATTAGTAAAAGTCAACTAATAACTGCTAATTTTATATGTGAATCAAAACTATTTTAAGTTTGCCAAAAACGTTGAATCAAGGCATGAGACACAATTGTTAACTTCTGTTAACATATTTCAGGGGCATAAAACTGAAACATGAAGAGTATTTTTTAAATATTAAAAGAAAATGCATTTTACCCATTAATAATTAGAATTTATATAAAATTGAAAACTGTGGTTTCTAATTTAGCTATGTGCTTGTGTGTTCTAATTTAGCTAATTGTATGTGTGTGTGTTTATGTCAGTGCACGTGAACTAATCCACAATCCGTTGGTGATGCTTTAAAGCTTCAGTTTAAAAATGTTCAACTCTTACCAAAACCTCTTCTGGTATACAAAGCTGTTGTAAATTTAAGTCGGCAAAATTTAAAGTTGCAATTTACAAAAGCAGATTTACATTAATTCTTATCTGAAAGAGCTGCTTTCAAGACAGAAAAATGTGCCAATTAACTGCCCTTTCCTTTTAATTAGTGGCTTCTGAGTCCTGATGAAAAGAAGCCTTAAGGCAGAATTTGCAGTAAACAGGAAAGAAGAGAATCGTATAAGTGCTCATCCGTATTCTGTGACACCTATGAATTCTCATTGGTGGGAGTTTTTGGCACAATTTTCTAATCCAATATGAATGCTGCTCCACAGCAGCCAAACTGGATGCTTTTCCAGTCTCCAGCACCAAGAAAATTTAGCTAATCAGTTTCAATACAACACATACCTGGAAAGAGTAAGACACATTTATTGTCTTTTTTTTTTAATTTTAAGGTAGTTTCCAATGATGAAAATAATCTGTAGGATTTCAATTATTAAGTTCAAATAAACTAACACTAAAAATGTAATAACCATGACATTCTGATAGTTATTAAATTCTAGGCATAATTAACATCCTGTCAGGGGTAACTTGAATTATTTGAGCTGGTCATGCTGTAATATGTACATGGCTATAGATGCTATACAGAGTAATTAAAAGCTGATTTCAAATCTCTAGTTTTTCTTCTGATGTGTGCTAAGCTTCCAATTACACTAGCAGGGATTCTGAGCACTCAGGAAGGGAACTGATGTCACAGATATGAAGTTCTGTTACCTAGAAGTATTCATCTTGGAATGACAATGTTATCTTACATTACAGTTAGACAACAGTAGAAAATACTCCTATGTAAGACCTAAATCAAAAAGGGCCATAAAGTGTGGTACAGGAAATAAATCAGGTCATCTGAATTCCACTTTAAACCAGTTCTTAGGGTAAATCTTTAAAAAAGGCAATGGTTCTTTGGGCATGGGGTGCTTTCTTGCCTGCAGTTCCACGAGTTAGCAAATGCATGTCTCCATTAGAGGTCTACTGGTAACTATATCGCTATATACATACTGTACAAGTTAGTTCACAAATTAGCAGTTATTAGTCAGACTGTACATAGCAAAACAAACCAAGTTTAATGTTGCTATACATCCCAAAGATAACCTGTGTCTAGATTCAAGGACTGACCCCTAAGACAGGTTCTCTGTTCAAATACGTAGCCCAGTAAACTAAATTAAATGTACCAAACAAAACTGGAAAAACTATTCTAGACATTCTGTCAATTTTGCTAACACTGTTGAAGGTTTTCTTGGCTTCTGCTGGCTTGTTTTCCGGCTTCTTGTTGGGTTCTGGCGTGGTTGCGCTCTTGGAGATGGTGGAGAGAACTGGGTCTTTTGAAAGATTTGGGGCATAATTGGCAACAGCCACCGCATACGCATTGTTCTGTATCATGACAGATGTTTTTTCTTTTTTCTATTGAAAAATACAAGAATTAACAGAACGTGAGTTGGACTTGGTACTTAATATTTTCTAAATTCAAGCTCAAATTCTGAAGAAAAGTATCTTGATAAACATCATTATCTATTAGACAGAAGAAATTTAGGGAAATAAATAAAACCATGAGGGTGAGGAAACCCCCACAGTAAAATCAATGGTACCATTTTCCTAAAGAATCATTTTTTATTGTTTACATGGGGAACAAACAATGAAAAATGCAACTTTAATAAATGATACAACATTTTTGACTCTTACAAGTCACTCAAATACTTGTTGAATGAATGAGTGAATGAATTAATGAAATGCAGAAATATTTTAACAAGAGGAATGATCTACAATGAAAGATCTCATCTTTTTAATAAATAAATTTAATTTCTTTAACTTGATAACAGGATTCCCCCCCTTCATGTCAAAATCATACAGCAATGCTTTACTCAGATGGTGGGAAATTGTAACCATATACAGATGGCAGTGTAATAAATACTAAAAACATAGGAGGAAGATGAAATACAAACTTGTGGAGTTTTTCCTAGCTCATCCATAACCTATTTCTCCTTATAATCCCCAGTTCAGTTCTCCCCACTCTAGTCTCTGGGTCACAGCTATCTCCTGCCTGGACCAAGCAATATTCCTTTGTGCTCTCCTAGCTTGCCTTGACCTCATCTAATCATTAGGAACACGATAGATAAAGGCAGTTTTAAGACATATATGGGATCATGTCACTCCTTTGCTTAAATCTCTAAAATACTATCTCATGGAACTTGAGAATAAAATCAACACTTCTTACCATGGCTTCTTTTCTTTGTTCATTATATACGAGTCCCACCGAAAACTTCAGTTTTCAGAATACTTCCTTGTTTGGTGCCTTTGGCCATGCTACTTCCTCAGCCTGGAATGCCTTCCCTGTACCCCATTTTTTCATGTTATCAGTCCCCTCTCATATTTCGGTCTTGGTTTAAATGTCATTTCCTCAGAAAGGCCTTTCCAAACCACTCTATCGTAATCCTTGCTTTGCATATATGCTCTTTCATGGCACCCAGTTTACTTCCATCGTGGCATTTTCCAAAATGTGTAAATTCTTTCTTTAGTTGTGTGATTATCTGATTGACATCTTCCTTTCTCATTAGAATCTAAGCTCTAGCTGGTGCTACTTCTGTCTTGTTCACCATTATAACCTTAGCACTTAGCATGATGCCTTCCATGAGACAGGCACATAATATGTAGCCGAATTAATGAAACCTGAAAATATAAATAGCATTTACTTGCCTTTCTATACTGATATAAATGTATTGTTGGTAATCTAAATGCAAAGAAAATGAGTCAGCAATGAATTATCCAAAATAGTGAACAGCGTAAATCAACAGATTTAGAGGACCAATTGGCCTAGAACAGAATTTCAAGTATCAGTTATTTTGAACTAAGAATTCTCAATATGTTCAAGTAAGATAAGGTAAGAAACGGCCTCTGAAAGCCCAGGAGGATCTGAAAACAGGTCTGGATTTCCCATCCTTCATTGGCATCAGATTTCTCCTTCTCCTCTTTCCCTTGCATTCTTCTGGAAGCATTCTTCCAGACCCGGCTGGAGTATAAAAGGAAAAGGGGTGAGGGATTACCATTTTAACTTTATAAAAGCTATAAAACAGCTTTTCTTCAGTAATGATGTGTGTAGTACCCATGTTACAAATGGAGGGTAATCTTCAAGTGTATAAATGGTAAGGAGATGATGGCTAACACCTTCTGAACACTACGATGTGTCAGGTTGAATGTTAAGCCTGAGGGTGTCATTTGTGACAAACTTCACTACTGGAAGTAAGTACTATTATTAACTCCATGTTACAAATTCAGAAATGGAGGCAAAAGAGGTTTTGTGACACGACCAGGTCTGCTGTCTAATAAGTGGCTGAAAAAGCAGACAAACTCAAAGGTGGGTGACTTCTAAACCTCTGCTTTAAACATCAGGCTATGTGACTTTCTCTCTGAGGAAGCTGTTTGAAACCTGGGAATATTTTTTTTTTTTTTAAATATTTTTTTTTTTTCCTAAAATATTCCAGTTGAAGTTTATATCACTCGGTCAATCTTCTAAAAGGACTCTTTAACCCAAAAAGTATGTAACACAGTGTTTATAATTATTATTATTTCAATTATACCTAAGCATCATTTTAAAAGATATTGAATTGCACTTGTAGAGAATTTGGACCTTGGCAATGTTTCTTAACCTCTTCCTGCTTCAGCTTCTAGTTTGAAAAAAGGAAGATAATTATACCAAAACCATGTCGAATTTTTGTGAGAATCAAATGAAATAATGTATATTCAAACAGAGTCTCTCCATGGAGAGTAGTGATGATTTTAACTCTATTACAAGCTAGACAATGACGACTGGTGTACAAGAAGTATAGATAATATACTTTACATCTTTGGAAGAAGATATAAACCTTGCGTGGAGGAGCTCAAGGAAGGTTTCGTGGAAGAGGGGCATTTAAGCCGGGTGAGGAATTATGGTATAAGGTTTAGACATTTAGACAAAGAAATATAAAATGTAAATGTCTTTTGTGGCAAGAGGGGTCTACAGATAGAAACTCTGTATTAACTCTTACTAACACCCTTCTTGCCTCCCACTTGAATACCCTTCATTTGCACAGAAAAGCACGGGTGATATTAAAAGTTACAACAGATAATCTGACCAATCCAAATGGACATTGGCTGTAAATATTCAGAAGGGCTGTATGTACATACCAGGCAAATACGAGACCTCATGTTTGTATGTGGTGTTTTTTGTTTCATCCCAACACCATGGACACTATACTGAGCAGTGTTAAAAATCACTCCAACACATGTTTGTAACTTTTATTGACTTAGCTCCGAAGGACAAACTTTCATCAATTGTTTTATTCATTGTTTAAAGTATCTGAATATAAGTATAAACTTCAGAGGGTGGCTCAGCACTTGACAAAATGATGGTTTTGGTTTCAAAAAGCTCCCTTGGAAGCTGGAAATGATTATTTCCAGAATGAGTAGCAAGCAAAAGTGCAAGAGCCATGAGTACTATCTTCAGTCAAAACCCAGTGGTTGGCACATGTAATTTCTTACCAATTCATTGAATAATGGGCAGGGCACCCCCATGGTGCTAAACCCTCTCAATTCCTAGTCATAGCCCAGTAAAGTTTTTCTGGATCAGGATCTTACAAAGTCTTATTTTAAAGGCTAAAATAACTCCCCTCAGTCCATTTGAAAATAATTACCACAAATCTACAATAAAACAAATTATTCCTGTCTATTTAAAATTAAAATCATGTGTATTGAGAAAAATACTATTGAATTCATAGTTGAATTCATAGTTGACTTACAATTCTAAAATCTGCTAAAGCAGTGTATCTAGATTAAGTCCACATAATATATTTTATTGCTATTCTTTGTAAGATATACATCTGCTAGTATAGTACCAAAGAATACCCATAATCTAGGCCATTACTAGATTACCTTGCCCTGTTCATTGTTAACTTCTATTAAAATAACCAAATTCACAGACGTTATATTATAAAGGCCTCTTTGTATATCATGCCAACCTCTGATCAAGACAGACCATCAGCAAGCTGAATACTTGGGCCACAGGATTTTGACCCCTCCAGACTACTTTTACTTTATTTAGTGTAACCCCTGGCTTACACTCAGACCCTCAGACCCTTGAAGAGAAATAGTCCAATGAAGTCTATTTTGCATCAACTATTCAAACCAGTACAAACTGCCACGAGATAATATTTTTAAATGCTCATGTCCCTATGTAAAGTTTCTGTTTCTTTTGAGAACTAGGCAAGCTCTGATAGATCATACTACCTTATTTCTCATAGTCTAGTTTTATCATCCCATATTTCTACTTTAACACTCTTAGTTAAGCCACTTCATATCTTTTAAAGACTAAGGCCAGGTATGGCTGAAAATATAAGTAAAGAAAACAATGTTAAATGTGAAGAATGAAACCAAGTGAAAGAAGAATGGGAGAAAGAAGGCAAACAGGCACTGTTATTTTCTATTAATTTTAAGTGACTCTTATGGCTTTTGCTACCCATTCATGGGTGACTGATACAATATCTCTCACCAGAATTCTTACCCACTATGTTTCAGTAGACTTCTCCACCTAAATATCCTACAAGTAATTAAAATACAAAATATTCAGAAATGAACTCTGGTTACTTTCACTCCCAACCTAAATGGGTACACCCTCCTGTATTCTCTAACCTGTGAATGATAGCACAATTGAGCCAGAAACTGTTCATCAACCCACATTACTCCCCTAGTTAGATCCATTTTATACTGACTCAGCTCAAAATCACATCTGTTGAGACATCACTTCCTACTGCAGCAAGTATCCTCTCCATGTTCTTCCACAGTACCCTAGTGCTTATCTCTGTAATGGCACATATACTTTTTTCCTCTTCTTTTTTCCTTCCACTTGCTTGTAAGCTCCTTGAAGGTATAGATTTTGCAATGCAGAGCTCCTAGCATAGTTCCTGGCATAGAACAGGCTCAAACAAGTTTTGCTTCATGAGAAATGAATGACATGTACTAGAATGATTACTGTGATTATATATATATATATATTAGTACATATATAAACATATAAAGTATTTTATAGAATACATTAAGTATTTATTAGATTGATAGAAACAGATTCCAACAGTGTGGTCTACAGTTCTGTTAGGTAATTATCCTGAAAGTCTTCAATTTCACCATCTATAGATGCAGGGGCCTGGGAAATACTAAAATAAACTCAACTAAAAAACAATGCTTTTGGAATTTCCACATGTTTGTGGAAATTGTTTTACTTGTGATTAAGACTCATATAAGTGGGGAGGGGAAAAATACAGAATCAGTAAATGATGTATTTTTATACATTATCTGGGGAAAAAAAGAGTAAATTATACTGCTATAGAATTGGTTGATGCTGTAACTGAAGTAGAATGAAAAGGAAATATAACCCACACTAATTAAACTTTATACTTTTGTAGGTGATATTTTATAAGATTCAGAATACTCTGAGCTTATTACTTTGATTGTCTGAATATACATTTACAATTTCAATTCTGTAAAATTCCTGATTACAGAAATCAAAATGTCTTCCACCATGAGGGCAAACCAATCCTGGCTTCCTTAGGGTATTAGATAAAATAATGTGTTAATAACTTAAGCAAATGCTCTAGATAAAATATAGATACCTATTAGTAGAAGTGACCTGGCATATAAATAAAAATAACAGTCACATGATTTCAGAGTTGGAAAGGATCTCAGAGATTGTCCTTTGGAATAGAGAAATGGAACTCTCCTAAATATAACAGACTTCGGAGAAAACCTCAGGTCTCCAAAGTGGCAAATCTATGCTCTTTCTACAGACCATGTTGCTTTTTTACAGTCATTATGGCTACTAGAAAGCCCATTACTTGTAAAACAACAACATGCTCCCTGGTCAGAAAATGCTATTGTTAACTGTCAGCTAACCATCCTGACTGAGAAAAGTGATACTTACAGAAGATTGTTTGAAGGTTACACAGTCCATCCACTTCTCTAAGTACTCTAAAGTCTTTTCTTGGATTAAATTGGGCCATGAGAAAGCTATATACTTGAACCATATTAGCTTAGCTCCTTGAAGACTTGCCTTCACTGAGTTGTATGTTAATGTAATGCCTTCAGCTTTTATTGAAGGGGACTACAAGAAACATCAATATGAAATTCATTACTGCATTTATTGGGAAAAATTTGACATTACTTGCAACAGTATCCAGCTTTCCCTAATATAAAACCCATATGATATTGTTTTAAAGGAGAATTCAGTGTAGGAAAATATTTTCTCTGAGGAAGTTTATGCTTCCATTTTTTGATCAAAGAAAAATTACTCCCCCCAACTCAAAGGTTTATTCTGATAGTTAAGAAGCTCAGAATTTGAAGCTCCAGTCCTCTAGCTATGGACTACAGTTAATGTTCTGGCCCAAATGGTGGACATATTTTCAGTCTATTTTCCTACATTCGTATTTCCTACTTCTATTTATATATTTTTATAATAATTTAAGTACATGCATTCTTTTGGTAAACTGCCTGAAATGCTTTTGGAACAAGCCTGGATGTTAAAATAATGCAAATAAATGAATAAAAACACTTGAAATGTGATGTTTTCTATGAATTGCATGGAGTGAATCACAAAACAATGGCATATTTCATGTTAGTTTGGTTATTATATTGCTATGTCTGTGTTTTATGTAATTTAATGTCTAGCATATTTACAAAGAATATGACTTTCTTGGCTGGTGTAGAAACACTGACTCACATTGAGAAATGGAAACAATCTCAAAAGATTAAAGTTATTTATTTTTTAATTTTAATTAAATAAACCCTATGCTAAATGCTATGCTAGGTAATGGCAGAGAAAAGGATGAATAAGTCAAAACTATTATCATCTTAGATCATGTAACCTACTGCTAGAAACAGATTTATTTACAACAAAATATAATGTAATGAGGTTACATAAAAGGAATTTGTGCCAAATACTGCAGAAACATAATGCGGGTGGCAATTAGATTCATTTGGAAAGTTTCAAGATTAAATAAAATCAGATAGATCTTCAGAAATACATAGGAGTTCATCAATTAGGGAAGGAAGAAGACAGCATTTTAGCAAAAGGGGTCAGCACATCTAATGTCATAGAGATCTGTAGAGGCATGGATACTTGGAGATGTTTGTAATGGTTACAGGAAGAATATGACCATGGACTTTAGTTCTGTGTTCAATCTTGGATACACAACTTACTAGATATGTGATTCTAAGCAAGTAACTTTACTTGACCAGTCCTGTATTTCCCCATTTCCAACACAGATATACACCCAGGCACAAAGTAGTAACTGCACAATAAATAACAAAAAATATTTTCCTTATTATTCATCATGTAAACAAATATATTAGAAAGGTGCATACTTGGACTATAATAGCTGAGCTGCTTGAAGAACTGCCTTCCACAATTCATTTAAGATCTGAAAAATTAAGTGATCAGATTTCTGTTTTAGAAAGATAACTCTGGCACTAATGTAGAGGATGAATTAGAGGGAGATATGATCAGAGATAATGAGGAATAAAGAAACTAAAAGCAATGAGAAGTGGCCAGAGCACAGTCTATGACATATAGGTAGGAGGATGGGCACCATTTGATGACTCCTTAGATGTTAAAGGATACTTCCATGCTGTTGATATGTAAGATTAGGTTTTGCCACGAACTGCGGTATAGATGAAAAAATAGGCACGGATGGGGAAAGATAGAACCTGTGTAGAAGGTTTTGTTTTTGTTTGTTGTTTCTTTCATCTTTTTTTAAAGATAGAGATGTCATATTCATGTAGAAACGTCTAGGGAACAGGTTGGATATATGATCCTGGAAGTTAAAAGAAAGGTATGGGGATACAGTTGTAGATAATAACTGCAGAAGGTAAGATAGAGGAGTGAGTTGTAGATTTGATTTGGTTCTACTTCATTAATTCACACCATATTTATTGAACAACTGATAGATACAAGGCCTTGTGCAAAGGGCCAGGGATAAATAACTTACTAAAATAAACACAGTCAGTGTTATCATGATCAGTGTCGGAAGTGAGATATGAATATGCAATTACAAACTGTGATAAAGGATCAAATGCAAAAGAGCAGGGTACTATACATACTAAAAAGGGATCTAGTCATTTGAAGGTGGAGGAAGAAATTTCTTGAGGATTGATATTTGTGCTGAGGATGAGTAGGGGTTATCGATTTGGGGAAAGTAAATGGATGGACAATGTGCTTACTGCTGCAGACATTCTAACAAATATTGTCATTAAAACCCTTAAAGCAAGAATCAAAGAGTGAATAGTAAAGACAAAAACAACATAAAACAAAACCAAATGACTATCTTTGGGGATAAACAAGAGCAGATGCTAGGCAAACTGGATCCACTCTGAACTCAGGCAGAGGATCTCAAAAAATAGAATGAAGAGTGGCAGCTGCCAGGATTTGAGGGAAGGAAGGCCTGTTTTAAAGATGGAAAGAAGAGAAAAAGTTGCTGACTTGGACCTAAAATGGAGTTCTGGAGCACAAGACTATTCAATGGGTTCAATGGGGATCCCCTGAGAAAAATGGAAAATTATTATCTGTTTTGAAAATGTGGAGGTTGTTGGTGCCCTTCAGTTACAGGACAATTAAATGGAAAGGAAATCAGATGACAGTGGGTGGAGAATTAAATTGAAAGTGAGAACACACACATTGTAAGCACTGCTTTCAAAAAGCCTGAATGGAGAAAAAGAGGGTAGAATCTGAGGATGGGGGAATGGATGACATAGGATCTGGAGAGAGTTTTGTTTTTGCCTCTATGGTAAATTAAGCATATTAAGCAACTTTATAAACTGAGTGAAGGAGACAGTTGAAAAGCAGAAGATGGCTTTGAAGAAATAAGAAAAGAAAATCACTGATGGTTCAAGGTTGAGAAAGGAACAAGAAGGAAAGGGATCAAGAGTTGGAGTGAAAGAATCTTGGGTAAGTGGAAAAATATTGGGTATAAGGGAAGATTCCAGAAGAACTTGGGGAGTTGCATAAATAGAAACTTTTGTATATGGAAGGGCATAAAAATTTGGAGTTGGATCATTTGATCCAGTACTACATTTTTAAAATGATAAGGTTTTGTTGTCTAATTTCACACCAAAGGTTAAAAGTAGTGTAAAATCTTGTCCAAGATCACAAGTAGGGTTTGCCTTCTAATAGAGGGCTCAAATGTAGCTTGAATATGAATTGAATGGATGTATTTATTTATTTGCAAAAACTAACTTTAAAGATCATCATAGCACAATCTACATATAAACTGTATGTAAATACATACTTCTTTTTTTCAAACATATAATATTGATATGCATCTCTGAGTGATTATTCTTATGAGGCAAATTAATACTGGCCAGTTTACAAATTTTTAATAATTTTTCATATGTTCTTTAGGTTGACAGATAATTTAACTGTATTTACTCATGTTCATTAACTTCAAAAGCAGATTTCTGCCAGTCTGGTTAGACTGAAAGGACACCAACATGGGCTGTAGATAAAAACTATGTATTTCAAGAAAATTATGCTTTCCATGGAAAAATTAAATCTAAGGAAAACTAAAGCAGAGGTAGATAGCACTGAAATATTTTTTACGCAGATGCACTAGTTTGGGGCACTCTACTTGATTACCTTTTAGTTCTGAAGACCTGGTTATTTCCAAGGTAGGTTTAGAAAACATCTCCTAAAATTCATTTGAATCATGCAATTGGGTTGAGTATCCATCGATAAATTCACCACTGTAAAGTTTTAAAAGCCTTTCATGACAGGAAAGATATCTTCTCATTGGTATTACATTGCCAGATCTAATACCAGATCTCATTTATTGTTTTATTCAACAGAAATTTCTGAAGTGCCTACTAAGTCCCTTGCACTGTGCTTAGCTCAGTAGCTCTGGAAAAGTGGATAAGAATAAGCAATGTGCCTAATGTAATGTTCCCTTTAACTTAACCACTGAACTTGAACCGCTTAGAACTGAAATATATAACCTTTGTTAGTTGTTTTCCTGCAAATTAGGTTGGAACATTGAAGATTTCAACCTTGATTTATCTTCACCAGGAGTGATCTGATAAGTGGGTAGACTTAAATCTAGCATTCATCAACAGTAGGTTATTGCTTTTAGAATGCATTATCGAGAACGTGGCTCTTGCATGTATAGGTATTTCCATTTTCCACGTTCAGGGGTTGAGAAAGCATATTATTTGATATGCCAAATCACAACATCAATTTGATTGGCACCCTCGTAGCATTAAAAAATAATATATCAATAAATTTCTATGTGGGGCTTTTATACCACAAACCACTATTTATTTTTTGTGACATATTTACAAAAAACTAACTAGCATTTTGTCTTAAAAAATGTTAGTATGAAAGTGCATGTGTAACTAATATAATTAAAAGAAGTAATTGCATAGATAGGAATGAAAAAGCAGTACAATATATGGGGAATGAAAACAGAAATCAACAATAACATGTAATGGAAATGCTGAAATAACCTACAAATTAAGCATAGAAAATCAATTAGATTTCCTTTAATATTTACTCAAGGCTGTTAGTATGCAAAACATAGCTTACAAAATGAAATAAACCAGCATTCTTATTAAAACTTCTATAGTTTATAAAATTAAGGAAAAAGAGAAAAATTTTAAACTATAACATCAACTGTTTGTATGATTAAACTGCAAAATGGTCATAGAAAGGAGAAAAAATATTTGCATCCAAATAACCGAAAAAGAAATAAAATCACCATATATGTAATTCCAAATTTAATGGAAGAAGTATTTCGGTAGCTACATTGTTAAAAACAAGATCTCCGAGTAGAACTTTCTACTATTATTAAGAATACTTTATATCTCATTGTGACATACAGTACTCAAAGCCTCCTCATAAGGCAGATGAATGATAATCTAAAGAATAAGACAGGAAACAGCTGTTATATCAATGCACAGAACTCCCACTAGCTTCAGTACTTGAATCCTAAAAATGGACACCAATAATTCCAAAGAAGTTAATCTTAAAAACCAATAACATTTGGGGCCAGCCTTGTGGCACAGTGGTTAAGTTCGCGTGCTTCGCTTCGGCGGTCAGGGGTTCTCAGGTTCGGATCCTGAGCCTGGACTTGCGCACTGCTTATCAAGCCATGCTGTGGCGGTGTCCCACATATAAAGTAGAGGAAGATGGGCATGGATGTTAGCCCAGGGCCGGTCTTCCTCAGCAAAAAGAGGAGGATTGGCAACAGATGTTAGCTCAGGGCTAATCTTCCTCACACAAAAAATAAATAACTTTTTTCATACAGACTACATGAACAACTTAAAATTTCTACGCATTCCAGCACCTACCTACTTATTCCATACAACACAGGAGAGATAACAATGATGCCTGGACTTGTACATCTAAGCAACAAAGATGGGGGTAGGTGAAGAGTAACTCAACCCATTGATAGGGCCAGAAATTCTATAACAGGTAAAGTTAATACCCACTTTTTGCTTCCCCAAATCTCTTAATTATAAAGCAGTGTGATGTTTAAGAGCATGAACTTAATGGTGAGACAGATCTGGGTTCAAGCATATTTATTAACTAGTTGTGTAAACTTGGGCAAGTAAATAACTTCCCTAAGCCTCAGCTTCTTCATCAAAAAAAAAAAAAAGGAATTAAAAAGAGACCCTAGTTATACAGTTGTCAAGATTACAAGAAAGAGCATATGTAAAAAACAGCACAGTGCCCGACATACAGTCAGAGCTCAATGATGCTAGAGAGTGGTTTTAACAGAAGTAATTCTACTAGAAGCAATCCTAAAGGATTTCAGGCAAGAACATACTTTAACAGAAAACTCCTATGATCCATATATATATGTGAATATATATATAATTTATGTTTGAATGAAACATCAATTTTTATGTTACAAGCTGTCAGGAGATTCTCTTAATCGTGGTGAGAAGGAAGTTCTCACTTACCTTATCATTTACGACACTCTTCCCATCCCAAGCCCATCCTCTTTTGGTGAAGTAATTAACAGTTGCAAATTCAATTAGGGCAGAGAACACAAATGCATAACAAACAGCAATAAACCAGTCCATGGCAGTTGCATAAGCCACTTTGGGGAGAGAATTCCGAGCACTGATGCTTAGAGTTGTCATTGTTAGAACAGTTGTTACTCCTGCAGAAGAAAAGATAGGAACCAAAACCATCAATAGATACTAGCAGGACAGCACTGGAAATATTCTTGTTTTAAAGCTACTTTCAGTGCCACTTCTATCCACTAAAAAAAAAAAAAAAAAAAATACCAGAAGAACAGTGCAAAGTTAATTGTCATATACGGTTATTATAATTCTTGAAGTGACGACTCAAATGCTTTCAGTATTCATTTTGTCTTTATGAATCCCTTTTTTCTCTTCTTAAGTACTGTTGAGGTTAAAAAGACGTGGAGACTGAAGTAGAATTTCCTATGAGGAAAGCAAGTACTTTAAATTGATTCATTGTCCATTAATATTAATTTTTTAAAAATCCTACACAAAGCCTCACATTAAGTTGTTCATCATTTATTTCAATCACGCTAAGCAACAGACTAACATCCACACCAGTGATCACAATGGAACTACGATTAAGACATTCTTCATTCTAAGTAGGGCTACCTAGGTATGAAATTAATTCTGGATTGCTTAGCATCATGAGGACATAATTTCTTTCATAATGAAACTTAGAATCTATAGAAAATAAAACAAGCAACTAAACCCAAAACCTTGTAAAATGTAAATCACTACTTTCAAGGAATATTTTATATTTCTCTTGGTTTAAAAAATAATCTAGTTCCTTTCATTGTAAAGGTTTTCTGCCAATGGTAAGGGAAGTCACAATGGTTAAGTGAAGAGAAAGCAACAACTCAGGAGGTAAGTTGTAATCTCAGCAGCCAAAATGTCTACAATTACCTGTTTCATCAGAGATCCAATAGAGGTTTAATTATGTACATAGGGGATACATTAAATTAAAAGAGAATTAAAATGTTAAAGAAATGCTCATTCATATTTTGAAGTTTCTGTACTTTATTTTTTGCTTTCCCTTAGGATAAAGCAGCTTTTTTCTCACCTACAATGGTTATTAATTCAAAATAGCAACAATTTTATTTAATCGTGAGTGAATACATCTAGGAATATGATGGTGGTAGCAGGAATAAAAAGTAGAAAAATAAATTTAGTTAATCTGCTGCTGAGTCAATATTAAAAAACATTCACAGAAACACATTGTGCTTACACGCATTAAACTGCAAAAGATTTTAGATTGCAAAGATGTTTTCTTTCGAGAATTTGGTACAGGAGAATAATTAAACAGAATACAAGACAGATACACCCACGCATACACAGAAGCCACAACCATATTCTCACATAGACACACACAATATATCCACACATATATATACACACAATATAGCAATGCAAATGACAAATCAATATATGAAAATATATTTAACTTCACCAGTAGTCAAGGTGGTGCAAAGTGATAATGAGACGCTTTTTAAAAATAATACTATCAGCAAAATGTTACCAAACCTTTCAAGATTGATACTATCCTGAAGTTGAGGAGGATGTGGGGCAATGGACATCCCCTTTAATAGGGATTACAAATTGGTGTCATAACTAAATAACTGTTGCCTAATCCAAGGTCATAAAGATTTAGGGTTATGTTTTCTTCTAAGAATTTTATAGTTTTAGTCCTTACATTTAGGTCTTTGGTCCATTTTGAGGTAATTTTTGTGTATGGTGTGAAGTAGATATCATAATTCATTCTTTTGCATGTGGATAGCCAGGATTATTTGTTGAAGTCTTTTCTTTCCCCATTAAATGATCTTAGCACTGTTGCTGAAATCAACTGATCATAGATGGATTTACTTCTAGATTTTCAATTCTATTGCATTGATCTATATGTCTGTCCTGATGTGTTTCACATTGTTTTGATGACTGTAGCTTTAGAGTAAGTGTTAAAATCCAGAAGCTGGAGCCCTCCAACTTTCTCGTTCTTTTTCAAGATTGTTTTGGCTATTCAGGGTCCCCTACATTTCCACATGATTTCATGATTGCTTTGCTTGTTTCTGCAGAAAAAGTTCATTGGAATTTTGATAGGTATTGCATTGAATCTATCATTTTGGGCAGTACTGCCATTATAACTATATTAAGTCTTCCAATCTCCGAATGTGGGATATCTATCCATTATAATTATTTTATATAATTATATAATCTCCATTTATTTAGAGTTTCCTTAATTTCTCTCAGCAATGTTTTGTAGTTTTCAGTGCACAAGTCTTTCATTTCCTTGTTTAAATTTATTTATAGATAGTTTATTCATTTGGATACTAATGTAAGTAGAATTGTTTTCTTAATTTCCTTTCCAGATTGTTCATTGCTAGCACACAGAAACATAACTGACTTTTTTGTGTTGATTTTGAACCCTACAACTTTGCCAAATGTATTAGCTCTAATAGTTTTCATATGGTTTACTAAGAGTTTTCTATATGTAAGATCACGCCATCTGCAAAAAAGAGTTTTACTTCTTCCTTTACACATTGGATGCTTTTTATTTGTTTTTCTTGCCTAATTGCCCTGGCTAAAACCTGCAGTATAATGTTGAATAGAATTGGCAAAAGCAGATTTCCTTGTCTTGTTCCTGATGTTAGGGCGACAGTTTTAATCTTTAACCTCTAAGTATTACATTAGCTGGGAACTTTCTTCTTAGATCCATTTTATCAGGCTGAAAATGTTCTTTTCTATTGCTAGTTTGTTAAATGTTTTCATCATGAAACAGTGTTGGATTTTGTTTTGGTTTCTCTTGAGAAGATTGTGTGTTTCTTCCATATTCCATAAATATGTTGTATTACACTGATTGATTTTTGTATGTTGAACTAACCTTGCACTCCTGGGATAAGTCCCACATGGTCATGGTATGTAATTCTTTTTATATGTGGCTGGTTTCAGTTTGCTAGTATTTTGTTGAGAGCATTTGCATCTAAATTCATAAGGGATATTGATCTGTAGTGTTTTTTTTTCTTTCTGATTTCTTTGTCTGGCTTTGATATCTTGGTAAAATGGCCGCACAGAACAAGTCAAGTTCCCTCATCTATTTTTTCAGAGTTTGAAAAAAAATGGTGTTAATTCTCCTTTAAATTTTTGGTAGATTCACCAGCAAAGCCATCTGGCTTTGGGCTTTTCTTGATTTTTTTGATTACTCACTTTATAGCTTCAGCTGTTATAGATTTATTCAGACTTTTGAGTCAGTTTTGGTAATTCATTGTTTCTAGGAATTAGTCCATTTATTCTAGGTTATCTCATTTTTTGGAATATAATTGTTCACACAATTTCCTTATAATCTTTTTTTATTTCTATAAGGTCAATAGTAATGTCCCCTCTGTTTTCCTGATTTAAAAATTCTGAGTCCTTCTTTTTTCTTGGTCAGTCTAGCTAAAGCCTTGTCAATTTTGTTGATCTTTTAAAAAACTAACGTATGGCTGTGTGTTGATTTTCTCTATTGTTATTTCTATTCTCTATTTCATTTACCTCTACTCTAATTATTATTAATTCCTTTCCTGTTTGGGGTTGAGTTTGCTCTTATTTTTCTAGTTTTTAGGGTGGAAAATTAGGTTATTGATTTGAAATTTTTAAAATTTCTTTTTTTTTTTTTTGTGGGAAGACCAGCCCTGAGCTAACATCTGTCGCAATCCTCCCCTTTTTGCTGAGGAAGACTGGCCCTGGGCCAGCATCTGTGACCATCTTCCTCCACTTTATATGGGACGCCACCACGGCATGGCTGACAGGCAGTGTGTCGGCAGGCACCCAGGATCCGAACTTGCGAACCCCGGGCCGCCAAGCGCAAACTAAACCGCTGCGCCACCAGGCGGCCCCTTAAAATTTCCTTTAATGTAGCAGTTTACAGCTATATGTTTCTGAGAACTGCTTCTGTTGTATCCCACAGGTTATGGTATGTTGTATTTTCATTTCCATTCATCCTAAAGTATTTTCTAATTTTCCTTATGATTTCTTCTCTGACCCAATGGTTATTTAGAAATTTCCTATTTAATTTCTACATATTTATAAATTTTCAGGGTTTTTCCTGTTATTGATTTCTAATTTCACTCCATTGTGGTCAGAAAACATACATTGTATGATTTCATCTTTAAATTTATTGAGACTTATTTTGTGGCCTGATGTATTGTCTTCCTGGAGAATGTTCCATGGATATGTAAGAAGAATGTGCATTCTGCTTTTGTTGGGTGGAGTGTTCTATAGACGTCTGCTAGGTCTGATTGGCTTAGGCTACTGTTCAAGTTTTCTATTTCCTTGCTGATCTGTCTAGTTCTGTCCAGTATTGAAGGTGATGCACTGAACTCTGCAGCTATTACTGTTGGACTGTTAATTTCTCCCTTCACTTTTGTCAGTTTATGATTCATGCATTCTTAGGCTCTTTTGTTAGGTGTGGATATTTTTATAATTGTTATATCTTCTTGATGGATTGACTCTTTTATCATTCATTACATAACGTCCTTCTTTGTCTCTTGTAACTATTTTTTCAAAATCTATTTTGTCTATTATTAGTGTAGTTAATCAAGCTCTCTTTGGGTTATTGTTTGTGTGGAATACCTTTTTCCATTCTTTTACTTCAACTTACATGTATCTTTGAATTAAAGTGAGTTTCTTGTAGACTACGTACAGTTAGATCATGTTTTGTTTTTTATCCATTCTGTCAATCATGAATTTTAATTAGTGAGTTTAATCCATTCACATATAATATAATCACTGATAAGGGAGAAGTTATTTTTGCCATTTTTCTATTTATTTTTTATATGTATTATATCTTTTTGCTCCTCAGTTCCTCCATTACTTCCTTCTTTTCTGTTAAGTAAATATTTTATAATGTACCATTTTAATTCCCTTCCTGTTTCTTTTACTATATGTGTTTGACTTATTTTTTTAGTGTATTCCCTGGGGACTAAAATGTATAACAATCTAGTTTGAATTAATACCAATGAAATATCAATAGCATACAAAAACTTTGCTCCTTTATAGCTCCACCCCCCACTTTATGCTGTTATTATCACAAATTATATCTTCATACATTGTGTCCATCAATATAGATGTACAATTATTGCTTTGTGCAGCTGTCTTTCAAATAAAATAGGAAAAAAGGACTTCCAAACAAAAAGTACATTTATACTGTCTTTTATATTCACCTATGTAGTTATCTTTACTGTTCTTTATTTCTCTCTGCAGATTTGAGTTATTGTCTAGTGTCCTTTCATTTCAGCCTAAAGGGTTCTCTCTAGCATTTCTTATACGGCAGTTCTGCCAATGACAGAAGTCACTCAGGTTTTGTTTACCTGGGACTATCTTAATTTTTGAAGGATAGTTTTGAAGGATATAGAATTCTTGGCTGACAATCTTTTTCTTTTGACACTGAATATGAGTGTCACTGCCTTCTGGCTTCCATGGTTTCTGATGATTTGTTAGCTGATAATCATACCAAGGGTCTTTTTTACATGAGGCACTCACTTTTATTTTGCTGGTTTCAAGATTCTGTCTTTGTCTTTGTTCTTGTCTTTGCAGTTTGATTCCAATATGTCTAGTTTTGGATCTCTTGGATTTATTCTATTTCTAGTTTATTGAGCTTCTTGGATTTGTTGATTAGTTTTTTCCATTAAATTTGATAGTTTGGGGTCATAATTTCTTAAGTTTTTTTTTTTTTTTTTTTTTACTTTTCTCTTTCTCCTCTCCTTCTCTGATTACCATTATACATTTATCGACATGCTTGATAATGTACCTACCACAGGTCTTTTAGGCTCTGACTTTTTTTCCTCTTTTTTTTTTTCATTCTGTTCTTCATACTCAATATTAACTAATCTCTCTCTGAGTTCACTAATTCCTTCTTCTGACTGCTTGAATCTACTATTGAGCTCCTCTAGTGAATTTTTCATTTCAGTTATGCTCCATTTGAACTACAGAATTTCTTTTTGTTTCTCTTTTATAATTTCTATCTATTGATAGTCTCTGTTTAGGAAGAATTCATTATTACACTTTTCTTTTATTCTGTATACATGGTTTCCTTTAGCTCTTCTATTTTATCTAACATAGCATATTTAAAATCTTAGTCTACTTAGTCCAATACCTGAGCTTCCTTAAGTATAGTTTCTACTGAATCTTTTTTTTTTTTTTTCTGTGAACAGGGCTATACTTTCTTTCTTTATTTGTATGCCTCATATTTTTTGTTGTAAACTGAACGTTTTGAGTATTGTAATGTGGCAATTCTGGAAATCATATTCTTGCCCTGTCCAGGATTTGCTGTCAATTGTTGTTTGTTGTATTTGTGGTTGCTTGCTTGTTTAGTGATTTTTTTTGTTTAGTGATTTTTTTCTTAAATGATTCTGTAAAGTTTGTATCCTTTTTGTTTGGGGCCACTGAAGTCTTTATTTTCTTAGCTTAGTGGTCATGTAATGATCGGACAGTTTTCCTTAAACATCTGGAACCAAAAAATTCTCTCAGTCTTTGCCAAGTAGCTCTGTGTGCAGGTTGAACTATGTCTTCAACATTCAGCCAGGCAGTTTACAACTCTGCCTTAGCATCCACTTCCTGCTTGTGTGGAGCCTCAAGGTCAATCAGAGGTGAGAACTTAGGGCTTCCTTAGGTCTTTCCTGAGTATTCACATAGCTCTCTGTATGCATGTGGCCTTTTAGATTCCAAGGAATATATCAGTGCTTTTCAAATTACTTATGTACAATTCATTCCCCATCTAAAATTTTTTGGTTAGCCCATTATCTATTGTCTCAAACAGAAGCAACTAAAACATATGCCTGTAAATACTTTCAGTGGCATCTTCCAGGTAATGGCTTTGACACTAGAGAAGTTCTGAGTCAGGTGAAATAAAGACAAGCTTTTTGAGAGGGTCCTCCAGGAAACCACCATACAGATGAAGTGATGATAATTCTTTTCAATGAGCTGTTTTCCTTGCTCTAGTATCAGGAATTCAGGCTGTTATTTTCAAGACTACCACTTAGCTCGGGAGTGGGGATGGGACTAGGGTAAATTGCAATACCACAAAGCTTACTGTTCTTACCAAGATTCAGCCATTTTTCCTGAATAAGTGTACTCAGCAGTGCTGCAAGCCTTTGGTAAATTTCCAAAGTTCTGAAAAAGTTAGTATTGACACTTTTATTGTTTTTTTCTATGCTTTTATGAGGGTGTGGGATTTTGGAATTTCTTAATCTACCATTTTTCCTGATGTCACTTCTAACATTTTGAATGGGTCTAACCTGAGACCCAGCAATTCTTCTTCTACCTGAGGCATGGCAGTATAAAATACCAGTTAATAGTGTGACTTTGTCCTCAGAAAGCCTCATAGTCAGATTGCCTGAGTTTGAATCCTGGCTCGAGTACTTGCTGCCTTTGTGATTTTAAGCATCTTACTCAACTATTCTCATTACCTTCCTTATCTACAAAGTAGAGTTATACACTGTACATACTTTAGAAGGATGTTTCAAGGTTAAGTTTGCACTTAGCACAAAGCCTGGCACATTGTAAGTATTCAGTAAATGTTAGTTATTTTAATTATTCTTAGTTTTGTTGTTACTACCCCTACTACTATTATCAGAAATCTATCTTACTAAAATGACAGTAGGAAAATCTACAGTGATAAATGATACACAAGGCTCTTCACACGAACACTTCTTGTAAAAGTAAAAAAGAGGCAACATTGGCATATTCATTGATTGGGAAATAGTTTAAAAAATTGTTGAATGCCTGCACTAGTAATACCACAACAATATTACAAAGAATAAAGGGGAACTATACATATATCTATAACACATTTTGATTAAAAATGTTTCACGATTCAATTTTCATGAAAGTACATGCACTTGGATTTGACCATCAATGTGCACATATCTGCCTGAACTTGGTAAACAAAACACCAAAAAGGACACTCGCCTTCTGTTACCACCTTGGGGGAGAAGGTAGTACGTGGTTTGGATGGATGAAATAGAAAATGGACTTGAGACTAATTTTTTATTGCTTTACTGTATTGGTATTTTACCAAAGAGACAAGAGAGGATAAAATCTGCAAGGATATAATCTAAGATGGTAATGTTCGTTACTTTGAGGAATTAACATTGAAGGGAGCTCATTCTTTCCTTTGTCTTTTATTTTTCCTGCAGTGAACCTGCTCTGCTTTTGTCATAAGAACAAAAATACAAAATTTTTAATTTAAACAAGGGATACTTGATGACATTTACCATTTCCAATTCAGGTGTGAATTCTTGGGAATGACTGATGGACTCATTAATGCTGACTAATTTAAAGAAAACCTACAAAAAATGCAAGTTCAAATGATGGCAAACCATAAATTCAACTGATTCTAAGTCTACACTGCTAGTGTAAAATTAGATCTGGGTCTAGTCATATAAGCCAATAAAACGTTATAGCAATTTCAGTATGAATCTACTATGAGGCTATTTTTCACCATATTCAAATATTTTCCATATCTAAATTTTATTTTCTTTCATTTGATTTTGGGAACTTGAAAATAAAATTAACACTCACTATAAGTTCCTTCCTCCTTCTCTCCCTCCCTTTCCTTTTTTTCTTTTCACTGCAAGGGTAAGATTCTCATATGCCAGCTTTTCTGCCTGCTAATTCAGCCTCACCTGGTCCCACTACACTGTAAACAGAAGAGCTGGGCATTAAATAAAGAGGTGCACTCCCCTGGAAAGCTCACAAACCTTCCACACGCCCGTCTCCCAACAATGGGCATTTTTCTATACCTAGTAGGACTTCCATAAATGAATGTTCCCACGACATTTCTTTAACACACTCTTTCTTCCCTTATCACCTCTGTGTGACCACCATAACTCACTGCGTCTTTGGAAGGCTTAATTTCTTTTTCAGTAAAGTAAAAGAAAAGTATCTTAAAGTGCTTTTAATACTAAAATCTTGTGCATATATATGAAATATATGTGACCATTCCCCATACACGGACAACATCTAACAGATAACTCTTTTTTATTGTGGTTTTATTCTATGTAATATTTCTTATTTCAAGATGTAGGTGCCAAAATCCTCCACTCACAGTAGCTGAGCAAATGGTATCAAAGTAAATGAATGTTGTGTTGGGTAAAAATATGTACCAAAAGGAGAAAAGCAAATCAGGGGAAGCAATTTCAGTACAGAGACTGACGCTGTGGGCTCCATGGCCAGATGCCTGAGTTCTAATCTTGGGACCCTGGGGTAGTTCTCTAGCCTCTTTGTACCACAGTTTTCTCATTTGTGAAGTGGGGATTAAAAATAGTGTTTTCCCAGAGTGTTGTTACAGTGACCAAATGAGTTACTGCATATAAAGCAGTGCCTCTGTTATAAAAAGATGCCTAAGTGCGTGTGTGAAAAAAATACCACCCTGAAAGTGAAGTCAAGGCAGATTTAAGTCAGAAAAATAAAACCAAATAAAATCCTCCTTTAGACATGTATCCCCATCAAATGCTTGCATGTAAATGTTTGTGGCTGGGGTGTAGGGTGGAAATTAGGAAGGAGAAATCTCAGAAGCCAAACAGGCACAAAAACTACAATAGAACAGAAATATAAAATTGTTTGATACCACCTGCTGGTTACTGCTAGAAATGGTAGAAATAACAGACATTCTGATAACAAAAGGGTCTTTTTCCCACTTCAGTCCAGTGGACAAAGCAATAATTCCTCCACTCCAAAAAAAATAAAATAAAATAAATTTCCAAATACAGTATTAATGTACTATGAAAGGTTGTGATTTTATTTCATTTTATTTTATCTTTAAGGTTGCGATTTTAACATAACTATACTGCCTCTGAATGATAAAAGAAACAACTTCTATGTGTTAGACACAGAAATTAGAACTTGGATAACATATCTTTGTCATAAAACCTAATTAACTCAAACTCCACTAATTTAAAATCTGGGAGAATTTAGAACGTATTGATTATGATCTAGAAGAAAATGTTTCAAAGGTTAATTATAGTGTGGACAACACAGAGAGGGATTACAAATTTTTCCTTTGCTTACCTGAATATATCATGGATTTAATAAATCCAAAACTCATATCCCTTTCCCCAAACTCTTTTCTCCCTGAAGTCCTGTCCTCAGTGAAAGGCCCCTATTATCTAAATGAAGCCATTTTCACATTCCAGGTTGAAGTTGCAGTGACATGAATATTTTGTTAGTCTGGAAACATACTGTTTCCTCTACCTAGAATCTTTTCCTTGTTACTCATCTCTCTTTTTCATTTAGCTAACTTCTATTCCTTTTCTTAATAAATTACTGAACACTTACTAATGCCGAGTACTTTTGTAGGCACTGGGAACACACCAAACAAAACAGCAAAGATTCCTGCACCCAAGGAGTGCACATTCTACTAATGCTGCAGTACACACAGCCGAGTTTGTTCATTCTGCAGGAGTTCGTCCCTAAAGGAACCTATGACCTGGTCCTACGCATACCTCTATCAGATCACATCCCTTCTGGATTTTCTGTTGGTTTACATGACTGTATATCCCACCATATAAACTATATGGATTAGAGCCTGTTTGCCTTCTTCTCCCCAAATGGGTGCCCAGTAAAGGGTAAGAGGTCATTAAATAGCTCCTAAATAAATGAATAAAGGTTTTTGTAACTACTCCCCCAATGATCTGTAATTGATAAGCATTGATTTATTAGGACAATCGTAAGAAATCTATTCCTTCTTTTATAAAGCAAACATACATTTAATCCCCATTTTATGCTGGACACTGTGGAGCTGTGAATGGATTATAAGCACAAACAAATGAGCTCTCTAAGAGATAGTTTTTTAAAAAGAGCATAAAGTAACCTAATGTCACAACTGGGCAAGGTCTATGATGAACCGTAACTGGGTGATCTACCTACGCTGGGCAGTTAGGTTAGGCTTCCATAAGGAAATAAGGGGAAAAGTTAAAGGGGTCGCCAGACAAGGGAAGATAATACTAGGCTGAGGAAAGAACATGCACAGAAGTCCAGGGACGGGGGAAACATGGCATTTAAGAGGAATGAAGACAAGCACGCAAGGTGGGAAGGCAGGAGATAAGGGTTTCATGGAAGGTGAGGCCAGAGAGGAGGGCAGGAGCCAGACTATTCAGGGTGTGTTCAACGGTGTTAAGATGATGTAACTTCTTGTCAAGAACAACGGGAAACCATTAAAGAGTTCATTTTAAACGGGGTAGTGACATGATCAGTATTTCTTGTTTAAAAGATTACTTTGGCTGTTGTTCCTCTACAGCTAAGGTGGTTATTTTTTTCTTCTCTAGTTTTTCCAACATTTTCTCCTTGTCTTTGGTTTACTGAGTCTGAATATGATATGACTAGGTGTGTTTTTTGGTGGTTTAATTTTTTTTTTCTTTTTTTGAGGAAGATTAGCCCTGAGCTAACAATCATTACCAATCCTCCTCTTTTTGCTCAGGAAGACTGGCCCTGGGCTAACATCTGTGCTCATCTTCCTCTACTTTATATGGCACGCCGCCACAGCATGGCTCGACAAGCAGTGCGTCAGTCTGTGCCCAAGATCAGAACCTGTGAACCACCAAGCCACCGAAGCGGAGTGCACAAACTTAACCACTAGGCGCCGGGCCAGCCCCTGATTTTGTTTTTATATTTATCCTTCTTGGCGTTCTCTGAACTTTCTGGATCCATGGTTTGGTCGTTAATATTTGGAAAGTTCTCAGCAATTATTACCTCAAATATTTTTTATGCTCTGTTCTCACTTTCTTTTGCTTATGATATTCCAATTATGAGTGTGTTCCACCTGTTGAAATTGTAGCACAGTTCCTGGATGTTTTGCTCTGTTTTGTTGTTGCTTATTCAATTGTTTTTTCCTGCTTGAGTTTCAATTTGGGAACTTTCTAATGATCTATATACAAGCTCATTGATTCATTCCTCACCGTGTCGAGTTTTTTGATGGCCCATGAAAGGCATTCTCAGCTGACAGAAGGGCATCCGTCCCACTCTAGCCCCTCTAGACTTACTCTCTCACCTAAGGGGGAATGCAGAAATAAACACTGTCAACAGAGATCAGAGCTTCAAGGAAATAGTTTGGGCATGCTGCAGTCAAGGAAAGGAGTAAGGAGAATGAGGAATAAAGTTGGACCAGGGGAGAAACACTTGTGACGGTTACCGCCTGAGACATAAGCCCCCTAAAAGACTGAGATTTAATCAGAAGATTATAGAACAGTCTCTCTCTCGTACACCACCATACCAATAAGGCTCCCGTAGAATAGCAGTAGCTTACAGCAGGAAGACCTGAAGACAGAGACTCCTTGGGAGGAGGAGACCAAAGTCAGAAGGGAAGCCACAGCAAGAACATGAAAGGAACTTGAGTCCTGTGGCACCTGTAACTACAGCAAATATTAAACACACCCCAGTGTCTAGCCAGAGTGACAGAAAGGCTACACTAAAGGGCTGTTTATCTTGGTTGCTATTACCCAAATCAACATAGTCACCTTTCAACAAAAAATTATCAGTGATGTATGTCAATTATCTCAATACAACTGGGAGGATAAAAATTAGAAGGCATGCCAAAAGGAAAAATATGTATGATCATTGTAACAGAGTTTCAAGTAAACATTTTATATGCTTCAGAAGCCTATTCAAAATTGTATATAGGTAACATTATTTATATATAATATTGTGTATATGATGTATATTTAGTATATAGTTATATAACGTATATATAGTTGTGCCACGGTTGTTAAATGAAAGAGGGGGAAAAGCTTCATTGAATTTTGTCTGCCATTTTTAAGGTATCGCCCATGATCTTGAGGCTCAAGAGGGCTTGCCAGCACGTGGTCTGCATTCCAGCAAACAGAAGGGAAGAGGACGACAGGCACATTCATTCACTTTAAGGGCATGTTCCTGAGATGAAGGCTGCAACTGGAAATTATACACCTAATTGTTACTCATACGTCTTTGAGAACTTAGTCATACATCCACATCTGGCAGTAAAGGAGGCAGAGAAATATAGTCTTGATTTGATGTACACGGCTAGAATCAAGACTTTTATTGTTCAGTAAATTATTAGGAGATAACTAATCATCTCTGACAGAGGGAGGCCTGTGATTGTCCAGCACAGACTGTGTAAATTGGTTGAAAATTTGGGAGAGGAAAAAAAGAGTGTTTTATATTGACCCTGTAAAGTACCAAACTACCTAATAAGCAAAACAAAACTCGGCATATGTACATTGGCCTCCCGGAAGCCATTCCAATGTGCTTGCTGTGCAAATGCAACTTCAGGACCGTCCCAAGGCCCACTTTCAAAAGTTTGGTCCATCTAAATACAGATTCTCAAGCTACTACTATTTCATGCACATTCTGTCTTGTGACCACTCTTCTTTCATTCACTTTGTAGGCTGTTCCTCACCACTAGTCACTTAATTGTTCATATTCCACAAAGTAACATACTGTTCTTCTACTCTTTTTACTTTACTGCCTTCTCTTGACATTTTCGTTTACTCTCATTTCCTAACCTGCTCCCATATGATGAAGATCTTCAAGGATGTATCTTATGAGCTCCAGTGTCAAATAAATGACCATCTTCTGGGTATCTCCACATGGACTCAACAAAAATGTATTATATAACATTCATTTTTTAATTAAAAATGTGTCCAGTCTACTATATGCCTGTCACTTTGTTAGAAATAGGTGTATAAAAAACAAGAAATATATACTCTTACAAAATAAAACCTACTGGAAGATGCAGATAATTGATAGGCAAGTTATACAGACAGCATAACAAGTGATGGAGAAAGTACAGGCTGCTTTGAGACTACGTAAGGGTATGTATCCAAGATTTTGAAGTCAGAGAAGGCTTTCTAGTGGAAGTGATATATAAAAGGAGATTTGAAGAATCTGGGAAACAAGTTCAATGAAGACACAATATGTCCCTAGGTCTGGTGTAGGTCAACATAGCAAAAGGGCAAAAGGTAGACTCACAATGGGGTTGGCTGGGGAGGTCTCATGAAGGCCTTGTAATCATGGTAAGGGTTTCAGTCAACGGCTGTGATGTAGAGTCATGGAAAACTTTCATATAGAAGAGGGTTTTATAACTAGATCTGAGTTTTAGAAAGATCACTTTTGCCACACTGCGCAAAATGGAACCGAAGAAAGTAAGACTAGGGACAGGCAGACCAGAGAAACTTTTAAAGCTTCTTAGATTCTTTTACAGTAATCTGACAGAGATGAGTCCCATAAATTTATCAAATTTTAAAATTAACATTCACAACTGAATCTATAGTCTAAACCAAAACCTATTGTCTTCCATAATTCTCTATTTTAGGGAGTTACATTACATTTATCTAGTCACTCAATTAGAAATCTAGGAGTATTCTGCAATGCTTACATGTCTCTCTCCTTTGGATTTACTGTGTCGTGCATATTCTCCCTCCATAGTATCTCTAATCTGTAACTCGCTCTCCACCAATATTCATTTTCCTATTTCAGGCCTTCATTATTTCTCACCTGGATGATGTCAATTATCTCTTAACTAGTCACCCTGTATCACTCATACAATTTCAACAAATTTATATAATATTCTCCTTAACAGTCTTCTCCAAACTCAAATGCATCAAATACTCCCTTGCTAAAACACCCTTCAAGCAGTTTCCATGGCTTTAACATCAGATGTAAGGCTATAGATGAACTGGCCTCTGTCCATCTAACCATCCTTACAAACAAACGAATTCCACGCCTCAGATACACCATCAATAATTTGTTGTTCTCCATATGTTCCATGTTGCTTTTGATAATTGTGTGACCTCTGCTTAGAACGTGGCCTTTTCCACTATGCTAATTTGCAAGGCTTGACTTGATTCTTCTTCCCTTTGGGCTTCTCTGACTTCCACAGATATAATCCTTCCTTCTTTTTGCCCTTAGCTTATTTTGGAATATTTCTCCCCCAGCACCTAGGCTCCTTTACTTCACTTATTTATTTACATGTCTGTCTCACTCCTGCACACTCTGAGCAACTTGGGGGTATGTGGCTCATCATGTCTTTTTAAAATGATGCCATCTATCTCAGATTCTGGAAACAGTAAATACTCATTATCTGGTGGTTCACTGAATGAAAAAGTTAATTTAAAAAACTGAACAGTAACACTGGCGGACCATATACAGATTCTATAAGAAGAAATAAACAAGTTAAGAATCTAGTAAGCTTTAGGATAAAACAGATTTAATTACAACAGAGTGATATAAATGTGATATAAAAATAGTATAAATTGATGTCTTTTGCACATAAATGTCATTTTCTTACATTACTCCAGATAGGATTAGAAAAAGTATCACTTAGGAGCACCTACTATATGCCATGTTCTATTATAACAACTTTTCATGTCTTAATTTGTTTAATTCTCATAACAGCCCTGTGAGTTAGGTATTATTATCATCCTCATTTATAGATGAGGAAACTGAAGTTAAGTAAGGTTGAGCGCCTTACTGAAGACCATATTGTCAGCAAGTGGGAGAGGTGGAATACAAACCCAAGCACTCTTCACTAAGTTATACTGCCTAATCTATAAATGGTATTCCCTTTCGATGCCAATTATATGTCCATATCATGTATTTTTCAATATCATGAATCTCATCCTTGCATTCTCCTGCTGCAGCCCCTAAGATCTTTATAAATTTTAAATTTATATCGTGCATTAAAGTGTTTAAATTGCTTGAGAAGTGGCCATGTATGGAAACAAATGTGCACTAAAATCAGGCAAGGATCTGGATTCTGCTTCTGTCACAGCAGGTATGTGACTTTGCTAAGCTTCAGCCCCTCCCCCATCTACAAAATGGAAATGATATTTTTTTCAGGTTGTTGGAAGGATAAAGCATGAGCACATATGCCTACTACATAGAATTGCTCAACAAATGTTAAATATTCCCTTCTGTCTCTGTCTCTGAGACTTAGTGACTTTATCCCTAAAATGGGAATTATAATATACATCTTATAGACTTGAAGGTTAAATAATATATGCAAATGTCCTATGTAGAATGTGTCAAATAAAGAGCGCTATGGCTTCTCTGTTATTTCTGGGCCCCCAAAGTGTGGATAAAGCTAAGAATCCAAACCAAGGATGCAAGAGTCCCATCTAGTGGTGGTTTAAGAAAAACCAAGGGACACTTAGGGATTGCACTGCTTAAATGGTTGCCTAGAAAGCCTTAGTTATCCATTTCCCACATTGAGAAAAAATTTAATTGGCTCACACAGAAAGAGAAAGGAAAGCCTTGAATTGGATTCCCCCCCATTTTTCCATTGTTCCAGGAAAGCCTGATATCTTTTCAGAGTGGATATACATATTTCTGGTCTCATAAACCCATCATCTTTATGACTAAAATACTCTGTTCCTAGATTTCTTAAAGGATATGATTCAGGTCCTTAATTAGACATAATTTGATAGGTGATGCCATCAAATGGATTCAGCAGTGTCATTATGACTTACAACCAATCTCTTGCAAGAACTACATCAATCATAATTTATTATATTTGAGAGGTGACTTCCAAGAAATCTAGCCTGGTTCACATCTAATCTCAAATTAAATCAGGAATGAGCTGGAAGTTCTGGATTAAGATAAGGTTGAATCTAAAAATCGTTGAATACAGCCTGCCAGGAAAATTACTCTGGGGCCCCCTGCACCTCTGCTCCATTACCCAAGAGGTCCAATATGACGTGTCTGCTAAATGTTACAGTATTTGTTATGGACTGCATGTCTGTCATCCCCCAAAATTCATATGTTGAAATCTAATCCCCGATGTGATGGTATCTGGAGATGGGGCCTTTGGGAGGTGATTTGGTCATGAGAATGGAGCCCTCAGGAATGGGATTAGTGCCTTTATAAGAAGACGCCAGAGAGCTTGCTCGCTCTTTCTGCTACGTGAGGCTACAATGAGAAGTCGGTAGTCTGCAACCTGGAGGAGGGCTCTGACCAGAACCCCACTGCGCTGGCACCCTGATCTCAGACTTCCAGCCTCCAGAGCTCTGAGAAATAAACTTCTATTGTCTATAAGCCACCCAGTCTATAGCACTTTGTTAAAGCAGCTTGAACTAAAACACTAATATTCTCATTTCATGAGTTTAAAAGAAAATAATATATTCAGTATGTTGACAATAAAACAATAAAAGAACAAGAGACCACAGAAACCACTAACCTGTAAAACTCCCCATTACTGTCAAATCCTTTCACTGTTTCAATCTTGTAATTGCATTGCCATAAAATGCAGGATGAGTGTTCAAATGTTAATAGTTTTAGTGATTTCTTATAGCTCCCTGAGGTGATTTAACTGGGGAGATATTATGTTATTTGTGATGAATAATGCATTATTAAAGAATTTTTATCACAAAAAAGTCACCCAAGTGGAAAACTTTTCCTTGACAGACTAGGACATATTTGAAAATAAATAATAGTTTTTATTGGGTTTTTTTTGGAGAATTAAAAAACTAAGAATAAATATGCACTCGAAATTTCGCTATAGTAAAACCAAATATTTAATGACCTGAACCTGTATAAACAGGAGAAGAATCAGAGTAGAAAAAGCCATTATTTTCCACTTTGTTATTTCAAAGCTTAAGTGAAGAAAACAAAAACTGTATTTACCAAAAAAAAAAAAAAAATCAAAACAAAACAACCACAACAAGAACCTAAAACCCTCCCCGTGAAACACCTGAAATTGCCCCATATACTCTATAAGGTCATCAAGCTTTCACAGATGAGTCCCAACACAAAGTATATCATAGAGAAGCGGTTTTACAGAATCCAGTCAAAGCAGTAATCAAATTCTTCACCTCAGATTAAACAGAAGTTTCTAATGACTAAGGAGATCCTATTACAAGTAGCTATACTTTTAAAGACCTGGATTAACTAGGTTAATTTTGCTTAAAATGCAGAATATGACACCTGGAAAGGAATGAACTTTGAAAAGCTATTTGATGTATTAGTCGCTATACTATAATCCGACAGTATCAACTTCTGGGCGAGGAATAGGGTAGGGAATCTGAACTACTTCAACAAGCAGCTGCTGATACTAACAGCTAACTAGGCGAAGTCAAATCTGAATAGTCTCCTCAAGTTCTGATCTATGGTTGGTGAGCCCGACTCTCAAACATAAATTACCCATGTATGAAACAATTACCCAGGATATTTCTGACATCAGGCTCTAAAAGAAAAAAAAATAATAATAAAAAGTAGTTTGATGGCCTAATGGTGCAGTAGAAGAAGTGAAAGCACTAAGTCAGAGAGCTGTAAGGTCAAATTTTTTCTGTTACTGACCTGCTGTCTGATAATGGAGCAGCCTCTTAACAGCTCCGGGTTTCAATGTTCTTGTCTGAAAGGGGGGATAGTTACTTTCCTAACTGGGGATTTTTTTCTTTTTTCAGAATTAAACCACAAATAAATCTGAAGTGCCTGTCACAGTATATGACCCATTGAAGGTGCTTAACAAAGGCTATTTTAAAATTTTCTCTCATCAGTATGACTACACGCTTTCAGTGCAGATAATGAGATTGAATAACATGCCCTCAAGACTTGAATGGTCACAACTGTATTGAAGTGTATCTGCATGTCCTGGAAAAATCTAAAAAAAAAAAAAAAATCCCCCAAATTCACAGACAAAACAATAGCATATACTTTTAATTCTCTTCCTATGCCTTTATAAATAATTCATTCTCATCAATCAAGCTTCAGCAGGCTACCTATATTCCTGAAACAACTTCTAAACCTGCTTCTAGACTGGAACCAGCAAGGCCTTCTCATTTTCCTTGCTGTGGCTTATTAATGTATTGTGCTTCAGTCACTTTCCTAATTGGCAGTGGCTGACTGGGCTGAGTCTCTGACAGCGGGGAGGAGGGTGGCTGGTGGGCTGGCAACTTGCTGATTAGCATGTGCTGCTAGTGCCAAAGTCAATTCTGGGACGCCAGGTGTGCGCCTGTCAGCAAGCTGCAGCCCGTGCCTGTGGAAGACAGGGATTTGGAATGAGTTTTGCAGAGACTGTCTCTGCCCTGCACAGGCTTTCCATTCTCTGCTTTCCTATCCTGCTACCACTCAGGCATTCCACTCCCACTGCCACCTTCTCACTACTTTCCAATTAAAGCCATCTATGCCTGCTACCAAGGCTGCCCCAATTCTAGCCTGTACCCAGGTGACTCTCTGATTTTATCTCTTTTTTTCATTTTTTTCAGCTTTGAGGTATAATTGCCAAATAAAGTTGTATAAAGTGTACAACATGATAAATTGATATAGAGTGAAAGGATTACCACCATAGAGTTAATTAACACGCTCATCATCTCACATATTTACCCTTTTTTGGTAAAAACACTTAAGTTCTACTCTCAACACATTTCAATTATACAATACAGTGTTATCAACTATAGTCACCACATTATAGGTTAGATCCTCAGAACTTATTCATCTTATAACTGAAAGTTTGTACCCTCTTATCAGCCTCACTCTATTTCCCCTCCCGCCAGCACCAACTCTGCTTCTATGAGTTTGACTTTCTCTCTCTTTGCTTTTGCTTTTTTGTCCAGTTCTTTTGGAATGCTCTTTCCTCTCTCTGCATGCCTTGATCCATAGGCTACAAATTCCAATGTCCTGAGAGACTAGGCAGGGAAAATAAATAAGTAAGGTGGGCAACAAGGAGTGGTTGGGGCTGAGACAAACTAGAGGTGGCACATTCAACAAGACTGCTGCTACTCAGTTCCAGTCATGGGTTGCAAGGCAAGACAATGAGTCCCTGTTTTATCAAATTTTTGATTTTTCAATCACCCTTTTTTAAACACTGGAACTATTAGCATCTGTACATTTACACATGCAAACATATTATATATATATATATTAAGACAATAAAAGATATATATTTTTTTCATTATCTATAAATTATCTATCATCTATCCATCTACCTATCTATCTATACCTATCATCTTTTATGTCCTATGTAACTCTATGGTATTCAGCAGCTTGTTCAGATAAAGTAAACGTTAACAAATGGTCTTGTATATGAATATGGGAAGTAGTTGAAAGTTTGTAGAACTGGAGATTATAAACTCAGGCTAAAGGAATTTGAATTCAAGAAAGAAAGTGTACACATAACACACCAAAGAAAGTGTACACATATGCACACACACACACATGCACCACTTGGATTCACAGAACATTCTACAGCATCCTTGGTTCTCAGGAAATACTCAAACTTGCTATAGGTTGAATATATAAAACAATAAAAGCATACGTTTACTTTAAGATTTAAGAAACCCTGAACAAATATTGTTTGGTGAATCCTCTTAGCATCCCTATGAGGTAGATAGCACATGTTTTATATCCATTTACGGCAGAGAAAATAGAGTTTAGAGAGGTTACGCACTTGCTTAATCTACAAGTGGAGTCAGGACATGACAGAAGCTCCTTTCATTTTTGGTGCAATATTCTTTCAAACATGTAGTAAGTACTCAATAGTGTTAGGAAAAAATTCTATATTCATTACTTCAGATCATCATTATCTCTTTATTAACCTAAGGTAACCTCATTAGATGACTGGTTTCTCAAAAGTTATAGTGGAATGTTCTTATCATCTACCAATTTTATGATCACCCACAGTATGTAGCTGTGTTTCATATACAGGTACAAAGAGCCCATTTTCTAGAGCTACATGAAGAAGCATGTTTTTCACTCACCAATTTCACCACAAACAAGATATTGCTAATATTAAATAACTTTTGGACACACTGGCTAGGAGAAAGGAATGCCCCAGAGTAGGACTAACTGTTGAGGCCTATGGGGAATTAGACAATGATGAGGGAACCAGGAAAAAGGGAAAGTAAGAATGGAAAAGGGGAGGAAAACTAGGGACAATATTGATAAGGGTATGAAGAAAGCAGACATATTGATAGCTCAAAATGATAATGTAATAATTAGATATTTAATATTAAATATTTGGCTTTATAATTGTATTGTATGTGTAATAAAGAATTTTAACCTTACCCAAAGAGAGGCTGGCCTTTGCCCTCAGGTTCTGGGAGTAATCTCTAGGCTTTGAAATGTCAGACCCCATAGGAGCAGCTTTGTTTGCCTGGGGCTTTGATCGAGCCAGATAGTAACAACTGAATTTAGAGTGGGGGTGTGGGATCATGCCCAATCAGCTCGACCTCCTGAGGAGCTGGAAATTGAGATCAGCGTAAGAACAGTCAACCACGCTCATGCGACAGAGCCCCAAGACGGACTCTGGACACCAAGTTGCAGGTGAGCTTTCCTGTTTGGCAATATTCTGTGTGTGCTGTCATTGCTATCTATCTATCTATCTATCAATCATCTATCTATCTACCTATCTATCTATCTATATATCTATCTATCATCTATATATCTATGTATGAATCGATCTAAAATCATTTTCCATTTACTTACATATTGTCTCAGTTTAACTTACTGATTATCTACCAGTTTTAAAAAAGAGGTAAAAATAACTGCTCTCCTGAAATTTAAATTCTAGTGGGGGAGACAGAAATTAAACAAAAATATTTTTTTCTGTAAAATAGTGGAAGATGATACATGCAATGAAGGAAAAAAAAGTAGGACTGGGGGAGCAGAAGAGTCAGGACTGAGAAGCAGTTCACGATTTTAAGTTAGATTGTCAGATAGGCCTCTTTGAGAAGATGGGAGTTGAGAAAAGCCCTAAGGAAGTGAAGCAATGAGCCACACAGATATCTGGGGAAAGAGAGATCCAGGCAGAGGGAACAGACAAAGCTGGTAAGTGAATGCCTGACAAGTTTACCGAATAAGAAGGAGGCTAGTGTGGGTGTTAGCAGAAGGGTGAGGGATAAGAAGGGCAGCAGATGCTGAACTTGGAAGGGAAGGGAGTTCATACTGCATAGGACTTATAGACTTCTGAAGGGCCTTTTGCTTTTACTCTGAATATACTGGTGAGAAAATATGAGTTTAGAGCACAGGTGGAACATGATCTAACTTAAGATCACTATGGCTACTATGTTGGGAACTAAATTCCACAAGGGTGGAAGCAAGAAACAGTTGAGAGTCTAGTGTAGTGTTAGGGACTGACTGTCTGTGTACCCCAAAATTCACATGTTGAAGCCCTAACACCCAGTGCAGCTGTATTTGGAGATGAGGCCTCTACGGAAGTAGTTATAATTAATTGAGGTCCTAAAGATGGGGCCCTATTTCAACAGGATTCAATAGGATTAGTGTCCTCATAATAAGACACACCAGAGAGCTCTCTCTCTCTCCCCCTCTCCTTGTGCACGCACCAAGGAAAGGCCATGTGAGGACATAACAAGAAGGTAGCCATCCCCGGGAAGAGAGTTCTCACTAGAAACCAACCCTGCTGGACCTTGATCATGGATTTTTGCCTTCAGAACTGTGAGAAAATAAATTTTTGTTATTTAAACCACCTAATCTGCAGTATTTTGTTATGACAGCCCAAGCAGTAATCAAGGAGAGAGATGATGGCGACTCAGTCTAGGATGTAAGCAAGGCTACAGATGGACTAGGTTTTGAAGAGAGGAAGGTTAAAAGTTCAATTTTGTGTGAATCGAGTTTGAGATGTCTAGGGGACATCCAAGTGGAGATGTAAGGGAGATAGTTAAATGTATATGTCTGGAGTTAAAGAAAGAGGTTTGGACAGAAGCTACAAATTTGGTAATTATCACATGAAAATTGTAGTAACCCATGATAAAGAATGAGGTCACCAAAGCAGAAAGTATAGAGAAGAGAATGGCTAAATATTGATTCCTGGGCCCTCTGATATTTAAGTGGTCTGGAAAACAGTAGGGGTCTGCAAAGGAGACTAAGAAGGCATGAAAAGTGAGAGATAAGAGTGTATGGTTATCTTGGAAACCAAACTAAATTCTTCCCAATAAATTTCTTTTCATTTAGTGAGAGGGATGTACTCTGTCAAGGTCACCGATAGGTCAAATAAATTCATCTGAGAATTGGCCATTAGATTTAGCAACGTAGCGGACCGTGACAGGAATAGTTTTGGTGGAACAATGGAGACAACAGCCTGAGTAGACTGGGTTTGAGAGGTCATAGGAGGAGAGAAATCGGGGACAGTAAACTCTTTCAAGTAAATCCACTTAAAAGGAGAGCAAAGAAATGAGGTGGAAGCCAGAGGGTTAGGAGAGTCAAGGGAATCTGACTAGAGGATTGTGTAAATAACACCGTATTTGTATTTCTGTTGGGAATGACTGATTAAGGATGGCAGACACTGATGACATTGCAGAGAATGGGAGGGTTGCTGGAATAATGCCCTTGAGCAGGTGAGAAGGGATATGTGCTGGTGCACAGGTGGAGGGATCGGCCTTACACAGAAACAGAGTTAAGCAGAGTTTGTGGGTATAGGAGCTTGGGTAGACAAGGCTGTGGGATTCTAGAGAGGTTCTTTCTAATTGTTGCAATTATCTCAATGAAGTAGAAATCAAGGTCATCATCACAGAGCTAAGTGAGATTTAAATGAGATACAAAGAGCAGAGAGTGAGGATGTGTGAGGAGTTACTTCCTTCTAATAGCCTCCACTTCTCATTTTCTGCAGGAACTTCCCCTTCACTTTCAGAGTGGATCTGACAATACCCACCAGCTCAAGGGGTGGGGCTGTGACTCAAGTCTTGCTAATAAGTGTGTACCTGGCCATGATGACTGTATTAGGGATGAGAATGTGACCTACGTCTAACCGATAAGACTCAATTATGGGACTTTGAAATGGGTGCACATCTAAGATGGTGTTTCTTGTGTATACCTATACAAGCTCATGATTAATTAAGAACGAAGTTAACAAAGAGGCATAAACCAGCCTGACTTGGGTTTCATTTCACTGTAATTACAGGAACCTTGACTAAAACTGAACACACATTGGCATATTTCACTTGAAGAAAGGAATATCAAAGATTCTAAAATTCTCTTCAAACAAACCAAACAGTGATGATATGATGTCAAAGAAGTTGGATTCCTGCCCAGATCTGTCTTCCCTATAGGTTTATAGAGTTCATAACTCCTGAAATATGCCATCTTGGGAAGTGATTATCGTTATTCAATCTAAAACAAGATCTGACCAATCTTACATATTTCTTGACACAAAGGAGAGAATTAAGTATTAGATAATAAATACTAATAATAACTGCAAGTAATTACATAGCATTTACTACTTGCCAAATTGTTCTAAATGTTCTGTGTGTGTGTGTGTGTGTGTGTGTGTGTGTGTGTGGATTCCATAAACTAAGTCATGAGGTAGATACTATAATCCCAGTTTTACAGAGGGGTGAAACTAAGGTGCAGAGAGGTTAAGAAACTCGCCAAAAGTCACCTAATTTAATAGTAGCAAAGTCAGGTCTTAAACCAAGATACTCTGGTTCCAGAATATGTGCTCTTAATCATTTTATGGCATTTATAGCAAACAACTATTTTTCTTCTTGTAGCAGAAACCACAAGCTACCAATCCAATATTTGGTCAATCCATAATATTAAAACACTGAATTTATTCAGGATGGCAATTTCTCAGACTCTCTGGTTATGAAAGCCAGTTAGGCTAATGGTATATAAATAAAGATTATTGGGAGAGACTTCTGAGAAAGCTCATTAATGACAAACAGGGAGCTGGAAGAGGTTTTTTGCCCTTTTCGTTTACTCCTTCCAATTTCCTGGATATGAATGTAATGGCTGGAGCACCAACAGCCTTTTCAGCCTATGCAGCAAAACTCGATGCTGAGTGCCTGATGCCCATGGTGTTGCCATACCAGTCTTGGATCACCTACTTGTGGATTTCTTTTACCTGGAAAAAAAACCCTGATATATTTGAGCCACTATATTTTGGATTCCCTGGTATAAACAGTCAAACTGAATCATGGAAATCTGTGGAACTAAGAAGAAAAACTGAGCAATCCAAACATATTCCTTTTGGAGTTTTAAGTATTCCAAAATTCATATAAGACAAGTAGCTAACGCCCTGGCATATGCTAGGAACTTTGTATGCAATATAAAGCATTTGAACCCCCAGTATTATTTTACCAGACAAACCTATACCCTAACAGATGTTTGTCATTTGATTTTAGTTTTTAATAGAAAAAACTCTCTGTTCCATACTGACTATAATATTAAAACAAAAATATCAGGACATATTTCTTATATAACAACCCATAAACTTATTCATATATAAACTTACAGTCATATATTCATATATAAACTTATCCATAAAGTTCAAAAATCACTTGGCTTCAAAATATAGAGACAATAATTGGCAAATTCTTTATGATTATTTCTTATTTATATGAAGTTCTGAAGGATGTTAATAAGTAACTGAAAGAACCAAAAGCCACAATTTCATAAAATAAGCTATACGTTTATACAAACACAAATCAAGGTTTGTATATTGTGAATGCATTGTCTACACACAGGAGCCTTGAAAGCATAAAACCTGGGGTATAAGGTTAAAAGTTTACCAAGTGCGTTCTTATACTATTAGCAACAGAGAGCAGCTACCTCATCATGAAGGGCATTGTGTTTGGTTTCTGTTCAAGAATGTATCCCAAACATCTAGAACAGTGCCGATAAATAGGTGCTCACTAAGTATTCCCTGGTGTTGAATGAACTGGGCATGAACATTCAGAAAAGTCAAAGGAGGTTTTTATCATGGCAACATACATCAGCAGTCCCTTTGAAGACATATCTCTGAAAAAATATCAAGCTGAATCTACAAGCACAAAATAAATGTAATACACGAAAAACGAATACATAAAACCCAGTATAATGGAGCAAAGTCTCTAATATCAAGAGGTGCACATTCTAATTTCAACTCCTCTGCCTGCTGTCTTATTTGCTCTGTTTTCTTATTCTATTCACAGTATGAAGCCAGACCTCACAGGTTGAGGAATTTAACATTTGTCTCCCAGGCCATATGAATTTCTTAACTGTAATAACTTTTTGACTTGGGTGGGTTGCCCATCACAAAAAGCCTTGGGGGCAGGAGGGCAGATGATTTAATGCTCTCTCACCAGCTTGTAAATTTGTCTGTGAATTCAGAGACAGAAATTTGAGAGGGTAGTAACTGCTGTCTATCAGTCAGATGATGATGTTCAAACTCAAAAGCCAGCAGAAAACAATGAAGAATGGAATAAGGGTGGAGAATAAGGGGCTGGGCAGCTTCCAAGTCCCATTCCAGACAGGACATAGGATTTTTGTTTATCTTTCACTTGCAAACACACACATACACTTACACGGAATTATATTATTTACAACTTTACACAGAATAACTTGTAGAGATAATATTAAGAATGCTTTTACTCCTAACAGTCTCAATTTACATGAAAATGTGACTTTCAGATCCTTAAACCTGTATTGTAAATAATTCATATAAAAATTTACACATTCAAATATAGCCGGAACTTTTAATTTTATATATGTTACATTTATTACCAATCTTTAAAAACTTTTGTACATTTGTTATAGTTAAACCTAGCAGCCTTGACACTAACACATTCTGAGGATGCAAAGTTAAATATTTATTTATCTAATTACCACTCCTTTGTACTTAGGTAAATTCTTCTATCGGCTTCTTTTAACATACACATCTATGTGACTTATGCTACAAAGCCTCTGTCTTTATTTACCTTGGTGCAGTATTTTACTTTCCTCATAACCTTTATCAAATACTTAATTATTTTGTTTTATCTAATTTGTTATATATTTACATATAAATTTAGATCTTTCTGGAATATCAGTTCTGTCCTATTCATTTCCTTCCTGTTTTTAATCATTGTGTAATTTTCCCCTCACACTTGTTTTCTGTGTTATTTGTGCTCTGAAAATCACGTAGCTTTATTTTTCAAGTCATCTGAATGAAAACTTTCTGCTATTTTTGGTACATCAAATTTTCTTGTCCATGATTCGATGATTTTCAAATTTTAAAATAGGTATCTGAGAAGGTTCCTCTGAGTCTAAGTCCTGGGAAATCCTTGTGTTCATTCAATGCTGTTTTTTTCAACTCATGACTTTTTAAAATTAATACTGAGGTGAAATTCACATAACATACAACGTACCATTTTAAAGTGTACAATTCAGTGGCATTTACGCATTCACTGTATTCTGCAACCACCACTTTTCTCCAGTTTCAAAACTTTTTCATTATGCAAAAGAACAGCCTGTCCCCGTGAAGTAATCACTCTGTTTGGCTCTGCCCCCATCCCTGGAAACCACTACACTGCTCTCTGTGTCTATGGATTTGCCTATTCCGGGTAATTCATATGAAAAGAATCATAAAATATGTGACCTTTTGCATCTAGTTTCTTTCATTTAGCATGCTGTTTTTGAAGTTTCACCCATGTTGTAGCCTGTATCAGGACTTAATCTTTTTTATGGACAAATAATATTCCACTGTAAGTACATACCACATTTTGGTTATCCATTCATCCACTGATGGATATTTGGGTTATTTCCACCTTTTGACTATCGGGAATGATGCTATAAACATCTGTGTTCAAGTTTCCACGTGAACATATGTTTTCTTTACTCTTGGGTATGTACCTAGAGGTGAAATTGCTAGGCCAAAAAACTCTATTTTGAACTTTTGGAGGAAATACTAAACTGTTGTCCACAGAGGCTGCAGCATTTCACATTCCCACCAGCAATATATGAGGGTTTCTATTTCTCTACATACTTGTCAACACTTATTTCCTGGGTTTTTTTTGTTGTTGTTGTTTCTGTTTTTGAATTATTATAGCTATCCTAGTGAATGTGAGGTGTATTTGATAGTGGTTTTGATTTGCATTTCTTTAATGTCCAACAATGTTGAACATCATTTCATGTGCATGTTTGCCATTTGTATATTTTCTCTGGAGAAAAGTCCATCCAAGTTTTTTCCCATTGTTAAAATCTGTTTGTCTTTGTTTTTTAGTTGTAAGAATTGTTTATTGAGGAAATTATACCCTGGTCAGATATATGATTTGCAAATATTTTCTCCCAATCTGTAAATTGTCTTTTCACATTCTTGATAATGTTCTTTGATGCACAAAAGTTTTTAATTTTAATGAAATTCAATTGACTTATTTTCCTTTTGTTACTTGTGCTTTGGCTGTCAAATCTAAGAATCCATTTCTAGGTCTAAGGTCATAAAGATTTATTCTTATGTTTCCTTCTAATAGTTTTTTGTGTTAGATCTTATGCTAAGGTTTTTGATCCATTTGAATTAATTGTATCTGGAGTGAGATAGGGGTCCAACTTTATTCTTTTGCATGTGGTGATCATCCAACTGCCCCAGCACCACTTGCTGAAGAGATTATCATCTACGAGGTCTTGGCACCCTTACTGAAAACCAATTGGCTATACATGTTTGAGATTGCTTCTAGACTCTCAATTTTATTTCATTGGTCTACATGTCTATCCTTATGCCACTACTACACTGTTTTGATTAATGTAGCTCTGTAGTAAGTCTTGAAATTGAGAACTTTGAATCCACTAACTTTATTTTTCTTTTGCAATATTGTTTTGGCTATTTGGAGCCCGTTGTAATTCCATATCAATTTGAGGATCAGTTTTGCCATTTCTGCAAAAAAGGGTCATTGGACTCTTGGCAGGTATTGAATTGAATCTATAGATTGCTTTAGGAATTATTGCCATCTTAACAGTACTGTCTTTCAATCCATGAACATGGGATATCTTCCCATTTAATCAGGTCTTCTTTAATTTCTTTCAGCAATGTTTTGTAGTTTTCAGTAGACAAGTCTTTCATCTTCTTTGTTAAATTATTCCTAGGTATTTCACTCTTTTGAATGCTACTGTAAATCGAATTTTTTTTGGTGAGGAAGACTAGCCCTGAGCTAACATCCATTGCCAATCCTCCTCTTTTTTTTTTTTGCTGAGGAAGACTGGCCCTGGGCTAACATCCGTGCCCATCTTCCTCTACTTTTTATATGAGACTCTGCCACAGCATGGCTTGACAAGCAGTGTGTCTGTCTGGGCCTGGGATCCAAACCTGTGAACCCCAGGCCACCAAAGTGGAGCACGTGAACTTAACTGCTATGGCACCAGGCCAGCCCCCTGGAATTATTTTCTTAATTTCCTTTTGAATTATTCATTGCTGGTGTTGAGAATCGAATTAATTTTTGTGCATTGACCTTGTACCCTGCAACTTTGCTGAATTTGTTTTTTAGCTCTAGTAGTTTTTTTGTTGATTCTTTCAGTGTGTGTGTGTATACACATATATGGATACATACACACACTGAAAGATGTATATATATATATATATATATATATATATATATATATACACACGTATAATCATGTGCAATAGAGATAGTTTTACTTGTTCCTTTCCAAATTCTTCCTTTCCGATTTGGATTTCTTTTATTTCTTTTTCTTGACTAATTTTTGCTCTGGCTGAGACTTCCAGCACAATGTTGAATAACAGTGGTGAAAGCAGGGATTCTTTTCTTGTTACTGATCTTAGGAGGAAAGTTTTCAGGCTTACACCATTGAATGTGATGTTAGCTGTGAGGTTTTCATAAATGACATTTTTCATGTTAAGGAAGTTTCCTTCTATTCCTAGTTTTCTGAGTTTTTATTTTTATTTTTGGTAGTCATAAAAGTGTGTTAAATTTTGTTAAATGCTTCTCAGTATCTATTGAGATAATAATGTATGTGTGTTTTTTTCTTTTCTTCACTCTATTAATGTGAGTGTTATCTTGCATTACTACTTGTATATCCGAGATAAATTCCACTTGGTCATGGTGTATAATCTTTTAATGCTCTATTCTATTCACTTTGCTAGTGTTTTATTGAGGATTTTTGCATCTGTATTCATAAGGGATGTTGATCTGTAGTTTTTTTTGTGGCATCTTTGTCTGGCTTTGGTATCGGGGTAATGCTGGCCATGTAGAGCATGTTACAGTATACTTTCATCTTCTATTTTTTGTAAGAATTTAAAGAGGATCGGTATTAACTCTTCTTCAAATGTTTGGTAGAATTCACCGGTGAAGCCACCTGGTTCTAGACTTTTCTTTGTTGGGGGTTTCTGATTACTGATTGAATTACTTTACCTGTTAGAGATCCGTTGAAATTTTCTATTTCTTTTTGAGTCAGGTTTGTTAATTTGTGTATTTCTAGGAATTTGTCCATTTCATGCAGATTATCTAATTTATTGATATACAATTGTCATATTATTCCCTTATCCTTTTAATTACTGTTAGGTTGGTGGTAATGTGTTCACTCTCATTTCTGATCTTAGTTTTTGAATCATCTCTGTTTTTCTTAGTCTAGCTAAGGCTTATCAATTTTGTTGATCTATGAAAGAACCAACTTTGGTTTTGTTGATTCTGTTTTTCTATTCTTCATTTCATTTATCTCTGTTCCAATCTTTATTTCCTTCCCTCAACTAGCCTTGTGTTTCATTTTCTCTTCTTTTCTATTTCCTTAAGGTATAAAACTAAATTATTGATTTGAGATCTTCCTTCTTTTTTAATGTAGGTATTTATAAGTATAAATATCCTCTGCTGATTTTACGGTATCCTATATATTTTAGTATGCTGTTTCATTTTTATTTATCTCAAAGCATTTTCTGATTTCACTAGTGATTTATTTTTTGATGCATTGGCTCAGAGTGCTCAGAGTGTATTGTTTCATTTCCACATAATAGTGAATTTTCTGATTTTCATTCCACTATTGATTTCTAGCTTCATTTTAATATTTTCAGAGAAGAGACTCTGTATTATCTCAACCTTTTAAAATTTATTGAGGACTGTTTTCTGGTGTAACACTTGGTCTAGCCTGGAGAACATTACATATGCACTTGAGAAGAAAGTGTATTTGCTGTTGTCAGGTTGTAGCACTTTCTTTCATTATATCTTCAGTGTGTGTTTTCTTGTTTGGTACTTTCATTATTCTTAGATTAGTTCTCTGTAATTGTGCTCATCTCTTTGTTTACATTTTCGACATCTTCTTTTAATTCTCTCAACATACACTCCTCTTACAGATAAAATCTTTGTAGTTCTGTATGTGCATGAGTTTATGCGTGCTTTGTTGCGTTTTGTTGATTATACTCACAATATTGGAAAAACATTTATTGATGCTTAGAATTGAACATATTCTTATTTTTCAATATTGTTTCTTCAGTGAGTTTAATATGTAGGAATTGCACATTTCTATGGATCACTTTATTACCCTCCACCCAGTTATTTGTTTTACATTCATCATATATTGAAGCACTTACAATGTGCCAAGAGCTATGCAAATAACTGTGTGTAGAAACTCGCTGTCTGAAAAATAAGATGTATATGTAAACCAAATAACTGTAATGAAATGTGATAAGTGCCAAATATGGACATTTACAAAGCACCACAGAACTATGGAAGGAGCACCTTTTTTGAACTGTTTAGTGCATTAAGAAGTGAAGATATAAATGCATTAACATATACATACTTCATATCTATACTTCATATCAAAAATTTTCTACCAATTCAAGTTGAAAATTCTCTTGGAATTCTCTACAATATCCTAGTATAGACCTAAATTTAATTGCTAGATATAGTTTCAGTTTATTAGTTCTAAAATGCACAGCTCTTAAAGGATTATATACTATAAGTATTGTATTTTTCTCCATAATTCAATTATGGGTTATGAAAGTATCAATTGCTTATTCACTGAGCACAAAAAATTGAATAAGGCTTTGTATTTGGAAAATAACCAATTTATACAGTACTATGTAAATTATTTCAATTGTTCTGCAATGAAAATGAATAAATAGATAATAAGTAAGTAATATTAGTGCAAAGAAAATGTGGATGACATTGTAATAACAAACAAATGTTAACAATTTCAATTAAACTTGATTTTATAGACTTATCCTGATAAATTCTGTGCTCGCCACTGCGATCATATGATTAATCTAAATTAATAAAACTCTGGCATAAAGTATAAAATTTAAATTTTGTCCCCGAAATGTAACTTTTTAACTTTTATATATGTGTGCATACATTTTAAAGGAAAAATTGTTCTTTTTACTCTCTTCTCCATTCTTTCCTTCTATTTTTCCCTCCTTATCCCTGACGCATAATGTGTTTGCTTAGTTATTTCTAAAACTCCCCCATCAAATCTAGTCTGCAAAAAAGATCTGTTATTCATCTTACAGAACTTGGTTGTAATTTTAACTCACTATATTATTTTTGGATGTTATTTCGTCCATATCATGCTTATGGTTAGTGACTTAAGCCTCTAAGCAAACTTGTTCCTCCAATATTATAATAATAAAAGGCTTTTTTCCAAGATAAAGAAATTTTTTGTGTGTTTGTTAAACAGTCAAATGATGATTGGAAAGAGGAAAGCACCAACAAAGCCCATTTTGAGCCCCTTCCATTCTATGTTGGAGAGGCAGGATTCTTTCTTTCTACTGGTGAACCCAACCCCATTGCAAGGATTTTCTTTAGGTAACTGATCATCAGAAATCTCTACCCCTTCTATATCTTAAGTATGCTCTTTTCTTTCTTGAAATCTTTCCCTTAAAAGAGAAACATGAAGGCAGCACAGAGTAGTTGAAGGAACTCAGGCTTTGAAGTAAGGTTCTATTTCAAAAGCTTGGACAAGATACCTAAAATTTTAGCAACTCAGTCAGTCTTCTTTTTAAAGGAGGGATATTATAATCTACTTCACGGACATATTAAAAAGTGAATAAGTTGTAACGTGCTTAGCATGTTGCTTGACATAAAATAGTTCTCCCTGTAGTTGTTCAAATTTCCAGGTTAATAATATATTAATAATAATGATGATAATAATAACTCATCTGTCTCTCCAGCTACCTTAATCTCTCTCTCTTCTTCAAAATTTGGTCTACAGTCAGCTCTTCCTCTTCCTTAGTTCTTATTCCCATTTTAACCTGATTTTACTCCAAAGCAACCCTCCTCATTGAATTCATTAGTATCAGTGACCTTCTACTAGTCAAATTCACTCAATGTATTTTAGACTTATCTGTGTATATCTGATACCATAGATCCCAAATGGCTGTGTGTGTGTGTATGTACTTATAAGACAATGATACATTGTATTAATATGGCCTAGGAGGCACTTTTCATCTAAGCCTCAAACTATATTTCTATTTGTATCTACACTGACATTGAAATAGCTCACTGTCACTGAACGAACGCACTACGTTCTTTCATTCCTCAATGTCACTGCAAAATCTAGTCTTTTTGACTAGGATTCTTGCTCCATCTCATCTAGCTTGGAAACTCCTATTCATCCTTCAAGATTTAGCTCAAATGTTAACTCAGCTACTTAATCAGTTCTCTGAGAGAGGATCTATGTCGCTGTTTTCTATAACAACTTGTATATGGCTCTTTTTTAATGCCTTCATCTTGTGTTGCCATTATCTTTTCTGCTTATTCTGCTGCCGTCCACTATACTGAGCTAGTTGAATGCAAGGACTAAATTTTATATGTATTTGCATCTCTAGGGCCTAGTGCAGTATGAGACAGAGTAGATTCTCAGTAAAACTTTCCTAAATAGATGAGTGGACTAAATACACAAAGATAATCTACCTTGTCACAAAGTGTGCTCAGCCTAGTTCATATATCCAAAAGGTAGTAACTTGCATGGTTTAAATCAAGAAAATTAACTTTATTAAACACGCTAATGGTAGTAAACAAGGGGTCTCTCTCTCCCTCTCTTCCCTTCCAACCTTTTCTCTCTCTCACTTAAAGTACTAAGATCACCTTTGTTTCTCTAAAAACAACAAAAATAAAGAAAGCCTAGAAATATGATATTGTTATACTTTAAATGAAAACCTCTAAGGATATTTTCCTTATACTGGAGAAAAATGTTGAGAAGCAAGATGATTTAACAGAAAAAATACTGAATGTACTTCTAGAAGATCTGAGTACTCTTTATATCCCTTATTAATAGTATGGCACTGACTCTGTATTTCACCTCTCTGAGCCTCAGTTTCCTCATCTATGAGGTGAAGCCAATACTCCCTGCCCCACATACCACAAATTACTGGTGTGAGTAACAAGAAAGATAATGCTTTTGAAAGTATGCTATGAAACGTAATGTGCTATACAACAACGTGTATAGTTATTCACTCACCAAACACAGTTCTTGCAGGCACAGATTCTCTGTTAAGCCAGAATGACACTTGGGAGAGAATGACAGTCATGATGCAAGGCAGATACGTCTGAATCACAAAATACCCAATTTTTCTTTTCAAGTGGAAATGAGCTGTCATTACAGTATATTCACCTGGAAGAAAAATTTAAGAAGCTTAAAGAACTGTAATTGTCAATAGTCTGAACATTTAGGAAATGGAAGGGACTAGAGAAAGAACAGTCCATGATTTTTAAAGAAAAAGAATTTATCACATATATGGTATGAAAAGTAAATAACTTTTAAATGCCTTCTTAGCATAGCAAGAGCATTTAAAAGAGAATTTTAATGTTACCAAGAAACTTGTACTGCATATCTTATGGTGTTCACTTTTTTCTCTAGGTCATGTTTATTGACCAAGTGGGTACAGAATTCATAAATGTTCTGTGCCATAGATTATCTTACTTGCTCAAGTCCCTCATCCCCACTGGTACGAAACTCAAGCCTCTGTTCAAACTCAATCCAGTTTTCTCCAGCTCTTTAAAGTGTTGATCTCTGGCCACATCTCCAGGACTGATCTGCTGGCCCAGATTTTCCACTTATAAGCCCAGAATTATCACCAATTCTGAATTTCTCCCTGTTATATGTCTGGTCTAATTCACTTCAGTTGGTTTCATTTGATCCTCAGAGCTACTTTCCTTTCTGCTCTCTGGGTTTACATCTGCCAGATGTAAGATCATTAGTCCACACAGCTGCTTTTTCTTAGATGAGTGTGGCCCTTAGAAAGGGTGTCAGCTTTCCCACACAGGCCAGTAGTAATTATCCACAAATCAAGAACTGAATAATCATACATTATCCAGAATAGGGGGTAAAGAATTAGAAAACTAGGAAAATTGTAACACTGTTTGAAAGTAAAATTGGTTTGTCTGAGAAGACACACTTTTTGAATATGTAGCATATTTTAGACCAGTGTTTCTCAAACTTTAATGCACACCTTGGAATCCTGTTAAAATGTAGATCTTGACTTAGTAAGGGGTCAGGCCTGAGATTCTGAATTTCCAAAAAGCTCCCAAGCACAGTCTATGCTGCTAGTTCTTGGACGCCAAGAGCAAAAGGTTTTAAGCGAACTGACATCTCCAATGACTTTAAACTATTAATTTTCTAAGGAAGTAGCTTTTCTTTAGACTCATTTTACTAACCTGTACTGGATTTAATTGTCTCCTTCCCAATTGACTGGCCCAGCAGATCATATTGATTTAACCTGGAGCCATCAGGAGCAACTTGGACTGAATCAGATGCATTGTAAGTCCAAATATAAGTAACCTCTGAGGTTGTATATGCATCTGTAGGAAATCAGAAAAAAAAATTTAAGCACTTTAGTAAGAATAATCAATAAAGTGCAACATCAAAGGTTGTGTATTTAGTAGAATCATTGTTTACTATAAAACGCATATTTACAGATCTCATTTTTTAGAGTAAAAATGTTTCCTTGAAATTTACAACTTCAATATGAAGAGTATGAAAGCAGACCAAGAGTGACAGTCATGACCATGAGAGTATTTTCACTGAAACCACTTTAAGAGGTGAAGAGCGAATTTCTCTTTAGAGCCTGCAAAAATCACTGGGCCCTGAGATAGTTAAAACATAGTCCCAAAGTACTAGATGAAAACATTGTGGTAAATGGATTATGAACACCCATTTAAATAGTTTATTGAGAAATAGCAATTGTTCATGAATTAACAATCATAATTTAAAATGATATTGCTTTTTGGACATAAAAGTAACTTAGTTAAGAATCAATGACTTAGTTATCATGATACAACATGTTTCATTAGAAGAATGAGAACTAATTATTGCAGAAGATGGAAAATAAATGAGAATGCTATGGTTTGATCAAGTTGCAAACACTTTTTAAAACATGTTCATTTTAAAATAAATTAATGCAAACAGATCTCACTGTAGTTTCATAGCATCCCAGTTAAGTTATGGATTGGCAGGAAGAGACAAAATATATACAGACCAGGTGTAACTTCCTCATTTATTTGGCCAAGGATGCAGAACTCAGCAGAAGTGAGATAACTCTCGAGCTGGAGGCCAGGCAGCATGGCTTGTCTTAGCCCTTCTCTGGCCCTGGCATTTCCCTGGCACCTGTATGTCCTGATGGGGAACAGCTGACCTCTCCATGCAGGCAGAGTATCTCCACAGTTGAATAAACAGACAATTCTTGCTATACTACTGACCTTTTGAGGAACCTCTGTGCACTTTTGTCATGGGAACGTTTAGAAATATTACTTAGTCCTGGTCATTGAGCAAAACTCAGCATCACAGTCACATTCTCAACTGAGGAACAGAAAGGACCAGCTGTCTCTGGCAATATCTCTGCCTCTAGCTTTCCAGGACACTGGAAATTTCATCTCACTTCCCTGGCATCTATCTGTTTACTAGTTTATTACTATTGTGCTATGGTGGTACTGGCACTTACCTTGATCCAAAGTGTCTGATCACTAATTCCCACTTAGGAATCCCACTTAGTGAATGTTCATAAGTCTGTGTCTTATTCATTGTGTGATCTTTTAATGGCATACTACAATGTTGTCTGGTTTTCTGAATGTTGCTACTAAATGTTAATATCAGTGAAATACCATTTTCATTGTACATGTATTCACCTACATTCACAAGTAAATCCTATTATGTGGAACAATTTTTGAAATAGGATTCTAAAAAAATATATGCGTACATACACCTTTACACATTTGAATGTATATATTAATTAATTTAAATTAGTTAATCATTGATGATTCTGTCGTTATGATTAATAAGTAACATTAGTAATGTGGATAACCAGCAATCCATTCACAGGCCATCAAGTGGCTTGTTTTGTTTTCTCCATGAACACATATCATGGCCCTCCCCTCAATAAAATTTCAAATGGCACAGAATTTAATAAATCAAAAAGACACATCATATCTGCCACTTTATATCAGAAGGCCTCACGATACTCAGTAGTTGATAATCCTAATAAATTATGAAGTTTTTTTTAAGTATATAATTCCACTTTTGAATTTTGCTGTTTACTTTTAAACATAAATAAGAGAAAATGAAACTCTACAAATGCAGTGACATTTTAAAGAAACTAGTGAGAAAGTGATGGGCAGGGACTCTGTCTGATTCATATCTATACTTTTCTCATGTGGTACAGTGTCTGACAAAGAAAAAGTTCTCAGTTCCTGCTTGCTAGATTAATCAATAAACTCATAATATTTTATGTATGTTATTTACTGTTATAGAAGACGGAAATCGGGATAGGAGTCCAATAATATGTTAAAGAAAATTATGGATCTTTCCCGTGTCATTTAAAAAAAGCAATTATTGCATTCCATTTAGACAGGATATGTTTTTTAGATTTTGCGTCTGGTGAGAGAAGATACAGCAGAAAGAATGCAATGCAGATGGGAGGCGCTCCTGGTACGCGAACACACATAAACCAGGAGGCCATCGCGATGCTTCTCAGTAAACTACAAAAGGAGAGAGTTTGTTTTACAAATTAATTATAAATTCCATCCCTAAATTAGGTTTTCTATTTAATTCTGTTAACCCATTTTGAGTCCTATTGTGCATTAAACATCAAATGCATAATGACCGATTCTTAATATTTGATAACCAAAAACATCCCCAAATCGTTTTTAATTATGAATTTTTATCCAACCAGATAATTTACAATTTCTTTCGGGCTAATGGACAGAATCCTCCTAGACTCCCATTCAGGAAGTTTTAAATCGGGTAAAACAGCAAGGAAATATATAAGATGTGAGGCAATGGGACTAAAACAAACAAAACTGAACTCAAAATTGTAAATTTATAGAAAAGATATTTCTTTTATTTGAGGACAATGATAAAGTTCCAGAAATTCCATCATTTGGGGGGAGACAAGAAGGCTTTTAAGCAAAAGAGAAATAAATGACTAGAAGAAAATTTGTTGTGCCAACATTTTAAGGTTTGGATTGGCTCGTTAGTCTATTACTCCAGACTGGTGTCCATACTTTTAACCCTTCTGTATCAAGCACCTACTCTTGGCAAAGATAAATAAAAGAATATACAAATTGTTAATTCAGTATGTCAGAAAATAAACATAAAGAAAATGAAACAAAAAACAATTACACAGAGAACGCCTAACAACAAACTGTGTTGCTTATATCACTTCTAGATAGAGAAACTATATTGTCAAGCATGCAATATTCCACTACTCTAGATAAATTATAAGGGATTTTTAAATTTCATTTAAAATATTTTCAGGTATATTTATTTCACATTCAGAATTGAGACATCACATCATTTATATTTGGTGTCTTAACGGCACTAACTTGTCCACTGAAAAATGCCTTTCCTTCTTACACCATTACTGCATCTTGACTAAATCCCGTCTTTGGTATCAAGGCTGTTCAATGTTCTCTTTAATGCCACTTATGCAATGCAAATGAGTTCTCCTCTGCTGCACCTGCTGTAGTTTTTTCAGCATCATGTTTACGTTGTATGACGTGATTAACTATCTTAAATAATTTTGGAAGAGACGCCAGTATTGGAGTGATGGTTTCCATGACAATAAAAGAAGGCTTTGTAGTTAAACAAAGGAGAGATTCTCAAAGAAAATTGAGAGCTGACACCTTATGTAAGAATGAACAGAATAAACAAAACTGAACTTCTTATCCCACAAAACTATGTTCATGAAAATAATCAGAGAGTTTTGCATTCATATTAGTCATCATTCTTCCCTTTTCTTTCACTTGATACAGTCTGTGGGGAGAAGGCACACTATTCAGTCATACATATTTTTAGTCACGGAAGAGAACTGCATTTCTATTCAAGAGAACGAAAAGTCAAAAGCTGCCCAGAATGGACAAAGATGGGGATGCCAGAGAGAGCAAGGTTTCTGAAAAGGTCAGGCAATGCAACACACTCACACAAAAGAGAAGCTGCTTTGCTGTGCCCATGAATTTATCCTGAACCTGCCCTGAATGCCTGTGGGCCTAGGAAGATGATTTGACCTTCCCTCTTCTCAATTATTCTGGGAAAGTGAATGCTTCTGCTTGACATACAAGATATAACCTCAGTGACCTAAAGAATGGCCAAATGCACAGAGTTTTTTCCTGAAATTTTCTATGTACACAGAAGGTGCCTGCATGTAGCAATCAGCTACATCATCTCCTTCAAATTTATTTTAGGAAACAAACGAACAAAAATCCCTTCCATTAGTTAGAAAGCAGAATGATAATTACACAGATCCAGCTACTATGCCTGTCATTTGCGACGGGGTGACTGCTACTGTAATAAACAACAGAATCTACCCTTTACAATTCATTTATAGTTGACAAAAATGAAACATTTATTTTGCATTTTTAATGTGCTAGCACTTGGAAAAGAAGGCAAATGACATACTGCTGACCTTCAAGGAGCTCCTGGCTTAGTTTTACACATGTACAAAAACACATGATATTCTTTATTAGCAGTAAAGTAAGTGATAATTTAAACACCATACTGCAATATAATGATATTTGTGAGTATAATAGGGCTAGCCAATTAGTTTTCAGGGAAATAAGCACGTCTTTTACTTCTGTATCTTATTGGGCAAGTATTAAGCATTCCATGATATGAGAAGAAACTATACAATGAAGCTGTGCTGCTGACTCTCCCTGATATTACTGACCCAAAATATGTACCTTCATCCCCATACTTACAGCTGCCAAATTTCAGAGGACATGAATGAGCATCCATTGGAAAATCCTCCAAGTGCATGGGACATTCAGCTTGAACTGTAAGCCTAAAAGTCAAAATTCCACTCTTTGTTTAAGTAAATTGGCAGGTGAAGATAAATCACTCCTTACTATTGTCAACAGAATTAATGATGAGATAGGACCTTTATTACAGCATTGTATTAGGCTAATTCACATTTGAATATTCTTTTATATTTAAATGATTCTTCAGAAGACAGGAGCATATACAAAATCTGAGCTCAAATAACAATATTTATATGTTAACATAAAAATATGTTACTTAACCATTTTGTACTCTGTGGTTTATTAAGAAGTAAAGTTATACATGCATTTTTGAAGGGCTATTTCCCCATTAACCTCACTACTAATATTTGAAATCTTAGAGAAAAAACGAAAAAAAAAACTCTTATCATTAAGAGAATGCCACTTTCCTCATCATCTCATCAACAACTATATAGCAAAGTTTATATAAGAATTCAATATTGGCTCACAGGAGCTCCCTTCAAAAATACATAAATTCTGAATGAGTATCATATACTGTATACAGATTCATGGATATAAGTATAGAAATAAATATAGATAAATATATAGATGTATCTCCTGGAAATGTCTTGTTGAGATCAGACTGTTGGCTAAATTATGGACAAAAGTTATGAATGCTAAGTAAATATTTTTTCTGTATCTACATGATCACAATAAAGGGTAATCATAGCAAATTTATAAATTTGTAAATTTTTCCATTTCACACAAAGGCAAAGTGGATACAACAAGTACTAAATCAAACTTATAAGAAGAATCTCTTATGATGAGCAAAACAAATGTGACCAACAATTTAATGATAGCTTATATATTTCTAAAAGAGTATTCAAGTAGAGCCCCATGCAATATTCTCCAAAACTTTGAGTATTCTCTGTCTATATTTTATTTAAACTCAGAATCTAATCATTGTCTCAATCCATAGGAATGATCAAAATGTAAAATCAACAGGGATAGTGAATCTGTATTGCAAGATTCAGAGGGAGGCAGAAAGAATAGCTAACACTTCCATTTTAGGCAATGGTTATTTAGTAATGAGTCCTCCAGATTTTTCTTTAAAGATCAAGACTGTATTAGCGCCCCCTCTTAAATAAGTTTCACAATTGAAACCTACCACTAAACATTTCATAGAAATGATAATACATCAAATGTTTGGAATACACATCTGTCTATATATAATGCTGAGGCAAGTTATTCATGCTTTAAAGTCTTTATCAAACTTTATCAAAATTTTATTTTTAGATTATACATCATTTTATTATACGTGTGCTTTTTTTCTTTGTTACATAATACAAGTAATTTATTTTAAAAGATTAATTCATCAAAATTGTTAAAATAAAATAGTTGTTATTAGAGCCGACAACTGTATATTCCTTTGGATAATTATTTTAAAGTTGAATCATATGAAATTGATGCTACATGACACTTTTGATTTACAAAATGGCATCTTCATACAATTCAATCTAATACATATGCTTACGGTATTCAATACTTGTAAGCCTTATTAAATAAAAACTACCTCTGAATTTAAAAAATATATTTTTCTTTAGAGTAGCTTCATAAGGAGGGTCAAATATTTAAGTAAAAGCATGCTTAAAAATCACTTAAATTGTGGATGGGATATCTGATGAGACATTAAAAATAAATGCTGGTATAAAGAAAATTTTAAGTCATGCTATTAAACCATACTGAATTAAAACGTAGTATTAAAAGTAAATAGCCAAAAAAATCAATTCTTAATAGTTAAGGCAATTCTTAAGTTTTAAGACACCAAGATGAGAATTAAACTCATAAATACTATTTTACCTTTGTGGTATTTTTTTTTAATATCCAAGTATTTACAAAGCATATTATGGTACTTCAATAATCTGTTATGAAAATGTTCAATTTACGCTAATACTTGACAACTAAGTTGGCCAGATTTTTAATAATGGATTTATCAGTATTTAAATGTAACATACCAAATCTAAAAACATACCTCATCGTGTACAGCAGAGTCCCATCATCCTGGATTCGAAGAAGCTTATTTGGCATTGTCATATTATGAGCCACCGATTTTTTCCCATTGTGAAAGAAAGTGTCTGGAGTCCAGATTTTGCTAGCCATCAAATTGTTAAGTCGAAGGATATTCATAGGACCTTTAAATTTTAATCGTTCATCTTTCCATTTTTGTCGAAAGAAAACATCTATTGTATATTCCTGAAATATAAAATAGCATTCTTTTGAAAACAATAAATGTTTTAGATATAAGGACACTATAAAATTCCAATAAAAATAATAATATAAATACTTTAAAAAGAAAGCTATACTGAAAGAAGTAAATTTTGAATCAGAAAGATCATTCTTTTATCTTATCAATAAATGTTGCCACTTACAATGGGAAAAAAGCACATATATTTACACAATTAGCTACATATTGCTACGAAAAGAAAAGAATAAATTCACTTTATCTGATCTCTTTCAGTTAAACAAAATCTCAGTCAAACTGCGTTACTGCATCGTCTAGTTTAGAATTTACCTAGAGAGGGGGCAGGCTTGGGGCAGGGTTTGGGTGGAATGTTTTAAAGTCATTTATCTTAAGAAAGAATGAACAGACAGCCCTCTCAGTAGCAAAAGAAAGAAAAAGAAACAACTACTAAACACACTGTCAGATCTGTATGAGTCATCATCTCCTGTTGCCAAAGAAACTGTAGAATATCATATTGTTTTAATCCTAAAAAACGTTAATACATATTGTTGGTAAGAATGTATTAGGGGATGATTTTAATAAAGTTTATTTTATGAAATTAGCTTGTAATAAAAATACTTGACAAGTTATTAGAATACTTAAAATATGAATATTTTGCAAATTAACTCCCTCAGGTTAAAATGTACTTTTCAATATTAATACAGACCAGTTAGTGATCAATTCCTCTATTACCATTCTCCAATACTTTGTTAGCTGAACCTCTCTCTCTTTCTCAATCCTTTTCTCTCTCTGTCTCTTTCTCTTTCTCATTCCCTCCCCTCCCTCTCCCTCTCCCTCCTTCCCTTCCTGTCTCTATCTTTGCTTTTCTTAGGATAAGAGAATGTGTACATTTTAGATGAAATATACAATCCACAATTGTGATTAATACTGATAATTTATTAGACCTAAAATTTCTGTCAATGTACGTTTGTGCAAACACTCACATGATAAATAATTAAAACATTCGATTACACATGTGAGGCTGGAAAGTCAGAAACTGTCCTTTGACCACAAAGCCACAGTTATCACATGTTTGAAAATAAACAGCTCAGCAATTAGCAATTTCACTCAACTAAAATTGTGTGTGCAAAAAAGGACAGATTAAAAAGACCATATACTTATGAAAATATCAAATCATTTGTACAAATCTTAATCAAGTAAACGATTCCCAGTGATCCCTCAACAATTAAATGGAAGAAGACCATAACTATCAGCCATAGGTAACGGTATATGAACAGTGGCTCTGGGCTATGCTCCTAATCCTTGGGAGAAGATTACATAATTGAATCCACCCTCACTCTCTGCAGTTTAGTCATTGTTTTAAATGTTTCATTCCATATAAATGGAATTAAATTTAAAAAACTAGATTAAAAGATGAGTCTTTGTATATGATAAGTTATTATGCAAGTGTTTCTTTCCAACTGTGGTTCCCTCAAATCCAAGCCAAACCTGAATACATATGACATTTACTTTTCCAGGCAAACTGAATGTATTTTACAACCTTTTATAAAACTTCAAATTCAATTTTTCCATTTCTGTAAAATTATGATATGTTTTATCTGTTTCAGAAGCTATTGCCATGACAATCATTTCCTACAGACCGACCACGTAGGAGATACATAAGGTTTACAAAGAGTAAGTTTCAGATGATCTCTTTTAAAAATTGTTTACAAGAACCTCATCTACTTTGAGCATTCACAGTGTCCCAAATGTGCCCTGCCAATCTATCCAGCATCATCTGGGCCTTTTTCTCCCACTCCCACCAGGCACAGTCATGTTATGCTCTGGGCAATTTTAACAATCCCCTCTCCTTGCCATTCCTCAAATAGAGCAAGTTCCCTACCTTCCTGGATCAAGAAATCCACTCACAACCACACTCTCAGTTCCTGAACACCTGGAAAATACATAGCCAGCTCTCTACGTGTCTTCATCACTCATAAAGCTTTCCATTACTGCGAGATCATATATTGCAATTATACATTTGTTCCTCTGCCTCCCGACTAGCTTGCAAATCTTCAAGAAAAGGACCGTGGCTTTCATTTGTGTATTATTTTATTTTGTCTTTATTTTGTCTGTAATATTACAGACACCTTGCAAATATCACCGGCAGAAACGTCATCACAAATATTACTGAAGACTTCCCTCTTCTGTTTATCCCTCCTCAATCACATTCCCCTACTCTCCGAGGAAATAATTATCTTGAATTTGGTGTTTATCATTCCCATACAGGTACTTACACATTTACTATATAAATATATGTGTTCTGTGTCACATTTTTAACATTTATAGAAATGGTACCGTACTGTGAACATTTTTCTGATGCTTGACCTTTTTCACTTACATTGTTGAAATCTATTCAGGGCAATACATGCAGTATTGCAATTCATTTTCACTGCTATATAGCATTCCGTTGTAAGAACATTTCACAATATCCATTTTTTCCTTGTTCTTAAATACTTTTTCTATCTCCAGTTTGTTACTATTGCAAGCAATACTGCTATGAACATTCTTGTACAATGCTTTTAGCACAAAGGTGTAAGAGTTAGTCTGGACCAGAGGTCAGCAAACTGTTTCCATAAGGGACCGGTTGGTGAGCATTTTAGGCTTTGCAGGCCATGTGGTCAGTATGACAACTACTCAACTCTGCTCTTGTGTAAAAGCCCCCACAGACAATACATAAATGAGTTAGAGTGGTATGTTCCAACAAATTTTGTTCACAAGAATAGGCAGCTGACAGGATTTGACCTATGGGCCCTAGTATGTCCACCACTGCTCTAGAGTAAATTCATAAGTAAGATTACTAGAATTTATTGTACGTGCAACTTCAAAATAAGATATTGTCACATTGAAATCCCCAGAGGTGTGTACATTTATAGCCCCACTAGCCATGTGTGAACTTTCTTGTTTCTCCACAACTTGATATAGTTAGAATATTTCATTTTAGCCATTATAATTAGTGTGAAATGACTCAGAGCGCAACCATTTGGATTTCTCTATTAACTAGTGAAATTTAACATTTTTATATGTTTCTTAAACACTCTACTTTTCTATGGATTGTCTGTTCATTTACTCAGTTTCCTTTTAGGTTGTCTTTTTCTTATTGAGTTATAGAAATTCTTTACATCTACTATATATAAATGTTTTCTTAAATACAGAACTCAATAAGAATTATAATAAAGATTAGAAAGACATACAAAATATCATAAATATATCTCTGTATGTTTCTTCTAAAGATGTAAGAGTTCTTCTTTTAACATTTAGGTTCTGGAATTACTGTGTCATATGAGATAAAGATCCAAATTTTTTTTCAAATGGAAAAACAACTTTCTAGAAACATGTATTGACTGGTCCATCTTTCCCTCAGATTTGCAATGGCATTGCTCTCATGCATCTATGTCCATATATAGGTATGGATCTACTTCTGAGATTTCTCTTCTTTTCTATTATTTGTCTATCCTTGTATTGATTCCAAAATTGTGATTACTATAGCTGTATAATTATTATAATTAATAGTATTTTCATTATTGCTCAGTTGAAGACATTTTATAATTTCCATTAAGACTTTTCTTTTTCTTTATGTAAGACACATTGTGAAGTATGTTTTTATGTTTCCAAATGTATTGGTTTCTTTTACTTATATTTTTGTCTTTGATGTTTAATTTTACTGCATTTGTAATAAAAGACTATGCTCTGAAGACACCAATTATTTTCAATTTACTGAAAATATCTTAAGAGACTTTTTTGTTGAATCTGACCATCTTCATCTTTTAATGGTAATTCAGTCCATTTACATTTAATACGATTACTAATATATTGGACATGTCCCCAGGCTATATTATTTTTAGCAGTGACAATTAAAATGAGGATAGAAGGTATAACTTACATGGATGTTTCATGATTGATGAAAATAAATAAGGAAAGAACTCTAGAAAATTAAGGAAAAGGAACCATAAAAGAACACACACACACAAGCAGAGGGAGAGAAAAGTATCAAACTACGAGAAAAGAAAATTGAAGAAGCATATAGAGATTAACAATGTCAAATAGTGCTGACAGATCTTGAAAGCTTAGTAGAAAGGAGAGTTCAAAAGCCAGAATGCAATGGTTGAGGAGTGGACAGAGGGTACAAGTGGGGAAAAAGTAAAGTACTCTCCCCTACTCCTGAATTCGTAAATAGTTTAACCAGTAAAATCTAGAGATTAGCTAATATCATTTAGCTATTACCATGTAAAAGCCACCTAAAATGCAGGAGCTTAAAATAGGAAACATTTATTATTAGCTCAGAAATCATGAGACTGGGGGTCAGCTGGTCTCACCTGGGCTCAGTTTATCTCAACTGTTCTTGCTCATGCCTCTGTGGGTTAGCTGGCCATTGGCTGATCTGGGCCGCCATCGTGTAGGACCACTGGGGCAACTCAGATCTGCTCCAAGAGTCTCTCATCCTCCTCCAGGGACCACTGGGCTACCCTGGGCTTATCTTTCTTATGACAATGGCAGAAGTACAAAAGAACAAACCCAAATGCACAAGCCCATTTCAAGTCATGTTTATGTAATGTCTGTTAACAGCCTATAGACCAAAGCAAATCACATGGCTGAACTGAGTGACAGGTATTATAGCAGGTCACCCCACTCTCAGTGGCAGGGCATAACAAAGTTAAATGGAAAAGATGTGCATGCGGAAAGCGATGAAGAATAGGGACTATCATTGCAACCTGTCACACTAGCCTTCTGTGAGACAAAAAGAAAAGATTTTTGTGAATGAATAAGGAGCCTGAGAACATCTGAAACCTTGCTTCATCATGTGACTCCAATGAAAGTCACATGGATCTAGCATCAGGGAGGCAGGTTGGGTTATAACTTAGTAAATATAACAGTAATCAACTGTATTGTGCCTAAATGAAGAGAGACCCTGTGAGCAGAAGCAGGATAATCAGCTTAGAGCAGTGGTTGACAAAGTGGAGTGTATAAATCCACTTGGGTGCAGGAAGAAAATATTAGAATCTTTGTTTTTATATTGAATTCTTATCTAAATATAATAAGTAAATAAAGCTTTGCTAATAGATAATATATGGAATGATATTGGCACTCTGCATCCAAATGTAGACGATAGTCATGTATGTAAGGCATCCTATGGAAAGAGAAGGAAACACAGCAGGGAATGGTCAAGTGGTGCCTTATTCTCTTGCTTTCACTGTACTGTGATTTGTAATCGGGTGAATTTGCAAATTATATATCTAGCTTTGATTAAACTAACACTAGTGAAAATAGACAAATGGCTTCAAAAATTATTGCTAAATGATACCATGGACTAAATAAAACACTAATAATTACACACGCACAAGTGGACAACAAGAAAAGCAGATATCATTTCTAGGCCTAATATGAGCTCCTCATTAGCCACACAAAGAATGAAGAACTAATCAAGTCTAAAAAGAAATCTGCAAAAGCAAATTTATAACTGTCAATGAACCTATTTAAAATATAGGTTTCCACCCACTGTTTTTAATGATGAGCTTCATCTTAAGTGCATGTTGTACCTTGAAATGCTGGTTAATGATAGTATAAGGCTACTGCAAATAGTAAGTTGTTTTAAAAACTAAACATCCAGAACATGAAGACAAACATCTAAAATTGGTGGATGAGTTTTAAAAAATTAGCATGATGGTTCAGTAATCAATAGCCAATGGTGCACTTCTTAAATGTGAATTTACGTAACTTTTTCATCTACAACAGTCATCAAAACAAGTATTAAAATAATATGAATTTAGAATCAGGCCTTTGATTGCTATTTATAGAGTTGATTCACTAGTTTTCATGGTTTTGCTTCCTAGATTAAAACAGCAGGGAAAGGAGATATTTCAATCAAATAATATATGTTGCAATCCACTAAGTACAACAGGATTTCCAAACAAATTATTTGTATGTGATTCCCATAAATGTATATATAATGCACATTCTCAGTATTTAAAAAGAACATTCTTGAAAGTTCCTTAAAATTAACCTGAAGTTTGCCTGGAGTATATACTAATACAGTAATTACTTGATTTGTGTGTTACGAGAAAATTGCCAGAGAAGTATAAAACAATGCAACTTCTTCATACAAATAAGACTTAGACCCATGAACTGAGATTCTAAAAGAAATAAATAATACCAAGATCAACTACAAAATCCCTCAGAGAAGACACCTACAACTAAGAATCAAATTTAGAAAGAAACAAAAAAGTTTCACAAGAACATATCAGCACGCAGTTATCCTATGGCCTATGTACAGGACACGTGAGATGGACTGTTGGGTGAGCCTGAAGGGTGAAAGAATTCATACACTTCAAGATTTGAAAAATTCTTTAAAGAAAACTTAATCCAACTTCTCCTTTTTACAGATGGGATTATAGATAAATTTAGTCACATTCCTATTTCCAAACTGGTAGGGGCAGAACCCAGACAAGGATGCAGTTTCTAGTCCAGTGTTTTTACTACCACTAAGTATTATTTCCACAATTTGTATTGCGAACAATGAAATCACTCTCTATTGCACAGCTCATTGTATAAACATGATTTCAAGGACACATTAACAGTGAAGACAACATATTTTTTAGTGTCTGGCTACATTAATTATAAGTCAATGCTTGTAGCCAATTTCTAAAGAATTATATCTACCCACTGAAACATAACCAAATTGCAGGACTGCTCTTGGAGTTTCTTGTTTACTTTGATTTACTGAGTGTATTTTAAAGTATGACTATTCGTTTCATTACACCCTTTTTGCTAATAAAGTCTAGTCTCCTCTGAGTAAGTTCCAATCAGTGTGTTTCTTCTATAATGAAGAAAAATGTGGTTTATGAAGCAGGTATGTAGCAATTAAAGAAACAACACCCTTGGAATATACAACAGTGGTTAAGCTCAAACACCTTCAGTTGGTACTCAAAGGGGCATGAACAACAAATTTAGCCCAGTATTAGCATTGCAAGAATGGGATAAGGTGAGAAGCTTAAGAACACGTCAGCAGAGTGTCAATAAACCCAATTAGTACAAGATCATAAAACCTTATTATGCAAAGAAGCTCACACAAAGAGAGACTGCAGAATACCACAGCTACTGCATGTTCCCACCACGGTGCAGGTAAGATGTCTGGGCGCTCTCTTTGGAGCAATAGGCCAGGCAAGTTTCAAGAACAAATTAGAAACTGATACTAAAGATTCAGATTGTAGGGGCCAGCCCAGTGGTGTAGTGGTTAAGTTCATGCACTCTGCTTCAGTGGCCCTGGGGTTTGCGGGTTTGGATCCTGGGTGCAGACCTATACATTGCAATTCAAGTCATGCAGTGGTGGCATCCCACATACAAAAAAAATAGAGGAAGATTGGCACAGACGTTATCTCAGGGACAATCTTTCTCAAGCGAAATGAGAAAGAATTGGCAACAGACATTAACTCAGAGCCAATCTTCCTCACCAAAAAAAAAGAGAGAGAAAGAGAGATTCAGACTGTAATAATAGATTCTTAAAATATATCTAATCCAAGTATTCAATATGATTAATAATTATATGTTAATTGCAATTCACTTTGACATAATTTGTTACTTAAAATTTGTAATAATTTTATTAAATATGCAAAAATATCCCTATTTCACAGCTGAGGCATACTTCAGAAGCCATATTCATTAAAGAAAAGGGAGAAAGCCAAAATTTGAATTCAACCTTATGCTTCCTAACACCCTGCTCTTTTCGTTATACCGTACATAAAAACAATCCTTGGAGGCAGAATATTAGAATGAAATTTCCTTCTTTTATAGACCAATAAATGGATGTTAGTCCCATATTATGAAAGGCTACAGGGAGAATTTAGCTGCAGGGCTGAGACTGGAGTTTTAGAATCTCTGTCAAAGACTACTTTCCACATTTAAAACTGACTCTAACACAAAATCAAAGGAAAACAATAATAATAAATTGAGTAATATGAAGTAGATGTTAAGAGCATTGGCTCTTAAGTCAGGTAGACCAGGGTACTTGACATTAGCAGGTTATTTAATCTCTCTTTATTTCAGTTGACTTATCTGTAAACTAATGATAATAATAGAACTTATTTCTTGTAAGGATGAAGTGAAATATGTGTAGGATTCTTAGAAACAGTTTGGACATCAAGGAAGGTATAAATCACCTTCAAAGTATCCTTCTGCTCCCATTCCCCACACTCAACAAAAGGGGGCCTGACAAGGGAGGAACATTCAGCAACAAAATGTCACAAAGTAAAGTGCCAGGGACAAGGGCTTTAATGGACAAGAGGTCTATTAAAGAATAAGCCACCTATGTTTTTGGTGTTTGGGGCAACAAAGAGGTCACAGAGAAGAAATCACAGGTGTGCTCCCATGAAACAGCCTGCATTTATCTACCCGCCACACAAATGGCATTGATTGCCAAGAGAGAACCACGACAGAACAAGCTAAGTAAAAAGATATTTTCCCTCTACAATCTCCCTTCTCCTTGCCTCAACTCTGGAAGACACAGAAAGAGGAAAGGAAGAGTAGGTCACGGACTGTCACCCACTGTACATCCCTTGGCTGTGAACTCGGCTGAGAAAAGGAGAGAAGATCTAAATGGCATAAGAGGTTGATGTTTAAATTGGTCTGGCTAGACTCTTTGATATTTGCAAGTGAACAGAAAGCTACAGGATGCACCTGAGATACTGTCATGATGTGGGGAAAGAAGATCCAAAGAATGGAGTGTTGCTGAGGTTGGTCAGTTGAATTTCTAAAGCCCCTGGGATGGAGTCCAAATGGTTTCTCACAGCCTCCAACACCCTGCATGGCCGCTCCCTCCTTTACGTCTCCAGCCTCATGTATGGCCATTCTCCCCCACATACTCTGCCTACAGCAATACTGATATTGCAGGGTCTCTGATGCATCATGCTCCACCTTACTACCCTTACCCATCTCTGTTGCAGTCTCCCTTCCCCATCAACCCCTACATTTAGCCAACCTTTACTCCACACTGAGAACAAGGACCATGACCACCTTCTTCAATGCTGTATCACCAGCATCTAATAAACTGCCTAGAACATAGGAAATAAACAATAATTATTCCATGAATGAATGAATGAGAGGAGTCACTAGAAATTAAACATTGTAACAAGAATTCTGGGCAACAAGAGCTTGAATGGTACATAAGGAGAAAGGCATCAGTAGAGGCAGATGGTAGAAAAGCTCTCAGACATCTTATGGCAAACAGTCACCTGCATGCAATACTCTAATCCTTAAATTCACAAGTGTAAAGTATGTCTGTGTAACTGTACTAAACTAATCACAGTAGGCATTTATTCTGTATAATAGGTATATTTTAAACAAGGTCGACACATAATCAAAAAGAGCCAGGTTATAAGTTCTCTGCTAACAGAGATGTACTTGTTTTAAGTTTTATTTGGGAGTGCTTTTATGGCTTTTTGGGGAGCAACTGGTTATAAAGCCCTTCATGATCTGGCTCTGATTTATTTTCTAGCCTCATTTCCCCCCAAATATCTCAGAACATTCTAGGCTCCAGTCACACTCAACTTTTACATTTTACTAAACTCAATAAACTCTTCCAATCTGTGCTAAAACACTCTTCCTGTTATGTAGCTGGCCAATCCTTATTTGTCCTCCTCAGCTATTTTCCTTTCCTATAAACCTTCTCAGATATAGATATCCTCTACCCACATCCCCTCTGCTACCATATTAATCCATAAATACTTCAACAGAAGCATGATCGAGTGTTTTAAAATGGATGATTTTTCATAGCTGTCCCCCCACTACACTGTAAACAACTTGAGGCCAAACACTGGTTATACTTAAGTATTTCAGCTCCCAACACTGTGACAGACACACAGTATGTACTTAGGGAATCCTGTTAAAATGAACAAACACAACTCATGCCTTCCAGTAGCTCAGACTGCAGTAAAGAAGCAAGACACGTAAAGATTTTTATAATCCAGCGTGCAAAGTCATAAAAACGTGTGAACACCATGTGGAGAGCAAAAGGACAGGAAGGACTGACTCTACTTGGAGCAGTCTAGAAAAACAGAAAAGATGAAATTTGAGCTTGGCCTTGAATAAATGAAAGAGCTCCAGTTGGCAAAGGAGGAGGAAAGCATAACAAGAACAGGGAAAAACATTTGCAAGGCCAGAGAGTTGTTAAAGATGATGGCATGTTCGGAGAACAGTGAGAAGTTCAATGCAATCTTTAAAAATAAAAGCCTTACGGAGAGTTAGAATGCCTTACAGCTACTGCCCTCTGTCTCGCCTCCTCTCCTCAACCACGCTGCTTAAAAATGTTGCCTCCACTCTTTCTCCATTTCCTCACCTCCCACATGCCTCAACCCACTGCAATCTGGCTGCTTTGACCACGATCAGCGAATACCTCCTTGTTCTTAATCTAATGACACATTTAAATCCTCTTTTGGCTTTATCATAACATATGACACTGTTGTTCTCTCCCTACTTTTGCAAGGCTCTCCTGCATTGGCATTAAAACCATATTCTCCTGGTGTTGTGGGAAACCCCTAGGAAAATCCTCATGGGATCTGAGACCTTCTGCGTCTGCCAACAACCTACATGTAATGACATCTCATGGAAAATATATGGGAGTAACACCAAGGGATAATATCTATTATTCTTAACCAAGGCATACAAGTTCTGCGTGGCTTTCTCAAAAAGACGGGTTCCACCCTTGAAACCTGGGGAAAGGACACGCAATCTCTGTTATTTTTATTTTAAAAATCACTTCATGTTCAGAAATTATAGTAGTTTGTTATTTAATTTATACAAAAGAATGGCGGTGATGATGGTAAGGAATGGTCCCTCCCTAGGAAGCCAAGAGACGTATTTGACAGGACTATGACAGGATGTATTTGGGTCCTACAACCCTCCCTCCTGCAGAAAACCCTCCTTTCTGGAATTGCTATCCCACTCTCTAGGTGAGGCTTTACTGTGGATAAAGCCTATGGGTTCATCCCATTAGCATATAAACCATATGACCTTCAGTTTACAGAATCCTACCTTGACAGAGGGCTGTAGGTGATACAGGTATCTGACCACTGCACATCACTGAATCTGATAGCAAATAGAAAGCAGTGGCCTCTGACTTTTGTCACTAAGGATCAAAGCACAGTCTAGCTCAGAGAAGGGAATCACCCTTCATTTTGACAGACATCCATGTTTGCTCCTTCTCAGTCTCCTCTGCTATCTTTCATATCATCTTATATTCTAGAGTCTTTGTGAAAGTATGATGATCATTTCACTCTAATCTCTTTCCTCGAACAATTTTATGTATGCCCATGGTTTCAACTGCTGTCAGATGGCTCCCAAAGATGTCTGCACTCCAAGCCCTTCTCTTGAGCTCCAGGTCTATGCCTGCTACCTAGACATCTCCAGTTAAATCTCTCACAGAGATCCCAACTCAATATGTCCAAAACATAAACACTCATCCGCCAAACACCAAAACAAAAGCAAGCAAACTTTTCCTCCTGTGTTTCACGTCCCAGTAAATGGTACCACCATCCACCCAATCCCCCAAGTCTTCATCCTCAACTTCTCCCTATATCCAACAGATCACCTAGCCTTATTAATTCTACCACATGGAGATTTAAATCTCTTTAGTTCTTTCCATCTTCAGTACCACTACCCTGACCCAGTCCACAATCATTTCTTGCCTGGAATAAACAGCTTTCAAACTAGTTTTTCTTTTCCTAATCCTCTAATACAAATTATTGGAATGCAGAAAATATGACTCTGTCACATGCCCTCTACATTACCCCAACTTTCCACCAATCCTAAAATGGCTTTTTGCTGTTCTCAGCATAAAGTCAAATATCTTAACCTGTCAAGATGCAGCCTGTCCTACAACTAGCAATTATGATTCCACAGATCATAGAAGGAGCCCAAGAAATAACTGTTTTAATAAATAACTCCCAGTGATTCCAATGCAAGTGTCCATGAATCACATTTTGAGGAACATTATTATAAACTCCAGGAGGGTGCTGAAAAATATTGTCTGAATGAATTAATGTTCCTCAAATCTAATTCATATCCTTCCAAAATATCAATAGCCTTCCAGTAATCAACCTCCACATGCCAGCTTTAAAGTGAGTAAACATTATTACCTTTCTTTTGATATACACTATTTGCCGTGTTTGCAGCAGTTTTCCTTATCTACCTACATTTACAAATGACAACTTCTGGTAGGGGCTAATAGCTAAACCCAGTGTCAATTTTCGAACAAATATCAAGATCTAACAACTCTCTAAACCTCCCTATGATGTTAACTAACAAACTACATAATATCCCAATCGCTTCTGGAGTGTCTAAGAGATAATGAGCTCTGTATAACTTCCAAGTTTCCATGGTTCAAGTTCTAACGCTAACACTTAGCACTGCAAGAGATAACCATTTGAGATGAGGTTCCTAGTCTAGGCTTGGGTTCATTAATTGGTAACGATACCTTTTACGTCTGAAGAATATGCATATACAGTGAAAATGTTTACTAATATGGGCAAAGGTATCCTATATAGAAACCAAGGGAAAAAAAAAACTCAAAAAACAGAGGAGTGAGTTATAAATTGCTAAAATGCACACGCCTACTACAAACTTTGTCAATTGTCAGCTACTAGTACATTCCAAAGTTTAATTACCTTCTTACTCATGAATTTTTAAATGTTGAAATAAAAGATTTTAAACTTAATTGCAGACACTGTAATTAGAATCTTTAATTATAATTTAGATCTGCAACTTTCTTTGGACAATTATACTAGTTAATGATTCTGAGACAGGAGTGTGTGTGTGTGTGTGTGTGTGTTCTTTTGGTTCTTAATTCTTTTTGCTATGCTGCTTTTTCCTCTCAGGCTAATGTCACAACAAATCTACATCACTGACCTGAACAGGAGGACTTAGGGGTTTAAGTCTTGCTACTGAGTATGCACACTGCATGGAAATAAGAGTGTATCAGCTAAGCTACCAAAAGTGAAACTAAATTTATTCTTTACTGTTTTTCCCATTATCAAATTGCTTCTGTAAGACAGGAATTAGATATCTTCGTAACCACTTTTACATATGGGCAACAATAATATGGATGAGTTTTCCCTCCGCATCATAATAAATTTTTCTCTTTAGACTGTTATATCCAAGTTTCATTTCTTGACTTGACCATCTATATTAATGTAAATTCAATCTTTTCCTCACTATTTATCTTGCTTTGCAGAAAAAGTAATACCGAGATTAAAAAAATCACTCCATTTGATCATCATGAAAACTAAATCACTTCTCTTCACAAAATGTATACATGTTTTTAAATTGAGCTTTATCTTCTCCAATAAATTTACAATATGAGTAACTGTGTGTGTTTGTGTGTGTCTGTGTTATATATTTATATAGGTTACTCAGCTTGCATTTTCCCCAGCTTCATCTTCTTTAGATTTGGACAAATATCAAACAGTACCTGTTGAGTGATCAAACTATCTCTTGACTCACTCAAAATCCTCCCCATATTACATATTGTTATGTGTACCAACTATCAGTGTATGGATTCGCAGCCTCAGATCCACGCTCCTTTCTCCTTCTTTGTGATACAGAAAAGAAGTCTGTAAACATTGCTCCTTTGCCAGCTCACACAACGTTAGGCTATGTCAATAGAGGGTGGTGGAGGGATACTCCGACGTCATAGCAAGAGAAGGGGGCTTTTCTTTCCAGTTCTCTTCCTGGTTCATGTGCATTTTCATTCTTTGGCACAGTTTCAAAGAACTAGCATGTTGTGAGTTTTCAGCCACCAGGCAGCATGTTCCTACTGGCCAGTGTCCGCTTGTACCGGCACATGTTTCTTTCCCGGCAGTAGCGGCATGTTCCTGTAGCAGCAACATCCTCCCCAGTGGGTCTGAATCTTGGCCCCAGGGGGAAGGACTCTCTTCCAAGTCCTTAGTTCCTTCCTTGCTTCTGAAGCTTCGGAAGTAGACGCTGCCTTCTGCATTTGGTAATTCTGTTTTGCTTGGAGTCTTCTTTTATCCTGTTCTATTATTTAACCATCTTGTACTGGTTAATAATTCATTATATTGGATTTTCCCTGTTCAAACTACTGTTATGGATCCTTTCCTCTGACTGAATTCTGGTGACAGAGTAAGAATGTGCCCTCTTGGTAGTCTGGCAGTTAATTAGACTTCCTCCAATCCAACTACTGGTAAGACTGTGTACACAAGGTGAATAAAGATGGAAATAAAGCAGAAAATCTGACATGACCAAAGAGAATTCTATAGGACTGTGTTAGGCTAGGTGATTCAAGGGAAATGTATCTTTAGAAAATCATCTAAGGCCTTCAAGCATTCAAAAAGCCTACTGAGATGTTAAATATGTAATTCATTTGGGAGAATATCCCCATATATAGGTGAACATGCACACACACATTTACACACACATACACTCCAAAATAGAAAAAGAAAATATTAAAGTGAATTTTTAATTTAAATGTTGCCAATTACAATTCAACTCAGCCCAATTCAACCTACATAAAATTCAGAATATAAGTAGATTTTAATGTTTATAAAATGTGTGGTAGGGTCCCCCCAAATAAGAAAGCATATCTTGAGCCTGCTAAAATTTGTGAAAGATGTAGCACTAAATTCACTGAGCAGACCAAAGTTTTCAGTTTTTCAGCTTTTTAAATGTAATCTCAAAGAATGGTCAAAACAAAGAGGTGGAAGATTAGTCTAATCTATTACCACTACTGAAAAAAAAGTCACTTCATACATTTTGCCAAACATATATGACCTGACTTTGTCTAAAACTCCCAAATAACAAATATTTTGTACGTCTAGAAAACATATATATGTGTATATGTATATTTTTTGGGTTTGATTATTTTGAGGTAAAATAATTCACTTTGCAAAAAAAGACAAAAATTTCAATATAGCAACTATTACCACTAATATTCACAACACAAAAGCTACAACATTGAAAACTTTGATATTTTGGGGCCCTGTAACATTGGCCTTTCTGTTTTGGCTGGTAATAAGACATCATAGGTAACCACATAAGTACCAACATTTATATGATATTCTTCTAGTTTTTCAATGTAGTGCTTGAAAAAATTCTGACTCTCTTCACTTGATTCCACGTAGAAGTTAGGTGCTCATTCTCACTGTCTCTCTAATATTTGGGAGTATTTACTAACAGAAGCTGCACAGAAATATTATCTTTACAGCCAACCAATAACTATTGGAATAAACACTCTTGGCAAATATGTCTCTCTCATCTTTTCAAGCTCCTGCACACTCTAATGACTAATGGGAAGAGGCATATTAATATTGCAGGTCACAATATAAGATACTGGAAGGGAGGGGAGACATGCTGAAAAGTGGAATTTTTCCTGTTGTTCTAGAATTGTGTCTAAGGCCTGGATTTGGGGGTGGGGGGAAGAAGCACTTAAATCTTCACATTCTAATTTGAAAAAACTTCAAAGATCTGTTAGTGTTTGGTATCAACCATCTCCCAAAAGTTGGGGATCACCACCCCTTTGCTACCTCATATTTCAGTCATCCAAGTCAATACAAGAAAAGGACTATGAGGTCAGAGAGTGGCTCTGATGGAAGATAAAGAGGATATTTTTATGATAACAGTGGCATTTCTACTGTCTAAAGGAAAGGTGGGGAGGTCCCAATAAACTGGCTAATAATGTTTATGAGTGTCTGCAAAAAGGGTAAACCTTTTGTTTTTGTGTGTTTATCTAGGTGCAAAACCTTCAGACTTGTCAACCTTCTCCTTGGGTTATCAGAGAAAGAAAAGAAACTGAGGAGAGACGATGTGATGGAGGATGACCAGGCAAAGAGACATGGGCAGTTCCTCTAATTCTCACTCGCTGGGCAATAAGGAAGGTGAACGAGACGTGATTTCAACAAAAATTTCTATAACAGAGCACTCTAGTTAGCAGTAGACATGGAAGATTGATGACTAAAATTTTTATGCTTAATCAAGAATTTATCTATGATATTTCTACCCCACCAGTTTCTAACCCACCAGACCAATTTTCCTTTCCTATCCATCTCATTTTTTTTTTTTTTTTTTTGTGAGAAAGACCAGCCCTGAGCACACATCCATTGCCAATCCTCCTCTTTTTGCTGAGGAAGACTGGCCCTGGGCTAACATCCGTGCCCATCTTCCTCTACTTTTTAGGCGACGCTGCAACGACATGGCTGACAGGCAGTGAGTTGGCGGCGCCCGGGATCCGAACTCGCGAACCCTGGGCTGCCAAGCGCGGACTAAACCGCTGCGCCACCGGGCCGGCCGCTCTATCTCATTTTAAAGAAAAATAAACACCAGTTCCATAGAATAGAAGAACGTCAAGATTCTAATTTTCTTTAGATTGATGTATATGTGCCCACTATGTATGTGGAATGTATGTACTGTATGTATGTAGATAGTATGACAAGGCACCTTACTCAATGCCAATGGAAAATTCCCAGTCATAACACTGACTCTGACCACATTCTACAAGATGCAGTTGTCTACGAAACTGTATAGACTTTACTTATGGAAGTCCAAGCAGGTGCCTTAATCCTAGAAAATGATTCTCAGTAATACAATTATTTTTATTTAAACAATTGTTTACCACACTGTAGCTAAGTAGACAAATTTTGAAAAAAAAATATAAGGGGTAATCTGAACACTCAAGCTGGAACAGTGCATCAGAGATACAAAAAGATTAACATCTTTAACTCTCCGTGTTTGGGAGTAGATTAAATAGGCAGGAGACAGATATATAATTCTAGAACACTAAAAATACTTGTTTATTCTAAATTACCCCCATCTTCACTTCCCATTATTTGAAGTAAAAATACTATTTAATAAAAAACTTACCATATCTGTATCTGAGACAGGGCCAAAACTGGTCACATAGATGTTTGTGAAGACTTCAGTGATGCTGTCTGATGTGAGAAAAAAGATTGAATATAGATATTACATAATGAGAACCACAGGAGGGAGAAGTGGTCAAGTACACGGCATGGTTAGAAAGCTGTGTGATATTTAGGAATATTGCTTTTTATTTTCTTTTCAACTTTCATAACTAACAAAAATAGTTATATTGCTCAGTTATTTCAGAGGTTCTCACAATCCTAAATGCTAAATGCCTAGAAGTATTATGATATTCTTTCTTGGAAACTATACCTGATTACAGCATTTTGGTTTAAGCATGTTGCTCAGAAATAACAGTTTCTTAGAAACTATCTTAAGTAAACTAGTTTACAATAAATTCACCCCCAGTACTGAAAATAAAATATAGTTAGTATGGTTACCATTTGATATAGTCCTAAATTTGATTTTTAAAGTAAAAATTTCAGGTGGTATTTCATGATGGTAGAGATTTAGTTTGTACTGTAAATTAGTATATCTTCTCAATAAAGCACAAAAACAGATTGTTAATCATTATAAATAAACCTAATTCATAATAATATAAAAATCATTATTCTGTGACATAAAAGTAAAAGCAAATAACAGACATTAATCATAATGGATTACTTCCCAACAAGCTTGCCTTTAAACGTATTTAAGAATGCCTGAATTGCTGAAATTGAATTGAATTAGATTCTAAAGTTATGTGACTTATTAACTATAACACAATTAACTGGATTGCTCTATTAAGCACATGATTTAGACCTCTGATTTTTAAACAAGCCAAATGGTAATGGGAGAAAATCTCAAAGAAAATATTATTTAAAAAATCCTTTCAATGTTCTTATAAGGAAAAAAAATATATCGTTAATTTCTATCATCATGAATTGAATGCCTCATCTACTAACTGTCGAATTTGTACTTCTAAACATACAATATCATGAAATACTTTTAATATCATATTGGACATTAAGTCACAACTGTGAAAGAAAGAGTAAACTAAATCTGGGGTATAAAATCCACTAAGGCAAAAATAAAAATTAAAAAGGATTTTGAAATAACAGAGTAGACTTCGAATGCTTACTCTTCAAAGGATTTGAAATATAATCATCTACAAGGCAAACCTATGAGATAGATTTTCTGTTATCATCCCAATATGTCTACACGGGTGTACTGAAAGGTAACAGAATGTGCCCAATGACCCACACTTGGTAGAATAAATAGAGCCAGGTTTTAGAACCCAAGAGATCTGGCTGCTGAGCCCTGAGGCTAAACCAAAGCATTACACCACAGTCAACCATAAATTTGAAACTAAAAGTGTTTTCTCATTAACTATGTATTTCTATTCACTGCAATACTCTGTGCCAAAAGCTATAGTGTTATAGTGTTCCAAATAAATATATTCATTCAACATTGCTTTACATACTATTTTATTCCAAAAATTGTATTCATGACATTTTATTATAAAACTCATGTGAAACATAAATATATTGATAGAGTTAATTCTCAGCTGCCACCTGGCCCAAAGACCTGCACAGGGCCAGCTTGATAGGCATGCAACTTGTGGAGTCACAGAGGACTCTGTCCTCAGAAAAGCCCCATGCTTGGTGTGATGTTCTGTTTTTGGTCCCTTGAAATTCTTAATTAATTTTTGAATAAAGGGTGCTGCATTTTCATCCTGGACTGGGCTTCACAAATTATGTAGCTAGTCCTTGACCTGAATTATATATGCTATTAGAAAGAAATCATGGAAAGGACACTCGTTCGTTTTTTCTTCTTATTCACACCAAATCAATCATGCTATCACATTCATTCAATAAACAATTGACTAAAATTATAGTCATTATAGATATTGATTTAAAATGCTCCAGATAAGAAAAGTTAAAATGTTAAGTAGTCTTCACCCAAATAGAGGCAATGCAATTATTCTCCTTAGTCTGGAGTAGCAAAGTTAGAGAAGAGAGATGACAAAAATGTGTGAATATCCTCATGCTAAGTATATGAAGAATATCCACTATATGCCAAGCGGCAACTAAAGAGTAAGGAAGAGTATTATCAGTACCTAGTGGCTGCAGGGAGCTGTCAGTTAAGAATCCAAAGAGAGAAAAATAAGATTACCTTCAAAACTCCAAGCAGTAAGAGCAACAACTAAAGACATAGAACACAATAGAACACAGATATGCAAAGTTACCTTAAAAATGATTTCATAGTTTATTGACTTCATAAACATAGTTAAAGAATGTATACACTGCAAGGGATATTCTTCTGCTAAGGAAGTTCAGAAAACAGAAAATCAGCAAGGCAAACCCTGACCATTAATACCCAACAGCTATGTGAGATTGGGAAAGAGATTCTTGGTAATGAGACTTTGAGGATTTCTGTATGGATGGATGCACAGAGCTGTAAACAATCAAAATGCATTAGTGAAATATTTGAGTGTGATGACTGCAAATATTTGATACATCTAACACAACTTTCCAGGGTTCTATATTCAAAGTGCAATCTTAGATTATGATTTGGCTTTCCAGAAGAGAAGGGGGGAAGGGGCCGTGAGATTATACGAATATAGGTTATTTTCAGATCTCAAGATACTAATTTATCAAAGTCAGTCCATAGTATCTTCTGGTTATATTTTGGTTTCCCGTGTGGATTTAGAACAGGGTTGAATTGTGTTGTTATAACCCGTCACAACATTGTGATCCATGTGACAGATGTACACCACGAGCAAACAAATGAACTGATATTCTGGTGGTAACCTCAGTCTTCAGTTTAAGTGTCATGAGTCACCCTCTCAGGTCCTGATCACACTTAGTGGACACACCAACCACTGTCCTGACTCAGGGCTCTCCCACTGGCTATTACCTTTTCTCTTCCATTCGTAGTTAATTACTTCTATGCCTTTAAGTCTCAACTTATGTTCTCTCCTCAGAGCAGAGGTTCACTACCCCCTCTATATAACGTAAGTCTTCTTCTCTCATTTTCTCTCACACTTCATTTTTTATAGGACTTTTTAGAATTTGCCATTATTTTCATGTCTTAGTATTTTCTTACTTGTTTTTAGTTTTGTGTTTGGTCTGTCTCCCCAGTCAGGGTGCAAATTTGCTAAAAGACAGGAACTGTGTCATTTCTGTTTACTGTCATGGGACTAGTGCTTAGAACAATGCCTGCCACATATTAGGTGCTTTATAGTTGAATAAACAAATCATTTCCAATTATAGTTCATGTAGAACATATGCCTTTTCCCAAAATATTTCATCAACATTAACAATGGCCATGAATAGCTGTTGCTACTCATAAGGAATGGGCACTGCCATTTGTGAAGGCAGAGCCCAAACTGTCCATTGACAGAGGGAGACCAAAAGCCTGGGGAATCAGTTCCTAGAGAAGAAACTGAAAGTGAAGCAAAAGGGGAGAATGTATTTAAAGAAAGCCTAGTGAAGAGAGATACTATGCAAAATCAAATAAATATACAATCACACACATAATATATGCTATGAGAGTACAGAACAAGGGAAGACTCCTCGTGGAAACACTTTCTTCATTGGTCTCTGAAATACTACAGTCTCTTAATTTGATTCCAACCACATTGATTGCTTCTCAGAATCCTTCACCCCTATCCCCTTTCAATCTGTTGATATTGGAATTCCCAACATTCAGTTTTTGGTCCTGTTTTTTTACACTACTTCTTGATAATTTATTTCATGCAGTCAAGGATTCCCGAATTTCTATTTTCAGTCCAGAGCTTGCTTCTAAAACCTAGACTCCTATATCCAACTACCTAGTTGACATCTCCACTCGACTGTCTGATGGATGTCACAAACGCATCACGTCCCAAACAAAACTGATTTTCCTCTCCAAAATCAACCGTACTTGCAGCCTTCCCTATTGTACGTATGTGGTTGTTCCACCCCTTTAGGCCAGAAATCTTGACTTCATCCACAACTTCTCTCTGTCAACAGTAAGTCTGGTTGGCTCTCAAAGATACCTAAAATCCAACAGCTTCTCACCCTCCTCCATTGTACTACTCTTAAAGCTACCATCATCTCTCTAGAGCAATACTTTCACTCACTCACCCCTCTCTTCACATGATATAAAATACACCCTTTTTAAAGTGTACAATTCAATGGTTTGTCGTGTAGAGTCGTACATCACTACTATCTACCCTTAGAACATTTTTATCATCAGAAAGAAACACTGTAACCATTAGTAGTCATTATCCTCCCTCCCTCCAGGCTCTGACAACTACTAATTCGGTTTCTGTTTCTATGAATTTGCCTATTCTGGACATTATACATAAATGGAATCTCTTCTATTCCTAGTTTACAGAGAGGTTTCTTTTTTTAATCATGAATGGGTGTTGGATTTTGTCAAATAACTTTTTATGCATGTATGCAGATGGTCATGAAGTATTTGCCCTTTATTCTATTAATATGGTATATTATATCTATTTATTTCATGTGTTAAAGCAACTGCATTCCTGAGATAAATCTCACTTGGCTTTGGTGCATAATTTTTTATATGTTGCTGGATTTGATTTGCTAGTATTTTAGTGAGCATTTGTACGTCTATATGCGTAAGGGATCTTGGTCTGCAGTTTTCTTTCCTTACAATGTCTTTGTCTTCTTTTAGTATCAGGGTAACATTGGACTAATAGAATGAGCTGGGAAGGGTTCTTTTCTTTTCCATTTTATTAAGAGAGTTTGTGAAGGATTGGTGTTAACTGTCCTCTAAATATTTGGTAAAATTCATTAGAGAAACCATATGGATCTGGAATTTGCTTTGTGGGAAGCTTTTCTTTCTTTCTTTCTTTCTTTTTTTTGGGGGGGGACTAATTCAACCTCTTTCCTCATACAAATCTATTCAGATTTTCTATTTCTTTTTGAGTGAGTTTTGATAGTTTGCATCTTTCTAGGAATTTGTCTATTTCATCTAGGTTATTTAATTCGTTTGTCATACAAATGCAATACAAATGTATTCCTTTACAGTATTTCTGTAAGTTCAGTATTAATTACCCTTCTTTCATTTCTGATTTTAATAATCTGAGTTTTCCTCGTTTATCCTGGTAGCTCTAGCTGAATGTCTACCAATTTTGTTGATCTTGTCAAAGAATCAAATTTTGGTTTCATTGCTTTCTCTCATATTTTTCTATTCTCGATTTCATTATTTTCCTAATATTTATTACTACTTTTCATACTTGCTTTAGGTTTAGTTTGCTCTTCTTTTTTTCAGTGTGTTACAGTGGAAAATTAGGTTATTGATTTGAGATATTTCCTCTTTTTTAATATAGGCATTTATAGCTATAAATTTCCCTCTAAGCTGTGCTGTAACTGCATCCTAAAAGTTTTGCTATGTTGTGTCTTCATTTCCATTCATCTGAAAGTATTTTATAATTTCAGTTGTGGTTTCTTCTTTGACCCATCACTCTTTATGAGTATGCTATTTAATTTACACATATTTGTGAATTTTCCAAATTTCTTTTCATAATTATTTCTAATTTTAGTCCTTTGTGATTAAAGAACATACACTGTATGATTTTAAACCTTTTAAATTTATGGAACTTTATGGCCGAACATATAATTTATCCTGGAGAACATTCCATGTGCACTTGAGAAGAACACGTATTCTACTATTGGCAGGTGGAGAGGGCTATAGATGTCTGTTAGATCTACTTGGCTTATAGTGTTTTTCAAATATTCTGTTTCTTTGTTGATTGTCTGCCTAGTTGTTCTATCCATGATTGAAAGCAAGGTATTAAAGTTTCCAAATATTGTGGAAACATCTATTTCTCCCTTTAATTGGTCTGTTTTTGATTCACGTATTTTGGGGCTCTGTTATTAGGTACATATGTTTATAAATCTTATGTCTTCCTGATAGAGTAACACTTTAATTTTAAAATGTCCTTCTTTGTCTCTAGTAAAAATGTTTGCCTAAAGTCTATTTTAACTGATTACTATTGCCACTCCAGTTCTCCTTCTCTTACTGTTTGCATGGTATTTTTCTACCCTTTTACTTTCAATCTGTTACATCTTTGAACAACAGCACATAGATGAATCATTTTTATCCATTCTGCCAATCTCTGCTTTTAATTCAAGTGTTTTATCCATTTATACTTAACGTAATAAAGTAGGATTAACCTGCCATTTTGCTATTTATTTTTATATGTCATATATTTTTCTTTTGTGTTGTATAGATGATTTCTAGTACATCATTTTAATTTTCTTACCTTTTGTGTTATTTTATTAATGGTTGCCCTGAGGGTTACAATTAACATCTTAACTTAAAATGATCTAGATTGTATTATTACCAACTCAATGTCAATAGTAAACAAATAATTACTCCACTTATAGTTCCTTCCACAGATTCCCTCCTTTGTGCAATTTTTGTCATACAAATCACACTTTTATACATCTTAAACATATCAACTCCATATACTTCATGATTTATCTAATTTTCTTTTAAATAAGACAAGAAAAAATATTACAAAAATACATTTATATAGTAGTTTATATTTGCTATATGTTTACCTACAGAGATGTTCTTTATTTCTTTGTATGGACTCAAGTTACAGTCTAGTGTTCTTTATTTCAGCTTAAAAGACCCTTTTAGAATTTTGCTGGGGGGGAGTGTCAGGTCTATTCGTGACATAGTGACAAATTCTTAGTTTTTATTTGTCTGAGAATGTCTTAATTTCTCCTTCATTGTTGAAATATAGTTTTGCTGAATATAGAATTCTTGGTTTCCAGGCTCTTTCATTCAATACTTTGAATATGCCACGCCACTTCTGGCCTATATTATTTCTGATGAAAAATCATCTGTTTATCTTACTGAGGATCCCTGTACATGATGAGTAATTCCTTTGTTGCTTTCAAGATTCTCTCATTGTCTTTCTCTTTCTATAATTTGACTCTGATGTGCCTATGTGGATCTCTTTGAGTTTTCTCTGATTTTGTTGAGCTTCTGGAAGTGTAGATTAATGTTTCTCATCAAAATTGAAAAGTTTTCAACCATAATTTTTTCATATATTCTTTCTGTCCCTTTCTCTCCTCTCCCTCTGGGACTTCCCATTGTTAGTATGCTTGATAATGTCGCACAGGTCTCTTAGGCTATATTCATTTTCTTTTCATTATTTTCTCTTCTTTTCCCTAGACTGGATGATCTCAATTTACCTTTCTTCAGGTTTACTGATTTTACTACCAGTTCAAATTTGCTATTGAGTTCCTCTATAATTTTTCATTGCAGTTATTTCTTATTTCTGTAAGTTCTATATGTTTTTTTAATATATAATATCTATCTCATTATCAATGTCTTATTAGTGAAACATCATTCTTATAACTTCCTTTTATTCTTTCAACATTGTTTCCTTTAGTCCATTGAACGTATTTAGAAAAGCTTATTTAAAGTCATTGTCTAGTAAATCTAACACCCAGGTTTCCTCAAGGACAGTTTTTATTGATTCATGTTTTTCCTGTATATGGATCATACTTTCCTATGTCTTTGCATGAATCATTTCTTATTGCTGAAAACTGGAAATTTTAAATCATATAACTCTGAAAATCAGATTCCCTCCACTCACCAGGCTCTGTGTGTGTATATGTGTGTGTGTCTTCACACTCCATGTCTTCAACACTCCAGCACACAGTTTACAACTCTGCCTTAGCCTTCATTTCCCGCTTGTGCAGAACCCCCAGGTCATATAGAGGTGAGAGATTAGGGCCTTCTCCAGTCTTTCCAGGGTAGGTGCACAGCCCTGCACATGTGCATGGCCTTTTATACTCCAAGGAATAAGTCTGAGGTTTTAATAGCCTCCTATACTCATCGGAGCCCACAGTTTTTCCTTTTAAGTTTTCTGGCCAGCCTCTTACTAGGCCCAACTGGTATCTCTGTTTAAATAGCTGTGATGTTAAACAATAGCTGCTGACATTTTTCAGCAAAAGCCCTGAGGATAGAACTGTCCACACAGAGCAAGGTGAGTCACGTAAAATACAGACAAGTTCTGCAAGTGAAGTTCTTCCAGGGAGCTACCAGCCAGGTCAAATAGTGGCAGTCCTCTGGAGATGAGGCTTTTAAGGGAGCTCTAAACCTATGCTGCCCACTCCCAGTGACTGCTAGGCTGCTGGTTTTCACAATCGAAATAGTTGCAAGGCTGTTGGTTTTTAAGGCGAGCATCCAGCTGCAAAAAAGGGGATGAGATAAGCAATGTAAAATTCACTCTTCTCACTGAGGTTCAGTTGTTTTTCTTATAAATGCTCCTTAAATTGTTGCAAGCCTCTGGTTAATTTCTAGAGTTCTGAGAAAGTTGATTATATAATTTTTGCCAGTGCTCTTGTTGCTGTCTTGGGTGAGTGAATTTTCAGAGGTCCTTATTCTGCCATTCCACAAGTATTTTTCCACAATCTCTTCTTAACTCATAAATCAGGTTGTGCCTCTTCTCTTTACAAAACCCTATAATGACTCCTTATCTCACTCAGAGTAAAAGCTACAACCCTTATATTGGCCTACATGACACTTCATGACCGCACCCTGTTATCTTTTCTATTACATCTTCAACTCTTCTCACTCATTTCTGCCTCACTGACCTCCTGGCTCTTCATCAAACATGCCTGGCCTTTGCATGGACATTCTTCTCTTCCTTGGTGGCCCTTCTCACCATCAGGTGCATAGCATACTCTCTAACCTCACTTATTTAAGTATTTTTGTATTTCTTTATTTTCACAAATATTTTTACAGTGCCTACTACATGTCAGGCACTATTCTAAGCATTTAACAAATATTTGCTTAAAGGTCACTGTTTTTCAGTGGGCCCAAGCTGATACCCTAATTTAAATTGCACATTCTCTTCACCCCCAGTACTGCAGACCCGCCTTACTTTGTTCCTCTTTTTCTTTTTTCCATAATAAAGATACTTTCCAACATGTCATGTAATTTGCTTATTTATTATGTGCATTGGTTAAAAGTAAAACTCTAAGAAGGCAAGAATACTTGAATCTGTTTGGTTTACTAGTGTATTCTAAGCACATGACAACAGTTTGTGGAACATAATAGGCTATGAATAAGTATTTGTTGAGGTATTCCACCAGTGAATTTGACCCAACTTAGGACAGGGAGGGTGGGATTGGGAGTAGTTTCTTTGATCAAATTATATTTCAGTGATATCAAAAAGATGATACATTATAGAGACCTTAGATGGGTGTATGGATTGGGGAGAGGCACACAAGAGAATATTTAGTTCTTAACAGCATAGAGGAAACTGCACATTCAAAGATCCTGAGAAGGAAAACAGGTAGATTCCACGAGGAAGTGAAAAAGGCCCAGTGCAGGAGGAGAACAGAGAGGGAGCAGGAAAATCATGTAAGATGGATTTGGAGAAAAAGGCACGTTAGATCATGCACACTTTATAACTGTGTAATCTTGGACAAGTAGTTTCATCTGTAAAATATGGATAAGAACTATTTCTACTTCATGGGCTTGTTATGAGGATTAATTAAATCTCATTTATAACAGCCACATAGAAAGTAATATAAAAGTGTCTGCTATCTATTTACATCTGTAGCTAACTGGGGAATTCTGGGCTACAAATGCATATTATGGAGTCTTTGGTTCCACTGAATAAGAACCAGGCAAATTAACTTCTATGAACCTAAGTTTCTTCATCTCTAAAACAAGAAAAATAACAGAAACCATCTCACTGGATCCCTTTAAGGATTAAGACATGCAACGAGTATTGAACAATGCCAGGTAATAATGTTCCATAATGTTGGCTATTATTATTGTTACTGTTATTATGTACTGTAGTTGGGGTTCAAAGAGTAGACAAATTCACCTAAGATCAGAATACAGGCCAAGAAGGAAAAATGATCCCAGCCCCAACATTTAAAGAATTCATAAAAGAAAATGAGCCAGGAAGGAGAATCCAGAGAGGGAGTGGAATCAAAAGTAGAGGAGAACACAGTGTCCAAAAGCTAGAGATAAGAATGTTTCAAAAGCAAATTATACCTTTGTGAAGAAGGGAGTGATGTATAGTCAATGCTGCTGCGAGATCAAGTAATCTGAGGTCTGGAATATTCACTGGGTTTAGAGACCTGAGAGCCATTAGTGGACTAAAGAATGTATGCAGGGTCCAGCTTGGAGTGAGAGAAGTGAGAGAAGAGGAAAAGGCTAGAGTGATCTTAAACAATCCTTGAGAAGATTGCTCGTGAAGGAGAAGAGGATGCTAGCAACAGGGGAGGGTGGGGGAAAAGAGAGAGATTGTCATTTGTTTTGCTTGTTTAAGGTGAAAGATAGTTGAGCATATGGCAATGCAGAGGAGAGGGACTGAGGTAGAAAGGGAGAGGCTGAATATGAGAAAGAGAGAAAATATCACTGACAAAGGAATATTCCTGAGTTAGCAGGCAACGCATTCATTAAAAGAGATTGACAATAGATACATGGAGGGACGAAGGAGGAGGGAATAGCCTTGATTATAGCATGAGTGAGTAGAGAGAGTGTTCAAACAAATGGAAGTAGTGGCAGGTAAGTTAAGGAAGTTCCTGGAAAGGAAACAAATTTTGAGTTATGTGCAAGATATCTGTGCATCATTCTTATTATGATAGGTGACGATCCCAAGTCAAAAGTTTGACACTTCAAACAATTATGTTAACATTTGAAATAGTATACATCCATAGAAGACCAAGGTAGCATCTGCTGCCAGTTCTTTGCCCATATACACTTGACAATCACAATTCCTCTACATGCTGTGGTGTTCTGCCACAAACACCTATGATTCTCTGCCTGAGGCCTGTCCTTGGCTGTGCAGGGCAGACTGGAAGTACAGAGAAGTTTATGTTCCTGGGAACAACCATCAGTCAATGATTGATGGGGGTTGGAGAAAATGTACCTCAGCTTTCTCTTTCCCTCAGTGGAGACTAAGGCATGTTCCACATCATTTCCCAGAGGTCCTCAGTGGGACTAATCCCAGATTGTCCTCTGCAGTAACCTGCTCATTAGTGTACCCTGCTTGGACTCCCCTCCCTTCCCTGGGTCACTTTGCCACCCACTCTGCTAATGCATCCTGATACCACTTCCCAAATTAACGCACATCTTAGAGTCTGCTTCTGAGAGAAACCAAAGCCAACTACAGATATCATTCACTTACTCTGAGAATAAAAAATGGTAATTAAAGACACAGGAAAAATATTAATTCTAGTCATTGGAGCTAACCATCCAAGCAATAAGCTACATTGTCTTTACCCCTGTTATTTAGACGTTAACAGTGACATTAATAAGGACATGAACTTACAATGCTGAAAGTAAAACCAAACTGTAGATGACATCCCTTCAAGATCAGGATGCTAATAATCTTGCTCATCATGTCTTATAAATAGAATGTCAAGCACATATTTTAAGACAAGTTACTCATTGCTGTGTTTGCTTTACTTGCTCAGCAACAACAAAGGTATTTTGCTTCCTGGGATGATTCCCATAACACCCACGTGTGCAATTTGTCATCAGCCAATTTTATTTAAGACAACAAATACTTGTTAAGTGACTTTTGTGCATATGCCACTTAGTGTTCCCTATTAAAAGTTGAAAACTTTAAATTTGATAATATAATCTGTATAATATAATTCTACCACAAAGGAATTGCTGCACCTTATCCAATATTTTCCTCCCAGTAGGCACTCAATACATGTTTGATAAAAAGGGATGACTTGAACAATACAGTGCTTCATTTGGATGGTCAACAAACTGCCCATAAAAGCAGGAAGAGTTAAGAACAATAATAAAACCAGTATGCATTGTGTTTTGGTACAATCATTTTTCATCATAGTTCTAAGTTTTGATTTTTGATTCTTTGTGATGATTTGGAAACATAAAATACCAATATTATTGAATATATGAAATTTCCTCTCAGAGTAAGAATCCTGGTCCTTTTTAATTTTTGCAACTTTATACATTCTGTTTGTTCTTATAGTTTTGTTCATTTACTTTGACTTTTTTCCTACTAATGAAAATGTATCAATTTAAATAGTATAGTCCATTTGGGAGTTCTGAACAAGAATAAAGATGCCCATATGCTTATAAACAGCACAAAAGTCCTAAAGGATAAACTAAACACATCCCATCATGACAGTCACTGCTTATGGGTTACAAATGAATCTGACTTTGAAATCACTGCAGGATCTATCCATCCCCAACAGGGTTTGGGACTGTTCTGGCTCTTAGAACCATCACCAGGTAGAAGATTTGTAGTGCCTTCTCTCTCTTTGAAATGCCTTTCTTCAATATCTAATGATTCAGCTTACTCTGGTAAAAAAGCTGAAGACACACCTTTCTCCCCAAAGCATTAGTAACGGAAATCAAATAGGAAAGGGAAGAGAAGGCTGAACGCATGTTGATTCCCATTGATTTAGTGGGACCATTTGGTCCAATTAACAAAACAGCTACTAAGAGTTTACTAAGTACAGTCCGGAGACATCCCCAGCCTGACAGACAAGGGAGAGAATGTTTCCAAAGGGAAGCTATATGTGGTACCAGAAGCTATTTATGTTCCTCAGGGTAATGTTTCATCAAGCAATTGCTACATGCTTAGTCTAGGACTCTGACAAGGGAAAGAGGGAAGATGTTCTCAACCATATCACTTCTACTGTTACAAGTTAGATGCTCTCGTGAGGAGATTCTAGTGACCCTACCCCACCTCAAGTTGTTAAAGATGGCATCCAGAGCACCTGGGATATGCTAGGATACTTAGAGTCCAAAGTTCAATCTGGGCACAGACTATTATAAATCCAGTAGTCCTGGATTAGTTAGTAACTTGGAGCTGATTAGTCGCCAACCTAAAATCCTATGCTGTTCTCTAAGAACTGATAGAAACCAGTTTAACAACTGAGAATTTAAAAGTAAAAATTATGCTGATATATATTTACATTTGTTCCCAAAATACATATTAATAAGATTTTCATATTCAATATATAGTAGGGATAAACTTTTATCTTAAGATAATAAATTATTTTAAAAATCAAAATAAATTGAAGAGTCTTAATACACTAAGAAATACAATTTTTATATATTACTAATATCAAAGGATTGAAAAAAATCCTACTATATTCATTTTGTTTATTATAAAAAGGTACATAAGTCAAAGCATGCTAATTGACTTTTTCTTTATACCTTTTCACTATCCCCACAGAATACCGCTGATGACAACAATATTTCCATTTACCTTGCAAAATAATTTTTCTGTTCTTTCTCTATTATTTTGTAGAAGGAAAGCCTTGAAATGTAATAGAAGTATTAACATTGAAAATACAACCCAAACAATTGGAAAACCTTATATAAGCCATGACTTTCAAACATTCAAAATTCTGCCTCCTCTATTCCTAGTCTTGGTAAAAGGTACCGTCATCTTATCAGTTGTCAAACTTTTAGACACAATCTGAACTTCTTACTCACAGCCTACATTTTAATTATTCACCGAGTTCTGTTGATTATATTTCCTACATATTTCTGGAATTTTCCTTTCATCCCCATCTTCACTGGCAATAGTCTCTGGAAAGGCCTCTTTTAGCATTCCTGCCTCTAGCCTTACCAACTCTTATTTACCCTCTATGATACTGCTAAAGGGTTCCCTCCTAATCAGAAATCAAGAGAAGTCTCTTCTTGGATCAAAATTTTTCTCAATGACTCTCCTTTGCCCAAAGATCAAGTTCAAAGATCATAACATGGCACATACCCTTTGTGATCTGTCTTTGTCCACATTCCATCCTGATCCAAAGCTGTTCTATATTGTGTACCTCAACCATACCACACTCCATGTCACTCTCCTTCATACCTTTATTTCTTTGTACTTGTTCTTTCCTCTATATCAAATGTCCTCTCAGTTAATCCTTGTTCTCAAAAAACAAGCTCAAATAACACTGTCTCTGTAAAGTTGTCCTTGCCATCCCTGAGGTATTTAATTAGTCTTTCTGTTGGTTCTAGGAATTTTTACTTCCTCAAATAAGACAAGCAAATCACACTGCAACTTTCAATGCATGAGAAGTTATTAAATGATCATGTGGTCCCCCACTCTATTCACTGCTCAAGAGCTCTCAGTACTTTGCTCTCTATGAGTAACACAGGGTGTCATAGATAATCACAGAATGATACAAAGCAACATCCTAAGAAGAAACTTGTTTTTTTTTTTTTTTTGTGAGGAAGACCAGCCCTGAGCTAACATCCGTTGCTAATCTTCCTCTTTTTTTGCTGAGAAAGACTGGCCCTGGGCTAACATCCGTGCCCATCTTCCTCTACTTTATATGGGACTCCACCACAGCATGGCTGACAAGCAGTGCGTCGCCGGTGCCCGGGATTCGAACCCGCGAACCCCAGGCTGCCAAGTGCGAACTAAACCGCTGCGCCACTGGGCCAGCCCCCTAAGAAGAAACATCTTATCATTCATTGTTTTCTATCATGTAGTTTATGTTTGCTTTAGAAATATGGCTTTTAAGTAGAGAATTCATTTTCATTTTTTTCTTGTTTAGATCTAAATGGATAGCAGATTATGATCAAAGATAAGGTCATACCAATCCTGTCACACTTAAATATGAAACAAATCAAAATACTATCTTTACACCTATAGATAATTTCAAATAAGTTACATGTAGGAAAATTATTGTGATGGTAAATTGCTATCTTACATTAATCTTATATGGAAAAATTTTAAAGGCAAGGTTTTAGATTTAGATGCTGAAACCATAAGATCATTTGCTTTTGTTTCAAGTAGAGTTCAGGTCTCACATTCAACAATCCAAAATTTTTCATCTACAACATTCCAAAGTTAAATGCATGTAAAGCCTTGCTGGCCACATTACAAACCCTTACTACCTTTTCCTGAATCTCTTGGATCAGCCTCAAAAAGAAACTCTGTACTTATAACATAGAGCTTATTGACATTCTAATTTGATGATAGTATCACTTTCTTTTTAAAAATAAAGTTAGCTTAAAGTATTATATAAAGAAAAAAGAAATCTCCTAACATTATTAACTTTATCACCCATCACTGGATACTGTTTCCTGACAGTATATGCACTGGAAAATGTTATGATTACTCTACATCTAACATGTAATTAGGAACTTTTAAAAATTTATATAGCAACCCTTAAGTATTTGTTCTATCTATTGACTTCCCATCGTGTGATAATAAAAGGAACTTACCACCTATTAAGCATTTACTATATGCCTGGACTAAGTTAAATTTTTATACATATGATCCACATTTATTTTCATGATCACCCTATAAACTATGAATAAGTATATTCATTTTATTTCTCATCCAAAGTCAACAACTAACCAGACATAGGGTTGCACTGAAACATTATTCTCTGACTTAAAATCCCATTCTCATAACTACTCCAATAATAAAATGCCATTCAAAAACACAACCAATGCAAAAGATTTTTCATTTAGTTTAAGACTATTTGGTATTTTGAGTGGTGCTAGCATAATCAAACCCTATATCTTTATTACACACCTGTCAATGCACCAGCACCAAGTTACATATTTGAGGAGATATAACAATAAAAAAAATAAAGAATTTACAGTCCAGTTAAGTAGTCAGTGCTCTTTTTGCAAAACATGTCATTTAAACTCTAAGATGAAAAGTTTATATGTATATGTACGTCACACACACATACATAAAAACTTTTCATCTTATCACATATATACATCACTATATATCTTAGTATGTGTATACACACACAGATATATGGTATGTGTATATATATATATGTATTATATATTGGTATGTGTATATATATACATGTATGTTATAAAATGTGTTATGTGTGTGTGTGTGTGCACATATTAATATAAAAATTTTGGTGTTGAGCTGCCTCATATTTAAATCAAAAGACATATCACTCTATCTTAAATCTGGAACTTCTGAAGAGGGTTACATGCAGAAAGACATTGAGAAATGTATAAATGAATTTTCTTTCTTTCTTCTCTTCTTCCTTCAAAAAATCATAATTGAGTGCCTGTTACACTGTGTAACAAACTTAGATAAAAGACAAAGGGTCTGGCCCAGTGGCACAGTAGTTTAGTTCACGATTTGTCAACCCGGGGTTCGCGGGTTCAGATCCCGGGCACCCGCCGACACACTGCTTGTCAGCCATGCTGCGGCGGTGTCCCATATAAACTGGAGGAAGATGGGCATGGATGTCAGCCCAGGGCCAGTCTTCCTCAGCAAAAAGAGGAGGATCGGCAACGGATGTTAGCTCAGGGCTGGTCTTCCTCACAAAAAATAAATAAAAAATACAAATAAAGAACACAGTCTGCAGCCCTCATGTTCTTGGAGGGAAAAGAAACAACTTCATAGACACTTGTCTATGAAGTGTGCATAGTGGTAAAAATAATCAAATGTGCTAAGGTGTGGCGTGAGGAAGTGGGAGATGGGTGCTGGTAAGGAGAGAGGTGGTGCCAAACTCAGAGCTGGGGAGTCAGAGAAGGCTTCTCAAGTTATCCTTTTAGCTACAACACCTGCTCCTTTTCATTTATTTTTCCTTCTGCTCTCAGAACCCTTCCCTTCTATCACTTCAACTCATTTTATTACATGGTTTTACAGTTACAAGCTAAAAAAAATAAGACAGCTATTAACTTTAACAAATATTAATACTTACAATAGGCCCCTTTGAAGAAATTTTGGGAGATCTAGATTTTCACTTGGAGAAAATCTTAAGAAAGTAGATTATAGCATAGCCTTTGGACCTCAAAGTGACTGCAGAATCTGGTAGTAGAAGGAACTTAGAAAAGATTCACTAGATGCAGGAGAGACATGAATGGATGAAAAAGAAGATAACTGTAAAGTTAAAGTGATGGTAGACTTCTCTGGTGGTGTTCCAAAATTGTTTTGGATGCTAAACTTAGATCTGGTCAAGAAATGCTCATTTTTAATTTAATGCAAGTTCTCAAACTCAGCATTCTTTGCAATTCACAACACTATTTTACTTTGTTCTAAATCTGTCCCTGAATCATAACCATGTCTACGTACTTTTCAGAACAATAAAGTATTTTTATTTTAGACATTTGCTACTAAAGAAAAAGTAGAGATACAAGAAATTATTTTTACAATCAAAATATTTAAAGTTAGAATATATGAAAAGATACATGTATGGGTAATAACATTCAAGACTTATGCATGAACAGTTGACCTTTCAGGGATAGTGATTACAGACCATATTTGAAACTAAAAATTGGATTTACTATTTATTAGTCTATAGCATACCTGTAATTTCTCAGCTCTGATCACATCACTTACACAAAATATTTCAATGTAAATATTCAAGTTGCTTTATTCCTTTTTGATTTGCATTTAAATTTTACCCTTTTTCCTTCTCTGCTCTAATACACTGTTATAAACAGCTGATTTTTCCCCCTGTCCTAAATTCAGTTTCCAGCACTGCTTCCTATAAAAGTATTTGTTATATAAACTTGTAAGCTGATACATTTGGGTTTTACCAGAAAACGATTCCCACTTGTCCCTGGTTACTTGTTCCTGCCATTCCTGGTAGTCTTTTAAACTGCTGCTTCAGCTCTCCAAGCAGTTTTACAAGGCAGCTGTGGTACAACCCCAGCTAATAGATCAGAGATTCACCCCATGTTTGCCTTCTCTGAGCTCAGGACGTGGGACTCTCAGCCTTTTGCTATAAGGGCAGAGAATCCCTGATAAATGAGCCTCTGCACCTCACGCAATAAAAACACAGTCAGTTTATAGTCACAGGACAGTTACAGCTGAATCAAGGTGTTTCACTTGTGCCCTGACACTCCTCACCCGCAGCTCTCCTGTTTGGAACTGACACTACGCTTCTGAATTCTATTTACAACCACTGAGCTTTGACATTTTGCTTATATTTGTGACTCACCGATTATGATGAAAAAACAGAAATAGTAAGTTACATAATTTACTTTTTTTGGTCCTCCCAGAAATAATAATGTTTGCTTCTCTTCTCAGTGGGCAAGTTTTTATATATCCCATCTGTAAATGTTCACAAGAGTATAAATCCAATACAGAAACGATATACATCATTTCCAGAAAGTATTGTGGCAGTTCTCTTTAATTCCTGAGAATTTATCACCACATAAAGAGAAGAACTGAGATGCCCTTTTGCCCATTTAAGAGACAGTTGAGACAGACTTTTCAGGACTTATTTAGTCAGGTAATTTCCTCCATTGTCCATGTCCATTGACTGTACAATACCTGTCTCTATGTGGCCAGAGAACAATGAGGCCGGATCACTACTAAAGCTCTTAACAAGAGACGCCACTTTCTGCAATCAAGAAGGCTGTAGGCATCCATGTTTGATTTTGAAGAATGGCATCAGCAAAGTGTCTGGATCAGACAATTTGATGTGGGATGAAAAGGCAGGGCCAAATCTAGATCAAGTTGTAAAGTAAAAGTTTTTCTCTGGAAGGCCTTAGTATCTTTTCATGCCTTACTGTTTTCTCTGAGCAATATAGTTGTCTCCCATATCCCTCGAAGGTTCAACAGTTATTTATTCAGCATTGACTTTGGGCATGTCATTTTCACACTGCTGTGGAGGATGTGAAGAAGTAAAAGGTGAGTTCACGGTTCTTTTTTAAGGATATAAAACAAGAACCCACAAATTGTAAAGTAATAATTATCATTATATTTACTATAACCCTTGTTGATGCTTAGGCCAAAACCTTGTAATTATCCTTGACTTTCCCCTTCCACACCCACATCCAATCCATCAGGAAATCCGTTGGCTTCATGATCAAAATATATCCAAAATCATGGGGCCGGCCTGCTGGCATAGCGGTTAAGTTTGAGCGCTCCGCGTCAGCAGCCCAGGGTTCGCAGATTCGGATCCCGGGCACGGATTTATTCACTGCTTATCAAGCCATGCTGTGGTGCCATCCCATATAAAGTAGAGGAAGATGGGCACGGATGTTAGCCTAGGGCCAATCTTGCTCAGCAAAAAGAGGAGGATTGGCAGCGGATGTTAGCTCAGGGCTAATCTTCCTCAAAAAAAAAAAAATCCAAAATCCTACGACCCATCAAGATCTCTACACCACCACCATCTCTCACCTGGACAAAAACAATGCCCTGTTAACTGGGCCCCTGGCTTCCCTCTTTGCCCTCGGACAGTCTACTTTCATCACAGCACACAGAGTGGGTCTTATAAAACATAAGAAAATGGAATCATGCCATGCCTCTGCTCGGAACTCTGAAACAATTCCCCATTTCACTCAGAGTACAAGCCAAAGCTCGCATAACGGCCAACGAAGCCCTAAGTGATGTGAGGCATCCTCTCCATTTCCTGTCTAACTTCATCTCTACTGATTTCTCCCGCTGTCAGCTTGGCCTCCTTGCTCCAGGCACCGGCTTCACCTTGAAGCCTTTGAATGGGCTGCACCCCTCCGTATCCTAGAATGCTCTTTTCCCAGCCATCCGTATGAATGACTCCTTCATCCGTCTTTAAATCCTCATGGAAATGTCAACATCTCAATGAGCACAATGTTGACGACCTTATGTAAACCAGAAAATGCTCACCTTACACCCAGTTTTCCTACTACTCATTTCTCTGCTCCACTTATATTTATTTATTTTTATTTTGCCATAGCATTCATCACTTATGGCCATACCATATAATGTACTTATTTACTATGTTTGTTTATTTCTGCTCCATTCATAACGATGTAAACTTAGGGGCAGGAATCTGTTTTGTTCACTGAGGTATTGCAATGGATTAGAACAACTGCTGACACATACTTGGCACTCAGTTAATACTTATTAAATAAATGAATAAACTTGTGAAAGAATGAGTAAAAAATAGCTGTCTTTTACTGACTATATACTACATGCCAGTGCTTTGCTAAGTGTTCTGCATATATTATCTTATCCCCTCTCATAAAACCCTGTGAGTGAGGTATTACTCCTCCTCTTGGCAAAAGCAGAAGCTGACATTTAGAAAAGTTTGTTACTTGTCCAAGGTTACACAGCAGGCAAGTGGCAGAGCCAGGATTGAAACTCATGTCCAACTCTAAACTTGGAATGTTAACCACTGTGACATGTTGTAAGTAGCAACTTGTTTCACTGCATAGTTCTGCATAATCATAAGTTTTGTTATGTGTAGGAAAGGATTTAAACATTGTGGACTGGGAAGCAGAAAGTAATTATCAAGAGAAATGTTATTCCAGAGTCTAATCCTAATTTAGAAAAATTTTCAAAACAAAATACTGGCTTATAATTTCTATAGAAAAAGGCAAAAAAAAAAAAAAACCCACAGAGAACATAAGTGAATTTTAATTTGTTATCCTTTTAATTCATTTCATCATATCCTGATTCTCAATTCTCCCTTGGGAATTACTCCTAAGTTTCTCTAATGCTTGACCTCTGTTATCGAGCTTCAATTAAGGCAATAACCAAACCATTTGGAAAATTCAGCACTGTAAAATCAGCTAAGTGATATTTTTAAACTACCAACCAACCAACTGACCCTCAGCTGCTCTCAGTGGATGCTCTCGAATTCAGCTATGGTCTCCAGAATGAAAACACTTGGTCCCATCTTGATAAAGCATGGGAATCTTTTAATTTCCCTTACTCATGGTGCCAGTGTAGACACTTGTGCACATTATCTTATTTCAAATTTGAATTTGTCATCCAGTTTTGCCCCATCTATATCAGACCTGGTGCCACCTGCGTCTTAGAGTCCAAAACTTCTTGGGATGAGAAGAAGCCTGGATATAATTATACTCACTAACCCACTTTATGCATACCTTACAGGCAGCCATGAACTGAGTAGACTCTTAATATGTGCATTCGGATAAAAATATCTTAGTCTACTCCCTTCCGAGGCACCCTCCACCCACACAAACACTCAATTTTCTTTCTCATTTGTCTGGTGAGTCATATCAGTGCTGCCAATTTATATTAAATGCTTCAATCGCAATTTCTTGCTTTCTTTTTTGCCAGCATTTTCTTTACCTGAATAGTCCTTATAACTGCAATTGTTCATTTCTTGCAGTATAAACATGGAGGAATGTATAAGCAGTCAATAGACTCCTGGCATTTCAATGTGCTAAACAATATTTTGTTAGGATTAAACATCCATCATGCTTTAAAAATACGCCAACAGATTGTCTTTCTAAGTGGTGCCTTAAACAGCAGTTGTCCCTTCCTTTGCAGGCAGTGAGGAGATAATATATCCTTTGGGGTCAGGCTATGCTCCATTTTCCTCCCAGTAGACCCTTTAACTGCACATAACTTTTCTTAAATGGATTCTCAAATTTCTTTTTAAATCAAAATTATTATTAAATTAAAGAAAACAAGAGAAGAATTTTTACGTATACAAAGCATTTACTTTAGCATGTCCTGCAGGGTAACTCACTCAAATATGTAGGATTCTTGATTCTCCCATTGCCAAAGATCACCCCTGGGCACAAGAACCCTCAAGTAATTGGGACTATGGTAGGCACAGCACTATCAGAGCGCTATTGGAAGAAAATATATATCCCAGTCTAATATGCTATGAGTTTTCTGCCCTGTTTTCATTTATTTATAATTATCTGCATTATTTTAAAACATCACTAGGTCAACTAGAAGGCCAGTTCGATGTAAAACTCTTTATGGCTTTAAATACACCCTTCCTCAGCTTATTAGACCACCCGGAACTAACTGTGGTTACAGAAGTTTTGTTTACATTTCTCATCCATTATTTTCATAATGGCACCGATGTATTACCCATTCCAAGAGTCATGAGCACTCATCTCCATCTTCACTGAACCTGCTGAAATGTGACATTCTCTGACTTCACACGAGGTGCCAACATCATATCCCTGTTAACTGTTAGTTGGACCACAGCACTCAGTGCCTCTGCTCACATCAATCCTCATGAAAGAATACCATTTCCTTCCACATTCATCCTTAAAACTCCTCAACTCAATCCCTTCGACCACTGCTCAACTGTGCTCCTCAGAAAACTTTAATAATTCTGGAGTTCTCTGAAAATCAAAATCAGCTTTCTTTTGTTCTACTTGTAATCTCACCTCCCAAACCTTCTCATTTTATCCTCCTGTCCAGTCCCTCTCTATGGATTTGCCAAAGCCAATCTCCTTGCGATTTTCTGATTTTCTTCAAAGCTCCCATTCAAGAACCCATTCGCCTCAGTCTCTTCACTCTCTGCCCAGGCAGAAAATGTCTTTGTAATTGTCTGGTGGGTATGGCAAACTCACTGAGCAGAAAGCAGCCACTGCTTTTCAGCTCCCCAAATTTATGGTATCTAACAGCTCCTCTCCTTGATGTCTATCAAGCAATTATAAGGTTCCTGGCAGCTCTAACAGAATAACTACACCTTTGAGGAATCTAGAATCTGCATATCGAAATTACTTTCGAGATTCACATGAACCCTGAGTCTGCAGAGACTGTCACAAGACAATGAGGAACTAATCCAATGGGTTCAGATTTAGCATATGCTATTTTCCTAAGGAGACAGAAAGAAGACGACATAACTGCCACCCTATGGAGGTTTGATCTAGTGTTAGGGGGAAGCTTATTCTCCATTTTTCACATTTTCATGGACCTTTCCCTCCCTGAGGGAACAATATTGAAATAATCAAACTTTCAGCCCCATTCACTACCCATTCATTCCTCCCCTGGGAGAAAAGTAACTTTTGTGACAAGATAGACTGGGAGAAGGAACTGAACACACTCAGTTCTGCCACTTTCTTTGGTTTAGGATCTACCTGCCCAGGAGAGCTGTGTCCTGTGTTCTTGCTTCCGGCAATAAGCACACAACATCAAGAATACGCAAGCCTGTCATCTAGAGACAGAGCTGGAAGTGTTCCTTTCGGGCTACACTATTGGGGTTCTACACACACGAAACAGTGACCAGGAGCATGTGTTTCTATCGGCAGGCCCAAATACTCCCCGGGGTGAAGATTAGGGAGCCTGACTATGACCACTCATCTAAGCCACATTCTCCAATCTAGCCTTATTAATAAAACTGATATTCTGATCTCCATACGTCTGTTTCCTATGTCTAGGAGGAGTTGAATTTCTCCTAAATGTTGAGTTTCTCTTGATTAGGGCTGTGTGAAGTTTAAAGACCTCAATTTGAATCTAAATTCTGTCCTTACTATCTATATAACAGTAGGCAAGTTATTCAACCTCTCAGTAATTCCATTTCCTCACTTGTGCATTCAACTAATATTTAATAAGCACATACCATATGCCAGGCACTGTTCTAGGGTCTGAGACACCTAATGAACAAACAGACTAAAATGTCTGCCGTCATGGAGCTTTCATTATGTAAAATTGAAATAGTTCTATGACATAAGGCTGGTATGAGGATTAAATGGGTTAGTATATAAGATGCACTTAACAGTGGTTCCTGGAGCACAGTAAGCACTCAATAAGTCATGATAATGATCTTTGCTTCATTTAGGGAAGCAATGCCAACTTGCACTGAATAATTCTTGCCACTAACGTAGTTCTTCTTTCTATGTGACTGTCTCTGAGCTTCAGGATGTCCCATGATGCAATGATGATTCTCAGGTGAAAACATTTTACAACTTCTGATTTCTAAACTCCACTCTCAAAACCCTACACTCAGCTGCTTAGAGGATATTGGTATTTAATATGCTATACTGTGTCAAGAGGAATTGTTTTCTGACTTTGAAAATACAGGGCTTTCATTTTTGCATGTGTGTTCTGTTTTGCAACATTCAGGTAAAACACGCTCCACATAAGATACTTTTAATTGGATTGTGGTAGAGAATATTGAAAAAATTATTTTCTCATAGTCTTCTTTGTGACAGTAGGATACTGCTAAATAAATACAGCTATGAAGGCAACGAGGATACTGACAAACAGAATTGGCATTTCTTCAAGAATATTCTAACCTTTATCTCAGTTACACACATTGGCTAGTTAGGGATTCCAGGGTCACATGTTTGCTGGGTTGGTTCGAGTACAGAAATCGCGATACTAGCACACTCCTGCCCTTAGGTTCATACATAGCCACTGTCTCCAACGCAACTGCTCTAGATTTCCTCTCAGACAGAACTCTTTGCACACTCTTCTATCAGAGTCCTGTCATCTACATGCCATGCCAGTTATGAGGATCTTATGTACTAGCTTGGTGACTGGTTAGAATTTCTTCACTTGAATTCCAATCTAACCATCCATAACAATCCATTTATCTCAGCCACATTAATGTTCTATACATAAGGAGTGATGAATTGTGATCACAGGTAATGGATAACTATCAAACACAGATCATTTCTTCATCCATTCATTCAACCATCAAAACACATCTGTTATTTACCAAATGTTGTGATCTGCAATTTCGTCTTCATTTTGAAACAGGAAATCAAAACTTGGAGAACTTAAATGTTATAGCATGCATGGGGTCATAAAGATAATAAGTAACAGAGGCATTAACCAAAATATTATCCTCCTGATCCAAAGTCTATTAAACTGGAGACACTAGTCCACAAAAGTTTGCCAAAAACTGTTTGTGTTGTAAAATCTAATAAAAATCACTCACTGCAAATTTAAGGAGATATTTTGAAACAAAATCCTTATGGGATCTAACATTCTCCAACACAGTCTCTCCACTTATGCTGTAAAGTCTAATGAAAATCACTTACACCAAATTTGAGAAAATATTCTTAAACTAAATCTTAATGGGACCTAACATTCTCTGACACTTTAGGGCCCACCTTCAATTGTGGATATTCCTGCTATTCATTATACTTAACTCTGTAGGACCCAAGAAAAGGCACTGTCAGCCCCATCAAATACAAGATGATTAACAAGTGTCATATCTTTCTTTACTCAGTAATGTGTTGCTAAGACAAAACGTCTACAATTGCCTATCTCTAATATATTTTTAATAAACCAAGTAATATTCTCTATTGTTCAGAACTGTTTTTTTCAAAATTAGTTACTTTCAAGGAGGACTCTTGAAAGGAAGGACTCTTCATAGCAACTTTTACTTTGACATTACAATGCAATGATGCATGAAAGAGCAGTGGAGCTCCATTCACATCCTTGAAAAGAGAGGGGCAGAAAGAAGAAAACCAACTACTGAAAAGAGGATTCTCCTCTCCTGTCCTACTAGTTCTGGGAGCAGTGAAACTAGATAAGGCAACCTCTGGCTCTTTGGGAGTGTGATTTGTTCAGGAAATCCAAAAATAAAAAAAACATTCCTTAGAGCTTGAAAGAGAAACTTCATTAAAAAAATTATTTTACATGGTAGAAGTTAACTTAATTCCATCCAACAAGAAAAGCACAGTTTAGAAATAGAACTAGCTTCAAAAATACTTAGGTGAAATCATAATCATAGAACAATAAGAAGCTACTAAGTAAAAGATTTGGGATTGTCTCTAAACCTTTAATGACTGGTTGTAAGGACCTGCTATATGGTTGCTGGTCATCACCAAGAAGAGAGAAATTCACATCTTAGCAGACTTACATGCAGTAAAGCAATGGTTTGCAAAAGAACAAAAGATGGTAAAGTTAAAATGGCTTCTTCAATTATTAAGTATCTACTGAGTGATACTCTAGGCAGGATGTTGTGCTAAGTACAGTCAAGAAGACTTCATTCTTTTAGCCAAGAAATTCAAAATCTACTCGGGAAGCTAAGGCATGCACAAAAGTGACAATAATTCAGATCTTTCCTATTTAACTTAAAGTCAGCAGTTCCCACCCATCTGCCTAAGTCAAAAACCTTTGAGCGATTGTTGATTTTCTTCTTCTTCTCTCACTTCATCCAGTCTAACAAGTTATATTTCCACTACCTGCAAGAAATATCCAAAACCAGGCATTTTTGAAAAATGAATTCAGAAGTAATGGATAAGACAGATGGTAAGAGATGGATAATGAATGTAGGGAATGAAAGAATAAAGTATTTCAACCAGCCAGAAAGAAGATAAGCAGCAGGGAGAGTGTTAAGAATTAGTGGAGACAGCTAATAGGTAAGCATTAATGGATAGACTAGGAGATGTTGACATCTGCAGAGGCAGAGTAAACGTGAGGTCTCCAAGCTAAGAAAAGACTTTAGAAACATGCATACACAAGGGCAGCTGAATCCCTGGGAACAGATGAGACCACCATCAAAAATGAAAATAGGAGCAAGAAATAACTACATGTATTGAAGGAAGAAGAAAAGAGGTCATCAGAGAGAAAAGAGGCGGAAATACACTAATACTAACTAAAAATTATAACAAGATAATGGCCTATTTGAGAATATATAATGACTTACAACTAATTTAAAGAACAATTTAGCAATGGAAGACTTAAAGAAAAAAAACTAAACTTTATTATATAGAATTTCCAATGTGTATAGTTCAGTCTTTCAGCTATAAAGTTAATATTCTGAGAATATTTCATAAGCTATTTAATAAAGATACAAGAATATTAACAATCTTAAAATGGTTTTCAAAGACATTCAATATAGGCAAGGGTGATAAAAATAAAATTAAACATTATAAATGTATCAGTAATACACTTTAAAAGTCAGTCATTTCAGAATATGTAGTTTTATTCAGATTAATGACAACTTTGAGCCATAACTGACATACAAAAAAATTGTTGGATATAATTCAACTTTTTCATAACAACTTTAGGGGAAAAATACACTCACATATAATAGTTTAAAACTATGACACCCACAGTTGGTAAATTTGTCATGTAAAAAACAAAATAAAATTTCTTTCTCTCTTGCTAAGAGTTCATAAATGAGATATTTTGTAGATCAAGTGTCACGTCAATGTCATATCTTATCCTACAGATGGCATGTTGTCACCTCCATGAAATGTCCATTCCTACACAATTAAGCAGCATGTAAGATCCCAAAACTTGGAATCAGAGAAATCTAAGTTCAAATCCAAGTCATACACTAATAATTGTGTGACCCTGTGCACATTACTTAAATTGTATGTGTGCAATTTGTTCACAATTATGATTGGGCTCAAAATGCCAATCTTAATGTTTTTAAAAAATTAAATAGATGATATCTGTAAAGTATACTGTGCCAAGCACAAGTTAAACACTAAAAAAAAACAGAATATTTTAAATTAGTAATAGTAATTGCATTAGTTTTATATTGTGTAACAAATTATTACAAACAGCAGCTTGAAACAATACTCATTTCTTAGTGCATAGTTCTGTAGGTAAGAAGTCCAGTACAGTGTGACTGGGTTCTCTGCTCAGGGTTTGAGGCTGAAATCAAGGTGTCAGCTGGACTGTGTTCCTTTCTAGAGGCTCGGGAAAAATCAGCCTTCAAGCTCATTCAGGGTGTTGACCAAATTCAATTTTTTGCGGAACTCCCTTGTAAAACTAAGGTCCCCATTTCCTTGCTGGCTGTCATGTCTCATCTCCTGGAGGCTGTCCACATTCCTTACCACACGGCCTCCCTCCAGCAGTGGAGATTCTCCTTCATGTCAAATCTCTTTCCTATTTCAAATCTCCCTGACTTCTCCATCTCCAACCACTAGAATCAGATTTCAAAGGCTCATATGAGTATGTCAGGCCCATCTGGATAATCTCTCTTCCTTAAAGACAAAAAGTGGCATATAACAAAATTTTATCATGGGATTTATATAGTCATCATCTCAGGGATTATACAAGACCTGGAAAACATGCAGCAGGAATTGTGGAGGGCATCTTAGAATTCTATCACAGTAGTTGTGGTAACAGTCTTAATAATGGTCTATTGTATAACACTTTCAATCATTTTCAAAAGTTACCTTTTTTTAAGGTTGAAAGAAATCATAATTAAGTATGATTGGAAACCTAATAAAACCCCTCATGTTATTATACCTTTAATGTTTAATTATATTTATACACAGGAGATACAACAGATTTATGGGAGTTTGAATTTCTAAAGAAAAGCCAGAAGAAGCTAGACTATCATATCCTTGCCTGCTCATGCTTTCTCAGAAACACCTTATTCCTCTGGTTTTTTTCTGCTCTTCCATAGATGTAATCTTGAAAGCTAGAAATTCTCTTTCCATGTATGACAAGAAAAACTGCAATTCACAGATTCTGACAAACTTCTGAACTTTGATGCTTCTACTGGAAAAGTACCCCAAAAAGAAGCAGCTTAATCACAGCTAAGCCTAGGATAAGTAGGTAAAGATCACCCATTTCCATGAATTTTCTTAGTAAAAATAAGTACTTATGTCCTATTTTTAAAGAATCTCTCATTTTAACTTATTATTTTCTAAATTGTGAACAAATGTCCACATTATGCTATATTAACAAGAATCAAAGAACAAGTGGGAAGTTGGCCACTAATGAACACCTGTCACATACCAGGTACTTTTATGGGAACGTTACACACATAATTTAATTTATCTCTTTAACATTCCTATGAATGTTAGTTACTTTATACCTATTTTATATATGAAGAAACTGAGGCTCAGAGAGGCTAACCAATGTGCACAAAACCACTTAATTAGAATGTGCTAAAGCCAGAATACAAACCTAGGTTTATCAGACACCAAAGCCTGACCTCTTTCCAAAGTACACTATCCTTCCTCATAAGATTAACATGGGTGAAATGGGGACAAAGGAAAATGAAGAAATCTTAACCCAATGCGTCTAGAGAAAAGGCTCTTGCACTTAATGTTTGTTCATTTCTTTGGCTTCAATAGACTTATCCCTCCTTCAAGTGCCATATTCTTTAAATGTGAGCTACAATAAGCCAATCAAAGCTGAAACGTATATGACTGATTGCATCATTGCATTAATTACACAAATAATCTAAGTACCAATTTGTTATATACCAAGAAATGTTGGAATTATCTACCTAAACCACATAGTCTTCTTGTGTCCTTCTCATCAGCTATTATTGAGCATAATATCAGTAAAAGCTCTGATTCACATCAAGTAAGGGCTAAAACCAGCAGAATGAGAGTCAAAGATTCTGGCTTTAATTCACCAATGCCCTAAGAGATTTTCTACTAATCAGTGTCGTTTCTGTCTCTTTATATCTAAACCCAGGTCCAAGTCTAGGATATATGTCAAAGTCATGGCTGATCAAGAAATGTGTTAATGACAACCCCTAAGCAAATAAAAAACTTGTTTGCAAACCATCCTTCACCTTCCAGAGGTACTTATCCAGAGGCTAATGATTATACAATTGTAATAAACAATGACCTCCTGACTCCCATAGCAGAAATATTCTCATTGCTATTCACCACCTTTGTTGGATTGAGTGTTCTTAACTCCTGATTGATGAGACAAAGGCTCTGAAGAAAGATGCTTCCGTTGAAATGCCCACTCGATCACAAAATAATTGTGTGACAAAGGGCAAATAATTGGTCTCTGGCTCTCATTTTCTTACTAGTAAAGTGAGGATCATCAAATTACCCACCACATGGGAGTAATAACGAGTATTAAATCACAGGTAAAGTGTTTAGCATATTACCTGGTACTCAAAACATGTTAGATATTATTATTAATTTATTATGATTAGCACTATTTTGTAATGTTAAATTAGATAGCCTCTGCAAGACAAGTGAAAAATTTAAATAGTCGGTATGAAACTAATACTAGCTTCGCATAATCTCAACATAGAAAAACATTTTACACTTACGCATCTCAGGCTTTTGAAATACATTTTTGTAGTTTTGTTTTTGTTTCTATCATGTGCAACTAGTGGCTCTGGCAGAGCTATTGTTTCGGTGTTAGAATGCAGCGTTGCATGCCCTACAGACAACAGAACCCACGAGGCTTTTGTTCACGATCACTGTTACCTGGTCCCCAGTTCAGTAACAGCGAAGGCCACTGAGTTAGTCCATTTCACTATATCAAATCCAAGCTCATCCTAATGGTTCTAATTTTACATGCTCCTGAATTTAAGCTTCAGCACAGCAACTGAACCCATGTATCAATCAACATTTTTTCTAAGGATGACTCATTGTAAGGAATGCCAGAAGTCAATCACTAAAATTTAAAGATAAAACTGATTGTTAAACGCCTAAAAAGTATCTGAGAACTAGAAAATAAGTAGCTATCCAAAGTACAGATGTGTCCATGTATTTTCACATATATGAGTGTTGGATTCACAGATATAATTAACTGACAAATAGTGAATTCCAGGTTCTGTCCCAGGCACTAAGGACAGAGTAGCAAATTAGAAAGACAAGCCCTCTGCTCCTCATCCCTTTAATGCCACTCTCCCTGGCAATCACTGTCACAGAAGTTTGAGATTTCAGGCTAACGCTTCAAAGACTATTTTCTCTTAAATACTTGCAATTCGGGCTATGGCTTCACAGCCGAAACGGCAAAGCTCTTTATTCCTGGGAGTTGGGAAACAAGGCTTTGAGGTACGTGAAATCAATTTGTCAAAAAAATATAACAATTAACTTCATAAACACACTAAGCACATTATGCACAAAACAGAGTTGCTGAATTATATATCTTGAAACAAGATGGCACCTGTGTGGCCAAGCAGTGCATATTATCCATCACTATTGAAGATGGGTTACACCCTGAGAAATGAGTGCTTCTTGCTAAGTATGTTAGTCATTAAGCTGCCAAATATCTCCAATTCTTCTACTTCTGAGTAAACAGTAGAGTGGTACTTCTCTGCTTCCTTGAAGTTAAGCACATCTCTATGGCTTCCTTTGAGCAATGGAATGTGAGCAGAAGTCCCACCTGGGCAGAAGCTTTAAGTGACAATATGCTCCTGACCACACATCTTTTCCCTGCCACAGTGACTAGCAATGGTTTAGACGGTGAAGTCCATCAGCCTGAGACCCTAAGTGAGAATGATGTGTAGGAGAGCCCAACCCTACACACTCCTCCAACCTCAACGGACAGTGTTGGATCATGCATAAGATAAATGAGAGAGAAATAAAACTTAATTGTTTTAAGCCAAGAGTTGTTACTGCAGCATAATTCAGACTAATACCCTTAGTAAATAAAAGTAGGTCTCTGACTCTATAAAACTGAGAGCCAACTCAGAACAGTGGGGCACAAAAGCCTTTCTTTGAGGTTAATGAGAAAAATGCTAGCCAGACTCATCTAGTGACAGGCTGATCTTACTATTCATATTTATTTTTCACTTTCAACTAAAAGGATACAAATAAAGTACTATGAGAGAATGGAGGAAGACACCATCATTTTTGACCGGAAACTTGAAGATAGATGATTCAGTCCAGTGTTTGGACAACCTGCATGAGAATCAAGAACATTTGCTGGAAGTACAGATTCCTGGGCCCAAATCAAAACTGACTAAATCTTTGAGGATTTGTTAAATTTGCATTTAACAAGCTCTACAACTGATTCATTCAGTCTTCATGAGAAATCTCAGTTTAGGGCCAGAGGCTGCAAACTAATAATGCCCAGGTATATTTTGTTTGGGATGCACAAGATATTGTTGGTTTTCATTTGAATTAGAATTGGTGGGCCTTTAAAAATTAAGAAACTTCCCATAAAAATTAACATTTCCAACAACTTTTGAAAGATAATTAGAATATCTGGCAACTCTAACCTCAAATGCTTATATGGCAATAGGCAGATAAAACTCAGCCCTCTTCACAGAAGGAATGCACACACTGCAGTTCCTCAGTCTCCAAAATGTCAACTCATTCTTTTATCTGTCCTGCCCAAGGGGAGCATTAGAGTTCTGGTACCCTTATTCTGGTTTCTGAATCTGTCACACAGACTGGAGATTACACTCTGGAAAGTGGGAAAAAGGAGAGTCACTGAAGAATGTTCAGCAAAAGAACTATGTAATCAAATTTAATTAAAAAATAAAATTAAAAACAAAAATCTGGCAATACAGAAAATAGGATAGGGTTAGGTTTATACACTCAATGTGTTTTGGGGCAGCACCATATTTACTGGCCAGGCAGGTAACCCGACTGACAAGGACTGAATGAGATCTCAGGCTAAATGTAGAGGACACACCTCCACTAATAGGAGAAGCTGTTACTTAGCTTCAAATTCTGTCATCACTTCAATTTCAATTTCAATTTCTGTCATCAGGAATTTCAGCCTGGGGTCATCATATCTACCATTTTTAAAAGAGAAGACAGAAACACACATTATTATTGGAAATGTCCTTATTTCTCAACGTTTTAAGTTAATTATTTATCTAAAATCAAAAAGAGGCCAATCAATTGGATTGATATCTGTGTATTAGAAGATAGCAGAATTAGCATTAGGAGAGCAGAATAAAGTAAGAGAAATTGAAAAGTTGTTCTCAGAGGAATTTTTTAGCTCTTGCAACTTGAAAGCTATGGACACCATTAACCATGCAAGAGAACCACAGGATGAAAGGAAGTTTTAGGTGGCAAAATTATGAAATTTAGTTCCTAGAAGTTTCAGAGATTCATGTATGAAAGTACACAGTTCATCATTAGTCTATTCATCTGTTCAATAAATACTATGATTACCGTCTACCTCCTAGAAGCATTACACATAGTACTGGGGCTACAACAACAGACAAGGAGTCATATGTCTGCTTTAGAGAGCTTAGATTCCAATAGGTGGAACACAGAGTTACAAATCAGTACGTTAATGTTATGCCAAATGTAGTAATGGGTGATTTGTTCAACAGAGACATGTGTGAGGGGTGATAGTCACGTACGGCTGCTAGAAAGTAGTGACATCTAAGTGGGAACCTGAAGAAAGGAAAATGTGTTCCCAATAGAAGCAATAGCTTTTATAAAGGCCCACAAGCTAGAGAAAGCCAAATGCATTAAAAAATAAAAACTGAAACAAGGTCAGTGAATCTAGAACACTTCGTGCAAGATAGTATTAAGTAGTGAGAGATGAGGTCAGAAAAGTAAACAGAGGCCAGAGGCTGTGTAGACTATTTTAAGTGCTCTGGACTCAATCCTGAAAGTAGTGCATGGTCATAGAGAAGGGAGTTCATCTGGAGAGTAACGAGCAAATTCACATTAGAAAACAGCATCAGGACCAGAGATCATCTACATATGGGTAATATTTGAGGCTACAGAATCAGATCAGACTGTTCTGAGAAAATCACTAAAGTGAAAAGCAAAGAGTTAAAAGTACAGAACCTTAGGGAGCACATTTAAGAAGAAAGAAGATAAAGAGGAACCAAAGAAAAAAACAGATAAAGAACAGTAAAGGGACCAAGACCCAGGAAAGAGGAGGGAGTTTCAAGAGGAGGTAGATCTATGACATCAAATAGAGAAGTCAAGGAGGGTGAGCTTTGAAGAGATACTGCCATTTACATCACATACATAAAGAGTGTAGAGCAATGTTTAGAAACATAAACAATGATATCGGTAAATATAATTTGGTACATTTATCACTACCTCACTGTACCAATAACTTCCTAATCCAACCTTACTCAGCTTTAAGAGAGGCTCTTAATTGGAATTTTCATGCAATGGAAGTACCTAGTTTTGTACAAACTCCTAATTGCTGGGAGTTGGAAGACCAACAGCCTTTGTACTCCTCTCAGCTGGCCAAACCTTAGACCCTGCATGGCCTTATTCTGCCAGCTTGTATTCAGGCCCATACTCTGTCTCTCTACAATGAAGAAAAAAATTGGTTTTAGATTTCTGTCCCAAGAACCTTATTTTCTACTCTATATGCCTTGAAACAAGACGCAAAAAGATGAGAGAAACTTTAGATGGAAGGTACACTGCAGGTCATTAGCTACAGTCTCCTCATCTTCATGTTTTGGAAGCTGAGGCAGAGATAATAATTGGCTTGTCCCAGGTCATACAGCTTTTATAAAAAGCAAGGGATTTTTCATATATAAACTAGTGTTTTTATGCTCTTGTATACTGTTTTGCCATCACAGCATCTTCTCTTTGCTTTGCTTCTGATAAAGCAAAGGTCTTTTTCCTTCTTAGTGTCTTTAAAATTAAAATACAATCAGTTCTTTAAGAACTTAGGATCCATCAGTTTTATTATTTGGTCTCCCTCAGGCGCTCTAATACAAACCATGTATAATATTTTTTAAAGGAAATAACACTTTTTATCTATCCAAAAAGAAAATTTGGAAGCATCTTAAATAGAACATAATATAACTTAAAGAGAGAGCTCTATTATTTTTCTACCCTCGAGATTACACATGTGGTAAAATTCTATTTACCAAAATACTATATTCAGAACTAAATTATTTTTTATAAACAATTATTTATACTAGTTTAGTTCACAACCTTCTTGTCAGTATTTGCTCTCCACAACTAGTTAACTGGAATATCCAACATACTTTTAAGAAGCAGAGTTCAAATACCACCACAGCATTAACAAGGATTAGTCTTAGTTTTTTCAATATATGTAGAGATATGTTCTTATTTATAGAGTGTGATAGAATTACTGTGTACTGATAACTGACAGAGAAATTGTATTTAATATTATGCAGCAAATCCACAGCAATTAATGGTTAATCTGATATTTACTAGCTATTTTGTAAAAGCACATCCTAAGGAAGAAAGTTGTCTATAATTATGCTCTGATAAAAATAAGGTTTATCACCACAACCTTTGGAAACAGAAATTATGAATTCCTAATTGTCAGAGTAAATCATAACAGCAATTTAATAATAATAATATTTAGTGAGCACTTAAAGGGCCTCTTCACTGCATTATATTCTTTATGAGTGCCCCAACATTGTACAACATGGTAGGCTTAGCTGAGCACTTCCTTGCTACCCAAAGTGTGGCCCAAGGACCAGCAGCATTGGCATCACCTGGGGGCCTGTTGCAATGCAGCATCTTGAGCTCCACAGAGACATAGTGAATCAAAATCTGCATTTTAACAATCACCATCCAGGTTATTCATATGCATATTAAAGTTTTAAGTTCTTTAGATATATCAACTCATCATTGAAACTAATATTTCCATTTTACAGAGCAGGAAATTGAGGCACAAAGGGATTAAGTAACTTTTCTATTAGCGGTAGTACATGTGGCAGGCATTGCGATTAGCCTACTGAATATCCAACACATCGTCCTTCTTTCTAATAATTAATCTCCAATTTTATTTAGGGAAGAAATGTGTCCCAGGTAGGACATTCATTTTTCTCAGATGCTCTCCTAGCTTGAAATAGCAATGAGATAAACGTGGAAATCAGCTGCAAGTGCTGAGAAGGTTTATTTTTCTGATGAAATGAATGAATAGGGCTGGCGCCATCCTTTTATTCCAGCCTTAACCATGGCTATGATAGCAGGAGCTGCAGCTGTCACCTTGGGATCACAAGGTGACAGCATAATGACAAAAGTCAACACTAAGGAAGTAAAAAATAAGAGTCTGGGTTCTTGATGTTCCTGATGCCATCATTCAAGAACTCGGTCAAGTACTTGGAGCCACCTTCATACAGACTTCTTGTTTGTGAGAACAACTGATCCCCGTCGATGTCACTGTAGACAGATTTTTCTATTACTTTCAGACAAATACATCCCTAAACTGATAAAGGTTACCATGATAGTCTTCTTTCACCTATATTTTACTATTTTATTCCAATGGGTACAAGGTTTCCTTTGTTTTTAATTGGCATTAAATTTGCACTATAAAAAGCCACTTGGATTATATCCTCTTCTAATGTCTTCAGACAGAAGTATATAGTGTCACACCACCCTCTCAGAACCCGTGCGGAAAATTAGGAAATGACAGGCCATGAAACAGTTCCCTAAAGGGAAAGGATTTGATGAAGAGACATGTGCTTTCCACCCCACTAACTTTCACATCCACTCACTTAACCATGCACCTGCCCACTTTTCTCATCTGCTGATAGATTTTGCTAAACCTCCCAGCCGTTCCAAGGCGGCAGCAACGCCACAGAAATTCTAGCTGCCCCCTGCAACTGGTGGCAGTTAGATGTCTGAAAGCCAGATGCCTGCATTAGTAACTGTCACCAAAAGTGACAAAGACTAGATTGGGTGTGGCAGCAGCTAAAGGAGAGTGACAAAGGCTGGCAATATCAGTGTAACAAGCAGCACTGCGTCTAACCGTAAATATCTCCATCCTGAGTCAGCAACTGTGTCCCATGGAACTTTTCATCACCCCTGTATTTCACAGACAATAACATAAACTCTAAATGACCCTCCCTGCTAAAGCTATGAGTCACATCATCAACTTGGTGGCAGCCAAAAATACCTCCAAGAGCCCTGCAGATAATCTGGGAAGCTTGAAAGAATGACAGTTGAAAGGAATTCTTCTGCTACAGCAATATTTGCCTCACTACTTCATCGGCCTGGTCCTCTTCTTTAAGAATTCAGAAACTGTTATTCAGATTTACGGGTTTTAAGAATAACAAGTCAATTTTTGATATTTAATCTATTTTAAATGGTGATATACTTTAATAGGACACCTAATTATATGAGTCTATATACAGTTTTTCTTACTAGCTATCTTTGACCCTGTAATTCTATAATTGTTATTTAGGCAAAAGCTAGTCAAAATGATGAAAGGATACTCAGTTTTAATTTTTAGTCATCAAAGATCTACTGGTCTCTTAGTAATGCTCCAATGACGACTTCCTTCAAAATGGCTCTACATTCCCCTCCATTCCTTTCTAACATTTTCACTACCTAAACCCACCCCATCTACTCACCTAAGATTCTGAAGTTTCTCTCCCTCCATTATCCACTGGATGATTCTTTTGCTATTCTAAAAAGCACAATCATCAGTCTCACATTTCTTGCTTTGATGGTTATCCTCTCACATGCCCGAGATAAATAATTAAATCTACTCTCCCAGATTCCCCTCTAGCGGACCTGAACAGCAGCCCTGCAATTCCATTTTCTTTTAATTAAGACATCTCTTGATATCCAAATTTTAATCTTCCTTGTAAACATGGCTGGCATTTCAGCCCACTATTTCCTTTCTTAAGAAATTGGAGTATTTCTCTATGTAATCATGGTAACCAAAATGAATTTGTTCCATTTTCTCCAATTCTCTAACTATGGCTTAATTTTATGCTTAATTCTACTGTAAAGGCTTCTAAAAAATTCATACAACTGAAAAAATTTGGACTCTCCAGCTCAAATATCTGAGAAGTAAACTCAGTAGCTTTTGCTTTCTAAAATCTAAAATCTAAAATCTCCTCATGAGTAAACAGGAGTAAACTGGAAACCTCTCCTCTTTTTCTAAAAGTCTCCCGTGACATTTGTCGTCCTCCAAATCACTTCTCCAATTCAAGTCTGAAGTTCTCGTTTTTAACACACACCATTCTAAAAGCACCTGATCCTTATACTTTCTTAAAAGAAGTCAAATGTCTTCCCAATACTTACTAAAATATTTATGTACCACTACAAAGCATAATCTAAATAATGGTTTGGGAACGCCATTAGAAGACACTTATAATTTTTATCCTTTCCTTAACCTTCCTTAACTTTGTGACATAACTCTACTCCTCTACCCATAGAAAATATCCAATTGTACTACACATTATATCATATTTCTGAAATACTCATGAAATCTATTATACTTTACTATCTCCACAAAATAGCAGTATCTTCTTTTTGACATATTTTTCTATGGATACTATATCAGAAGAAGAAAAACCTTACATTTTCTTTTATTATATTTTACATCATATTAGTAATACCCTAACTAAACATATCTTCTAAGAATACTGAAATACTTTTATACAGAAAGAAGGCTGCCATACACGCTACTGGAACAATCTCTGTGCTGCATTTTGCATTCATTCCCCTAAAAAGGAACTATCATCCTGAATGTTAACAAAGATATTTATTAAAAAAAGATCCTCTTATAACGGAGTACTACATTTTTTAATTTTATGTGAAACCATTTTTTTGTTTTTAGCATGTTTTAAATATTGAAGTAAACAAAAAGGAATAGAAAAGATTAAATAAAAACTGACATAACTCAGATCAAATTAAGATGGAGACAGACTCATACTTTTCTGCATATTAGTTTTTGAATTTATCAAAAGGTATAATAAACAAACACAAAGTTATCAAAACTACTACTTAATATAAGTAAATATATTACTTAAATATATTTACTTAAATATAAACTTCAAATACAACAAACCAGTGGAGAATTCAAAGGGATCTATATCTTATAAGTTAATATTCCTAATTTGATGGACTTCTACATGAAATTTTTAGATTTAAACATTAATTTTACTCTTGTCACACCTTACTCCTAAATGATAAGATTTATACCTCAAAGAATGAGGGTACTTCAAGTTTAAAACAAGTTTTCAGAATTCTGTGTTATGTCAGGAACATTAAAAATTCAAAACAAATAAACTTAATACTCATTACATTACACCTCATGTCACTTATTTTTTTATTTCACAAGCCATGACTAGTTATTATTTAACTCATCTGTAACTCAAAACAAACTAAGATAAGACAGAAAACAAGTTTTCCTTAAAAAAGAACTGAGTAGTATCCAGAAGTTTCAACCGGAATTAATACTTACCTTACTACCTCTGGGAATGCCACTCTTGACGCAAACACTCTCAACACCCCTGCTACAGGCACACAAAAACATGCTCTCTGGATGTTATACTCTTCCATAGATATCATAATTCTCAGCCTGACAGTAAATATAGCAGAAATCACTCTGCCCTTTACGAGAAAAGACTTACAGTTCGATAAAAAAAAAAAAAAAACCTAGGGTAATTATACAGTATTCTTAACTAAGGACGTAAAGAATAAACCAATGTCTAGGACACTCGAAAACCAGAAAGAGCCAAAATATGATGTGGTATGAATTTCTGCAAAGACTGAGTCCATTCATCATAGTATTTTCAGCATTTACAATAAGACCTAGCAAACCCTTGGCCCTTAGCAAGAAACAGTTGAATAAATGAACTATGCTTATAGCTACAGAATTTGGCTAAGTCTAGGTATATGGCACAAGAAAAGTGATTTCTTCTCTAAACTTCAATTGCATGTTCTTATAATGGAACATGTGTTTGTACTGTTTCAAGTTATTTTGATAACCACAGTGTACCCACCTTATCTGCCCTCCCAGGGACTTCATTCCCTGGAGACCTTGTACATCTTCATATCCTGCTGAGTGTCTGGCACATCACAAGCCTTCAATACACATGTGTGAAAGAACAGACTACTAGAATAATTTGACTCTTTCCATGTTAACACATTGAAAAGTAATGAATTGCTGACTGGCCAAGCTGTTGACTTGGCCGTCGCCACCACCAATATAGATTTCTACAACATGATTGAGCTGTAGCAATCAAAATATAACACTAAAACAAATGGATCAGTCATGCCTATGGTTGAATTTATCCACTGTGCATTAGGGGTGAAAAAAAAGAAAAACTGATTGCACCTGAGCTTAAATGCTAGGGGGAAAACAACACAGTGAGTGAGGCGTGCTCATGCCTGAACGAACAAAAATAACAATCCCTCAAAATTATGAGTGAGGCAATGCCTCTCTAGCAGCAACGGCTGAGAGAACAAACTGCTATTAGCCAAAAATGTTTTAAGGTGAAAACAAAACCTTAGTGTTAGTTCATTAAAATACACGGAGTATTCTCTGCATCATGCACTTCAATAATGTCCCTTAAGTTTTTTTGGAGAGATGCTGTTTGGGAAGAAAGTGCCACCATCCAGTCTAACGCATACCTCTGCTGCCTTTCCCATAAAATCATCACAAGCTGTATATCTAGGTAAAACAACCCACTGAGAAAAAGTTCTGCAAAACTACCTTGCTCTCACCGTTTCTGAAAAAGCCTGTTTTAGTCCCATTCTCTGACAGGGAGAGGGCAAGCAACACAGCTTTAGTGAGGGTGTTCGGAAATGCTAATATGTTCCTTACTCTCTCCTTGAAATATTAAAAAGAATCCCAAAACCCGCACATAACATCACCATGTTTCTGTAACCTAGCATGCACTGTGATGAAGCCCATACCCTTTCCACGCGAGAAGGAGAGGAGTGGGACCCGCCCCAGAGAAAATTGAAGGAACTGGTTTTGAAAGTCATGTCCAGAGTTTCCAGCCTCCCCAGTAGCACCCCACTTCAGGCAGCCAGTACCTTTCTGCTTTCTATGTTTCACACCTCCCGCAAAATAATTTTAAATAAATGGGAAGTGACAAATGACTTGATATTGGTCATTGACACATTCACTGAAAGCTATTTACACCCTTGTGTGAAATCAGCCCAACCTATTTCCATTTTCTCACTCATGAAGTAATCAAATGCAGTGTTCCCTGTGACCTTTAGGAAACTCAAGTAGGTGGAGAAGATCTGGTGGCAGAGAGTGATAACGTCTCTGAAATCTTCTTATGCCTAAGGCTTATTCTGAAGGTTATCCTACTTTGGACACTTTAGGGGACCCCAGAAAGCTGAGTCTAAAGGAAGACTTTCCCTTAAATTCTCAGCTGCCTCTTGCCTCTTCGGAAGCATCAGCCCCAACCACAGCTGCTGAATGAGAAAGAGAACATGAAATGTCACAGCTTTTCAAAGAAGTGGAGGTCCCAATACTGGACTAGAACTTAACAGCTTAATCTCTTCCTTTCTGCTCATCTTGCAACCCACTCTTCCCTGTCCCCTTCTTCCAATTCTATATAGAGATTTCAGACCATTCTCAGTGTGCTCTCTTCCTCCCGATGCCTCCACCACCCCTCACGTCCTACGATGCTGTCAAGCATCAGGCATGCACTCTACAGCTGCAAGACCCAGAGTTTATGCCATTCAAGTACCTGGCACACCCCAGGTTAGGTTGGTGGACGTGCATTTAGCTTTATGTCCTTAACATCATCATCAATGTCATATAGTGAGGTTTTTATTCTGTAAATATAACTTTGTTCCTATAGGCAAATCATTATCATGAACTGATGACGCCAAGTTGTTATATGTCATGATAATTATCATAAACAGCAATAAATATGCCATATTTATCTTGTGATTGGTTTTGTTTTCAGAGGTTCTACACCTATACAAAGGTGTGTCTACAAAATGAAACTACTTGCATAAGAAACACACAAACATCTCCTTTCTGTAAAACTGGATTATATGTGCTACAAATTTATCATTTTTTTTAGAAGTCACGGTTTTTATAAATTAAGTGAAACATTGGATGATATCCTCTATTGCATTCATAGTAGAAGTAGTGTAGGCAGGACCAGCAATAACATCAATATGTATTGAGTTCCTACTCTACATGTCAGACACTGTCCAAAGGATTTAGATGCCAAAAGGAAATTTAAATCCCCAGAGAACCCATAAGTCACATAATTTTACTCCTACTTTACAAAAAAAAAAGAAACCAAAGCAAGGAGATGTTGAGAAACAGGATAAAAAGTTTGTAGTTAATATATGGTGGCAACAGAATTCAAATCCAAAGGTATTGGTACTCAGAGGCACTGATCTTAACCACTACTTTATAAAGTAATGTGATGCTATTTTTGAGGTCAGACTCCCTCTTAGTTTCTGAGAGAGATCAGATTTTTCTATATCAATTTTTGTCCACTGGATAGCCTATATTTTATTTTTGGCAATTTTCAAGTAGTAAAATTCATAGAAATATGTTATCACACATCTCTCTACAGCCTGAGGATAAATATCCAAGAGTGAAGTTGGAAACTGACCTTCAGACTCTATGATCTGACATCATGTTTTTCATGATTTTAAGTGTAAAGCTTCTTGAAGCTTTCAGAGTATAAAACAAGAGCACTGGGGGGAAAATTCTATCTAGATAACCTCCTCGAAACAGCTCTTCGAAATGCAGTTAAGCATGGTACTCAATCAAGATTTTCCAGACTGAATCTATAATTTAGATACCAAGCCTTGTCATTTCTAATAATTGTCACTGTTGGCCATTGTGGATGTCAGCTGTCATAAATATACAAGGCCTGTCCACACATTCATTTTTCCACTGACCCCATAAAATTGGCCCAAAACACAAACGTTGCTCCTTTTATTCAGTCAACAATTTGAAAGCCTCTTATGGAATGTAAAAATACATGGGCGGTACCCCAAGTCGTTAACTCCAATGACTAAAATGAAGACAAAAGGAAAAAATTGACTCAGTTATGAGTTCTAGCTAATCCGAAAGTATGGCCTTGGTAGATCAGAAATCAAGGCAAACCCATCTCAGGTTTCCAGGCTCATAAGGAAGTAAGCCTACCAAATACATAAGATCTACCAACATCTTCTTGGCATGTTTTCAAAGGATACTACCTCCTCAATTGATGTTCTCCTTGAAGAACTCTCCTCTGCTATTCCTAAAAATAGCAATGCACATCAATTATATGTCACATTATGATTTCTTAAGAATTTTAATTTACTTGAGCCACACAATATCCTCATGAGATATAAATAGAATAAGTAGAACTTCTCCCATTTCACAGATGAGTAAATGAAGTCACAGATGGAATAAATACATCACACAGTAGGTTCCTGGCAGAATCACAACTAACATAAGTTAAGAGTCTGAGTAATTGGTGTAGCAATTATTTCAATTCACCAAGAACTCAGTCTGAAATATGCTAGTGTTAAGAGTGAAAGGCCAGGGGCCGCCCGGTGGCGCAGCGGTTTAGTCCGTGCTTGGCAGCCCGGGGTTCACAGGTTCGGATCCCGGGCGCCCGCCGACGCACTGCTTGTCAGCCATGCTGTGGCGGCGTCCCATATAAAGTAGAGGAAGATGGGCACAGATGTTAGCCCAGGGCCAGTCTTCCTCAGCAAAAAGGGGAGGATTGGCAACAGATGTTAGCTCAGGGCTGGTCTTCCCCACAAAAAAAAAAAAAAAAAAAAAAAGAGTGAAAGGCCAGTGTGGTAATGAAATGATAATTGCTCCATGGATTTATTGATTTTAAAGATAAGGTAAGTTCTGTAGTTGATTCTTTTCCTGGTAGCATACTAAAATAAAATAAAATAAATAAATAAATTTAAAATTCATTCAAGAGGGGCCGGCCTGGTGGCGTAGCAGTTATGTTCACACGCTCCACTTCAGCTGCCCGGGGTTTGTGGGTTTGGATCCTGGGTGTGGACCTGCACACCGCTCATCAAGCCATGCTGTGGCGGCGTCCCACATACAAAATAGGGGAGGATGGGCACAGATGTTAGCCCAGGGCCAATCTTCCTCACCAAACAAAAAGAAAGAAAGAAAAAAAGTTCATTCAAGAAATATTTCATTGAGTGCTTACCATGTACCAGGCACTATTCTAGATGCTTGGCAGCCAAACAACAAAACAGGCAAAAAATCCCTGACCTCAATGAACCTACATTCTAGCCAAAGAGACAAAAATAAACAATTAACTAATGGTAATAAATTATCTTGTACATTAAAAGATAATAGGTGGTAAGGAAAAAATGAAGCTAGGTAAGGGGGGTGAGAATTGCTAAGGGGTAGACAGGTTGTGGTATTTATGTGGTTGGTCAGGGTAGCCCTCATTGAGAAGGTGAGATCAGTGGATATGCAAGAAAGAGGAAGAGCCAAGGAAAAAGCTCCAAGGAGTATCCAGATGTGTTCAAAGAACAGAAAGGAAGCCAAGGTGACTGTAGCAGTGTTAGCAAGAAGGAAAGTTGGGGAGGTGAGGTCAGAGAGAATTGGGAGACAGATCATGCAGGCCCTTGGAGGCCACCACGGGAAATCTGGTTCTTATTCTGAGTGAAGTAGAAAACACTGCACGGTTTTGAGCAATTGAGTGGCATGATCTGACTTAAATTTTAAAGAGGATCAATTATTAATCATTAAACACCTTAAAATTTTCTCACTCAATATATTGTATAACCTTTGTCATATATATGAATCCCAACTTACCTCTTCCTCTCAGAATAAAATACTGTTATTCCCATTTTTCCAAAGAAAATACCAAAGCCCAGAATGTCTAAGAAACTTATCTAGGATAAGATCTAGCAAGTGGTAGAGCCAGGTGACGAGAACAATTTTTCATCTCGTAGTTCAAAACTGATTGCTCTTTCATATGTACTCTTTTATATTAAAGTCATAAAGGAAAGAAAATAATAATTGAGATTAATTATCCAGATTATTCACCAACAGAGATGTTCAGTTTGATATATTAAAATTGAATCAAACCCATTTTTTCCCTTTCTGTTAACTTCTGGGACATAATGATACAAGTAATTTCCCTGAACTTTCTATTTGAAATGACAAATGAACATTCAGGCTAAGAATTTTGGATGCAGAAGTAATCACACTAATAATTTAAATTTACAACAGTACATTTAGAAAGTTTTTCAAGATCTTTTAGTAACGGTTATTTATTAACTCTCTACTACATGCCAGTCACTGTCCTAAATTCTTTGCATATGTCGTTGTATTTAATATTCATCAAAAACTCTAAGAACGGTATTAGTAATCACATTTTATACATGACAAGTGTGAACCCAGAGAGGCTAAGAATTGAAAGGTCACAGGACTGCACAGGACCAGACCCAAGATTTTACCTAAATTTCCACAGTCTAAAGTTAGTTTCTCTTCAGTAAGCCACACTACCTTCCTGGAGCATGATGCTTTCAACATATCACCCCAACATTCCTAACTAAAATGTCAGCCAGATATGAGGAGCCCCATTTTACAGATGATTGGTCATAGAAAAGTTAATCAAGCAATCAACGTTTATTTTATGGCCACAATATGCGAATCAATATTTAGTTGCTGAGAGCACAGAGGATTTATGATACAGTATCTTGCCTCAGTGAGCTCACAATCTTGTTAAGGTAACAAGAGACACATAAAAAGGTAATAAATAACCCAAGATAGCACATAATAAGTACCTAATAAGATATAGAGCCAACAACCGCTTAAGAAATTCAACTGAGAGAAAATTGAATCTGGGTGCTTCAATTCAGTTAAGAAAAGATCATCACTAAAGAGGACCAGTTTTGAGGTGGTCTTTTCAGGAAAGATAGGGTTTATATAAGCAGAGAGGATGAAGAAAAATAATTCCAGTGAGAGGCGATAATATGATGAAAGGCCAAGGGAGAGATTGTGAATGGATTATCAAGAGAAAATGAACAGACGCATTTGAAGTGCAGGACAGATGGGAGGCAAAGTAAAAATGAACCCAAAGAAGTAGATTGTAGAAAACCTTGATTAGCAAATTAGGAATCTAAGGGAGGAGGGAGAAATAGGTCTTTGTTGAATGTCTAGTATGCAGCACCTGCTTTGTGTAGATTTTTTGTTTATGTAATCCTCTCAACAACCCTATAACGTAAAAAGGGAGATATATCATGGCCATTTTATTGTCATTATGTTTTTTTGCTGAGCAAGATTAGCCCTGAGCTAACATCTGTTGACAATCTTCCTCTTTTTTTTTTTGATTGAGGAAGATTAGCCCTGAGCTAACATTTGTGCCAATCTTCCTTTATATGTGTGTTGCTGCCACAGCATAGCTGACAAGTGGTGTAGGTCTGCACCTGGGATCCAAACCCGTGAACCTGCAAACGCAGGCCACCAAAGTGGAGCATGCCAAACTTAACCACTAAGCCATGGGGCCGGCCCCATCATGGCCATTTTAAATGAGAGGAAACAGGGATTATCAGGTCAAGGCATAGCTTTGTGTGTGGATGGAGCAGAAATTCCAATCTAGATCTATCTGCCTCCAAGGCCTATATTTCTTCCACTACTCTCCACCACCCCATCTACCGAAGGCAATGGGCAGTCACTGAAGGTATCCGATCAAGAGAAGAGAGTGACCTATGAAAAGCACTGTAAGCATAAAAGAAGACTAATCTGACTGTGAGATATCAGCATATGTTCAATAGCACAGGACTGGGGAAGAGCCATTTAGTCTATTGCATTAACCCAAATTATATGGTGACGAGTATGTATATTTGAGTTCTGACAATGGAAGTAAAAGAGAACATAAGAGATATTACAAAAGAAAGTTGAAGAGATAAATGGGCAACACCCACATCCTGCAACAGGTAGTTTCTATATACCATATACCCACTGTGTAAATATTTCTCCTAAAACCTCAGAGACAAAATCCAGTCTGACTCGAATATTTTAAGGTTTTTGACAGCACATAATTTATTTAAAAACAATAAAATCTATGGCTTAGGAAAAATACCTGCCTTAATGCAATCTACCTCTCAAACCACCATCATGAATTATGACAGCCTCATGCTAGGCATATGTCTATTACACGAGTTTGGCAATAACTCATTACCATATACACTAACATGGATAGGTTTCCTTATATTCATGCTCATTAGACATATTAATTACTAAGGAAATATTCTCTTACTTTCAGTTTTTCCCTTCAGAAAACAAAGTGTATATTAAATAATTGACTTCTCTCTGAGAAATACAATGTGTCATATTTCTGAAGATTATTCCTCCCCAGCACTTCTCTCTTAAAATGCAAGGTACGACTCCAGATTCAAGTCAAAAACTAACAGCAATTAAATGGCATATTATTTAAAACCAAGTTGGGTCTTCTCTGACATTTTCTGACTCCTGGACAATGCAAACCATACAACTGGTAAATATAGAGAGAATTAACAACCACCTATATTTTTCAAAGAAAGTATTTACATAAACACCCAGGCATTTTAGTCAATACACATCTTTCCAAGCAACTTAATATTGCAAAGTTGTCAACCTGACAATAACCAGGCTAACTATATAAATCTTTGATTAGTATCAAGTGCTCAACTAATTTGTCTTAATTTTGAATTAATTGTTAAATTCATCCTAAAAAGTATAACATACATGTGATAAATGTGTCCATGCAGATATATAGATTTCATATTAGAATTGATGAGTAACAATATTTTGACTCAGAATCCTTTTAGGAATTAAACACCTACCCTACTTTCACCTAATCTTCTTAGTATCACCCAGCTATGCTGAAGGATAATTAAAATTTAACATATTAGCCACGCCTAATTTCTTTTACCTTTATGGATTAAAAAAGATTTGTTTTTCTGAGTTGAAAATGAAGGTTTAAATTTAAAATCAAACTGTGCCATGGCCCAATAAATTTAGGCCTACAGCTAACATATATCTAAAATGTCTTTGAAAGTTTCAAGAATGCCAAACCTATGCTGTATTTTAAGAAATGTCACACACATGTGTAAAGAAATATCATCACAGAATCCTAAAAAGTGTGTTTGTTGAAAAACAATCCAGATATTCATTTTTATGATCCTCATTTCTGCATATCTCCATTGATGTGAAAATAGGCATCTGTAAAATGTGATGAAGGAAACCACAATACCACACAAGCATATCTGCCCAGTAATGTTACACTTTAACATCTAAGTTTAAAAAACTTAGCCATTATAAATAAACTAATTCAAAAACTATTCATGCAGAAAGTCTAATCCCTTACATGACGTTAGGCATTCTATTAAAAATATGTTAAATACATCATGTGTGTATAAAAGGAATCACAGATAACGTTTATTTCATATATCTTACTTTCTGTTATGTACGGTTTTTTAATACATGGCAATGCAATCATATATAAAATGTACTAAAATATGAATATTAACCTTAACTTTTACAGACATTATTTTGTGAAAGTTTAAAAAAAGAAACTATTTTTACCTCCCAGTCCTGGTCTAAGTCGATTATCGTAACCATCCAGAAGTCTGTCTAGAATTCTTGTAAAGATGGTAATGTTATTTTTAGCCTCATCTTCTTGGATGTTAGCCAGCACCAACCTAAACAGATAATTTTACAAGCTGATATATATACATATGTGAGTTTTGTAAGTGCCAACATGCTCTTCTGACTTGATTTGAATTTTAAGACTCCCTAAGCTATTAGGGCCACCCGTTTTCCTCTTTTACTTCACTTCTATAAATACCAGTATGTCTATGGGGAAGGTAAACACCCTGTTGAAAATGAATACTAAATACTAGACTATTAGAAAGTTTGGTGTCAAATTATTTCAGATTTCTACCACTTAGCATTGTGTATGAACTATTCATTTTTTTCTACAATCCATTCCCTAGAATATATTATGACTGTAGATTATCACATGCGGGCATTATTAGTAATATTATTCTGCATTTAAAAAGGTACAATAACCAAAGGGACTCCTGAAATAATTCTTCAGTGATTTGAATATTAATTGGAAAATAAATTGCCTCCTTGGAGGCACAAAATTTCTCTGTCTTATGTCTTTTTCTCTTTTAAGCCAAGATTATTTCCTTACTTTGGGTATACCTCCACCCAATGGCCAAGTGCAATATAGACATCAGGGAATCTCAGATGGCTGTGTTCCAGGCTCCACTGTAGCCAGGAGCTGGAGGTGGGCTCTGAAAGGATCAGCAGCTCACATACAGCTGCAGACAGCCTTGGAGGAGCACCCCTCCTGACCGACCTCACAGGAGAACGACAGGGGTCACCTGAAGATTAACATGCTCAGCTACTTCTGTGTGTGTGATAAATTTGCAGAAAGAACAAATGCTCTTAAAATATCACCAGAAGAGAGTTAGAAACAGTGATTTTCTCCATTATTTCCCCATCAGAAAGCCAGAGACCTGATTTTGTAACATCCAGCAATTTGGTGCAGAAGCAACTGGATGCATAAAACAGAATGTCCCTCTTCACTGCCATTTTTTTCCCAGAATGATTCAGAGATTTAAATTACTGGCCCCAAAAAAGAATCATTTATATAATAGAATAAAATACTGGCATGAGCACTCCTGGCCAAATATAGAACAGAAAACTAGTAGAGCAAAATATGGTTACGCTCTGAGGATTTTCAACGATTATTAATTGACCATAGTTTGTTCATGCCTTTAAAATCAAAGATTATATGTAATTGCATTCAGATCAAGGTGTCTCCTGTAGAATATCATTGACAGAGTCCATTTGCATTTAAATAATTACACAGCTAGTAGCTAAAATTAGTCATAATACATCAAAAAACTGGTAACCAACTTTAAGCAAATATTCTTTTGAGAGCAGAGAACATATTAAAACACTGATTTGAAGATAAATACTTAAAAATTATGTCAGCAAATCAGTTCATACCTTCCAGCCTCAAAAGTTTCTATATTGTCTTAAGCTAATTTAAAACCAATCACTAATATAGTCATAAAGTTCCACATAGAAATTTTCGCTCAAAAGTGTTTTTTATCATGTCACATTTTCTTTCTAAATTTAATATTAAGATGTTAAATGACGAGATATTTTCCAACTAAAAACAAGGCGGTATAAAGAGATGTCTTCTCAATTCTAGAAAATGTTTTCATACTTTGACAAATACTTGGACAGAAAAATCAAAAGGGAAATAAGGGTATAGTAAAGACATAGTTTTTTAAAAAAGCAATGATTACATGAACATTCTTATGAATCTTGTATTTTAAGTCTTCTGGTGTTTTGAAAACTATATCTTAAAGGCAATAGATAAAAGATATACATTAATGATAAAAATCAGAAAAAAATTATAACTAAGATGAAGTTATTGAAAGCAATTAAAATAAATTTCACCTTTGTAGAACATAAGCAAAACAAAATTAATTACCTAAAATAAGTACTCTTTATGACAGTAACCATTTTAGGAATAAAAGATCTCTAAATCCAATAATATGAAAAGTTGACTAATAAATCAAGCTTTTGTTTTACTGTTTGTGATTGTGAAGTTGTATACTACCTCCACCTAGAGGTTTAAGACTCACACATCATTTGGGTATTCTATGTTGAGTAAAAGAGCCAAGACCATAAAAATAAAAGAAAAAAATTAAATTAACACTCAAGTCATTTTAGGTGGGGCTTTTCTGTTTGGCTTAAAGGAAAACTGTTGGTTTCTATACTGAATTTTGGTGGTGTTATAAATGCATATAACTTAACCATTTCAATTCCTTTTTAGAATATGCCATTCAAAGGTTATTCTTTTCTTCAGTGGTTTTTTGCTTTTTGTTGTTGTTGAAAATGTTTCTGTTCACTTTGGTATTTTATGGCTAAAAACAAGAAGCAGTGAACTTTATAGTCTCTGCCACTTCATAGTTCAGTTTCCTAGTACAGCTTTTTTTCATTAGAAATAATTCTTAAAAATACTCCAGCTTCTCAAAAGCCACCCCTACACTGATGGCATTCAAGAAACACATGTTCACCCTGAATTAAGAGAGTCAAATACAATAAATGTCTCACCTGGCTGGGTCCCACACCAAGAAAACAAGAAGGAGCAACTGCATGTTGTAGATGTTCAGTTTTGTGTTCATCGTCGCTCTTTGGAAAGCCATGGAAGAAAAACAAAATACACTTAAAATTCCATTCAGTCTCACCCCCCCAAATAACCCAAACGAATGTAATTTCAATTGGGAATTGCAGTTAAAGCTACAGAGATTATTCCAGTGGAGTGAGGGTAGAGCATGATGATTGGAGGAGACTGTTTTTCTTTTCTTTTCTGGGTTTTTTTTTTTTTTTTTTTTGACATCAAGATGACCAAGTAATCAGACTTGGCTCTGACAGGAACTTCCCCCAGCCCCATCGTCAGCAAACACCGTTTTGTGCTCACACAAACGTAATAACAACACACGGGACTCTGAACTGACATATGAGCTGGAGAAGAGAATGGGTTGGAGGGGAGGGTAAAAAAGAGGCGGAGAGATGGGTACTTCACGCCACAATCCCCTCAACCAAAACCACCTCCGCAACCACAGCAGGAAAAGCAAGGGGCGGCCAGCCCACTTTTTCGATTATTATTCTTTTCATTACAGTGAACTGCCGTCCTCACGTCTTCACTTCTTCACTCTCTCTGAAATAAAATGAAATAAAATAATCTCCCTCCCTGCCCATCCACAGTTGCCCAAGATCACATCGTGGAGGCAGCCGGGTTCGGATCAACTGCTGCGAAACGACGCGTTTGCCAGCTGTTCCGGAACCGACCACCACGATCCGAGCAGGAGCGTGAGGCTCCCGGATCCAGCACAGGCACGCAGCGGCAACCCCAGTGTGCAAAGTTGGAGACTATAAAAAAGCCAGGCGAACGTGCTGCCGGGCGGGCGTCTCGGATCTTATTGTAGTTGCAAATATGCTTCTGGTGATGAGTATCGAAATTATTTTTTAAATGTGCTGGGGAGGAGGGGGCGACCTGAACCTCCTCGGTTTCCAGGGAGCATCGGAGAGTGGGGTGGGGGGAGATGAGGCATGCACAGAAGGCAGAGGCAAATGGGAAAGGGTTCTTGTGGGGACCAACGTGTGCGACCTTACCTGAAATAGCAAGCAGAATTAGGTGTTTTCCTCCTTTGCCCTGATCTTGAGGCGAAGGGAAACTTGAGAGAGAGAGAGAGACTGCAGCAGCCCAGCGAGCGGGGAGCGAAGGGCTGGTGGAAGCCGGAGAGGAGCGCGAGGAGCGGCGGCGGCGGCGCGAAGAGTAGAAGGAGGAGAAGGCGTCCGTAGTGGCGGTGATGGGCGGAGGAGGAGGAAGAGGAGGAGGGGGAAGCGTTTGGAAGGGCGGGCGAGAGGGGTGGGGGGGACGCGAGCGGAGGCGCGGTGCGCGCAGGCAGTGGCGGGCACGAGCTCTACGCCTGGAGGAGGAGGAGCCAGGCCCGGGAGGAGGGCTAATGAGGTTCCCCGAATCTCAAGGACCCCCACCCCACCCCGCCGCGATCTCGGGTAACCGCCTGTCGCCCGCCGGGCACCTGCAGCGGCACAGCCCCAGGCGGCACCCGGCGCCCCGGTGCGCTCCGAGCGCCGCTCCCCGCGCCCACGCTGCGCCGGAGGAGCGGAGCCCACGAGCCGCCCAGGACTGCTCCCCGCGGCTGCACTCCGGGCTCCCCGGAGGCCCCGAGGTTCCTGAGGGTCTGCCAGTGGGTGTTGGTGCGGAATCGGGAATTCGGTGTGTCCGTGCGACCGTGGATCCCCCGGGCCTCGCCCTGCCGCCCACCCGCTAACATCCCCAGACTCCGTGGCTGCCGGGGAGAAGTAAAGAGGTACCGCTCCCGCTGGAGGGCCAGGGGGCTAATCACGCCTTTACTTAGTCATCAGCGCATCCACGCAGGACCAAGTTCAACGCATGTTGCGTGGATCAGGCAGCAGGAAGTTTCTTTGATTTCCTGAGCCCTCTTGATATACCACTCATTCCTTCACCTTCCTGCACTCAGGACCAATTTCCCCTCAAAGTTCTGAGGTCTGGAGACTTCCCAGGAGCCGCTCAGTAAGGTCCACTTGCGGAGGATACACCTAGAGAAGCCTCCCGCCCACTCTCAGCAATTTTTTTCTCCAACGTCTTTCCACAGGCGTCCTCCCTACCTGGTGATCAAACTCAATCAACAGCTTTAAAAAGTTTACATTTTCCCGGAGAAAAAAGGGACCTGCTGTGCTTCTACTACCATTGCAATCCTTTCCCCGGGGGAAATGTAGCAGGGTTTGAGGTTCTCCCCGTTTAGGGCTTTTTGCTGCCAAAGGGACCTGTTGTAATTCCAGTCCCCTCGTACACTTTGAGCGTTGTGTATTTGATCTGTCTCATTTCTCTTCTATTTTATCTGAGAAGATCAAATCTAAACGTGCAATTTGAACAAAAAAAGAGACATTTTCCTTTTTGTACTGCCCATGAGACAATGTTGTTCCCGTCTTACCAAGGCAAAGCAGAACAAGTGTTTATCTCTTCAAGAAGTTGTTATAAACGTTAGACACTTTAAAAGGAAAAAAAAAAGATAAGTATGCTGATATACTCTTGTCATTTTACATTCAGAGTCAATATGCGCCAAATACTTCAATTTCGTTAGTTATAAACCAAAAATTCAGATGTTTTTTCCTAGATGGTGCAGTTTTCATAACAACAGGCAGAGCTAATCTACAGTAAATTTTAGCTTTGCTTTGAAGATTATGTGAGGAGAGTAAAATCTTTACATTGTAAATATTTCAAGCTGTTCTTTTTAACCTATTAATCACCACTTTCTGAATGAGCATTTAATATGCTACAAACATTTGCTCTGCTATTTAGCTGTCTGTGTGAAGAATGGAACACCACCCAGCTTTCTCCTCCATCATTAATATTCCCTTCCTGACTTGCCTGTTGCAGAGTCTAATTGAAATTCACAAAGATAAAAAGCATGCCATTTAAAACCTTGCACCTAGGGGATCTAAACATCTACTTTGTGTGAACACTGCTCTTGCTACTGTATTTTCCTATTTTCCATTTCTGTGAGTCAATCCTCATTAAGATCTCTATCACTTCGCCATTTATGTTACTACTAAATTGTTAATATTTTGATAATGGAAGTTGAACAGCACATGGTTTCTTCCCAACCTTAATTGCTCTGCTCCAACAAAATTTCTCTTTCATGAATGTCACAATTTTTGTGAATATCTTCATGGGTTATTCTAATACTTACCACTGTAGTCTTTTCCCTGGATTCTAATGCTGAATCATGGATTTGGGTTTTAATTGATTTATCTCAAAATCTCAAAATTTCTATCTCTTGGAATGATTTGTTCTAAAAAAATAGCCTTATTAAATTGGCACCCTTATGAAATTTGTAATCTCATTGCCATATGACCCACTTATATGGAACTTTACAAAGTTCAAACTGTTTTGGATGATTTTCATCATTTCCTTTTGTTTTAACTGTATGGTGCATATGATTTGGACATGCACTTGCTTGAGAAAGACTCACGGTAAAAACTAGATTTAAAAAAAATCATTATAAAACCATGATTTTTAGTTCTTCCCCACAAAATGCTTTGCAATTTTATTGAAGTTGCATAGCTGTGATTTAAACTTCAAAGCACATTAAAGGAAATGGAAATCAGAAAAGCCGATTACAGGCAGTGGACCTCTACTTTTATTGCTGTATCTATACTGATATTTCACTCTGTTACTAGTGCAGCCAGATTTCCTCTTGTATTGTCCAGCTTCCCCATACATCTGACAGATTCAGCCTGATTTTCTTCTCCCCTCTCTGTGATGGAGTGCAGTGAACTGCCTGTCATTTGAGAGCCAGCCTGTGTAGGTGGTGACTAAGCTCTTCCTACCCACTCCTTTTGGAGCATGCCCTAAGGCAACCAATCCTGTAGAAGAATTGACAACTAATTGGTTGCCAGTAAATCCATTCCTGCCCAGGCTAGGGCAGTGGGGAACCTTCTGTTTGAACTTATTTGAATTGTTCTTCCGCAAATTGGATTTGGGATATCACTTCTTATGTAGTGCCCATCCCCAATAGCCAAGTTCCTAAGGAAATTTCAACATGAGGACCAAGAATAAAAGAAAAATAAAGAATTGCAGGATCTTGGTTTGGTCTGATTTTTCTTCCCTGATATCTCACAATATTGTACAGCTTTAAAATTCATTACAAAACTGTTCATGTTTTTGAACAGATATTTTGTAAAACTTCCCTTTTTTAGGACCCAGTTATTTAAAGACTTGGCACTACTGCTCTGGGGAACTACTACTCTATATGCCCTAGGAGACTTCTTGAATCTTTACGTTCTATAAGATAATATGTATATAAGTATAAATAATATATATGTATATATATTATACACAAACATACATACGAACAGATATTTATCTGGAGAAAGATAGCTGTATGAACTAATAAAAATAGGCATAAAGGTTTTAATGGAAATATCATTTAGGTAACATTTCTACAGAATGCATTTAGTCTCACTACCACATAATTTGATCACAGTGATTTTTACATACTTTGAAGAGAGGTGCCAGAATTACTTCAACAAGAATAGCATCTCACTGTATTTACAAATTTTAAAATTCGGCATGTATTCCATATAATTAATTTATGTACACTTTATGTAATTTCCTATGTGAGTCATTCATTCAAATGAGGATATAAATTTATGGAAAATTAGGAACTAAAGCATAGATTACCCTGTTTTCACAGAATTAAATACTATCCTGTGCTTTTCCCCAGAATGCTTTACTAATTTCAAAATATGCTTGTAGTGTAAGTCTGTTCTCACATATTCACATTATCATTCAAAAAAAAAAAAAAAAGCTGGAGCAAATACCCATTTGGTAATTCTCAAGTCAAAACCATGATTTGTCAAGCTCCATTTTCCCCTGTAAGTTGAATTCAGATGGATGGTTCTAATACGTCCACTAAGCTCCAAGATTCTCAAAGAAGAAACATCTAGCAAGCGGGAGTAACTAGCCTTATAAACAAATAATTCCTAAACTACTCTGTTACATTAATGTATCTAGGTCACATTTCATTAGAGCTAAATATATCATGTATACTAGCCTGGATAAACTTGGACATTACCTTCTTCAAAAAGAGTAACACTCTGTTTATAAAATAATTTTACAAATCCTTATCCAACTTGCAAATCAAATATATCATGCATTCAGGATATCTTGGTGGTTTCTGAAATTTTAAACACTAACTACTTACATCAAATACATATACAGACTGATTTGTAGGGAAATCCTTTTGCCTTCCTTTTGTGAAATTAGAGATAGAATTTATTTTCAGGTCATTCAATTACGTCTTAAAACAAAGGTAAAATTCCAGTAATGCAAACCAAAAACTCCCTGGTTGTAAAATATGCTGTGCATTTCATTGAAGGATGAGCTGCTGCATGATTGGCAGCTTTTGTCTGAGGAATTTTCCATAAATAATAATCATAGTAATGAAAATAATAAAAGTAAACTTATAATGTCTTCATTTGTATAACAATTTAGATCCCATTCTAAATACTTTGCATGTATTAACTTGATTAATCTTCACAAGTAAGAGTTAGGTTATTATTATTCCCATTTTACTGACGAGAAACTTGATACACAGAAAGCTTAATCTGGCTCAAGGTCTCCCATTGGTGGAGCCAGGAGTAGAGCCCAATCAATACCGCTCCAGAGTCTTCATGCTTAACTGCTACGCCGTATTGCCTCTATGGTATTCTATGGCAGCCAAAATTCTAGGTTCTCGTGTGCAGTTTCACCATTGAAGCTTTGGACAAAACTTTAACTGCTGATGTGTTGGTGTCATCGGGGAAGTGTAAATCTGTTAAAAACAGCTGCATATTCATTCAACAAGTCTTATTGAGTGTCTGCTAATGTATAAGACACTCTGCAACACAGGGAGCTTTTCCTTTAATTAGTAATTTACAAATCTAGAGCCAGCCCAGATTGCCTAGCAGTTAAAGTTCAGTGTACTCCACTTTGGTGGCCCGGGTTTGGTTCCGGGTGTGGAACCATACCATTCGTCTGTCATGTAGCCATGCTGTGGCGGTGACTCAAACAAAAGAGCTAGAAGGACTTAAATTATATGCAACTATCCACTGGGGCTCTGCGGGACAGTGTTGCGGGGGAAGATTGGCACAGATGTTAGCATAGGGCGAATCTTCCCCTGCAAAAAATAATAATAATAACAAATCTAGTTGTTACCATATAACAATTAATAAGTGGATTATTATTAAGAACATGATTAAGTTCTTTCTATGACACAAAAAGCAACTTAAGAAGCCCCTAGGACCAGGAAAAGTTATGTCCAGAATCAAAAAACATATATTTTCTGTGGATATTTTCTGAATAACAGCACCTCATCATGCAAAATTGTGAGAAAAAGCCAATAATACTAATAACAACAAAATCAGAGGATAGAGGGAGTCCAGAACCTAATTTGGGCCCGTTTACATACATCTCAGGTGGAATAAGATTGGTCCCAACTGAAGGATTATTCCAATATCATTATTTTTAGCATCAAAACTCTTCCATATTGTGAGGAAGAGACAGTATATGTATTGTGGAAAAATAAATGAAAAATATAATCAGGCTATGAGTATTTCATGGTCAGTCAGAGAGACATGAAAGAGAAAATGGAAACCAATTATTTCTATGAAAAAGTAAATAATGCTGTGGCAAATTAATTATGGATGTCATATGGTTTCAAATAATAATATGTAGATCATTTCTCCTTGCTGGAAACCACTTTGTGTTTGCCAGAGTAACTTGCTCACAGATGCACAACAAATAATTGCCGATTTCTTTGTAGAGTTAAGCACTTCGGAATACAATTTGGGAGCCTTGGTTCCAGTGTTAAAAATGCCATGACCTTGGGCAGTCTCACCTATAATGTACTGGTTATTCTCAAAGCTCTTTCTATCGCTATCAGCTCATTGCACATCACTGGTAGATGCCTTCTTTCCTCAAAGGGATCCTCTCTGGTGTTCTCTATCTTACCCCCATCCTCAACCAAAATCCTGAAAGCTGGGGGTCATCCCAGACTCCCTTCTCCCCACACACACATACCACACACACATTTGCTGTTGCTGAGAAAAATACTATCTATCCATCCTCTGATCCCTTCTACCCACTGCTGATTCCATAGCCTTAGCTCTGTCCTCACTTGGACTACTCCAGTACCAATAAGCAGTAGCCTACTAACTAGTTTCTCTGTCTCCAATCTCAGCTTTCTCCAGTTTTTTTTTTTTTTCTATCGGACCAACCGAAGAGGCTTTCAGGACCAATTTGATAGTCTCACTCGATCACTTAGAATCCTTTGTTGATAAAAATATAAGGTACAAACTCTTTTGCACATCACCTCTGACCCCTGTTTATATCTCCAGCCTCAACTCTGCTCTTTTCATGCACACTTTGTCACACATGTACGTATTCACATGCACACACACACGCACACATCCACAATCAGCGTTCATTTCTCATCATCATCCTGTCCTCTATGTTCCCTGCAAATGAAAATGTTTATGTTTCTCTCAACAGTCAATGGTTTTATGCCCCTATGGTTCTCATCGCCCTCTTCAACTGGAATGCCTCTTTAATACTGTCTACCTAGTGAACACAATGAGCCTCAGTCCTATAAACTATTTCTTACCCTTCCAGATAAGATTGTCCATACCTTCCTTTGTACTCCTATCGAACTTAGCACAGGCATTTAACATGAAACCTAGACTATCCAACTGAACTTATCTATTAATCTTTTCATCTCACCCTATTAGCCTTTAAGGTCTTTGAAGGCAGTGAACCCGTTCTTAATCGTCTGTACCTTCCATGTTCCTAGCACAGAACCAGACATATATAATCTTTCAGGAAATTCTTGAGGAATAACTGAAAGAATGAGTCAATGAACAACCTAATGAATAATTGAAAGAATACATGAGCATATGTGCCTTCATGCGAATATGAGAACCACAATATTTTTTTCAGAGGAAATGAGATGCAACAGAGGGTAGTGGTTAAGTGCTCAGATTCCAGTGCTAAATACTTAAGTTCAAATCCTAGTTCTACTACTTAACCACTATGCAACCTTGGATAAATTCCTTAGCCTCACTATGTCTTAGTCTTCTTACCTGTAGACTAAGGGTGATTGTAGAACCAACTTCATGTGGTAATTGTGAGTGCTCTATGAAGGGATATAGATGCACAGGACAACACCTGGATCGTAGACAACACTACACACTGTTTGCTGATATTACTGAAGTATTTCAGAGCTGTTAGGACACTGCCTCGACATTTACTAGATGAGATTCAGTTGCACTCCTTGAACTTGAATGTATTGAATCTTTTGACTTTTCTCGTATGTTCCCATCCTCTCTTTCCCACTGACATTCAGATTCCCACCTTGGCACAATAATCAGTCAGAGCCCTCCGTGTTTATCCACATTCTCTTATGTTGTCTCATTTTCTTTCCTCATGAGTATATTGTTTCCCTCATTCTCTCTCTTTTTTTCTGTTCTTTTTTTTTCCTGTCCTCCTTTTAGTATACCATGTGCTCCTTTTTATTCTTCAGCCTGCATTTCCATCTTTTGATAGTGCTCTGGTGTTCCCTTTTCCTCCCTCTTTCTCAACAACATTCATGTATACGGTGAGTCTGTGTTTGTGTACACACTTTTCTTTTGGCATATGGAGGAAAGTACATTTATAAGCATACATACAGATAAGAAAGTGCCTATTTAGGCAAACGGGAATGTGAGTACCTATTCTGTGAATGCATGGGCACACCTGTCTGTGTTTCTCTGTGTAGGTCTCTGTATAAGTCATGCTATTAAATCCACTCAAGTGTATTTTATTGATTTATTATATGAACTGAATAGCAAAGTCCATTGACTTTCTCTTTTGAGTTGGCTACTTGTTTGCCTGCAATAAAGAAATTGTCACAAATTGGAAGATTTGTTTAAAAGTGACCTGTATCTGTGACATCTAGAAAGTCAAAGTCACTAATGACATAGAAGCTTCCTGCTGCCCTCCTAGTCATACCCTAGATTAAAATGTGGTTACAAATTGCTCTTCCTTTTTTATGACTTCCAGATATCTAGTATCCTCATGCTACTCCTCGGAACAGGAGAAGTTTTTGCATCATGAGTTAAGAGTTAACAGTTAACAAATTATGCTTAAAGGAATTTTTTTGAAGGGAAACATTTTAAAAGAGACTTATGACAGACATTAGTCCTGTTCAGCAAATACTGCCAGTTCCAGCCTAGGTATACGAACAGATTAAATTTCCTTACTCTTCTTGAAATATGAGGTGGCAGTGGAACTTGCTCTGACCAATGAAAGGTGAGCAAAAGAGACATGGGCCATTTCCAGACGAAGGTTGGATGAGCCAGTGTGAGATTCATCATGCTGCCTCCTTCCCCATTATTTGGTTGTGGCCAGTGATATTCCAAATGGTCGTTCAATGGGTCCCTGAGTGAGGAAAACAAAGATCAGAGCTCCTAGTTGACCTACACTGGACATATACCATGGACTAGAAATAAATATTTGTTGTCTTAAGCCTCTAAAATTTGGTGGCGTTTCACCACAAAGTAACTTGGTCTATCCTGACCCCTGAAGGATGAAGAAAAAAGGTAGTTTTGTTTTGTGTTTTTTTCAATACCAAATATCAAATGATGGAGTGGCACATAAACTATTTTCTGACAGGGGAGACTTTCTCAAAGATCCTGAAATCACAGCATATAAACAGTTGCTTGCCTAAGTCTGAACCAATTGATTTCTTCTGTCTTTGATAATGTTTGTCCTTTGTTTCCATCTCTTAAATGTTCTTTGCTTTCTTTCTGCACCTGAACACCCAGAGGGTTGAGATGAAGTCTGAAGTAATTCTTGACAAACAATCCTTCTGAACCTCTGCTTCATCCTTCCCCGCAGCAGCGCAGACATCACACAGACACCCCCACAGACAATGTGGTAGTGATGAGGAGGGGGGATGGAATTAATTGATTCCAACAGGAACTCCCATTAACAAAACATCTGTCAGGTCCCAGAAATGGGATGGAAAGATGATCAAAAGACTGGGACAACAACTGCTAGATGTTAACGTTAAAGAGAGATGGAAAAGAAAACTGGTTGTGAGTAGGAATTCATGTTAAGAATATATCTCCATATGTCCACTACATAAAGAAAAACAAAACAAATTCACTTTGACTTAAATATACAGTGTGCGAACTTTAAAACCATTTCCAGAGATTTCCAACAAGGTAGAAAAGGTCAGTTAGTCATGGGTTTTAATATGAATTCTGTTGTTGTCATTATACAACTCACCAGAGCAAAAATTTCTAGGTTCAAACTGCTTTTAGCTAGTCAATCAACATCATTTAAGTACAAACCACTGCAACAATTTAACATTCAAGTTGGGAGAAGAAAAATATACTCATCTTTAATCGGCTCTTGAGAGACCAGAATCTGTGATTTCTCTCTTTTTATTTCTCACCGTGCTTCTCATTTTGTAGGTGCTCAACAAGTGTTAATAGAAGGACAAATCAATGAGAGAATAAATAAATGAGTAAATTTATAAATGAATGCAAGGATGTGTCAAAGAGGTCATAAGTGTTGTTCACTGTAGCTCACCTCTTCTCCTCTTATCTATTTTGACCCTCTCCAGCCTGGCCTCCATGCAGTGATTTGGGTGATCTTTCCAAAGTACAGATCTGTTCATGTCACTGCATAACTTAAAGTTCTTCAGATATTTCCTATTTCTCATAAGGTCAAGACCAAAATCCTCATCATGGCCATAGTCCTGGATGTCTTGACTCCTGCCTGGCTTTGAAACATTGTTTCCCTTGCTCTGCCAGCCTTCTTCAGTTCCTGGAGTGTGCCAGACTCCCTACTGCCATTTCTCCTCCTGCCTTGGAGCATCATTGCACATGTTCCTTCTGCTGGAAAGTGCCTACCCCTTCCACTCACCTGGTTTGCACCTATTCACCCATCATATAAAAAAGTAGGAAGCACTTCCTCAAGAAGACTTTCCTGACATAGCCTGCCACCCACCAGTCTCTGGTAGATTCCTTTGTTATATGTGCTTTTTCTTAGCAAATTAGTCTCATTTTTTTATTATTGTGTGTGCTTGTTTAATTAATGTCTATTGCTCAATTATGCTGTATGTTTCATGAGTTCAGGGGCCATCTTTATTTTTATTTAACATTTTATCCCCTACAATTAGTGCATTGCCTGATTTAGAGTAAGCATTCAATAAGTAGTTGTTGAAACAAATGAAGGAATAAATGAATATGCAACAACTATAGGATTAGACGTGTAATGTTACTTTCAAAACTAGCATCTCATAACCTTAAAAATGAATCTGCAGTCCAGTAACTTGGATTTTGCCACATCCGTAAAGAATCTATGGAGAACTCATCGTTGAAGACCATGTCACTGCCTCTCTGCATTTGTGAGAAATGAGAAGAGGGCACACTTTGTGCTGGTACCAAGGAGGAAGAAAAGATAATTCAATCAAGCTAGGCCAGCAAGAGGAAATAATAGAAAGATAACCATGTACTGGTTCATGATGAGGAAGGCTGTTTCTGCTCATCCTGTTGTAATTGCTAGTAGTGGAGGCCAATGGATTCTTGACTTCAAAGGATGAGACCACATATAGATATTTTTCGCTATTCAAGAATTGACCATCCCAACAAATCTTGCTTTAGTACTCTCTGCCTAGAAGGGATGGCCTATTCTTATTCAGCTGAAATGCAGGGCTAATTAGCAGCCCTATATAAACCATATGGATGCAGGGTCTACAAGTATTCCTAAAAGGATCTTTGTCATGAAAGAGTTGTAGAACTTGAAATATAAGTTGTCTTTTATTTCTTATGTATTCCTATATTATGAAAATTCTCCTTATCTACTAAGAGACTAATTTCCCTAGAAATTTTATTACAAATGGGAATTTTATTTTTGTATCAAGTATTCATAAATTCTAAGCTCTTCAGTCAAATGAACTGCTTGTCCCATATTCCTATAAATCCAAGTAAATGCTTAGAGAAATGTTTTTGCATAACATAAATATATAACTAGATGAATATTTGCATACATGTATATACATATATTTATAGTATGATCTGAACTAATCAATTAAGATTCAGGAGTCAGGAAATTTGCTGCTGCACAAACCCGACCAGCTACCTGTTTTTGTATATAAAAGTTTATCGAGTCATAGCCATACCTGTTCATTTATGTATTGTCTAATAGCTACTTTTGTGCTTCGTGACAGAACTGAGTAGTTGCAACAGAGTCCATATGACCCACAAAGCCAAAATATTTCTATCTGACTCTTTAAGACAAAAAGTTTGTTGACCTCCAAACTAAGTCAAAGAGTTGCACATATAATCTCAGTGGCAATTTAGAAAAACTGTGCTGTATAAAAGGGTGGCTCTTTATACCTCCCTTCCACAGTTACTATCTAGAAGATTCTTTTCTAGCCCCTAGAGGAATATTGTTCAATTAACATGAAAAAATTCTGTGGTGGATTAAATAGTTATCTTTTTTCCAAAAGAATTGAAAAATATTTTATATACAATTTATAGACTGTAAAGCACTATACTAGGCTTAATTTAAATTAGAAACAGAAATAAACCAGTGTCACTATCCCTCAAGAAACAGTTTGATGAAAGAATGTGAGAGCTGCACCAAAAATATAAAACAAAAGGTTTTGTGTACATTCTCCATATTGATGAGTGTCCTTCCCCTGTGCTTGCATACCATCCTGTGTTTGCATTATCACACTATATTACAAAAATATGTTCACCTGTCTCCCCAAGTGGAATGTAAACTCTTTGAGGACAGGAGCTACCAATTTATTTCTATGTCCCTTTCTGTGTAGCACAGTAATGAGTTCTGAATAAAATTTTGTTGGAGAAACAGACAAATTGATATATGGATGGATGATTATGTCAGAGGAACACTGTTATTCTGTGCGATTATACCAGACACGGGTCATAAGATCTTGAAACAAGTTGGCCTGGAGAGATGAAAAACTCTGTTTTGTGGAGATAAACACTTTTCTACTCGATAATTCTATGAATACTCATGTTGACGCTGCCTGTTCATTGTGACTTATACTTAGCAGAGAAGTTTCCTGGTGTTTCAGCATGTTTTATGTCTTTTGTCAAAGATTGTCCTAAAATATCTGTACTGTTTAATTCACAAAATGCACAGAACTAAACAACAACAACATGATTCACACCAATTGAAGTTTTATCAACGTGTGTGAGCAGAGGTAAAATGAGATTGAATCTAATCAAGAGCAGACTGGATTCTTCATTCATGTATCGTCGCCTGCCAATTGTCAAGCAATTGAGTGTCTATAAAATCAAATTCTAATGTACTGGTCTTTCTACAGATGAATGTGAAATCTTGGGTCTTGACTTTCCTACTATTATGTGGTAGAAGTCATGCATATCTGAATAAATCATGGAGGTGGCTATGGAGAGAGATCTCCTTAAAATGTATGTAGGAACACTGACTGACTGAATGCAAATCTTGGTGTAATGACCTAACTATTCTAAGCACTAGTTAAGAATAGATAAAACTTTGGCAGAAAATAAAACAAAGAGGAGCCATTTTGTTCTAATATTTTTTGTAGGTCATTTAACTGTTCCCAAGGATGGATCCCACCTTAAACTATTAAAATAACTAGAGCAAAATAATGTAGAGTCTCCTGGAACCACAGTTTGATGACCAGACCTCAAGTCAGCCTTGTTGGGCTTCCATTCTGATCTGCTTTTATAGTTGTAGTAACAGAGTTCTTTGGTTGAGATTAAGTCTCAACCAATCTCTGGTTCTGGTAAGTGGGATCCCACTTTATTCCTCCACACCTGACTCCTGCTTTGGCTCCCTTTTTAGTATGTCCTCTCTTTAAAGAATCAGTTACCATTTTGCTCTTCCTAGTCTTCTCAGGACCTCAAATCACAATCTTGAACCCTGTGTCCCTCTAGCTCTGTTCTCATTTTCTTGTGTGACTCTTCCTTTGCATTTTCTTGGGGTTTTTATCTGACAGTGAAAGAGTGTGGCCCATTAAATAGCACAATCCTAGAGAAGGCTGACAAAGTCTAATGGATAAAGAAGAATGCTGGCTTTAGAGGATCATAGACTCAAGTGTTACAAGGGACCTTAAATGCCCTCTAAACCTTTCCTACCATCCACTTCTACCTAGGACTATGTCTATCTATAAAGCTGAATAACTTCAAGATCCCATTGACTTTATTTATTAATTTAGGAAATTACTGAAGAATCCTCTCACCACCACAACCCCACCAACTGGTTTGTTCATTATATTTTCTGAGTGTAATTAACTTTAAGTATTTCAGTTTAAGTAATATGACATATATGTATGGACAAGTTAAATTTAATTAACACTCTAGAGGGAGTTAATTAGTCTAAGAAATGTCTCAATATGAATCAACCCTTTTGGGTTAATTAATTTGCATAAGACCTAAGAGAAATAACCTTTTGTTGGTGATAGTAATGGGATTTGAGATATGTGAAAAGTTAAGAGGAGTCAAAGAGGATCCAATGTCCTTGCATGAATAAAATATGGAAAGACCAAGATTAGCAACAACCAATGCCTAGAGTGTGGCACTCCATCTCTAAGACCTTTGACCTGGAAACATCTTGCCACTAGATCCAATTACAAAGCCTGCAGATTCAGCCATTAGAACCTCTTATGTTCCACTCAGAGGGAGTGTTTTTCATAGATGATGCTGGTCCATGAACCTGAGGGCAAAAGAATGAACCTCTTAATTAAGCTAAAGAAGTTCTGTGACTACACCTGTTTGTTAATAAATGTCTTCTGTTTGGCAGATTTTGGTTTAAGATTTGCTTTCACTGTGATAGAGAGGTTGCAGTGTGCAGACTGCCTCTAACCAGGGGTGGTTACTGATGTTTACCAAAAGAACCCGACATTCACCGAAGGACTAAATTGGTTTGGGCACACTTGGGTAATTTGGAAGTGTTCACAGGAACTGTAGAGCTTGAAAATGAGAAAACAAGGAGTGAGCAGCTGGTATCTAAGGAAATGTTGCCTGGGCTTTATAGTTGGCATAGGGGTAAATGGAGCAATAATGACACAACTTGGCTAGAGTGCATACAGAAAGGGAAAGCTTACTCATATCTGAGTCTAGGCTCTCGAACTTGGACAAGGCCTTCCTAGGAAAAGAAACTTATCATAGGTGGGAAAGGTTAAGGCAGAAAGATGCTTTAGTTTTTAGAACACTTGCAGATAATATGGAAAGCAACTCTTGAACCTGGTTGTTTGTACACGAGTCAGAGACAGAGATATTTTAAGACTTAGCATGCTGCCCCAAAGAAAGTTCACCATGGCACATGCTAACATATGTAGGACTGGGATTGAAAGATCACAGATTTATAGCCATAGATCAGAGCTCAAGATAAAGATGAAAGTTTAGCAAGTCTAAGCTACTGGCCAAGAAATCATTAGATTCTCTTAGATTCTTTGCTTGGAGGAGGGCATGATTAATGAGTTAATAACCAGTGTTGGGAATGCTAGAACATTGCAAGAACAGGAAACCAAGCAGAGCCTTACACCATCTGGGCTTGGGAAGGTCTACATTGTCCCCACTTACAGATTGACATTTACATCAGACTCTATTTGGAGAAGGTTAATGTTCAGGCCCCTCTCTCCCCTCATGCCCCATCTTCTCTCTCTCAAAGAGAGCGAAAAACAGAGATGTTTCCAGTTCTTTGTATTTGGCTGAAACCCTGGCTTTAGGGTGCTAGGGAAGGAGAGATACTGTGACTTTATTTTCTTCAATTACTTTTCACAAGAATTCTACCATGATTCATATGGTAGCAGTAAAGTGTTTATAAACAGTCTATTTTTCAAATTAAAACGAATTGTCTGTAGTCACTTTTTAAGGATTTGGTCTTAGTTAGGTCTAAGTGAAAAAACTTAGTTTTTCACATGTTTATAAATCATCCAAAAAAAAAAAAGGAATGGACACAAGTTCCACGTAGTACATGGGCTCTGCATAAATTAAGGAACCTGGTTGTATAGGCCAAGACATTTCAGTTTAATGGCTAAGTAGTTATAATAAGCAGTTAATTTACAGAGTCATCAATTATCTTTACAAAGAACTGTTCTGATTGAATTTGCTAAACCTCTCAATCAGCTTCATCCAGTAGTGATATAGCAAGCAATGTTAAAAGAGAGAGACTGACAGAAGAAGGACAGAGCTCCTTAGTCCATTTTGACTGTAGTACCAGAGGCAAATTCTCCATTTTTAGTAAAAAAATAACAATTCATATTTATTGAGCCTCTACGCTGTGCATGATACTATACAGAGAACTTTATATCTCATCAGTTTTTCATAACAGCCCTCTCAAATATTATCTCTGCTTTAAAGATTAGGAGAATAAGGTTCAAGCTGGTTCATTTATTCTTAGTTATTTATTCAAGGTGACAGAGCCACTCAGAGCCCTATAATGACTTTCATAAGCCACAGGCACTTTTGCCATTGTGGGCCCCTTCCTCCATAAAAGAATAAATAAATAAAATAATGGTAATAACAATAATTAAAATAAAATAATACTGTGTTAATTGCATAAGTATAAAGATAATTATCATCCAGGCTGGATTCACTATTACATATTCGTCATTATTATATTCAATTGTTTCTTTCTGATTTTAAGAGAAACTATAATTAAAATGTTTTTGCGAGTCTCTAAAAAAAACCATAGACCCTACACACCATGCCTGCTGTGCCTAAAAAGTAAGCTGGCCCTACCGACACAGGATTCAAACTCAGGCCTATGGAGTGAGTTCAAAAACTACGTCCTTCCACTTACTCCTCTCATTTTGGCCACCATCAAATCACCAACATCACATTTTTTTCCACTTGTCCCCAATTAAATATATACATATTAATGCAACCACCTTATCAGCCTAAATTCTACGAGTTTGTAGAACTCCAGTTTCTTTGCTTTCAGGATATAACACTCCAGAATTATTTCAGGAACTTACAAAGAAAATTGTCACAGGGTTTGAAATCTGCAAAGTGAAAGGAAATGTTTTGTTCATAATCATCTGAACTCTTAAAGTCATAAAGAACAAAGACGCCTAACCTATCTTTACCATTCATTTCTGTATTATTGAACCAAAACTGCCTGCAGGTGCATGTGGCTATTTAAAAGGAATTGTAAATCGTTTTCATATCTTACTAATATAGTGAAGATGTATAAATAGTTGCACATGGCGGATAATTAGTTTATGCCAACACATTATTGTGCTTACGAGCATCTGGATATCAACTGCTTGGTAAAGGAGCCAAAGGAAGTTACTGCTAACAAAATACTATGAAATCATTTGCAAAAAGCTGAGTGGTGAGTATTTAAATGACAAAGGAATACGTTAAATTTGTGCTAATGTATAAGATTTAAGTTAAACAATGAATTTCAGACAAAAATTAGCTATGCTTGACAATCAAGTAATGGTGTGCTTAATATTAATGTTTCTTGGAATCTGTTTTGTTTTCCTTCTATTACTTTCTTACAAAATAATAGAAGAGAAAATGAATGCATAGATATAGATACATATATAAATTACACTTTTTCTTCTTTACAGAAAATTATTAGAAAAACAGAAATGTTATTTCTAAATGTTATATTCTGAAAAGAATATATATATACACACATACACATAAATATCTGTATGTATAGTATACCACACTTTAAAAATTCTGAAAGAAATTATAGGATAAATTGGCATTTTTTTTCTCTGTCAGGGTCTCTGAAATCTGTCCATCCAAGGAGAAGGCTAAATTACTTACAGCTCTCATAAACCATGGCCATTTTTTCTGTTATATCCCATGTACCACTCAGCTTGGAGTTGGGTAGGCCTCCTATTTGTTCCTCGTTGCAACATTCAGACCATTGTCTTCCCTGCTATCTAAATACCCCAGCTTCTTTGAAGCTAAGGTCTTCAGTACACAGTCTTTTACTCCCTCTTGTTGCTGCTATTTCCTATCTTTCACCCCTTTTTTCTAGTACCTCAATTCCCATAATTCCATAAATAAATGAGACCAATTGACACTCCTACCTTTTCATTGACATTGCTCTTGTCTTTTCTTACCTGACTCACATTCCATGATGCATCGTCATAATCATCCCTCTGCACAGACCCCTTCTCACTTACTCGTCTCTTACATTGTTGAGCTAATTTGGGAAAATTCCAATCCTAGTTGAACCCAACTCTTAACATACCAGGTCTAATGTTCAGGCACCTGAGTAGCTGCATGTGACTGGAGAGAAATATACAATGTCATGACCAAAAACTTCAATGGGCCCCTAGCGCACCAGAGCAATCCTACTGTATTTCTTTGGGCAGCTTTCTCCTCTCACTCTGCTCCTTGATTATTTCATACGTTCTTGTATCTCTTCAAATATCCACGACTCCTGCCTGCCTCACTCTCTGCTGATATTTTTGCTTCTCATTCTCCAGGGAAAATAAAAGCAAAAAAGTAAGAGAGTTTTTATATGATCCTACCACCAAATCTAAAATCCCACATGTACTCCTGTCTTCTACACAGTCTCATTTCCATCAGCAAACATACTATAACATACTTCATTAAAAATAAACAAACAAGAACCAAAAATCTTCTCTTGACCCTACATTCTTCTATAGCCCCTGCCTAATAATTTGCTTCTTTTTCAGCAGTACTCAGAAAAAGATGTCTATACTCAAAGTTTCCACTAACTGTATTCCCATTTTTCTTGGAGTCATTTTACCTCCAATCATATTACTAGAAAAGCTCATAATAATGACTCCAATGGCCTTCATTTTGGCTTACGCAAGGATCATTTAGTTCTCAGTATTCACTTAATTCCTCAATAGCATTTGAAACAGTTACTCATTCCCATCTCCTTGAAATACTATCTTTACTTGACCATTTGTGTACCACTTTGTCTAGTTATCCTCCTACTTCTCTGGCCAATACTTCTTTGACTCCTTTGCTGGATCCTTCTCATCTTCCCCACCTCTAAACTTCAGAGCGACCAAGACTCCACCCTCAGACTGTATTTCTTTGCTCTCTATGCTCAATCCTAGGGTGACCATCCATTCATGGCTTTAAATACCATTTATACACTGACTCTCCAGTCTATATTTCCATCTAAGAACTATTCCTGAATTTCAGACTCATATATCTAAGTACTTACTTGACATTTCCACTTGGATGTTTAATAGGCAGAGCAAGTTTATCATGTCCAATACTGAACTCCTGGATTTAATCCCCCGAATGTGTTCCTCACAGTCTTCTCCAGCTCCATAAATGGCAATTTCATTCTTTACATGTTCAGATCCAAATTGTAAAGTCCTTGTTGACTCCCCTATTTCTCTCACAGTCAATATCCAATCCATCTGGAAATCTTTTGTTTCTACCTTCAAAACATCTAGAATCCTTCTCAAGCTCACTGACTCTAATGTTTAGTCCAAACCCAACTCTGTTACTTGGACTATGAAAATTGCTGCTAAATGTTCTCTCTGCATTTATTCTTGCCTCCCTATATCCTATTCCCTAAACACCTGCATCTCTGTGTAAGAGGTGCTTCTGCTTCTATCCCCAGCCATGTGGGAGCTAAACTAATTGCACAACCTGCCCTCAGGGATAAGGAGTGCACACCAGGTCTATATATTTGTATGTATCATTCTGACTTAATACAATAGTATTAAGCATTTCACATTTCTTAAAGCCACTTAAAATAAATATTCTTTTAACCGAGTAATATATATCTGTGATTAAAAACCCAAATATTATCAAGATCTAAACTGAAAATCTAAATCCTGCTTCTCACCCCTAAGTTGCACCACTTCAAAGGCAATAATATGTAACCCTTTTAACTGTTTTCTCAGTAGTTATTTTTCTATATACAAACAACATGCACAGTCTGATATTTTCTGATTATTTGATTTCTAATATTAATCAGAGTCCCTGCTATGAGGATTTAGTTCTCTTACAACTCAACCCCACTTCTCTGTCTCATAGGTCCCATTTGTTTTATCATGATTTCTGGTTGAATGAATAAACAGTACATACATGATTATAGCTAGGTAAATATTTTGCTCTAGAGAGCCAAGTAGGGTAATTCTTATTCCGTTTTCTTTCTTTTACAGTATTTTCTTTTTCCCTAAAGTTTTAATTATCTTGTACTTTCTTGACTATATTCTCAAATGTTTTTTTCAGACACTCATGATGTCAGGAATTCTACTGAGATTGTCTGTCTCTCTTGTTTTTTTTCTCCTAAAGACCTTTCTGCTGAAGTCCTCATTCTCCTGTTCTAAACTGAATGATAGTATTATGGAAAAAAATATTTATTTAACATTCATTTGATCACCTATAAAATGGAGATAAGACAAATCTATATACCATGCATGGTTATTACAAGGATTAAATGAGCTTTGTCAACTAAAAAGAGCTAAAATGCGTGATGTCATTATTATTATCATTATTAAAATTACCGTTCTCATTTTGAGTTGTCAAATCAACTTCACAAATGTCAGAGAGTAAATTCAAGACTTCAAAAAGAAGGAGCTCTTCCATCGACACCTCTGCCTGGACAACCCAAATTAGTGTTTGGCTGGGAGGCAGCATAGAGTGTTCAAAGAAGCACGGCCTTTGTAATGAAAAGATCTGGATTTGATTCTGCCCATAGGCAGTTTCAATGTTGAAAGAATATGAGACAAATTAAATTGTACTTAAAGGCGATTTTAAGTTTAAGAAATTTAAGATTTTAAGGTTGGAAAAGAATTTGAAAAGTATCTTAAGAGACTAGTAAAACAACTACAGGTAAATGTACAATTGGAAGTGGAAATTAGGGCTTCAAGCCTGAAAAAGACTGAGAGGTGGGAAAATAGGGGGCACGTTCAGGTGCACCAGTCATTCCAGTTTGGCTTGAGAATAGGGTAAATGAAGATGGATTCTAGGAATTAGGGATGAAAAATGCAGGGAGGCAGCATGATGTAATGGTGAGAACAAAGATTTGGAGTTAAGACTTGGGTTTAAATACCAGCTGTGCCACTTCTTAGCTGTGTGACCAGGGGTGAATTATTTAATCTCTCTGACTCTCCAATTCCTCATTTGTAGGATTAGAATATTAAAAGGAAAACCACAGGCCCAAAACAGTGTCACTTGTGCCAAAACCCATGATACAAACCTAGAAATGTCATCCTAATGGACCAGTGTGGAATTTTCTTTTCAGTGCCAATGAGGTCATCTGTCACCTGGGCCCTCTCCATCCCTGTCCCTTGGAGGAAGAAGAGGCAATCTGCATGATAAGACCCTCCACTTGCCCCCACCCTTCTTCCTATAATATAAAAAGCTTCCTATAACATAACCTCCTCAGAGTGCCCTTCTAATTGCTAGATGGGATATTGCCCTATTCATGAATTGCTTAATAAAGCCAATTAGATCTTCAAAAAAAAAAGACCTGGATTTGAAATTTGGGTTTTTCACTAACTGACATTAGTTAAGTCATTAACTTCTTCCACGTTTCAACCTCCATAATATGCTATAATAGCAATCTCTGTTTTTAATTAGTCAGGGTAACATTAGCTGCTATACAAACCCAGTGTCAGTAGTTTAATGTTTTACTTGTACATATAACAGCCTAATGTGGTTGTTCCGTTGGTGGTCTGCTCTTTTCTACGTGATACATAGACCCAGATTTTTCCTACATCGTGACAGCCGATTTTATGCAGCAGCAGCAGGTGAATGGGAGCAAAGAGAGGGGCACGCATACTGCTTAAAAGCCTTGGCCCCCAAGTTATAGATCTCACTTCTACTCATATTGTGATGGTGAAAAATAGTCACACCCAAATGTAAGGAGTGAAGGGGAACTGAGAAATATAGTTTCTACCTAGATGGTCACTTTCCAGCAACTACTTTACACTACAAATGAAGAAATACAACTTCTGGTGGACAGCCAGCCCTCTTCTCCATGCTATTTCACAGTTGTTTATGGGAATAAAATCCAATCATACGCCTAAAACTATTTTATAAACTCTAACTTGTAATTAAACCCTCAGCTCCATGTATGAGTATGTGTGAATGTGCATATGTTTAGTGTAAATATTTCATTATTAGGACCACATGCCTGACTAAATATCAGTCGAGGAGCAACTTGCCTTGTTCAATTCAATTGAGCACTTTTTGTATGCCAGGCACTATGCTAAGTGCTAAACATACATAAGGAGATAGACCGTCTTCCCTACTCATGTAGTGTCTACAGCCAAGAACACAGGGAAACATATAACAAATTGGTCCCAGGGCATGACAACCATCTCCATAAGCATTCAGGAAGTTATTAGTTAGTGTTCCATTAGAAAAAAAAAGGAAAGTCTACTGAAGTGTACTGTAGGGGAAAAAAAATTGGAAATATTGGGACAAAGCTAGACTGATTTCTTTATAGTACAATTTCTTGTGCATTATGAATATCCAAAAGAAAAACAAAAATACAAATTCCTAAACTCATTTGATCACTTACATGCACCCCTACTAAAACCTTCTAGAACACTGCCATTTGAGAATTTCATGAGTAGAGCATTTTCTTTCACAATTTTATCAGAGTACTCTCATGAGTCAGGGACATAATAAAATTCACCTCTAAATATTGTTTTTAGTTTCTTTTGTGATTTGACTTGAATTTTAGATTGAAAAGTTCTGATTTTTTTCCGCTAAGTATCTTGAAAAGCTTTCTCATTTAGGACACTGGGAAACTAGAAGAAACAGCCTCTGCTGACACTGTGAAATCAGGTACCCCAGGATGGGAATTTGAACATTTCCTTTTTTGTTTTTTTTTAATTTTTATTTAATATATTTCTTATCCCTCCCCTACCTTCCTCTCATCCCTCTCCTCACTGAGGTATCAAGTCAAAGTTAACACATTATGTTTGAAAAAAAACAGTTATGAAAATTTACTGTATTAGTGAGTTTCCTGAAGGACACGCTCCTGACAGATGTCTTAAGTTCCTTCTTAGGAATCACTTACATACTATTACTGTTCACACTGTCTGCCCTAAAACTCACCCCTGGGGTACATCATCTTCAATCCTGTTCAGAAAATGTCAGTTATAATTACCCTTAAATTACTTCTCTCTGGCCATCCATTTTAGCTTCCAATCCCTGGATATTTTTGCTGCTGATATAATCGATCACTATTTAGTTCAGTGACAAATTTTAAAAACTGATTTATTAAACCCTATTGAAAAAAACACTAAATTTTTATCTCTCACTCAGAATTTTTTTTTTGAGGAATATTATACTTGTCTTATCATTTAGGCCACACTTTAATGAAACCAGACATGTGTTCAAGTATATTCTCAAAATAGTGTTCCTACCTTTTACCTAATAGACAGAAAAATGACCTCTCTGCAGTGTTCACTTTACCATTTCCTTTCATCAGGAATTTCTCTGAGATGGGAAGATATATGAAACAGCCATACTTGCTGATAGCTGGTCACTGGCCCATGTTAAAATCAGATTTAGGACTTACACAATATCTGGTTCTTCTTTTTTACAGAAGAGAGTTGTTTGGAAAGTTAATCTGACAAAAACAACCCACTGATAAACAGCAGAATATTGCAAGACAACTTGTCCAGCCCAATGGAGCCCTTGCTAAGAGCCTGGGGAATGACAAGACAGGGCAGATTGGAAGCAATGGCCAATACTGAGGGCTGAACACATTTCCATTTCTCTAGATCAAGCTCCTCTACTCGGTTTTTCTCCAACTGTTTTCCAACTTTCTTTGAGAGATAATAATAAGAATAAACACTACCTGACATTTACAAAGCACCAGGAATTTTTCCATTTTTCATTTCATTTGACCTTCCCTGGAGGAGGCAGATGACTTTACCCCCAATTTACAGAAGAAGAAACTGAGACGTGAACAGACAAGGTGAGACAGTAGGGTGTGTGGTTAAAGATACAGTCTTTGTCATCAGATAGAGGTTAGCTCACACCCCTGTTCAGCCATTGATTGTGTATTTCACCTCTTTCTAAGCCTCTATTTTTCATGTAGAAAATGAGGATGACAATATATACCTGGAAGGATTGTTAGGAGGATTAAATGGTATAGTGCTTGACTTAGAGGAAACACTCAAAAATGGTAACTAGCTCACAGGGCGCTCACAGTAAAGCTCTTTTCACTAAATCACATAAAAGTTGGTTAACACAGATTTCAAATTTAAAAAAAATCATAAAAGACTGCACAATTCTCTTTACAGCTAAACACAAATTCTTTTTATTCTGAGAATTTGAAAATGACACAAAGACCATTTCTTTCACTTTGTAGCTCTTTCCGCTATTTCTTCTTCTGGAAGGATTTTCTCTTTCTTTTTTCTTTTGAAAGACTCAGCTGTTTCATTCCATGTTTTCCAAATAAGCATTTTAAATTAAATTATCTGTATTATGCTTTTCAAGATAAATAAAAACTGATAAATATTGTTGATTTTATACTGTTAAAGGCAGATCTGTAAAGTGTACCATACATATTTTTAATTTAACTTTAAACTTTATTTAAATAAAAATTTAATGACCTGAATAAATAAATATATTATGACAATAATAGGATGAAAGTTTCAAAAAGACACAGGTTAACTGATTCATAAAATTCTTTCATCATAATAAATTATTTTTGCCTGGATTGTTTTGCAACAAAATTGGCCCCTTTCAAATAAAACTCATCACTTCTTCTAAGCCACAAATAAATACATACATACACATAGATACCAGCATAATAAGAAAATCAGTGGTAGGTATAAAAACCAGCTTTACAATGCTTCTAATAAAAATGATACCTACAACTCCTAAACATTTTAATTTTAACTTAAAAAACATACATGTGCATTTATTTGCCAATATTTTGACATAGAGATGCAGGCATGTGGCATTTTCTTTGGACTTATAAAGTTTTACATGGTCTCTCTTACAAGAATCACATCCAAAATATACCATTTACAGTTCCAATTTGTTTCTGTTTGTTTATTTCTTCTTTTTTTTCTTTCTTTATGGGTTTCTTTTTGTGTCCCTCCCTCTCACCTTTTTTCCCTCCCTCCTAGTATAATGAAAGCTTGAAGAAGCAGGTGAAGCACTCTGGATTCAAAATGTGACTGCAATTCAGGACTTGATGACAATTCTTCATTAATCTTTATAATTTTCATCATAGTTTCTCGTTATCTCTGCAACCCCAAATCATCAGAATTAGTTTAGCAACTCACATTCATCACCCCTCAGCAATGTAGTAAATTTTGTTTTCATATTATATTAGTTTACAAATATTTCATCAAGCTAGGTATTGCCCGGATAGGTACAACTGGCTTATAAAGGTTGGGAACAAATGCAGTCTTGAGAAGAATCCTAATCCGAGAGGGAGCAGAACGGCACAGACATTGTGGGGAGAAGCCTGTGGCTGGGAGCAATCGGTGACTATTGTTATCAGTCATGCATTTTAAGGAGAGAATAGGAAACATTTGAGCCAGTTGTTAAGAGTCCAGATAAGAAGACATTTACTGTAATTACTTTCAAAGCATTTATAAATTTTAGCAAAATTGACCTTAATGGATAAAATATCTTCCAGAGTCCAGGTCTGAATAAATCTAATGGACATAGTCCAAACACCTGTTCCATCCACTGTATAGATCTTTACCTGTGTTGTAAGGTAAGGAGCTAAGTGTCAGATAAGCTAGTTAACTAACTGATGGAAGCAGGAACAGCATTTCCCACAATGGATCATTTAGACATCCCTTCACAAATTGGGGAGATTGACTGTGTTAGTCCCAGGCTGAATAATTCTAATACACAGGTTAGATCACAAGATCAATCTCACTTTTACAGGTTTATAGAAAATAGGCAGAAAACATTCAAAGCACAAAGGAAAGGTTCTCACTAGAAAATGCCATTTTTTTTCCTTTTCTTTCCTTCCTTGTTTGATTTTATTTTTTTTACTTCTCTGACAGCACATTCTCCTGGTTTTCCTCAATAGCTGCTTCCTCTCGGTCTCCTTTGCTAGATTACCTTCCTCTTTCTGATCTATAAACATTGGAGCACCTAATGTCTCAGTTCTCTTATGTCTTCTCTTCTTTTTTCTGTAGTTAATCCTAGCCAAGCTCATCTGATTCCATGGCTTGAAGGCTCTAATAACTCCCAAATGTAAACCTCCAGCCCTGCCCATTTCCCTGCAATCTATGACACTCCATTTAAGTGTCTAATAATCATCATAAACTTAAAATGTCCCACGATGAATTTATGATTCCTGCTCCACTTCAAAACCATCTCCTCTCTGCCTTCCTCCTGCCTGTCTCACAGTTTCCTATCTCACTAAATAATACTAGCCCAGTTGCTCAGGCCGAAATCCATGGAGCTATCTTTTAGTTTCTCTTTTTCTCAGGCTTGATCAAATCAATCCATATTTTTCATTGGCTCACCTTTAAAATAAATCTAGAAAACAAGCATTTCTCACTCATTCTGCTCTTACTGTCCTCGTCCAGCTGCCATGCCTGGATTACGGCAACTTGCCTGCTAATTAGTCTGTCTGTTTTCACTCTTGCCTTCCTCTAGTTTATATTTCACAGGGAAGTCAGAGTAATCCTTTCAAAAATAAATCATATGTAATCAGTCCTCTATTCAAAACCATAGTGGTTTCCCATACTATATTATAATAGTGTCCAAATATATTAATATATGGGTATGTGTGTATATATATCAGAGCAATATCCAGGGCCCTTACCATTGTCTTCAATTCTAGAATGTCAGATGTCCAATACTTCTCTGACCTCACTTCCTACCATGCTTCCTTCCACTTATTGTTCTAAAGCCACAAGATTCTTCTTAGTATTTGCCAGCACACCACACATGCTCTGTCTTGGTAACCCTTGCCTTTGCTATTCTCTGCCTAGAAGATTCCTCCCTGAGATATCCACTGTCTCTGATCAACTATTATCACCTTGGAAAAATGACCTGACCCTTTATCCTCTGTACTTTTTTTCACGACACTAGTCACTACCTGACATTATATTAAATATCTCTTTGATTATTTCTCTACTGTCTGTCTCTCCAAATGGAATGTAAAGTCCATGAGAGCAAGATTTTGTCTGTTTCATTCACAGATGGATCCCAAAGCCTGAAGCAGTGACTGGCATGTACTAGAAGTCTAATAAGTATATTTTGAATAAATGAATCCAGAGATAAGAAAGGACAGAATGTAAGAGCAGTCTAATAGTGTCTAATGTAGATTACAAAGAGGAAAAACCATGAACAAGGTGACCCTGACAGGACTTTTATCCCCTTACATGGAGGTCCAGCACAACTCCCATTCGAATCTAATACCCAGAGTGGTCCAGTGTAAGGAGCCAGAAATGAGCCAGGCATTTCTTTTTTTTTTTTTTTGCTTTTTTCTCCCCTAAGCCCCAGTAGATAGTTGCATGTCATAGTTGTACATCCTTCTAGTTGCTCTATGTGGGACACTGCCTCAGCATGGCTTGATGAGCGGTGAGTAGGTCCATGCCCAGGATCTGAACCAGCGAACCGCGGGCCACCAAAACAGAGCATGCAAACTTAACCATTACGCCACTGGGCCAGCCCCGAGTCAGGATTTCTAATGGGCATTGAACACCTAGTGTGAGCTGGATACTTGGCTGAGCATTGGGCACTCAGAGACTATTTAGAAATACTCCCCGAGTTCCAAAGATTTGTAATTGATGAAAATTCACAAATAAATACAGTGCACTGTGGTAAGTAAAATAATAGCAGTATGAGCCCTGCAGATACTTTGTGGGCCCCCAAGTAGGAAGAGCTCATACTGTGCTAGATGTGGCTGGGTTGAAGACTTCACAAAGGATTCTTGTGCCAAATTAGTCTTTTAGCTAAAACTCGGAATATAATGTATGCCTTTTAACTTCTTATAAGTTGACTTGATGAAGAAATCAAAATTTATTCTTAGAAATTATAATTCATTTTATTGAAACCCTTATTCTAATTAGTATTCCTTCTCCTTGACAGATTAGATACAAAAAGTTTTCTTAGTCCATCCAAAGGAAATGCAGGAAAAGAATAATGTAGTTAGTGAAGCAGAATACATGTCAGAAATCTGACATCATCTGACTTTTAATTTTTTTTTTTTTAATGTTCACACAAAACTCTTCAGGCAATTCTGAACACTTCGGTGACTTTGGGTGTCATATGGGTAGCATTCAGCTCAATTAAGCAGATGGTATAGTTGAAAGAGATTTTAAGAAAAAAATGCACACTGAAAATATTTTTGAAACCGGCAAACAATTAGCCATTGATGATTAAGCAGCTAGTAACTAGGGGGAATTGGAATTGGCCAGCTCAAAATATGTCTGCCTGAAAGACACTTTGATCCCCACTCCCACTAACTGACAAAAAGAGTTTGGGATGGGAGGCCTGCCCCAGAACAGGCCATCACCATAGACATCTCCAGGTATCTGGGAGGGTCCTTGCTAAGCCTATTCTTAGTTCTGGTTACTCTTTGTAAGAGACATTTACATTTGTAAAGGAAATCTCCATTTGTAAAGGTATCTTCTTCCCTGTACCAGGAAGCAGGGGGGGATGGCCTTACCTAGAAACTCATCAGAATGGAAGGCAAGGACTTAAATCTACATGATAAACTTACCCATTGTTAATTGCGCTGTTCAGGCAATACGCCATGTGACTCCCACTAGGTTCCTATAGATCGCATCTCTTTGGGGCCCGGGTCACCATGGTAATGGGTGTTTGAGCTACTTTTTCAAGAATTGGGACCCCTTGCCCACTTCAGACCAGTTGAGACCACCAACCCGTCAACTGGGCCTATGCCAGATGTATGTCCAATAAGTGACCTTTTGATGTCAAGAGGTTAAAACTCCACTCTCAGGGCATGCTAATGCCACCATTCTGTGAACGTGTGTCCTACTAAGAGGTATGAAGCCTGACTATGCTTGTGCAGATCATCAATTACCTCATCTCTCCTCACCTCCAATTATTTCTGAGCACCTTGCCCCTTACCCCATAAATATCACTGGGTCCCTATTTTCGAGGAAGTGGGTTTGAGATTCATTCTCCCATTTCCTCACTTAGCTGCCTTGTGATGATTAAACCCTCTCTCAGCTGTAATCTTTTCGTCTCAATGTTTGGCTTTTTGGGTGGCAGGCAAATACGGACCTGGTGCAGCAACATTTTAATATTACTTTCTATAATCTTTGAGAAAGTATTTTTTAGAAGTAGTCGACCAGAAGCAAAATTATTTCCAAGTGGCTTTAAAACACCATACTATGTAATTTTTTTCCTGTGTACTCAGCTTAATTTTCCCATGCATTTGAAGTAAAACTTCTATAAACTGATGGATGGAGATAATATAGATGAACTTAATTGGATCACAACATAAAACATGCATCTCAAGACTGTTTCCTCCATTCCACCTCTAACACATACATGCACATATGTGGACAGACACATGTGCACACACACACACCCATTTACACTCACACACACAGACATTTTACCCGGTTAGTTGAAATATGTTTTCAAGAGCTTTAAACTTGAGTTGAGCAGCTTAGGGTGCCAGAAAACCCCTAAAATCTCTTAAATTATTGTACACATACTTTCTTAGCTGATACCTACAATTTTAGCCCACAAAACCAGAATGTTCTTTTTTCTACCATTAGTGATTAATTTTTAATTCACATGTTTGAGGCAGAGGAACACAAGTTCAAATTCACTCTTCAGTGTAATTGACTGTCAATAGAAAACTTCTAAGAGCAGATTCTGACATAGCTTTGGGCCTCTAGAATAAGGTTTGAAGTCACTTGATAAGGTGAATGAAAGGAACAAAACGGAGAAATGGGGGTAACTGGACACCACATCTCTCTATTTTACAAGGTGGCTTAGAAAGGCATCTAGTCTAAAATTTATTATTTCAAAAAGATGCCCTAGATAAACCTCTGAGCTTAGTCACAGCCAATATTTTAATGCAAACAAAATATATAATTTATGGTCATTAAGACTATTAAAATGTTCTGGCACAGATTCCAACCACTGATCAGCTGGATGGTATCCCTCGGAGTCAGGAAATGCATCGGCCTATTCAATCCTTTGAAAGCAAATAGGAGAGGGAAGAGCACTGCCTACCTTTTTGGGAGGGGTCATTGGCTAATACTGTGTTTGAACTAAGGCCCACTGTTGGTTGTTTTGCTGGCAGACATTTCCACTCCTAACATACTGAAAAGCCTCAGTTTTATTCTACTATCCATCTGCTCTCCTCATGTGAGCAGAATTCTTCCCAAACCCAGATAAAGGTATAAGTCTCATCCTTCCTTCCCATTTATTGGTTTAGAGGTAAAGACATAAATTTCAACCAACAAAACATGAGAAGAAATCTGCCAAAGGCTTCTGGAAAAGGCTTCTTCACTCCTAAATAGAGTCACCAAGGAAGAAATGACTCTGTTTCTTCTACTGAACAATGTGGTAACTTCAACAAAGGGATGAATCTGTATCAGCCATTTTGCAATTAAAAAGAGATTCAGCCTGAGGGGATTACACTAGTAGATGGCATGAGAACAGAAAGATAGAAGAAATTTTGCCTCCAGATGACATCCTTGATTTACAAAATTAACCAAGTCTGAAACCATTCGATTTCTAAACTTTTCCTTTTGATTTTTCTTTTGGTATGATTGTTTCCTTATTATTGAAGCTATTTCTGTTACTTGCAGCTAAAACCACTTTATCCCTATGAAATCAGAGGGAAGAATTGTGCATAGCAATAGTTTTTAAAATGTATTATCAAATTACAAGAAGGCACAAAACCCAAGATTGATTATTCGCTACACTTCAAACTGAGATTTCTTTATTCCTAATTCTCACACCCAGATAAGGAAATACATTGCAAATATGTTGCAGCTGCTGAATGACTCAGCCTGGCAAGTTTCCTGTCTGAAATTATGTGCTGTTCTGAGTACCTCTCATCAAACATTTACCCCAGGAGCATAAGTATGTGCATTCAACAGGTATTTATTAGACACTCATCATTGAAACTATGGATCATATGGAATATAGCAGAAGTCCAAGGCATGGTCTCTCCCCTTATGATGCTGACCATCGAAGTAAGAGAAGGTATAAGTAAATAAAAAATAAAAGTACAGGAAAAGAATATCACGGGTAGTAAGAGACCAAATGCTAAATAAACGGTGTCAAGAAATAAATCCCACAAACTGAAAAGAGAAGAAAATAAGCATAATCTACAGCACTTAGTAGGGATGACAGAGTTTATATTAGGCCTATTAGACAAATAGAATAGAGAGATTCAGAAAGGAAAAGATTTTTCAGTGTTACTCTTTAACTCTGCATAGTACCATATTGGATTGAGCAAGGTATGTCCAAAGAACATGAAACAGAAGGATGATGTAAGGGAAGAGTCAGAAATAAGAGAGGCACATAAGTTTGGACTGACTCTGGAAGCTTTGAGCATCAGGCTAAGAAATCTGACCTTGATTCTATATGTAAAAAAAGTAATTGTGTCACCAACTAGGTGCCTTGAGAAAGTCAGAGGTGTGTTCGGAAGGAGTTAACTGTTTTTCCAGGTTGTCTCTTTTCTTTTTATATGTTAAGGAGATGTAACCACCACCATCCTGAAACTGACCAACCCTCACCACAAGAGCTGCACCCATTATCTTTGTCTTATTTTTAAGTAAAGATCTCTCCAGGAGGAGCCTAGGCCTCATTATGTGGAAGCATGTTCTCCAGTTGAGACTGTGTAGGCTAACACCCGCCTCTCCCTTTTGAGTATTCATTCCCATCCGAAATAAAGGTCCCTGCTTCCCTTTGTTCAGGGACACCAAGACTTTGGAAATGATTTCTCATGGCATCCTATTAGCTGCAAATACACTTTACTTTGTGAGACAACTTCCACTGGTGTAGAGTCTTATTTAACTCACCAGGAGGCGAGCCCACTTGGCTCTGTAACAATTGGAGGTTTTGAGTAAGGAGGTACAATGGTGAAAATTGTCTTCTTAAAAGAGAAATCTGGTGTCTATGTGAAGGATTGAAAAGGAAGAATTGCAAGCAGGATACCAGGGAATAGGCCACTGCAATCTGTTCTCAGGAGAAAAAGCTATGCTCATAATTTGCATCATTCAATTAAGCAAAGTTATTAAATAGAACTAAATTGACTTGAATGAGATTGATAATTCAGTAAAAGAAGAAAACCAGTACAAGTTATTTGATATCTTGTAGACAATAAGCAAGATATTGATTGATTTTTCTCTTTTGGAAACTATCATTGTTGTGATAGAGCTTCATGTTCAATCTGGGAGTTTCTAGTTGACACAGAGAGAAATGGAGATCAGTGGCATATGGTCCCTCATCCCATTGCTGCTGTTAAGTTGTGGTTGTAGGATCTGTCCAGGGAAATGCTGCTCTATTGTTCCATAAACAACAGAAATAACTTTCATTAACCAAGTTGGAAAACAAAGATGTCACTTCTTCCTAACAAGATTTTTGTTACTACTTAAGGTCCTTAATTATGAGATTCATTTATTCAGCCTTTGATTATATAGTCTTTAATTATGAGGTTAATTTTTTCATCCAAGCATTTATTCATTCATTTATACTTACACTCAACAAATATCTATTGAGTGCCTCTTCTGTGCTAGCTGTTCGGTGCCCATGACTAGGCACACTTCAAAACATAAACAAGACAGCTTCTTCCCCATCTGGAGTTCAGAGTCTAGTTGGGGAAGGATCCCATGTACTATAAACTACTATAACCTACAATTGTGATAAGGTTTATGGTGTGATCAACAGAGGCTGCTTTGAGAGCTCATAGGAAAGGAGATGGACCTATTCTAGAAATCTTCTCAGCAAAAATGGTATCTCTATCCTACTTCTATCACTTAATAGCCATGTTACCTTGAGAAAATTAATTAACCTCTTTATGCATTGCTTTCTTTTTCTGTAAAATGGTACTTCTTTTATTGGGCTGTCATAAAGTGTAAATTTCTATACTTGTGTGTGTGTGTGCACAATGACTGCTAGCTAATAAACCAAACACTCAATGAATGTTAGCAATTATTATCATTATTATTGTGATTATTATCATCATTATCATGCTGAGTCATGAAAAATGAGTAAGGGTCACCTAAGAAAATGATGCAGTAAGGAAGGGAGGTTATATGCAGATAAAAGAGAAGGTCTACCTGATGGGTAAGGATGGGGGAAATTAAGAGCAGAGACAGGACAGTTCTTTCCAAGATACCTGTTAACAATGAATTTTTGCTGCAGCAAATTTTCTCTCAATTTGCAAGGGCTCGCTACTTTCTCCCCCCTTATCTTAGTGTTTCCTGTTCCCCAAACAGCAACCGCTGTGTTTCAGTAAGCTGCATCAACCAAATCATGTTTCATCGAGTTCACTGTAATGTGAGAAAGTGATTCTGGTTCGAAGTTAAAACACACTTCTATTGGGTAGAAACCTAAATGTCGAAAGCCTGCCTATATTTTACTCTTTTTAATTGAAATATAATTGACATATAACATTATAGTAGTTTCAGGTTTACAACATAATGATTTGATATTTGTATATATGCAAAATGATCACCACAAGTCTAGTTAAGATCCATCTCCACACGTAGTTACAATTTTTTTCTTGTGATGAGAACTTTTAAGATCCACTCTCTTACTGTGTACTGCTTTTAACCTGACTACCTCCAACTCAAACTGCAAACATCCCCAAATTATATGCAAATATTTGTTTATATACACCTTTTAAATTTTTTTTCTCAGGAAGAATCAGTATTTTTCATCAGATTCTTAAAGGAGTCTATGATCCCTCAAAATTTACTCTAAAAATTAATGATAATCCTAGGCTACCCTTTACCACAGCTGTAGATATGACATAATTTTCTACCAACTTTAAAATGGCTTACATGTCTTCAATATTTATTTAGATTTTCAGCTCATGGTGTCTTCTGGGGCAGTAAATTCCACAAGGATCCTCTCCATTATAGAAAGTAGTTATTTCCATTTTCTTGTACTAAAATTCCTTCAAGAGTCGAGTTATATCCATAAGTTCTAACATTACAGAATCTTGGGAACAAGTCCCTAGTGATTAATCTGTGAGCAAAGACTTTTTTTCTTTCTTTTCCCCTCTGATCTGTTGCAGAGAGACATTGTTGGAAAATAAAATTTAAAAATGTGGCAATATCAAATTTCTGTAAAAATTTCTAAGTGCACACTCTCAAGTTTTTATACCTATCTTATTACAGATCAGTAACAAATAGTTCACAGACCAGCACCAGCCTTTGGACCACATTTTGAGCAGCACTATTACAGAGCACTGGAGATAAAATGCACTATCTTCCATGAATATTTGCATTTAATAAGTCAGTTGGTGAAGACTGAAAGGCCTACATGTTTAGAGAAGCTATTTTTTTTATTATGGTAAAAAACCCACACCATGAGATCTATCCTCTTACCAAATTTTTAAGCATACTGTACAGTATTGTTAAGCATAGCACTGTGTTGTGCAGCAGATCCCTAGAATTTTCCATCTTGCATGATTGAAACTCTATATCCACTGAACAGCAATTCCCCACCTTCCTCTCCCCTCAAGGATAAGTTATTTTTAATGGTAAAAATTTAACCTATGAAGGAAATAGGAAAGAGGGCAAATCCCCAGCCCTATCTTAGTGTTTATGAAATGATGAAATCTGATGACATATAAAATCTGATGACAGGACTTAAAGAAAAATGAATGTGATAAAGTTATTTGTCTTTCTCTCCCCTAGCATGAACATATGATGTTGTGAGGAGCTGTGGTCTTTGTTAATGTAAAAGATCAGCTATTACCCTATGTAGAGCCTTCATTTTTATAAGCTTTCTTTTAAAAATAAGGACCTTAATGCAATCTTGCTTCAAGTGCATTTCATTCAGTTCTTACATTACAATCAATACCTATACAAGAATGTGTGAAAAATGAAGTCAGATTTCAAGGAGCTTGCTATGTAGCAAGACAGAGAACATAGAAACAAATCCAACACACGGCATTGTAGGTCCAACATCTTATGAGGCATACAGAAAATAACAACTAAAATGTTAAGGGGAAGAAGAAATACTTTTTTTTTTCTAGGGGTAGGGGATGAAGGTTAATGTGAATAGTTTTTTATTTGTGTTGCTTCTGGGGGAAGCAGAATGTGTGACTCCAAAATATGCCCCTTTGGCATGTGGATTATTTTGAGCTGAAGGCAATCAAAACCCGGGGAAGACTCAAGAAAAACTTTCACTGCTCCTTTAACTACCTAAAAGAATTTAGATAGGGTGCTTGGCTCAGAGAGAGAGCTATTACCAGAGATAACTTTTATCTGCATGACCTATCTGTATGGGAGGGCAAACATCTAATTACCAAATATCTGTTGTTCTTATCATTATGTGAATTACCTTCTTCCCCTTTGAAGCCGCAGGCCCCCATCCCATTCCTTAGCTCAGAATGGCATATAAGCCTCAACTGCCTGACTTGCCTTTGGGTTTCATGTTTTTATGAAAACATGGCTCAGGTATGTACAAGTTATAATTTGTTTTTCTCCTGTTAATCTATCTAATGTCAATTTGATTATTGGACCAGGCAAAGAACCCAAAAAGGAAGAAGAGGAAACTTTCCTTCCCTAGACTTCATTATTGAGTTACCCTGTGTATTTTAATCTTTAGGGGGAAATAATTTTACTATTTTTTATTTTGAGATATGCATTCCTTGCACAATGATTCAGAAACCATAGACTAGATGTGTTTAAGGGCAGAAGCAAGGAGCTTGAAAATGCTAAAATGAAGAGATAACTAGGGGGCCAGATCTTGGAGTTGTTCTGGCAGGGCACATTTTCAAAACACGTACCTTATAAATGGGCAGAAGAGAAAATCATTAAGTGAGTTATCTTAAAGTGAGGTAGAGATTGAAAATGAGAGAGATAAGACCAATTTTCTTACATAAAATAGGCAAGATTGAGAAATCAAACTTAATTTTCAAAGGAAAGAGGAAATGTGATAGTCTGAAAGAGAGAGATAAAGGAATGGAATGGGGAGTTGGAGGAAACGAGGGACATTTTAGAATAATTGTTACAGTAAATGTGTTGGCAAATCACCAAGATATGAATAATGTTATTTTCACTGAGAAGCCACCTAAAGCCAACAGCACAGTTCAATTCTTGGAGTCATCAGCATTGGGAAAATTCCCTGAATTGAATATGGGGAGATTCCCTGAGTCATCTTTAGTGTTCCTGAGGTAAATGAAACACATTTCTACAGATGAAAATGCACAAAATTATGCCTGCATTCCTCTTTTGAATAAACATACAATATGATTATATAAGTGTAGGAAATGACTCAGAGTCTGTATCCATGAGACTACAAGCTTTGGCTGTGAAATAGTTTATCTCTGGGATCAGACTTTATTAAACATGAACTTAGATTCCTGTGTGATCGTGATGATCAATTTAATGAAACCTATCCACTGGATAAATATCAAAAGCAAAATAGAAAACACTGTTATCTGATCAGATCTGGTCATAGTCTAACTATTTATAATGTGGTGATGGGCAGCTCACTCTTAAGCACTAGGGCCACAGTTCTAACTGCCTACTGAATAAGTTCTACCTGGATATCCCACCAACCCTTCAAATAAAAAAACGTAACAAAAAATTAGTTTGCTTTCTTCCCTTCTACAGCTCTTTGTCCCCTATATTCTCAAATTCTTTTGATATCATTCTTATTTCAGGCACTCAAGCTAGAAATCTTAGAGTGATTTTCTATTCTTTCTTTTGTCTTGACATTCATAGCCAATATGCTGTCAAATACATTTGATTTTACAATAATAATAATGAAATAGGCAATATTTTTCGAGGACTTACTATGAGCAAGGTTCTATGCTAAATATTTTGTATATATTATCTCCTTAAATCCTCATCCTCATACAAATCTATAAGTAGTAACTTTTTTATCCTCATTTGTAAAAAGAGAAAAAGCAAAGCTCAGAGCAATTGAATAATTTGCCCAAATCCATGCAGCTGGTATGCAGAGGGCTTAGGATATGAATTTATGTTCTTACTAATATACTGTACTCCTTCACCGCCTCTCCATTCAAATGCATTCTCTTCATTCAGTATTTTATCACTTTTTTATTCCTTCTAAGCTTTCTCATATACTGCTGCCTATCTGGTTTTTCTACAGCATTTCCTTACTAAAATATTATAAATATATTTCCATTGCTTAATAAAAGCAACTCAAATTTTATAGTCAAAGGGTCAAAACCTCTCATACTTTGGATCCAATTGATCTTTCCAGCCCTATCTTCCCCCATTTCCAGCCATACAACCAGCACTCCAGCCAAATTAACATTGTCTCTTTTCCTCAGAAGACCATGCAAGTGCAAAAGCTGGGCAGTGTTGAGTGTTTGGGGACATGGTGAGTCACACCTGCAGCGTAGAAGGGACTAGGCCAGAAAGGTGGTTGTGGTCAGAATGCAAAGGAATCTGTGTCTCGTGCAGATAAGTTTGACTTTTGGCCTGAAGTCAAATGAGTTTTACTTTTGGTAAAGTTGGGGTTGGTGGCGGGAGTGTGTGTGTTTTGGGGGGTACAGTCTCTTTTCTTGCAATGTTTTGATGATATTCTGTCTGAAGAAACAAGCTCTCTTTATTTTTGGTTTATATCATCATGTTAAGGAAATCAGAACTTATAGCAAGATCAGTTAAATTGATTTGCTTCAAATCATTCAATGGTTAATGTGGACTGAGACAATCTCGAACTCAAGTATTTGATTTTCTCAAGATTTTAAGAAGGATAAGCGTGAGGGAAATGTCAAAAGAACTTTAAATAATAGCTTGTAATGTAAATTATTTTCAAAACATGAAAGTAAAAAATAAAGACTGACCTAGAAGTACTTGTTTTGATGAAATATGATAGCCAAACCAACCTATTACCAGGCATACAATATCATAGTGGGTAATTAGCAGAATTTCATTAATCAATTTGGAAACTTAAATTTAAAAATTTCCTCTCATTCAAAAATATTGTTGATCAATCCGATCATTTCTTTGCTCAACTTTCTTAGAAAAATCCAAACACATCTCTCTTTGCACATATTTGTTATTATTTTATACAGTATGCAAAGTCAAACAAAAAGACCAAAACATCTCAATTAATAGACAGCCTTATATTTTGTATTCTAAATAATGATTCATGTTTATTTTTCTTTTAGGTTTTATAAAAATAATTTATTAAAAACTTATGAACACAATGGTAACTTTCATTAAAAGAATATTTTCAAGGCACCAAATAGTTTCTATTGGGTGATTTAAAAAATAACTTACATACGTTACAGAATAGTGTTCCCTACCCTGCACTCCATGCATGTGAGAAAGAGGTCTGAAGCCCAGAAGTGCATGTACTTGGAAGCCTGAGAATTCGATGGGCATGACATTTTCTAGCCAGATAAAAATACATATGCATATGTCTGTATGACTCATTCCACACAACTCAAAATTGCTGGAGAGTGGGTGTAGCTATGAATATTACTGCACAATGTAGTTTTCAAAGAGAAAAAACAAATTTGGCAACTTCCAATCTTCTTGGATAACTTTAGATTAGTTGAAATTTCAATTAATAAAATGCCCAGCTAAAAATGCGTTAAAGGCATGTCAGGTGCTAGAGAACAAATGAGGGAGAATGAACAATGCAAAACCAAGGTGATAACTGTTCTATAAATGCACATATTTTGTCTGTCTGTCTGACTACAATTTAACTGAGGGCATGTCTCAGACAGCAAATTGAAATAGGCAATCGATTTTTTTGTCAGTACTTCAATTTCAATTTATTTCACATCCAAATCGTAAGACCTGAGTTGTCCAAATAGTTTTTTCAATTTCAAACATCTCTTTGTAAATTGTGACTTATTAGTTGTAAATTGAGCCAGGCTCTAATAAATAAGAAAAAATAATAAACACTTGAATAGCTATCATTTTTGAGTGTTTCCTTCTGCCAGTTACTCTGGTAAGTGACTTTACATGCGTTATCTCTTTTAAACCCAAAAGAGAAACATATGAACTTATTATTATCCTTTTTTTTTGCAGATGAAAAACCAAATAACAGAACCAAATAACATAGTATAGCATATTCTACAAAGTTAGTAAATGGCATTGTCATTTTGTCTGATGCCAGATTCCTTCTCTAAAATAATGCACTATTCAGGCTCTCTAAAAAAGGATTGTTTCAATTTAACAAAGGTTGTGGAGCCATTAAAATTTAAAATACAAGTGAGAGGAATGGTATAAAGTACGTCCATAGGGCTTTAAACGCGTATGTGAAGGTAAACATACAAACAACCATATACTTATATAAATGCTTCCCACGTTTATATAAGTTGTCCAAATAATTCACTCAACTTTAGTGTAGCAAAACCAATACCATCATTTTATTTTTTATACAAAGGCTCATACAAACATAGTAATGTACAGAAGTTGTGTAGGAAGCTTGTTGTTGGAAAGTTTATAAATGGACTAAATTTTATCCATAACAGAGTCCAGTGCACAGATTTTTGTCTTTGCAAATCACTTCATAGAAATTTTTGAAAATTGGTTGGTTAATAAAGGTTAAGTCCAGCCAGACCAATAGAGAATGCATCCACTTCATGAAGCCATGGCTATGTGAGGGAGAGAAAATAGGACAAAGGTATAGAAAACAGCCTCCATGATTCATTTCTGTGCATCTTAATAGTCAACGCCAGTCACTGCAAATTCTGCTTCTGCTATTGATTATGAAATTGGCGTGGTGAACCACGAAGACTTTGTTGTCCTGCCATCCATTTTATTGACTTAGACATAAGTGAGCTTCAATCAGCAGCTATTTGCTTTGTGCGCATTGAACAAAGCAAAAAGAAAACAAGAGAGCACCATTCCTTTTCTCTCATCTTCTCTGTGCTCTTCTAACCTAACCTCAAAGGCTTCATTCACACATTCACAACTGTCTGTGTGTTTGCAACCTGCAAAATGGTTCACTTTGATTGCGCCTTTCCTGATTTCACACAGCCTACTTTATCTAAATAATACATTGGTCTCTACCATTAGTCAGATGTGAATTTCCCAGTTGTTTCACAATTGTTCTTTCTTCAGACAGTAAATATTCCTCAGATGGTAAATATAAGTTTATCAACGGCAGCAGATGTGTCATATTAATTCATTTACTTGTGTATGAAGACATTATTTCATTCATTCAAAAAGGATTTATTATCACAAAATTATTCATCATTACCACAGCCTTTTCCTATTTTAATAGAAAAAGCTACTTATCCACCCTGAGTTTCAGTTTTCTCACCTCTAAAATATGGATAATCAAAGTGAATTATAATTACCCTGAAAATAAAGTGAGAAAATTTCTGGAAAAAGCCTAAAATATGGCCTGGAAGGTTCTCAGTGCATAGTGGTTCGTTCATTTCCTTGGATAAGGCCTTGGTAAATGCTGAATTGGATGTTAACTGGTTAGTTTCATCAAAATGGTCAAATAAATCATCTGTTTAGACATAGCCATTCACTTCTCTAACACCTTAATAAAATTAGACTTTAAAAAAAGAAAATAAATTTTACTCACTTGATATTTTTGAGAAAATATATCAAATGCATTGTAGTAGGTACTTTTGGAAAGGGAGAGAAGGAAATGAAAGAGGATCAAGGACGAAGAGAGTATAAAGCCAGAGAGGGTGCTGGCATTGACCAATGACGACAGTGCTCCAGAGCCTGAGGATTAAATGAACCTCTGCTCCTGAGAAATTGGGAGGGGAGAGGAAAAGGCAACAAAAATAAAAATATATTCATCTTGTTTGCAGGCACCAAGAAAAACAAATAAATATTATATATGTATGTAAAGATAGTAAATATATGTGTTTGTAGAGCATGTATAGTGCTTCTATCCAACTAGCTAGCTATTCATGTTACTGCTGAGGCTGAATGATACATGGCATTCAAATTATCATCTTCTTGAACTTGCACAGCTATTTCAGTCTCATTGGCACTTACTTTCCACCTTTCCCCACAAACTGTGTGTGTAGAAGATAGACCTGCAACTCTTACTTCAGCCTCCTCCAAACAATGATGTGCATCAATTTTATTGAGAAAAAAAATGATATCTTCTAAATATCGACTTAAAACTACAGAGTGAAATGCATAGATTCCATCACAAAAGATAATTTATACTTACGTATTTTATTTTAAAATCCTAACATGACTTTAAGACTGAAAATACTTTCCTTTAAGGACTTAAGTTACGAGTTTTAGTGGCATTCAATTATTTATGATGGGGAAAGCAAGATATCATGGCAATCCAAGTGGTGTAGGCATTGAGTTAAAATTATTTTGAACAGGGGCAGTCCCGGTGGCGTAGTGGTCAAGTTCGCTCACTCCCTTTTGGCGGCCTGGGGTTCTCAGGTTTGGATCTTGGGCGCGGACGGATGCACCGCGTGTCAAGTCGTGCTGTGTGGGCGTCCCATGTAAAGTAGAGGAAGATGGGCACGGATGTTAGCCCAGGGCCAGTCTTCCTCGGGAAAAAGAGGAGGATTGGCAACAGATGTTAGCTCAGGGCTGGTCTTCCTCACACACACAGAAAAAAAAATTATTTTGAACAAAGTAGGATGCATTTCATGTAAAATAAAATAATGATGCTATTTTATATCTCTATGAAGAGATTTTTAAAGCCAAACATCCATGATCTACATTCTCTTATTGATAAAATTACCTCATTTTTTTACTTTTACAGAAATAAACTTCCTAGATTTCTACTCTACTTAGCATTATTTAAGGTATATTCTTCATCAGAAAGGCACTATGTATCCAGGCACAATAGCAGAATATTTCTGAGAAGCGTTTCCATCATAGCTTTTTTCTGTGCTGCCCGTTTAGCACACAGCATCTAGGAGACAGGACACTTAGAACACAGAGCAATGCTAATTGGTTCTCACATGTTAGTCAAAATGAAATCTTAAATATCCTCTTTCAGAGTGTAGAGAGGTCATCTGCTCTCCACAGAACAAACTTTGAATAATATCCCTTTAAAAATATTTAAAGAAATTTGCAATTTGCTGCTGCGCCAACACATTTACAGGGAAGAGTCAAATTTAAACCAATGTCTGGATAAATATATAAAGTCCATGGCATTGAGGCAAAGTCCTATGTGTTTTAGTCCTTAGGTTATTGTCTTACTTTTATTGTCTCCTTTCTTAAAATCAAAAAAAATTTTTTAACAAGGCCTCTGCGTAATTTCAGTGAAATTAATTCACTTAATAAAGAGAATAGATTTTGTACAGTGAATATATTGAGTTGTGTGGATTTTACATTGTTTAAGCATACAAATTATAAGGAAATTATTATGCCACAAGTATAACAATAAAGAATGAAGTATTCCCTATAAAATCATGATTTATAATTACAGAATTAGGCTTAATAGAAGTTTTCTATTTTTAATATTTGATAATAAATTATATGGGAAATTTTGCACCAATTTGCCCATAGAGTGGTGAGTTTTAATGTAGTTGTGATGAAAAAGAATTTGCTAAGATCGGGCTATTACCAAGAGAAGTCTGATGCCTGTAGTAAGAAAACGTAGAAGGTGGCATTTACTCAACGTTCTAGGGACAATGTTCTTTCACAAGTCCATGAGAATACTGAGTGCAAATGCCTGGGATTCATGCATGAGACCCCCACTCACCTGACTTAAACGGAGGTCCCCCCAACCACATGATTCTGCTGCAGGTTGTCCTTTGACCTGAAACAATGCATTAGAGTCTGCAATTCATCCTTACAAACTCAGAAAGCTGAAAACGTTTTAAGTACATCAAATATGGATCTATTATTCTGGAGCAGACACATATCACTCGAGTGTACAGAAAGTAATGTATATAATAAAATGCTAAAGTATTAGTTAAAATGGAAATTATAACTCTTGCAAAGCAGTACACTTAGGTCACTGAGGCAGGAAATTATAATCAGAAAGCTGCTTAGAAAATACAGACTCAAAACAAGATGATCAATGGGATTCAAATAAAATGACATCGAAGTATGAATTGTTATTGATCTCACAAAAAAATCCTGTGAACTATGCAGAATGGTTATTGCCATCTTCATTTTTATGAAGAAATATGAGTACATAGAAATTTACAAAGGACACAGTATTCCTTCATATTTTCATCACTCAGAATTAACAAATGCTAAAATTATAATATACAATAGTCTCTTCTTATCTGAGATTTCACTTTCCATGGTTTCAGTTACCTGACTTCAACTGCTGTCAGAAAATATTAAATGGAAAATTCTAGAAATAAACAATTCATAAGTTTTAAATTGTGCGCCATTCTGAGTGATGTGATGAAATCTCACACCAACCCGCTCTGTCCTGCCTGGGACATGAGTCATCCCTTTGTTCAGGGTATCCACACTGTATACACTACCTGCTACCCACCTGTTAGTCACTTCGTAGCAGTATGGGTTATCTGACTGTTGTGATATCGCAGTGCTTGTGTCCAAGTAACTCTTATTTTACTTAATAATGTCCTCAAAGTGCAAGAGTTGTGATGCCAGCAATTTCAATATGTCAAAGGGAATTTATTTTTGTTAATCTCTTACCGTGCCTAATTTATAAATTAAGCTTTATCATAGGTATGTATGTATAGGAAAAAATGTAGTGTACATAGGGTTTGGTACTATCCACCGTTTCAAGCATCTACTGAGGGTCTTGGAATGTATATCCTGCAGATAGGGGAGAACTACTGTATTTCACTCTTAAATACTTCAATTCCTTGATACTTAAATTTATATAATTAATATTATATATAGGATATATGCATATATTTTCCCTTAGCTTATATGACATTATAGATAAAGTCCCTGGTGAAAACCATTTACTCCTTTCTCTCATTTATAGTATATGGCAAATTGTTTTCTTAAATCATGCATAAGCTGTCAGAAATAATGTTCATTTTTATGAAAGTACTGAGTGTCTGTTGCTATACTGTCACTGTCAGCTGTTGACTCACCATGCTGCTACTGTCCATTTAAAATGTATCCAGGGATATTGACAGCAAGCTTACTCAGTATAGCAGCCAGAAGGATATTTTATGTTTGCTGACACAAACAAATAATATACGAGGAAAATAACACATAAAAGACATTGCAACTAGTAACTCATTCTAGAGACATAAACAAACAGTAAGAATTAAGCAAAGAAGGGGCTGGGCCTATGGCGTAGTGGTTAAGTTTGGCATGCTCCACTTTGGAGGCCCAGGTTCATGGGTTCAGATCCCCAGCGGAGACCTGCACCACACGTGAACCACACTGTAGCGGCAACCCACATACAAAATAGAGGAAGACTGGCACAGATATTAGCTCAGGGCAAATCTTCTCAGCAAAAAAAAAAAGAAGTAAGCAAACAAAAGAATTAGAAATGTCACACCTTGAAAAAAAGCTTACATTGCAATCAGGAAGACAAGATTGATATATAAGAGGACATAATTCTTAGATGGAAGAGTAAATATTTGCATATCACTATGGCTCTAAAATAAAAATATCATAGCCTAAAATGGAGATAATTAAGAAGGGGTTTTGGGGGCATAGTGGTCCTAGGCAAAAATTAGTGAAGAGGAAAAGGGAGATGTTCTTTGCTGGGAACACTGCATACACAAAGCCACAGAAGTGGAAATGACAAGACTTGTGCAGGCCATGTCACAAGACCACCTAGACTACAGCTCATGACAATCGTTGAGGAGATTTAAAAAATGGGTGAGCTGCTTAATAGTCAGACTTTAACAATAAAATGATTTTCACAGTGTAGCTTTCCTTTAATGGTGTTTTGTAAAACATTGGTATTCTGTTATATATTAATGCTATCTCCCTTCCCCTCCAAAATAATAATATATTCTACTTGGAAACTGCTACCTACTATATGCCCTCATGGCAATTTACAGTTAGTATTAGCATATTGTAGTTTCTATGGGGTTGTGTAGCAAAAAAATGTCTTCACATCTGTTCGCCTAAGTCCGTGAATTCTTTTTCATAAGATTAACAATTTTTTGGTTTGGTAAAATTTGCAGGAGATGGTGGGAATGAGTACAGATTCTTGAACAAATTGCAGCATGGGAAACATCATCCTTCGGAGCCTTGAACCTGGTAAAGGAAATGTGTGGCGGTCAAGAGGGAAAAGGGGAATTGTGTCAGGAAATCGACAGGGTGGCTAATGCCCTAGTGCAGGTGTGAGGTAATGAGGATGAGACCTGCATGGTGCAGAGGAAATGATGGGAAGAGGTGCAATCTGAGAGACAGCAAGGCAAATTAAAGGAACATATTGATTGCTTGGATGTAAAGGAATGAACAAAAGGGAGGGAAAAAACAACCATGAGTTAGTAAAAGCTACTTACTAGGTTTTTCTCTTTATTGTCTTCAAAAGGCAGAAAGGACTTAAAGAAGTCAATGGAGGCAAAATCAACGTCTATGAATGAATATGTAGATGATATGCAGAATAGAAGTAGAATTAATTAATTCAAAGAAAGTGGAATATAGTAACAAGTAAATTAATCAACAAGATGATCCCTGAAAGTTGGGTCATCCATGATATTAATATTTATATATAAATATATATGATTATGTATTTGCATTGTTTACATGTATATAAATCTACCCTATCAATAGTATATAATGATGTAGGTATATTAATAGCATGTCAATATTTTTTATGTTTTTGAATTGTAAGGTCTGGAACTCAAAGGAGATTTTAGTATTGAGTTCAGGGGCCACAAACTGAGGAAAATATACATAAAATAAATATAAGAAACATATACTAAAATTTATAATTCATGTGTTAGTGTTCATAGAAAAAATGATGCTATGATTAATTTTTCTTGAAACCTGTAATGTAACAAAATGAAAGAAAGAATGTCAGTTAATTCTCTATCCACTGCCATTGCTGGCTTGCTGTGGAATAAAAGTCAGAGAAGTCAGGCAATAGTAATTTCAATCACCTCAAGATTGATTTATTTTCAGTTGCCTGCTCAGTCTGGTGAAAGGTGTTATAATGGCAGCCTGAGAGCCCCGAAATAAAGTAGAACATGAAAAGCAGTAATTTAAAGTGTTCTACACGTAGGCCTCTATCTTGACCTAAAGTATCGCTATGGCCATGCAATTATTGGACTCCTCTTTTGTTTACACTAATGCTGCTTAACTTGAATCTTGTCTGTAAAGTGAAGGGTCCTTTATGTAATTTCTATGTATGCCTTCAGTAGATAAAATATACAGTGTAGCCCCTTAGTTACAATGATGTGACACTGGATCATTGTCACTATGGCACTAAGGAAATGTGAGGCATCGATGTAGATAATACTACCTTTACCACGTTACAAAGTACTTCCACATTATTATCTCAGTTGGTATTTAATGATAACAACGTTATGTTTAAAATTCCTAAGAACTGATTGAGTGCTTTCTCGACTGTACCAACACTACGCAGCTATATGCGTTACACCAGGGTTTGTCAGTCTTGGACCAATAGCACCCTGGGTGTCTGCAAGTTCACATACTACTATTTTTTAAATTTTATATCATTTTGTTAGTAAACAATGTGAACATATTCTGAATTGTGTGAATGATCACCTTATAAAGGAATACTGATAAATTTCAGTTCTGTTTTGGAATTTGGGTTTGTAATCACACATTATTTACCAAGTGAGACCCTAAAATAATAGCACTTAACATTAAACACAATGCTTCTCAAATTGGCACCCAAAAACTGAGACATCTGTAGATACATTTTTGGAATGCTGAATATTTGGGGTACAGGTTTCAGTTTCAGAGAACAGAATCCACTGAAGCTAGTTTAAGGAGAAAACAATTTAGTACAGAGAATTATTAAATGGCTTGCAAAATCACCGGGAGGTCAAAAGAAATATATTTCAGTAGAAAAGATTCCCAAAGATGCTACAGAAATAGGCAGCCAAGAGAGCTACTGCTGCTACACCATGCAAGTGCTACCTGCAGAGTCAGCAAACTGACGCTACGGCTACTGGCTCCAGAACCACAAAACCTTAGTTACAATACATACCAGCACTTGTGCAAATCATCTTCATGTGTTCAGTAGATAGTGTTCAGCATGAGGGAGATACTCAATAAATATTGAAAGATGAATGGATATTCTTTCTCCTCTATCATGCTGCTTAAGGTCCATTTGGGCAAATGGCTACAGGAATTAAGAGAGTTAATTATGGCCGTGGAAAAAAGCTGGATAGCAATACTGTTACACATATTGTTGTAGACTTTGTATTATTTAATGTACTTAGTCACTACAATAAAAGATAATCTGTGAAATTTCAGTGACAAGAGAATTGTAGTTTATTTTTTACAGTCTAGTGAACTTTGTAGGCAGTGGAAGGAATGGGGGTGATCCTGCTTCATATCTCATTCACAGACCAGAGATTTGGGGAGCAATGCATTAAAAATAACTAAACCTTCTGCAGCCTGGATCAACGTTCACTTGGAGTCTGGGGAGGTGCAGGTGTTGATGGTCCAGGCCTTGAAGTGGTGCACATAACTTCCATTCACCTCCCATTGACGAGCGTAGTCATATAGCTCCAGCTGACTCTAGTGGAGACAGGAAACACAGTAGAGTTGTTTATGTTATCTACAGGAGGAATAGGAAATAGATTTTGATGGACATAGTTGACATTGTGACAGTGTTGGAAGAGAAACCACAGCATTTGGTTTATAAAAATCCTTATGTTAAATTTTATCATCAATGCTGTTTTTGAGAGACATTCGTGGATAATATAGAAAAAAACACTTTACCTGTAAAAGTAGTAATAATAAGACTTTATCCATCTATGGCCACAATATTGGGGTTTAATACATCTTTGGGTAGTAAACAACAGCTTGTGAGATTCATCTTTTTCTACATAACAGAACAAGGTAATTCCCATTGCACTACGTGTCTAAACACTTTCCAAGGGAAGCAGGTCACAGTTGCCGCCTCTCCCCAAATGAGGTATTTTCTGCCTCTTGACAAGTGGTTCACTCCTCTTCCACCAATCACCTGTGTTTCATGGGAGTGTTATTTAACTGACACAAATACAAAATTTTAACCTTTCAGCTGGACCCTTAGAAAAGAAGATTTATGTTGCATCTGAGTGGCAGCATGCAAAAAACAAAAACAATGGATGAGAATTGTGAAGAGTTGAAAGAAATGCAAGGGCATGTGACAGATAAAGACTTTTAGAAAGGGAGCAAAATTCTGTAGCTGTCCTGCACGTGTGGAATTTGCTTCTTTCTATTTATTTTTATTTTTCTGAGCGCCTCAAGCCCAGGAAAATAATTTCTGACAAAAGCTGGTTTTAGATGATGTTTTGAAAGATGTCATAGGAAATATATAGTGTAGAAAAAAATATAAAAAAACCTTCCTTATTCACTGTCCAATGTTCTAGGATCCAGCAGTGATTAAAAGACTGATAAGGAGTCTGCACTGATGGATTTTCGGTTCTAATGGAGTAACAGACTACAAGAATATAAAAGACAAATGAGATAAAGCAGACATGTGCATAAAGAAAATAAAATGGAGAAATGTGATAGAGACTGACTGTGGTAGTGTACGACATTACACAGAGGAGTCAGGAGAGATCTTCATGAGGTGACATTTGTGCTAAGATCTGAACGACAAAGTTGTCAGCCATGTGAAAATCTGGAGGAAGTGCTCCCCAGGGAGAAGCATGCATAGACGCCGTGATGACAGAATAAGCTTGGTTTATTTGCAGAACTGAGAGAAAGGGAGTGTGGCTAGAGACTAGACTGAGGGGGAAGGGGCTGGGAGAAGAGATTCGAAAGGCAGCCAGGGCCCTATCTTTAATAACGATTCCCTTGTCTCCTGTGTTAGATCGGAGGCCTCCAGAGAGAAAGCAGCTATCTAGAATTAATGGTGCAAGAATATTCTTAGAGATTCTACATATGAATTATTTTTATTAATTTTCCCCAAATATGGCTGTAATGTCTATTCATTGCGGACATTTTAGAACATAGAAGAAAATATAAAAACTAAAAATTATCTTAAATCCTAAACCTACAAGTAACTACTATGAGGATTTTGTTTTTATGCCTATATTTCCTAGGTATTTAGAGTGAAGGTCAGCAAACTCTTTTTGTGGAGGCCTAAATAGTAAATATTTTAGGATTTGTGAGTCGTAGGATCTCTGTCATGACTACGCAGTTCTGCTGTTGTATCTGAAATCAGCCAAAGACAAATGAAAATGAAGGATCGTGACTGTGTTTCTGATAAAATTTTATTTCTGGACACTTAAATTTGAATTTTATAAAATTTCCATATATCCGCAAATATTATTCAGCCATGTAAATATTCTAAAGACCATTCTTAGCTGGCCGGTTGCACAAAAACAGGCAGCTGGCTAGACTTTACAAGAGCCATAGCAAGCCGACTCTTAGTTTAAACACCTAGATGTAGGCATAGCTGTATCCATCTACATACATATATATGCATGGTATAAACAATTAATTTAAAAAAATCAGGACCAAACAATATATACCTGTTTTGGAAACTTTTAAAATTCTCACCAATTTTTGTCTCATTCTACGGCAGATGAAAGGAATCCACTTCCTATCTCTTTTGCAGTTGCTTACCCGGCGTCATATAGCTAGTTGAGGTTACTGAGTTGAGGCATTGAAGATTGGAGGTGAAGCTTGAAGTCTCAGGTTGAGTTGGCAGGGCCACTACATGGAAGCAGAGTGAGGCTCTGAGTCACCACTTGCCATGGAACATTGCTGAGCCCACAGCAGATGTTGCATGAATGAGAAATGAATCTTTGTTTTAAGCCTCTGAGCTTTCGATATTTGTTATTGCATCAGAGCCTAATTTGCCTAAAATAATGTTGTTTGTATCTGACTTTTAGCCTTTAATAATGTATTCTGAAAAATCGTCTTTGAAAACAGCATCTATATGGCAATATAATGTTTCATTATATGAGGGTCCACTAAAATGTATACAACCAATCATTTAATCAGTTTTCAGATGAGTTATTTTCCAATTTTTGCCCAATATAAGCTCATCTGTGGTGAAAAGACTTGTAAATAAATATTTTTATTTTATTTTCATTTATTTATAAATTCCGGAAATGCAATCGAGATACAATACTGAGTATGTTAAGGACCATTGATATATATTCTCAAATTATTCATCATACAGCTTGTGATATTTAAAACTCTTGTTGGCCATATATGCTCTACAACCATTTCGTTACAGTCAGTATTGTTTTTTAAATCTTGATTGATTTGATAAGGAAAATGGTATTTCTTTGTACTAGTTTGCATTTCTTAACCAGTAAGGTTCAATTTTTTCATGTTTTTTATTATCTCTTGAATTTCGTTTCATTTCATTAATAGTTTGTTCAGGTCCTTTGCTTTTTCTTCTGTTGAGGTATTCGTCTATTTCTTACTGAGAGATAATATTATTTTTTTAATCAATAATGTTATTTATTTACCCTTTGCCAAATCTGTTGCAACTATTATTCTAGGTTTTCATTTTCCTGTTATTTTACTTAATGTGGTATGTTTTTCCCATCAATGTAGATTTTTCAAGCTTGGTTGAAGTCTGTCAATCTCTCTTTTATGATTTTCTCACTCACTTTCATATGTAATATTCTTCCCCATTCCAAGACTGATTCATATCTGCTGGTATTTTCTCCTTGCTCTCTTATAGTTTTATTTTTACTATTTGTGGTAGGCAGAATGATGGCCTCCCAAAGGTGTCAACATCTTAATTCACAAACCTGTGAATATATATATATATAATATATATATATATGAGTATATATATCTTATAATGCAAAACAGACTTTGCAGATGTGAATAAATTAAGGATCTTGAGATGGGGAGGTTATCCCAGATTACCCAGGTGGATTCAATGTAATCACAAGGTCCTCATAAGGGAGGCAGGCAGTGTAGAGTCAGGAAAGAGATGTGACGATGGAAGCAGAGGTCAGAGTGATGTGGCCACTAGCCAAGGAATGCAGGCAGCCTCTAGAAGTTGGAAAAGGCAAGGAACTGATTCTCCTTTAGAGCCTCTAGAAGGAACACAACTCTGCTGACACCTTGATTTTCTCCTCATAAGGCCCACTTCAGACTTGTAATCTCCAGAACTGTAAGATAATAAACTTGTGCTGTTTTAAGCCTCTAAATTTATGGTAACTTTTTACAGCAGCAATAGAAGTCTAACACACCATTTAATCTACTTGGAAATTATTTTTTGTAGATGTAAAACTGAGATTTATTTTTATAAGAGCTAGAAAACAAGAAGGGTCTCAGAAACAAAGGACTCTCTAAGAGGCCATGAGTGGCTGTTAAGAAAAACAATAAGAATTACGAGGTTCTGGCGTGTCTATACCCTGCAGCCCAGGTAGATTGGTTCAGGGACTTTAAACTCAGTGATACGTAATAAAGAAACAGAGAAGGTGCTTAGGGAGCCCCTCCCAGCTAAATTCAAGTCCCAACTTGTTCATTACAGAAGTTCTACTTCAGGATAAAAGACTGTCAGTTGGGACCATTATGAAGGTGACTTGCTGACTCCTGGCCCTCTGGAATCCTTTCTCCATCCTTCCTTCTGCCTGCCAGCTAGATATCCCCACCAAAGGTTACCTAAAAAAGGATCTAGAAATGCCAGCTAAAAACATTCAGACAGTTCTATAAATATATTTCAAAGCTTAATTTTATTTTTTAATGATATCTGACATAGAAAATTGTAGAAGTAACTGCTATCGGTTTTGTCTGTACTTTTCAACTTTCTTGACTATTTGAACATGGTATTTCTCCATTCTATTTTGCTTTTTTTGTGTCTTTTTGTGTGTGTGTGCCCATTCCTCTCTTACCTATGGTGTCCCATAAACTGAACTATTCTTCCTCAGCAAGAGGAGCTGTTTGCAGTGGTTGAGTAGAGCCTGGTTTGAATCTTCTTTCACCACTTAATCGGTTTGTGACCTTGAGCAACATATTGACCATCCCTGAACCTTGATTTCTTTCCTTTTCTATAAAATGGAGACAATAATAAGAACTACCTCATGAGAATAATTTGAGGCTTACACTAAATAATAAGTGTAAAATATTTAGGCAGTGTCAAAGTCAATGCTCATTTAATTTTGATTTTTTATTCTTTTTGTCCTCATGCCCATTTCAAATCTTATCTACCCTTCAATGCCCAAACTAACCATAATTCAAAACTTACATCTGGCCACCGCATATCATGAGACTCTTTCCCTCCTTGGAATTTGTGTAAACTGCTACATTTACAATCAGATATTTTTAGCCTCAGTGGATTTATAATAATATACTGCTTAATTTTACATTTTTATTTTTTACATCTTTTTATTCAACAAAAGTATGTTAAATAACAAGTAATTTTTAGAAGCTTTGTTACTCAGTTTCCTCATATGTAAAGTGGGGATGCAAATCATACAAGCTTTTTGTGAAAACTAAATGAGTTTATGTATATAAAATGCCTTGAACAAGGCCTGGCACATAGGAAAGTCTAAATAAATGTTAATTTATTATTATTATATGCAAAACACTATAAAATTAACATTTCAAAAAAACTGTACACTTCTTTTAAAGGCCTAATGCCCATGCCTTCCTTATACCACATTGTAAGTTTTCAACGTATGTCAAGTCAGTGAATGCAAAATGCAAAAATGGACTGTGGAAAATTAAGATTTGGATACAGAGTCATTTCAGGAAAAATTTTATCTGTGATTAGACTTATGAATGTATATATATTTCAAAAGAGAAATCTACAAACATTCTCCCTTTTTATGCATACAACTAATTGGGAGGATTTGGGCTGCCTATCCATAAAGGTAATAGAAATGAAAATAGTAACAGCAACAACAAGTGCTGTATACAAGAAATAGCTAGAAAGGATTTGAAAGAGCATAGGATTGTAGGATGTTTATTTGCATGCCCATTCTAACACTCTGCAACAAATTCAGTAAAAAGTGAGATGTGACAGAATTGATAGGATTTGTGTGTAAGAAGAAATTTAGCTTGTAAAATATGAAAGACGTTCCCTTTTCTTATAATGTCATGGGAAAAGTAGAAATTTCTCATAAACTGAGAAATTTGGCAGAAGCATAATTTGGGAATAGGCCAGAAAGGGTTTCTTGAGATAACAAAGGATATCTCTAAAGCGCATACTAATTATCAGTGCCCAGCTATTTTTAGGTGAAGTTTCCTCTGGAAATTCTGCTCCTTTCTAGATATATCTGCCAATCAGAAGGAAAAAAAGAGAGCAATCCAGCCTCTGGGAAGTTCCCATTCTTTCATATTCCACTTTACATGCATATTTTTATGTTGCTAGATTGTTTGTAGTATTTTCAGTATCATTCCTTCTTTCATTAGTTCATTTATTCAAGAAGGATTGATTGAGCACCGTTCTATGGTAAATATTGTGCTAGATATCCTGGTAATACGTCTGTGACTAATAATAACTAACTATTATTATTACATAATTGGATATTAAATTATAGTTTAATTTATAATATAATCTTTATAATTATATTATAATAATATAAAATAGTTATATAATATATAATAATTACAATAATACTTATTATTATAGTAAACTTTATAGCATGTAAACTTTATAGAGCATGTACTGTGAATCAGGTTGGAAATTGTTCTAAACATTTGAGTCTCACAAACAAAAAATTACAAAGCAAATATAATGACATCCCTGATTTACAGATGAAGAAATGTGGCACAGAGAGGAGAGTGATTCTCCCAAGTCCATAAGCTAGTAAATGTCATAGCAGGCATGACTCAAGTCTGTACCCTTAGCCACCATGCTGAAGATGCTTCTAAGATAATCACATGCTCTCAGAAAACTTACAGACTGGCACAAGGAACCAGAGAGTTATAATAAAGCACGACAAAAGCTGTGCTGGGGTATATATAAGGCATTATGAGAACAGATATGAGAAGAATCCAACCCAGGGAATGAGAACAGGAAAGAGCTCATCTAAACTGCAGCCTGATGCATAAAGCAGAATAATTGGATGTTGGGTAGGGAGGTCAAAATGTTCCAGGAAGAGGAAATAGCATGAAGGCCCCAAAGTGAGGGAGGATAAGATCTGGTCCATTTGAGAAATGAAGTAAAGTTCACTGGACCTGGAGGGGAGAGATGATGAGGATGAGCCCAGTGATTTAAGAAAACTTAGAGTCAAAATGCTAGAGCTGCAGACCCAGTCCTTCTCTTTAGGTCTTTCCAAAGAAGTAATGTCTGACTCACCTTCTGAAGCCTAACTTGTAATAAAAAGTGCATGAATATTCCAATAGGCCATTACCTTGCCAGGCAGAGCCATTCTAGGCAGATTTAATGGGAAACCTGCCTTTCTGCCCCTGCCCTTTGCTTTCTGATGAATTATCCTACTTGCCTTCTCTTATAATCAATAGCAGACAATATTTTCTTTGAAAAAAGTCTATGAAGGCTTTTGTTGGACAGATTTAGAGCTAAAGTAATTAACTCATAATGGTAAATAGAGGATGAGAAGTTAGAATAGGAAGAACTTATAGGAGGATTGATTAAGGGAGTGAAGCTTAGATGCTCTTTCAAGGTGTCAGAGAGTGACTGGAAAAGTTAAAAGTGGTATGAAGAATGATTTTAAAAGGGACTGAGTAAAGACAAGGCTTTCAAGGAACATTTGGTGAGAGAGCAAGAGTCGAAAAACAAAGGGAAGGAAATTAAAGCTAAAATAGCAAAAATCAAAGTACAGGTGAGGGAATTTGTCTATACCATCAAGGTAAAAGATATAAGGAAAATGTCAGACAGGAAACAGAAGATGCAAAGAAGAGAAGGTTAGGATTGGATAAGATGGCACTGAAAGAGAAATTAGAAATCAAGGAAACATTCTTTAAGAAAGAAGATTATAAGTCACAAAAACAGAAGTAACGTGTACCAAAGCCAAGGAATTAATCAAGAGGTTAAAAATTATTCTACAGCAAACAGATCAACTCAAAAATTGCAGAGTGATTAAAGTAGAATTTGTTGTTTCTCTTGGGTTTGATATTTGATTGTTTTCTGCTAAGTTTTTCAGCTCTTTAAAAAAGAATTCTAAAAAACCTTTGGGTTAAAGGTGTATGAATAGAAGGTGAAAAGGCCAGTAGAAGAAAAATACTGATGATAATTACAAGGGAGAGAGGAAAAGCATTAGAATCTAGAGACCACTAACATTACTGAACACTGATCACAAGACTTATGCAGACATCTCACTGCAAAGGTTGGCAAGCTTAGCAGAAGGCATGACACACAGGGCAAATGATATGCCAGAGATCCAAAAATAGTTGATTGTGAATTTCAGAGGAGATCTGAAACAGGCCAAAATGGAGAGGTGGGAAAATTATTAATTAGTTTATTCAAAAATATGACTTTGAAGATTAGCTATAATAATTCTTTCTTTACATCTGGATCCAAAATACTGTCTGCCAGATAAGCTGCTGAAATAAGTGAGGATGTTGTATATCAAAGTGACCCACATTCTAATGCTCAATGGGGGGGGGAAGAAATAAATTAATGTGACAAGGAGAGTGAGGCAAGTCTACCCACATAGTCCTTGATTTTCATACGTGCTCTGTAGACTCTCTCAAAAGAAAATAAATAACTAATCAGAGAGAAGACAAATGAAAATGATTAAAAAAAAAGAAATGCTATCACAGGTTAATAAGCCTAGGTACTTTATGCAGATAACATCATACTGACAATAGCAGACAAACCAAAGATGAAAATATTTAAAATCTATAAAAGGTATTCCATGAAAACTAAAGCAAGAGGTATGCTGCTATAAAATGGGACATAGGGAGATCTGATAATATTGAAGATACCAAAGTGCAGACTGGGCCACTGGCAATACTTGACTTGCTTTGGAGAGGTAGGAGGTGCAAAATGACATTAGTGCAATGAATATAAGAGAACAGAAGATAAAAATAAACATAGGGGATATGAAAATTATTAGGAAGCAGGATACATATAATTAAGCATTGCCAAGGGCCAATTTGTATTTGTACTTTACAGCTCCCACCAACCACATGCAGCACCTTCATTTTAAAGTCCTCATAGAATAATGGGGCAAGAAAATTAACAGAGGCTTTGTATCTCTCACAAGAAAATGGAATGATCAATGTCAATGTAGTTTATCAGTCAATTGTTTTGTCTTTCAAATACATGAAGGCTGAAGGTGGCAAAAACTGGGAGAGATGATGATGCACGCACAGTAGGAAAGCACCAGCTTTGGCAGGCACAGAGCCCCTTTGACATCAAGTTTTACAATCATCAGCTGTAAAGCTGGGCTAGTTACCCAACTGGAGTCTCTGTTTTCTTTTCACATGTTAAAAGAAGAGAACAGTAGTACAACTGTATCCTAAAGTTACAGTGAGAATTAAATGGGGTGATATATGTAAAGTGCTTAACATCTAGGTTCACAAATATTTTGGTAGATTTTAGTAGAGGTAAAATTTTAAAATCTGAAGACTGAGAAAGGGGGGAAAAGACAACATTTTAATAATAAAACAAAATTGAAGAATTTGAAGTTGAGAGGTTTAGAAATGCTTCTATGCAGCTGCCAGAAATCATCGTGATATGGAATGTTTTACAAAAAATGCAATTACAAAGACAAAAAGCACCTCCCAAGCATGAGAAATGTGAAAGAGGCGAAAAAGCAACCTAACAGAAGACATTTGGAGTCACTGAGCCACAGAGGACGAGGGAGAGGGGATGACTTCCAGTTGCAACTACAGTATTTATGGGGCGTTATTAAAAGAGAATAGCAAAGAGATGGAACAAAGGTGGGAAATGCTCTCGAGGGGATAGCAGAAAGAATGAAATATTATTCATTCCTTTATTCGTAGATTTAACAAATATTTACTGTGCTAGGCATAGTGAAATAGTTAAAAGACGAACTAACTGGGAAAAGAAATTATGTAGAAAGAATAAATTGCATATAAAAACGGTTAATGAGCATCACCCACGTTTGTTTGCATCATATTAAATTATGATATGCTTGATGGTGATTGTAGCACGATAAGAATCTATATCAAGAAATTTAGGGCACTACATATTTGTCACAGCCTCAGGTGAAAATGCCTGGTCTGATTTTCACAAATTTGAGAGGTTTTAGATGGTCTGACTCAACCCATAAGTTGCACTTGGGGAATAGGGAGGGAAGCGCGCTTCACAGAGGGTTTTGAATTGCCTTTGAGCTGCTTTGCGAATTCACAATTCATAGCCCCAGTGGAGGAGGAGAAGCAGAAATGTGTGAATTTAACAAGGGTTAGCGCTCTTTCTGAACAATGTCTGAGAGGCTGCTAGTTATGAGTCATACAGAAATAAACTTCAAACTATTCGCTTCTTGGACGATGTAAAAGATCTTTGCAAATCATGAAAATTATAAGAGATTATTATTTACCGCTGGCCTATGAACAGCACAGGGATCAGGCTTTTTCATAGTTATCTGCCCATGCATAGGCAGCACCCAGCACAGTGCCTGGCACAGAAATGGCATTTAATATCTGCAGACTTAAGTATTTGTTCGTGTTTTAGTGACTCTGTTTACTTATGCCTTTGCACCATACATTTCGTAAGTGTATTTCACAAATACTACTAGACTAGTAAATTAAATCCCAGGGTGTTCTTTTAAAGATATTTCTGGCTGACAAGAGGAGGTTGAAGTTATCTTTTCTCAAATTTTTCTCTAACAGACACATTAAGAAATATTTCTCAAAAATAAAAAAAATGATTGGACAAAATAGTGACTTAGCCAGGCTACGTAATTGAGTTAATTAGGTTAAATACCAGTTTAAGGATTTTTCCTCACCACAGCAAAACTAAACAAGAAAAAATAAAACAAGTATTACTGTATTTAAGAAATACTTATAATGTCAAGATAATATACAGTTCCTGTAGTTATAATGTTGCTTTCACTCAGCAAGTGGCTGAATAAATTAGAAACAGAGCATAATATTATTCATTTTTTAAAAATAACCCAACACAAAAGGTTGCCAAGATACTGAGCTTTTATCATCTCTGAAGTTTGTTCTCCTGGTTACTTTTGTTCTATCTACCCCGTGTGACAATGTTTGTTGCTATAGTTAAATCCAATTTTCATTTCTAGTGCTGTTGCATGCTGCTGAGATGCACAAAAGGCTAACAACACTGTGTCTTTAGGCAAAATTCCTCTATCAGGGTGCAACTTGAGCTTATTTCCTATAGTAATTTTTTGGAGTCTAAATGGCATCAGAATTTCTTAGCTTCTGCCAAGTTTTTTCCAGACAAAAATGTATTCTCACTTATGTGGTAATTGTACTATGGGGTAGAATTCTCCTTTTCACCCTCATGTATTATTTCTATGAAATATGTAATACTGACTGCATACTGAAATGTTTCCTGGTAGGAGTTAATACTTAGAGCATCTCATTTTCATACAGACTTCATCTTTGATCATTGGTTTAACACCCTGGAACATAATCTACTTTACACGTTCAAGGAACTTACCACCTAAAAGGGGGACGGACCCAGACAAGTAAATCTCAATGAGTGTCACTGGGAAGTGGAATCGGTAGAGAAGAAATGAACGTTTTTATTATTTATGTGTGTGTGTGTATATATATATGACAAACATATATGTATACATATCATGACATAAATATATATATCTATATATGTAATTCTGTCATATAAATATATATATATCTGTATGTATGATTCAGATCAAGTGCGCTTTTTTACACTTTCAAAATTTTCTCTAATAAGTTGCTTTCTTTGTTTCAGAAAATAAATAATACATGTCAAAAAAATACAGTTCGAAAACTGGTATAGTTGGGATCTACGGTGGTTTGGAGACAAGTCCCCCAATATTGAGGGAATGTGTACAAGGAACATTTCTCAAATAATGTAATATCTCAGCTAAAAGCTGATTTATCATTACTCACTGCTTTGCTTCCTTCTTACCCACATGCCATTTACTAATTCCTATCTCCATTCCTTTCTTTCTTCTATCCTTCCATTAGGAAACATTCACTCTTCATCATTATAGTGTCCATCATATCTTTCAAGCCTCAGTTCACAAGACACATGTCCATCACTGTTTCATGAGACAACTGGAATGCCTCTTTTTGGAAGCCTATCTTGAATAATTCCATCCTATTATTAAATCTTGCACTTAATTAAAAAACAAATCAACTGCAAAGATTCAAGGTTAGAGAAAACCCAGATTCATTTCAGCATTTGTGTGCCAGAATGTGATGCAGCTGCCAGAAATTAATGCATCTGTTGGCTACATCTTAGGTCAACTTCATAGAATTGTAGGGCCTGGACCAAGAAAGATAATTTTATTGTTGTGCCCTAACATTGTGTGATCACTTTTGAAGTAATATAACTGTCACAATGACGTATTCAAACATAGTCATAGAAAAGAGACCAAAATGGTAATGATCTGGAACTCTGAAGAAAATGGACATGTTTAACCTGAAATAAAGGAGATTTGATGTATGTGATCTCTTTCTTCGCATATATGAAAGATTTTCATGTGAAAGAAGGAATGAAAATATTATTCATGTCTCCAAAAGGAAAGTGCTAGGGCCGGTGGGAGGAAGTGATAACAGATAGATTCTCAGCTCAACATGAAGGAGAACTTTCTAATAATTGGAGATAATGTGAGAGAAAAATGACTCTGACACTTGTTAAAATGGTAAGGAAAACTTTATTCAAGACTATTGCAATGTGGGTATTGCAATAGGGGAGAGAGTTTGGGCTCAACTCCAAATACCACAAAGACAGCTGGGGATTTATAGCCAATGAGAAGAGGGAGGGGGTCATTGAGTGGAAAATTACTAACAGGAAACATCAAGAATAGGGGAATTCTTATTCAACTTACTTAACAGGATTCTTACTGAAGGCAGACCAGAGTGATTAGCTATAAAGGGTGAGGATAAGGAATTTGATCAGCTATCAAGGATGATCAAATATCAAGGGTGGGGGATTCTCGCTAAAGCAACTTAGCAGGAGTCTTGCTAAAACTGAGCTTGGCAAAGATGGACGTGGAGACCTAGTTGAGAAGAGGGCTCAAAGGAGCCTAACTAAAGTTTAGTCAAGGAGAGAGTCTTTGTCAATAGTAGTAATACCAATAATACTAATAATATCATCTTTTTTAACAAATGAGGAAATTGAGGTTAACAGAGGTTAAGTACCTTTCCCAAGGTCACTCAGCTAGTGAGCAAGGATTCAAACTCGGAGGGGAATAACTCTGGAGCTCCAACCAGGGAGCTCTCCTACTTATTTCTTAGAAGAAGCTTCTTTATAACATGGGGAGCTTCTTCTCAGGGTTAGTCTACAGCTAGAGGTCATTTAATCAATGATATTGAAGAATAATTCTTGAATTGGATAGGAGGTGAAGTGATTGTTGAGGTACGTTCTAACTTTAAGTGTCTGTGGTTTTATGATTCTACTGTGATGATAGTTCTGATTTTTAATCTGGACTGGAAGGAGCCTTAAAACAGTCTAACTTAACACCCTCATTTTAGCGGTAATAAAACTGAAACTAAGATACCTAAGGTGAATTGTCCACAATCACATAGTAGGTCTGTGACAGAGCAGAGAATAGGGAAAGTCTACTGACTCATGGGTCTGAGGTCATGCTTGTCTATTATTTTGTAATGATCTAATCCATACCCAAAACACCTCATTGACTAATTTTTACTAAACAGTATTTTTTCACTCTTGCACAAGAAAAATGTGGTTCACTACTGCCTAACACATCCAATACAAAGCCTGCTTGACCTTCAGGATCCTCAGAAGTCTGGTCTTTAACTGTGCTCAGAGTGGACCAAATTTTCTTCAAGGTTAGAAAAAAATGTAATCTGATTGAAGGATTTTTCCCCCTAAGGCATTAACCCCTGAATCTGTCCAGGATATTTGCATTTTAAAAGATTCCATGTTAATCCAAATGAACCTGGAAAAGGCGTTTCAGTTGGTATGACTTTGCTATTTAAGTAAAAGGAGCTATTTTGGGATAGAAATCTCTCTTACCTTACAGAACAAGAGTGAAATGGCATATCCGCTGCATCCTCTCAAGTGATTCATTCGGAAGCCTCAGAACCAAGGCACCATGTTTTCTCCTCACAGCTGGATCTAGACATACTGAGATAATTCCAGATTTTATAAGCATTTCTCAAATTCAGCTCTACCCAGATTATTTTATTCTCCCCAGGGTTATGCTACGTATGTATGGACAACTTTTGGTTCCAATCAACTGCTTCAGTAGGATGCTGCTAGAGTTTCACATGCCATCTCCTGGGAGGTGAGGTAGAATCTGGATAACTGGACTATCAGCAGAGCAAACCTCTGCACAAGAGACTGAGCAACATCAGCTTATGGATATTCACTTTAATCTACTGTCAATCTTGAAACCTAAACATCTAGGCTCAATTAAACAAACTGTTTAGGAGCACTTTTCCAAAGTGAGGTATGGTAGTTTATGAAGCTAAATTATTTAGCTAATTTTAGAGGAAAGAAAACAACTAAGAACAATGGCAATGAATTTCATTTTTCTGTATTTTATACTTAATAAATAATTTACTTTGTTTTGACCAAAATCCAAACATTTGCTGGTAATTTCACAGTGCTGGGCTGAAGTGAGCAATAATAATTTGTAAAGTGCCTACTTGAAGAATGGGAGCTAAAATGTTATTTTTAATTATAGTTTATTGCTAATAACTTAAGCAAGAGTACGGATAATACTGAAGAAAAGCTTTTACAACATCACGACAAAAGATTACAAGTTGGGCTTTGTTAAAACATGTGACTCATAGGAACATGGGATAAATTATGCCTTTCTAGCCCCAGGGATGCTCAATTTCAAAGCTAAAAGTAATACTCACTTTATATTTGGGATGGGATGATGAAAGGGCTACACAGGAGCTTCTTTACTGCCTCAGGGAACTGGTTCTCAAAAGTAACAGAGAAATAACTCTGAAGCATCCCCTATGAACAAACTATCCACATTTCTGGGTTCAATACAGTCAGTGGACTGTGCTGAGAATGGCGAAGTCAGGAAGTCAGTCCAGAAAGGAGGCAAATGTCTTCAAGTGCTAGATTTCTTTGATTTCTATATTATGATTTCTGCAGGAATAATTAGAGATAGTTAGAGGAGATTATCAAATGCTATATACGTATATATGCTGTTAACTTCAAAAGAACGGGGTGCTTGTTAGAAGAGCAGTTAGCAAAATGGAAACAATACTGAGTTTGGAGTAAAGGGATACTTGGCTTTGAGCTCCAGCTCTGCCACATTCTAACAGGGCACCTTTGACAAACATAACTTCTTCCCCTAATCCTCCTGAGATTTTTCTCATCTGTAAAAAAATTTAAAAAAAGAAGAAAGCCAATGTTACTTTTTACATAGTTTCCTGTAAGAATCAAATGAGATAATATAGGTGAATCATAAATTATGAAGAGTTGTGCTAAATCATTTACCAGATTTTTTTTTTTTTTTTTGTGGGGAAGACCAGCCCTGAGCTAACATCCGTCGCCAATCCTCCCCTTTTTGCCGAGGAAGACCGGCCCTGGGCTAACATCGTGCCCATCTTCCTCCACTTTATATGGGACGCCGCCACGGCATGGCTGAGAAGCAGTGCGTCAGGCGGGCGCCCGGGATCCGAACTCGCGAACCCCGGGCTGCCAAGCGCGGACTAAACCGCTGCGCCACCCGGCGGCCCCCATTTACCAGATTTTTTTAAAAATTTAATTTTATTGTGAAATTTCCCAGTATTTGAAAAGGTCGGTACTGGAACAGACATATGTATTTAGTTATGTTTTGTTTAAAATGCAGCTAGTTCTCTCAATTTGCTTGTTATAATGGCCATGCCTACTTTTCCCTCTTTCAGATTCAACACTTATCACTTTCATCCTAAATATAGAGATTTGCGTACAGGTTCTGAATCCAGACTCATGAATTTGATTCTCAATTCTGCCACTTACTAGTGATCTATGTTAATTCATTTTACCTTTCACTGCCTTAAAGCTTTTTCCCCTATAAATAAGGATAATAATAACACTACTTAACCAATAAGGTTATTTGGAGGATTAAATGACATAAATATGTCAAGTTCTCAGTACAATGCTTCACACATAGTAAGGGCTCAATATATGTTGGCTATATTTTTGCTGAGGAAGATTTACCCTGAGCTAATATCTGTTGCCAATCTTTCTCTTTTTGCTTTAGGAAGATTCTCCCTGAGCTAACATCCATGCCAATCTTCTATTTTGTATGTGAGCCAGTGTCACAGCATGGCCGCCAAAGAGTGATGTAGGTCTATGCCTGGGAACCAAAGCCAGGCCACCAAAGCAGAGTGCACTGAACTTAACCAGTAGGCCACGGGGCCAGCCCCACATGTTGGCTATTTTTATTGTTTTCACACCAGCCCACAGAGTCAGATAAAGTGGAAATACTTATCCCACCTAAGGCTAACTTAATCCCTCCACCTGCATCCCTCATCTCATCCATTCCTGGTTCATACAAGACCTTGCCTCTTTCTACACTTATCCCATTTCTGCTTTTCTTGAGAATCTTTGATTTCCAATGCTTATTGTATGTCATCTTCAAACTTCATGTCTTCTCAATTCTTTTCATCAATAAATGACTCTTTAGATAAACTCTAAGAATTGATATATCCAACGAAGTTTTTTCCATTCTCTCTATTCTAGCTCTTTCTCATGACTGACATTCCTGGAGAAAAAATCTTTTGAAAACAAAATCAATTCTGTGATAACACATATGTCTAGTATATATGAATATATTCTATAACTTCTCTGCCTCCTTCTGACCCCTTAACCGTGGCTTCTCTCTTAACCGTCTTTCATTTTTGCTCTATGTTTTGTCTCAAGATTGATCCATTTTCTTGGCTTCAGTGATAACCTCTGTGTAGGTGATTCACAAATTTCTATCACGGGATATGACCTCTGATCCAGGCAGTAGAACTCTCCAATTTTCCCCTGAATTGTTCATCTCAAATATAAAAAAACTAACATACCTACTCCAACCACAACATTTTCACTCAAAATAAGCCCTTCTTTCTAATTTACCTGTTTCTGTTCATTGTGTCCATTGTCCCAGCTCCTTAGATTTGCAACTGTGAAGTTATCTTTGACTCATTCCTTTTATTTTCTATATTAGATAAATAATCAAGACCTCCATATTTTTACTTGTAAATAATTATTTTATTCTTCACCTCCTTCCTGTCTCCACTGTTCTGGGCCACATTTCACCCACAGTCAAATGACTATTACAGCCCTTTCTTTAGCTTTTCCAGAATTTCTGTTGCTTCCTCACCCAATCAATTTCTTCTGGCTTATAACAGCAAAATTAGTTATCATTACATGGATTTTCATCTTGTGACTCCCTGCCTAAAAGTCTAAATGTTCATCAGTGTTACCACATCAAGTCCAAACTCCTGTGCCTGGTTTTCAGATTTCCTATCACCTAAAAAAGACCTATGCAAAAAGATTCATACCCTACTTCTCACTTCTCTTCTATTCAGGCCTACCTCATCATTGCTCTTCAAAAACATTTCGTATCTTTCCTTTACTCATGTCTGCTACTGTTATATGAGGATGTGTGTTTCCTTCTACCAATACAAATCCTACCATCAGTCAGATTGTCTGAGTTATGCTATGATAATAAACAACCACTTGCAACAAAAAAAAGTTTCTTTCTCACTCATGCTGTGTTAATCTCAATCTTTCTCTGATTCTCTCTATATAATCTCTATTCTAGTACTCAATCTGATAGAATAGTCTCCCCAGGGACAGTGACATTCTTGTTGTAGAGGGAAACAAAACTAAACAAAGATGGTAGGGGCTATTAAAGCTTCAGAATTATAACATTTCACGTCTGTTCGTATTTCTCTAGGCAAAGCAAGTCACATGGTGAATCTGATGTAAGTAGGATGGGATGTATCTTTTTCTCACATGGAGAGGCACAGAAAATTCCATGGCTAAACCTGATGTCAACAGAACTAGGGTGTATAATACTTCCATAAGAAAGAGTAGCTAACATTTTGAAAATTTATAAAGTTTACTACAGTCTACTCTCTTCTTCACAAATATTTACTTTCCTCACTTCTGCCCACAAAGCATACTCATTCCCTCTCCAAGGGAGACACCATAACACAGAAAACACAAGGTCAAAGACTCTGATCTTATGATATTCTATATCTACATCAGGTCAGGATATGACTCCTCAATTTACATATTTATGAACTAAAAAGACCAATTATATACCCACAAGATGCCCAGCAGACAATGGTCGTACAGGGACATGATAATACTAGCAAATATTTACAATTGGAAAGGACAAGAATAAGTGGCAGATAACAGTGATAGGTCAACAGCAATGAGCAAACCTTGCTAGAGGGAAGTTATGAGGCATGCTACCCAGGAAAGGAAGTATGTTCTTAATCAGACCCCAGGTCTACTCCTTCAAAGAAGCTCCCTAGTCCACTGTTCTCCCCTGTCTTCCCCAGGGCACAATGATTCTCCTCTTTTACACACTCATGGAGTACTAATAGGTGTTATTGTGTTTTATGCATTTTATTTTAGACATCCTGATATTATTTCATATATATTAATGCTCTTTCCCTGAACAATTTGTTAAGTCCTCAATTTAGGGAGACTGTATATTATCAATGTCTCCAATGAGTTATTGTAAATATAATAGCATTTAGGACAAATTATTAAAAATACAGTAAAAAGACAGACCATTTGATTCAGGCTGATCCTTCATAAGGATAAACTGGTCCACCAAAAGGGGTTTTGGTAACAGAATTATATATGTAACAAAGCATACAAGGGTACATGTAATAGGTTGAAACTTACAGTTTCTTAAATACTCCCATGGCCATTCGATATTTCTTTTGATTTCATGCATCTTTCATAGGCCTAAGTTTTGTTTACGTTTTTATTATGGAGATGTTATTGTTTATGCTTCTATTATGGAAACATTATAGAAGTCCTTGGAACACTCAGGAAAACACCAGCAGACAGTTGTCCTAGTGCCCACCTGGCCCTCACCCTGTTATGTGACTTTGAAAACTGTAATAACTTTATCCAGTGCTTCATTTGTGGATGGAGGAAAATATGCTCTGCCTTTCACTGTTCCCAGGGTGTCATGAGACTATCTGAGGTGATGATCAACCGTTGTGGTCTTTCATCGTAGAGAAAATGTCTTTGCGATTATTCAGGTCAGGCCTAGATAATTCTGTGAAGTAAGCAAGTGTACCTTTAAGTTCTTTGTTCTCTCTATGCACTCGCGTGTGGTTAGAAAAGACAATACCGTGGAAGTTATTATCTTTGGTTGAGTTGGTGAGAGAGATGCTTTTGGACAATGGGCCATTTATGGCTCCCTCAAGAATACCACCAACAGTACTCATTGCCATTTATATAGCATGGAAAAATATCTCCTGTCAGGTAGATGTTAAGAATTGTTAATAGTGTAAAGACCTAATATTAATCATTGGCATCATACTATGCCATAGAATTCGGAACAAACTGCTCTGAAAGGCAGATGGATTGTGAATCTGAATTTTCTCCCTCTTTTTCTTCATTGTAACTTGGAATCTTCATAAAGTTCATATTTCCTACAGCTTTGTTATCTCTCAATGACATTCCTTAGTTTTATTCTGCCCTCTACCATATAATGTACCTATAATGCCCAGCACTATATTCTGGATATTGCCACATTTGAGAGACGATGTGGAGATTTTCTAGTTTAGCATTTTATGTGGGCAAGGCATATGAGAAAGGTGAAGGTTATCAAGCTGGTCTGTAACCGAAGAGTTTTGATGTGTGCATATTATGCACTGGGAAAACTCATATGGACTTTAAATATTATGAGAAGTCAAGCAGTCTGGGAAGATTGCAGACTGTAAATTAATTGCCAGTACTTTAGATCCTGAAATGCTAATGAAAAAATTAACACTTCCCAAGGGTTCAACATTAGAAATAAGACTTTTGGTTAAGGACTCTAGCTGTTTCTTACAAGGAGCTACTAGTAGCTACCATCTGTTGAAGGTTTACTGTATGTCAGGTACAATTCTCAGCACGTTCCAGGTATTAGCTCATTTAATCTTTATAGTAACACTATGAGGTATATACTATTATTATCCCAATTTTGAGATGAGAAACTGAAACACAGAAGGATTATCTGTCCAGGGTTATTCCGCCAGGATCCAATTCAAGCAGTTTGGTTTTATAGTCTGTGCACTGACCACAATGCAAACTGGCTTTCCAAGGGCTAGAAGTTATTTTAAAAACAGGAGCAGAGTAACTGCTGGGAGCCTGGATGCTGTATTGTAGTGGTGGGCTGAAGTTCATTGTTATCATCTTAATGAAAAATCTCATTCTCCAACCAGACCTGAATCCATGGCTAGCCTGTTCCCAGGCGGCTCCGGGATTCATAGGATGTACAAAACTTTATGAAGACTCCCTAGAACTCTGTGAGCCAGGCTGTCTTCTCTGTGCATCACTGGAGGCTGGACGATGACGAAAAGGCCTGAATTAATACAGAAAGAATAACTTATCTAATGACGAACTAACATTTCATTTGTTGAGACGTCATTATCTGAAATGCGTGACGCTAAACAGTCTGCAGTTTCCTATTGTATACATATTTGGTGTAAACTCTGCAAGGCAAATTAATAGTGTAAATAAAATTTTAATGCAAATATTTATCACTCAGAAGAGTAATATACACAGAGAAATTAGGGATCCTGATGTTAGTTACAGGTTGGCTAAAGTTTTCTTCCTGCCCCTCCAAACATTATTACTATTACCTGATCCTTTAGTAAATGTTTGTCTCAGACTTCTCACTTCCTCTTCATTCTAGAATTGTTTAGCTAACTTCCCATTTTCCTCTGTTCTCTCAATTTATATTTGTTCCTATCTGGTAACCTGACATCCACCTTCTTTGTATCTCTGAACTAATTTTGTTATATCTACAACCCATCTCTTCTCTCCTTATCTATTAGTATATACTTTGCAGCCGGATTTTGCTTCTCCAGCTTCTTATACTTCACCTAAAAACTTGTTAGAGATGTAGAATGATATGGTGTCTCTCAGCCATTTTCATATCAAGATATACAGAGAAAAAGATAATCTTTCTATACTCTGGGATTATTTGATGAGACTGCTCATGTCAGAGACAATAAACCTGGGATTGCAGCTGCTCCAGGCCTTGTCAGCTGACCTTCAAGCCAAGGGAATCAGTATAACATCTCACCTATAACCTTTTCTTGCTCTTACTGGGAAGCCTGATGTAGGGGAAAGAGTATGTTGTTCATGACCAGATAAACCAAGATTTGCATTTTGACTTTTCTATGCTATAGTTCTGCAATATTGATAAAATGACAATATCCTATCTTCTGCCTTCTAAGCTATCAAATAGGAGTAAGAATATCGAAAGGGGAAAGGATACTTCTGAACCTTCTTCCATTGGTCCTAGTTTGCCTACTCCTCTTCCAATTCTTTTCCAGGAGAGAAGTTGGCAATTTGTTTGGTGAGAGTTTTAAGATGTTCATTGGGCTATATTAACAGTAGTTAAGGTCAAAAAGAATGAACACATCCTCTGCTTCTTGCCTTCTAATCTGTCTCTGCCATGAAGTCAAGCTGGAGTCTTGAAAGCTGTTTATGGGTGGAGGAAGTAGCCAACCCAGAGGTCCCTTCCTCTTGAAAGTTTGCCTAAAAACTTGCATTGGATTTGATAAGAGATTATTTATTTGAATACCTACTATATTGCAGAAATGATTTAAGTCATGGAGGATAAAATATGAGTGGAATTCAACTATGTTCTCAATGAACTTAGGGCTTTTCTAAGAGAAGACAGCAAATGAGAACAATACTTGAAATAAAATTTTATGAGTGCTGTGATCTACATGTGGGCAGGAAACCAGGTTGGCAATTTAGAAAATGCAATCCAGGAATGGATGGCTACAACAGTGTTAAGATTGTCTAGCATGTGCTTTTAATCTCTCTCTCTCCACTTATGTCTGTACCTTATTCTAGGGTAGAGGATACTTCTGTTGCTCCCTCCAAAGATTTGAAGTGAATAGAATTCTGTGAGGCTTCAGGCATACACTCATACTCTCCTATTTGGCCTAGGACTTTTTCCCAACTTTACTGTTATCCTCAGCTGCACCTGGGAAAGTGAGGAACACATTTCCTTCAGTCGCAGATTCTTCAACCACAGAGTTTTATTGTGCCCCCACAGGAGGGGAGAAGAGTACAGGACCCCTTCTCACAGTCACACACCAGCAACCTCCCCTCTCATTCATGTCTCTGCTTCCCAGTTCAGGTAGCCTGGGCAATGTCATCTCGTCCCTTTGCTATTCACTATTCAAGGCATACACTTTGTCCTCTGATTCCTAAAGATCTGAAGTTTGAGAACCAAAAGCAAAATTTTAGAACTTAACACCACTTTCAATTCTAAAAAGCCTAATTCTCATAAATCAAAAAGCTATGCTTTTCAAATGTCATTTTTGAAATTCAAAAGCATTCCTGTTATAAAACTGTGAGTTCTTCTGAGATGTTGAAATTGAGAGAATGGGGGAGGTATCATGTTCCAGGGAAATATGGAAGGTGAGTTTGGGAGAAAACTTTGGTTGATATTCAAGTATGTTCTCTTGGACCCAACATGCACACATACACACACAAAGTAATGGGATTTGCTACTGATTTCCAGGAAGGCCAACTCATGCTGAGCTTGATAAGTAAGTTCCTAAGGACTAGGGGGAAAATCAGTAGAAGTGATTTTATGGAAATCAAGACAACAGTAAGTTCAAGGAGATAGTGTTCAGCAGAAAGAGAAAAAAAAGGCAAATAACATGAACAGTCAGTTCACAAAAGAAGAAATGCAAAAGGCCAATAATCATGTGAAAGAATATTTGCTTTCAGCAATAATGAAAAAGATATAAATAAAAATAATAATCAGGAATTACTTGTCCTCATCACTTGAACATTTTCTTTAAAGCGTGACATTATTCAGAGCTGTGAAAAGGGTATTCCTACACATTGCTGATAAAAGAATATGGAAGCACAGCTCCTTGGGAAAGTAACCTGGGAAAATATGTGTAGCTTTAAAATGTGTATAACCTTTAATCTAATAGTCCCACTTCTAAATATTTGTAAGAATGAAATAATGTGTTAAAAAAAGAGTTCCTGCATGAACATATTTATTTTTGTGATTTTTATAATAATGACACATGACAAAAAAGCTATTATGTTGGATGTAAAAATCAGTCATTTATATATACTTATATCAATTTCTATAACTTGCTTTATAAACAACTGTTTGTATATATTATATAATGTGTAGTATATCATATAAGTATAATAAATAATATTATATAGCATATATAGTTTTATATATGATATTAATCAAATGTACAGTGTGTATATATATAACTCACACTATGTGTGTATATGAAAAATAATTAATTCCTTCTAAATAAAGGTATTTTTCAATCAATTCTATTATTTTCCTCTTCTTTTTATATTTGTGCATTTTCCACATTTTCTAAAATGACCCAGGGTTATTTCTATAATAAAAAAGTCATTACAAAGAAAGAGATAGTGATGAGCAAAGTTTTTATATGTTGGAGCAAATTTAAATAAGGTAAGAGTTAAAAAAGTTGGTTAGATTTGGCATTTACAACATAACTGATGACTTTTTCCAAAATGATTTCAAGATTATCACTGATTTTCATTGCTATTTCAGTGGAGGTGAGTTCATGCAAAGAGAATATCTGAATCTAATCTTCAATTTATTCTTCTCTTAGGGTACATTTTTAATAAGTGATTGAGTCCAACATTGTGTGTGATGATTGTTACTTTTTTCAATATCAAATGCTGATATCTCCAGATTTTACTCCCCAAATGATAGTGTGCTTCATTTAGCAATGTAAGGAATGCAATTTAAAAAGATGAGGCACATCATGGCAACAGTTTATTTACAAGCTGTCAGTAGAAGTGGGCATGATATGATACAGTGCCAAGTGGGAGTAAGTCAGCAGATTCATTCGGAAGAATAAAACTCAGGGGAAGAAGATCAATGCCACTCTTCCAGGCAAAAAGTCCAAAGGGAAGAAGAGAAAGCCATGGTATGAGAAAAAGAAAAACATAGTTAATTTTAATTTTTTTTTTTTTTGGCTAGGCAATTCCTGTATCATGTAATTTAAAGTAGGAATAAAGAACAAAATAGCTAAGATTTTTTTTCCCCCTCTTTGTCTTAGATTTTAATTATGGAATTCATGTGTTTCAGAGTAGTCAAGAAAAACAGTATGGAAATTTCTGATATCAATATCTAGATAGATGGGAATCCAGGTGATCTACTTATTCTCTGCTGGATTAAAAGAAAAGTTGGCAAATGCTTAAGAAGGAAACTGACACATCTTCAGCTATAATGAAGCAAAATGAAGGAAATTTAAGATGTTGGAACTTATTTGTATAGAAAAGGGACTCAGATTCATACAGTGGCTGGTGGTTTAATGCTGTTATACATTTTAAAATAAGGTTCCTAATACTCTGCATTTGGCTAAGAATTGCACATGGTTTCATTTATTCATTCAACAGATACTTTTGAGCATCTGATCAAAAAAATCTGCCTGTCTACCAGGTACTCTTCCAGCATTGGGATACATCAACATGCACAACAAAATCCCAACCCTCTTGCAATTTAATTCTTGTGAGTGAGACAGAATTGTTCTTCAAAGGTATCCACCCTTTCATTAATGTGGGCTTGTCCATTGTGCAGGTAGAGTCAGCTGCCCAAACCAGGGCTATGAAGTAGGTGGCAGATCTCATGAAGTGCTCCAGTATCATGAGTTTGCTACTTTTGCCCAGTTCAGTTCTGGACTCAATGCTGCCACTCACAACTCCGGAGTCTTAGTGTGTGTCTGACTGAGTTCCTGAAACAAGTAGAGTATTATCCCACAGCTGTTGAAGAGCAAATGGCTGTCATTTATGCTGGGGTAAAGGGGTATCTTGATGAAATGGAGTGCAGCAAGATCACAGTGTTTGAGAATGCTTTCTTGGCTCATGTCGTCCACCAACACCAAGCCTTGTTGGGCAATATCAGGACTGAAGGAAAGATCTCAGAACAGTCAGATGCAAAGCTGAAAGAGATCGTAACAAACTTTCTGTCTGGAGTGGAAACTTAAGCTCCTATGGATTCTCATTAAATACCAGTTTGTTTTGTCATTGTCTCTTCTTGTAATCAGTTCATTTATAAAAAGGATTACTCTCATACTTCTGATTTACAGAAATTATGTTAAAAATAAAGGTTCCATATTGCTTGGTGAAAAATATACACAATATCATGTTGTAATATGCTTTTAGAAAAACTGGAGGACAATATAGCAGAATATATGGTAATGTTGGGGAGTATGGCTATTATTTTAGATTAGATCAGTCAGGAATACCCTTTTGAAAAGGTGAACGTTTAAACAAATGCTTGGATGGAGTAAAGAACATGAATTAAAAAATAATTCAGCAAATAACAGCATAATAATAAGGAAAGTAACTGAGGGTGATGATCTGAGATTTATGTACATATAGTCTGGCAGGTGATTTTAAAAGGCCTTGTGGTTTCATGATAAAAATGCTTGTATTGTAAAGAGGATAGAGATTGAAGGTGAAAATTGTCCAAAACTGTCAAGTGAGAAGAATGTGAACAATTTAATTCATGAAAGGCAGTAATTTTTAAACTTTAATATTGAAATAAAAATGTATATAGAGACACAGATCCTCCCTTCACCCCCTAAATGTCTTTTGTAAGCATGGGTCAAACATTTTAAGAACAATTCTTAAGGCAGGCAGTACAGTTTGATAAAATAATAAAAATAAAATTACCCTGTGCTGCAGGGTAATTACACTTTAATAAATTTAGCACTGATTTGAGGCAGAGGAAAGAAATGACAGTGTCACAGATGTCTTGTCTATAAAGAATATTTTAGAAAGACATATCATCAAGGTATGAAGGGACTTCCTCCATAAATTTCCACAGTTGGAGAAGAGAAACCATGATGTAGAAGAGTTAGCTTCTCCATTCCCTAGTTAATTGTTTCATACAGTTTTAGGATTCAAAAATCATTGGAGGTCCCCCGGGCCAGCCCTGATGGTCTAGTGGTTAAAGTTTGGTGCTCTCATCATTTCGGCAGCCCGAATCATTTCCCAGTTGCAGAACCACACCACTGTCCGTCAGTTGCCATGCTGTGGCAGCGGCTCACAAAGAACTAGAGTGACTTACAGCTAGGAAATACAACCACGCACTGGGGTTTTGGAGAGAAAAAAAAAAAGATTGGCAATAGATATTAGCTCAGGGGGAATCTTTCCCTGCAAAAACAAACAAACAAACAAACACCTCATTGGAGGTTCCCTTTGTGCCTAGGATGTGGAGTACAGGAAAAAGTGTTGCCACTACCCTAATAACAACGAGAAAAAGCCAGACAGATAAACCACAAAATAAATTCTCTTAGTACATCAGGGAGCTGAATTCCCAAATCAAACAAGAAGCTTGAAATCCAGGGAGAGACAGGCTCCCCCAAGAAAAAACAGGCCTAGGTTATCACAGACTGGCAGAGTATGGAAACAGATAGTGCCACTACACAAGCAAAGAAGAAGAAATCAGCTACAATTTTAGTAAATTTCTAAAGGCTGGGTATAGATTAATATGACTACATAGAACCCCTGGAGCTGTCAAAACAAGGGGAATTTGTACCCATAGGTAAGCTCTTATCCATGGATGTGCTCTGGGTGCTCCTAAGAAAGACCGGGGACAGGTGGAGAGACAAGAGAGGGTCTGTTTTTATCCCAGGCATTCACGAAGGTATTAGCTTCCCCTAGAAAAGTCACAAAGCCCCATCTTCTTCTCTCAAAAGCCTTAAGTCTCTGAAGGAGGGACAGCAAACTCTGTCACTCCCAGGCATAGGCAAAACCTATTGCTACTTTAGGTGAAAAAAGCCCTCTACCCCACGGGATGGGGCAGCTATGAGCACAGCATCTTACACCAATACTAGTAGAAGTCTCCTACATGAGGACAGGCAAAAAACTTTCTACTGCATAAGAGCCACCATGACCCAAGGCACTGTTTGGCTGCCCACCATGGGAAAGAGAAGCAGTAACACTGAGAAACCTACCCCTGAGGCCATCCAGAGCCTACTTAAGACTTAAAGGTGGACTACCCCAACAGCAGTTGAGCAAGCACCAAGTACAAGCCATAGAGACCTAACCCTGAGGGAGAGACAAGCGTGGGGTTAGAGAAGTCTTGTGTAGCACAGGCATACAGGGAGGGCTGAAACTGAGAGTGGAACACAAACTTTGAGAAAAACCATCCATGAGTGACCAGTTGTCACTCCAACTATAAAATAATAGCATTGCCAGAGGAATTTTTTTATTAAGGTAAAATTCACATAACATAAAATTCACCATTTTAACCATTTTAAAGTGTACAAGTCAGTGGTTTTAATATATTCACAATATTGTGCAACTATAACCATCATCCAATTTCAGAACATTTTCATCACCCCCAAAAGAAACCATGCATTCAATAAACAGTCACTTCCCATTCTCCCTTCTTTCAGCCCCTGACAACTACTAATCTGATTTTTACCTTTATGGATTGCATGTTCTGGACCTTTCAAATAAATGGAATCATACAATATGTGGTCTTTGTGTCCAACTTTCCTCCCTTGGCATATAGAGACTCAAAGTTCAACCAGAGATGAGAGCTTTGGTCCTTCCCAGGTCTTTTACCAATGTGCACCAGATATGGGTATGTGCATGACCTTCTCCAGGAATATGGCAGAACTTTTCAAGGCCTTATAGCCCAAAGCATCTCAATCCCCAGCATTTCCTTCCAAACTTTTGGTTAGTCTATTGTTTGCTCCAAATGTTATCCATTTCCCAAGGCAACCACAGATAGTATAATTGCCTGTAAATGTTTTTAACAAATGTCCCCTGGGTTGCCGCCTCAGCACTGAGGAATTGTGAGTTAGGTGAGTTAAAGGCAAGTTCTCTGAACAGGTTCTTTAGCTAGCTGCCGAGAGTTCAAAAAAACTAACCAGATTTCTTTGTTAATGAGGTCCATTCTGTTCCCTCCAGCACCAGTATCTATAGGCTGTTTTCCTTAGGGCCACTTATGAGTTAGGGAGCAGGGGATGAGACCACAGTATGTTAAAACACTACAAAGCTCATCGTTCTTAACTGAGATTCAGCTGGGTTTTCTTGATTAAACATTCCAGCGGGTGCTACTGGCTTTTGATTAGTTTCCAGAGGTCTGAAAAAGTTGACCCTGGCAGTTTTTGCCAGTTTTTTCATTGCTTTTATGTTGGTACAGACTTTTGGAGTTACTTATTCTGCCATTTTTGCTGACATGATCATGTCATAGGAATTTGAAGCCTATAGCGCACTGAAGATAACCACAGCAACGATAAAACCCAAACACAGCTCAACTCATAATTAGATCGACTCAGTCATCTACATAACTGCCTGAGAAAAGGCATGTCCATTTCCAACTATTAATATTTACTGCATCATCTCCTGTTCTACAAAAGACATTGTGTTCAATTTTAAAAATTTACAAGACACACAAACAAGCAAAAAAAGAATAACCCATTGTTGAGAGGAAAATCAGTCAATAAGAAAAGATTCAAAGATGGCCAGATTTTGAAATTGTCAGATAAAGAATTCATAATAACTATGATTAATATGTTAAATGTTACCATGGGAAAGGTGGATAGCATTCATGAACTGAGTGGATTTTTGCAGAGCATTAGAAACTTTGGGAAGGAATCAAGTGAAAGATGTAAAAATATAAGTCTGATAGCAAGGAACAAGAGTATCTTCCATCAGCTCATCCGTAGACCTAAAATTAAACTATACTTCTAAATAATCCATGAACTGAAGTGAAGTCACAAAAGGAATTATAAAATATTTTTAATGTTTCACTGAAAATGAGAACATACTGTGTCAAAATTTGCATGATGTGGCTAATGAGCAGGAAAATTATACTATTAAATGCTGATATTAGAATATAAGTCTCAAAACAATGATATTAACTTCCATTTTAAGAAACTAGAATGAGAAGAACAAATGAAAGCTAAGTCAAACAAAAGGAAGATAATAAAGATAAAAGGGGAAACAGTGAAATCGAAAACAGAAAAACAACATAGAAAAGGAAACCAAATTCTGATTATTAAAAAGATCAATATAATCAATAAACTTTAGCAATATTGCTTAAGAAAGAAAGAATGTAAAAATAAACAATATTAGCAAGAAAGAGGGGGACATATCAGTAGGTCACACTAATGTTAGTAGGCTAATAAAGGAATATTAACAGCTTGATGCCAATAAATTCTGAAATTTAGATAAAGTGGACAAATTTCTTGAATGACACAATCTACCAAAGATTACTCAAGAAGACATATATTGCTAGCATGATATATTGCCAGAATAATCCAATATTTATTAAAAAAATTGAATTGCTAGTTAATAGTTTTTCATCACCAGCAACCAAAAAACAACAACAGCAAATTTAGGCCCAGATACTTCACTAGTGAATTATACCAGACATTTAAATAAGATGACATCAACAATATACAACCACTCCAGAAAACAGAGGGGTAGAGAACACTTTTGTACACATCCCTAGAATGCCTTTTACAAGTCCAGGATTGCACACTGATACAAAAACCAGACAAAGATATTACAAGAAAAGAAAACTACAGACCATGTACTTTTTTCATGAATATAGACATAAAATGCCTCAAAAAATACTACAAATTGAATCGAGAAAAATATAAAACATCATGGCAAGTGGGCATTATCTCAGGAATGCAGGGCTGTTTCACATCTGAAAATAAATCAAATTAATTTGTCATTTAATAAACTGAAGAAGAGAAGCATATAGCCACCTCAGTAAAGATGCCTTTGATACAATTCAACAATTCATTTATGATAAAAATATCATTACAAACTAAAAATAGAAGGGGAGGGAACTTAACCTGATAATGGGCATCTACAAGAACAAAAGCAACAACAGTAATAACAACAACAAAAACTACAGCTAAATCATACTTCATGGTAAATGACTAAGTGCTTCCCCTCTTAGATCAGGACCAAAGCAAGTTTGTCTTCTCTCACCACTCCTAATCAACATCATATTGGTGGCCCTAGTCAGTGCAATAATGCAAACAAAAAAAGATAGAAAGAAAAGTAACTCTATTCACATGCAACATGTTGCTCTACATAGAAATATTTAAAAAAAAAAAAAAAGGTTGCTAGTGCCCATAAGTGAATTCAGGTATGATGAAAATCTGCAAAAATCAATGTTATTTCACATATAAATAACGGTATTTAGAAATTAATTAATTATTTTTCACATCTAAATATATTTACATAATGTCTTCAAGAATTGTATGCTAAAATCCAGAAAACACTGAGGAGAAATCAAAGACATAGATAAATGGAGAAATGTACTGTGTTCATGCACAGAAAGATTCGATATTGTCAATTTTTTAATTCTGCCCAAATTTATTTATATAATTGATAAATTCTATTAAAATCCAAGAAAGGTTTTTGTTTGTTTGTGTGTTTTACAGAAATCAGCAAGCTGATATGAAAATGTGTGTGGAAAGGCAAAGAAACTACAATAACCATTACAAAAAGAAGAAGAAGGAGGGGAGGGAAAAACAAAGTTTGAGGAGGAATCATACTACCTAATTTGAAGAATAACTATAACTAAGAGAGTATAGTATTGGCAAAAGCATAGACTCACAGATCAAGATAACAGAATAATCCAAAAACAGATACACACGTATATGGTCAATTAACTTTTGATAAAGATGCCAAGGAGAAAATGGAGAAAAGACGGTATTTTCAACAAAAGGTGCTGGAAAAATTGGATATCCATAAATGAATAAACAGCCCACCTCAACTCATACTTTGTACTTCATACAAAAATTAGCATAAAATAGATAATAGACATAAAAGTAAAATGTAAAAATCTAAGACTTCTTGAGGAAAATATAAAAGAAAAATTTTTGCAACCTTGGGTAAAGCAAAGATTTCCTAGATGGGACACCACAAGTATGAATCATTTTAGAAAAAGGTAAATTAGGCTTCATCAAAGGTAACATTTCTGCCCTTCAAGATGTACTGTTAAGAAAACAGAAAGACAAACTACAGACTGGAAGAAAATATTTGCAAACACATCTCTTATAAAGGATTGATGTCCAAAATATACAATGAATCTTTTAATTTAACAATAAGAAAATCAGGTCACAATTAAAAATAGACAAAATCTTTGGGTAGATGCTTCACAAAAGAAGATATATGGATGATAAACAAACACATGCAAAGGTGCTCAACATTACTACCAGTAGGGAAATGCAAATTAAAACCACAATGAGATTCCACTACGTGTCTATAAGAATGGATAACAAAAATTTAATTGCAATATCGGTTGCTGGTGAGGGTGCAGAACAGCTGCAATTCTCATATATTGCTAGTGGGAATGAAAAATAGTACAGTCACTTTGGAAAACAAATTGGTAGTTTCCTATAAAATTAAGCATACACTTACTATCTAACCCAACCATTCTGCTCCTAAGTATTTATCCGAGATAATGAAAACAATGTCCTTTCAAAGATCTGCATGGAAGAGTTGTAGTAGTTGTGGTCATAATTACCCAAAACACAAATTTCCTTCAACTGGTGAAGGGATATACTGTGGTACTACTATACAGTGGAATATCACTAAGCAAAAAGAAATTAATAAAAAGCAACAAACTACTGATCTATGCAATAACATGGACAAACCTCAGATGCATTATGCAAAGTGAAAGAAACCAGACTCAAAAAGTTACATACTATGTAATATCATTTATATGACATTCTGGAAAAGATACAGATGGTAGTTGCCAGTTTTGAGCAGAGGAAAGTGACTACTAAAAAGCATAAGGAAAGTTTGTAGGGTGATAGATATATGCTATATTTTGATGATGTTGGTGGAAAAATTCATGCAACCATATAACAAAAAAAGTATATTTTACTGTATGTAAATTACACTTCTATTAAAACAAACAAAACAAAGAAATTATTGGAAAGGAGCAAGGAGAAATCCACGAGATCAAGCGAATGCATGGTATATTCTTTGACAACTGTAGAGCATACTTTTCATCACTGAAAGAGTGGAATAGTAAAGCTGGGCCTTTACTTCAGTAATTCTAAAATGTATATATATATTTGGTAATCATGAAACTCAGCTTTCACTTCCCAAAATTCAAGTTAAACAATTTATTTGGTCTACTTTATCCTGATTTCTAGTGTCATTTTATGCCTTGATTTTCTTGGGACATTCTATTTATGTCGAATTTAATTATTAATAGCATTCCTTTTTCCTCTCCAAAGTGTCCCTATTTGAGCAGTAAATCACATGGTCACCCTTCTTAAGTATGTATGCTGTTAGCCACCTGACAGTCATAGGTAGAAGAATGGTTTTCTCCCTATGGAGTTGCTAGGAAAAGGTGAGGTTCCTGTTGAGTTCTCTTCTATGCCAGTCTGAAGTTTAATCTTATCATTAGAAAAAAGGAAATGTACAAGATTATGTACTCAGCGTCTTTAATATGCTATCATACATCAATTAAAAGTTTGCTGAACACACCACAAATTCTGGTCAGCATTTTTTTTTTAGCAATTTAGTTAGTTTTTTAAATAAGGAAATTAAGCCATTAGTGAAAATGAAATCTAAAACCATATTTAGTTCTGGCATCTCTCTACTCCCATCCCACAGAGCATCAGCAGAGAGCCAAAAACAAATAAACAGAAAAAGGAAGATGAGGTCAATGATGAGCTCTTCTCCAGGGTTTAATGAGATCAAGTTACATATTCTTCCCTGTTCTTAGGTCATTGCTCCAAGGGTAGAAAGAAAACACAAATTAGTGTGGTATTTAAACTCTTCTTTTAAAAATTCCATTGAGAGAGAGACATGGCCCCATTTCATATCTTACTCTATGCCTTAAAGAAATAAAATAAACTAGGAACCATTACTGAATTCAGATAAAGCTGCTCTGAGATTCACAGGGAAGATGACAGGGCTAATACTTTCCCGCCACCACTGGACCCAAAGACAAAATCCAATGAATGGATTAGACATTGCTTTTTTGGTGAGCAGAATCAAGATAAGGCAGATTAAAGTATCCGAGGAATTAGGAAACAAACTACAATTTTAAAGACTATTATAAAGAAATTTCTATGTAAATATGGAGATATTCACCTCATTTCCCTTCATTGGGTCTTATTAAACCACACACAATATTTAACTTATTTCTTCTTCTAGGACATAGTAAATCTTATTATCTTGGAAAATTAATTCTCCATATCCCTGTGAAATATGCAAACTTTTCTATCTGTAGATCTAAAATAGCCAGAATTCAAACAACAATTTGGAGAATTCAACAACCATTAGGAGAGCAGTTGACACTCAGGAAGAGCTAGCATAATTTCAAAGCAAGTTGAAAGATCCATTTGGGATATTTTACTCACTGTTCAGTTATTCCCAGTTGTGAAGGAGGAAAGGCAATATAATTTACCTCAAGGAATTGGTGAGTTATTTTTTAGCAAAGCAGATATAGTAGCAAAGTGTTCCAGAAAATGTATTGAGGGAGCAGGATCTTGGAAGAAAAATATAAGAGAGGATATTGCTAAAATCTGTGCTACTTCCATGAGAAACAGATCTTCTTCTTCCTCACTTAGACTCTACCTTGTGGATCTGGCCTTGTGAAAAGAAAAGTACTTTCTAATCCATAAGACAATGCAGGAAATAAACCCAGTAAGTTTATACCATGTCAATTAAGAGGTGTGACAGTATTTCACAGGAGGATCAATATTCTTTCAATAAATAAACCTTGGCCTTAAATAAGTTCTCCAAATACGAAATATTCCATTTTAATGTAAAGCTTTTCCTAAAATGCCATTGTAGGATTCAGTTAAATATCCTTTCATTCTTTAAATAACAACATAATATCAACTTGTTGGCTAGACTATTTCACATACTTTTCATTATTTGAATTTGCTTTTATATATTGGATTGTATTATTTCACTTTGGATTTTATTATTCAGTTTTATATGTATATTAAATTTTAGAGTCTATTCATATATAGAGCCCATCTTTTTAAGGTATAGATTATTTATATTCAGCCAAAAGAGAAAAAATTACAATTTTGAAAAATATTTGGATATAATAAAATATGAATAATATTTATTATAATTTTATAATCCATACATTAACTCAGTTAACAAGTGAGTCTTTTTTCCCTGTGCTGATTAAATTACTTCCATATTAATATCATTTGGTCAATAAGCAGCAGTAATAATGAGATGTCAGACTGTGTGTCAGAATTTTCAGTTATCAAAGCATCAAGTGATTTCAAAATCTTCCTAAAATCCAAGATTTAGACATTTTTACCTCAATTCAGTGCTAGTCCTCTAACAAGTGACTATTGAGTGTATGTGTATATTTGTGTTATGTGACTTGTGATGAATGTTTTTCTAGATCTCCCAAATTTTCTATAATAGGTAAGTATCATCTTCTTAATCAGATCAAAATAAACAAACACAAAATGCCATGGGCCCTGTGGCTCAGTGATGAAATGAACAAAACTAACTTCCCCAGGACAAGAATAAAGTTCTAAGCAAGCTTCCAGCAACATATAAAGGCAGAGAAACCAGGCAGTACAGTAGAATATAAAAGGAGCCTAGCAGGAACTTAGTGCCAAAAGTGTCCAGCAGGAATGAAGGGCACGAACACCAAGCATGGGTCTCAGAGATGACTTCATTTGTCAGGGGGAATGAGGTAAAGCAGGATGCTTGTTCCAGAAATTGTCCCAGGATACCATACCTAAATCAAGATGGAGAAAAATAAAATCAGACAGTTATTGGAGCTGGGTACGGAGAAGAATCAAAACTTTTATAAATTCCAAGTTGTTAGAGATAGCCAAACCCCAAGTCATCACACTGCACAATCATGTTCTAGCTGAGCATATCAGGATCTCTATAGAAAGCACAAGTAGCCATTAGTTCCATACACCTATGTGGAAACCTTGACAATGATAAGCACAGCTAGAACTTATGTGAAAGGATAATATTTGCTTCACTTGCATAATTTCTACTAGACCTATTTACCAATCTTGGTCTTAGAACTTGTTTCTCTGATAGCAAGAAGAAGTTATCCTAAAGCTTAGGGCAGCAGACTTCAGCAAACAGTAAATTCCCCCATCCTGGTACTACAGAGATTTCAAGTTCTGTCTCTCACCTTATACAGGTGAGAAGATAGGAGAGAGAAGAACTTCATGAACCAATCTCAAAGGAGTCCATACAGTTACATAATATCAAGAAAAGGAGGGATTAAGGCTACAATATCTGTTAAGCAACCAAAGAAATAAATTGGTTCCAGATCTTAGAGTAGGAGTTAATAATTCCTAATAGGTAGGAAGTATATTGATCCACCAGTGATAATTGGAATAACTCATTCATTCCTTGAATTATTAGGTCATTAATTGAACAAATATTTGAATAAAGGTAGACTATTTGGAAGGTTATTGCAGTACTTCAGGAGATAGTTGAGTAGGGTGGAGATGGGGAGAAATGATGACTTCCAGTGATAAGGGAAGTAAAACAGGACATAATAATGTTGTTTGAGGAATCAGTATCAAGAAGGACTTCAATATTTCTGATCTGAGGACCTGTTTAGAGGTTACAGGACACTGTGGAAAGCAAGAAGTGTTGAGGAAGTATGGAGTCACGAGTTCAGTTTCGGCTGTGTAAAATTTGAAATGCTTCTGAAAAATCCAAGTGTAAATGCCATGTACGTAAATAATTGTATGGATCTATAACTCAGAAAAAAATTCTTTGCGGGATATATAAAAATAAAAATGTTCAGTTTATGGATATTGATTGAAGTCCTTGAAATGGGCATGTGTGGGGAAGTTAGGCTAAGAAAAGAAAGTAGGAAAATACTTAGGAAGTATGACATTTAAAGATCTTGAAGAAAAAGAGTTAAGAGACAATGCTGAGTGGTAAAGAAATGTAAGAAAACCAGGAGGAGTATGTTGCAGAACAAAGAATCATACTACTGAAAAATTAAGTAACTTAGTAAATTAAGATTCCTTGGGTTTCCTTAGCCAGTGTAGTTTTATTGAAGTGGTTCTGCCACTTTCAATTCAATAAATTGGATTGTAGTGGGTTAAAGAGTGGAGAAATGTAAAGAAAATGGAAGTTCTAGGCAGCTCTTGAGAATGTTTTCTCTATTTTAAACATAGGAAAAAGGAGGATGACTGAGGATTCGGGGAGGTATTTATGTTTAGTGGTGGGAGGTTGAAAGAGTTCCAAAATGCTGGCTTTTATTTTCCATAGGAAGTAAGAGACTTCTGAAACTCTGCTGAATATGGTGAAGTAGAAGAATCTGGGAGTCTGGGTCAAATGGAAACCTGAAATCGTCATTGTGGAAAGTAGGACAATTCGCTGAATAGGAAAATGTCATGTAAAGTTTAAACAGTATTTATATTGGTGAACAAAAAGTGATGATAGTATCATTCCAGTCTGGTTGTATAGTTTCCTTCAGCAATGCTCACTTGCCCAGGTGGAGATGCAGAGGCCAAGTTTTAGGTTTGGAAGACAGTGATTGAGATAAAAGTATGTGCAGTCTAAGCTGAATACAGAAGGAAGTGAAGAAAGGAGGTCGTGATGGATAATGCCAAAAATGAGAAATCAGTGAGCTGAAAAATCTCAATGAGGCCAAAGAAAGAAAATTGTTGTGGAAATGGTTAAACGAGGAGTCTGGAAGGGCAGGAAGTAGGGGGCTGGAGAATGAGATGTTTCAATAAATAATTTTGGAAATGGGGGAGTTGGGGTGACTGCAAGGCCCACAGTGTGACTATGAGAGGGTGTGTTTAGATGAACGAGTGATACTGAAGATGTTATTTGCATTGAGATATAGTAGAAATGGAGGAGCCTGCGGACCAGGCACGAAAGTCTTCACTGAATGTGGATTCCATAAAATGAGCTAATACTATCCAGAAGAAGGCATGTAGCATGGTACAGTTAGGAAAATAAAAGGGATTTAACAAGCTTATAAGTAAGAATTAGTCTGAAATGGAGTCTGTGTTTAGTAAACTACTTACTTAAAAGTACTTCAGAGGAAGCAAGGTCCACACGAAAGCAAGTTGGAGAAAATAGAGAAATGTAATGACTATTAAAATTGAAGCTGACCTCAAAGAGCTAGCTGATTGTGCTGTAGTCATAGGAAGCAGAAGAACGTTCAACCTAAAGCATTTGGATCTAATTTGCTATATTTAGCTTTTGTTTATTTATACACTCAGAATATAGAATAACAGTAAGAGCCAAAAGCTATATAACTCACAGAGGCAAAGATATCATGCAAATTTATGGAATCTCCTAATGAATGAAGAAAAAAAGGATTTCGGTTTCAGGCAAAAAAAAAAGAAAACCAAAAGGAAAAGGAACTTGGAATTTAGGAGATGAACGAAGCCCACTTACTACCATTTCCTATGACATTTTCTTCAAAACTAATAAAATTACATTTCAAAAATTATACACACACCTTGAATTGACTTCTTTACCAGAATCATCTTTCTATGCTTTACAGTCATCTGTTTTTATTTCCAAGGGTGTAAGTCCTTACTTTATTTCTCTGACACATTAAATATACTTATCATAAAGGCAGGGTCTAATTTTTCTATTAACGCCATTTCTTTGAGGGCAAATTCTATTTGTTGAGTTTGTTAGTCTTTCATAAACTTCGATTTTCTTAAATATATAGTTATTAAGTCTATTGGAACACATTTTTGCAGCATCTTCTACATTTTTTGAACTGCAGCTTCCTGAAGCAGCTGTGGGCTTCACCGGGTGACGTCAGTTGGCTAATTTCCGTATTGGTCGTTTGTCATAGTACCACTTTCAGATGGTACTTCCCCTCTACTTTCCTTTTTTGCAGGGAATTCATTTCAGTTTCTTGTTTATTGATGGTTCCCTTTCTTATTTTCCAGCATGGTATATACCTATTTATTTTTAAAATGGTTCTATTGTTTCTAAGTTTGACAGACATGGGGAAATACAGGAGGAGTGCAGTCTACTATTTTGGAAGAAATCTTAAGAAAAGTATACATACACTTGAAATGATTCATTAAATATAATGAGAACTAGAGATTTGTCAACACTCCTTCTATTCACAATAAAAGATTAATTAAGAAAATTAATATTGCCCAACTAAATTATTATTGCCTAATTAAAAATTAAAATTATTATTGTCCACTTATGTGGTTAGTTGGTTTTTTGATTATTTCCAATTTTCTATAATGGGAATCATGATATGTACTTGTTGGTTTCAACCTTCTGCTGCTTATCTGTAAAATTCTAAGAGCCTATTAGATTATCTTTAAAGATTTGTTTCCCCACTGAATTATACATTTGGTGTCTCTCCAAGTCCATATAATTTGATAGAATATCTGGAATGACGCTCTATTGTAAAATAAAATAAAAGCAGCCTAAATTCTAAAGGGAAGCAAGTTAATTAATCCACGAATATTAAAAAAAGAAATTGTGGGGCTGGCCCAGTGCTGTAGTGGTTAAGTTCACACACTCTGCTTCAGTGGCCTGGGATTCGCAGGTTTGGATCCCAGGTGTGGACCTAGACACTGCTTCTTAAACCATGCTGTGGCAGGCATCCCACATATGAAGTAGAGGAAGATGAGCACAGATGTTAGCCCAGGGCCAGTCTTCCTCAGCAAAAAGAGGAGGATTGGCAACAGATGTTAGCTCAGGGCTAATCTTCCTCACCAAAAATAAAAAAGAAAGAAAGAAATTGTATCTGAATTTACTAGGTTGTGTGCAAACCAAAGAAGCAAGCTAGCAAGCTTATGTATTTTATCATAAACAATATACATCTAGCCCATAAGATGATAATCTTATGTTTGAAATTCTGAAGTGAAGGTAATATTTCAGTTATATTGATCTATAGCTTCAGTATTTGCCTTTTTCTTCTCATAATAATCTTATATCTATTTCATTAAAAATATAATTGTAGAAGGATTCAAACAGCAGCACATCCTTCTTGAAAGATGCAGCACACTTGGGAACTCAAGCCCCAAATGACTATGCTGAAATGCTGAAATATTTTAAAAGTGAATCTAAAACTTAAGACCACATAACATTAAGATGTTGGGATCATCTGGATTCTTTTATATTCATACTTGAAATTTTATCGTCATGAAAAAAAGGGAAACATAAATGCTGAATGTATGATATTTCCCAAGATTTGTTCAAAAATAAAAATGTTGACATGTACTGAATTCTTTCTATGTGCCAAGCATTATGTATTTAGCATACACTGTCACAGCAATGTGTGCTAAAAGGTCAAGTTCAGGGGTCAGGCCCTAGTCTGATAGTTAGAATAAAATCTCAGTGGAAATCCTCCCCACCCAGCCCCGAGTAGGTCAATGCAAAGATATAGCTAATGGTTCAAAGTCATATGTTCCAGAACAGCAGGTATGAGGTGACTAAACCCAGGAAATAGGGAAGTAGCTGCTTTAGCAAACCTATCCCACAGAATATGGAAGTTCATAGTCATTGTCTGTAGAGTGTTTTGTTTTGTTTTGTTTGCACATATTCTAGCAGTTCACTAGATTTTGAGAGATACCAGAGAAGTTTAAGATCACATGCATCTTCTTGAAGAGCTAAGATAAATGGTCTTGTTGGTAAACAAAACATATTAAAAAAATGCCAAGTTCTAAAGCCCACTAAAACACACTAGAAAATTATGTAGAATCAGGCAGAAATGCAAATGCCAAGAGGATTAATTGAAAGAAAGAAATTTTGATTATTTAGAATTGAAATAAATTTTGAGATGGACCTTGACAAAATGGAGAATTTAGCCTGGCAGGTACGAGAGTACCTACTTTCCTGATGATTGGAAAGGCATAAATGATGTCTCCAGCATGAAAGTAAACAAGAAATGTTCACAGAATGTTAACAGTATTACAGTGCAGAGATGATACGGGGCAGTATTCAGAAATTCATGGAAAGGATAAAATGAGTTAGTCATTTGAAGAACTTGATTACCAAACTGATGTATTTAGATGTAATAGACTATAATGAGTAGTTTTCTTATGTGATGAAAAGGGGGAAGAAAAAAAGGAAGATGCTATTTTGGGGGTTGCTTTTCAGACGGCGTACTAGGCTTATCTGCTGCATTCATCTCAACAAATCTGAAAAAGTAGGCACTAACATGAACTGACAGAAAGTAACTGGGATTTAGAAACATTAGATAGATTGCCCAGGTTAGAGAGTGGATAATGGTAGAACTAGGATTCAAAGCCAAGCATGTTTGCCTCTAAAATCTATTCTTCCCCTGTAGCACAGAGCACACAATGGCCAGGGATTTAGAATATTTCTGACTCAGGTTCTATATTTCAATCACACACACACACAGACATATATATATATATATGTATGTATATGTGTGTGTACTTATATATGTATCTATATATAAACTCTGTCTTTGAATATATGTGTTTATAACTCTTCCTGTGAAAATATATACATATATAGAAATATGTGTATATCTGTATATATATATATGTGTACTTATGCACATACATGAATGTATTCACAGGCAGAGGTTCATTTCTTCATTTAACAAACACTTATTGAATAAATAATATGTGTAGGCAAGTTGAGTAACTTACAAATGTGAACCTAACTCCATCCTTTCTGTTCACTTAAAATTTATCGAAAATTGGACACCAGCAAAACTCAATGCTAATCTTTTTTTTGGTGAGGAAGACCAGCCCTGAGCTAACATCCATTGCTAATCCTCCTCTTTTTGCTGAGGAAGACTGGCCCTGGGCTAACATCCGTGCCCATCTTCCTCTACTTTATATGGGACGCCGCCACGTCATGGCTGACAGGCAGTGCGTCGGCAGGCGCCCGGGATCCGAACTCGCCAACCCCGGGCTGCCAAGCGCGGACTAAACCGCTGCGCCACCGGGCTGGCCCCCTCAATGCCATTCTTAAGTGTAAGAGAAATCTCTGTTTAAGTAAAGGAAAAAAGCATTAATATCCTAAAGGTTTTAAGTTTTTGTAGTATACATGTATCTTATTATAATATTTATTACCTCCAGGTATTTTTGCAACGCAACCTTTTTTCCATGAAATTGTTTTATTGCTAACCGTCAATTAAAACTTATAAAAGGGAATAAAAAGAAAATTAATACCAGGGATCCTTCAGAAGTCCATTCATGTACAATACCCAATTTTCCCCAATTATTACCATTTGCCTTCTTGTACAGAACATCCTGCAACATTTGCCAAGTACCTTTTAGAATCACAATCAAAGAATAAAAGTGAACCTCAGTGATTTTTGGCTCGTGTAGACAGTGTCTTCGGTAGCAGCTTGCAGCATTGATTTGCCCCAATGGAATGTTGTTTCCGGAAAGAGGGTGAATGAATCACTTTTATGGGCTAAGAGTCTCTCTGCACGTCACCTTGCATTATTAATGGCTGATTCAATTTTGCTGGCTAGAATTAGAGTTCTTTCTAGGGTAAGGTTAAATTCAAGTAGCTACCTTATGATTTCCTATGTGACCAACTATTAGTATTATTTAGACCCAGAACATTCATTTCTCTTTTCTGTATATTTGAATATATTCTTAATTTCTACATGAACTTCTGGAAAATACTTTTAGCACTTGTAGTGCAATACTTTAAGACTTGGGCTTTGAAGTCAGACACACCTGGATTTGATTCCCAGATCTATCATTTAAGCTTTATAACCTTGACAATGTTAATATCTCTAAGGCACAATTTGCTTGTTTCAAAAATAAGGGATGAAATGACCTATCTTATTAGAGTTATTATAAGGATGAAAGAAGATAATAAAAGTTCCTAGTGGAGTTCTTGGCATGTAGGAAGCCCTTAGTAAATGATAAGCAAGATAATTTTTCAGAAACTGTTATGTTATGCAACCAACAATAAACATGGCAACAATTCAAACTCAAAAATACAAACATAGGTCTAAATTATAATTGCACAAGGATTTGTTTTTATTTTCTTGCTCTTTCAAGTTCAGAGTTATATTCTATTTTCACATTTAGTGAACAGTTATTAATTGAACAACTGCTATGAGTGTGGCAATATGGCAAATAGTTGGGTACTTTGTGATTTCAATTATTAAGGAGTTTAAATCTATCTGAAAAGGACAGATCAGGACACATGAAACTGAATAATGCAAGTGATAAATATACATGTGTTGCATGGTATAATAGAGAAAATGAATGTATAGAAATTAAAGAAGGAAATGAATGAAGAAGAAAATTTAATATAGTCAAGAAAGGCTTGACAAAGGACTTAGGAACTTGAGTATGATCTTGAAAGGTAGTTAGAGTTTCTATAAACAGCTGGGAAAAAGCTAATTTGTGTAGTTTATGAAGGAATGAATATAATTATGTGTCACTCACAGAAACTTGAAGTATTTATATGTGTGTGTAATATACACATACACCAATATACACACACACAGTCTCTCTCTCTCTCTCTCTCTCTAATATAGTGACCCAGAAAATTTACGTTACTTCTCAGGTACTTAACAACTAGTCAGTGGAAAAGCTCAGACTGGTGTCTGGGTCTCCTGCTCCTGTTCCAGTACTTTTTTACTGCAATATGTTGAGTGAGCAAGCCTTCAAAAGCTTCTTGAATTATTCATGTGAAATATGGACAATTCTGTCTTATTGCATAAGGCCATTTCCATTTATAGATATTAAGACTTTTCTTATATTCAGCCATCTCAATGACTAATTCTGCACCATCAGTTTCAGTAGTGTGCTGGAACTTAATCCTACAAGTTCATGAAAGTCAATTATATGCATTGCTTCCCAAATCCATGTCCAGGGATGTCACACTTACAGTTTGAAAACAGACATGGTGGGAGTATTTACATCATGGAAACAAGCAAATGCTACAAATTAAGTCTTTTTTTTTCTGGAGAGTCAGTTGATAAACATTTACCAGCACACCACTGTCTGGAATAGTAAATTCTATACAATTCCACTATTAAAATAGCTAAAAATATGAAATTGTGTCTTTAATGTTATGTAAGTTGACTTTAGAATGGAGTGAGATATGGAAAGGCCAAAGAAATCACAGTCTTTGAATGAAAGTAGCAAAAATAGAGGAATTATTAGGTTCTACCAGAAGATTCTCTCATAAGTAAGGAGGAGCAGTGTTTTGACATATAATGCATATGGTATTTGCAATTATAGTAAATTTTGTTAAGTATCTATGTAAATTGACACAAATTAAGTAGAAATAACCTACCATGAATAGATAAATTCTATCCTGGGAACTCAAGGTCATTATTATTTTAGAAAAAAATCCATAAATCTAATCTGGTATTCATCAGTTGGTGAAATATGAAAATTATGACTATTTCAATAGATGAAGAAAAAGCATTTGATTAAAATCTTAGTGATGATTGGACATGATAGGATGATAGCATATGCAAGATACATATAGAAAAATTCAACACTTTCTTTTATATAAGTAAATAATAATTACAAAATAAACTAATTACATATGATCAACAAAAATGTGTTATTTTACATATGGAGACAGACGTGGAGGATTATGCTGAAAACATTAACCAGAGATCTTATTATGGATGATTTTTATTTTTTCTTTCAAATTTTCCTTATTTAAAAAATTTTGCCACAGTGAAATATTTAGACTATGTAGATTACGAAAATTATAAAAAGAATATACAGAGACCAGACGTCATTCACAACAGCAACAAAAACTTAAAATATCTAAGAGTAACTTTAGCAAAAAAATTAAAGTTAGGTAAATCCTAAATGTATAAGAATAAAAAGTAGGAGGAGGAGAAGGAGGAGAAAGAAGAAAGAGAAGAAAAGAAAAGTGATCAACAAATAATATGAATTTTATTAAAGTTTTGGCATGGGGAAAAACTAGAAAGAAATAAAAAATAACTTTAACAGTACTATCTTAGTGGTATGATCATATGTGTTTGGTTTTTCTTCTATATACTTTTAAAAAATACTTTCCAATTTTTTACAGTCTGCATGAATTATTTTACTTTTATTTTTGATATTTTAAAAAAAAGATGTTATAGTTTACTTTCTCAAATGTCTCAGGGCTTCTGGCAGGAATGCTCTCCAACCACATTGCATCCCCCCAACTTTTTGTACATGACTGATCTCCCCCCATTATTCAGGGCTTGGAGGTGATCCTTGACTATCTTATTTAATACAAACCAATAATAGAAGATACTCCTGCATCTTGTTTCTTTCTTTCATTGTCCTTACCACAATGGTAAGTACACATTCATTTACTTATATACATGTTAAGTATCTCTTTGTCCTTCACTTCCATAAACTCCAAGAGGGTAGTGATCTTTTCTGTTTTATTCACCAATATGTAGTCATGACCTAGCACAATGACTGGCACACTAGGTAGGCATTAAAGAAATATCTTAGAATGAACAAATATGCAAACCAGGAAAGTGAAATTGTAACATCGTTTGAGAGTACAATAGAAAATCTATAAGTGTAAAATAAAAATTGATTTGCAGGGAGAAAACACAAATATGGCTGCAAATTCTTCATCATCAAAAAATGGGCCATTAGTGTCCAGATTTTTTTTCTTTTTATTACTTTTTCCTAATTTTCATTGAGATTTGCTATCCTCAAACCTGACATATAGCCATAACACATAAGAAAAGAATAAGTAAATGTTTTTGAAATGACGTAAGCACCAGAATCAGCACTAGGGTGAGGCAAATGATGCATCTAGGGCAATCTAGGACAACGTAAGGAGCCCCTCGCTCCTAGGTTTCTGCGAGCTCCGCCCCTGAACCTGCAGGAGCTTGCGAGTGAGCGCCTCCTTAGCTGTAGTACCCTAGAGGTGTCACTTGTCTCACCCTAGTGACTCTGGTAATTTATCCGTTATTTATTCTTTCTGTTAACCTATCCTTGAAGGAGAAAAGTGTGCCTCCCTAGGCTCTCTCAGCTTGTTAACCATATTCTTCATCAACGCCCCTCCCTCTACATGCAGATTCCTTTCCCTCTCTTGGCCTCCTGCCAAACCCACACAGCAAAACTTCCATGTTTTGGGGCTATCTATTTCCTATCCTCCAATCCCACACCGCTCAACATAACCAAGCTTATTGGCTGCGCTATCAAGTTCTATCATTCAGCCTTAGCTGGTCTGTAATGAGACTAGCTCATTCTTTTTATTTGCACCACTGTTTGACTGTGCAGGCCAGACATTACAAACAAGAGGTTTTGGGTCTCAATTCAGCGCAGAGACATTTTTCTTTGCTTTCACAGTACTTAATTTTTAAGTACTTCCCAAGATCAAAAAATGGCAATTTTATATAAAAATCCAGATGCATGAAATCTCAAAAACAGTAACAACACAAAGCAACAAAAAAGGAAAGTCTGACAAGAGCACATCCTCTTTTAGTGCGTGTCTACAATAAAGTGGAACTTTCTTACCACTCTACTGAACTGCCTTTCCCAGAAGCTGCCGAGGAGCTTACTGTTGACGAAAACAAAGCATTCTTCCCAGTTTTCAATTAATTTCAGACATCTGTAGCGTTTTCCAATGACACTCAGCTCCTGTATATTAAAACTCTTGTGAAATAGTCACAATGGGACACGGAGACCTCTTCCATCTTTCTACCCAACATAAGTTGCTCCTCAACTCACTCCAGGAAACACAAGATCCCAAACGCTTCCACATGATGCCCATGGATACAAATTCTCACGCTGACAAAGTGTCCCTCCCAATCCCAGGCACTCCTAGCACTCCTCTTAAAACCTCACGTGTCCTGTCTTCCAAAATCTGTTCCACAGGAGGGTGGGGAAATTCCCAAACATGTGTCTCCTGGAACTCATATATATATATATTATATGTATAATATATGGATTCTGTAAGTAGCAAAGTGCAATACTTACATAAATTTGAGAAGATTTTAGACAAAAGTGAATAGATTTCAAAAGGACTTGCCAGAGTCTTTAAAATGCTAATAATTAAGGGAGACTTGGTGTTAACGGCTCAAACTCTAGAACTGGGATCACCAAGTTCAAATCTCAGCACCACTCTTTCCTGTCTTTCCTATGCTTCCCAGGAAAGATTGGTTTTCTTTCTTTGTGGCCATGAGTCATACCCATAATTTCTTTACCAAAGGATTTTTCCAGCCACATCCTTGGTGTTCTCTCCAGAACATGCTTTTTCATGTTTTTCAAAATAGATAGGCTGAGAATTTTCGGAATATTCAAAGTCTGTTTCCTTTTTGCTTAACAACTCCTTCAATTCATCTCTCTCTTCTTGCATTTTACTATAAACAAGTAAGGAGAACCCAAGCTTGGATTTTCAAAACTTTGCTTAGAAATCTTTTCAGTCAAATATCCAAGTTCATCACAAACAAGTTCCACTTTCCACAAAACTCTAGAATGTAATTCGGCTGGGTGCTTTGCCACTTTATAACAAGGATAATCTTCCCTCCAGTTTCCAATAACATGTTCCTCACTTCCATTTGAGGTTTCACAGGAATCGCCTTTAAATTTCCATATTTCTACCAACAGTCTCTTCAAGGCAATCTAGGCTTTTTCTAACATGCACTCAAAACTCTTCCAGCCTCTGCCCACTATCCACTTCAGCAAAGTCACTTCCAGATTTTCAGGTATTTGTTACAGCAGCACCCACTTATAGGTACCAAAATTTATATTAGTTTGCTAGGGTTGCCATAATAAAATACTACAGACTGAGTGGCTTAAACAACAGAAATTTATTTTTTCACACTTCTGGAGGCTGGAAGTCCAAGATCAAGGTGTTGGCAGATTGGTTTCTCCTGAGGTCTCTCTCCTTTGCTTGCAGGTGGCCCCTTCTTGCTGTGTCCTCACATGGCCTTTCCCTGTGCACACACATCCATGGCGTCTCTTCTTCTTCTTGTAAGGACACCAGTCTCATTGGATTAGGGCCCCACCCTAATGACCACATTTAACCTTAATTACCTTTTTAAAGTCCCTATCTCCAAATACAGTCACATTCTGAGGTATACTGTGGGCCAGTACTTCAATATATGATCTTTGGGGGGATATGATTCAGTCCTTAAAATCTGGCATTTTCTCCATTTAATTTTGAGAGCCCCCAGGAAAATCAGGCATCTATTTGTGAACAAATCTACTCAAGCCCTGTGTTCCGCAGTGAGGGCTACCACCTAAAAACGCACTTGAGAGCCACAGATCACAGTGCATTGATGCTGCTGTTGCCCCACAAGGCCCTGCTTCCTAGCCCACAGTGGCGCCCAAAAACCTCCACATCAGATAAAAAACTGTAATGATTTCCAATGAACGAAAAGCCACCATGTTCCTCTAGTGTCCACTGGGGACCGAATCCTGTGAGGTTTGTCAAAATTGGGAAAATTTTCTTCTTTCATAAGGTTCAGACCCAGTCCACGAGGCTAACTTTGGGAACACGTGTCCCCCTTCATCCTGCCCCTGTGATTGACTGAACTATGGTTGTCAGCTCTCACCCTACATCTACGTCCATGCTATACCTCACAGTGGGCAGAGTATACTTCCCTACTGCTTGACATTAGGCTTGGCCACATGACTTGACTTGGTCAATGTGATATTGGCGTATAACAGAGGCAAAAGTCTTAAATGACCTTTCATTGTTTTGCTTGCCTGTTGTGCTCCAGGAATCTGCCACGAGAAGAGTTTTCCTGGTAACTGATGTCCCATCAACTTGATCCCTAGAACAAACCACATGGAATAGATCTGAGCCTGGAGCCCAACTGATAACTCAGCTTATCCACAACCTGTAGTAGACTGTCCAATGGAGTGGCTTAGATCAGTCAAACAGCATTCAACATCCTGACCTGTGGGCATCTGAATAAATGTTTATTGTCGTAGGCCACTGTATTTTGGGGTGGTTTGTTATATGGTGTTATTTTTGGTAATAGCCAACTGATACACTATCCAAGGAAGGTGTACAACATCTGTCCTCCTTGATGAAGGGACAACAAATGTCTTTTCCATCATTCATGTAACATAAGAGAAGCCAATAGACTATTAGGGGAATCTACTCACCAGTTCTTTAGACATGCTCATAGTCAGGATTCCAGGTTAGTAGACTACAAACCACAGTCTCAGCGAGGAATGATGCTTCATGGAACTTTACTATTAAAGGTGGACTTCTCAATTTTTATGGATTCATGGGTCTTATTAGAGCTAGAAGCCACAGTAAAGGCCAAACTATAACTATCTCCAATGGATGAAATATCTGAGGCCCAAAGAGAAAACATGATTTACATGAGGCCACACCATAAGACAATGGCAGCACCATGGCTAGACCTCAGGTCTCTTGCCTCCTAATCCAGCACTCTTCTGTCATGACTCTCATGATTTGTTGTGACTCACGATTTCTTAGGATTAGGAGAACTATCCTATGAAACATTTTTATTGAAAGTTTCCATGCCAATCAACTTCCTCAGGAGTTCCCTGATTAGATCATGTCAATTATTATCTTATTTTTGTGGTTTCCTTCAAAGTCATTCTTAGACAATTTTGACCAAGATTTTGATGTGAAACTTAACTGAAAAGGAATATTTTAGTGAAAGAGAGTAAGATCCATTAAGAATAATGAACTAGACCAAATATTGAGATCTATAAAGTGCCTGAGAACATCTGAACAGTCATTTACTTGAATATGATCAGTCATTCTCCTTCCTAAGGAGTCATCTAGAATGAAGGACTAAAAGGAAACTTATTAGTAGTATTTGCTTCCTTTCTAATGTTGAGATTTTCAACTGCTAAGGAAAAATATTAAAATTCTGGGGGAACATATTGGTTATATTATTTGAAGGGAAAATTTAACAATGCATAAATGCAAAATATGCATCCATGTGACAGAATTGTTTGCTGTTATATTGCATTTTTCTACAAATTCTGCAACCATGGGCTTAAACTTCTGAAGAACTGCTAATGGGATAGAAAAGCAAAATTGTGAAGAATTATCTTTGACTTTGCAGGCAGTTTGAAAGTTTCAGATTTGCATATCAGTTTTCCTTTTTCTCAGTGCAAGACACTATTGCATGGCTTTTGAGCTCCGATTTTGTAATCATAATGTCTGAATTTGACTCTAGGCTCTGTCAATTATTAATTGAACAATCAGGGAAAATTTCTCACCTCTTTGTACATCAGTTTCCTCATTTGTAAGCTGAAGATAATAATAATTCCTATCACAGAGAGTTGTTTTAAGACATTAATTCATTATATGAATAATTTTGTTCAGTGCCTACTATCTGCCAGACATTGTTTCTCTAGTTACTTGAGCTACATGAATGAACAAAAGTGACAAAGAATTCTGCTGCTGTGGAGCTTATATTCTAAAAGGCAGAGACAGATAATAAAAAGGAAACCTAATAAATGAGTAATGATATACGGTGTACTCAACAGCCATAAGTATTATGGGAAAAAACAAAAGTTGAGCAGGGTAGAGAGAATCAAGAGTGCTGAAGGAAGGGGTGGGATTCAATTTAAAATAACTTAATAGGAGAGACTTCATTGAGAAAGTGCCTTTTGAGCAGTGATCTGAAGAAGGTGATTGCAAAGTCATGCATATATCTGGGGAGAGCATTCATGGCTGAGGGGATAACTTCAGGTGCCTTAGATTCCTAAGGTCGGAGCTGGAGAAGACAAGAGTGTGGAAACTGAAGCTCAAGAATGTTAAGTGACTTGTTCAGGTTTGGATGAATCTAAAAGGTATTTCAGTAGCCTGGAGTATAATGGACAGGGAAAAAATATTTTCAGTCCTTAGAAAACTCACATGCTGGGTGTATCCCAACTTTCCCACCAGATCCACTCTGATAATGCGTATAACTTCCAATAAAAGAATGAACTAGTTCTGCTCATGAATGTTCAAAATAATTTGAGATCATAAGCATCCCTCTGTTTGAATCTCTCAGAGGGGAGAACCCCAATGCTCATGTATACAAATGTTCAATAGCCCTTTGGACCCGATAAACAGAGCCTCCTACTGTAGCAGACGGATTCTAAGATGGCCCCAGTAATCCCCATCTCCTGCTACTCATGCTTTTCTGTATTCCCCTCACCTTGGGTATGAGTAGGATCTGTGACTTGCTTCTAACCAGAGAATACAACAAAGATGATGAGATACATGTGATTACATTACATGGGATTGTAGTGTCCAACTTGCTAGAAGAGTCTCTCCCTTTTTGGCTTTGAAAAGGCAAGCTGCCTAGTTGAGAGCTGCCTTGAGGAGAAAGCCACATAGCAAGGAACTGAGGGTAGGCGACAGCCAGCAAGAAAATGAGGCTTTCAATCTGACGACCTGTAAGGACTTGGATTCTGCCAAGAACCATGTGAGCTTGGAAGCAGATCCTGCCCCAGTTGAGCCTCAGATGAAAACCAGCCCTGGCCAACACTTGGACTGCAGCCTTGCAGATGACCAAAATAAGCAGTGCTCAGACTACTAACCCACAGAGACTGTGAGATAATAAATATAGGCAGTTTTAAGCCACTATATTTGTGGTAATTAGTTACACAGCAATAGGCAACTAATACACTTGCCCACTTTACTACAGGCCTATTTGAAGTAAGTTACATAGAAGAGAACTGAGGCCATCATTGGCGTGTATGACTCAGATCTGCTTCAAGGGTGAGCCTGTGCCAGGAGCGTAGATAACCAAAAGCCTGCAGCTGCCACACTTTAGGGATCCACTGCAGTGTTGTCACTACTCCCCCTACCACCCCATACCCACCCCCACAGCCCCCAAGCTGCTCTCAGTCAAAGACTGAAAAATAACTGGTGATATTAGAGCTGAGACACTTCTGCCCAGTGTGGGACCCCTCTAATGGTTAATCTTTGATCTGGGCACTCCTCAATCAACCTGGCTGACATTTTCCCAGAACTTTATAGCAATCAGAGCCTCTTCCTTCCTTTCCCCTCTCTCCTTCATAGTGTCAGACTGGCATTGTGATCTGAAGCCTCTCTCCCTCTCTTTTACTCTTCTTTATTCTTCATAGGTGCCTCCCCCAATATATCTCACGCCCTTCTAATTCTGTCTTGGCATCAGCTTCCCGGAGAACTCAGACTGACACAGGAAAGTTTTGATAGTTTTACAATTTTCCTTGTCTGGGACTTCAGCCTCAAGCTAGGCTGGAAAGGCAGTCTCATACACTGGGAAACACATGAAGGGTCAGGAGAGCAAAATTCATCCGCAATTCTGCTATTACTAAATGATCTACTTTGACTGTGAACACGTCACTACCTCCCTGGGGCTGCTTTCTTTTCCTTAAAATGAGAGTGTTGAATTAGATGATCTTTAATATTTTCCTTTCTCTTTCTACCTTCACTAAGTTTAAGGGGTAAGCAGATAATAAAAAGGACTTGAGAATAAGCAAAAATAGTGGGGAGAATAGAAAAGAGAGAATAAAAGTAGAAAATAGAACCAATGGAAAGCCCAAGGAGAAAAGAATCGTAACGCTACACTGGCCATTGCCAACAATTTATGGTTTACATCCTGATAGTTCTCATTTTTTAATTTTTGGATCTAGTCTTGATTTAGCTGGCATAGTTAACAGCAGGCTGGCTTTAAGCCATCTTACTGCTTTTCTAGGAATTTCAGCTTGTAAACTCCCCAGGGCTATATCTAAGGTGAGGCCAGCTTCCTGTGTTTTATTTTTCCCTGTGTGGTCCCCATGGACCCAGCCTGTTTTTTCTTCCTCTTTAACTGTTGACACTTCACACCCCTTCTCTTGGGGTTCCTTTCCCTCCCACATTTGCTTCCTCAGCGGTTTATCCTTTCTCCAGCTCAACATTTTCTTGGCATCCTTAAAGACAAATACATGCATTTTTGGTTTTAAGGATTTTTACTTCAAATCCCTCCGGGAAACAGAAGAATGCAATAACGAACGTAGGGAAACACTAAGTTTTAAGGAATCTTATGCAGTTCATAGAGTCATTGTCCCTGGTTTGTATTGCCTGCTGCTGTGATATGCATACTACCAGAAGGCACACTGGACTCCAACATTCTTCTTTGGTGTTTCCTCCAGTCTCCATTTCCCTCACATGCATTCTTTTCTTTAATCTGAAGACCTTCTTCTCCACAAAGCACCTTCTTTCTGGTAAAGAAGGTGAGATCCTGGACGGAAATACAGGGATAAAACCTGTCCATTCAGATACCCACTGAAGTCAAATGTGTGCTTGCGTACAAACAGAAAAGAGGTGTTGGCAGGTGATATTTTCCAAAGGTAACCACAACATTTCCCAACCCACGAGGCCTTCTACATTAAAAAGTAATATTGCCACCCTCCCTTTGAAAGGAGGAGCTGTATCTTTTCCCTTTGAAACTGGATGGGCTTGTAACTAACTCAACAAACAGAATGTGTCAGAGATGATGTTATATGACTTCTAAGACTAGGTTCTAAAGAGCATTGAAACTTCTGCCTTGTCTCTTGGGACATTTTTTATAGTATCCTGAGTGGCCACTTAAAATTTCATACTACCCTCAGGTCACCATGCTGTGAGGAAGCCCATGTCCTGTGGAGAGACCTTGTGAAGGTACTCTAGGTGACAAGCCCAGCTGAGGTTCCAGCCTACAGCTAGCGTCAACTATCAGTTGAGAATGAAGATGCTTGCAGATAATTTCAGCATCCAGCCATAGAGTGCCTCAAGCTATTGTTGAGTCTTTCTAGCTAAGGCCTCAACATAAGGGGCTCTGTCTGGATTCCTGACATGCAGACTCCATAAGCGTGATAGAATAATTGTTTTAAGCTTCTAAGTGCTGGCATAATTTTTTTATGAAAACATAACCAAAACATGGTTGGAGCCCATTCAGTTCAAATGGGGTGCTCTGAAGTGATTGTCCCCCCTCCCTGCCTAGATCTCTGTTCCCTTTTTTTTATTCTAAAGCCAGATTTTTAGCTTTTTGTCATCTTAGACATCTAATATATCGTCTTTTCATTTAACTTGCCTAAGGCTGTTTTCTCTTACTTGCAACCATCGAATACAGCCTGATTCTGCATTCTTTTGCACTCGTACTGTACTAGTGAAATACACGAGCTAGGAAATATGCTTCTAGTAATGGAAACAAAAGGTTAACCTCCCCTAAACCTCCATTGCCTGCAGACATTGAACTGAAATTTCCGTCAAGTTGCAGTTTTTCTTTTTACTTTAGATAGCACAGATATCCAAAGTAGATGACATACAGAACAGTTGCATTTTAATGGAAGAAAATAAGAAAATTACTAAGAGACTCAGATTACAAATCATCTTTTTCGTACTTTGAATTCAAGGATCTTGTCCAAAGTTAGTAGTTGAAAAGTTTCCAGACATGACTTGGATCCACTGGATCTGTTGGGAATTTCTTTTCCATGTAATACAATAGACCTATCAATTTCTAAGTTAATTACTATATGGACTCCTTTCAAAAAAAATTCTCATGTTGTCTCAGTTAAATTATTTATTTGATATGTACAAATACAAAACCAGCTATGAACTCATTATGCTTATTGCTGCCATAAAACTATAAAAATAAGAACATTTTAAAGCTGTATGCAAAGAAAACTACCAGCCCAATTGAATTTATATTGCAAATTATTAATTCAATGTGATAAACTCTGGTGATGGCATGATATGAAATCATCTGCTTCAGTGTGTTCTGGCTTCAGTGTGCCAGGTAAAAACACAATTCTGCCAAAATACATTTTAGACTGTAAATCCCTTGAGTGATGTATCATGATGTCATTTTGTGTGAAGGTATAATTCCATATTTAGTCTTTCTCTTTTTTCTCATGATCCTAAAAGAGTATTAATTGGTAATAATAAAGGCAATATATAATATATTATATAATTTATTTTTGGACTTATCTGTAAATATTCTTGAGACTTATTCCACAACACAGTTCAATTACTTCAAAACAGTTTGGTCATTTAATATCTTGCTTTTAGTCTTTGTTTGGCAGGACCTTTTAAGGCTAATTTTGCCCCATTACTGAGGCAAAATTTATCTGAGTTCACTCCCCAATTCCCTGCAGATTATGAGGTGTTTCCACATTGGCTGCTGGGAACATGCACTTTTCCTGGTCCATGTGAGTTCCTGGTATTGCTCTCTGTTATTGTTTTGGGGTGTTTTCTTTTTTCCCAGCCTCAGGCAGTTTCTTCACATATAGGTACTGATCAGTGCTCAGCTGAAGACTCAAGAGTTCAAGGCCTTCAGCAGATCTTCAGAGCTCTCTTTCTGTGCATCTCTCCACTCTACTACTCTGCCCTGTGAACTCTACCTTCTCCCCATTAAATGAGTAAAACCAACTTCCAGCTCCATATCCTCAGTGCAGGGAGACCACTGGCCTCCCCCTGGTTTCCCCTTCCTATACTGCAGCCTAGAAACTGTCCAGGTATTATACTGGGCCAATTATAGGTCTCACCACACTCAAGGATCATTGTCCTTTGTTGGCTGAATGCAATCATGAAACTATTGTTTTTTATATTATGCCCAGTTTTTCAGTTGTTTCAAGTGAGAAGCTAGATGCAGTCCCTGTTGCTCCAGCCTGGCTGGTGGCAGAAGTCATTTGATATCAGTTTTTAAATGAGATAGCCAAGGTAGCATGGTGATGGTAACATATACTGGTGATCTCCAGTAGTAAACCTTGGATATTGGTGCCACCTGAATATAGTTAAGCTCATCAAAGCAATTGTGGTTCATTTTATACTGAGGAATAAAAGAGATGATTATCTTCATAGGATCATTGTATTTCACTAGTCCAATATTAACACAAAGGAGAAGATGACACAGAAAAGCCTTAAGTCCATATTCAAGGTTCACTTGTGTTATTTGGTAAGCAAACTTGGGTGTTTCTTTAATGCTCTTTGATTATACTCTTTTAACTTAAATGTCTTTCATTTCACAATATATTTATTTTTTATTGTTAGTTAGTTAAGTAAAATTGAATTATACTATAGTCTAACCACAAAGACTTCATATTATATGCTGAATATGCTGAAATTGATGAGCATGTGCTGAAATTGATGAGAACTACATATGGATATAGCAGTGTTTAGATACACAGCCTTCACAATATCAATAAATCACTCTGTCCCCAGAAGTGGTCCAGGATTCACCCACAATGTTAGACCAATCAACCATTTGGCAATGGAGTATATTCAATCCAAGAAATGCTTAATTACATTATTAGGTAGGACTCATGGCATAAATATATACCTTATAAGTGATTTTTTTTAAAACATCATATCATATCTACAAAAATGATTCTATCTTTTCTTGAGATCAAAGCTAGCCAGCAGAATATTCGATGACTGAGTGCATTAACAGTGTTAACAAAATAAAGACAGATGGCATTTTTACACTTTAATATAAGCCTCCTTTATTAATGCAATGATTCTATTAATTGAAGTAAAGCTTCATTTTTTAAATTTAAATTCTCCTAATACTTGTACAAAAACAATTGAAATGACTCCACAAAATAATGTTTATACACATATTATGATACGGGCACTAATTGGGTTGAGAAGAGCAGAACTTAAGAACAGAACAATATTTATTAATTAGAAATAAATATTGAATACTAATGATCTGTTTCTAGATTTCCATTTTATTGCTTTTTCTTTCATTTTTACAGTGGCAGAATCTTCCATCTCTTCCTCTGGATACTTTTCCCTTATATAAACTATTGCCTTAGAATTGCTCTTTTGATTCAATGTCTAAAATCACAAAAGGAAAAAACAGCTTAAATTCTGATGATTTTTTTTTTTAAAGAGGCTTGTTGACTTTAGGAGAAGCTATCTTTTAAACATGTTCTGAGTTTAAATGGTGTAATGTTAGCTATCTTATATTACCATAAAATGTGAATTCTCTTTGACCTGGAAATTTCTAGGAATATATCCAAATATCAAGAGCTAACATTTATTGACAGTGTATGTCAAGCACTCTTGTAAGTGGTTTACATGAATTGTCGTATTTAATTCTCACCACAATTCCATGAGATGGCCACTTGGCTACACATGAGGAAACTTATTCACAGAGGGGCTAAATGACTGGTCCAAACTCACATATTGAGAGGTGGAGAAGAGATTCAATTACAGGAAAGCTGAGATCAGAACTTACATACTTAACAATATACTATCTTACCTTACAAAGGATATAATCAGAAAGACAGGCAAATAAAATATATGGATAGAACAGATAAATAGATAGGTAGAGCTAAAAGTGTATAGATATTCATGGCTGTGTTGGTTATAATAATGCAAAACTGGGAAAAAATAGTTTCACTACGGAAGATTAAATACATTATAATATGCTCATTGAAGACCTACTATGCAATCAGCGAAAATGGCATAAAAAGATAGATTTGTTGGCATGATAACATATCCTTCATATATTTCTACAAGAAAATTAAAAATTATGAACAATTTACATATTGTTATCTTATGCTTGTAAATACACACCAAAAAAAAAAAAAAAGAGTCCTTGAACGCTGCTTACCAAATAATTAATCAGAACTATCTTGAGATCTCTCCATCTCTAGGTGATAACTTTATTTATTTTCTTTTCTTGCTTTCTTGATTGTTATTTGTCTGCAATAATTGTGAATTGCCATGGGGGAAAAACTTCAAAAGCTTAATTACCGTTTTCTTAAAATAATTAAAATGAAAATACTACCTTTCCATATTTTTGAGATGTGGTAAAATTTATACTCAGAAGTTAATTCAATGCTTTACACTTTTTTGAAGAAAATAATTAAGCATTCAACACCAGATGTTAGAAGAAAAAATACTTTTTAAGAAAAAAGGAGTAAGAAAATTATAAACATGAAAGGAGATATCGATACATCTGAAAATAACATATAAAAATAGCAAAAGTTTAGAATGTAGTATCTATTCTCAAAAAAAATAAACACAAATCTGTTTTAAAAAAGAAAATAGTACAACAAAATACTAGATTTTTGAACAAAATGTAAAACAAGAGGTACAGATTATGGTAGTTAAGTGTAGGCATGGGTGTCAGTTATGTAGGTTTGCATTTAGTTTCAATATATAAAAAGTATGTACTTTTGGATAAATTTGCTTAACTTTATTTTTCTTTATCTGTATAACAGGGCTAATAATCATATTATCCTAATAAGGTTGTTTTGAGGATAATTTGAGATAACATAATTAATGTTATTATCTATACTAATAACTTGGAAAACCTTGATGAAATAATTGATTTTCTTGAAGTAAAATTGATTCAAGAGGCAGGAGAAAACATCAGAAGCAAATAATCTACTTTTCAAAGCTCAGTTTATCCTCCATCTCCTTGATAATCCCTTCTCTTAGCGTCTTGCCCACCCGATCTTTCTTCTTTCCCTGAATCTTAATTTTAGCTTTATTTTTAAACTACTCTTTCAATATTTGTGGTTGGAAGAATAATGGCCCCCAAAGATGTCCATGCCTTAATCCCCAAAACCTGTAAATATGTTATCTTACATGGCAAAAGGGATTGTGTAGTTATGGTAAAGCTTAAGAACATAGAAATAGATTCTCCCTGATTATCCAGGTGAGCCCAATCTAACCACATAATTCCTTAAAAGTGGAGAACCTTTCTCTTCTGTTTTCAGGTGGAGGTGCAAGGATGGGAGAAGGGTCAGAGAGAAATCCAGTGTTGCTGACTTTGAAGACAGAGTAACGAAGCCCAAAGCAGATGAATGTAGACAGCTTCTGGAAGCTGGAAAAGGCAAGGAAATGAATTTTCCTCTAGAGCTTCTAGAAAGGAATGCAGCCCTGGAGGCTTCTTTATTTTAGCCTGGTGAGACTTTGAAACTACAGAATTGTAAGATAACAAATTTGTTTTAAGCCACAGTTGGTGATAATTTGTTACAGTAGGAACAGAAAACTAATACAGTATTACATCATGATGTTCAATTTAAAAACATGTGCATAGTCTTGTTTCTTTGCTAATATAGGCTATCTGAGGCCAGACAGAGAATAGTCTGTCTATAACCTATAGCACCTAGCATGTTGCTTTGCATATAGATGGAAATGTTCAGTATTTATTTGACTGATTCGATGCTCCTCTTTCAGTGTTATACTCTACCCTTTCTGTTTCTTCTGTCTGTATCCATTGAATCTCAAGTTGTCTGTGGGAAAAGTCATGCAGGTTCATATTGGATAACTGTAGTTAGGTTTTCAGCTACTGGATCTGGGATTAGCATATGCATCTAAAGGGCAGAGTCCCAGAGTCCTTCCAGAAATAGCTTCCCTTCAGAAAGACTCTGCCACCTGAAATATTAATACAACTATCATCATTTATTCTAATCACAAGCATTTCCCCCTAATAACCATGATTGCACTAGCTGCTTGCTTTAATTACCACATAGACACTTATGCATCACAACGATAATATGCATTACGCATAGACCACATCATTTCCTTCAGAGAAGTGCACAGCTGATTGATGTCAGAGAGTCATTATCAGATGCTGTATTGGCCAGGCTCAAAAGATGGACTATTTGTAGCAAAACAAATAGAAATTTTTAGAAAGGGAAACATAAGTGGCAAATGAGAAAATCATCATAGAGCTTTATGGTCTTTTCATAAATTTAAAATGGTTTAAAACTAGTTTGCACATTAGCATTACATATATTTGAATAAAACAATCTCTATTATAAACTGTTTCAAATGTTTTAAAATTATTTTTCAAGTTGTTTTCAAATAATAAGACAATTTGAAGATACATTACATAGTATTGAACTTGGAAGGTAATTTTGAAATAATTTCATTCAACCTTTCAGCAAAAGCAGGAATCCATTCTTTAATAGCTTGATCCTTCCACTTGTTATTTATCATTTGTCTGTTTGTTTAGTTTTACAGAATTCCAAAATCTTGGAAATGTGAATGATCCTTAGTTCAGACTATGAAGACAAAAAGTGAAGAAGTTCAGAAAATAATCATTGCTCTTTCACTTTGAAGAAATTTTTAGGAAATCTAGAGAAGGGAGAACATAGTAATTAGAAAATAACTAAGACTTTAAGAAGATTTGGGGAAGGTGTGAGACACCTGAGAAGGTTATATCAGTCAGGAGAGTCTGAGGTCCATCTTTGTTACTATTTGCTATGTGACATAGGGAAGTCACTTATCCTCCCTTAGTTATGAAGTTAGAAAAAAAATTGATAATGGAAGTGAAATAACTTTATAAATATATTTCATCTAAATATGAGTGATCTCTCCACGATTTTTTATCAGGTGTTAAATTAGTATATAAGATTTTCTTTTCATCAAGTCATATTGGTTTATAGTCAGTTTTTAATTTATTTCTGAATAATAGAAATACTTTGTAGAAATTATGCTGAGTCTGCATTTCTTTTCAAAGACACCCAATTTTAAATTCAGCATTTAGAAATCCTGTATGTGATTTCCTCGAGCTTTTCCAGAACAGAATTAGTAGAAATAAGCCTTTATATTTATTCTTTTTTCAGTTTTTAACTATTTTGGAAAGCCACTACATTTGTGAATGAAGAGGATTCCGTTTAAAAATTATTTATAAAATTTCAAATTGGTGACAACAGTTTTAGTGAATTCAAAGCATTCACAATATTAGCTATCTTAAAAAATCATCAAAACTTTATCAAAATGTTCTGGTAAAGGTGAATCTACTTGTTCATAGCTACATTCTCACTAAGAAAAACTAGAAAATCTGAAACAAAAAATAATCTGTTTGAGGGCCTGCCCAGTGGTGTAGTAGTTAAATTTGTGCACTCTGCTTCAGTGGCCCGGGGTTCACAGGTTTGAATTTCAGGTGTGGACTGACACACCACTCATCAAGCCATGCTGTGGTAGCATCCCACATACAAAATGGAGGAAGATAGGCACAGATGTTAGCCCAGGGCCAATCTTCCTCAGCAAAAAAAATAATAATAATCTGTTTGGTGATACCAAAGAGCTCCCGAGACAGGGAAGAATTTCAAGGCCAAGATATGGGAGGGAAGGAAAGTCCATGAAGGTAAATCCAGAATACGGGCCCATATTTCCTCTAGACATAAACGCCAATTATAGAGGAGATTACTGAGAGACTGAGAAGCCAAGTGGAGTATTTGACAAGTTCATGCATGGCAAAGACAAAAATTGGAGCCCAGAGCCACTAAGAATGAGAGGCTGTGGTAAACTCCCCAGGTTTTGGTTCAGGATCCAAAAGGATTACATTTTAGAAACAAGAGAAAAAACAAAATGAACACTCTGGCATTAAAAAGAGAACTTAAGAAAAGAATGTAAGAGAAAGATAATAAAGACAAGAGATAAATCAATATATCAGAAAATAAAAATGTAATGGAGATGAATTACAAGACAAAATTTAGTTCATTGAAAATACTAATACATTGTTAAATCTCTAGTGAGACCTATCAAGAAAAATAGAGAGAAAATATAAATAATTAATATCAAGAATAAAAATGATGAAACAGCACAGATCCTACTGACATTTAAAAGGTCAAAAGATAATTTTTATGAAAATAAATTTAAAAATTTAGATGAAATTAACAAATTCTCATTTAAAATTATCTTACTAGGCAAATAAGGAAATAGAAAAATATAAATAGTCCAATAACTACTAAAAAACAAAAATTGAATCTATAATTTTAAACTTTCTTATAATGAAAATCCCAGGGCCATATAGCTTCACCAAAACATTCTATCACATATTTAAGAAAGAAATAACATTGGTCTTACCTAAAATCTCCCAGAGTATAGAAGAAAAATAAACACCTCCCAAATCTTTTCATGAGTCCAACATAACTTTAATGCAAAACAATGAGGACCTGATGAGTAAAAAAAATTACAGGGTGATTTCCCTCTCAAGCAGGGATGGCAAGAATCCTGAAGAAGATACTAGCAAAACTAATATATAAGATATAGATCTAATATATCTAATATATGTATTAGATATATACTAATATATATTAGCAACATACATGTATGATAATAGATAATAGGTATATGTTAATATATTAGTGATATGTATTATGAAGACATGCTGAGTCTATGCTTCTTATTATATATACATATACATATCATATATAATAGCCAAGTTGGTTCTACCACAGGAATGCAAGTCTTGTTTAGTCTTCAAAATTTCAACAATGTAATTCACCACATTAACAAAGCAAAGGATTAAAAAATGGTTATCATTTCAATCGATTTTTTTAAAAAGCATTTGATAAAATTCATCACTCATTCATGATAAAAACATTTAGCAAATCAGAGTTACAAGGTAAATTGTTTAAGCTTATAAAGAAAATCTATAAAAAACCTACACTGTCATATGTGATGATGAAATTTTGGATTTTTTTTCCTCCGAGACGTAGAATAAAGCAAGGATGCCTAGGATCAACATTTCTTCTTATCATTAGAAAACAAAGAATAAAAATCTCATTATTTTATACAGTTGACATATTAAAATTAACATTGCATGTTAATTAATTAAAATTAACATTGTATGGTTGCTGGATACAAATCACTGCTAAAGTTGATTGTATTTCTCTCCTCCAGTAAAAGCTGGAAAATAAAATTTTAAAAATTAGTATTTACTATAAAATAATCAAAAACTAGCAATAAATCTAATTAAAAATTTATTTAAAATAAATATTTATATGTAAATATGTAAAATTATATAATATATAAATATATATTTATTGTGTATACAGGTACATATGATAAATGTGGATATATATGTATACATATATTCCATATGTACACACATGTATATATATACATATTAATTGAAAATTCATGAAATCAATAGATCAGTTTGGCAAGACTTGAAATCTATAATAATGAATCTTCCAAACCATGAGCAAGTATATCCTTCCAATTATTTAGAGGCATAAATTCTATTTAAATTCTAAATCTTTTCAAAGTTTTCTGTAAAGGGTTTCTTGCACATTTTTTTTTTTTTTTTTTGGTGAGGAAGACCAGCCCTGAGCTAACATCCGTTGCTAATCCTCCTCTTTTTGCTGAGGAACACTGGCCCTGGGCTAACATCCGTGCCCATCCTCCTCCACTTTATATGGGACGCCGCCACGGCGTGGCTGACAGGCAGTGCGTCGGCGGGCGCCCGGGATCCGAACCGGCGAACCCCGGGCTGCCAAGCGCGGACTAAACCGCTGCGCCACCGGGCGGCCCCCCCCAAGATGGTTTTTTAATAAGAAATCAAATCAGAGTGGGGGAAATGAATCTTTATCCTAAATCTTATTCACATAGGACATGATTATGTATTTTAAAAATCCTAATGAACCTAAAAAATTATTCCTAGAACTAATACGTGAATTTAACAAGATCTCAGGCTATAAGGCCAATATACAAAGTCATTTTTATTTTCTATATACTAAAAACAAACAATTAGAATTTTTTGTGTGTGTGTGAGGAAAATTAGCTGTGAGCTAACATTTATTGCCAATCTTTCTCTTTGGTGAGGAAGGTTTTCCCTGAACTAACATTTGTGCCAATCATCCTCTATTTTGTACGTGGAAAGCTGCCAGAGAATGACTTGATGAGCAGTGTATAGGTCTGTGCCCAGGATCTGAACCCACAAACCCTGGGCCACCGAAGCAGAGTGCACGAACTTAACCACTATGCCACTGACCCAGCCCCTAGGAAATATTTTTTGATATCATTTATAATAACATCATAAAACTCAAATACTTAGGAATAAATTTAACAAAAGTTATGCCAGACTCTTGCATTGTAAACTACAAAACATTGCTGAGATAAATCAATGCAGACCTAAATAAATGCAGCTGTATTTTATCTTCATAAACTGAAGACAATATTATTAAGATGTCAATTCTCCTCAAATTGATCTATAGATTCAATACAATCCCAAACAAAATTAACACATAGATTCTAAAATTTAAATGGGAAACCAAAGAACTTAGGATAGTTAAAATAATCTTGGAAAAGAATAAAAAGAGAGAATATACATTACCTGATTTAAGACTTACCAAAAAGTTAAATACAATGGCATGGATGAATCTCAAATACGTAATTTTAAATAAAAGAAGACAGACACAAAACATTATATTCTGTATGATTCCATTTGTATGAATTTCAAAAATGGATGAAACTGATCTATGGTGACAGAAAAATAAAAATGGTTTCCTCTGAAGGTAGAGGAGATTGACTGGAAGTGGACATGAGTGAACTTTCCAGGATAATGGAAAAGTTCTATATTTTAATTGGTTAAATACCATATATATTTATTAAAATGTATCAATTTGTACTCTGTGAATTTTACTGTATGTAAATTTTACCCAATTAAAAAAAAATAAAGGTCTGACAGTTTTTCGTATAGGTCAGGATGTGATGTAATAGGAATTCTCTTATATCACTGGTGGGAGTTTAAAGCTATTCAGCCACTTTGGCAGTATTTCTTCAAGCCAGGCCCAAATAGTACACACGAGATGATTCCATCTCTACATAGTTTTAAAACAGACAGATCTGATCTATCATTTTGGAAGTCAGGATAGTAGTACCCTCAGGCGGAGAGAAGGAGTATGAATGGGAGTGGACACAAGTGGAGTTTCTGAAAGTACTGGAGATACTCTATTTCCTGACCTAGATAATGGCTATGCAGATTTATTCACCTAGTGATAATTCATTAAGCTGTACATTTATGATCTACGCACTTATCTGCATGTATGTTATACTCAATAAAATTGAAAGAAAATAACAATTGTAGAGAAACTGACAATGATATAATTCTATTTAAAAATGACGCTAACACTCTTCTAAAGGGCAAGTGATGAGTCTGTTTTTCTTTCACTCCAGAATTGTAGAGGCCTTATCGATACAGTGTACAATCTATTCTACACAATAAAAATGTTTTTTTGAAACACAAATCAGATCTTGCCACACCCTACTCAAAACTCTCAATAACTTCCTGTCACTCCTAGAACAAAATCCACAGTGTGCAGGACTGTACATGATCTGGCCCCGGTTATTACTCAGATTTCATTTCCTATTTCTCACTTTGCTCTAGCACTCTAGATTCCTCACTGAACCTTAAATATACTTAGCAAGGCTCCATGTCGCAGTGTTTGTGCTTTTTTGTTTTGCCTGGAATGTTCCTACCCTAGAGATATGCTCCCTTGCTCCCTTGTCTTACTTATGATGCTACTCAAGTGCCACTTCCTCAGCAAGGCGATCTCTGAACGCTTTATTTTAAATAGCACCCCCAATCACCTAGATACTCTTTCTCTCCTTACTCGCTTTATTTATTGTCTTATCACTTATAACTGATGTCACGTTGCATTTTTGTTTATGTGTTTGCTAGCTCAAGGAATTTGCCTGTTTGCACATCGCTTCTTTGTTAACATGTAAAGCATGCTTGACGTGGAATAGGCATTCCACAAGTTCTTGAGAAATGACTAAATGAATGAATAGATGAGTTAATGTGTGAATACAACGTATTCCGCAAAGGGTTGGCAAGAAAATTTGAAGACTTTAGTACAACTCACCAATGTCAAGACACTTTTCTATCCTGGGACCACAAGTCTTAAATTTAGTAAAATTAAGGCAATTTGTTTTCAAAAGGGGAAAATAAAAAGATGTGGAATTTCTTTCTAATTGAATTTCTGTGAACTACAAAATACAGCAGATTTTGTTTACAATGCTATTAACTGACTACCCACATTTGTAGGTGTAGCTCACAGCACTCCCAGAAAAAAAGCCTTGCTAAGGCAGGATTCTGCACAGGTTGTTGTTTACTTAACTTTATCTTCTCTGCGCACCACAATTTTTATCCCCCAACCTAAGTGTCTGTATTAGTTAGAGTTCCCCAGAGAAACAGAACCAAGAGGAGATCATAAAGAGTTACACAGATAGATAGGCTAATAGGAGATAGAGATAGATAGATAGATAGATAGATAGATAGATAGATAGATAGATAGACACATACATACATACATAGATGATAGATTTATTGTGAGGAATTGACTCACAAGATTATGATATCCTAGAAGTCCCATGATCTATGGTGTGCAAGCTGGAGCTTAGGAAAGCTAGTAGTGTATTTCAGTCCCAATTCAACAGCCTGAGAACCAGGGAAGCCGATGGTGTAAATCCCAGTCTGAGAGCAGAAGAAGAGATGAGATGTCTCAGGTCCAGCATCGAGACAGAAATAAAGGGCGTGAATTTCCTCTTCTTCCACCTTTTGTTCTATTCAAGCTATCACTGGATTGGATGATGCCCACCCACACTGGGGAGGGCAATCTACTTTACTGAGTTCATTGATTTAAATGCTAATCATAACTGGAAACACCCTCACAGACACACTCAGAAATAATATTTAATCTGGGCATCTCATGACCAGTCGAGTTGACACATAAAATTAACATCACAGCATCCTTATATGATAATATCTGGTAGGTCCCTTTTAACTCAGGAATCTATAAAGATAATTTTTTGTTTTTGAGAATGACTGAACCCAAATTGAGACACACTGTAACTGAGTATGTCTAATTGAGACACATAACATATACATACAATTAATGGAAGGGGAATATACAATAATTCCTGATTCCCTATAGAAGTCTCCAGTGTCACATTATTAAGAAATGGATTTTGCCCCATCTGAATTCTCTCCATGATGCACAGTTTTGCTGCAGACCATCACAGTCCATGCTAAAATGTCTGCTGCTTGCTTCAGAGATTGTCCAGTTTAGTAATTATGAACACGGGGTTTGGAGTCCCAGTCTTGAAGTTATTAGTTGTATGATCTTGAGCCATTTACTTAACTTCTCCAAGCTCCAGTTATCCATTAAAAAAAATGGAGTTGATAATTGTACATATTTCCCATGATTGTCAATGAGGCTTAAAAGCAATAATATTGTGAAATATTCAATTTAGTACTTGGCATATAGTAATCACTCAATAAATATAAACTAGCACAAAAAACAAAAGTTAATAATTTTATATTTATAGAATAAAATGATTTAATGTATAATTTATGTGCTTTCTCAACATAAGACTTTAACTATTTAATCTTTATCTGTTCATTTCTAAGGGAGACTATTTTCTCTAGTATGCTCTGCAGCTTTCTATCCTTTGCCAGGTTGCTCTATCTCCAGCCACTCCGTGGGAACATAATTCTTTATTCAATCAATAAAAGGCAAGAATTTTAACCCCCCTTTTGAAGGACGCATCCCTTCTTGCTTGGCAGAGAACTTTCCCATGGTTCAGGGCATTGCCACCATGGTACGTCCCGTGCAACACCACTAAACTCTTCCCAGGAAGCCATAAGTCAGGGAGCTCCTATTTCACCCCTTCATGCTCCTTGTCTGGGCTGCATGGGCTCCTATATACACTAAATATACTGTCTTCTGCTTGGTATTTAGTCCTGTGTTGCCACAGCTGTTGCTACTGCGACAGATTTGCCCAAAGTCTGGTTGTGTCTAATATATTTTGAGACTTGGAACATCAGGTCTTCAGTGCCAGAGGCACCACCTGAGGCTGTTGTGTGATTCGAGCATTTTCATCTCCTCCTGCTCTTTTGCTTTGAAATCAGTAAGGTTATGTGTAATCAAAGAACAAATATGATCACTCAAAGGAATTAGTGGCTGGTAAATTTAGAACTAACCCCTCATATGTGACTTCACACAGAGATTGTTTTTCATCTTTCCCTGCATGTCGTAGAGCTCATCTAAATGAGAAGTACAAACGTTTTCAAAAGCAACTCCACACGCAGCTCAAAACTGTTAAGTAACGGTGAAAAAGGAACCTTTGGTGTATTATCAGTTCCACCCTTCTGACTTTTCATTGCACTCAAGATGCATTAATGATATGACAGATTTTAATGATTTTTTATTGATTGAACATGGTTATATCATTTTGGAAAGGATATTTGAATATTTACAATATTTAAATGATAAGCGTGCAGAATTAAGAAGGACAAGTTAATCAGCATCTATTAATTGACTATCTACAATATTAAAAGTATTGTGGGGGAATTTAAAGGTAATATCTCAGTCAGCTTTGGTTGCTATAAGAAAATACCATAAACTGGATAGCTTATCAACAATAGAAATTTATTTCTACAGTTCTGGAGGCTGTAAGTTGGAGATCAAGGTGCCAGCATGGTCAGGTTCTGGTGAAAGCCTTCTTCCAGGTTCCACAAGGCTGACTTCTCTCTGCACCATTACATGGTGGAGAGAGAGCTAGCTAGCTCTCTGACCTCTTCCTATAAGGGTACTAATCCCATTGATGAGTCTCTACTCTCATGACCTAATTACCTCCCAAAGGCCCCACCTGCAAATAGCATCACATTGGGATTGGGATTTCAACATATGAATTTTGGAGGGACACAAATATTCAGTCCATAACAGATGACTAGAAATAGTCATCTGATCTCAAGGATTTCTCTACTGAGTTGTAGACAAATAAGGCATAACTGTGTGGAACCATAACCTTCAGGTTGCTTGAGAAAAATCCTACTTTTAAGCCTGAGCCTGCAGTACTCAGTGTGTCTGGGAAATATGCCATATTGAGCAGAAAACAATCCCTTTTTACAAATGATATTAACATAAAGTAGAGGAAAGATTAAGAGAAAAAAAATTCCAGAAATCGACTCAAGAGATTAAATGTATAAACTACAAATTCTGCTAAATCTCAATGTTTTACATATCCATTCCCATCACTTACAGTCTCTGGGGGCAAAGACCCTTTCAACAGAGCCTATTTCCAGAGCTATTTGTTTACTTCTGTTGCTATTACCCTGCTAGATTCTCACTGAGGCTCAATTCTTGTCTCTCTGGGATCCATTATTGACTCCATTCCCTTCATATGTACTCAGTTCCATGCTCTGTTCTCTTGAGTGCTCCCTTTACTTGAAGTTTGAATCTTATCTAGAGCATACTTTTATTCTTCGCCTCAGTCTCTTTTCCTGCATTATTAATGTTTTCTTCTTTCCTTTCCCCTTTGCTGCCCTAGTGAAAAATGTAAAGCTCATCACCACATGAAGCTTTAGAAAACACCTTTCTGGAGCTATTACTCATGACATGACAGTTGGCTTACAGCAGTGGATCTTACTCAAGGACTAATATACATAGGAAGAAACCAGTAAGATCCAATTTATACAAATTAAAGTAAAATAGAACAGTATTTGAAAGAGAGGTCCATAGGTATCACAAGAATGTGCCTGGTGCATTTGCAAATGATTGATTTTTATAACAACTAGAAGTGTCATAAGTTTAGAAAAGAAAGACGTGTTTGTGTCCGGATTCATCTAGAACTGTCTCATGGATTGTAAAGAACCACAGTTAATTTCTGAAGATGGAAAGGATTTAGAAAGTGAAAATGATACGGAAGGTTGTCCTAGATGGGGGAATTCTGTGATTAATGGCGGGTGTGTAATGTATTGTAAGTTGAACTCCACTGAGAATAGTAGGGTGTATGAAGCTGAGATCTAATTACATCAAAATTCTGAGTCTGGATCTAATTCCTCCTTCCTCTGCTTGCCAGGTGAACCCCTAGGCAGTATATAGAAAATGTGTGTGTCTGTGTGTGCTTGTGTGTCTGAACATCAATGAGTTTCTTCATAAGGTAGTGAGATTCTGTTTCATTGTGAGCCTCTGTGCTGACTGTGGGGATTCGATTCAATTGCAAAGTAATGAAAGTGTAGAGAAAGGAATATTACTATATTAAAGGATAAGCTTTCAAATATATTCCAAAGAACACTGTTAGTGGCTTAGGGGAAATCTCATTTCACTTGCTAACTTTTCTAATGCAGGTCAGGTATATAATCTGTCTCTTGAGAGGATAGAGAAAGATGGTGAATAAGGCTGAGTGAGAACAACCAACACCAAGGAGAAAATGATGACCCTTCTCTTACCTTTTTTTGTGTTTAGCAATGATGTGAAGGCTAAACGATGAGGTGTTTACTGATATCATTGGCACTGCAAGTATAAATATTAGATGATGTGCTTGTCTAGATTGCCATTTCTAGTTATCTTTATGGGTATATACAAGGCAACTAGAGATTCTGGTGCAGTATTTTTCATGGGGATTTTTCAGTACTTTGCATTGATCTACCTGATTTATAACTTTTCTGCTATATATCAAGCAATTTCCCTTCCTTCTAATACCTAGGCATTCCAGCTCTGCTTTCCCCTATCAACTACGTCTCAGGTAATTTTTTCCCCACTTGCTTTCTCTCCATTCTATTCTGCAGTGTCAGATTTATTCACTGGCTCATTCATTATTCATTCATTGAGAAAGTGAGAGAAGACATCATGGGGAGAAAAAAGAGAGTAGAACCAGGTGAAAGAAGATGGGAAAGAAAGATGGCAGTGGGATTAATATCCCTTAAAACCCTTCTGGGTTCTAGAAATGTTAAAAGCCTCACGCTTTCTGCAGAGTCTTCCAGAAAATAAGTTTGATGGAAAAACAAGTGAACAAACTACCAATCACATCCCAAGAAAAATGTCATTATTTACCCCTTACATAAAACAAACAAAAAATATTTAGATGCTAAGCATCAAAGATGATGGATAAGAGAAGCAGATTCAATACCATCAGAGATGAGTCCTTTTCAAGAGGGCCTTCCTGTCTCTCTAAGGGGCACAATCTTACTGTCTCCATCACTACCAGCACAGTGGTATACGAAATACAGAGTTTCCACATCTGGAACTCTCTCTTTTCACATGAACAATTGAAAGCCACATCATTCTTTCATCTTGTTTTCAATGACCCTTGAGATAATGTGTGGCCATTATATTTTTCTGCAATAATCACGTTAAGCCATAGTTGCAATTCTGCCTGTAAGTGGCACAAATAAAAAAGGTAGTAATCATGGTTGAATGGCATTCTCTTCCATGATATGATTCTATAGAGTGTGAATTGGAAATACTAACCAATGGCAGTAGTGCTCCCTGTATGAATCATAGTAAGAGACAGCTGAGTACTTCAAATGACTCTGCTTCTAACTCCATCATAAACCAGCAGACTAGGACCCAAAGAGATGAAGTTCTATGACTAATTTCACAGGTTTCCTCCTGATTGCTGAGCTGAGACTTGAACCCAAGACCCAGCTTCCTATGATGAATACTTTAAGTAATAAGAGTTTTATTCACCAGTGAGAAATATCTCTCCAATTTTGGGGTTTTTGAAATATAAATGCATTTTGATTTTGCATTTGATGTTTCATAATTTTTTCACTTTCTGCAAGAAAGCCTGAAAATGATAAAGAAGCCAGAGAGCACTTTACCTAACATTGGTGATGCAGAAGTTTCTTTATTATTATACTAATTTTTATTTACACTAAAATCTTCAGTCACATTACCATGGAAAAGTCTTAGATAGGAGAGTCCTAGGCAAGGCACCACATTTGTTTGGTCCTTGAGCAGAACCTATTATATGCCTAGGCTTTTTGGTTATGTTCATGATGTAATATGAAATTTATGCAAATAAATTGAAATAATGCATTGCCTTTCTAGATGAAATACAAAAAAATGCATTAATAAATCTTTATGGAAATGTTGACCTACCACTTACAGTCTAGCTTTCCAGAGAACTTTGAGGAACACGTTATCTGAGGACACACCTCATGTTGGTCTGAAGTTGACATTAATCCCGTCTATAGAGTTCAGCTAGTCCATGTGGGTCCCTCTTTTCCTGTGGCATAGAGGAAGGCTGTGTCATGAAACAAACACTAATGTAGAAGTCAAAACCATCTAGGTTCAAGCCTTATGCCATTTCTTAAGTGTATGACCCTGGGGAGCCACTTACCACCTTTTAACTTCAGTTTTCACCACTGACGAAGAGAATGATAATACTTATCTCACACGGTGATGTAAAGTTTAAATGAAGTAGATGTGCATGAACAGAAATTTTAAAGTCTGAAGCATTATAATTATAAGATGAATATATTAATCATATTTTTAAAAATTTAAAGTTGATATACTTTTGAAAACTTTATGATTGGTGACTCCTACAATAATTCTTGAATAAAGAATACTATAATTGCAAATAATTTCAACCATTTTAAGAAGCTACAGTATGTTGCCTAACCTCCAGTGAATTGATTTTAATTATTAGTCAATGAAATGAGCAAAAGCATATGATAAAATAATTGAATGGATAATTCTGCCTTTCAACTTAAAATTTGCCAGTGGCCTCAGAGCACGCTATTATAGGAAATTAAGTAATCTTTGCAAGGCATTTCTCAAGCTACAAGTAGATACATGGAATTTCATACTTGAAATGTAATTTCATAACCACAGTAACGACAACCAATAATTCCAATAAGGCTACAAGACTGAGTTGTTAAGTTCCCAGCAGACAAAGACAGCAGGTCATTATGAAAATAGCAGGAGTCTTAGAACCAGATATTCATGGTTTCCTCATGTGAATTATATGAGTTTGGGCCTGTTATTAACCTTTCTGGCCTCAAGTGCCTTTTCCATAAAATGGAGGAAATAATACTAACCAGTAAGGTCAACATCAGAGTAACAGGATTGACCATGTGTAATGTTCTGGGAACAAAGTAGGCATCCTACCAGGGTTGATATACTTCCACCATCTTTAAAATGTTTCCAGTTGTTTAGTCTCTTACTGGGTATACTAAAAGACAGTTTTTGAAGACTATATTAGTTTAATTCATTAGCTTACTGGTACATAAATGGGATGCAAGAGTGAAAAGGAGCAAACATTTACTGTGAGAGTGCCTTGCATACATTATCTAGAAAGTGTTCCCAATACTTTTTCATACATTCATCAAAGAATTTGTTTGTGCTAGAGAGATTAACATCTGAGATAACCAGAAATTAAAGGCAAAACGAGGTCTTTCTACAAATATACCCTTGCATAAATTACTTGAAATATTCCTACATGTAACATATTGTTCCCCAAGTAGCCCAACAATACCCTTAGGTTGGAGGTTTAAACATTAATAATAATAATAACAACTAGTAGTAGTCATAGATTTCATTTATTGAACCCATAATAACAACTAGTAGTAGTCATAGATTTCATTTATTGAACCCATACTTGAAATGTAATGTCATAGCTCCAGTAAAGACATCAAATAATTCCAATAAGGCGACCTGACTGAGTTGTTATCAACAAAGACAGCAGGTCACGATGAAAGCAGGGGGAGTCCTAGAACCAGACATCCCTGGCTTCGTTGTGTGAGTTATACGACATCGGCATGTCCTTGTGTGAGTTATATGACAATGACATGTTGACCTTTCCCGCCTGAAGGGGTGTGCCACTTCCCACTCCAGGCTTCCAAGAGTAGGTATTTTCCCTTAGCACACTCTGGCCTTTCTCCACTTCCTCATTCACTCCACCCTAGTAGAAGTGAAGTGACACAACTAATTGGTTACTTTGGGAAGAACAACTGCACGCTTGGTTTAGTTTCACTCCTTTCTCTGTTCCTAATGAGCCTATCCTCAAAGACCACACATTTGCCTCCATTCCTCTATGTTGCCTGTGATTGGGAGGGTGAATCTGCCTAATTCTGAGATTCGGGATTAGCAGGAGCACTTGGCTAACCAATCGAGAGCCACACTTGTCAACCTGGTCTCTGGTATTATTTTGGCCTCCATTTTGAGACTTTTTTTTTTTCTCTCAACTTCTTCACATATTACCAGGGTAAGGGAGGACAATAGTGATTTGTGGTGGCCTTGTCAAAACCCCAACATTAAATGCATTGGCTGGAAATATTGAAAATTAAAACCAAAAGAGTAGAATTGGGGGCAGCAAAGCACACACATGGAGAAGCCTTGGTGGTTTAAGGATGTGTGGTTTGGGGCTTCGTGTTCTGACCTTGGTAGAGGCCAATTTTAGGTCCAGATGAGTTTTTACATTCTGTGATTGACTAAATTGAAATATTTTAACCCAATCTCATGGTATTTTGGCTACGGTAGATGACTGCAGCTTGTGGTCTTTTTGCCCAAAAGCAAATGGCTATTTTCCTGGAGGCAGAGATTTAAACAAAGGCCCCTGGGCTTCAGGAAATGTTCTCAAGGAGTGATGTCAATGACAGCGGGACTGTGAGAGATGGTTTGAAATGAGGGACAGAATGTGGGCACCTCAGCAAAGTGGGATGGGGTTACTCAGCTCTCGGAGGTGCAGAGTCTGGCAAAAACTCAAAATCTGGGGCCTAGAAAGGACAGAGTTCCAGGCTGGGGGAGCTGCAGTCTCCTGTGCAGGCACATGTTTTTCTAAGGAGATGTGGCTGAGGCAAATGTTCCCTTGCAAGGAAAAGAGTACAGGTGTCTTAGATCTCAGTGGGCAAAAACTGTATTTACTGCTTTTAAATTGCCAAGTAGTGAAGTCCTGCATATGCCTCTAACCATGAGTGAGGTTTTAGCTTTAATTTGTTATTTCCACATATCTCTGGACCAGATGTGCCAAATTCCATTCTGCATGTAGGGCCAAGAAAATAACTGTAGGAGGATGGTCCACAAATTCAAAATCATTTCCTACGTCATAGTTTCAGGGTGGCACCAGGTTGGTTAACTCCAGATTGAGGGAGAAAACTTCGCTAGGAGGCAGGTTTCTTGGAAAGAGGCACTGGAAATATTCACTATGGCACAGGATGGAAAATGTATATTTAGAAGAGAGTGTGCACCTGGCCCCTGAGCTGCCACCTTTGCAAACTTCTAAATTTTGTAAGCAGGCTAAGTGTCACTCTCAGAGACAGGAGGCTGGGTACATAAATGGATTATCCCCTCAGAAATGTGATTTCAGAGCACCAAAATTAACTGCTTACTGGAAGAGTTCTCCCAATTGAGTCCAAATTCACACGTCATGGATTTAGAACACCTGGAACACACTGAGTGGTGTCCTGGCAAGATTGCAACTAAGAAAATTGTCTCCTTCACTCAAAAGAACTTTCTTCTCTGGTCTTTGGCATCATTAATACTGGAATCTGGGAATATTCTTTTTTCTGGAATAATTGCTTTTAGAAGTGAGGATTGGTTTGTTACCTTAATTTGAGAAGTATGACAATTTTTGTGTCTTTCTAACTCTTCGAACTCTTTAAAAAATTAGGTCCACAAATTGTGGTTGAACTAACAACTTCTCAGACCATTAGAAGAATTTGACTTATTCCAGAAACAAACAGTGCAAGCTGCAGCTGCTGATAGAACCCAGGTCTACCCAAGCATGAAGAATCATTCTAGTCGGGACTGAACTGAAGAAGCTGGAGAGGATGAATTTTACACTTTTGTTTCTTTGAATGATTAAAAGGGAAGAGAACTTGATCCTGAGAATGAAAGTGGGTTATATGTTTAGACTTTAATTTCTTTCTGAAAAGTTCATAAGAGCTTGCATTCAAATATTAGCATCTTGACATTGGCATCTTGGAATATCTTAATGTCATTTAATCTCACTGCAGAATCTCTAATATATTACATTATGTGGCTAGACATATCCTTGGATAACAAACAGAATGGGGATTGAAATTGGGCTTTAGGGAGCCTGAGTAGCCTTCGACTGGGTTTAATTAATACATGATTTTGATTCATTTCAGAACTTTGGAGGAAAATTTTATATTGTCCACACATGACCCCAAGAAAATGCTCAAAAGAAAAATCATCAGTGTATGGGAGTGACATCTTGAAAACAAGAGATACACGGTCTAAATACACGGTCAATCACTTCTCTTGAGAGACAATGGCCATACATCCATCTTGTTAAACCTCAAGTGTTTATGGGAATAAAAAGCAGGGAGGCTCGTTTCCCCACTCCTGACTTTCACGAGGACGCATTTCCCTCGAACATTCCTTACCTCTTGCACTGCCTCCTTCCCCTCATTCTTACTGACAGAGAAGGAATAAGAGCCATACTACCTGTGTTCAAATCTTGCCAACACCTCTTAGTGATTGTGTGACACCAGGCAAATTTATTAGCCTCCCTGTGCCTCCCATTTCTTATTTATAAAATGTGGACATTAATAGTTTCTAATTTATGAAGTTACTGTGTGGATTAAATCAAATACTATATATAAAGTGGTTAGAACAGTGCCTGTTCATACAAAGTGCTGTGTTGCAGTATTAGCTATTATTTGTCAAATTTGTCTTCCATTTTCTTTAAATGATATGTGTTCAAACTTTTGAAGATTACTCTGCTTGTTTGAAACAATAGAAATAAATGAGAGACTAATTTCTTTTTTCATTGTTTGTGTACCTCAGTTTTCCTTATATCATGCCCTAGTACAATGTGCCTTTGTTCATGATCTGCATATGAGAATAAGCAACCTATAAATTATCCTGGAGCATTTGTGAGCAAGAAATTCTGGGAATATTGAGACCTTAATATAACTACTATTCCTTCCATTATGTTATCTAAACCATCTGAGATGAATATTTGGGAGAGTAGTCTAGATTTAGGGGGATAGGAGGAGGCATAGAATAGACAACCAGGAGAGTGAATGGATTAGGGACATCTAGTAGGATTTCCAGGTAGCACTAAAGGCCTACTTGAGAGAAGTGGTCACACACAAAAAAAATGATAAAGAGGCTCAGAAGAGGTGCAGACCAGGTGAAGAGTTGCATTTATCAAGGGTAGGTGTTTTGTCAGGCAAGTATGATGGCCTCCACACCACTACTGGCACGATGAAGAGTGGCCTGCAGAGCCTGGTGAGACTCTGGTCAGACTTCCTGGTATTCCTGGTAAGTGCTCCTAGTAACACTCCTGCAGCTTCCTTCCAAGCCTCCTAAATTAAACACTAGCAAAAGGAAACTATTAATATATCAAAATACCATTACACCTCGCCCAAGTAGGGTTAATTTCAGAAATGCTATCATAAAATCTATCAATATAGTTCACACATCAACATGTTTAGGGATAAATTAATATGACCATGTGATAAACACATATACTTTAATTTTTTCAGAACTTCTAATAAAAATTATAATTAAATTGGGGACTGGCCCCATGACCTAGTGGTTAAGTTTGGTGCACTCCCCTTTGGTGGCCCAGGTTTGGTTCCTGGGTGCAGACCTACACCACCCATCAGTGGCCATACTGTAGCAGTGACCCACATACAAAATAGAGGAAGATTGGGACAGACGTTAGCTGAGGGCATATCTCCCTCAGGAAAAAAATATATATATAATTAAATTGGAGTAGAAGAAAATTACTTAAATTTAATAAAGACTCTACCAAAATCAAAATTATTACCACAGATATAGACACCAAAACCATTTCATTTAAATTGAGAAACTATGTAGGGATACCACCCTTGCTGTTATTACTCAATATTGCCTCAGAGTTTCTAGCAAATCCATCATGTAATAAAATAAAATAGCATTTATAAGAAATGAAATATAAGAAATAAGACTTATGGATGATTTGATATATATATATATATATATTTTTTTTTTTTGGTGAGGAAAATTAGCCCTGAGCTAACATCGATTGCCAATCCTCCTCTCTTTGCTGAGGAAGATTGGCCCTGAGCTAACCTCTGTGCCCATAGCATGGCTTGATAAGCAGTGCGTACAACCAGTACCTGGGATCCAAACCTGCAAACTCTGGGCCGCTGAAGCAGAGCACGTGAACTTAATCACTATGCCACCAGGCTGGCCCCCTGGACAATTTGATTTTTTAAGTAGACAAAAACAAAGAACTGTTGTTAGAAAATAAATTGATAGAATAAATAAGACAACAAAGTGCCTGCATATTTAATAAACAAAAATCAGCAATTCAATATTGTTTCTAATTTAGTAATGAATATCTAGCAAAAGAAAGAAGAGAAAAAAATTTTCATTCTTATTAGCTACAAAAATGATAAAATCCACATGAATGAATTTATTAGTAAAGGTACAGGATCTACATGTATAAAATCTTATTGAAGGATATAAAGCACAATGAAGCAATTAAAACCATATTATAGGCTTGAACAGGAAGTATTAATACCATTAACTAATTCCAAAATTAAAGACTAAATGTTAACAAAACTGTAATAGAATCCCAATAGAGCTGAACTTCTGGGGAAGGAAAGAGGGAGTCTGACAGGAATTAAAAAACAAACAAAAAAGACCTTTTGGTTTATATGGAAAAATAAATGCCTAAGAATCATCAAGAAACTTTAGAAAAAGAATATTGAACAGAAAGTTCCTTACCTGATATCACAACATATTATAAAGCTTTTGTACTTAACACGTCACTGGCACTGAAATGTAAAAATAAAGCAATGACACAAACTAGAGGATCCAGAAATAGGTCCTAGTACATATGAGAACATAGCACACGGATACTGTTTAATAAATGCCTCAATCAGCATGACCATCTCTATGATTATCATTATATGATCCAGTTATCATTATCATCATCACACTCTTCCAATATGTAGTCCCTGGCACTGCATAAGCTCATATCAATACTGTTTGAATGGACTTGATACAAGAGTGAGGCATCAATAATTAACTACATCATATATAAACAAAAAGAATCTGGAGAACTATGTGGAGGTTTCTGACCAGTTATATATTTAAGGTACATGAGGTAACATGTGTGAAAGCTCTTTGCAGATGATAAAGTATTTATGTAAGCGTTCTTTTGGACATTAGTATTATTTTATATCCTGCAAGGTCACAGGAATATGAAACAGTGATTTACAGTACATGTCACACATCCACGTTCATAAACGTGCTGAATCATTGGTTCGTCTGTAGGAATCAACAAGACAATCTTGCATTTCTAAATGTTCAGTCAAGCTTTTGGGGGTAAGTGATCATGAAAGGGGCCCTGTTAACATTCTCAAGAAGACCAAATCTTTTCTGGTAAAGATGTGTATCCGACTAGCTCCTATGAGAAATTATCACGAGATGAGGTTTATATTTACGTATTTGACTTCAAGGAACATACAAGCTCGCACAAGGTGAGCCTATAACCTAAATGATTTGCCTTGGTTCCATTGAATACTACCTCATCTCATATGTGTTTCTTAGAGGTAACAAAGGAAAGTAGATCTGTTTTACTTCTGATGATAAATTACTCATTGTTGACTTTGTATAAACCCTGGGATATTGTTTATAGGCTATGCTGAGCTTTTTCGTCAGGTCTTAATAGTCCAAAGTGTTAAAAATATTTTATAGTCTAATTTACTTTGGCTGCTTTTCCATTCCTTCAGAAATCAGAGCAGTAGATACAATATTTTATGTTTAATAGAGCCATTATAGTAGTGGAGAGTGGGAAGTGAGAAAGAAGTTTACTAGCTGGTCTCTAAGCGTCTTTAAAGTTTGTAAATTTTATATGCACTTAACATGGTGTACTTTGGGGTATAACAAGAGCTTTACTTTCCCATTTCACTTCTTTCCAACTAGGTGCAAAAACCTAATGGATCAATCATTTTGAAGCCTGCGTGTCATCCTATAGGGGCAATATTGTGGCTACCATTAAGAATGCTGTGTTCTTCACCTTTCAGTGTAGAAGTGCTCTGTGTTTGTAGTTGAGAAAAAAGATTATCTGGGGAAAGATAAATCCGTCTTTTTTTTACAAACTGTGACCCAGACATTAACTATGTGTTAAAAAAAATCTACGTTATTCTTTTGTTCTATACCTCTGCTTCAGATTGGCTGTGTTCTCAAAGATCCATAAGAATTGAAATACAATTGGGTGCCTACTATGTGTCAAGCGCACAATCGCTTCTACATGTGTTGTTTCATTTAATCTGTATTAACTCCTGTCATTTAGATATTACCCCTCATTTTACACATGATAAAACACAGACAAAATCTGAGGATATTACATAAAGGTTCACAAAAAATATCTACAATTAAGTCTCTGTGGTTTGTTTCCTTAATAAAAATAGGATTATAGCCTGAGTTGAGACATCTAAAAAAATGTAGTGCTCTTCTGACACTCTCTTCTTGAAGTTTCAGAATAAATAACCATACACTCATGTATTAAAGACACCCCTGTTGTGGGACAATTGACCATGATGTACAATATTCTACATGGTACAATGTTTAATTGGTTATGGGGACTCATTGGCAATGTCTCTGCAAACTCAGCTTAGGAAAAAATTATTCAGATATAACAAAAATGATAAAAACTCTGTAAATTTTATTTTCATGGCAAGGAAAGGAAAATGATCCCTTAAGCAAATCTTTATTGTTTTGTTGCTTTACTTATTATCATTATCAATTAGAGCAAGACCGCCCCGTGGCACAGTGGTTAAGTTCATGCTTCTGCAGCCCAAGGATCACCATTTCGGATCCCGGGCATGGACCTACTCACCACTCACCTAAGCCAAGCTGAGGCGGCGTCCCACATAGAAGAACTAGAAGGACCTATAACTAGGATATACAACTATGTACTGAGGGCTTTGGAGAGTAAAAAGGAAAAAAGAGGAAGATTGGCAACAGATATTAGCTCAGGGCCAATCTTCCTCAAAAAATATATATAATAGTTGCAAGGGAGAGAAATCTATTCAAATAACAACAAAAACGAATTATTTCGCTTATATAACTGACAAGTTCAAGAATAGTTTTCAAGTAAAGCTGAATCTAGAGATTCAGCAAGTCCTTGAAATTTCCTCTCCATCTCTCAGGTCTACTTTCTTTGTTGGCTTCATTCTGTGTTTGATTATGTCCTTGTGGTAGCAAAAGTTGTCTCCTGGAAATTCAAGGTTTAAATGGTCATTAGTGCTTTTGTTTCAGAAGAATATTTCTCACCATATACCTTGTCAATCTCCACAATATGTTTTGATTGGATCTGCTTGAAGCATGTGTTGAGAGCTTGGATTGCTCAGAAAAGGACATTCTAGAAATCATGCCCACTTCTGTGGGAAGTTGTCAGGGCTGTTCCTGAAACTAAAAGAAGGTAAATAAATCTTGAACAGAAAAAGCAATGTTCTAAAAAAATTATAAAAGATGTAATACGTTTAAAAAAATGCATAATGTATGTGATCTATTTTTACAGTGTAACTTTTAGAGTAACAGGTATAAGACTAAATCCTCAAATCTTTTAATTTTCTCTGCCAAATACCTAGACCATATTTTGTTTCCATGTGTAAATATATTTTAGATCTAACAATGTAGGACATAATGAGTAAATCTGGTGAACCATGTGTTGGGAGGGAGGGAGGAGGAGTTGGGAGACAAAGGTCCATGTAGTTAGTCACCAGTGAAAATATATTTAAGTTGGGTGGTCCATTATAGAAAGTTGGATTGAGAATTGAAACACCCACACAGTTCCATTTCAGAAGTGTGCAAGGAAATAAATGTGAATCTGGAGAATCATACTGGGCTATCCAGGAAAAAAAATTAATGGAAAATGTAATGGAGTTTAGGAAAATGATAGGAGTTTAGTGAGAGAAATTATGTGACAAAGCAACCCATATGGAAAGATCTGATATCAAGAGAGATGGGAAGTCAAAGTTCGGAATTCTCTCATCAAAAAGAGAACACACTCTTATTTAATATTCATAAAAAGACTGAAGAAAAACATCCTGAGGTATTATTAGAAAGGCACTGTTCAAATGTCATTGTTAAAATAAGTTTCTTGTCATTAAAATAAACACATGAAAGAGATCCTTAAAAGCAAATATGATAAGTAAGGTTCATTTTCCAATATTGTCCTCTTTTCTTCTTAGGGCTTTCCTAAAGACAGAATTAAACTTTCAGCATCTTCAAAAAATTGTTTATTCTTCTAAAAGTAAAATAAAAACTTTCCTAAGTAATATCTTTTGTCAAGAGTTTTTATGACATCACACAAACACAATAACACTAGTTACTCAAGGAGAGATCACGTCACTATTGTATAAAATTTGATAGGAAAGTTTCTGTATAATGGAGATGCCTGCTTAAGAATTTACATGTGGAGCCAAATCTGAATTCTCTGACGAATGCTAAAACCTCCACTCATTTCTGGTTCTAAAGATTAATTTTGTGGCCTACGTGGTATATACTTAAAATGCAAAAATTAGCCACAAAACTTTGGATTTTTTAGCACATTGCCTAGCATATGTGCCTTGTTTTCCTTGTTCAGGAACAAGTGCCAGAATTCTGATAATATAATTATCTCAAATATTTCAGCACATGATTTTAATGAGCATACCCATGGACCTGGCAGAACTAAACACTTTATCTCAAGTAATGGAGCTATTAATATTCAATTTTTTAAATTCAGTTTTTTGTCTGTTAAAGAGATTGGCATTTGTTATCACAGTTTTAAAGATAGAAAGAATCTCCATAACTTTACTTTTAATTGGTCTCAGGTCAACAGCTTTGTAATTTACAAGGCCCTCTACCTGAAAATTGAAAATAATAGGAACTGTTACATCCTTGATATAAAGATGTCTTAAGATTCCCAGTTATCCTTCTGGTCTAGATTTATCAATTCCTTCATTCCACAAAGATTTATTTAAAAACTACTATATTACCATACAAATATTATTTCAATACACCACACTGAGGGAAACTGAAAGGCAGATTTAAAAGGGAGGATCCTAAGACTAACTTACTTTACTCTCTTCTGTCTTTCAGGTGAGAAAAATCCTTTACAATACACAACTTTTTCTCAGACATCTTCATTTCCTTATCTAAGGTTAGGACCATTGGTGGCACTCTGCATTCTCTTTTGACCCAGAGACTTTTGATAACTTTCTATATGATGCAAATCAAATATGTATAATTATTTGCTTAAGTTGTAAATTTTTACCTTTCCTCAATTGGGTATGAAGGGTATGTGTGAGTACACACTCATATTTTGATGTGTGTATGCTGGACACAAGTGGATTTAATTTGGTACTTGTTACCAAGATTTTGAGAATATCTGCTCCCCTGAGAACATTTATAGTGCTGTATGTCCAGGTGTTGTCTGTAATCAGAAGACAAGATCTCACAGAATAAAAATCAGAAAATAAGATGGAATTCCCCAAAAGAAACATCAAAAGCTCTTCCTTTCTGCCTCTCTTGACACTCACCCTAAGAGTCTGTTATGGTGATTGGAAGAGGGATGAGATGAGAACGTGATGTAGAAGATAACTTTCTCTGCACAGGAGTACAGCCTGTGTAAGTGAAAAGATCTATTCCTGTAAGGTGAGCTTGGGGTGTGTAATTTTCAGTCCCCAGGATGCCAGTAGCCATTTAGATATCTATCCTCTTCACATTAACTCAGAATTGTGCTGGCATCACAACTCTTAATGTGCACGGCCTCTTGGAAATAATAGTGCCTGTAACAGAATTATGTGCAAAAGTTGCTACGGAGTAACTGATTCTTTGGGAATTAGGGAGGCTCATAAGAGATAGCACCATATTTGTTCAGTGATGAGAAGTTTACCAAGAAGAAACAGCGAGGAGGCATAGTTCAGGTCCAAAGAGGTCATTTGCTATGTGCATTAAACATATACAAAGCCAAATTAAAAGATATTAAGCTTCAAGATGAACAGATTATCTACATTTCCTCCCATGAATGCAAACTGAAACCCCACTTTCAACAACTTCTTTACCAACATGCCAATGGAAACTGAATAATAAAAATTTGCATAGTTTTCATGCAGTACATTACAATTATTAGAAAAAAAATAATTTCAAGAGAGCAATGAAATAATTTGGTAGTCAAGTATAGCTTTAGGTTCTCAAAAAGGAGGGTCCGGTTGTTCAGGGTTTCTTAATAAAGTCCAATGGAAATGTGAATCTTTTTTCAGATTTATTTACTGAAGTACTGTATTCACAACTTTCATGTCACTGTTCTTTAAAAATTAAGAGCCTCTTGCCTTCCACGCCATCCTGCAGCCCTAGACTTCACTTGCTTGACTTCATTTATACTGCACTCACAGTTGTGTCTAGGCTCCTGCTCCCAATCACTTACCTACCTGACACATACCACCACTTTTTACTTACCTGTTGAGAGTTTTTCCACTTTATTGCTTTACCTTTGCATTACTCTGGCTGTGAAACTTAACTTTAGAACCCAGTTTTTTCTAAGGATCACTGTTTAACTTGGACAGTAATCTATAGAAAGGCATCCCATATAATTCAGCTATTATCCTCCACAGAATATAACTAATGGCTGCATGTAGATAACATCCTCCTTCTATAAAAGCGACTATTTTTCAACCTTATTACAGATTATTAAAATGTTTAAAATGCGTCATTATAGTGACCTATTAGGGCATAATGGTTCACACCATCCACAGGAATGCAAAGCATATAAGACTATAAATTTCTACAAGAATCTCTAGCTTATTTGTCTCTGTGTTTCTTCTGCTGTGATTCTCACTCCCTTCATGATAGGAGAATGCGTAATCATAAATCTGTGTTGGCTGTAGTGTCAAAGCAAGATTACACTGGGGGAAGAATCAAGTCCCTGCTCTACTGGAGCTGACAAAAACAATAGAATCAATCTGACCCTTCAATAACCTCATTCTGCAGGCCTCACTTCTCCCATCTCTCATGGAGAGTGTGAGCAGATCCACCTATCATGGTTTTGCTCAGTAAAGTGGCATGTGTTTGCAGAACATCTTGTTTTCCTCTTATTCATATTTTGACTTGGCATTTATAGAAGTTGGGTAAAAAAAAAAAAAGAAAAAAGCCACAGTCTGATTTGTCTGCAACAGACAGTCTAATTAAATTGGAGGGGAGGGACAGATGCACAAAGCTGCTGAACTGCTCATAATACAAAACATGGCAGCTTTAGTTTGGAAAAATCTAGCAAGATGGTGCCAACAATTTCTGCTCACTGAACTAGCTGAAGTATGTAATTATGTTAAGTTCTCTTATTTTAATTCCAATTTCGCATATATCGCTGATGCATTTGAAAAGAGCTTAGAAGGCCATTATTTGGGCTGTGATAAAAGAACGATATACACATGATTCACAAATGCTGTAATTTTTTCTGACTCAGATTTTCAATATTAAAAGTGTTGTTTTTACAAAATAAATATTTATGCATAGGGTTTTCTTTCATCTTTTGAAAAATGTTTCCCTATATGATTCAAATCAACATCAGTTCTTTGATACTTAAGAAGGGCATGCAATCAAGAGCTCCAACTGCTGCTTGTAATATTGAAAACCTGAAGCAAACCTTTATGAACATGAACTCTTATGAACAGAAGCACAAACTGCTTACATCTCTAGTGACAAATCCTCTCTGTCAAGCTGTTCTACAATCTGTACTTCCAGTGAAACATCATTCTTTCAAATTGCCATGGGGACTCATGTTGTTACTGTGGGACAGAATGTTAATCTCACACTGATCTGTTTGTCTATTTTGTCCTATCCTACTTCAAAATTTACAAAGGCTACAGGCATCACTATCTTTCAATGGGAGAATATGTTTACATATTTGTAGGTAGTACATGTTGCAGTCAAAATCCACTTTTCAAGAATAATTTACAAGACTCATGCCCCATTTGAACGCAAAAAACTTAAAGAGACAATTGCCACAAAAATCATCATTTAAAAAGATTAATTGATGAGCTGACAATGCAAAGAACCCTAATCAAAATAAACTCCAAAAAGTACCAAGCTATCTATAGGAAAGAAGATATTTATATCTGTTCCATCCTCAACAAAATTAAGCAAAGAGCAACAACAAAACAAAAGGCAAGAAAATGTGATCCACAATCAAGAGATGAAACAGTCAATGAAAGCAGACACAGAGATGACACAAATTAAAAAAGATAAAAATCCAAAAATCCTAGTGGAAAAAGTGTACAACACTCATAAAGAAATGGAAAATTTCAAGAGAGTTGTGGAAGCTATAAAAAAAGGAAATGCTATATATGATAAATATATCACAATAACTTATGTGAATAAATGCTTACAATACTTTAATGTTGCTTTAACATGCAATACAAAATATATCCCCAATTAATAAAAGGGACAATAACGCACATTGTTATGATTTATCTTTAACTGTTAGTCAACACAATTAAAAAAGAAAACTGTAACACCTGGTTAAAGATGACAAATTTAACACAAGCAGTGGACTCCACTGTGTTATTCAACACAATTAAAAAAAAAAAACTGTAGGGGGCTGCCTGGTGGTGCAGCAGTTTAGTTTGTGCTTGGCAGCCCAGGGTTCGCAGGTTCAGATCCCGGGCGCCTGTGGATGCACTGCTTGTCGGCCATGCCGTGGCGGCATCCCATATAAAATAGAGGAAGATGGGCACGGACGTTAGCCCAGGGCCAGTCTTCCTCAGCAAAAAAGAGGAGGATTGGCAATGGATGTTGGCTCAGGGCTGGTCTTCCTCACACACACAAAAAAAACAAAACAAAACTGTAACACCTGGTTAAAGATGACAAATTTAACACAAGCAGTGGCCTCCACTTATTCCTGAAATCATATTTTTAAAAAGCTATTTTTAAAACAGATATAAACTCAATGAACAAAGAGAGAAACATGCTGGAAGCTGAAACTGGATGGAAAAGTAGTAATCCATTAAACAGATCCAAGAGAACTGAATCCTAATGCAACAATGAAACCTGAGAATCTTTCAGATGACCCAATACATACCAAAGAACCAATGACTCAGGAGTTGGCGGTATCAGGTACTTATGAAAGTTGGAATAAAGGTGGTAAAATAAAATCAAGAAGATCAGTTGAAAGTCTGTTTAGACACCTGGTCCACCTCCCTTCTTCTGCATAGCTAAGGATCTGCTACCTTACACACACACACACACACACACACACACACACACACCCCAACTAGGCAGATTATCAGTGGTGTATTAACAGAAGAGGGCAAATTAGAATATCTCTGATCTGAGTTGCAGACTAGTACCATACTAAAAACAAGGAAACTGAAGGGAAATTTAGACACTAATCATATTATGTTACCAGGATCCCAGAACTGAAACCCATAATTTGTGTCCTGCAAGCCATGTGAACGAGTTTTCCTGGGAGTCTGGCTGGCCCAAGAGAAAAGTCCTGACGAGAATAACATCAAGGATTTCCCCAATAAGCAGCACTGATAGATTACCCAACAGGGAAGCCCTTACTCTTTCCTATATGAATACAGCACCCAATCATTTTTTTAAGTATCCCTCTTTTAAATATGAGTCTACAGTCAAAAATGAACAGACTTTTGAGGTACACCTCTACTCTGAAAGACAAAAGCCAGGACAAACAGAAACAAATTATAGAAAAGTGATTACAAGGAGAGAAGAAAATCACACACACACACCAACTTAGATAAATATTTTCAGAGAAATAAAAAGAAAAGGAATATTCTGGTAAAAAAGGAATATTCAGAGAAGAAAGAGATGAATCTTTGGAAAGTAAATATATGATATTAGAAATGAAAAGATCAGTAGGATAAATGGAAGATAAAGTAGAGGAAATCTCCTAGAAAATAGAACAATGACACAAAATACAGAAAATAAAATAAACCAGAGGACCAAGCTAGGGTTCTTAACATCCTAATAATAGATGTTTCAAAAAGAAACAACAGAAAAATGGAGAGGGAGGAAGAAAAAAAAGGGAAAAACAATTCAAGAAAATGTTACAGCACTCAAAGTTCTAAGATTCCATATTGAAACACTCACTTGGTATCCAGTGCAATGATGAAAATAGTCCCACCCAATAGGATTGTCTCATATGGCCACACAAGTTGTAAAATGTGCAACTTTAGGGCAACGTTGTAGACGATGATGGGAATGAACTTCCTTTAACACATACCTTCTGTAATGATGCCCTGGATTTTTGTAGTACAGTGGTACTTCTCAGTAATCTACACCACTGTGAAATTTTAGAAAGCAAGATAAAGAGAAGAGCCCATGGAATTTCTGAGAGGGGAGGAGGCTACATATGAAGATATTAGATTTCTCAACAACAATATGGAAGCTAGAAAACAATGGAGAAAAATCTTGAAAAATCTGAGGGAAAAATGCTTTCCCACTTAGAATCCTATAAAAAGTCAAACAATTAAGTGTGAGCATAAAACAAACAAACAAAAAAAGATTTTCATATGTGCAAGCTGTCAACAAATGAACCTCCCAATGTGCTCAGGAAGCTCCTGGGCATCTGATCCAGCAAAATCAGGAAGGAAAACAGAAATTTGGAAATCACGGGATCCAGGAAACTGGAGATCCAAATTAAGAGAAAGATGAATAGAATTCTTAGTGTGATGGTGTGTGGAGATATTAATATAAAAACCATCAAACCTAGGGATGAACCAGTATAGGTTAGAACAAGAAAATTCTGGAAAGGATTTCTTCAAAAATGTGAAATTGATAGAATAACTAATGTGACTGAGTGAAATGAGAGGACATTATAAAATTCAGGAACAAATCGAGGACAGGTAAGTGATAACTGTTTGGAAAACTAAGCAAGCATTTAATAAGGTCAATTATTAACTCAAAGGAAGAAAAAAACCCACGAGAATGAAAAATAATCATCACATACCATATGGCTCAGTTGGGAAGGCAGTTACATAATCATGAAAGTTATAATAATGTAAATATTAAATATTGATCTCACCAAAATTATAAGGATAATGGCAAGATGGGGAGATAGAAAGGGAAGGGAGGATGGTGGGGTTATGTGTGAAAAAGAGTTCATCTTCCTCTTCCATACTAGGAAGTAAATTGATAATGCCAAGAAGAAAAATCAAAAAGTAATAGAGATATAGAGGGAATATGAAAAGAATGAGTTGCAAATGGTTGCCTTTGTGAAGTGGGAAGCGTGGGGTGGGATGGTGGTACCACTGATGTAGAACAAGGCCTGCGGAACTATTTCCCTCTTTAAATTGTGTGCAGCCTATATGAAAACCTGCATTACAGAGAGTATGTGGGTCTTCTAATTAGCCATATGTTGTAGAACCAGTATCAGTATTTATGGTAGCTATATATATGTGTGTGTGTGGACCGCTTCCTCAAATCCTGAAAAGCACTGTGTTTCCTGCTGAAAATTGTCAACTGGCTGGTCAGTCAACTTGCCTAATTCTTACCAGTACCAGTCCCTGGGGTTAGACACTGTACCCTCAATTGACATAAGTCTTTGGGCCTATTTGACAATGGACTATCAGGAGCCACAACGATGCTACTTAAACTGATTTCAAGTATAACCTCTACCCACAACCGCACAGTTCTTTGAATCCTGTAATTTGGACTACTGTGGTATAATTTTGTGGTTCAAATCTTTAGAGTGGTTTAGAATCTGCAACTGGACTGCCTGGATTTGAGCACTGGCTCCAGAACTTACTACTTCTATGACATTAGGCAGTTGCTTAGCCAAGCTGAACCTCAGTTTATTGATTTATAGAGTGGGATTAATAGTACTACCTATCTCAAAGGATTAATGCTAAATGAAATAATTAATGGAAGGAGTTTATTGCAGTAGTTGGCATTTAGTTAAGTTCCAAAGTGGTGTTAGTTATTATATTTATTATCTTCTCAGTTCCAGGCTTAAAGGTCTATCATTCCCTCTAAACTCTTCAGCTTCTTCAATAGCCTGGGCCACTTAGTTTCCAGTTTTGCCAACTGCCCAGCAACTTGGATCTTTGGGGCTTTTATGCAAATAGAACTTGAGGGGCTGTCTGTGGCTTTCCAGACATCGTCAAAACAAGTATGCAAATTGGATTTAAACAGCCAGCTTGGATTACATATGAGAAAATGATTCCAACACTCACAAACATCTTCTATAAAAATAACAAAAAGACAAGACCATGATCAAATATAGCAAAAGCAAAATAAAATTCTGAAGGTATGACTTTGACTTTTTATTTAAATACATTTTGGTCCTGTATAACATTCAGGAAGGGATGCAACATCTGAAAAGAAGGTAAATATATAAAGAAAGTGAGAATAAAAATTTCTTCACCAGTCTGGAAAAAGAGAATAAGAATAAACATAAGATTTTAAGAATAAACATAACATTTTCTAGCTGTAAGGACAGCATAAATCCACATAGATAATTAAAACACTCACTAATAATTTAAAATGTGGCTGCAATTTGATTGCACCTGCATCCTCAGAGTCTTGAAGTTCCTGAAAAATTCTAAAATGTCTACGTGTTTTGCTTCTAATTCCAGTTTATCATTGATTTATTTAAAATCAGACAATGAAGAATTGCGTAAAGGAAAGGGCGCTAAAGATCTAACAAACAAAATTTTAATTTGTGCCAAAGTGTCTCAAAGGGTATTTTTGCATCTAGATGCAATTACAATTCTGGATGATGTACTAGCAAAAGATGCATTATGACATTTTAAACTTGAATCCGAGCTCATATGTTTAATTATCTAAACACTGTGCTATTATGTAATAATAAAAGCAGTTATTTGGTGAAATCATGAATACTTTCTTTTCTCCCCCACTTATGGATTGGAATCCAAAAATCAGACTGAGACGTAGATGAAAAGGGTACTTAGACTGCCATCTAGTACACATTTTTCTGTATAGCATAATTTCCAAAGCTGTTCAAAGAACATCTCTAGCATTGGAACAAGTATATGCTTAAGCACAATTGCTTTTTTTATTGTATTGAGAATTGTACATGAGCCGTTCTTTTCCACTTTTTGACCTAAATTCATCTCCTCAATATTAATTTGTGAGTGTTTCAATCTGTACATCAATTTATTACTACTTCATTCACTTGGCCCAGACATAGAATTTTAATATTGGGGATTTTCTTCAAAGGTCTCATTTGAAATATTCCTCTTGCTAACCTGTTACCTTCCTTCTCTAGAAAAAGTGCAAGGATTTGAGCTAGGAGTCTCTCAGAATTCAACATGTTTTGTAAAAGTATTTACCCTTTTCAAAGAGAAGGCATTATTTCATTGGCACAAGAATAGTTATGCTGATGATTAAAATTAAGTGGAAATATTTCCATTAATGATTCTCCTAGACTATGTCTGATATCTACTTGTAAGCTTCCTGCCACTAACCACGAAGGTCCTTTAAAAGGTGTCCTCTAGCTCCAAGAGAGGGAGGGAACACAAACCACCAGGGCCTGGAAGACAAGAGGACACCCAAATAACTGTGTCTGAAATGAGTAAAACTAAGCAATATCTCAGGACTTACTCTGAACACCTTTAAGATTGTTATTAAAACTTGATCAGTAAATGTTCTAACTTGGCACGAATTAAGAATAGGCTAGAATCCTAAGGACATTTAAGAATAGAGCAGAAACCCCAGGCTTTTCACACATCCTTGGAGCTCTTGCAGAAAAAGAAGGAATGCTCAGCTTTGCTCCAAGGTAAAAAACTTGACTGAACTGTGAAAAGGTAATCTCAGGCTATTCAATTCAATGTAATCACACACATTTTTACTGAGCTACCATTATGAGCCAGGAATGGACTCTGGAGCTACAAGAACGAATACATCCTGGTACATTTCATGCGCAGCTTACCTTAGGTTGATGGTATAAATTTCAAGATTTAGAAAACATTCAAAAGGCTAAATTATGATATAGTGAAAAAAATCCATCCTTGCAGAGTTCCTACTGGAGTTTGCATAATTAATTACCCATCAGTTACACAGCTGAAAAGATTCCTATATTGGGAAGAATGTTAAGTATCTTAGATGACATTTTAATGCATAGTTCTCTGGTTCTGTTATCAACTGGGCCACTTTAATACTAAGTAAATAGTCAAAGAATATAGAAAACTGTATTTCACTAATAGGTACAATAATTTTGCTCAATGGCAGAGCTTTGAATAATAAAGTACCTTAAAATATTAATAAATCAGGAAATGAACTTAAATTTTTTCCAGTAATCTCTGTGTTGTAGAAAACCAATGTCAAAATAAATGCCAAATTATAGCAAATAATTGTAAGATAACTTAAGAATATTTAACCATTTATCCATTTTATCCCTCAATGTGTTAGGTTTATTTTATTTATTTATTTATTATTATTTTTTTTTTGTGGGGAAGACCAGCCCTGAGCTAACATCTGTGGCCAATCTTCCCCTTTTTGCTGAGGAAGACTGGCCTGGGCTAACATCCGTGCCCATCTTCCTCTACTTTATATGGGACGCCGCCACGGCATGGCTGACAAGCAGTGCGTTGGCGGGCGCCCGCGATCCGAACTCGCGAACCCCGGGCTGCCAAGCGCGGATTAAACCGCTGCGCCACCGGGCGGCCCCTAGTGTTAGGTTTATTTTTAATAATTTGTTATCTGTTCTTAGGATATTTAATTTGGAAAGACAAGTTCAAAATAACAACTCTATTCTATGCTGCCAAAATGATTCTAAGCAAAGCCCATTTCATTTCTGCAACACCATCATCAGCAACTTTCATTCAGTCATATCTCACCTCATAACTTATTTTAATTTAAAGAGCCTTTGAGGATTCAAATTCTAAAAGAAACAACATGAATTATGTATGCATATTTCAAAATGTAGAAAATTCAGCTAAAGCTGGATTTTAAAAAAATCAATGCTTTAAATATGTTCATTAGCACAAAGAAAAATGGAAATAAATGAACAAAGTATTTAATTCAATAAATATGAATTGAATCAAGTCATATTATTCAATTCCTCTATAGTATAAATTTAAATGCAATTTAGCTTCTTTGTTTCCACATCAGATGCTCTCTTAAATTGGTGTAAACACAGTATACCTACTCTTTATATTCTTCCACTTCGGCTCCTCCATGAAGTCCTCTTTCTAGGTAAATATTTCTTCATAGTTAGCAGACCACTCAGGTCAGTCCTCTCTGGCCTCTATTTCCAGTTATCTGCTGTACTAGTTTGCTAGGGCTGCCATAACAAAGTATCAAAGACTACATGGCTTAAACAACAGAAATTGATTTCCTCAAAATTCTGGAGGCTAGAGTTCAAGACCAAGGTGTTGACAGAGTTGGTTCCTTCTGAGGCTTCTCTACTTGGCTTTTAGATGGCCATCTTCTCCCTGTGTCTTCACATGGTCTTCCCCCTGTGTGTATCTATGTGCTAATATCCTCTTCTTATTAGGACTCCAGTCATATTGGAGTAAGGCCCCCCCCAGATGTCCTCAGTTTAATTATCTCTTTAAAGGCCTTATCTCCAAATATAGTCACAGTCTAAAGTACTAAAGGTTAGGACATCAAGATATGAATTTTGGGAGGACTCAGTTAAGCCTACAATATCTTTTTAGCTTAATTCTATTTGTTTAGTCATTTCGTCAATATTTCTTTCTCTTGTCCTAACTCATATTACTGTTTCTGAATTTCTTGTATTGTCATTCAACTTTCTTGAAGTTATTTCTCACCCAACTGTGTGGTAAATCTTTTGAGAACAAATATTTAGTTCCTTTTCTATATCCAGTAGTGTACCACATTGTCATTCATGGGAAATAAGTGCTCAATAAATATCTGTTGACTGGATTTCCTGTGACTCCTAATGCTTTAAGATTTTCTGTCCTCTTCCTTACTGTCCAGTAATGCTGCCTCTTTGAATAAATGTTCAACTCCAAGGGAGAAAGTTATTTATAAAAGAAATGTGTATAGGTTGCTGACTTTATAGAAGAAAGGAATTTTCTGAAAGCTAAATAATGTCCTTTATGTGTTTTTCAAATCTGTACCTTCTCAGTTCATACTGTCTTAAAGATATTCAGAGTCACATCTAAAGTGATTGCTTGCCTCAACAAAAACTCTATACTGCAAGTGAAATCTGTGGGCAAATATGGAACATGAACCAATTCGTGGAATATGGATGTGAGACAACTTACCCTGCTTACTAATTTACACACCCTATAATTAATTAATTAAACCTGGACCTGTGTAAACTATAAACTTCATTGCAAATGCACATTTAGAGATATTTATTATTGCATCTTTCTGAAAAAGACAAGAGAAATGTTATGAGGACCCTAAATCACTCCCTGTCCACTAAATACTATAAGCCAAGAAAGTAAACAATCAAGTTCAACCATTCAACTAATGATCTCAGTGGGAAGCCTGATTACATGCTCTCCTTAGATTCCAAAGTTTCCTGTCGTGTGTATTTTTCAAATTTTGACAACATGTGTGTGCATTGAAAGAAAAAAATTAATATTTTTAAATAATAATACATTTTAAATTTTATCCAGCATTTAAATTATTGTTAGCAAAGGATTTATTCAAGCACCTGGTAATCCAATAGAAGCCCCAAAATTCTTGTTTTAAATATATTTTAATCTTATGCTATTGTGCATATCATTGTTAATGATTCAAATAATTTGAAGGCACAAGGGTTAATGTTAAAATTCAACATTATTATTAAGAATTTTGAAATTTACTGTGGCTTTAGTACCTTTCATCTTTTAAATCCAGAAAAATATTTAACACAGTCAATCAAAATGAGGAACTGATTTGCACTAATTCTTGGAGATTGAGAAATATCTAAAAATAGAGTGTGACTACTTTAGTTCCAATAATTTCCAAATTACTATTATTCAAACTGCAGAGCACCTATGTTCAATAACTAATTGAATATACATGCTGTCATTTTTATTGGGCTGTATATGCAATAATTGATTGAGGATATTATAGCCACAACTGCTTGCTTCATCTCATTATCTAAATGTCATCATAAGACATAAGATCTAATCCTAAGACACTAGAACTCTGAGCAAGTAAATATGAATGTGGATGTAAAATAGATGCCTCAGGCTCGTAGTTGGATTATGCCTTAAATGTATTCCCTTTAGCTTATACAACTAAGATAAAAGACAGAAATGTTAGTGGACAATATTATTACTTGAAGATTTAACATAAAATCAATTATTTGTGGCTTCTTTTGAAAAATTGATTATCTTACAACAAAGGTCCACTTGTCTACATGATGATGGTCACATGGAACTGAGTAGCCACTGTCCTGTTTAGGCAGGACAAGCAAGCTCCCATTTCACCACAGCCTCCACCACTCCCTATTATATTATCCTTAAACACATTTGCTTGCCTGCCTGGCCATATAGGCATTTATGTTTGCCACACATTATATCAAAGGAAAAGGATATAAAAAGATTCAGAATATGAGATGTCTAGGTTTGGATCAAGTACTTGGGGGAGCTGAGAATGTTGTAAGACACGTCAATATTGGAGACGAAGACTAAAAGAAAAAATATCCACATTCATGGTCAAAGTACAGAAATTCATTTTTCAAGAATATAAGCAAATGGAAAGAAATACAATGTGTTTTTATACAACTTCGTAATGTTAATTGTAATGGTTTTTAGGTGTGTTTTAACATCAAAAACATTCAGAATCCTTTAGTATTACTTTATTGATTTCTAAGTCTTTGAAATTGCTGGTCCATGTAGTTAACATAAAGCAACTTAACTGAGTAGAATATTCATTTAGCTAGAAAAAAATTCCTTTAAAGATTTATATACAATGAATGCAGCTTAAAATGTTTTACACAGTTCTTAAAAATCCTGTAAATTATTCTTTTCCTAAGGCACTTATATGGGTTGTGTATAAAATGGTTCTTTATAAGTGTCAAAGGGAAGAATAATAAACTGGATCTTATGTGGTTAGATTATAGCAATCAAGTCCATTATATTATCAAGTCCGTTGGACAATATTACAATTCAAGGTAAAACCCATGTTGCTAAAGCATTGAGTTTTCTTTAGCCTTCAAGTGAAGACCCATCTAGTATTGTCAAATCAATAACATAAGATTTGGAAATTCTCTTGATATTCATGTTTATTCATGCAAAAAAAACCTAACTAGAATTATTATTCTATGACTAAATGTTTAAAGTATACAGTTACAATTAAATGTATAAGAAACTGGAAACTTAAAAAAGATTTATAAAAGTAATTATTCAAAGGGAAATGTCCTTTAGTACAGCTAGTATGGAAGAAATGGCAAAAGCTTAATATTTAAACAAAAGGCTGTTTGAAGACCACATTTTTAACAACCTGATTAAAATATACCAAAATAACAGATGAACTCAGGGAGGAGAAAAAAGTTCATTTTCATCTGTGCTTTAATTTTTAAAGACTCAAATGAGGGGCCGGCCCAGTGGCGCAGCAGTTTAGTTCGCGCTTCGCAGCCCGGGGTTCGCAGGTTCGGATCCTGGGCGCCCGCCGATGCACCGCTCAACAGCCATGCTGTGGGGGTGTCCCATATAAAGTAGAGGAAGATGGGCCCGGGTGTTAGGTCAGGGCCAGTCTTCCTCAGCAAAAAGAGGAGGATTAGCAATGGATGTTAGCTCAGGGCTGGTCTTCCTCACACACACAAAAAAGACTCAAATGAAAGAGAGACAGAAAAAGAGAGTGGGAGGGAGGCAGAGAGGGAGGGAAAAAGGAAGAAGAGAGAGAAAGAGGGAGAGAGGGAGGGAGGAAGGAAGGAAAAAACAAAGAGAAATTATGAGACAGAATCTCAGTAGTAAAAGTGGTCTAAAAAGTCATCGTACTCAGCCACCTACCCAGTTAATAAAAGAATGCTCCCTGGAAAATGCTAAGCCCATTTCTAATGAGGAAGAACATACAGCTATTGCATAGGTTAATAAATTAGAAAATGCTAACATTAAGCCAAAACCTGTTTCTACAGGTCAGCCTTATGTTAACCTTTGGATCTACGAAACAGTCATTTTTCAATTTGCATTTCATACTGTAGACATTACTTCAAAAACGGTGTAATAAGCCTGGTTTACTTACTGTTGGGGTAAGTAAAACATGTTGAAGGTGCCACCTGGTCCCTTCCAGGCACGCTTTGTCTTCTGGAAATGTTAAGCCTTTAACTCTAGCTATGATCCCTATTAACAGAAATCACTGCTATTGAGTTTCCAAATTATTCAACTATTTTTTGTTTGTTTGATTTTTTTCCACCCTCCCCTCACCCTAGCTCTGCATAAAATCATTCCATTACTCCCTTCAGAGAGAATATGATAAAAAAGGTTTTGCAAGCTTTGAAGTTAGTAAGACCTGGGGTTAATCTAAGTTCTGGTAGATCATACTAACTTGCTAATTAGTACACCATCCTTTCATGTTTACTAGAAAAACAATGTGAACAAAATCTTCACTATTCACTTTCTAAGCTAAAATTAAGATAGCATTGTTACTCAAAAATTTTTCAAGTAAGCCTAATTATCAGTCCTTTCCCTACTGTATATCTGGATAATATCTCATTTGAAGAACCAAGCTTTTCCATGGAAATGTTCACAAATGCAACAATTCGCTAAGTCAGTAAGTTGTGGGGAAAAAAATTTATCTTTTGAAAAGTCCTACATGATGTAACTTTTTTCAAGACTATTTGCCAAACATGTTGAACTATTCAAGAAGAAAAGTACTACTTGCTATTTGGCTATTTGCCCAGGAGACATAACCTATGGCTTGGAACGCCTAGAAATTTTGAATATATACTTGCAGCTACATTTTCCTGTGGAGATAGTGGAGAGACTATATTATCCTTCCCAATATTTACAACCCCACCCAAGCCATAAAAATATGATAACACCTGTCCAATGTCTTAAGACTTGCCAATGAATTGTGTGGGAAGAGTATATAACCCCGCGTCATTATTTGGGACTTGGACCATGTGATATACTCTTGACAATGAGATATGTAGATATGATGTTGATCATGTTAAGCAGAAGTTTAAAGTTATTCTAGGGTTTAGTTTAGGCTCTCTTGTATTACTGTCCTATGCTATAAGAATAGAATGTTTCAGATAAGTGAAGGTCCTTCAGCCTGGGTCCTAAAATGAAAAGGCATATTGGGGCAGATTTACCATTGGTCACCAGTCTGGAACATAATCACAGTGGTCCTACAGACTTTATGACACTTAAGAAAGAAATGTTCTCATGTAAGGCCTTAAAACCTGGTAGTTGTTTGTTACATAGCATAATCTAACAAAAGCTGTTTAATACACTGGTCATTAACTTTGATCATATTTTCAAGGGAGATTTGTTATCCTAAAAAAGGCCAAGAGTTACTGTTATATAATGTGCCATGACTGCATAAGTGATGTGGATGTTTGGCAGTTCTCTGCTGCATTTCTTCATGATACACTGCCAAACCAGATAATTCAGCCTTCAGGTTCATCCTGGGAAAAGATTTTCATGTTAATCCACGGTTATCATTTAGTTTATCCTCATAATTAGAAAAGTAAATTATGTTAGTGTTTTAGCCTCTAACTTCTTCATTTGAGTCTTATTTGTTCCTTGATGAAATGTTTTTTACATTCTTGGATTTCTAACTAACAAAGGTTAAGAACTAGAAAAATTGTTATTATGAAAATTACATTCCAATCCTTTCCAAGCACTTTAAAATATGAATTGTCATTCAAATATTTGAAGACTACATCTCTAATTCACTGGCTTCAACTATACATTACTGAAAGATGTGACACATGCTACTTTTCTGTTGTTCAGTCACTCAATGTTTAGATTCCTGAAATTTCTGGACTCATAATTTGTGCAAGATATGGAGATCCACAGAGCAATCCTCAATCTCAGTAACATGTTGTAGATGAGCACACTGAGGCTTAGAGAAGTTAAAGGATTTGACTTGGTGATCCTAAGTATACGGTAAGAATATATATATGACTCAAAAGTATAATTCACATATCCAAAAGTCAAATATATGCCCAGAAAATTCTTAGGAATCTATTTTAGAAATCAATCACCATGTATATCTACCTTTGTGCATAGTTTAGTCATTAAAAGATACATAATTCAGTCAAGTTAATTCAACAAACGGTTTTTAACTACCTATCATATACCAGGCACTCTATTACATATGACAAAGACCAACATGAATACAGTATGGCATTTGTTCTCAAAGTGTTCACATTCCACAATAGACACCCACTGATCTGGGAGAGAGTTTGGCCTTCTCACTATAAAATCATATAATTTATATTTTTAAGATTGTATAAATGTAGTCATGAAGACCACAATACACCACTTTCCCTTCACAAAATATGTATCTATGCCCACTACTTCTCTTTTATTTTAAAAAGTGGGCTCTCATTGAACACTAATGCAGAAGCCAGTTCTGTCAGAGGGTGTGGCATTAGTTGCCAAGGGTTGCATCTTTATGTTGCTCTGAAAAAGTGAACGTGATTTCCATGCAAAAATACTTAAATGTTATATTAGCATTCCCCAAATGCTTCCTCTTTTCATCTGTGTTGATAAGCATTCAAACATGTCCACTAAAGACATTTTTACATTATTTTCTCAAATGTGAGCCAATTTTAATTTAGCAGGCAATCATTTTGAGTGAGTGGAAGTTAACTACGTGACTTTTTACCTAATTTACTCTGGTTAATATTAATTCCTAGCAAATAATTACCTCAGTAACTGTACAGATGAAGGAGCTTGTGGCACCACATGCCTCCCTACCACACACACTGGCACAGTGATGCCAAACTTGAACTGCCATCCTCTGGGAGAAGGAGACCTGAGACGTCCATGAAATATTCTGTTCCCTTCATGTAAAATATGTCTTTTTTTCTGAGAGGACTCCCTAGAATGAAGGCAGACAGCAGGATTGAAGCAATCCATGGCTGCAAATTTAAGGAAATGATGAAAGACACATTTCAGAATGCCAGATCTGTGATTCATGTTTGTTACTTCTTTTAAGACATGGCCCACAATTCACCTTTTAAAGATACCTTTTCTTCTATCCCCATCTGTGAGTAAGGTGACCTTATAGTTTATTGTCTAACTGGAATACTGTTGAGAGTGAAATGGGGCTATAAATAATAGGGCTGAGACAACAGGCATCAACTGGACTGTCCCTGCTAAACTGGGATGGATGGCCACCCCATCCATGAAGCGAGCAATATCCCCTCAAGATTCCAATAGTATTTACTGCAGGTTTGACTTATTTGACATTCAGCATGCGCTACTGGGTATTGCTTATATTTTACGTGTGTGTTCTGTGGCCTTGACTTGGTTTATAATATGCTTTGAGAGCAGGGCGGATGGCTTTTGTTTGTTTCTCCAGATCCTAACATAAATCCTACACAAGGCATATATTTACTAGATACGTTTAAGACGGTGCTTAAACAAAGTTAATGCTCAATTAATGTTTGTCAAAGGAATTAGTTAGGGTTTTCCAGAGACACAGAGCCAACAGATTCTGCCATATATATGTTTGTAAACATATATATAATTTTTAAATGTATATATAAAGAGATTTTTTATAAAGGATTGACTCATGCTTATGGAGGCTGAGAAGTCCCAAGACCTGTAGTCGGCAAGCTGGAGATCTAGGAAAACCAATGTTAGTTCCAGTCCAAGTCCGAAGGCCTGAGAACCAGGAGAGTTGGTGGTGTAAGTTTCAGTCTGAAAGTCAGCAGCCTCAAAGCCCAAGAAGAGCCAAATTTTCAGTTAGAGTCCAAAGGGAGGAAAAGACTGAGGTCCTGGTGCCACGGTCAGGAATTTCCTCCTACTCTTGGGAGGGTCAGTCTTTTTGTTCTATTCAGGCCTTCAACTGATTGGATAGGGCCACCCACATTGAAGAGGGCAATTTCCCTTACTCAGTCTGCTGATTTAAATGTTAATCTCATCCACAAACTCCTTCACAGACACACCCAAAATAATGCTTAACCAAATATCTGGCTACTCCGTGGCGCAGTCAAGTTGACACATAAAACTAACCATCACAAAATGCACTGCATTATATTTATAATGACAGTGACTTCGGTTAATACTATCATATCTTTACCTGTACAACTTGATTTTAGCTCAGTGCATAATGGTTTATTTCTACTACAAGATGATAAGATCTTCTTCACTGCTTCCACTGGATTTCCCCAAAGTGCCTAGAATCACACTTGTTAATACTAAGGATGACAGCTTAGGAACTGTGAAGATACAAAGGTGAATAGGGCATGGTTTATGCCTTCAGAGACCTGTAGGTCTTGTTTTGAAGAGGAGATGAATGCACATGAAAGATGATTCACAGTAGAGTCAATAAATCATGTAATGTCTGCGGTACAAACAGAAAATACAGAATAGTGTGGTGGAAAGTGTAAAAATTTGCGGTCTGAAACCTGTGTTTGAGTAACTTCTATACCATTTCAGAGACTGAAATGGGGACCAACTTGCTTTAACTATACTTTAACTATAGTCGTCTATTTGGAAAAGTCGTTAGATAATGCATTACTAAAGCCCATCCTATAGATAACATCTCCGAGGCTTGGCTCACCATGGTAATGGGTGGGGTCCTCAAGTTTCTCAGGAACTGAGAGTTGACTTTTTGTCCAGTTCAGCCCAGTTGAGACCACCAACTCATCAACTGGGCCTGTGTGGATGACCCAGTGGATGACTGATAAACTACCCTTTGACATAAGGGAGCTAAAAACTCCACCCTCAGATGACGAGAATGCTGCCATTTTGTGAACATGTGTCCTACGAAGAGCCATGAAGTTGGACTATGCTTGGGCAGATCATCAATTACCTCACTTCTCCTCACCTCCAATCATCTATTCCCACACTTCAGACCACCTTGCCCCCTACCCCATAAATATCCCTGAGTTCCTGTTTTTGGAGAGGTGGATCTGAGATTGATTCTCCTGCCTCCTCACTTGGCTGCCTTGTGATTAAATCCTTTCCCTTTGCAAACTCATTGTCTCGGTAATTGGCATAATTGTGGTGCTGGCAAAATGAACCTGATTCGGTAACAAGACCTCCATTTGAATCCAGCTCTATGAATTAATAGCTGTGTAATCTTTGATTTTTGGAACTTCATTGACTCCACTGTAAAATACGAACAATAATAAACTGTTGTCATATAATTGTTAGCATTAAATGAGTTGCAGGACTGAAGTGAGCACTTCAATAAATTATTTTTGTTATAATCATTATTGCCATTATTAACATTATCATTATTATTGTATCAACAGCTATGATTTTTGAGGCTTTCTTCTTCATTACGTTATCATTAAATGTGGAGAATACTAAACCCAAAGGATTATTGTGAAGAGTAAAGGATGTAACATATGTTAAAGTATTTAGTTAACTTAAAATATGATGCTTTATTAATTGGAAGTATTATTGTCATTATTGTGACACAGAGTAGAAATACAACATAGATGGCATAGCTGTCTATTAGTCTATAAGTATTTATAATTGAAAAGCAATTGGGCCAACAAATGATTCAAAGAACTCTTCTCTAAAATATTTGTATTGTTCTGCTATATTCCTTTCCTATATTCTTTTATAAGAATACATAATTTGGCATGAAACAGAAAGTTTCCCAAACTCAGGTTGCAACAGCCAGGGGAGTGTTTGTAGAATAATACAGGGAGCAAACATAAAGTGAGGGAGATACTTTCAGGTGGTCCTCAAATAGGAAGATTTTCTCTTTTGGCCAAAAGCCAGAAAGCTCTACGTGAGCCTTACTCTTAACACATAATTTTCAGAAAAGTCATTCTCTTTCATAGTGGAAAGTAAATATGAAAATGCACACATACAAGAACCGACTTTGTAAAGACCGTGCTTTAGCTAAAAAGAAATAGAAATCCAAAAGCCACAGACATATAGTTGAAATTTCCTCCTTCTAAGACTGAAATTTGACTAGATTCAAAGAGGCTGAGCATGTGAATTATAGCATCAGGCCCAATACAAGCGTGGAATCATTTAAAGGCACACCAGCGTGCAGAACCCACACAATCACAGGGGAGAGCAGTATAGAAGTAGGAGATGAAAAAAGAGGATCCAAAGAAGAACTGAGTGACTAAATGTTGAGGGTCCAATTTAATCAAGGTCCAAAGTATAATTAGAATTGTATATTAATTATAATTTAGTGCGTTTATAGTTATACTTAAGGGTATCTGAAAGGATGCTTTGGAAATCATGAGGCTGAAAAGGGGAAAAAAATCTTGTGGATTTTCAAGTGTATAACCTTATTTTTATTTTATTTTAGGTGTGCATAAGGACGAAGTGTGTGCTGATTGATAGCATCTAGTAATTGATTATCATTGTTCATATTTCCCTCCATGCATCTCCTTTTTCAGAGTTGGTAACACTTCTTTTCAATTATTTAATTTTAATTAATCTCAATGAATTCTGTATCAAATAGATTAGAGTCAGAAAGATCTACTTTAAAATTATAGCTCTTACACTTGTTTTTGATGTTGAGCAAGAAATTTGGGGAGAATGGAGTACCGACTTCGTAGAGTATTATGGGGTTAAATAATATATAAAGGGTTTAGCAGAGTATGATTCCATAAAGGTTAGTGATGAACCATTTTTTATATATAATAGATCTTTAATTCAAAGAGAAAGAATATGGAATACTTTCATCCTTCTAGACTGTCCTCTCTTTCTTTTTCATTTTTTCATCTTGTTGCTTTCTTCTTTTTTCTGTCTTTTACTTCATACCACTATCAGAGGAAAAAAAGGGGGGAGAAAGAAGGAGGAAGAGTAAAAAAAGAATTTTATCTAAGATGGTGCAAACTTTACATTCTACAATGGTGCCAGACAGCGAGAAGAAGAAAACCCAGAGAGATGTATGGAACAGCCAAGTTGGTAGAAGGTGAGGACTAAAAGCTGGATCAACAAAGAGGTGATAGAAAGAAAGGGTAGTTAAATGACAAACCATATTTGCCATATCTGAGGTTGACTCAACCCTTAGTCGGGTGCCCAATATCTTAAAAGCACCACCTGGACCTATAAACATTACAGTGAGTCTTCACATTCAGTTCTTGGGATTAGGTACAAGAACCTTCTGTAGAAGAACAAAATGTGTTTAAATTTCTAAGGATAATGGTTTGGTAAAACCTCATTGTGATCCCTTTAGACTAAGATCATCATCTGGGCAGGCATATGTAAGTAAATTTGTTCTGTCATATTTTTGTTATTTTTAGTCATTAGAACCTAATTAATTGGATTCAGTGTGGAAGAAAAAAGTATCCATATCAAGATATTTGTTCAGCTATCAACTAGCAATGGAAACTTGGTCTAGCCATTTCATCTTCAGGGCCTTGGTTTCTTTATTTGCATAATGTATAACCGTAACATTATTTTTCCATATGTCTATGATTTCTTAGTAGCAGTTCAGAACTCATCTGTTTAAGAAATAAAAACTTTTAAAGGGCTTTGGTCACTCAATCTGTGGCTAGTGACTCATAACATCTAAAACACAGTGCTGCTTTTGTCCTGAATCAACCAAATGAACAGCTACTAACCTTTGCATTTGCTTGCTGTAAAGCCCCCTGTAGAATCCCTCTAATAGAATAGAGAGCTTTCATTAACACTCACATCTACTAATTAGAGGAAATTCCTTGCACATTTCAATGCTTAGGAAATAGATGGGTATGAGACAGTGATCGATATGATTTTCTATTTATCATTATCTAGAAAAGCCTTTTGATTTTACTCCTTTTAGAAACCTTAAAAAAGATTTCTGTTTTTTAATTTAAAACTACACTCAAACCAACAATTTACATTTGCCCAGTTTCTTACTTTAAAAGTAGATTTAACATAAGCTTTTTTTTTTTTTTTTGGTAGCTGGTTTTTTGTTTGAGAGCCCTAGAATACTGACTCTCATTGTACAGTTCATGTAGGTACTGTAGAAAATCAAGCTGACACTGCTTTGGCCCTGGAGATATTTTCCAGACATAACTTTTAAATACATTCCTGTTATGCTTGGCTGTCAAACACATTTCTTCAAAGTAAAGGGCAGAAAAAAAATTCTGATACATTGAGAAGTGGCTGTTTCATCCTCATTTCTTTCGCACTTTCAGCTGCCCTCTCCTCAAGCTTCCCTCGCTGCACACCAGCACTCACTGGTGAAAAAGAATGCCATTTCCTGATATATCCTATTCCAAGTAATAAACTTAGCATCTAGTCTTTATTCTTCATCTTCAAAGGACTTGGTAAACATTAAATAATTAATCCTCACAACACATTTGGGAAGTAGGCACACATTATCATCACCATGACAAAACTGGAGGTTCCCTGAAATTAAATGAGTTGCCTGAGGCTACACGTCAATTTATTGTCAGAGCTGGAATTAGTTGTTGCTTCCCATTCTCATTTTAACACCTCATCAGGTCCTCTCCTGTCCTAATAAGAACCCAAGTCCACTTTCTGCATGATTTTCATTGGATCAACAGTGTATTGCAAATATAACTTGTGTATTTGTATCAATGATTTTGGACGTGGCAAATTCAATTGCAGTAATTAATAATGCTATGGAATAGATTTTATTTCAGCATGTTCTAATAATGACGAAAGGACTGAACCTTTAAACAAGAGATCAGATGACGGCTGCCCAGGAAGAAAATGATGCTATCTTCTACAAGTTAGCAGATCTGTGTTTCAAAATCCTGTTTTTAGAATGGAGCATGACATATTTTCACCATCACAAGTAGAATGAACTTTTGGGAAGAGCAATGGATATGCACTAAGGAAAGACTTAGTAAAGTTTAAAAATGAAATAAGCATCTACATTAGCATTTATTGAACACCAAGTCCTTGCTAAGAACACTATGTGGCAAAGAATTAATCATAGTCTAAACCTCATGGGCTTAGGCAATATTCTTATTAATATTCACTTGTAAGTGACAGCAGTTGTACTTGCTAATAAAATCCCAAAATGAACTGCAGGTCATTCCTCCTGCAGTCCCTACACTCAGTGTTTTAGAATGTGTGTGTTCTAAATCTCCCAAGTTAAGGAGCTCTGCAAGACAGAGCTATGCCCTGACACTTATCACAGAATTAACAGAATTTTGCCCTCATCATGTCCAGCTTATAAACAGCCTTTGGTGAGCTGAACTCATGTTGCTGGTCTGCTAATTGGCCAGTTAGATTCATTCGGTGTTGCTAAGCTTCTAAACAAATTAAGGTTAATTGGAATCAGGAATGGATCAGCAACCTCAGTACTCAATCTGTTTAGCAGTTCTCTTCAACTCATTATTTTTCTTCTTTTAGCTCCTTGCACAACCAAAGTGCTGCTCATTCTCTTCATCTGCCTCTATTGTGACTGTATCTTATTACAAAATGTTTCAAAAAGAATTATTTGGGGACGAGTGGCAAATCGCAACACAACAGGATCAAGAGAATCAACAGTTCTAAGACACACCTTGTGAAGGTCATTTTCATGTAGCTTTTCCAAATATGTCTCTATCTAGTCCCTCAGGACTTTTCATTTTGTTATTTAGAGTCCTCTTTTAGTAGAATAGAACCTAGGCCTGGAAAGGACCTCAACATATCTAACTGATCTAGCTTCCAGTCAGGGATGATATTAAATCCATTTCATAGATTAAGTAAAGGAAGACTGAGTGGGAGTAAGAGGTTTCCCCAGACTTCTATACTTTGGGGAAAAGTACCTTGGTCTTCTGATTCATAATTTAGTGACTTTCAACTATGCTATGTTGCCTCCGTGACATTTCTAATAGCTAACATTTATTGGACACTCACCCTGTGCCAAGGAACGGTGAAATGCTTTGCATGTGTTATATTAATTAATTCTTACAACATGCTTTATTCCCATTTCATAAGGAGGAAACACCCTTCATAGAATTAACCTGACTGCAAGGTCCCTACTACATATTCAATAACATTTATTCAACATAGAGAATCTGTAAGCACTTGCAGAATCCACCTCTTTCCAGCTACCACTCTAATTAAAATCAGAACTGTGAGAGATGACTCCGTGGTTTAGGAAAATAACGTACATCCCATTCAGACCTCAATGGTGAGCAAGAGTGAATGGAGTGAGCATCGATACCCATCAGAATCCCACTAAATAGTAAGCTGCTATCCCAGAAAAATAAAAATGTGTGTAAAGATGAGGATTATTTTATGAACTTCAAAAGTGAGAATTACCTGTTATTGAGGTCATTATGGTTCAGTTGGTCTTCTTGGCAGAAAAAAGGTAACTATATACAACAATAAATCTCATTTTAACAGTACATTGGGGCTCCATATCATTCTAGACTCTCATTTTTTTGACCTGATATTCTGTTCTCATTGTTCTCCTTTCGGCATTTCTCTATATTCTTCAGTAATGTCTCTTCCCAAACACCTCAGTGGCTGTTTTCCTCAAGGGCATTAAATTAGTTAAGCAGAAATACGGAGGCATCAGCCTATGTATTTTCTCTGTGCCTAACCATTTCCCTTTCCACTACACCCTGTTGTATTAATGAGAGGGACTTGGGAAGTAATGAAGCACTATATGCCACACAGAGCCCCAATATTGTGGTTTTCTTGTGTAACTATTTCTGATGATTTCCCAGCAAGTAAAAACGTATAAAATACCAAGCAACCTTATTTGTTTATTTATTCTTGAATATATTCTATCATCTTGCTGGCTAAACAATTCAATTAGTATGGGTCCTTTGAAAAATGCTTAAGCTAAAATTATGAAATTTCTAGGGGAATTACAAGATGGTCAACTGATTTGTGCAAAATGTAAAATTTGTAAAGCTTCTGACTGTTTTAAGGCATGATTCTCAAAAGTTCATGAGCATGAGAATCAACTGAGACTGTTATCAAAATTATGGAAATTTCTGAACCCCACATCCAAGAGTTTTAATGTCTGTTATATATCTGACAGTGTCAATTTTTTCGATGCACTTGAGAGATTTTATTTATGGAGAAGATTTTTTATAAACTTTAAAAAAATTAATAATTTACTAAAGTAGTGAATGTAGAAGTCCAGATTTCCTTTAAGGTTTTTAAAATAGCTTTATTGAAGTATAATTGACATATGATAAATCACATATATTCAAGTTGTATATTTGATAAGTTTGGGCATCTGTATACACCATGAAGCTATCACCATAACCAAGATAACGAGCATGTCCATCATCCCTCCAAATTTCTTCATCCCCAGTTGTAATCCTCCTTTTTTCCCCTCTCTGCACTTGTCCTCCTTAGGGAATCACTGGTTTGCTTTCAGTCACTAGATATTAGTTACATTTCTAGAATTTTATATGAATGGAATTGTATAGAATATATTTTTGTTCTTTTATTTTTTAGAAGGAGAGATGTCTGGCTTCCTTCATTCAGAATAATCATCTTCAGATTCATTCATGCTATATATGTATCAATAGGTCATTCCTTTTTATTGCTGAGTAGCTTTACTTTGTATGAATACTCCACGACTGGTTTACTCATTTGCCTGTTGGCGGACTTTTGGCTTGTTCCCAGATTTTAGCTACTACAAGTAAAGCTGAAACAAACATTTGTGTGCAAGCCTTTGCATGTACATATGCTTTCATTTGTTTTGCGTAAATACCTAGAAGTATGACAGCACGGTCATGTGGTAAGTATACATTTAATTTTTTATGAAACTGCCCAATTGTTTTCCAAAGTGGTTGCACCATTTCACATTCCCACTAGTAGTATATGAGAGGTCCAGTTGCTTCACATCCTTACAAACACTTGGTATGGTCAATCTTCTAAATTTTAGACTCAGTCTAATGCCAATAAGGATGTAGGAGTTTCACATGATTTGAATTTCCCTATAACTCATGATGTGGTTAATCCTTTCAAGCATTTACTTGCAATCTGCATCTCATCTTTAGTGCAGTACCAGTTCAAATCTTTTGTACATTTTTATTTAGGTTATTAACTGTAGATTTCTCAAACATATCCTTTATCAAGATGAGAAAATTCCCTTCAATTTCTAATTGCTGAGGGTTTTTATCAGGAATCAATTTTAATTTTTCTGAATTGTGTTATTGCTCTTTAATAATTTATTTATGTCATTCTGGATCAATTTTGATTGAGTTTTCTTCTCATTATGGATAGTTTTTTCCTGCTTATTTGCATGTATGGTGGTTTTTTATTAGATACCAAAAATTGTGGATTTTATCCTTAGGATGTTGAATATGTTTGTGTTCTAATAAAATTTTTGAGTTTTCTTACAGGATGCCACTAGGTTACTTGGAAACAATCTGATCCTTTTGGGTCTGCTTTAAGGTTTGTTTGGCAGGACCAGGGTATAGTTTAGGACTAAATTTCCCCACTTATGATACAAGAACCTTCTTAGTAATCTATCCCAGGCCCTGTGAATTGCAAGGTTTTCCACTCAGGCTGTTGGGAACAACCCTATTCTGGACCCTGTGTGAGCTCCAAGTGTTATTCCCTCTAATGCTTTCACAGCCGCTAATCATTTCCTCACATGTGTACTGATCAGAACTAACAACAAGGCAGAGAAGATGAACAGCAGTGGAGTTTTGGTTGGGGTCTAAGCTGTCTATGGGTATGCCTCAAACTTCATCAGCATTGGTTACAAATGAGGTGACATGTGCATTCCTATACCAAATCCCAACAGCTTTCAGTTACTACCAGTTTATTAGAAAAATTCTAGTCTTACCTACTGGGTCCTCTCCCCTAAATATTTCTGAGGTTCTCTGGGGGACTTTTGTGTCCTTGATTCAAGCCTCCTTATGGACTGATTGCTGCCAAGTGCTGGGGAACTCAGGCATAGTTCTCAACTGCAATTCCTAGCCCCCAAAGCCTAACCTGCTGGTTCCTCTGCTTCAGGTGATTCCGTCTTGCTACAGATGGTTAGGGCTGACAGCCATCTGAAGCTCCAGAAGGTCCCCAGAAATTTGCACTTATTCACAGACTTTAGAAGCTATTCACTTTAATAACTAATATTTAATAATTATTATGCTACCAGCCTTTGTAAATAATTTCTTTCTTGACTATTGGAAAGTTTACTTATGCTAGGAAATTAGAATAAACTGAGGTATATGTATGAATTCATTCCTGGAGTGCGTGTGTGTGTGTGTGTTTCTTTATATTTGAAGATACTGAATATTTTAACTTCATTCATCTACCTAACAAGTTTTAATTGATTCTTTTCTATACAAAGTACTCTATAAGATTCTGAGGTGTGAAAGGATTAAAAAGTCACTTTCCTCAGGACCATGTTTTCTAGAGAAGACAAAAGGAACAAATCTGGAAAACTAAACAATAAAAGTAGTTTGTGATTAAATTCCAAATGGGTGGAAGAGTCATAATTCAGTTTTGCTTTTTCTCCTACACTTTGAAGGAAATGGATGACTATAAAATAATTAAAATTATTAATCAAGCGAACATTACACTAACAAAATATAATCTCATTGGAGATTATTCCTTAAAATAATCTTTTAATAGGCTACACACTTCAGTGACTTTGGGAATTTATTTTGTTGAAGGGGAAGGGGATTCTCCAGAGATACCTTAGGAAATTAGTTTCATTATTCTATACTTATATTTTAATATCGAATTATTATTACTCAAGCTATCCAAAAGACTGCTCTGAGAGTCAAGCAGACTCCTGTGGCCTTGGACAAATTATTTTAACTCCTCTAAGCCTGTTTCCTCATCTAAAAAATAATAAATATAGTTAACTTATTGAGTAATTATGAAGACTAAATATGATAATGTTCATTAAGCACTTAGTACAGGGTTACTACACATAGAAGGTGCTCAATCAACATTAGTTGTTATTGCTATTATTTTTATTTGTATTTTTCAAAAAGCATATGCATTTAAATGTATTTCTGAAAAGGTGATTTCCTAGAGAAGATCTGTAAAATTACTAGGTAACTCCTAAAGAGGAAATCTAAAAATGTAAGTATTGGCAGCATTGTCATAACAAGTGTGTTACGTTTCTGAGGCACCTGCTTCCAAGGAAAGTGGTTTTTGTTTGTGTTCAATACTTTTTTACAAAATCTGAGGTAATGCTATGTAAAAGTGATTATTTAAATTGTGCCATCATTGCACCTGAATACATTGGCAGGTTAACCTGATGTTTCTGTTAGGTGAACTGAAGAGTCAGTACAATAGCTATCTCATCCACATCCAAGTCATTATCCATTGTGCAAATGATTCCCAATCTCCAGTTCTAACCTGGAACTCTTTCTGGATCTCCAGATCCCTATGTATACCTGATTATCATCCATTTCCACCTGATAGCCTATAGTATCTCCAACTTTACCTCTCCAGTTCTGAACTAATCTCCCCCATCCTTGCAAATCTGTATACTAAACACAGCCAATCACCTAGTGCTTCACTTCAGAAACCCTAGAGTCACCTTAGATTTTTCTTACTGCCTCATGCTCTATTCATCCTCAAGTCATGTCCATTCTACATATTTATCCATTCAAGAAATGTTATTTGAACACCAGCATTATTCCAAATTCATATTCATTCATATTAGTAGCACTTGATCAAAGTTCACCAAACCTACCACTATAGTCTCCTCTCTTTTGTCCCTTCTTCTCTTCTCCCTCATCCAATATATGCACCACACTGCCTCCTTTATAACACAAATGCTGTGTGCCCCATGACCTTCTTCACAGATCTCATGCATGCTCATCTTCCAAATTCATTTCTTGTGGACTATGTGGATATGTTATCAATGAAACTGACATTTTGAATTGATTTCTGTACATAGAAATGGATTTCATTTAAGTATCCTGCCCTCTTGTCTAGACCCACTAGGACCAAACTGGTAGATCTGTTAGAACCTTGGCTCTGACTGCAAGGAAAGTTTTTGAATTAAAAAAAAGTGTGAGTTTATACATGGTTTTGTTTAGATACTGTGGGAAGTAAATTATATCACAGAGTGATCTAACATAGAGATCATATAAATTCTTTAGGACTAATTTTTTTAACCAATATTTTTTAAAAGACTAGGAAATAAGTATAACCAATACGTCTTCAGTCTAGATCAGGGTTTCTCAATCTCAGCACTTTGACATTTTGGGTCAGATGATTCTTTGTTTTGAGTGAGGAGAGAGGAGAGGGCTGACCTTGCACTGTAGGATGTTTAGCGGCATCTCTGACCTATATCCACTGAATTTCAGTAGCACCCCTTGCCCCACTTGGTGACAACCAAAAGTGTCTGTAGACATTGCCAAATGTCCCCTGGAGAGAAAAATAACTCCCATGTGAGAACCACTGCTTTAGGTATTCCCAATTCTCCAGGCTTCCAGGATCACCTTTTTCTTGAGTATCCAAATAAATATCCTCAGCACTCATCCAATTAAGTGTAGGGTTTCCTTAACAGTGGGGGCTTTAAGTTGTTCCTGATTCCATCCATGGATCAGTCTGAGCCTTCACTATTACCTAGTTCCTGCGACTGCCTCAGCTCTTACGCTTGTCAACATTAACTCTCTTTTCTTCCATTGTTCCCAAAGTGCCACTAAACCTGAGGCTGATATGTTTGACAGATTTTCTAGAACATTGCTATATGTAAGAGAATAATTACATCAAAGGGCAAGGAACAATTTTACATTCAACATCAATCATCACTGTGTCTGCAAAATTACGGACTATTCCCTCCATTAAGAATTTCTTCATGTGTCATTTGTTATGATTCTTCTAGCATTCTGTTATTGATACGTGCCTCACCCTAGGGCCTTCCTCACATTTTTCTCACATTCCCCCATTTCAGTCTACGCCTAGAGGGATCATGCCATATTCAACCAAAAAAGGTCCGTCTGTACCTATCAGAGTATTTTTCTAAATATTAGAACTAATCAACCAGGAGATGAATTATGGCCTTGCCCTAAATGTTTAAACAGCATCTCTCCTTACAGAACACTCTACCTCAACTCTTCACTTTACTTTTTTCTTCTCCTCTTCCAGGTGTCATTTTGAATATCATCTCCAGAGAAGCCTTCCCTGACTCCCGGACTATACAACAACCAACTAGGCTACTCTCTTTCCTAGCAGCCAGTTCTTTTTCTTCATTGCGCTTATCAGAATCTGTAACTACATAGACATATATGTGTCTAATTCTTTATTAATGTGTTTTTATTAATCTCTAAGCTCTGTAGGGGCAGGCACACGTTGGGTCTTTTCAACTATGCCCAGTGTCTAGTGCTTCATAAATGTGTCATTTTTTAAATTTAAAAAATGAATAAATGAATGGTCTGGAAGTTTGCAGTGGGAAAGAAGAGTGCTGTAAATTATGCTTAAAGATTTTAAATGTAGGCTTTAGTGACAGAACTAGTGGGTTCAGAATATGAATTAAATGAAGATATTTCTAAAGTAGCCTAGAGCAGGGAAGATAAAACAACCATCCAAAGGGATGTCGATAGCAGTGCAGGTACCATCTCTTAACTGCAAAGAATGTGATGAAAACTGTGCTTCACGCTCTTTTCCCTTGTAATTACGTACAAGGTTGGGAGATCCTTTTTAGCTCCAGTGAGATATACAAGGGAGATTTCCATAATGACCAATTTAAAGAAGCAATGATAATTCTTTAAGAAATATGAATGATCGAAAATATAAACAACTCCACATTGCATAGATTCTCTCTGAAATCAGTATTTAAAATCTCTCAAAATGTGAATGAATGTCAAGGGAGAAAAGAGAAGAAGAAAGAAGGGAAGAGGCAGCCTCTGGACTTGTCCAGCAGGGAAATTAGGCTAGGCACAAGCCTCAGGCTCCCCCAAGGCCAGAAGAGATGACAGATAAATATGTAAAATGGCTTCTGTTCAAACACCACTTTAACAGTCCCCCTCTCCACCTAGCACACTTCCCAATAGCTCTGCCAACATAAATAAATAGATCAAAGCTAAATTCATTCCAAAAGAACCATTTAATTTCAACACCAAAAATAACATCTTTTCTAAAGATAAGTTTTCCTTCAGGAGCCCCTACAAATATATACACTACAACACACACACACACCATACAGACACATATATTTTAACTCAGCAGTAGCTAAATAGTGCCAGCTCAATCTAAGCTTAGAAACATAGACTACCAGAACTACAAGGGTCTTTAAGAATTTTCTGGGATTTTAATTGATTTACACACAAAATCCTCCTTACTTTAAAACTGGGGAGGAACCAGCCCACTGGCGTAGTAGTTAATTCCTGCATGCTCCACTTCAGAGGCTCAGGTTTTGGGTTCAGATCCTGGGCGCAGACCTAGACCGCTTGTCAAGCCACGCTGTGGCAGCAACCCACAAACAAAATAGAGGAAGACTGGCACAGATATTAGCTTAGGGCTAAGAAAAGAATATATACAGTATTATTCCCTTTCCATAAATTTCCAAAACAGGCACAATTAATTTATGGAAATACAAGTCTTGATACTTTAATACTGGTTATCTTTGTGGGGGTTAACAACTGGAAAACACTGTGAGGTTTGCTTCTGGGCTGATGTTAATGCTTTATATCTTGAACAGGGTGGTCATTACATTGATGTGTTGATCACTTTGTAAAATTCACTGAATGCTATATTTAAGATTTTCACACTTAAATATGTAAAAGCTTCCAGAAAAAAAGGTTATACTTTGTATGATATATATAGTATAATATGTACATGTAGCAACTATATATAAATATTTTATAACCTTTTTATGCATTTCTCATTTATTGTGACTACCTGTCCATGTCAATGAATACACTAATATAATATCGAAAATTGTCATATCTTTCATTTTTTCATCTGATTAAAATTTGAATCATTCCTTTAACTCCAGAGTAAATGTTACTATTATTTTAAATGTAAAAACTTAAATGGAAATATATACAACATAAGGAAATGCCAAACTAGCCACATTTTGTATCTATTCTCTTTAAAATATATTGGTCTCAATATTTCTGAGAAATGAAATAAATCCAATGAAATGATTGCAAGGCAATTTAATTTCACATTTTTTTCTTTCTGGGTGAGTCATTTATCTTTAAGATAGGAATAGCGTCATGACATAAATTATTAGCTAATGGTGGAAAGTCAGCTTTCATGAACTGAAGACAAACAGGACTTCTGCACAAAGACTGCAAAACGTTCTCAGACCAGAGTTTCCAGGTAGAAACACAAGTTGGAATAAAGTAATATATCAAGTGAATTAATTGAGACATTTTCTTTTCTTCCTATACCTAGAAAAGTTCTATTCATCCTTCAAGTCATCACGTAAATGATACCTTTGAGCACTGATCCTGCGCATCGACCCATGTTCCTCCTTTCCATCCTACTTAGGACAAAATCAATCAACACCACTGCTGCCTCCCTAATGACTGAGTTCTTACCTTTATTTTAAAGATGTGTTGTTAATTGTATGTATCCATCTCTCCTTAGTAAAGATGTAATCAGTGAAAGGTATTGGCCTGCATAGGGAAAATTTTGGCTTCAGGAAGGTCTACCTTATCCTCCAATATCCTCTCTCAGTTTTTCAGTTACCATTTGCTTGCTATTCCAATTACTCAAAATAATCAATACAAGTATCTTCAGAATTGAACTTATGTCAAAATCTTTCCCAATTATAATGCAATAAAAAAAATAGAAATTTAAAAATTATGTCAAAATCTTTCCTAAGAACAGGTGTGGGCAAAGAGAAGATGGGGAAAAAAACAAGAGTGAACGTAGCACCTGTGGTGGATGGGAAGAAACCCGAACTGAGAAAGTCCCTTAGAGAAGGAGACAGGCTAATAAAGCATTTAGGAAGGAAGGAAACGAGTGTTTACTGAGGACCTACTACATGTCCGGAATACGTCTTCATCAACTTTTATTTTACAGATGATGAAACTGAGGTCCAGAAAAGGCCAGAAATTTGCTAGAGTTCACCCAGGTACCTAGATATTAACAGATACCTATAACTTATTTCTAAAGCCCATCTTTTTTTTCTCACGTGTTTGCCAGTTGCTTTGTTGACGGATGATATCTAGGATAAGAAAATAATTCACAGCTGAAATACATAAGCAAAATATACGATTAAAAAGATAGTTTTTTGAATCATTTGTTGTTGTTTTCCAAAAAGTGCCTAAAAATATGCTGTGATTTTAAACAGTAGCCTTTTTTTGGAATTTATTAATATAGTTACACATTCAGGATGAAGCTGGAGACAGATCTGGCACATAAAGAATTTGTTTATTATTTACAGAGATCAATGAGGATAAGACACCTGAGCACTACCTTAAAGTATTTATCAGGAAAAAAAAAAACCGGGTCACTTTTGCAATGTTACGCACTCTCCGATATTTTTGTGCCATCCACACATACCCCAACCCATAAGAGCCAGCTGCTTTAAGGAACCGTTGTCGTTGGTGGCTTTGTAACTTAGACTCAGTGTTTTGAGGCACAAAGAAGTTTGAAAACCACTGCCATAAAAATACATTCTAGAACTTCTACCTGCAATTTAATTTTGTTTATTTCAAAGTAATCACCTTTAACAGCCTGCTGCTAGTAAATCTTGCAAGGAAAGCTAATTTAGGTTTCAGAAAGAGAAAATAATCATTCAGAACCATTTTTCATTTGTCTCAAGTGGCACGTCCATGATGTTGATCTGGTTCCAAGAGTAAATCTGGGCATGGGTTGAGTAATGGCCACCTCTTAGAACTTCTGCCTCCTTACTTTTGAAAAAAGAATAATAGTGTGTACCACAAACAGTGGGCTTGTGAAGCTTAAACAAATTAAATAAGATAATGTGAAATAACTGGGCGTACTTCAGGTACAAACGAATTGTTCAGTCAACCGTAGGTGAGGTTGAAGTGGAAGCTGACACAATTTAAGGGTGTGCTTTACAGAGGAAAGCATGGGAAGGCTGAGGAAAAGCCGAACTATTTCTTTTAAGACAAATTTAGAGGAATTTAATCAGCTTAATACACACATGTGAATGATTCATAACCCAGTACTGATAAAGAAACACACAAAATAATAAGACTCAGAAGCTTAAGATGTTATAAGATATAAAAATGTTAGAGTCAATATTCAAAGCATGATTTCTGTCATTCTCTGTCCATTTTTATTTTGCTTAATTATATCTCATGTAGTATCTCTAGCATCCTAAACTACATTTGCTTTTATTCCAAGCCATCAGGCTTAGAACCTCACGAATTTCTGATTTATATATTTCTCCTTTACCTACCCCCACAACCAACTCATTGCACCTTTATATGTCTCAAATACCTCCAGTCTGTTCCATTCCTCTGTTATCAGCCTAGCTTAGGCTTTCATTGCCATCACCTGGATTACTATAACATCTCCTGAGAGTTTGCCATTTACCGTCTCTACAACTTGTATCATGCTGTCGCAGTAATCTTCAAATAGTACAACAACAATCATATCACTCTCTTGCTCAAAGACCTTCAGTGCCTCCCAGTTTCCAAATAAATCAATTTCCAATTTTTCACTGTGTCATATAAGGCTCTCCAAAGTGTAATTTCCATTTGTCTTTCTGGACTTACCTTCAACCATTCCTACACAAACGTTATATATGCCTGCTCTATACTATGACTTTCAACTTGCATTCTCATTTAATTCTCACAATAGCACTGTGATCAGGTATTAACATTTCCAATGTGTAGAATTGTAGAATAATATTTATTAATGTTTAGTTAATATTATTTATATGTTAACTTTATTTTTTATATTTCTTTTTATATGTCTTTATATTTTTGTAATTAGCATTAACTTGACCAAATCCCACATAGAAAACCATTGCTATGATTCAGATTTAGATTTTCTAACACCAAAGTCCTTGGGATTTCCACTAAAACTGAGTACCCAGTTCTACCAAGTCATGACTCCCTGACAAAACAGCGTAACTGGATTCTAGGACTTCGCTTCCAATTTTTTTGGCTAATGAATAAAGCATCCCTCTTCCCCATTGTGATTTATATTTAGGGACATATGATTTATTCGTTAAGATTCTTTGGGTTGCAAATAACAGACATCGGCACTGGCTAACCTAAGCAAAACAGAGATTTATTGGAAAGATATTGGGGTCACTCTTAGAATTAAAGCAAACACTGAGTCTCCAAACATCATAATGACAAAAACCAGGGCAGTTTCAGCAATCTCAGCAGCTCCTACCATACGATGACTCAGTTTCAACCATCTCAGTCTTTGTGTGTCTCTATGCAATTTTTCAAAAACCTGAAAGGTAGACTCTGATTGTCCTAGGTTGGGTCATAAGACAGAACTTTGGATCATTTAGCCACATCCAGAGGACAGGAGTTTTAACATAGATATGGCCTGTTTTGAGCCAAGTAGTAGCCCAAATTTGTGTTTAATTACAGATGTTGGCTCTGCAAAGAGGTATTGCAGTCAATCTCATTTTTCTGTTTTGCATCTACTCATTATAAACTTTTAAAGGAGCTTTATATAGGAAAATCTGTGGGATTTTAACATACATTTTCTCACTCTGACTGGTACAAATATATTAAAAATAATTATAAGACTGAGTTCATCCCTACAAAGACCAAATAAAAACAAATGACATTGAAATCACTGATGAAAATCCAATTCATTCATTTGGTCAGTCATTAAAAAAAAAAATTGGATGCCTAAGTTTTGTCTTGGGGATACATTGATGTATATATTTTAAAAAAATAGTACCAAATTCATCAAAGTGGGAAATATGAATCAGTGAGCTGGACTTAGCAGCAGTCTAGATTGTTAAAGGGAATCTGGGTCCAGCTGACTGAAATCTTTCCTGTAGCAACCACGCAAACATTCTCCATTCTGTGTGTGTGTGTGTGTGTGCACGCGCGCGGGTGCATTCACTTAGATTTGAGTTTGCAGTTGAACACATCTGCCAGACTATAACATGGGAAGGATCCAGTAAAGACAAATTCAGGGTTAATGAGAATGTAGCTCAGCAACATCAGAGAGGGAGGTGGTTGGGATCCCTTGAATAAGTGGTTCAGAAAGATGCAAATTGCTGGGGACCTTCTGGAGCTTCAGATGATTATCAGACAAGCAAGACAGAATCACTTAAGGCAAAGGAACAGGCAGGTTAGGCTCTGAAGGCTAGGGACTGTGGTCAAGAACTGTCTGAGTTCCCCAGCACTTGGCAGGAATCAATCCACAAGGAGACTTGAATCAAGGACACAGAAAGGTCTCCCAGAGAACCTCAGAAATATTTGGGGGAGAGGACCCAATAGGCAAGACCAGATTTTACTAATAAAGAGGTAGTAACACAAAGCTGTTGGGATTTGGTATAGGAATGCACATGTGACCTCATTTGTAACCACTGCTGATGAAGTTTGAGGCATACCCATAGACAGCTTAGACCCCACCCAAAACTCCACCACTGTCCATCTTCTCTGCTCCTGTTATTAGTGTGTTCTCTGAGGGTGTTACTCTCTAAACTCTGCCCAAGAAAAGTTATTTGTCTCTTAAGTTCACTTCACCAGCCACTTTCTCCACAGCCTTGCTCCAAAACTTATCACCAAGATAGATATAAACAAATTATTTCAATTATAACTGCAGCTCAGCCCAGGCACTATTCAAGCAGACATTGTGTACCAGGAACTTCATTTGTACTTTCTTTTCCTTTATTTTCTTTTTTAAAGTTTACCCTGTCTTGGGTTCATTGTGATTTATTTGTTTTATTCTCTCCCCTGCATGGTGAACTCTTTCAGGACACAGTCTGTCTTGTTCATATTTACACCAAATTAAATGAAATTGAACGTTTGCATGTATGCAGGCCTGATGTAGTAAGGCCAATTTTCTGAAAGGATGATCCAAAACCCTGGCAAAAAATGTCTTATCTTATTTTCAGGATACCCAGAAAAGAAGAAGCCATAGAGACTATTCCTGTGTGTTTTTCTTATGTGAGAGGAAGCCAGGAGGTTACTAAAAACCTCCCCAGGAAAATCCGTGTGGATGGACCTAATGCTTTGAAACAGATGTGCTTATAACAGGATATATTTTGGAAAATGGAAAATTCTTTATTGAAAGAATAAAAGGTACAGGAATATTATAGGACAAGATTGAAACTTTGTTGAGGAAAGCTCCAAATAATATGAACAAAAAATAATATTGAAGAGAGAACTCTTTGGCCCAGACTGATGAGTAGTGAGTAAAAAGACTGGCCACAGAGTGGGATAAGATATTTTGAATACTTGAATAATTCAAAGTACTTGTATCTAAAAAATATGTAAAGAACTCTTACAAATCAATAACAAATGACAAACAATGCAATTTAAAAAATGGATAAAAAATACTAACAGGCACTTCACAAGAAGAGTTGCGTCTCTGTTGTGGCTGCTGCAATAAAGCAATCTCATATTGGCCTTTTCTCCTTTATTTGTGTCACTCTTTCTATTTTCTCACTCCTGTTTTCTGGGACCACTTTCCAAATAATCAAGTCCTTGTCTAAGGCTTTGCTGTCAGGAAAACCAAACTAAGACAGAATGGGATCAAGAGTAAAGGCCAGCAAGCAGAGGATGGCTCTTCGCTAAGATAGAAGAGACAGAGAAAAACATGGTTAAAAATAGCCCCCCAAAGATATCTATGTCAAATTCTTGGAACCTGTGAATGTTACCTTATTTGGAAAAAGAGTCTTTGCAGGTGTGATTAAGTTAAGGATGTTGAGATGTGGTAATTCTGGATTATCAAGATAGGCTCTAAATCTGTCACAAACATCCTTATAAGAGAAAGGCAGAGGGAGACTTGACACAGAGACACAGAGAAGAAAGTAATATGAAGACAGAGGCAGAGATTGGAGTATTGTAGCCACAAGCCAAAGAAACTGGTAACCACTAGAAGCTAGAAGGGAGGATGGACCTACTGACACTTTGATTTCAGACTTCTGGGCTCCAGAACTGTGAGAGAATAAAGTTCTGTTGTTTTAAGTCACCAAGTTTGTAGAAATTTATATCACAGTCCTGGGAAAATAACATCCATGAATCCCTTTATTATTACACAATGCCATTCTTTATCTCTGATGATTTTCTTTGCCCTGAAGTCTTTTCTTTGAAACTATTATAACTACTGCTGGCTTCTTTTGTGTTAGGATGGTATATTTTTCTCTATCCCTTTACTTTTAATCTATATGTGTCTTTATATTTAAAGCGGGTTTCTTGTCAACAGCATATACATGGGTCTTGTTTTTCAGTTGACTGAAAATCTCTGTGTCTTAATTGGTGTCTTTGGACCATTGATGTGTATAGTTGGATTAATATCTACCATATTTGTTACTGTTTTATATTTTTTGCCCTTATTCTTTGTTCCTATTTTTGTTTTCCACAAATTTTCTGCCTTTTGTGGTTTTGACCAAGTAGTTTACATGATTTCATTTTCTCTCCTTTCTTACCATATCAATTATACTTATTTTTTTAATGATTGCCCTAGAGTTTGCAGTATACATTTACAACTAATCCAAGTCACTTTAAAATAACATTATACCACTTCATGGGTAATGCAAACACCTTATAATAAGAAAATAATCCTAATTCCTCCCTCTCAATCTTTGCATCATTGCTGTTATTTATTTCACTTATACACAAACACATACAAACATATGTATATATACACACACATATAAGCATACATAATTGAATACACTGTTGCTATTGCTATTTTGAAAAGAAAGTATTGTGTGTTTGATCAATTAACAAGAAAAATAAGTTTTTATTGTACCTTCATGTATTTCTTCCCCAATCTTCTTCCTTTCTTTATGTAGATTCTAGTTTCTGACCTGTATCATTTTTCTTATCACCAAAGGACTCCTTTTAACATGTTTCTCAAGGCAGATCTACTAGCAACAACCTTCCTCAATTTTTGTTTTTCTGAGTCTTTACTTCTCCCTCACTTTTGAAGGATAACTTTGCAGGGTACAGAATTCTTAGTTAGCATTTTTTTCTCTCAATGTGTTAACTTAGTTCACTTTACTCTCTCCTTGCTTGCATGGTTTCCAAACAGAAGTCAAATGTAATTCTTATCTTTGCTCTTCTAGAGGTGTTTTTTTCCCCCCAGCTTCTCTCAAATTGTTTTTTATCTGTGATTTTCTGAAGTTTAAGTATGATATGAGTAAATATAGTTTTTTGGCATTTATCCTGCTTGTTGTTTTTTGAACTCCCTGCATCTACAGTTTGGCATCTTGCTTTAATTTGGGAGAAATTCTAGTCATTGTTGTTTCAAATATTTCCTCTAGGCTTTTCTCTCTTCTCTTCTGGTATTCCCATTACATGTATGTTACACCTTTTATATTTGTTCCTCAGTTCTTCTGTTTTTATCAGTCTTTTTTCTTTTTTCTTTTCAGATTTAGAAGTTTCTATTGATCTATCCTCAAGCTCAGAGATTCTCTCCTCAGCCGTATCCAGTCTACTAATGAAACCATGAAAGGCATTCTTTATTTTTGTTACAGTGTTTTTTTTTTTTTTTCGGTGAGGAAGACTAGCCCTGAGCTAACATCCATTGCCAATCCTCCTCTTTTTGCTGAGGAAGATGTTTTTGATCTGTAGCATTTCTTTTTGATTCTTTCTCAGAATTTCATCTCTCTGCTTCCATTACCCATCTGTTATAGCATGTTGTCTACTTTTTCCATTAAAGCTCTCAGTATATTAATCATAGTTTTTCTAAATTCATGATCTGATAATGCCAACATTTCTGTTACATCTGAATCTGGTTCTGATGCTTGTTAGTCTCTTCAAAGTGTGTTTTTGACTTTAAATGCACCTTATAATTTTTTGTGGAAAGGTAGACATCATGTACCATATAAAAGAAACTGGAGTAAATAGGCCTTTAGTAATGCATTGGGAAGGTATGAGAGGAAGAGAGCATTCTGTAGTCTTATGATTAGGTCTCAGTTTTTTGTTGAGTCTGTGCCTCTGAACTGTAAACTTCACTATTGCTTCTCAGTCCCCTCCTCCCTTCAGTGGAGAGAATGGCTTAAGGGGTCTGGAGTTGGATATTTTTCTTTCTCCTCATGGAAGATAGAGTGAGCTAGAGTTGAGCATTTCCCTTCCTACCAGGTAGGTTAAGCTCTGATTAAACCCCAACAGGTTAGGCTATGGTGTGTTGGAAAACCTGGAGTTGGTGTGTCAAGTTAACAATACAAAGATTATGACCTGCTGAATGAGGAGGCACAAGCCACCTACACAGGGTCAGCAGGGAGCTCCCTCAGCATCAGTGCTCCCACTTTGGGGCAGTGAAAACCCCAGCCCTGTTTGATTGAAGGTGTAGTTTCAATACAATCACACAAAGGAAGTTTATTACTCACAAATCCCAGAACTGAGGCACAAAGAGCTTGGGGAAGGGCAGTCCTCCATCCCAGATCACAAATGAGTAGGAGACAGCAGGGTAGCAAGCACTTAGGTGAATGGGGTGGAGGTCACTGTACATGAGCTCAACTCCAAGTGGTTATTTTAAAAGGTGCCCTGGAAAAAGCAAGGTGAGAGCTTGTGGCAGAAATCCTAAGCTCAGGTCCTTATCTAAATGCCCAGACTCTGGGTGTGATCAGGGTTGTCATACTATAAAATGTCTAGGCAGCAACTCAAAATGGCCGTTTTCCCATCACATACAGTAACAGAGTTTCTCCTGAGGGCAGGCCTTGTTAAGAAGAACAGATGCTCTGACATATTCCAAAATGGTTCTTTTTCCCTTCTCCCTGCTAGTAGTTCGAGGAAAGTTTTTTCTGCTATTCACTGTGAGGACCTGGTAGAGTTCCTGGAGGTAAAACTCACAAAAGTATGGGAGTCCCTCTGACTTGGTCCCCTTGGAGACGTTATCTCTTAGTCTTGTCCACAGTGAGCCTCCAGCAATTCATTAATTATGGTTCAGGTTTCCCTGCCCCGATACTGGTTCCTGCAGAGGTCTCAGCTCATAGGTTTCTATTCTGGTAAATTGTGATTTTCTGTATCTGCCTGTCAGTCTCTGCAATTTTAGGCACAGTGCTTTGTCCTGTGACCTCACTTCTCTGAGGGCTCAAAGGACATTTGATTCTTCAGTTTTTTCAGCTTTCTACTTCTTGTTAGGATGGACTGACAATTTCTATGGCAGATTGAACCAATTATGTTTATTTTTTAATCAGCATCTTCAAGTCTCTCAAACTCTTATCTTTCCTTTCTAACCTGCCTCTCAAATTATCACTGATTAAGTAAATCACACATTGAACAAAAGTTACTAAAATGGAAGGGCCTCTTCAAGTTGAAGGAAATCAAACAGTAACCAAGATATATATTCTGCCTGCTTTCATGATTTTACAGCCAGTGGAAGAAACCATCAATGAATTCCTTCCATTTCTTTTACTTGACTGTTAGATCTACTTAATAACCATTTGGTTTCAGATTGGAATATATCTTTCTTAGGTGGAATATGGTATCATGTAAGGAAAATTTTAAGTTTTTAATGAAAATTATTCTCAGCACTATGTGAAGCAAAAATGAAGTTAAGATTGTTTTGGTCCTTGGCAGTAATTTAAAGCATGAATTTCAACAAGTTTTTCAACAGTTCCAAGTAAGAAATACATAGGCAATAGAAGGACAATGCACTGGGGAGAGATAATTTAGGAAAGCTAGATTTCTGTACTAGGATAGCATATTTTCTTTTAAATAGAAAGTCACTACTTCAAGTTAAATCTAAGTTTCAGGCAAAACAGTCTACAATATTTATTATTTATGTACTAAGAGGTAGGTAGAACACAAGTAATTTTAGATTTTGCTGGGGTAACAAATGTGAAATTACCGTAGTAGTAATTCTTATCCTCTGATAAGAAGCACTACTAATGTTTGTCAAGAGGTTCTGCACAAAGACTAATTTCAAGTATTTAAACCTACCTAACCAGGTAAGACGTTTGCAACAAGAGAAGCAGTTTTAGCCTTTTCAGAGATTACAATATGCTGAAAACATCTTAACACATTTGAATATTTTCAACATCAATATTTTCACAATTAATTTTCAACATTACCTTCTACTTATTTTCCAAGTGAAACACCTTCTATAATTCATTAGGAATATTATACATTTGTCTTAACAAAGACCTAGGTGGTGAAAGTCTTCATCACTTGCATTTAAATAATTATTGCTCCTAGCCTATGTGACAGATCTTTCCCATAGTTAGTTTTTTCCCCTACATGAATGTCCATTTTTATATGTCCCCATCCTCCCATGTCAGCCATTTAGCACTTTTCATCCAATTAGAGTTTAAGTAAAATTCCCACCTTGCTTATTATGAAATTAGTAATTAATTCTCACATTTAATAGAAATCAATAAAATAAAACTGCTTGTGGTTTTGAGAACAGATTGGTAAACTGAATTAACAGTATATTATGGAATAAAAACTTGACAAAATTTAAGCAAGTATATGGTTCATCTATGACTTCCAACATCCTCACCTGTGCACATGGCCCTATGCAAATAACAAACCTCTCTCTTATTTAATCTTTCCAAATGTAAAAAGGACATCATCATTTATTAACTTACTTATCCATAATTTAATGAATACTTAACCTGTGTTCAATATTTTCCAGGTTCTGAGGATTTAATGGCAAATTTGACAAATCAGATTTAAGCTGTTTCTCATACGGGACCTTTGAATTTATGGTCCCCATCAAACAGGAAAGCAGTTCCTCTGGTCTTCATTTGTCAACCTCCTCATCATTCAGTTGCTAGTTAAAATATATCTCCTTAGGCCCTCTGTGATTATCCTATTGAATGGTCTATTACTCCATCTCCATCATTTTCTAACACAAAATTGTGTTTGATTTGCTTAATTATTTTCTGAAATTATTTTATTTACATTTTGGTTACTTTTTTGTTGCTTTCCTACCCAAGTAGAATGAAAGTTCCAATGAGTGAACCCTTGTAGCACCTCCAGTAAGCTGAACAAAATCTTATAAATGGTAGATTTTCAATAAACGTTTCTTGGTTGAATTAATTACTTAATCAATAAGAAAATAAATACAAGTTCCTGCCACTGTGAAGTTAACTTCTGTCAGAGACTTCCAGTCTAGTGAAATGATTATTGTACAGGGGGTGTCTTCAGATGCAGTGCCATCAAAAACCATAAGAAAAGAGAACCAACTGAACCCCATTTGCTGAACACAGTTTAGCTTCTCAGACTTCAAGCCACTTGCTGTTCTGACCAATATCTCCGTAAGTGACTCTACAAAGAAAAATACTAATGTACAATTATTCTCCTCCAGTCCTCATTTTTCTAAGGTTGTTTCTGCCATTAAATAAGTTTCTTCATTCATTCTCTTAAAGAATGTGAGTTTGTGTGAGGAGAGATTAACAGGAATAATTACAGGATGACTGTAGATGTCAGGCTTAAGTTGTGCCCCATTTTATCTCCCTTTAAGTTGTGGCCCATTTTTATCTCACACCTCTGGCATTGGGGATGGAGTCAACTTTTCCCAAAGATCTTGCATATGTGGTAAAGCAACGGATATCAAATATAAAAATGGGAAATATTTGTTTAATAAGTACCTCATGATGTCTAGCATATCCCTGGAAGAATTAATGGTTTTAAATCAACTCAAACTATATTACCATAATAGGCTCACAGATTTTTGTAAAAATGAAAGAAATGAGTTTTTACATTCTGTTCTATTTGCAAGTTTATGTACATTGGTGAAATGTCATCCTAAAAAGAATAAAAATAGACTAATTGCAACTTTACATGGCCACATTCAGTCCTGGAATTTTTATAGTTCTCTAATGTCTTCTGTAGTTGCTTAATTTCTTCATGCTTCAGTAGTCATGGCTAATGCATATCACATAGCTGTTGGGAACAGAATGACCTGAAAACTGCCCAAGTCATTGAATGAAGAGCAATTTTGTAAAGACAATTAAATAGCAGAGAAATTCTCTCAGGGAGGGTCAAGTTAAGGTCTTCCACGGTGTCCTTATAAGTTTAACCATTATTGGTATTCCAATGTCACCTAACTTTAAATATGGCAGGATATAGAAGCTCTTTCCTGTGTATGTATTATTTAGATATTTTTCCCAAAACCTTCTTTATAAATATGCTCAGTTTTGGAGTGTTCTGTTGGTAATTATTTACAAGATGGTTTTCTTATCTGTAAAATGAGTAGGTTGCACAAGATCGTCATGAAGTTCCAACGTTCTGCCACACCACTTGTTGCTAAAACACGACTATTGTTATGTTAGTCCCCTGTTCAAGAAGCTATGGAGGACAGATAGGAGGAGGCTGCATTTGTAGCATAGGAAGAGTGAGCCATAGTGGAAAATCAATAGATAATACCTAAAACTGAAAAATTAAAAAATAACAATACTTGTTTGTAAATTAAAGATGTGAAGGAAAATGCCAAAAGTATCAGCTCAAAGAGTTGGTGAGAAGGAGAGATAAGGAGAAAGAAAGAGACTATAGATTTGTTTTTGGAACAAACCATGGGGAGCTTTTTGATTCTTGAAATTATATATGTATAACTTAAAAAAAATAAAACTAAAAAAACAGATAAAAACCTTGAGAGAAACACCAGAGGCATTATGTGTATTTACTTTTTTCTTTATACATTGTATCTTATGCTTCATTTATAATTTGAAAAAAAATTAAAAACGTATTGATTGATGAAAAAACAAAAAAGGAGCTATGCTGGCTCCTGAGTACTTGTTACCGAGTACTTTACTACAAGTAAAATTACTCCATTTGTATTTCAAGGCTCTCCACCTCCTAGAGTTGCTCTCTCTCATGTCAACCATACTCCTGTGATACACACACACAGTCCACACCAGAGAGGTGGTTCAGGATAAGTTTATCTCTTCAGGAACCGTAACTGAGTGCCACACCAGTGCTACTCAAAATGTGGTCCACGCATCAGTGCTGGTCCGTGAACCATTTCTTACAGGCTGAGACAATATAAGTGCAGGGACAGAAACTTTTATAGCAATTTGACATTGTCATGACACCCAGCACATGATCAATGCACTTGTCTTTTTGAAGAATTTTAGTGTTTCTGAACTGGCACAGTGAGTAACATAGCAGGACCATTAAATAAGGTTCTTCATTCATTCTCTTAAAGAATGTGAGTTTGTGTGAGGAGAGATTAACAGGAAGTAATTACGGGACCTGCATGCTGGTCAAACTCAGCAAGGCCACCTTACAGTTTGCAATCACTTAGTTTGACAACTGTAAACCAAAATGATATAAATATATGAGAATATCTAAGCATTTATTTATATTTGTAACTTATTTTTAGAATAATTTTCATTTTTAATCAAGCCTGGTTTTAAGTTTACAGTTTAACATTGTTAGCTAACTTAAGGAAGTAAAATTTCTATTATTTATTTGTAACCCTAATTTAATTATGGTAATGCAAGCAAGCTTCATTGGACACTTTTGTCAAGAAAAGAGACACCTTTTCAAAATACTGCAGTGGTTATAAACTGTGTTCATGAAAGGGATTCTGAAGAAATGAAGACCAAAGGAGTTTAGGGGGCTGGGCTGGTGGCATAGTGGTTAGGTTCACGCACTCCACTTCGGCAGCCCAGGGTTTGCAGGTTCAGATCCTGAGCAGTGACCTATGCACCACTTATCAAGCCATGCTGTGGTGGCATCCCACATATAAAGTAGAGGGAGATGGGCACAGATGTTAGCCCAGGACCAATTCTCCTCAGCAAAAAGAGGAGGATTGGCAATGGATGTTAGCTCAGGGCTAATCTTCCTCACCAAAAAAAAAAAAAAGAAAGAAAGAAATGAAGACCAAAAGAGTTTGTATTATACTAAATCCTGTTTAGGAGCCATGACTGATGATGAAGTGTTAAAATTCCAGTGTGTGCTAGCTAATGTACTGGCTAATGGGGCAATGGAAGCAATGAAACTTAAATAGCTTTTAAATTCAAAACATAAAGAAATGTTCAAAACCAAAAGTATCCTATTAAAAAAAAGGGAATTGAATCATAGCTGACAGAAGTAAATGTTTAATATTTTATATATAGCCATTAATGCTTTGTCAGCTTATTACAAGTAGCACTATGAGCTGCTAACACTAAAAGTAGATGTATACATAACTGCTGAGTTTTTAGCACAAGACCACTTCATAGGCATTAGCTTGAAAAAGAGTGGGTGGAGCTCCAGCAAAGAAGATAGTTCAAGTACCACTTTTCAGTGACACCATACATCAACTTCAGAGACAAACTAATGATATGGAATACCAACTCTTAGAATAAACAAAGCTAGTAAAGTGTTTTTCATTGCAACTTAACAAAGCTGGAGATATTCTTAACATGATAATACTTTCAGTATATGTGCAATTTGCACATGAATATTTTTGAGCTTCAATGCTAAAAAACAACTAAACATGAAGTGTATAAGAATATTCAGTTGGAAGTTCAGGTTCTGTGTAGGAGTATGCTCTGATGGTATAGTTACAAAAGCTAAAAAGCATTCTGGAGTAATTACCCAGATTTAGGAGCTGGTTCCAGAATATTAATCCCCACACCCCTTACTTCACTGGAATGTTTTGATATTAAAAAAAAAAAAAAAAAAGGGCCGGCCCGGTGGCGCAGCAGTTTAGTCCGCGCTTGGCAGTCCGGGGTTCGCTGGTTCGGATCCCGGGCGCCCGCCGACGCACTGCCTGTCAGCCATGCCGTGGCGGCGTCCCATATAAAGTGGAGGAAGATGGGCACAGATGTTAGCCCAGGGCCAGTTCTTCCTCAGCAAAAAGAGGAGGATTAGCAACGGATGTTAGCTCAGGGCTGGTCTTCCTCACCAAAAAAAAAAAAAAAAAAAAAGCTAGGTGAACTAAATAACGTGTTTAGCAAAAATTGTGAATCACTAAAAACGAAAGTGTTAAACTTGAAATTATTCTCTTTATTAGGAGATAATTTGAAAGCTGATCATAAACTATTGTTACATGTTGAAGTACAATGGCTATCAAGGAGAAAACTTTTGTTGAGAATATTTGGATTGCAGAATAAAATCTCGGTATTTGTGCAATACAACAAATCGGTCTGGTCTCAGCATTTTAAAGTTGTGAATTGAGCATACAGACTAGTTCCTTGCCTGGTATCTTCAGTATTTTTTATGATCTTAACACATCCATGCAAAGGAGAAATGCAACATATTTTTCAGCAGCAGATGAGACTTAAAGGCAAAAACAATAGGGAGAAGCTTGAAAGAAGGGAACTTCTAGAGAACGATATGATGAGGTCCAGAATTTAATAACAATTATTAAGTAGGTAGGTAGTGATCTTGATATTTTTTTCTGTGAAAAGTTATCAACAAGCAGCTCATGAATTTGGTGGCATGGTTACATTATTTTTCCATTGAAAGAATATTCACTTATCAGATATTAATGCAATCCAAAATCAATTTCTTTCATTATAAGTTAAATTAAGTTTAGCAATAACTTGCAAGATAAATTATTGGCACCGGTAACTGAGGAAGCATTGCAGATAAATTTTGAAAATATAGCATCCTGAATTAAAGTTAAAAATGAATATCTTGAGCTTGCTGAAACTGCTTTAAAATCACTTCTTTCATTACCGTCAACATATTATGAGACTGATTTCCCTCCAATGAATTTATAAAAAATTGAAATAATTTAGATATGTTTTTCCCTGTGAATAGTGTTCTTGTCAATAGAACCTGTACTAGATAAATTAACAAGCAAGGAACAAGTTCATTTGTTATACTAAAAACTTTATATTTTGATGTGTGAGATGTCTCTTCAAAGTGTGAAGTAGGTATTCAATATGGACAATCACTATTTTTATTATTATTTAAATTATTGTCATAATTTTTCATTTCTATTATGGAACTACAGCAAGTTCAAGTGTAATAGCGATTCTTATGTGAATCACAGTATGCAAACTTCCAATGAACAATATGTGGTTTTTAATTTTTTCTTTTCTCCTCTAATATTTGTTCTGATTATATTCATTAAATGTAATATTTTCTTCTGCTGAATCTAATAATAAAAAAAATGGTTTTTTTGGTCTTTTTTAAAATTTCATTTTCCTGGTTATTCATTTTATTGAATTTTACAGAAGGTTTGCAACAGAATAGAGATTTTTAAAAATCGATTTTTTGCTCTAGATAGTTGAGACACAGTGGCCTATACCTCTGTTCTTGTCATGAATGATACAGCGCTGTAACATGATAAATGTCAGCAAATACCTGTGGATAAGATAGATTTATATCAATAAATTGGGTTACATTTTCTGAAGGGAATAATTTTTCCCAGTGGATAGCTATGTCTATAGAGAGATTCTTCTCTTCTGTTGGTTTCCAGGGGGCGAAATCATTAAAGTACACAACAGGAATCTTACCATTCTTTTGTCACTGCCCTATTCTAATGCTGCTGCCATGTCAGGCTGTTCCATTCTGGAGAAAGCACCTAAGGCAAGCCATAGAATCAGGCCTCGAGTAGGTAGAAAGTATTAGGTAATCTATTAATGGGAACATGTACAAGTGTACCAATAATATGTTACAAATTTCAGCCTTGGACATGTGTATGGCTTGGGTTGTTTAAGATATTCTATAGAAGTGAAAATATCCCTGGAAACATATCTTACCATTGCTTTTTCATTTAGGGAACTGGAAGGATAAAAGGGGGTAAGGGGAAGAAGGCCTTCAGAGATAAGATTCACCACCACCATAATTTCTGTGTGAAAGTATGTAACTGCCCACAGGGTCATGAGGCCCAATCTTAACTTCTAATTCTCCACGTGTTATGCAATGGGAGAGGGACTTCCTGCTTCTGATAATAGCTGGCTAAAGTACCTGTGTGAACCTTCCAGCTGGAAACAAAACTGTCGGGATAAAATTACATACACACGTACACATGCACACGTATTTAAAATAAATTAATATTTTAATATAATATATATAATCCTCTAAATGATTCTCTTTGTTCTCTAAATGATCTAAATATGTATTATATATAACACATATAAATGCATTATAAATATATACATATATTGTAATTATATTAAAAGCACTGAAGAACTGAAAATAAAATATCTCATTTAACTTTCATAGAAATCTGGTAAAGCAGGGATTATCAATCGTTTAGAGATAAGCAAATAAGAGAAAAAAAATCAAAACAGAAAATAAAGCTTTTTTATCATTGATAGTTTAAATAGAACTTACTTTAATGTCACATTTGAGCATGAAAGTAAAAATACAGGAGTTATATTTGTTTGTTATGCCTCAAGATGGGAAACAACCCAGTTATCTGTTAACAACAGAATAGAGGCATAAATTGTGATACATTTGTCAATGTTACATTATATAACAATGAGAATGACCTATTTCTACCTTCAACAATATGACTAAATCATGCAAAAATAATACTAAAGAAAAATACAAAACCACATATATTTGGGGTCCATGTTTACAAATTAAAAAGAGGCAAACGAAACTATATTTTTAGAGATTCATATAGAATTGGTATAAGTATTTTAAAAAGAGAAGAAATTATTGCCACAGTCAGGATGGTGCTTACTCCTAGGGTGAGGAAGGAATCTGTACTAGAGAAAAGTGTCACCAATGTTCTTGCCTTTCATGTGGGTAATGGTTACACAGCTATGTGCCTTAAAACAATTTGTTAAACTTTATTGATAAGTTTTTCACAGTTTTCTGCTTCATTTCTTTCTTAAAAAAGGAGCACTGTATATAAAGAAAGAAAATGGGGTATTTTTTCCAAGATTTGGAAGAAAAATAGACCTTTCTAAAGTATTTTTTTATATATCATGATGGTAGTAAACACTTTATATATATATATATATATATATATATATATATATATATATATGATTTCATTCTCATAGAAATATAGTGAGCTAAAGAGTATTTTATTGACTTTAGCAATAAGAAAGTAAGAGGAAAAACAAAAGAGCATAGGATATTTTTGTTTAAAAAATTATAAAAACTGTAAAAAGTCTCCTTATTAGTTGTGCATTGAGGCAAATATAAAAAAGAAAGAGGCATAGTTACTTGTTCCAGTGCTACCCACATATTCGTGTTACCAGACACAAACACAGGTTCTTTACTTGTCACACAAGAGGGGCCAAATAAAAACTGGATGCCAGGTTTATGGCAAGGAAAGGGTTTTATTTCAGATGACATCACTCGGGAGATGGGAGTGAGCCCTCAAATTTGTCCTGTCTCCTCGAAAGATGGAAGGCAAGGGGTTTTAAAGGTTGTGAGGAACGTGGTTGCTTGTAGGGAGGGGGAGCCTGTGGCCTTGCTGGTTGGCCCTTTCCCACCAGCCTGCATTTGGCCTTTGAGACTGCTTGCAGGGAGGGGGATGGTGAGATAAGGGAATCCACAGGTGGGTGTCCTTGGTTGTCTGCCTCTGTGGTGGAGGGTGGATTCTGGTGCTAGGAAGCCAAGGTGTTGAGGTCTGGGAAGCTTCAGCTTCTTGATATTCTCTGGATATCAGTTTCCCTGTAACAAACCTCAAGAACTGGTAATTAGCCCAAACTTCAGTGTGAGCCCATTATAAGGCCACCTGGGATTTTAACAATTTGTAACTTCTATCTGCCTTGTGAAGTTCAGGGATACAAAGGTTTAAAAAAACCAATATTTCCATATGAATGCAGCTTAGAGAAGCAGGGAAAGGGGAGGAGTGCTTTTGGTTTTGACTCCATAAATGCTGGGTTTAATGTAGGGGAACTGATAACAGGGCCGGCATCATTTGGACCAAATGATTCACCACTAAATACAATATTGATTTAATTTCCCCACCTGTAACATATGGTATCAATTGTGAAAAATAAGCAATCAAATACAATAATTTATTTTAAATTTCTGATACCCTTTTATGAGTGCCTTAAACCTAAATGAAACTCATTTTTTACTTATTTTTGTTTAGATTTTAAGATAACTGTATATTTTATACTAACAAATTATTCACTCTATATTTCACATTAGTTTCTGATATAAGGTAAAGATCAAATTCATTTTCCTTCATAGCAATTTTTCACCTTTTTTTGTCAAAGAATTGATTTCTTTCCCACTGATTTGTGATATTTTCTTACATAAGTTGCAAGCATCATTCACTTGCAAATGTTTATCCAAATTTCAGGTTCCTAGTATTCATGAATTTAATTTAGCTTTGTTAAAGTTAAGAGAAATCGTTTGTTCCCATAACTTTGCAATCTAACCGAAAAGAATTTATTCCTGGGTTATTTGAGAACTGGGTACCTTTTGCCTTGCCAGAATATCATATTGGTATAAATTTTCCAGTTTTTGCCATGTCCTGCAATATACTTGATCTCACAAGTCGTTGTTTGTCTATTTTCACCCCCAATCACATAGCCATACTGGAAATCGTAGTACCAAGGCAGATGCAGTAAAAGATATCAATGTGTGAATAAATCCCATAAAGCTAGCCTCCTGTAACAGGAGATTTGAGGTTAGCTCTCTGGTCAGCAAGGCTGAAATCTTCTAAGAAAGGGAATGAGATCCACAATGATAGCGTGTATAAATCGTCATAAATTCTGAAATGTGAATGAGCATGATGTCGTGTCAAACTGCACGGAGATTAGTATCCCTCTGCACAAAGCAAGTACACTTTCTCTTTTCTACGAACCGCATAAATCATAATGCCGATAAAACAATACCATAGAACGTCTGAAAAGTAGCAAAGAGTGTGATGTGATCAGAATATTCTTTAAAATTTTTAAAAAAGCAAAACCCCTGCTGCCTTTTGTGTTTGAACATTTGATGTTAGGAAACTAGCCAGGCTGAGGTTTTTGTTTCACCAAAGGTCAACAAAAGAATACACATGAAAGTGCAAAATGAAACATTAAACCAAGACTTCTGCATTTAATCAGTCTCATCCAGGACTACAAAGTCGAAGCATTTCTACAGAAGTCCATGAGAGAAAAGGCAAAAACAAACTAAAGCAGTTGATGGTCCTTGATCTCCTCCTTAATACTCATAGCTCTCAGTATTGGGGAGTTAGAGAAAACTTTTGCTTTAGAATTTTTTTGTGAAATCAGTCTTAGATCACTTTCTGGTCAAGTTCAGGTAAGAATCACTTTGTCCTTAACACTTGAAGTGACTAGGATTATTCTTTTGCAAGAAATTTTTAATCAAGGTCAGTTCTTTGGCATAAAACCTTTAATCAAAATCTCTAATGTCTTCTCCACCCTTGGGTTATATCAGGGACCCTATAAAGGACAATCGAGATGCTCATTTCCTCATTGAAATGGATGAGGTAGGTGCCGTTACGGTTCTATAGAATTCTTACCCTGCTTTTCTAATTGCGAGAACCAAGAATATACTTTTTCTCTAAATGATCTAAAATGTGATTTGTTGTTACAGTGACTGTCATTTGGGTATGTGCATAATTCAATTACACAATGGTTTTCAATAACCTATCAATAAAATTCATTAGGGAACAGAATTCTGAAACCTGCAAACAGTTAGCCATTGATGATTAAGCAGCTAGTAACAGGGGGGGATTGGAATTGGCCACCCCAAAATATGTCTTTGCTGGAAAGACCCTTTGACCCCCATCCCCACTCACTGTGTCAAAGAGTTTGGGATGGGAGGCCTGCCCCCAGAACAGGCCATCACCATAGACATCTTCGGGTGTCATGGGTTCCTTGCTAAGCCATTCTTGGTTCTGGTTACCCTTTGTAAGAGACATTTACATTTGCAAAGAAAATCTCCATTCGTAAAGGTATTTTCTTCCCAGCACCAGGAAGAAGGGTGGGGAAGGCCTAACCTAGAAACTTGTCAGAATGGAAGGCAAGGACTTAAGTTTGCATGATAAATTTACCCATTGTTAATTGTACTGTTTGGGCAATATGTTATCTGACTCTCACTAGGTTCCTGTAGACAACTTCTCCCTGGGGCCTGAGTCACCATGGTAATGGATTTTTTGAGCTATTTTTTCAGGAGCCACCATTCTGTGGACATGCATCCTGAGAAGAGGCCTGAAGCCTGACTACGCTTGCGCAGATCATCAATTACCTCATCTTTCCTCACCTCCAATCATTTCAGACCACCTTGCCCCCTACCCCCTGAATATCCCTGAGTCCCTGTTTTCGGGGAAGCGGATTTGAGATTCATTCTCCGGTTTCCTCACTTGGCTGCCTTGTGATTAAACTCTCTCTCTGCTGCAATCTCATCGTCTCAGTGTTTGGCTTTCTGGGAGGCGGGCAAAAACAGACTTGGTGCAGTAACAATTCCATCACCTATTTTTTTTAATTGGGTATTCATGTGAATCACTATAGCCAAATTCTGTTTCTTTAGTGTAATCAATAGAATTTGCCAACATGGCCTATTATCGTGTCAAGGTTAAGGCAAAAGAGAAACTTTAGCATGTTAGGACAATTTAGATACAGGAAAGTATTCCTATCAGAAGCGCAGGAGAGTTTTGAGTGAGAGAAGACATAGGGGCCTCTTTGCTCAGCAAGCAAATCCTTTTCAGACAAATCTTATGTCTTGGGAAACTATATAGGTTAACACCCTCCCTCATCACCTCTACTACTCACTCCTATGTAGCCTAATAACTGAAATCCTTCTAAAGAGGATGTTATTTGGTGGCATGTAAAATGCTTATTTACATCTTTTTAAAAAATCCCTTAGTAATATCAATGAAAGGCTTTCAATTAATCCAGCCAGTTGGATAGAGGGGGGGAAAATTCATTGTACTAGAGTGATTTCCATATAATAACCCTATTCTGGATCCTCATCCGTTGACATTGCCAGAGCCAAAAAGTTAAATTATTTTAGACAATGCAAAAATAAAATGTCTTTGCAATATTTAGAAAGGAATGTATCAGCTGAAATGTCTGAGAGTTGATAAAATTTACACAAAACCTTTACTGAAAAATAATTGAAAGACACCCACGGCATGCTATAAAAAATTCCAATTTTCTATCCTTTTTAATTCTGACACTGTTAGCTTTCTTTGTCTGTAAGATGGAAATGGAAAGACAACAGTTTTTGCCAAATGTTTGACAATATAGAATCTTTAAGTCCTTATTCCTATTCTCTGAAAATAATCTAGAATTTATATTAAATAACTAAAATCTTTTTTATTCTCCTCTTATTCATTTAATAATTTCAAGGATCATCCAAAACTAGCTTACATCAATCCCTACCTTGCTGTAAATGAACACAAATTTAATATTTACAGGTTAACATATCATTGAGCCACAATTTTCTGAGAGAACGCACAAGGCCCTACGTCAAGTAAACACCTGCTTTTTCAAATCTATAAGCAATTAAGCTATTGCTCTATACTGTATGGCCCCCTAGACTGGGAATAAAACTGAAAACATGTAGATAAATCTCCATTTCTTGATCAGGAAAAAATGTGAATTTGTTGATTAATCAAATACATACATACATTCCTACATCAACCAAAAAATCCAGTGCACTCTTGCAAACCATGGGTCCCTTGAGCACATACTTAGAATATATGGAAAATCCAGTTTATGATTGTCTTTGTTAACATTATTGGTGACCTATTAAAATATGTAATATGTAGGTCAGTAGTAGAAGAAATTATCCAAAGCAAAATCCAGAAAGAGAGAAGAAAACTCTTTATTTTAATGATAAAGTAGAAAGAATAACTGGTATACTTTTAATCCTTTACTTCTCTGAACTAAATCACTTAAATTTCTCTTATCTGGCAGAATAGATGGAAATGTTTGGTATAGCAATTCCCCCAACATCCTTAGATTCGATTTCTGAGCACATTTAGGTATTTTCTTTTTCTTATTTCTCTTCTTAACAGAGCGGGAAGCTGTGCTTTTCCCTATAGGCAATTCACAGACAACCGCCTCTCTTGTGGCCCACTTTAGTCCTTACCCATCTGAATTTAAAATGCTATCACAAGTTTTCTTTCAAATCACCAAAACTTAACAGGCTATTTTGTCTCTGCATTTCTACTTGCCACTTTGTACTTTGACACTGCAATACCAATTCAGACTTCCTCTTCTCTGTCTATGCCCAATATAAAAGGTTTATCTGTCAGCAAAATTGGTACCACTGTTTTTCATCTTAATTTTTAAGATAATGAATCATTTAGATTTGATTTATCATTTTAATTTTGAAAGAAAATAACCTATTTACTATTCATCACCTAAGAATAGTTTTTGATAGTTTGTATCACAGGTGAATGTTCATGTAAAAGAGGGATTATTTTAAATTATATTTATGTCAATATGAAAAAAGAAAATATTTACCAGAGGCAATATTTGGAAGAGACCCATCTCTGAATGCATTCGCATGTGAATTAAGAGTTTTGTAATTCCAGTTCCAAGATCATAACGTAATTGGGAAATATTCCATAGAAATTAATATTTCAATTTAAGGTCAATTTAGTTGCATGGTTCATTGGCAAAATAATTACATTTGTATGATATGTGTAGCAAGACAGTTAAAGTTTCTTAAACTTTAAAATAAAATAATAGTAACAAAGGTGTGATTGTATTTTGGTACCTTTCCAATAAAAAATTAAAAGCAGAAACAAAAGAGAGACACAAATGAAAACAGCAAATTAAATAAAGATACTTAGAGGTTCTAATTTCTTAAAAACATTGTCATTGTCAGTAAATACTTCATAAAACAAATTTAAATCCTTTATGATTGAATTTAAAGCCATCTTTTCCTGAATTCAAAGCCATCAATTCCCACGGAATTGTCTTAGTAGGTGGTTATATTTGTACTCTTTCCCCACAGATCATGATATTTGATTACATTATAATCCATAAACTGGGTCACATTTAGGCTTTTCCTTCTCTTTAAATCTTGCTACAGCCATTTTTTCCTATGTTGGCGTTTGGCCTCTGGGAAGACAGGAAAATGAGAGGTGTGGTGAATCACCCCTTGTTTATCTGTTAAAGATTTTATTTTGTATTTAACGCAATGTAGGGACAACGTGACTATGCTAATGGCCACAGTTAACTGTTGCTAATTGTTGCTGTTATGATGCAGATCACGCTCTATTTCCTCTTTTTAATGCCAACTTTGTGGAAAAAGCAATCTACACAGACTGTCTTCACTCTTCTACGGGTTCAATTCTAAACTCTTCAAATCTACCATCTACCTTCACTACTGTGCTAAAATTGCTCTCACAATACCTAATTAATAAAATATAGTTATATATTTTCATTCCCACCCTCCTGGATTTTTCTAAATAATTTAGTCTTCACTATCCAAATTCTTGAAACCATTTCTATCTTTAGCTCTATTTTATTTTCCCAATAAATAGGAACTCTTTCTGCTGGCAGCTCTTTTTGTTGCTGTTGCTACTGTTACCTTTCTACACCACAAAAGCTGACATTTTCTAAAGTCTGCTTCTCAATCTACATTCCCCCCATGGACTAATCCAAACAGTTTTACAGCTTGAATTAATATTTTTATAAACAGTGGAAATTTATTGTTCACAGTTCTGGAGGCTGGGAAGTCTAAGATCAAGGCACTGGCAGATTTGGTATCTGGGAGAGCCTGCTTCCTGTTTCACAGTCAGCCGTCTTTTCCCTGTGTCTTCACATGGTAGAAGGGTTGAGGAAGCTCTCTGAGGTCTCTTTTACAAGGGCACTAATTCCATTCATGAGGGCACTTTAGGTCACCCTCATGGCCTGAGCATCTCCCAAAGGCCCCACTTCCTAATACCATCACACTGGGGGCTAGGATTTCAACATAAAAATTTTGGAGTGGACACAAACATTGTCTATAGCAGTAGGGATGATATCTTAATTTTCTTAATTTCCCCACAATTTCTAGGATATAGTGCCTTCAGTATATTGAGTGAATGAACTGAATTTAATGTTTCAACTTTCTATTTTTATTTGGAGATTTCAGAAAAGTCAGTCTCATAAAACAATCCATAATCCAGGTGTGGAGGAAGAAAGGTTGGACAGCAGACATGATCTACTTTTGAGATGATTGGAAAAGAAGGCAAAGAAGTGAACCAAACTGAGATCGAGAAGTAACTGTTCATTCCAGTCATCGGAGAATTCAGTCTGTGGTCTATCCAAACCAAGAAAAAACTTATGGTGGAACTAGAAAGGGGTACGGACATCCTAGGCAGATAGGCAGGAACAATTTGACCTCCATAATATGATCAAATCCTTAGGACCAAAGCTGTCCTACAAAAAGTTATTTACCGGGATTAGCTGATTATATGCCCCGGTTTGCCCTGGGATAGTCCAGGTTTTCACTGTTATCCTTGAATAATTACTATGACCCTCTCCTTTAACTCTCAAAAATGTACAAGTTTGAATGATGAATTTTATGATCATCTTCACTAGAATACACATTGCTGGGTAGTTTTTTAATCTATACCTCTATGTTTGCCAATCTGTGGCCTTATAAATTCACACTTGTCACATTTCTAGCAAAGTGACGAACATGAATGGCCTATTAATTAATGGAGGGTAAGAATCACTACATTCCTTCCTTCGCTATACCTAACAGTACCCTGCACATTATTAGCCCTTCCTCAGGAATTTTTGACTTAGACTTGGAGCGGTCATTAGAGGTTTCCACTGAGAGAGTCCCTGATATCAGCGGATCTCCATTAAGTCACACATCTAATACTTTCTCAAGTGATTTTGCCTTCTAGCAGATTGAAGAAAGCTTTGTAGAGAAAGAATTTGGATGCCTAATTGAAAGTAGACATGCCATCTGACTCACAACACTATTTATATTTGGAAAAAAAAAATGTTCAAAGTACTGATGCTTTTTCCAACAAAGGCACATTTAACACTTTTCAATCTAACCCCCTCCCAAGAAGAGCTCATTTGAAATATATTTCTGATGAACTTACACTATACCTGCCAGAAATTTTTGTTATTTAATTATTTGGAGACTGAAGAGTCAACCCATTAAATTGTAGCTGCTAAGCAAAGATAGGATTAAAGCATAGAAGGATAGGATTGGTGGGACTCTACTATCTTTCTCCACCCTTTAGTAATTTTCAATATATCAAAAGGTGAAAAAAAAAAGAGATCTATCTGCTTCATTTTCAACTCTTTATCGCCCACCTATTTCTTAACAAGAACAAAAAAGGCAGCAGCTCCTTCCTTTACAGTCACCACCACTTTTAAGATCTCATTAAATAAAAAAAGATAGATGCCTTCACTGAGTGTACAAAATTAAAGTTCCTCTGCCACCAAATCCATTAACCTCTCCAAGAGGACTCTCTTGATGCTGACATTGATAATGCCTGTTAAGCTTACACGCTGTGAACAAGATAAATGAAGATGATAACAGAGAAATGATAGAAGCAGAAGAGAAAATCTGGCATCTGCTTTCTAACCTGCAGCACTGGGATTTCCTACACAATGAACATACCGTCCGTCATGTCAATTAATCCATACCACACCAATCCCCAGCTGAAGGATAGGCATCCACAGATGAGGGGAACAGAAGTATGTACAGCACAACATCAGACATCTTAAAGAGAAGGCTGGGCAGAAGTGCTCACTTAAAAGACGTGGTCCAGAATGTACGGCCAATGTGGCAGTAGCCAATTCCAAAATGAAGTCTGGTTACTATATGTCTACCAGTGTTTGAAATTCACTATACAGTAAAAGGTGATTCCCGATGTAGGTCCAGGAGATAGCACAGGATCCAAAAATTGAAGGATTATAGCAGAGGGCTAAAGGTGGACACAGAAGGGGACAGAATTAGAATTCTGATTTAAAAACATTTCTTGCCACTTTTCTAATTGCATTTACTCACACATTTTATGCCTCTACTGCTTTATGCAGAGCATTGTCATGTGGATGAATGAAAGAATGAAATGTTATCTAAAAGCACTTAAGCCATATTATATGAACTGAATTCTTTGGCAGAATAAATGAGATGTTCAGATGTCTTCTGCTTTTCCCCTAGCCCCAACACACACCCTCTCGTAAACCCCTGCCTGTTCGGTTTCAGTCAGCACTTAAAGACAGGGTAGCTGTGCTATCCTCTTCTTTTTCTCACCCTCCTACTTTTTACTCAAGAGGTGGCTGAGAGGGAGTTGAAATTTGTATTCCATCCAGAATTATGACTACCTGGAATAGACACAACAGCCTGTGTCTCAGATCGTGGCTAGAGTGATATTATGCCAGAATTAAAATTTGGCATCCAACCTAATCAGCTGGTGCTCATGTTGGATCCCTTATTACCTATTTTGAATATTACCAGTGGCTAGTGGAGTGTATCTACTTCAAATTCACAAAGAACTATTAAACACTAACCATTTCTTAGTTCAGAACTTCCCTATGCCCTATTCCTTCCCTGACCCAAGATCACAAAAATTATCCCCAATATATTTTTCTAGTACTTGTATAGCTTTACCTCATAAATTTAGATCATTGATCCATTTCAAGTTAATATTTTTGTATGTTTGTATGGTGCCAAACAAAGTTTGTATCAAAGTTCTTTTTTTGTCTGTTTTTGCATATTGATATGTTGATATTCAATTTTTCCAGTACCAATTGCTGAAAAAACTCTCCTACATTGAATTACTTTCTCAACTTTGCCAAAAATCAGTGTGAGACTCTATTCTGGTCCCTTGATCTGTCTATCTTTATGCCAGTAGCAACACTGACGTAACTAATGTGGCTTTCAAGTAAGTTTTGAAATCAGGGAGGGTAAATCCTTCAACTTTGTTCTACTTTCAGAAAATTGTTTTGGCTCTTCTAGGTCCATTTCCATCGAAATTTTCAGATCAGGTTGATAATTTTTTAAAGTTTAAAATAGTTTTAGATTTATGGAAAAATTGCAGATACTACAGAGCATTCCCAAGTACCTCATATACAGTTTTCCCTATCATTAACATCTTACATTATTATGGTACATTTGTCACAATTAATGAACCAATATTGATATATTATTATTAACTGAAGTCCATACTTCATTTGGATTTCTTCAGTTTTTCCATAATGTCCTTTTTCTGCTCCAGAATGTCATTCAGGACACCACATTACATTTAGTTGTCTCCTTAGGCTCCTCTTGCCATGACAATTTCTCACACTTGCCTTGTATTTGATGGCCTTGACAGTTTTGAGGAGTACTGGTCAGGCATTTTGTAGAATGCCCCTTAATTATGATTTATCTGATGCTTTAAGACTGGGGTTATGGGTTTGGAGGAGTAAAACCACTGGAGTGAAGTGTCATTCTCATCACATCATATCAAGGATACATACTATCAACATGATGTCACTACTGACGTTAATTTTAATCACCAGGCTGAGGCAGTGGTTGTTAGATTTCTTCATTGTAAATTTACCCTCCCCCCCCATTTCTATCGAATACTCTTTAGAAGCCGGTTACTATGTGCAGACTACATTTAAGGCGTGGGGACTTATACTCCACAGCATTGAGTGGAATATCTAGATAAATTATTTGGAATTTTTCTGCATAGGAGATTTGTCTACTCTCCCCCATATATTTATGTATTCAGTCATATATTTTTCAGTTTGGACTCGTGAACATGATCTTATATTTTGGGCTGCAATCCATTACCACTTTATTTTATTGCTCACATTGTTCCAGTTTTGCCTTTAGAAACTCTGTTGGTTTACTCCTGTGTCCCTTTGACATATTGCCGTCATTTTCATTTTTTTTTGTTTTGAGCACTTTCTTACTATGTAGCACTACACGTTTGTCTCTTTTAGAAAGCATATAGTGGGACCTTGTTGTTTCTTTTCCTTTTTATTTTAATCCAGTATGACAATCTCCTACTTTTCATTGGAGTAGTTAGTTCATTCACACTTGTAATTAGTGATATGGTTCAGTTGATAACTGTAATTTTGCTATTTGATTTTTCTATGTCTCTTATCTTTTTGTGTCCCTATGATTCTTCTTTACTTCCTCTTCTATTATAAACAAATACTTTTATACTATTTTAATTACTCTGCTGTTTTTTTACCTATATTTTTGAGTTTTTCATAGCAGTTGCTTTAGTTGTAATATGCATCTTTAACATCACAGTCTACTTCTGGTTAATACTGATTTAATTCTGGTAAAATCTAACAACTCTGAACCAGATTAGCTTCAGTGCCTCACCCTTTTATGCTAATATCATATATATATATAAAATATATAATGTATATTATGTCATCTCTACCTATATATTATATTTACCTACTTTATTACAATATTCTAGTGCTCCTTAACTTTTTCCTACGGTTACAAGCTACCATCTGAGGTTATATTTTTTACCCTAAAGGATTAATTATTTTTTGTAATGAATATCTGCTAAAAAAATATTGTTATTGCTTATCTGACAATGTCTTTATTTTGCCTTCATTTTTGAGGGATTGTTTTGCTGGATAAAGAATCTTGATGGACAAAATTTTTCTCTGAATGGTGTCCTACTGATTTCTTGACTTCATTGTTTCTAATGAGGAATAATCATAACATTGTTCCCATGTGTGATGAGCTGTTTTGCACTTATAGCTTAAGTGATATTTTCTTTATCTTTGACTTTTACCACTGTGATCTTCATGGGCAGAGGTTGTGCTCAAACACCTCAAACCCATGAGACTTCCAGCCTCTGTCAGTGGAGCAGTGTGTGGGGTGAGAGATGCATTCCAAGTTGTAGCCCATTCTTAATCTCCCTTGCTTTTCACATTTTGCCAGGATTTCTCAAGTTTTCCTCATACTAGCAGTTTTAGCAAAGTCAGCAGTCGCACAAGAAGGTTTAGAAGTGAGAGGTTTTCTCACTCCTTCTACAGTTCTTTCATATTTAAGTTCTCTCCAATAAATTTCTGGCTTGCCGATTGCCACAGAACAGAATGCAACGTTGGGCTAACATAGCTACAGATTTTCCCTGTGATTCCAGGCCAAATCTGCCAATTAAGGCCAGCAAAACTGCAGGTTTTCACTCTCCACCCAGAATTGTGGTTGACACCTCTGGCAGAAGAGCCTCTTATTGTTAAGGTAAAGTTATAATTCTTCCAGATTGAGCTGGGTGTATGTTGACAGAAGGCAGAGAAGGGGAGCAGCTCTAGGCAATAAAGCCATTGTCTCCCATCATTCTTATTTGGAGCTCTTATAATTTTTTAAATAAACACCTCAATTTGCGATATGCCTTTAGTCAATAATCAATGGCCATAAATTGTTGTTTTTGATCATTGTATCCTCAAGGCTAAATAATAAAGACCTTTGCTGCACTTGTTTATACTTGTTTTATGCAGAAGGGAATCACCTAGCCCCTCTGGAACTGGTATTGGAAGTCTTATCATTATTAAATTATTAAATGGTGTTCAGTGAAACTGCTGAAAAAAAAATGTGATATCTAGTCATAGGGGGAAGAGGGAGGGATCCAGGTGTCTAAGCCCTAAATGAAAACTGGATATTGCTATGAACCTGTTGAAGACACACGCTTGTTCTCCAGAGACACGATGTTTAATACCCACAGATTAATAAAAGTTTATGGCTCTTGTATGAGCCTGATTAAATCTGCAGTTAAGAATTTATTTATTTTAATTTATTAGTTGCAGATAAGAATGATCTTGTTTTTTCTTTTCTTGCGTATTTGTAGAAACTGAAAGTTTAAATAAGATTTTTGAAATTCTCCAAACTCATAACTCCTAAAAACCTACCAAAATACTGTTTACTTTGCTTCAGATCTTTGGGACTGCTATGGCTCACGATATCGTGGAAATATCATATATTTTCTGCTAGGCACATACACAAAAAAATCTTTGACATATTTCACAGACAAAAATCAAGGTAAAGGCCCTTATCTGTATCACTGTTATTCTTGAAGAATGAAAGATATACTAAGACAGCAAAATATCACGGTGACCTCGTCTTTGCTCTTCTGTACATTTCATGATCCTGCCCTAACTGGCAAACTACATAGTTGGGGCAAATTGAAAAAAAAAAATATGATGAAATAGAATAGAGATTAGAATAGAGTAGTCTATATGTATTCTGTCCTACATAATCTCAGCCTTACTAAGTAACTCTATTAGCAATTTGGAAATCTACGGTACATTGGGGAAAATGGCACAATTTAACTGAACAGGAGAAGGAAAATTTTCTTTGACATTTTCTAAGGGTTATCTTCTATTACATTAAGAAAGTGTGGCAGCATTTTATTGGAACCAGCAAAAGAGATAATTTTTTTGCTTGAAACCCCAATCTCTGGTCCAGGAAAGGTCTTTATTATTTAGCCTTCAGGAAAATGAAACTGACAGATTGCAACTGTCAGTAGATACTGACTTCTTTTATGTTCCCCTACTTTTCCTATTCCCAGTAGAATAGAGAACTGATTAAACTTTGACTTCAGAATGTGAAACCAAGAAGTTTCATAATCATGTGAGTGCCTTTAGTATGCCGAAGTGTTGCCATGGAGATCAGAATGTGTTGAACTTGACGTTATAATCTGCATTAGCGTCTCTAAAAATAGTTAAATAGATGTGGTGTCAGAAAGCTGATAATTCCAGTTGCATGTCTTAAATCCCATCATTCACCCTGATTTTTCGATCTTCTTAAATTTAGTTTGCCGTTTCTATTTATTGCTACAGTATACATCAGAGAAGGTGTATGTATGTCAATCTCATTAAATTGTCTACGTTAATAGGTTAGCAAATAATCTTTTTACGCATATCACCATTCAATTCAGGGGATTCTAAACCAGAAATTCCTGGCATCAAAATATCTGTGATTTAACTACAAAACCAGCAGTAGGTCAGGCAAAAGTTATGAGACTCTCTTAAACTAAGACTTACTCATGCTTGAAGGCATTTCTTTCTTTCTTTTTCCTTCTCAAGCTCAATTCAACAGCCAAATCATACTCTATTTTCTATTTTTTTCTGGAGGCTTCAGTTGGAGAGTTATCATCCCAGTGCCTCTGAGATTAATTTTGACAAGTGCTTCTGGGCACACCTTCCCAAGGTCATTGGGTCAGTCAGGCGAGCAGCTAAGGAGTATACAAGAGTAGTGTACTTGACCCTGGGATAAACCATCACAGTACACTTGGCTGTGAAGCTACTCATTAAGGATCTCTACCTTTCACCCTAATCAACACCATGACTCCTCTTTTTCATAGCTTTTTTGTGCTAAACTCTTTCTGTATTCAGTTTAAAAATTTTTAGTATAATACGGTTCTTTTGAAGATGCTCGGGTTGAGCAGGGCTATAGTTTTATTACACAAGCATGAGATGCTTTGATTTTCAAAAGAAAAGGCATATTTAAAAGCCGTTTCTAATTGGCTGACCATAACTGTCCATTGGTCTATTTCTGCATCCAGCTCTCTGTTCTCACAGTGTAACTGTGTCGGATTATTTTTCTTCACATGATTACCCTTCATTTTTATTTCCTGCCTAGATTTGTGAATTCTGAGTCCTTACGGCTTACTTTCTCCTTTAGTGAAAAATATATCAGGAAGTACAAGAAACTTCCCTATTTTTCACTGTTTTCTATACCTGCCAATTTCTGAATGGAAAGACAGGAAGTCACATTTCAAATACACGTGCACCTATAGAGCACAAGCGTCCCAGGCTATGGTATTTTAGGGTTTTAAAATTTTTTCAGTGACATCTTACTCAGATTCAAGTCCATTTAGTTCATAATTTCTATCACACATCTTCAAAAAACATTTACTGAAATTTGGACTCAAGTGGTGCTTAAGCTTCAGTGATTAATTTGGTTCTTCTGTCACATATTGGTATATTTGAATTTCCAATGTTGATAACTTAATGACAAAGACGAGGGTGGGGAGTTACAGGAAGAGAGGAAGAGTGATTTAAATGGATCTTACTAAAATCTTAAACTCTGGTCTTTCACTCCAATAGCAACTTCTGAAAGACCTGGACCTTCCAGGGCATAGCCAATAAAGATTTTCAGAAACATAGGCACTGATTTTAGCAAAATTGGCAGAAATTTCCCCTGAAATATTGCGAATATTTCCTAATTTGCCTAGTGCATATGGATATTTTTTATGTTAAGACTGAAAAATATTCTGATTGCGGATTGCCTGGAGCTGTGTGTTGTCATTGATCCTGAGACTCCACGAGGAAGTGTGCTCAGCTGCTTCTCAAAGTGTAGTCCCCAAGCAGCAACATGGGCATCAGCTGGGGACTCGTTAGAAATGCAGTTCTCAGATGCACCTTCAGACCTACTGAATCAGAAACTCTGAGACTAGGGCCTAGCAATCTGTGTTTTAACAAGTTTTCCAGGTGAGTCTCGTGTATGCTAAGCTTCGAGAAACACTGCTCTAACCCATTAATTATTTCTGCTCTGTGTGTGTGGTGATGAACCAAAAGTCATTACGTTTCTGGATTGGAAGAAATAAAAATAGTGAAATGGTAAGGAATCTCTAAGCCACTGAAGTTTTAAAAATTATGAAACATTTTACCCTCATGAACTTTGCATTCTGATATTCGTGAATTTAAAATGAAATAAAAAGCTAAAGTAATTGCTGGTGAACAACTGTGGTGAGAAATTTTACTCTTGTCTACACTGAGTCTCTTCTTTTTTAGAACAAGCTTACTCCTTACTCCATGATTCTATTTATGCTGTCATTTTAGGGCCTGACAATGATAAAAATTTAGTACCAGGAGCAGAGTATCCAAAGAGCTAGATGATGAAATATGGCAAGTTGAGTTGGTATGGAGACCCATTTTCCTCGCTGAAATTTAACAAATCCTTCTTAAGTGGTAGCAAAAACCCTGCTTAATGTTTTATCTGTTATATGAGATTCAAACTCCATGTCTATTAATGCTAGAACTTCAGGGGACTCGGCAGAAATATGTGAGTATTAAAGTGTGCTGTAAACTTCTTTGGACATCAATAAGAGTTTAGGAGAAGACTAGATTATTTTATCTAAAGTGGGAAATTTTAAAACAGAGAGAGTAGCATACAGCCTTGTTGTCTTCCTATAGTTAGTAATGGCAGATGGTGGGGAGTTAGATATTCATGTGTTTTGTGGGAATATTGGTGAAATCTCCATTTCCAATAAAGAATAGTGTAAGCAAAGTCCAGTAAGTGGGAATGTATAGGAGATAATTGTGGAAACCGGGGCCTTTGCTTAGAAGGCTCATTTCCCAGATGTCTGCATGCTTGACTCTCTCCTCACATAAACTCAAAGGCCAGCTCCTCAGTCAGGTCCACCGAGACAATCCCATTGAAAATTTCCATCAGCACTATAATCCTCATCACTCCTGACCCCATTTAGCCTGCTCTATTATTATCCATATCACCTATCCCCTTCTAACTCACAATAAAATTTACTTGCTAATTGTGTTTATTAGTTTTTGCCTATTTTGTCTGTTTCCCAGATAGACAAAGCTCTCTAATGGCAGATATTTTTGTCAGTTTTATTTATTTATGTATCCCTTGTGCCTAGAAGAGAACATCACACATAGTTGGTGATCAATAAGTAATTGTTCAATGAATGAATAAATCTGTGTCCATTAATTACGTGACCACCAAATTGCTTTGCAATAACTTTGGAACTCTGAGTCTACAAAAAGTACATTCTTTAAAAATGTATTTAACTCATATACATTGTATATACACTGTGTCTGACACAGGGATATACACTGTAGGAGACAAAATAATTACAAAGAAAGTGGGTGCTATGGACTGAATTGTGTCCCCTCAAATTCGTATGTTGTCCTAACCCCCACTAACTTAGTTGTGACTATATTTGGAGATGGGCTCTTTAAAGAGGTAATTAAGTTAAAATGAGGTTATTTGGGTAGGTCCTAATCCAATAAGACTGGTGTCCTTAAAAGAAGAGGAAATTAGGGCACAGACATGCACAGAGAGAAGACAATGTCAGGACACAGAAAGAAGATGGCCATCTATAAGCCAAGGAGAGAGGCTTACAACACATCCCTCCCTCACGGCCCTCAGAAGAAATCCACCCTCCTAATACCTCGTCTAGACTTCATATTTCTGAGAAAACAATTTCTGTGGTTTAAGCCACCCAGTCTGCAGTACTTCATTATGGCAGTCCTAGCAAAATAATACAGTGGGTTTTTAACACATACAGCATTAAAATCAGGGAAGATTGACCTGCCCAGCAAAGAATGTATTTTACATATTTCACTCTACGGTGTTGGGGAAAGCACTTCTATTGAGAGCCCTCCTGTATATGGATTTTTGTCTAAAATCTGTGCTCATGTTCTGCTGCTCTCAGGCTTACACCTTTCTAATGGAAATCCTAAATCACCCATAAGAGGAAAATTTTAGTGGGAACTCAGTGTTCGGAAGTTGAATTATGAACTGTCTTTGACCTTCCCCATATGCATTCAAACTCTGCCTGTACCTATAGAGAGTAGTTGTTAAGGGTCAACTAGGACGGTGCTAATTGTAATGGCATTTGTTAATCATAATAAGAGCAATCCATAAGGATGATGGTATAATAATTACAACATGAACACATAGAACATAGTAGTATTGGGCTAATAGTTAACCTACTTTCATGGTCCAATTATCAAGGAGAGTAAAAGAAAAAGAATGAGTGGGCTGTACGTATTGAGAGTGTCTGCAGATTGTTTACATGTATTTGCATTTATATGGGATGAAATGGGCTGACCAGTGGACTGGTCTTTGCCTTAACAAACCAAAAAGCTCCCTTGCTGATTTGATGAGATTTTCTCACTCACTAGGTCTTAGATAACAGCAACTGAACAGAGGGAACAACATCCCTGCTAGAGCAAAGACCTTTGGCAATGGAAAGGGTTTTCACCTCAGCTACACCGAATCAGCTCATTTGTAAATTAAACATCTTCATCTCAAGCTGAAATACGTCTCAACCGTCCCTCACAACAATTGATCAAGAAAACGTGGCAAAAGCAGAGATCTAGTTAAGAGTCCTGGATTTCCACAAGAGAATCCTAAGAAGAAAGTTGCTTGGAGATACTTCATCCATGTGCACACTGAACTTAAAATGTCCCTCTGCTTGGTAAAGCACGGAGAGGGCCACTCCAAACAGGTATTTTGTAACTATAAACTGTTGGTACAGAAAGGTGTACACGTGTGTGTATGGACCTGTGCGCATGTGAGGATAACTGAATATTTATTCTCTCGAAAATTAGATTTCTCTGGCCAGTAGTGTGTATGAATTTAAGTTTTCCTTTCTAGGTTCTCTCAGTTATAAAACTACTTCTCTTTTGTTTCACATAAGCTCTTACTTTGTCTCTTCAATTGTCCATTGCTTTAACCCTCCATGATTTCCTTCTTTAGCTCTGGCTTTTTGTTCAACTGATACAACTGTTCATTGCCTGATGCACTCCAGGTAATTCACCTCCTCAGCTTAGCATCACCCCACTCCCATCACTATTAGCCCTGTAGGAAACCTTGTTAGATAAAATAAGTCGTTACCATTCTCTTACCTACCTCCCAGGCCTTCAAAAAATGTATCTTTCAAAATAGACACCAATATATGATCTTTCCATCATTATTTATATTAGCTAGGTAGAAAGGTAGTTAGGTCATTAGGTAGGTAGGTAAGTACACAGATGGATAAAATCACATATAAAATACATATATAATACAAATCAGAAAATATATTTCATATTTGTATAATATATGTGTTGAACTTTCACATTCTTGTAATTTCTATATTGAGAAGTCATCATGAATTAGAAGAACAGACTAAGAAAGGGATTTGGATATAACCTGAACTCAACATACTATATTTTCCAAAGGTTTGCCTCCGTTTAGCAAAGACAGAGGCAAACGATAATGGCTCCAAAGGATTCATTAGTGTTTATGCTGGCAATGTACTTTTAAGAATAGTAGTCAGAGTTTATCACGGACCCATTATTAAGCTAATCCACACAGACCAATTGGGATCGATATTGCTCTATGCATTACCATCCTGAGTGCTGTTGTCTAAGATCCTGCCAAAGTGCAGAAATTAAAAAGGGGGGAGGGGCAGTAATGAGCCAGGTTAGGAATTTTAAATAAATAAATAATCTCTTACATGATGGTGTGAAAACTACGAATATGGAAGAGGATCACTATCTTATTTTTTGATTTTTCCCTTCAATAAATCTGTACTTTAATCAGGAGAGAAATAAATCGATAGCTGCCAATAGTCTACCGAGGACTTAAGTAAATTTTTTTTAAAAACCCATTGCAAATTACTTATAAATCACCTAAAATCCTATAGGATTTTCCTTTCCTTTATTTCTTATTACATTTGCAATATTTTATACATCATATTTTCCAAGTCTAAACTCATGATACTACCTATTTTCATTTAATGTTCTATATCTAAAACCAGGATATACTGTCATGCGTTGATCTCATACATCCCAGTGGCTTTAAATACTATCTATATACTGAAGAACCCAAAATTTATATCACGAGCCCCTACCATTCCTTGAGACACAAATGTTTATTACTTATTGAGCATCTGTATTTAGATGTTGAACAGGCACTACACACTTAACTTGCCTGAACTGAATTGTTGATTTACCCCTCAGAACTGCTCTATTTGCACAGTGTCCCACACATCAGCAAATGGCATCACTATTCCCTTAGTCACTTGGATCAAAAATTTCTTTCTCTCACACAGCATATCCAGTTCACAGCAAATCATATTGCTCTTACTGATTCTACATTCAAAATACATCCACCTCAATAGCTACTTCCTTAGTTCAAGTCACAGTAACTCCTGACGTCTTAACTGGTCTCCTTGCTTCCATTCTTTTCCCCTCCACAGTCTGTTCTCTAAACAGCATCCACAGGAAACTTTTCAAAGTTCAAGTCAAATTATGCTCTTCCCTGCTAGTAGGCCTACACTGGCTTCCCATCACACTCAGACTCAAAGTTAGAGACCTTACAACAGCCATCAGAATCCTATATAATCTGGCTCCTTGATACCTCTCCAATTTCACCTTTATCCCTCATATTCACTGTGCTCCAATCACACTGGCCTCTCTGCTTTTCCTTGGACACTACATACTTCTGCCTCAGGACCTTTGCCTTTGGGGTTTCTACAGCCTGGAACATTCTTTCTCCAGTATCGGCATGCTTCATTCAATCACTTCTAGTTTTACAAATACCACTTCCTCACAGAGGCTTTTCCTGACCACCCCATCTAAAATACAGGCATATCTCAGAGAAATTGAGGGTTCAGCTCCAGACAACTGCAATAAAGTGAAAATCACAAAATGAGTCACATGAATTTTTTGGTTTTCCAGTGCATATAAAAGTTATATTTATGTTACACTGTAGTCTGTTAACTGTACAATAGCATTATGTCTAAAAAAACAATGTACATACCTTAATTAGAAAATACTTTTTTGCTAAATCATGCTAACCATCATCCGAGCGTTCTTCTTGCTGGCAGAGGGTGTTGTAAAAAATGCAATATCTGGAAAGTGCAATAAAGTGAAGCACAATAAAATGAGGTATGCCTGTAGAGCCCTGCTACTCCTTAGCCTTATTTTAAAATATAGTGTATTAATAAAAATTTTGAGATATAGTAAGGCCAACAGATCAAGAGATGATTGCCAGTGAAAGGATAGTTTATTACCCATTATCCCCAAGAGAACTACCACACCATGGGGGGCTACATGGAGAAGCACCAGGGCTGTTCAGGAGATAGAGGGAAAGGGTCGGGGAACTGTGGGCAAGAACCTTTATTGTGGTTCTCTCAGGAAGGAACAGGTGAGGCAGAGTAAGCAGGCTTAGAATCGGCTAGTTTGTATAATTTTAGCAGTCTCTGGGACATAGGGGCTGTCCCTAGTTGTCTGGTACCTGGCCCTGGGGTGATTAGGGCAGGTGGATAGTGGTCCAGAGTGAGAACCCCATAGAGGAAGTGGTGGAGGGTAGGGGCTTTGGATTGGTTAGTTTGCATTTAAAAAGCATGCTCACCAGCAAGTTGTTTACTATCTCTAGAAACTGGCTAACTCTGAGAAGGGCAGTCCCTCCAGGGTCAGCAAATCTCAGGTGTCAAAACATCAGAATACAGAAAATAAAAGACATGATTAATACCATCTTCATACTCAGCTTTATTTTCTTCATATCACCTCTATCTGACCCTATGTTATGGATCATTCTGTTTATTTGTTTATTCTATATCTATTCTTCCATAATATAAGCTTTGTTAGGGTAAAGACTTTTCTGTTTTATTCATTGCTGTATTCCCAGTGTTAGAACAGTGCCAGGCACAGAGTAAATGCTCAATAAATCATTTTTAAATTACTTGATAAATGAATGAATAAAAGTAGTACATTAGTGTTTTTCAACCAGAGACAATTTTGCTTCCCAGAGACATTTGGCTATGTCTGGAAATATTTTTGATTGTCACACTGGAGGCAGAGGAGTGCTACTTTTATAAAGAGGGTAGAGGCCAGGTATGTTGCTAAACATTCTACAATGCAAAGACAGCCCCTCAAAACAGAATTATTCACCCAAAATGTTCTTAGTGCCAATGTTGGAAAATTCTGCTATAGTTGATGTGCTGTCTTCTTCTTTAGGTCCTAATTTGATGGGGTTCTAAAATGTATACCTTTTTCTAAACATAGTAATAATTGTCAGTAGTTAATGATTATGGTCATATGCATGATTAATTTAGAACCAAGCTTTCCCACTCAATTACAATTTTTTAATATATCTTCATTAAATACATAAACATAATCATCAATTGCCGTTACTACTTATTATATTTCAACAAAAGTTAAACCACGAAAAGCAATTTATTTATTTGTCAATTTTTCTATTTTTTATATCCTGCATCACTAAATACACACAAAAAAATGACTTACAAAACAGGTTAGTTTACAATAGCACTTATGATAAAACAGATCATAATAAATGATTATGATTCCATGAAAACAGAAAATATTGACTAGAAAATAAAAATGCCAAGGTTGGAGTAATTTTTATAACTGATAATATTGTCTCAATTTAATAGTGATAATATGTAATACTCATTGAACCTGCCATATTCTAGGCACCTTGATAAGTGTTTTACCTGCTTTATTCTCATATATCTAAAAATACTTGTGATCCACTTATTGTGTATGAGATGCTGTTGTAGGCTCTGGGGTTACAGCAGTGAGTAAAATTGGACTACCCCATTGATTCTCTCAGATAACAAGTAAAATTAATAGTGTAACACATGGCAGATAATAAGTTCGAGGGTGATGATCCTCAGGCACACTTTTTGATAGAGCTACTATTATTATCTCCACTTTGCATTTAAGGAAATGGAGGTTTAGAGAATATAATTGACTTGCCTAAACTCACACAGATAGTAAGTGGGGGAATGATGACTCAAGTATGAATCCCAAGTCCACGTTTTAAAGCAGGGTTCTCTATTAGCCTGTACCTCCAGACTTAAGAAGGGGGGCTTTCTTCCACTCAGCAATTTAGAACTTAAGCTTTTTCAATATGGTGACTCTGCTCTCCCCTAAGTCCTCAAAGACCCGGGAATCCAGCAGGTAAGAGGGGAAAGATTCTGAAGGGTCAAGTATATGAGATTTTTAGAGTCATGTCTGTTAAGTTGTGCAGATCACTTCTGCTCACATTCCATTGGCTATAGCTCAGTCATATACATGTATCTAAACTAGAAGGGTAGCCTGTGTGCCCATGAAAAAGAAGACATCAATTTGGTGAAAACTAGCAGTTTTCGCTATAGATCCTTCTTCTTAACACCAATTATCCATTTGTAATTTTCTTTCTAGCCTTAGAAGACATCTGCCTCAGTCCATTGGGCTGTTATAACAAAAATACCACAGACTGGGTAGCTTATAAACAACAGAAATTTATTTCTTACCATTCTGGGGACTGGGAAGTCCATCAAAGCACTGGCAGATTTGGTGTCTGGTGAGAGCCTGGTTCTGAGTTCATAGACAGCCATCTTCTCATTGTGTCCTCAAATGGCAGAAGGGGAGGGGAGCTTTTGGGGATCTCTTTTATAAGGGCACTAATCTCATTCATGAGGGCTCTGCCCTGAAGACCTAATCATCTCCCAAAGGCCCCAACTCCAAATATCATCACATTGGGGATTAGGTTTCAACATATGAATTTTGGGGAGACTCAAACATTCAGTCTATGGCAACACCCATTCTTATCTTAAAGGTAAACCATCCAAAGCCCCATCTAGTTACTGAGCCCAGCTCATAGTCTAGGATCTTTAGGTAATGTGCTGTCTTCTTCTTTAGGTTCTAATATGATTCCTTGTGCTGTGGCAACATATAAACTGAAATGACAAACTTGCTGCAAGTAATATAAACAAGCCAATACACAATAATGGAGAAGGGACAGGATATGCCCAATAAAAACTCCTAATCAAAAAAGTGAAAATGGGAAACACACAGCAGTCATTGATCCATGGCAATGAGAGAATCCTGCTGGGCAAGTATTTTGAAGAATCCTCCTCTGCCTCTTTGCTTCAGCCTGGATTTGGTTACCTTGAGGGAACCACCTTGTCCACTGTACTCAGTAGCTATTGGCTCTGCCCACAGGGAGAGTGTAGGGGAGTTTGCTCTCTTTAGAGGATGGCGACCGCATAGCTTTTTCAGGCTGCTTCCTCTTATGGCAAGTTGGAAGTGTGAGCTAAGATTTGGCTCAGAGCCACAAGTTATTTTTGGCTAAGCTCACAGTTTCCTTAGCAATATAGTTCCGTCAAAAACCTAGGAGAATATAGCAATACAGTTCCCTCAAAAACTTTACCTATTTCTTTTTCAGTCAGTTCCATGGTAAGAAACCACACCCAAAAGTTTTTCCTAGATTAGTTCTCAAGTATTCCTTGACCAGTGACCACTGCCCCCCATCTACCCCCAAAAGCTCAATTCCTCCCACCTTGCGGACAGCTGAAATAATAGGCTTGGAGTGAAGGGCAATTCTCTTTAACTTACGTGGTCACATGAGTGAATCATATCTCTTAACCTGAAATGGCTAGATGGTCCTTATGGCCTTAATGTCATTTTAGTCTTATTTCCTATTATTTGAACTCCAGAAACTATTGATCAGCTTTTACAACCATGTGAAATTACTGCCTTGCATTTTCTGCTTCAAAGCTAGTCCATTATCATTTCCAGAAAGAGATAACCCAAATATCCCAACATTCTGGTCCTTTCCAACAACTTTCCTAAGAGCTACAGGCTTAATAAGCACTTGATCTACCTTCCAAGTTATCACAGTGACAGTTTTGTCGAGTCTTTTGCTATGGTAAACAGAGATGTCCATCTTTATAACTTTCTGTATTTGCTACCCACAACCAGACTGCTAAGCCAATGCCACAAGTTTTAGTGTTTCCTTATAGTAGTACCCCACTTCTGACAAAAGTGTCTATATTAGTTAGCATAATATAGCTACTGTAATAAATAACCACTAAATTCCAGTGGCTTAACAAGAGTGTAAAAGTATTTGTGAGTTGCATAGCAGTTCTACACATACCTTCTTTGTTGCTTTCCTCCACATGACAAATCAGGGACTCAGGTTACTTCCATTTTATGGCTCTGGCATCTCCTAGATCTTACAGTTAGTTCTCTGCACCAAGCTGGTGGATAGGGAAGGAGTCTGAGAATTATATATGGGAGGACAAAGAGATCAACTTTATAACTTCTTTTAATTTTTGATAGCAGTATAAATCATGATTGTCATGATTATCATTTTTATAGTAGGTTTTCTTCTTATTAGTTCCTTGAATCATATTTAATCTTACTTGCTATTGTTGCTACATGTTTTCCTTTTGAGAAAAAAACAAGTCAACACTGGGCTGCAAGTTTTGCCTCCTAATAATGTGAAGGGCATATCAAAAACCAGTCTTTCAGTCTTAAAGAAAAAAATCTGCCCAACTCTGGATTTTCCAATGTGTTTCTAATTTCCCAGTGCCTTACTTTAACCTGAGCCCCTACTGGCCCTTATTTCTGAAAAGTTTTTACATTTATTTTTACTACAGTTGGTGACTCACCTATGTACTTAGTGCCCAGCTTATCTTATCCTAGACTCTTCTGTCATCTTGTACTGCATAAAATTTTGTGACTCACCTCTACCTTCCCTCACTTTTTGCCCTCCATATATATATTTTTTTACTTTGTTGACTTTATGTCAGGGATATCTGCTTAAAGTGAGTCCATCTCATTATGAAGCATAAGAGATGATAGCCCTTCTTCAAGCCACTCACTTCTGATCAATAGCCCTTTTATAATAATTCCTATCCTATTCCATTTGGCAACTTCTGAATCTATCTGATTTAGCAAGATGTAAGTTCCATGTAAATGGAACTTAAAGAAACTGGTAATCAGAAAGCTAAAGAGTACCATGCAGGTAGAAACAAACCTAAATACCAACATACTCTTCTATGCCTTTGAACTATGTCACATTTCAGACCTGATGGTACTCTAACAGTGATGTTGTGAAAACTAATATCTTAGTGAGGCATTACATACTCATGAGTAAGTTGCCGCCCCTTCCAGTAGTCTGGAGGAGCATTTCTAGCATCCTTCAGTGCCTATTATCTTCACTGGGTTGTTCAGAGCAATAAATCTTTTCAGAAATATGAACTGGATCAGATCCAGTCCCCAAGGTGTCAGCTTTGAAAGAATACAGAATGTAAGCACACTTAGAGATTTCAGAGGCCCTGTAGTCTACTTCTTTTATCTTGCAGACATGACCTAGAGTGTTGCTACTCAAAGTGTAGCCCATAGATAACAGCATTTGGAAACTATTAAAAATGCAGAATCACAGGCCCCACTTGATACCTAGTGAACAAGAATCTGCATTTTCACAAATTACTGGATGATGTATAGGCATAATAAAGTTTAAGAAACACTGGCCTAATAGAGCGTGTAAAAAAACCAGTCCTAGGTGCAGCAGCTGGTGTCAGAGACCAGCCAGGACCCAGTTGTTATATCTCTGTCCAAAATATTTCCCATCATGGTACACTGACCCCAGTGATGGCTCCTTGGTCGTCACTTTCTACCACAGTGGATTTATGAAACCTCTGCGATTACTGGTAGGCTTTGTGATGTGAGGGCACATCTTTTTAGAGAAACTGAAACAATGTGCCTGAGGATACCTTGGCTAGGTACATCATAAACCAGATAGAAAGGAAACACTGGACTTCTCCATTGCTTATCCATACAGCTCCTGAATGTAAGATTTTAAATAGTCAGGAAGTCCAGGATACATAACTCTTTCATTAAGATGAGTTTTGTTTATAAGGCCTTAATTGATGAAACTGAAAGAATTAATGGCTGGATATGAGCAAAGAGCAGGCAATGCCTTGAGGGAAAAATCCAGATGAGGGACAATGTAAATTACAGAGGTCCAGGTTTTCTACCAGGAAAAGAGGTGGCTCAAAAACTAATTCTAGGTAGCAACTGGATAAAAAGAAATAGGCATTCATGGACAAGTTCAATGGATGCGTTGACATTAAAGTGCAATTTTAGATTTAGATTGAACAAGACTGAGAACTGCTCCTGCTCTCTGAGATGTCCACAGTAAATCACATACACAAAACCAACCAACAAACAAAAACCATGAGTTCAGCGGCAGTATCAGAGCTCAGGAGGGTATGACCTCTTTTTGAGACAGTGATAATTGGCTCTACTCTACTCTGATTTGGAGACACACATTGGTGGTCCTAGGTTGCAGGCCTGAGATGACACTGAGGATGGTTTCCTTTCTTTCTTTTACTTTGATACATTTATATATTGTAATATGATTGCCAATGTAGTGACGTTTATCACATTACATAATTATAGTACAATATTATTGTCTATATTCATTATATTGTGCATTAGATCTCTGTGGCTTATTTACTATTGGTTACAAGTTTGTACCCTTAAACACTATCAGTCTTATCCCCTCTCCCATCCCCTGGTAACCACCATTGTACTCTGTTTCCTACGGGTTTCACTTTTTTAGACTCCACATATAAGTGATATCATACAGTACTTGTCTTCCTCTGTCTCACTTATCTCACTTAGCACAATGTGCTCAAGGTCCATCTATATTGTTACAAATGAGGGGATATCCTCTTATCTCATGGCTGAATAATATTCCATATGTACAACATCTTTTTTATCCATTCATCCATTGATGGGCATTTGGGTTGTTTCCACATCTTTCCTATTGTGAATAATGCTATGATAAACAGGGAAGGGCATATACCTAGTAGAAATTCTGTTTTTATTTCCTTTGGGTATATACCCAGAAGTAGAATTGCTGGATCATATGATAGAGCTATTTTTTAAATTTTTTGAGGAAATTCTATATTGTTTTCCACAGTGATAGGACCAATTCACATTCCCGCCAACAATGTATAAGGGTTCCCTTTTCACCACATCTTAAGGATGGTTTTCAAGTCTTCCAACACTTTTCAAGATCTGACTGACTTTTTCTTCCGTGCTTCTTCCATCCTTATTGATTTTTTTTTTTTGCATCATAAAAGATTCAAATCTTTTTATGTGCCTAGTTTCAATAAAGTTCTATCAGGAAAAAGGCATGGTTTAAACCTTCTCATCAGTTTTAACATCCTCATATCAACCCCACATTGTGCACAAAATTACACAAAAAAGATTTTTTGGCCTTTCTCAAAATAAAATATTCTATACATTGAAAGTATTATGGAATCAAAAAATTTTAAGCATCTAACCAAGCAATCAACTCTCACATGGCCTCTTTCCTCATGAGTTTAATGTTCTATTATTTTTAAATATACTTGCTTCATTCCATATTCAGCTGAGCAAGCATTAGACCCATTTTTTCTCATCTCAGTAATGTGTGGAATGTTTTATAGTTCCACTCATACAGAGCAGACTTTTTTTTTCTTTTTGCTGAGGAAGATTCGCCCTGAGCTAACATCCAGTGCCAAACTTCCTCTTTCTGTGTTTGAGCTGCCACCACAGCATGGCCATTGACAGATGAATGGTGTAGGTCAGCGCCTGGAAAGTGAACCTAGGCTGGTGAAGCAGAACATGCCAAAGTTAACCACTAGGCCACCGGGGCAGTCTGAAATACAGTAAAGAAGGAAATTGCACAACTTCATCATATAGTGCGTTGTTTGTAACCATATGTCTTATGGCCATGCATTAAATCAAAATTATTTTTTTAAGTTGCCCTTTACAGAGGCATCATTTTTCTTATTCTCCTTAAAGTAAGCCAGATTCTAGTATTTTTGAAATTAAAAAGGAAGGAGATCTCTCATCCTTCTCTTTTCCATAGCCCTTAAACAATAACTGGTGAACCTTCTTTTCACTCAATTACTCAGGAGCTTAACAATATGTTTAACATTTCTTGTAGAACCCTTATCTCTCATTTGTTTTAAAGAATACAAAACTCACAAACTTTATAATGCAACTTAAGTTTTCACGCAATTGTTTATTTCAAATGTAGCTTTTCTTTCATTATAGCTAAACACTTGAAAATCATTCACAATTACTTCCTTTATAATTTCAAGCCTCAAATGATTGCTTTTTGTCTCCCAAATGTATTTCAAAATTGGCTATGTGTTAATGTGTTGAGTGAGTCAGAGTACTGTAGCATAATTGACTAGACCTTTGCATAAATACATGATTTTTCTAATTAGAAATTTAATTCCACTTTCATTTTGTCATTATCCACCTATTGCAATACATTTTTATCATTTCATAACCTTTTTCTCAGGGGATGTGGCCACTGTCTCAAATTCTATCTCATTTTTGTTTTTACTGCTAAAATGTCATTGTTTTTCTTTCTCTTTCATGTTAAATTCTAAATATTGCTATTTCTTTCTTTTTAAAAAATGTGTATTGAAGGACCCTTGTTCTAAGCCTGGCAATTCTGTGCTCCAGCTACATAATTTAGTCTTCTGGAAATCTATTGGTGATGGTCCTGGTACTCTCTTTTTCATGTGCTCTAGCTCTCCTTTGATCATTGCTCTTGAAAACCTTAGCCCCTCCAATTATGCTACTCTCTTTGTGGAACAGTCATATTATACATTTCAGACTGTCTGTGGTTTTTCTATCAAAGCATAGGGTACCTGACTTATGCCTCTTCCATCCTTATTATGTTTTTCACATTACAAAAGAGGCAACATCTTTTTATGTTCCTGGTTTCAATATAAAATTCAGGAAAAGGGCATAGTTTAAACCCTCTCAAGTTTTAGTGCTATGGTCCAAGTAGCTTGTGTCTTTAGGAGCACTGCTCATGGATCTACCTGATTCCCAAAACATCTTCTTGGGTACCTCAAAGGGATGTCAATTTGAACCTCAAAATACCATACCGTGGTAGTGTATTATTGTAGCAATTACTTTCCCTTTCAGAGTCTAAGGAAACAATCTCTTATGTCAAAGTGAAAGGATATTTTACGAGAAACTCATCACATGATACACAGAAGCATTGGCTTTGGGTAAGCCTCGACCACACTAATTAGATAAATTGCAAAATCTACGTTCTATTGTTTGCACCAGAGGATTGGAAGTTTCCTAATCATCAGGTATCTTTGGGTTAACGAGAACCAACTGCCGTCAGCAAATGGACAGATGCAATTTTTCAACACTAGTTTGAGAATTTGACGAGTAAGGAGCCATGTCTTATTCACTTTTATATTAGTTCCCAGCAGAGTGCCCAACGCACAAATTCAAGCCAATGTTACTTATGTCTTTAAATTAAATAATGATCTCATAACTTAAATGATATGATTTTTTACAGATGTTATGTGTAGACTTTTGTGCTACGGTTGCTACACATAATTCCCAGTTGTTTTTAACATCATAAATTCATTGTGCAAGTAAGATAGCAAGGGAAGGAGAGCAATATGGAGCAGATATTTTGCCAAATAGTTCTTGACTTGACAAATAAAGAAGTGCACTACAAGTGAGATCTTAAAAATATGAAATTACTTATACATGACTTTAAAAAATTACATTCATCTGAAAGTTCAGCATTCGGCCAAAATTTTAAAGTACTTTTTGAAAACTAAAATTTTTTGTTATTTTACATTAATCCTATTTAAGAAGTCGTTACAATATTATTATCTTTCTTTTTGGTCATTTTTCTATATTTTTACTTAAATATATTTTAGATTTCACATGAGACACTTGTCTTGATATTTGAGCATGCTTGCAAAGTTCTAAGCCTCAGTGAATTTTCTCAATGATTTTTAAAACACTTCAGAAGAATGGAGTGTTTCATTTCACTGGTTTGGATGCAGCAGTAACCATCTCCATGGGAGAGTTAAAGAAGCAATGAACTGCAAAGCATGAACTCAGATGGTTAGATTCTAAAATCAGAAGGGCTCAGATTTGAAATGTATAATATCTACTCATATTCTAGTTCAAATAGAAATGTAGAAAGTCTGAAATTACTAGAAGTTTATTAATTAAATGACATACAACACAAATATTCATAGATGGACTCTTGATGTTGTCTTTTTTAGAATATGCCTTACTTAATCTCAAAACTGGGAAGAAACTATAGTTCAAATAGGTTAATTAATTTGATCAAAGGCACTTAGCCAATGGTAACAGACGTGAGACACAACTGTAGATCTGACTCAAAAATAAAGCTCTTTCTACCGTGTCATGCTATCTCTCAATTAGGACATAAGCAATTGTCATTAGTTTTGCCTTTTCAACTCTACATAAAGAGCCCGGGACTGAATTCAGGAACCATGAACTGCAGTGAGGGCTCCGCTAGAATATGACATTGAGCAAGTTACTTAAGGTTTTACAGTTTCCTCATCTGAAAAATGAGAGCCTACACTAAGGACTTTTAAGATCTTCCCACTTCCAACAGTATGTATTGTAGGATTTGGGAGGTAAGGTAACAACAAACAATGGTAGAAGAAAAAAGAATACTTTAAAATGCAATTAAAGGGCCGGCCCAGTGGCGCAGCAGTTTAGTTCGCGCTTGGCAGGCCGGGGTTCGCGGGTTCAGACCCCGGGCGCCTGCAGACGCACTGCTTGTCAGCCCTGCTCTGGCAGCGTCCCGTATAAAGTAGAGGAAGATGGGCACGGATGTTAGCCCAGGGCCAGTCTTCCTCAGCAAAAAGAGGAGGATTAGCGACGGATGTTAGCTCAGGGCTGGTCTTCCTCACACACACACACAAAAAATGCAATTAAAAATAAACTGTTCTCAGAGAAAACCATAAAGATTTAATTCTGTTCATTAGTCCATAGCAAAACTCAAAAATATACCTTTTACGCATTTTAATAATTTTATTTAATATATATGTTTGTAATTCAAGGAATTCATAATTATTGTAAAAGAAAAATTAAACAGAAGATCTTCATGACCTCAACTTATTCATTTCCTCAATTGGCATAAAGCATATTGGCAGGTTCCCTGAAAGTATAATGACAAACTGAATTCTCCATCTATTAGACTTTTCCTGGGGTGCATATGTACTTTGTCCTCAAGAAGTAACCTTAGGATTGCAAAGGGACCCTTGTGTTGGTTACCAGAAGCATTTGTGTCAGAGGTGCACGTTACTATAATTATGATCTGTGTAGTAATAATTTGGTCTTGCCCAAAAAGATTTCTTGCCTTTGTCCTGGGCTCCTGGGAGATAACCTCTTAAACTCTCGGAATTTCCTGAGCAATAGGAATGTTTTTGTTATTCGTGGTGGCCCCTCAGATCACACATGATAGTTTACACTAACAAGGGGACTCATGACCTGAAGTAAACTGGCACTTATATATCATTTCTATGATCCTGCCTTAAATTAATTTTTCAATTGCTTGATCATCTATGATCATGAGTGTATCAAATAAGAAAGTTTCTACTCCACAGAAATCCACCCCAAAAAATAAAATAAAGAAAACCACCATAATTCCAAAACCTAGAGAAAAGCACTTTTAACATTTGATAGAGAGAGACAGAGACAGAAGAGAGAAAGAGAAAGACAGAAAGAGAGACAGAGAGAGAAAGGGATTGACTTGAATATTTGAATTTGAGTATACAATATATCCCATTGGGTATACTAAATTTATAACACATAATGAGCTCCTCCTTTGAATGCTATATGAAAGGCAATTCATTAGGCATCTGGGGCTTTTGAAGAGAGATAAGATGCAATACCTTATTTTGAGAAGCAAACCAAATCTAATATCAAAGGTTTGTTTAAAACACATTTTATTCATTTGATAAAGTTTATTGAACATCTGCTATGTGTTTTATCCATTTTATCACTACAGATAGAGCAATAAACATGACAGACATGATCCTCACACTAACACTTTATTTTATTATTGGAGGAGACCAACAAGAAACACATAAATAAACAAAAATAATGCTTCATGGTGGACAATTCTATGAAGAAAAAAGTAATAAAAATAAACAGCAATATGAAGGAGAGTGACTGACTTGCTACTCTAGATTGGATGATGAGGAAAAGTGTCTATGAGGGTTATTTTTATGTTGAGCTCTGATTGAAAAGAAGCTAGTAGCTGGACCAAGGATTGGGGAGGAATATTCCAGGCAGAAAAAACAGGTAGGTAGGAACAAGTTTAACATGTTTGATAAAAATAAAGTCAATAGGCTAGAGTATTATCAACCAGTGGGAGAACATGTGAGGTAAAGTCTGAGAAGGAAGAGAACCAGATCAAGTAAAGAGTTTGGCTTTTAAGTGTGATGGGAAGCCAGTGAAGGGCATGAGGGTATGGTGTTTTAATATCTTTTGAAACTGTCCCATGGTTCTTGGGTGTCCTGTTCTGTTTTTGTTTTCTATTTTGTTCTTTCTTCTCTTCGCATTTCACTTTGGGAAGCTTCTCATGACCTATCTTTAAGCTCACTAATTATTTCCTCAACTGTATCCAGTCTGCTGATGAGCCCATCAAGAAGCATAATTCACTTCTTTTATTGTGGTTTTGATTTATAACATTTCCTTTTGGTTCTTTGTTAGGATTTCCATATCTCTGGTTACACTACCCGTCTATTCTTACATACTGTCTACTTTTACCATGAGAGCCCTTAACATATTAATCATAGATATTTTAAATTCACAGTCTGATAACCCAAACATCTGTGTCATATCTGATGCTGGTTCTGATGATTGCTTTGTCTCCATGTTTTTTCTTGTCTTTTGCAGTCCTTGTGATTTTGTTGTTGTTGAAAGCCAGTAGTATCAGACAATAGGAACCAAGACAAATAGGCCTCTATGTCAGTCTGGCTAGAGGTTGGGCTATGTGTAATGTCTGTTGTAGCTATAGGTGCTAGAGTCTTCAAATTCCTGTAGTGTCTTTGATTTTGTCTCCCCTATTATCTTTCAGCCTTCCTAAATACTCCTCCTCAAAGAGAGTTTGAAATTTGCAGTTGTTTCATCTGTAATCTACTGTTATTTTCTAGAAGTCCTGTTGGTGTGGTTGTAATGTGTGGGGAAGGAAAAGAATCCTACAATCTTATGATTAAATCTCAGGCTTTTATTAGGACTGTGATACTGGGCCACGACCTTCACAAGTGTTTCTTACCTCCCCATCTCACCCCTCCTTAGTTGATACTGGAAGGCTAGATGGAGCTAGTGTATGAGGAATGCCCCTCCTACAAGGCTCTGGCAAAGTTTTTTCCCCTGGAGAGTAGATCTTTATTATGGAGAGTGCTCTAGAGGTATTTCACAATGATTGCTTTTCTCATTCTCTTTATCAGACCTATGTGGGGATCTTTCTCAGCTCTTCAACTGGAGGGCTCAGTGAGGTTCCTAGAGGTAAAACCCATATAAGTGGGGGGAGGGTCTCCTAAGACTGCCGCTGCCAGGAGTTTCTCACTCTCTTGCTAGTCCATACTCAGCCTCTAGCAAGTCATCAAAATGACCATTTAAGTGTTCCTACCAGTTTATGGCTCCAGCAGCTTCTGCTCCAAGTAAGCAGACTTCATCCATGACTCTCTGGATTCACCTGTCCATCCAGATTTTGGGGTGGTGATTTGCCTTGCAACCTCAGTTCTCTGATGGGTCCAAGAAAAATCATTGATTTTCCATTTGTTTAGCTATTTCATATTAAGGATAGGAGTGACCACTTCCAAGCTATTTACATTTCAGAATTGAAACTGGAAGTCAAGAAGATTCATAACACAGTCTTAATGAATTCTTTTAAAGATGAAATTGACTAAAGGATTTAGTCTATTTAAAAAAGACAGACAGGGCAGACTCCAGAGAAAGTGAGGGTTTTGTGTCTGCTTCTCACATTCTAAAAACACTAGCTAAACTAAAACCAATTTGCATACAGAGAAACTGAGATTCAGCAGAATCTATCTTCAAGACCCAAATGCCAAAATTCACACCCTCAGCATTTACTGCTTTATCTCAACTTTATGCTCTTCCTCTTCCCACTGTTCCTCTTGCTTCTTCCCTATGGCCAGAATGGGCTGGCATTTCTAGCTGTGACCTGATCCTCATTGGATGTTTCCTGTCTTGGTCAAATGGCATCAATATCGTCAATCCTCAGGCTCCAATTCAGAGAACCATCTTCATTGCTTCCCTAAAATCACACCCAGAATTTGTCGCCAAGCCCTTTTGTAACATTCTGACTCCATTTTTTTATGCTTGACCACTGTCTGTTTTCAAGGCCCCTCTTTTCCCTTCTCTTGCCCCACAGCTGGGAAAGCCAATAAGAAAATCCTCACCCAACTTCCCTTGGCATCAGCAGAAATTTGAACTATGCAAACCCAGCCCACACAGGAACCCAGCCCTACCCTCTAACCACAATAAAAACAAAAGTTTCTCCATTTGCTCAAGCTCTTGTACCTGCCCTAATCTCACCACCATGATAGTCCCATTATATAAGCAAGCAATAAACTTTTCATAACTTCTTGGTACATGTGTGATATCATTAGTCTAGACATATTAACCAATTTTGTTGAGGGTAGAGGTGGACAACCACAAAATACATTTCCTTTTAAAAAATTTTTCTTATATCACTTGATATCTCCTCTTGGCTCTTTTAAAGCAAAACTCATCGATACTCCAGTTCCTCTACTCCCTTGTCTCTTGAACACAATTCAGTATTACTTTCACTCCCACCTTCCCACAAATCTCTTCTCGCCAAGGTCGGCAAAGATTTTATTATTATTTAATCCAAAGGTCAATTCTTAGATTTCTTGCTTGAATTAGTAGTGTTTGATTTGATCATTGCTCTTTCCATTTTGAAACATTTCTTTTTCCTGGCTTTTCAAACAGCATAATCTCTAAATTTCCTCCTACCTCATTGGTCCTTCTGTCAGTCTCTTTAATTTGTTCCTCCTTATCTGCCTAATCTCTTAGTGCTGGAATGTTCCAGGTTTCAGTCCTTAGACCTCTTCTCTTCTCTGTCAAGACTATTCCATTGGTGATCTCAACTATAAACTAAGAACTGCCAAATTTCTATCTTGAGGCTTGACCTCTCTCCTAAACTCCAAAATTGTAGGATTCAACTTCCAACTCAACATCTCTGCTTAGATGTCTTAATATTCATTTCAAATTTAACCATGTCTAAAACTGAACCTTTGATAATCTTTCCCCCAAATTTTCTCTACCTGCAGCTTTCCTATCTCATTTAATAGCCACTCCATCTTTCTCTGAAGACATCCTTACAACCTCTTTCTCTCTCATGTCTCACATCCAATTGTCAGAAAATTCTGTTGTCTCTATCTTCAGAATATTTCCCCAAACTGATAAATTCTCACTGCCTCCATTGCTACCACACAAATCCAAAGTATCACTATGTGCACTGGATGATTGCAATACTCTTGTAACCAGTTACTCCTTCTGGCATTGACCCCCAGAGTCTATCAACATAGCAGTCAGAGTGATTCTGTTACAACATAAAGCACATTGTGTCTCTCCACTGCTCAAGACCCTCCAGTGGTTTTCAATCTCAATCAAGAGCAAAAGCCAAAATTCGTACAAAAAACTGCAAAATTCTAAATAATCTGGCATCCTATTGACCACCTGACCTAATACCCTACTATTCTTACCATTACCCCCTCCGTCCCAGCCACACTGTCCCCCTTGCTGTTCCTGGCACACTTCCATGTCTTGGTCCTTCCATTGGCATTGCTCTCTGCCAGGAATGATTTTGTCCAGATAACTGCATGGTTTGAACTCTCATCTCCTTCAAATTTGTCTAAAATACTACTTTCTCAGGGGAACTATCCCACATCATTTTATTTAACCTTTCCTTCCACCAGACATTTCCTGTCCTCCTTCACTGTTTTTTTCTCCAGAGTACTTGTCACTCTCTAACATATATATATAATATATGATATTATATAAATGTTTAAAATTATATATAATTTATATATTATATAAAAATATATAAATATTTAATTATTGTGTTTGTTTTCTGTCTTATACCAATAGACCAGAACGTCCAAAAGAGTAAAAAAAATTTTTAGTTTTGTTTTCTGCTGTATCCATATACATAGACCAATGCCTAACCTCTAGCAAGCACTTAGTATTTGTTGAATCACTGATTCTTCCTATTCCTTCCAATTCTTATTACCCTTGTCCTGACTTAGACCCTCATCAATTCATTCTTGGCTTTTTGCAACCATCTTATAACTTGTCTCCCTGTGTTAAGTTTCAGACTCCTAAAATTCACCATTTCCTAAAGTGATCTTTCTGAAGCATATCTCTGCCCATACAGTCATGCTCAAAAACCTTCATTGACTCTCCACTGTCAAAGATAGTTCTTTACAACAGCATCACTTGATTTTTCAACCCATAGATTCTGAGGTTTCATCCAAGACCTTTTAAATAAGAATCTTTAGAATGAGGCTGTGGTACCTAAAATTTTTAAGAATAAAATAAAATGTGAGGCACAACATATTTCAAAGATCAGAAGCTCAGAAGCCTTAGGAAAGCCTCCAAAATAATTCAGAAATTTGACCTCGACTTACCTTTCCAGCTTCCCTCTCTTTCTTTCTTCCACTTTATCCACCCCATGCATGAGAATGTGTAGATAGCTAAGTAATTTGTGGTGTTGGATTATAGGACAAGATTGTTACACACGGGAAAGGAAGTGTATAAATTGGTTAAGGAAAACAACAGGAAACGAAAGTTTGTTTTTCTAGGAATGGAAAATCATCCATGATCTTTAATATTTAATTTGTCTAACTAAATCGCTAACTCTAAAGGGATAGTTAGGTGAAAAGAATTCCACTTGGTGAAAAGACATGTTCCCATTACAAATCACGATTGTGGTCAATATGGAGGATTGGTTAAAACCAACTTATTTTAAAACAATACAAAAAAGGTTCCTCTAATGAGAGAGTTTTGTCATTTGATATGATTCATCACTCTCAACCACCAACCACTAAATAGGTAAATTTTAGATTGTAAAAAGAAAAAAGGACAAGGTATATGATCAGTTTTTATTCTTTCCATTGTTAAAAATTGTTTAGTAACATAAGTCTAAAGCTTAATTCTAAGATATGAAAATCTACATGTTTCTAAATTTGAAGCTTCCTATAGTAAATATGAAAGCATTTAACAAGAGATTCATAACCAGACAAAACTAGATGATATTCATAGGCTTAAGCATGGGGGGAAGGGGGGTTTAATTATTCATTCTATAATAGAATTATTAAAGTTATAATACAACATTACTATTAAATATAAAGGTAAGATATTCATTGTAAAACTCAAGGCACTTCTAACTGAGTGTATTTAATTTCTCTGGAAAGTCTTGTCTACTTCCCTCCATATGCAATACTACTTCACTACAGGAAACATTTTGCTCCCTCCACGGATTTTGTACTTTGTTTCTTGTTACTTGTTACTTGCGATTTCATCGATTTATACATTTAGATTTTTAACCCCATTCTCAAGAGACCATCTAGCTCCCTGTTAGTATTCCCTCTGTAATCTGGGTACTCCATCAGCACATGATTCACTAGCTTTACTTATGGTTTTATGGCTCAGCCAATCAGGCTTCTTCTAAGAATGCTTTAAAAAAATCATTTGCCTATGGGACGCACCCAGCCTTCATATTTTAACTCGACTATGCCAGAATCCCTGTAAGAGGCCTTTCTATATCATATATGCCCATGTAGTACCTACTCAGAGATAATTAAACAACTCACAAACCATTGGTCCAAGACAATCTTATCCACAGTTGGGCCACCCATTAGATTTCTTTCCTGGGAATTTGAAATTTGAATACTGAAAGACTGAGACACTAGTTAGCTAACCAGGAAAAAAAGCAGACACAGTAAGCACGGATGAGAAAAAATAAAGTCAGAGAAACTAGAGTGATGGTCCACAAAATCCAGTTGCCAGGTTGTGCACCTGGAGCTAACCCAATTCTTGAATTTCTAAGGCCTAGTTTTTCAGCCTTTGTGGCTTTCTACGAGATTTTTGTATACTTTCCCTTTATTTAAGCAAGCATGAGTGGATTTCTGTTCCTAATCAACCAAAGAGATCAACCAAAGTAATCCAAAAACTCTAAAAATATCACTTGTTCAATTACCCTGTGTGTTTGTGTGTATAATTTGTGTGAATTTTTTTGTTCTATATTTTTGCATATTTTGTGTGATTTGCTATATTTTTCAAAAACAAAATTCATCATATTTAATGAAGCTGAGCAGAAATAGTAAACAATATAATCAATGTAATAAATAATAAAGTCATTTTGCAGTTTATTTTTTGTTGTTTTGTTTCCTCTTTTGCTTTAAGCACAACCTTATGGTATCATTTGTTACATTTTTCTTCAAATATTAAAATATTTTTTAAAACTCTGAATTTCTTCCTAACTTGTGAGTAAAAGGTTTCTTTTATATGCCAATTTCTCTGTGCTTTACCTCTTGAGTAATCTATGTCTGGAAATAGCCTAACTGCAAACCCTACACCACCCTTAACAGGCACCAGACAATAGCCTATAACTGAAAGCACAGTACTTAGAAAAATAATAAAAGTTACTCAGTAAGGAGGTGTCTTATAATCAAATCCTGAAGTCAAACACCCACTGATATCTTAAAGCCTTGGGCAGCTTCTCTTAAGAATATTCCAAAGCAGATCCTTTGGTGGCATAGATAATGAGTCAGTCTGAATTGTTTTAAAATTATCATTTCAATAACTCGATTAGAAATATATTCTCACACCCAGCAAGTTTATCCAAACAATGTCAAAGGTAAAATGTGAGGTAATCAAAGCAATTGTCTACATAATGCCAAATATCTGGATATTTAAAATTAGGTAGAGAAAACATCTAATTAAATAACCAACATTGTCATTTTCTATTCAGGGAATTATATAAAAAACATTTTCATGCACACTGAAGAGATAATTCTGCTGCTTCCTTCATCTACTCATATGTATATTGTTTTAATCATCACTCTAAGAAAAGTGGTTCTCAATGCATGGTCCCTGGACCAGCTGAATCAGTATCATCTAGGAACTAGTTCCAAACAAAAAATTCTCAGTTTCTACCCCAAACTTACTGAATTAGAAACTATGGGAGTGGAGTCCAGAAATCTTTGTTTTAACAAGCTTTCCAGAGATTATAATGTAGTTAACATTTGAGGAACATTGCTCTAGGAGATTGTGAATAATGCACATTGTAGCAAGACGTAGAAAAGCAAGTAATTTACAACATAATAATATAGTCCTACTAAAAGATACTGTCACCACCCCCTCACAAGAAAGTCATTTATTCGAAGTTCGTTTGAAGGCAACATGGTTTTAGATTGAGTGCTGAGTCAATGTCCAACTCAAAAGGGTGCACTTCACAGCATAATCTGTGACTGGTCCCTCCTGCAGGTGTGTCTGGCACAGTCCCAATGACAAAACACTGTGGTCCTGGTGCCAGTAGCATTCATGAACTCCATTCTTCACCTCTCTGTGTATTCATGAGGCACAGCACAAAAACAAACAAAAAACTATGACAAATAATTGTGACATGACGTCATGTCATGAACTTATTCTTGTTTCAAAATTTTATTGTTAAGCCTCTTTCATTTGAATCCATATACCGTAATTTGTCCTCAAATCTTCTCTTAGGTATGTATTCTTTGTGCGTGTGTTCCTTATACATGAATTTACTGAAATTATTTTCTTTTTTTTAAACATTTGGTAAGATCTGAAAAAACTGCTTCATGTGACTCTTTATTGTTTCTGTCTTGGGGATATTTTAAAATAATAATCAACTTGAGGGAGTGGCTATCTGAGAACACTACAACCATCTAGCATTCAAAACCAGCCTTGGAATTTCTACTTTCTCTCAATAACAGTTTGGTAAGGACAAGATTTGGCTGCAGTCTCCAGCACTCCATATGTTTGATTTAGAATATTTTCCATGTTGTCACTATTTTTTCACAGATGCACAGATGAAAGGCAAAGTGGATTAAGCTGCCATAAAATACTAAGCTGTATTTTACAACAACCGCACAATGACTACCAATGAATCCCTGCTAAAAATTGTCATGGGCAGGCCCTTCCTTTTTGCCTTACTATTTAAGTAGAAAGAAAGAAAAATTGAAGGCAACTCAAAGAAATCATTCAGTATCTTATCCTGTCTCTAATAAAGCTTATGCTTTGATCTACCCAAACAGAAAGTTAATTTATCTTTTTGCTTTGAAGTGCACAAAAAATAAAACTTGCTAACATTCCAGTTTAAACGTCTTTAATTTGCTTTGACGCCTATTGATTACCTATGCCAGATATGTACAAAGGAACATAAGTCATGGTCCTTGCCTTTAAAACTCTCATAATTGTCCCAAAGCATACTTAGCTAAGAACAACGAATGTCAAATGCTTTACACATTAAAGAGAGCTTCAAAACATTCTTGTGAGATAGGTATTATCATTATCTTCATTTTATGGAAGAGGAAATTGATTTTCCTAAAGGTACCTAAGTAAGTTTAGAGAGTTAAGATTTAAATCAAATTATTGTCGTTCTAAAGTTCCTTCTCCTTCCACTACACCACATTGCCACTTAACTGGTGCCATCACTCTTCCTGGTTTTCAAAGCAGTGAAAGTGAGAAGTAAGCTGGGTCTGGACACTAACATGAGGCAGAAATAGTTCTTGGGTATGTCTGACTCTCCAAATGTGACTTCTGGAGGCCTACAGTATAAACATTCATTGAAAAATTTATACACTTATATAGTTCAAACATGTTCTAATCCAGGCCACTTCCTGAACCCATGGCAGACATTGCTAATCAACCCCAGTTTAATTAACTAGATGGGAGGAATCCTTTCACAATGTACCATATATCAAATCCTCACAATGTACACTTTAAGGATCTTATAATTTTATTTGTCAATTATACCTAACAAAGCTGAAAAAAAAACCCAGAGAAATTTAGCCCCAGATTCTTTATTCACAAAGAGCTGATGATGGCCGTTACCAAATCTTCAGAGTTAGCGTATAAAATTAAAACTGCTTGCTATGCTTAGTCTAGTCTCAACCTTATTTCTCCAGGTTTATATTTATAATGAGTACACTATAAATCCTTAGTAAAATATTTAGTACTATATAGATATCAAGTTACATGGCATCTCGAGTTTATTCTTAATCAAGATTCTTTGCTTTGTTGTAGAAGAAAATAATAATGGTATCATAAAATAAATTCATCATGAGAATTTCTGATGATGGATCTTTCTCTGATTTAAATAAGCCTCTTCATTCCTTGTTTTAGTGTGGAAAATTTCAACAGGGATTACAGGCAGAATTTAGTCCACATCAGGCTGAGCCACAAGTAGTGGTTTTGGAGTAGAGGTGTTGAGTATATTTTACCCTATTTAGAAACTTTAATCAAAAACTTTTCGTTTATTTGGAGGTGACCACCAATGCAATAGGTGTGAATTTATTCAAGAATAATAAAAGGCAAGAAATGTCATTTTTTTTTGAGGAAGATTGGCCCTGAGCTAACATCTGTTACCAGTCTTCCTCCTTTTTTGCTTTTTTTTTTCCTCCCCAAAGCCCCAGTGGATAGTTGTATGTGATAGTTGTGCATCCTTCTAGTTGCTCTATGTGGGGCACCGCCTCAGCATGGTTTGATGAGCAGTGAGTCGTTCCGCACCCAGGATCCGAACCTTTGCTGCTGAAGCAGAGTGCATGAACTTAACCACTACGCCACCGGGCCGGCCCCAAGAAATGTCATATTTTAAATCAAATTAAATCCTGGCTCATAGCCCTCCACAGGCATTTTGCAGCCATTCCCCATTGAAATCTTGCCACTCAGCAGAGTACACAGGAAGACAGGGAACATATCTCTAACATCCCTCAATCCTTGCAGTCCAAGAATCTCATCCTTTGCCCAGATCAGGCTATCTCCTCCCTCCTCTCTCTGCCTCTAACCTTCTTGTGCTGTACTGTGCAACATAACAGCCATTAGCTCCATATAGTTATTAAGCACATGAAATGTGGCCAGTCTGAATTAGGTGTTCTGTGAGTATAAAAAAAAATACTGCATTTCAAAGACTTCCTATGAAAATAAGAATCTGAAGTGTCTCATTAACAATTTTTATATTGATTACATTTTGAAATAAAAGTATTTTGGAAATACTGAGTTAACTAAAATCTATTACTAAAATTATTTTCATTCTTTCTTTTTATTTTTTTTAAATATAGCCACTGAAATATTTACACGTGTGGTTCACATTGTATTTCTGTTGGACAGTGCTGCTCTAGGATAATTTCAGCTAAATTTGTTCATGAACCTGTCCTTATGAATAATGCCCTGGATTATTATTCATTTTGGAATGTTGCCCCAAACAGAGAGAATCAATTATCATACTTTCTCCCACCACCAGAAGATCTTAGAAAGACAAAATTTTGGCTGTCCTGGAAGAGACAAAGAGAGAAAAATACTTCTCTTTTTTTTCCTTGAGAAGCTTCTAGTGAGAGAAATACACAGAATTTCTCAATTAAAAGTACCTCAATTTCTCAGTTAGAAATATCAGAACTATCAGCACTACTGTGAAATTGAAACATGAGTCCAAGGTAAGAAAAATAGTTTCTTCTTATGTTACAATAAATTATGTGGCATAGCTTTTCTGTTCTGAGTTACTCTGGGTTTTAGTTTCCATATCTCAAACATACGACAGGCCATTAAGCTCTTCCCATCTAGACCTCCAGTACTCTTTGGAAACCATGACATTCTTCTTTTCCATGTCTTTAGACAGAGAAATAATCACACTGTGTGTGGTAGAGAAAATCAGGTTCCATCAAAAGTTTTAATCTCACATCCTCGTAGAAAGTTCAACTTTCTATCCTGACATATTGGCTATGCCACATCTAGATATATTGGGTAGGCAGATTATGATAAAACAAAATTAGCATACCATTGGTCATGATCTAACTATTTTCATCATTCAGAAAATGTTTCCTTCACTTTCATTAACATTTTATTCTCCTTCTTATAGATCTAGTCTCTATTTTGTACCTGATTCCTTTGGTATCATTTCAATCAAGTGATTTTTGCATCTCTGGATCTACTGTGTATTCTATGCCCTCATGGGTTTCATAAAATGATATGACTTTTGTGACTTGGGTGGTGAGAAACACAATGTTCTGATCCTGTGCCCAAGTTAAATAGTATGGAAAATGACTGTCTCCTGAAGATGAATGCTTTTCTTCACAACTAAATCTGATGATAATTTTAATTGTCATTAATATAAAGTCAATACTCATTTTAGAGAAACAAATAGAAATGACTTTCATTGAAATTAGAAATGCTTGAAAATCTGATATTAATTGATGTCTATGGTCTTCTAACATATGAAAAATATGCCAGAATCTAGTATCTTGTCTGCATTTCATAAGATTTGGGTAAAGGTTTTGATTTTAATTTCTTTTTAGTACTTCATTTTCCAGAAAACTTTACATTTTTAAACTGATATTGCATATTGAAAACTGTACCAAAATGGACATGACTCATGTGCAATTCAACAAAGTAAGATGCTATCCAAAAATTTCCTTTTCAGGAACATTACAAAAGATATATAACTCTCCGTTAAACTAAACTGTTTTTTTTTTTTCTTCTGGCAAGAGTTTACACTGGCTAGTTGCATTAGCTTGTTTATTTATGTTTTATTTATCAACTCTAATGTAGACATTATTCTAATGATGTTTGATTTTTATGTTGACATCTTTCCATTAAAATATTAAGATAGGTGATTAATATTTCATAATAAGAGAGGTGATACAGAAATGATCTATAATTCTTGTAGAGAATAATAGAATTTTGGAGGCACTGTTCTACCTTGAAGGTATATTAGAGAATTATATTATATTGTAATTATACAAAAGCCTTCTCTAGATACATTTGAGAATCAGGTTGCTGACTGAGTGGTTTAAGAATAATCTCTAAGAAAAATATTCTAAATCTCTCCTCTATTGCCCTCACAGCTCATAGCTGGGTTTTTAAATTCAGAAAAATGAGAAAATATAGTGTTGTGTCCAAATAAAAATAACTGAACAGTATCTTAATCAACTGCGTTGATTGAATTGTCTAGTTTTATAAGAAATAAATACAAGTTTTTTGAATAAAGCTTCTAAATAATGTAATCTATACTAACCATCCTTACTCCAATATTCACCAATTTAAATCTATTGCTTCTGCCCCTAATCCTCTGATGACATTATTCCCAATAAGATCACCAAGTCACCAATGTTCTCCTAATATTGAATGTCAATTTAGAGTGCTAGATTTATTGATGCCATTCACACGTGGCCTCATTAAATGCTTGGTAATTTAAACTCTCCTTTCCTTTTTTGTGTGTAAATGCTATTTCGATGGTTTTTCTTGTACCTCTGTGTTTGTTCATCTGCAAATTTCTTTGGGCTTCCTGTCTTAATGTTTTAAATAAAGAGCCTTTATTGAAGGGAATATTTGCAGAAATATTAGAAGGGTTAAGATAGCAAACAAGGGAAATTGAGCACCCAGCAACTCACAAGGGAAGACAGCCACTACTATCCCTGAGCCTAAAGGGGCAAGGGGAGGACACTGTTCCTGGAGCCCAGAGAGAACTGGAGTCATGGAGGAGGGGCCAACTGGTGGATGCTCTCATTATAGAAGGATTCAGCAACTGCTGGAGAAGCAGTACCAATTAGAGAGGGATTTCGGAGAAGGAACCATCTCAATCTTTCTCTGATAATCTCAATGCTTCCCTTTGGTCAAACTTGACTAGAAGTCAGCTCAGAAAGATCTTGGGGGATACAGTCTCTGGAAGGTCAGCCTCCAGGGGAACAGGGCTGAGCAAAGATGTCAGAGAAGGTATCTAGGTTGCAGGTTGGGGCAGACAGAAAGCCAAGGGTTTCTGATTAAAGTTGGCAGAATCTCACACACACACATACACACAAACAGAAGACTCTATTCACTTATCTTTGGAAATAAAGTAATCCCAAATTACAACTACAAAGAAAATCTACTAAGATTTCGTATTGCCAAACTTTTCTAAACTGGCAGGCAAAGAATGGAATTTCATGTTAATGTTCAGTTTGTAGTCAGGCTAGCCAACTGTACTTAATTTTTTCTCTGTAAAGTGTTCACTGGTTTACTTTGTCCACTTTTTAAAGAGTTATTGGTATCCTCTCTTACTTATAAAAATATCTTATAACTAAATAAATTAACTCTTTGTCAATTATGTTGGAAAGACTCCATCCTGCCACTGATCAGAAGCACCACTATTAGTGTTTTCTTATATATTCTTTTGAGACCGAATTAGCATGAGAGACTCCAAGTCTAACTCCACCCCCCAGCCCCAACTGCACCCCCGCCCCCCCCCCCAGCCCTGCCCTAGCCCTGGCTTATCCTCATGGTATGCTTTTGGAGAAATGCACGTAGGCAAGCTAATCAGTAACCAGTCAGTAACCAGCAGAGAGAATGACTTGTTAGTGGAAGAATTAAGTCCTCTATCCAAACTGTTCCATCTTTCCCTGATAAGAAAATAACTAATGTTTTCTTAGATTCCTCAGGAATGTCACATTCAGCAGATCCGAAACCTTTGTCTACAGAGAGGCGCCCAACAGTCTGCGGTCACCCAACACCTGGCACTCCTGAGCCCCCTCCCCAACCTCTTTTGCCTTATATAAGTTGTTTCCAGATCAATTTCCCTTTAAGATGCCTTTTTTTTTTAACTATCGCCCCCCCCCATCCTCCAATCAGCTAGCTCATGGCTTAATAAGTTTTCTCTCTCTCCGCCACCTTGCCTCCTGATGGATTGGCTCTGTCTCACGGCAAGCAGATCGAGCCCTTGCTTGATATCGCTTTCAGAAATTTTCTATCCATGTACAGACATATATATGTATATCTTTTTCATATAAGGAAAGTATACCCTTTAACATACATGGAAACTTAGCTTACAAACTCTTCTGTATTAGCTTACACCATTTAAGAAAATATTTTTTTCATTTACAGTATGTTTTTAGAAGTCTTTTTCCTTACCAATATTTCTAACTTGCTCTTTTTAAAGACTGATAGCATTGCTTTGTATGTATATAGTATTTTGTTAAAAAAATACCTTATCTCTGATTGTTTCTGTTCATTATAAATAATGTTATACATTGTACATATAATTTTTAGTGTATACCAGCACATCTGTAAGAAACTATCAGGTTGAAAGATATGTGCAGTTTGAATCTTGATAGTTATTACTAATCAAAGAAAAAGTGCCAATTTACATTCCATTAATAGTAATATGTTAATAGTAATAGTTGAGTAACACTGTGTTAATCAAACATTTTAACTTTTGCCAACACGATAGACCAAAAATGGAATGTCATTGTAACATTAATTTGCACGTCTTTGATTCGGAGTGAAGTTGGGCACTTTTCAAATTTTTATAAGATATTTGCATTTCTTTTTTCTATAACTGTCTGTACATAACCTTTGCTGATTTTATGTATATTTGTGTATAGGTATGTGTACTTATATAAAATCTACCTTATTGATTTTAATTACATCTTTTATATTTCATAACTTTTGTTCACTTGATCTTTCTTGGTGTGAGAAAGGTAGACAGATCAAAGTAACAGAACAGAAAGACCAGAAATAGAAGCAAATGCATATGGGAATTTAGCAAGTAGCTAAAGGTGGCATTTCACTTCAGTAAGGAAAAGATGGATTTTTTTTTCTTAAAGTGTTTAGAATAAACTGCTACCCACTTAGAACAAACATCATTTTTTTTCACCAAAATATATTTTAGAGAGATCAAAGTAGAAAATGTGAAAATTAATAGCATAAGAAATAGGAAAAAAAGTACATTTAATTATTATCTTAGAGTGGGAAATGACTTTCTTCATGAGACACACATCCCAGAAACTACAGAGGAAAATATGGTTAAATTTGCATATATCATAATTACTAAATGTCAGTACAGAAAAAAATGTTATAAAAAGTAAAAATGGCAAATGATAAAGTAAGAATAAAGCTATGTTTCTTAAAACATTTGTATACATTAAAAGAATAACTCAACAACCCAACAGAAAAATGGGTAGATTATATAAAGAAGAAATAATATCAATTTATAAACCTCTCTTATAATCAACAAAATGAAATTTAAATAAAAAATGTGATACTATCTTTATCTTCCAGGTCAACAGAAATGAAAATATTTATTAATATTAATACAATTCTCATATACTGGTGAAGGGAACATAAATTCACTCAACCTCCTTGGAGAACAATTTGTCAATAACAAAATTTAAAAGGCCCATATTTTTTTGGTTTAGAAATTTTACTTCTTGGAATTTATTCTTATATGTACATGTGCACAAAAATAGATGCACTGACATTTATTAACAGTATTGTTGTCTGTCAGTATATTGTTAAGTGAGGAAAGTAAAGCACTGCACAAGTAAAGCACTGCACAGTGTAGGGAACATTCCTATTTGTGTTGAAATTTGGGACCCAGACCTAGACTGAAATGGAAACTTCTTTTTATTGCACCTATATTCAAATGCTACCATTTGAATTTGTTATTTAAGTAATAATAGCACTAGATTTTTACTATCTAGTATCCTGGCATGTAATATTATGGTGAGGCATTATCCAGGAGTATTTAAATTTTAACCTACACTACATCACCCTTCTCATGAGATTTATATACAGCAAACAATGACAACTGGAAGAAAGAAGCTTTTAGCAAAAGCTATCTTTGGCCCTGAATCTCAAAGCTTGTAACCACATTAAGTTGCGACCTTTGAAGCTTGACCTGTTACCTTCTCTATTACACTCAGACTCTCCTCCCATACACAACTCTTCGACCTAAAGCAGGTTTTCAATATTATCACATTCTAATTTCATGGCAGGAAGAAGCAGAAAATATGCAAAGAAAGGAAAAAACGTAGGCTCCAGGGCTGTTGAGATGGTCAAGTTACTGAACGGTAAGAGTGGAGGAGGCATGAGAGATAAATTCAAATGGAGGTAGCCATTTAACCCACAGATTAACTTCACTCACTGGCTGTTATAGCCTGTTCAGTGTCTGAAATCTGGTAAACAAATTTCTCCTTTAGTAGAAATAAGGACAGTGTGAGGGTGGAACCTTAAAATCTTCCTTTACCCCAGAGACTACTAAGTTGACAACTGTTAAGTTTTGCAAACTCAGTCCTATATTCAGAGGCCCAAACTATATTTCTAACTGAAATTAAATCTCTTGTTGAATATCCCATCATTATCTCAAAATTTACTTGTCCCAACTGAACCTATAATTTTCTCCTAAATCTGTTCCTCTTACTATGATAATCCCTGTCCTGGTTGGGAGCCCACCAGTAACCTAGACACTTAAGGGAAAAATGTCACAGTGTTCCTCCAAGTATGGTTGAACTGAGGCAAGAGGAATGAACCCCTGCACTGAGTCATGAACTTTAGACGACCCTGCATATTGTATACACACACACACACACACACACACACACACACTGTTAAGGAAGACATGGGCACCTCTGTCATTCTAGATCTAACACTCAAACTGGCACAAGGTACACTTGTATCACTAATATCTTTTCTCTTGACTGGTACCCTTGAGTCTCCATGAAAATCTTTCTCATACCTCTTGCCCTATATTCTTAAAACAAAAGGGAACTATTTCTGAATGGTGGGAAGGTGTAGGGATTGTGTCACTACTGACATCAGAGTGGGACCTAACTGTTGTAGGGGCGGAAGATAATTCCTCTACCCTCCAGGTCCTTCTGGCTGGTCTAAGAATTAAATTGAAATGAGGCAGAATGACAGGAGAAAAATCATACAAAGTTTAGTAACATGTGTACATGGGAGAAACCCAGGAAAGCTGAGTAACTCTCCAGAATGGCCAAAGCCATCACCTTAAATATCATCTTTACCTAAAGACAAAGGAGGGTGTTGAGGGTAGTGGTTTGGGACTTCAAAGGTGAAGAAGGCAATTCACATGGAAATGGAAAAGCAAATGTTTGGTAGACAGAACTTTGATAAGAATGGGCTTAGCAAGGACCCTCACAGTCTACCTATACCCAGAGTTATCTATGGTGATGGGCTGTCCTGGGGACAGGCCTTCTATCTTCAATTCTTTTAGGCAGTTAGGGGGAAGGTCAAAGTTTCTTTCAGAGTCTTTTGTCCTTAACCAAAGAGACACATTTTGGGCTGGCCAATTCTGATCCCCCGCACTGTGGAGGATGATGAGGATTTCAGCTGTGGATGTACTTAGGTAAATGAAAAGACAAATTAACAAATTTGTTAAATGCTCCGTCAGCTTGCATGACTACAATGGATTCTTGCAATAATAAAATGTCATTTCTCATTCTTGTCAACCACCCATTTTCTTTTTCTCTTTGTGCTTCAATTTGTAGTTCCAGAGGTACTCAAGAATTAGTATCATATTACTAACTGCTCAATGGAGAATGTAGAACATTTAGCAATACTAACAATTCATATTGATTTTAAATTCGTATATATAAAGTTCTGGAGGAAACATGCATGAAGTATGCCAATTCTTTACACTGGCAACCAGATGGATGTTAAATGCTAGAATTGTATTTTAAATTATGATATTCATTATAATTTGCATTTTGCATCTTAATTTTAATAGATAATTTGGATTGCTTTGGAAGGAAAATCTTTCCTAAAAATATGAAAAGGAACCTCTCAAATTTACTTAAATTCACCATTTTATTGAAACTATATTAAACGATATATACTTTGAGTACAGTTACATTTTAGCTTTTTAATCACTCAAGCCATTGTCTTTACAAGAAATTGTAACCAGAACACTCAAACATGTACAATAATAAATTTAGCTATCTTTGATATTTTGCCAATATTGTTATATAAAAATCATAGATTAACATTATAGTTTATCTGTCATTATGCGATTATATTTTTCAAGAGAGGAGAATAGAACATGTTTTCATTAATGAGTTGTTACTTTATTTATAGTGTTTACATATTCATGGTATATTGGCCTACACTGACTCATGCACTGGGGCTTTGAAATGTGAAGGGCCAGCCTGCTCTTTCTAATCTTTTCCTATTCCTTCGCCTCTTACATCCAACTCCTCACCAAGTCTTGCTAGTCCAGCTCCTAAGGGCTTCTTGAATCTTTCCCCTCTCTGATATTTAGTTGCCAATCTCCTCAAGGATTTAATCTGAATGATTACAATAGTACTCTAACTGGTCTCATTTCCTCTAGTCTCACTCTCATTAGATCTATTTTTCACAATGCCAAAGGAGTAGCTTTTCTACGTATCAAACAACTGATGTCACTACCTTGCTTTAAATACTTAAATACCCTGAGGGCATTACGCTAAGTGACATAAGTCAGACAGAGAAAGACACATACTGTATGATATTACTTACATGTGGAATCTAAAATAGCTAAATGTAAAAACAGAGAGGAGAATGGTGGTTACCAGGGGCTGGGGGTGGAGGAATTGGGGAGTTGCTGTTTAAGGGTACAAACTTACAACTAGTAGATAAGTAAGTCCCAGAGATCTAATGCACAGCACAGTGATTATAATCAACAATACTGTATTATTAACTTCAAAGGTGCTAAGAGACTAGACCTTAATTGTTCCCACCACAAACAAGAAACGATAATTATGTGTTATGATAGAGGTGCTAGCTAACATCATGGTGGTAATCATACTGCAATATATAAATGTATTAAATCAACATGCTGTACACCTTAAACTTACACAATATCATATGTCAATTGTATCTCAATAAAAATAAATAAATGGGGCCCGTCTGGTGATGCAGTGGTTAAGTTTGGCATGCTCCACTTTGGCTGTCTGGGCTTGACAGGTTCAGATGCTGGGGGCAGACCTACATCACTCATGAAGCCACGCTGTGGCGGTGTCCCACATACAAAATAGAGGAAGATGGGCACATATATTAGCTCAGGGCCACCTTTCCTTAAGCAAAATAGAGGAAGATTGGCAACAGGTGTTAGCTCAGGGCCAATCGTCCTCACCAAAAAAATGAATAAAAAGAATAAGTAAATAAAATGGAGTTGGTAAACATTTAGAAAAGAACACTTGATTATTAGGAATCAGCACAAATAGGTGCAAGAAAAAATTATGTAAGACTAAGCCAATTCCCACTGCAGTAATTGTGGTGGTGGTTGTAGTGGTGGTGGTTGATAGAATGATCAGACTAAAAATATCTGGATCACTCTACGTATCTGGGTGAGACTTTCGATAAAATAATCATAGAATCTTAAAGATGAATACATACATACATACACAGCCCAAAAATGACGGATAAAATCTGAACTTGTTATCAGGACATTCAAGGACACTGTATAACTTCTATGTTTAATGTTCTGTCATTTTCTCACATACCTAATTCCTGGTCATACTAAATTTTTTTTTAACAGGCTTTATTTTTTAGAGTAGTTGTAGTTTCATAGCAAAATTGAGTAGACAATTCCCATATACCCCCTGACCTCACAGATGTGTAACCTCCCTAGCTATCAACATCCCCCACTGGTGTGATAAATTTGTTGCAATTGATCACCCTACATGGACACATCATCACCCAAAGCCCATAGCTTATGTTAAGGTTCACTCTTGGTGTTGTGCATTCTATGGGTTTTGGCAAATGTATAATGATACAATCCACCATTATTATATCATACAGAGTAGTTTCACTACCCTAAAAATCCTGTGCTCTGTCTAGTCATCACTCCCTCTCACCTAATCCCTGGCAACCACCAATCTTTTTACTTTCTCTATTGTTTTGTCTTTCCAAAATGTCATATAGTTGGAATGATACACGATGTAACTTTCCCAGACTGGCTTCTTTCACATAGTAATATGCACTTAAGATTGTTCCATGTCTTTTTGTGGCTTTATAGCTTACTTCTTTTTAGCACTGAATAACATTTCATTTTATGGATGTACCATAGTTTATTTATCCATTCACCTACTGAAGGACAGCCAGCCCTGATGGTCTAGTGATTAAGACTAAGCACTTTCACCACCATGGCCCAGGGTCATTTCCTGGTCAGGGAACAATACCACCTGTCTTGTCAGTTGTCATACTGTGGTGGTTGCATGTTGCTGTGATGCTGAAAGCTATGCCACCAATACTTTCAAATGCCAGTGGGGTCACCCATGGTGGACAAGTTTCAGCAGAGTTTCCAGACTAAGACAGACTAGGAAGAAGGACCTGACCACCCAGTTCTGAAAAAATTGGCCATGAAAACCCTGTGAATAGCAGCACCCAGAAGGTGAGAGGATAGCGCAAAAGTACTGGGCAGGGTTCCATTCTGCTGTACACAGGGTCATCAGGAGTCAGAATCAACTTGATGGCACTAACAGCACAAACCGATGTACATCTTGGTTGCTCACAAGTTTGGGCAATTATAAATAAAGCTGCTATAAACATTTGCATGCAAACTTCTGTGTGGGCATAAGTTTTCAACTCATTTGGGTACATACCAAAGGAGTGTGATTGCTGGATCATATGGTAAGAATATGTATGGTATGAGGGCCCTCCCAAAGCCTGGGACCCTTGGATTATTCAAATGTCATGCTTGCCCACACTGAGCCTCTAGCAATTCATCAATTACACTTTAGGTTTCTGTTCTCGTAAATTGTGATTCTCTTTGTGGGCCTGTCTGTCTCTCCAATTTTGGGGCAGTGATTTGCCTTGTGACCTCATTTCTCTGAGGGATCTCAGTTTGTTCAGCTTTTTATTTGTTTTTAGCACAGAGTGATGACTTCCAACCTCCTTAGATGCTGGACCGGAAACTTCCAAATGTTGTTAATTTTCTTAAATGTGTCCCAGTATCTCTCTTACCTCAATGCCTTTGCACAAGTTGCTTTATCTAGCTGGGCTTCTGTGCACTTGCTGTCACCATCTGCACTAATCTATACTGTGTGACAAGGATTTATTTCATCTGAAGATGGAAGCTATATAACCAGTGTCTACACAAGGCATCAGGACGCTATTGCTTAACAAGAAACAGAAAACCAATCTAAATTACCTTAAGTTAAAAAAGGAAATCTATTGGCTCATTTAATAAGAAAATACATGTGGGGGTTCTTGCTTCAGGCTTGGCTGGATCCAGAAGTTCAAATGTTATCAGAAAGTTACTATCTTTTCATTCTCAAACAGACTGTATCCATGTCTTAACAAAGACAGGGGCTCTGGGTTTGCTGTTTCTTTATACTGAATATTTCTGCCACAAAAATATTATGATCTCTTTTATACAATATCTCTATTAATTGCTTGAAAAGTTCTGGAGTTTTACTGTTCCTAACAGTGAAGGTTATTCTTACAGGTCAGTCTGGATTACATTCTTTCCCCTGAAGCCAGGAATCTCACAAATAGAGGAGAGGAACTTGCCCAAAGGAAGGAATATAGACAAGATATAAAGGTCACAGATAAATTCCATGGTTTGTAACTAGTCGAGTCTCAAAAAATGTTCATATAATGAATTTTGCAGTCAGAATAGACAACTGAAATTATCCCTAACCTCATTATTCTTTTCATATTGATTTTTTGCACATAAAGTTCAAATACACTGAAAATTTATTAATTCTCATACTAGTTTGAGTTGTCCACAGTAGCCTCTACCAAATATACATCCATTAACAATTAAAAAAATGGAAGGTAAACTAACAACCGTGCCTTGCAACCATTGTTTCCTTTTTTCCAAAATTATCTTTAATATGATTCTTATATTGTTTTTACAATTAAAAGTCAAAATAAGAGAGAACTCTTGCCCAAAAGAGAATAACTTTAAAACATTTTGAAGGTTGTTTCTATTACTATAGAAATTTCTATTACTATATTTTAGAATTAATAGAAATTTCCATTACTATAGTAATAGAAACAACCATACCACCTGCTATTTAAAGAAACATTAACTTTTGCAACTGTATCTGCCTTGAATGTGAATTAGTAACCTTTCCATTGTGTGTGATAACTTGATAAGAGCTGCTTGTATTTGTCCAACTCCATTCTGAAGAGTTTAGACCATTTTTGACAGCACCAGCTAAGAAATACATTAAATTGAAGGAGTGTTGTAGATATGATTATTTTCAGCAATACAGACAAACTAAAACAAAAGGAGAATCCCTGATCTGTCTTACTTATCAAATAGCAGAAAATATGGAAAGAAAAGAGCTCTCATCACCAGCTGTGTATGCAGTCCTCTGCTTACTCATAATTCCCTGACTCATTCATTCACCAAGTATTTATGGAGTGACAGCCTCTCAGCAGGCACTGTACTGGATATTGTACTTCTTTGCATTCTTTGCAATTGTCTTCCAATTATTTCTCCTATGCTAAGAATATAACTATTACAATTCTTGCTACATGTTTCTTTTCTTTATGCTTCTATTGTGTGTATGATTTATTTTTAAAATTTTGGCAATATGCATATCCATATGTAGATGATGACAATATCCACAGAAAACGTAAAAGTTGACTGGACATTTCAGGATTGCTTTACACTACAAAATTTCCAAAGCAAAACTAGTGCTATATATAAGTATTTTTGGTAGGGAACACATTTTGATTTGTCACAAAATTCTAAAATGCAACCATTACATACCATGGTCGCAAAAGTCAGCAAAGGATCCAAGCAGATAATTCATGAAAGAAAATACAAAAATAGCCAAATAAAACTTAAAAACTTCAACTTTGTTAATGATTAAAGTAAAACAAGATGCAATTTCAATCTATAATATTGGCATTTTAAAAAACGTTAATACCATATTATGTAAAATTATTGATGAGGGGGCCCTTTATATACATTTGATGGATACATTTTTTAATAAAGCCATTTGACTCTGAATTGTGAAATTTAATATTTTTATAGCCTTTGACTCAGAAATTTTACTTTTAAGATAAAATTCCAAGGAAATAATTAGGTATGGGGGTACAGATTCATGTAAGGAATTCCCACTGTAGCATTATTTATAATAGTGATATAGGAGAAAACATTTAAATTATAACCATGAAGGAACAGTAAATTATATTATGATATACTTATGCATAATTTTGGAGAACTTTGTTTCCTTTAAAATTTATTTATGAGAATTATTATTCACATGGAAAATTTTCACCATACAATGCTGTGATCAAAGTCAGATTCAAAGGCATACTAGAGCTACACATACAGGAGTAAAAAGAGATAGAGCTTTGAAAAAAAACCCACCAAAATGGCATTATCATCATTGATGATGAGACCATTGTTGATGGTTGCTTCCTTCTTTATATGTGTCTGAGTATTACAAGTTTTTTTCAATGATTATATATTTGTTTTAAAAATAAAATTTATTTTAAAAAGTAACTTGTGACTTCTGGTTCAGGGCAGCTGACTAAATACAAATATTTTTCTCCTCTTACATCTAGAACCTCATAAAGTGACTATAAAGAGTAAAAAGTATAAGAGAATATAATAAATAAAGGGCTTTCAGCAGATAGAAGATCTATCAAATATGAAGAAACAGAAGAGGACACCCATCCTAGAATTTAAGGAGAAGGGCCCTGAAATGGAGAGAGCTGACCTTCCAGATACAACACCTCTGTGTTAGTTTTAAAAAGGGTTGAAATAGTCCCCATTTATCAGTCCCCCTATGCAGTGCAAACCCACAAGAAGTGGTGGGGGGAAGGAGAGGAGGATTTCTTTCTAACGAAACTGAAGTGGCTCTCTGTCGGCAAACTGGGACAGTGGGGAAATCAAAAGCAAACGATGCAAATTCTACTATTCAGAAAAATTTCCGTTTCCTGCTCAATTAATTATTCCAAATGAAGCCAGCCCGTTGACAGGCCCCATGCATACATCTCAAATAGCCAGTCATTTTCAATATGAAAGAATAATCAAGAATTGCTAGAAATCGAGAAAAAATCTACAGCAAGAGAAAGATCGGGACAAAATAATTTGAGAAAGTTACCCCAGTGGAAATATCAATTATCAGGGATTGAAGAGAACATAAACAAAAAAGATTTTTAACCCTAATGCAGAGATTTGAAAGATTTTGCAATCCCCTGAACGAGAACAGGTGGTACAGAAAGGAATTGCTAAACATTCATTGGTCATACAAAGACATCCATAGACAATGGCTGAAATGGATTAATCAAGAATATCAATTTAAGTTTATGATGTAGAGATATAAGAAGAAATAAAAACAGAAAACCAGTTAGAAAACTGTAAAATGGTTCTAAGAAAAGAGAGACTGAAGACAGAAGGTGGTGGTATGGGAGACTATTGTTTTTATTTTAAGCCATTCTACACTGCTTGAGTTGTTAAAACCACGTACTTACATTATTTTGCTACAAATAAAAAAATAATGTTAAAAATAGGGGGAAAATGTGTATCAAAATGTTCCTTTTCAAAACAACAAGATTTCCAAACAAAAGCCAGGTTTCTAAATCCACACTTGCTTAACTCTCACTCCAGTTCTGAGTAGTGAACACAGAAATGGAAAATTATCTCTCAAATATCAACAGGAATGATTTATTTTGTTGTTGTCATTGAAATTCTATAGTCAAATATGTACTGTATGTGAGTTAAATATTGATAGGAAACTTCAGGATTGCGGTGGATTAGATATGCTGTGTCCATGAATGAAATTTTCCAAGCATTTTGCTAAATATCTCCTACACCATCATTAAAGAGGCGATACCAACAAAAAATTAAAACCCACTTTAAAAATGTTGATGCTTTTCAATTAATTCCCCTCTGTCTTTTCTACCCATGACCAGCTTGCATCCAAGCCACGCGTTCACACTGTAAGGCATTGATGATCCTCTGGTCGCAAGCTGGCTGCTGCAGGCTCAGACTAATGATCCTCAGCTCGGTGCCAGAAACGCCCTGCTGAGACCAGGTCCTTTGACAGCCGGGATTATTCAACCAATTCAGACCACAAAATAGCTTTGGACAAGTCGGTCCAGCTTTGAACTGCCTAGAGAGCAGGCACTACAACACGCCTTTCCCAATCCAAGCTGGCAGAGTGTTTGGTAGATTCAAGGATATGAAAGGAAATCAGTTGACTAGAGCATTTTTGACAAAGAGAAGAATAATGTCTCAAAAACAAATCAACCAATGCACAAGTCTAGAATGCTTCTCTGATGTTGTCATCCCAAAAGACTGCCCAGGCAAAAAAGCTCATCGGAAAAGGTCAAAGAAAATGATTGATTAAATGACAACGTTAAAATTGAAAATTCACCTGTCAAAAAATAGCCTGAACAAATTTAAAAGGCAAACAATAAAATAAGAAAACATTTGCAGTATACATGACTGAAAGGAACTGATATTTTACCATATGAAGAAGACTTACAATTTAATAAGAATGTCAGTCAAAAAACAGATGAAAGAAAATAATAGACAATATTATATACAGATACACACATTCACATACAAAATGATCTTATTTTAAAATGTCTGATACTAATAATAATCAAAGAAAGGAAAACTAACATACAAAAGACATGGCATTTTTCACCTCTCAGTTTTCAACTTTGCTTTTTAAAAATGAGATTACTAAGTGGGCCTAAAGTATACAGAACTCCATATAATGCCAAAACTGCTATGTAAAATGAGTGGAAGCTGGCAAAATTTTTCTAAAAAGCATTTTGATAATATATATCAAAAGTTTAAAAATGGTTATACCTAGTCATTTCTCTCATAGGACTCTACCTAAAAATACCAGAAGTGCAAATTCAAGGTTCGTGTATAAGGCTGCTTAATACAGTATCATTTCTAATAGTAACAAAGAAGGAATTTATATGCCTAACAGAAGAAAAATGACTTATAGGTTCTGGATCGGTGACTCTCAAATCACGCAAGCTCTCCAGGCATGATAAAATTCACTTAGCTAATAAAAGTTCTACTTCATTAGGTAGTTAAAGGTATCAAATAAATACACACAAAGCCCTTAGAACAGTTCCTGGCACACAATAATAATAATCAGGATCCACTGGAAGGTCCACACATTGCAATTGTTTTGTCTCTTAAGTGTTGTTTAATATGTATGTTCCCACCCACTCCCTCTTTTTCTTTCTTTGCCATTTGTTTGCAGAAGGAACTTAATAGTTGTCCAAAAGAGTTTCCCAGTCTTGATTTTGCTTACTGCAGCCCCATGGTGTTGTCCAAAATGTTCCTCCACCTCCTTACTCCTGTAAATTGGTAGTTTAGATTTGTATTCAACTTTGTTTTGGGGGGGCAAGAGTAGTTTGTAGATGGTATTTGTACTTTCATCAGTAGGCCTATGTCTGATTTTCTCTTTCTGATATAAGTAGTCACTACTATCATCGCTAGATCCATTCTTTCATTTGAATGGCAATATTCTAATTCTGTCACTTTTTACTTATTAGCTAGAATAATATGAAAAGAAACTTCTCACCATTTGTTTATCCTTTGTTAGAGTTCATATAGAAGAGGCAGGATGAATGCTAGATTCATTTTTTATACATATATATTCCAATTTTTGAAATGCAGATCTTCCTCTATTTCCAATGGGGTTACATCCCGATAAACCCATGGCGGGTTGAAAATATCGTAAGTCAAAAATGCATTTAATACACCTAAGCTACCAAACATCATAGCTTAGCTTAGCCTTAACGTGCTCAGAACACTTACATTAGCCTACAGTTGGGCAAAATCATCCAACACAAAGTCTATTTATAATAAAGTGTTGAATATCTCATGCGATTTATGAAATACTGTACTGAAAATGAAAAACAGAATGGTTGATGGGTACAGAATGGTTGTAAGTGTATGAGTTGTTTACCCTGTGATGGCGTGGCTAACGGAGAGCTAGGGCTCGCTGCCACTGCCCAGCATCACGAGGGAGTATCTTAACACATACTGCTAGCCCCGGAAAAGATCAAAATTCAAAATTCGAAGTATGGTTTCTACTGAATGCACATTGCTGTTGGATCACCGTAAGTTGAAAAATCGTAAGTCGAACCATCTTAAGTCAGGGACCATCTGTAATGAGATGGTTTCCTAATATTCTTCGAAGGGAGCAGTGTATTCCATTTTAGAGATTTTCTAATTTCACAGATGGATACTTACCATGCTATCACAGATACCAACCACCACAAGCCTGCTGGTTGCCCCTCTTTGGAGGTCTGGATGCCAGTTCTGCAGGACTCCAAGCTCAAAGATGCCAGCAGCAGCCAAGCAGTGCCCCTTCTTCAGAGGCCTAAGTAGCAGTTCTGCTGAACCCCTCTTTACGCTTCCAAGTTTTAATAACTGCAAATTTTACCCTTTGTTTCTCTGGTCATAGGTGGTTGTCATTTCCTGTAATTACTATCTGTGTGATACCTTACTGTTTCCATTTTCTTCTAGTTACATGATTTCATTTTTTAAATATATAAATCTCAGAACAACTTGGAATCAACCTTGTGCATAGTGCCAGAAACGGAAGCAGTTTTATTGATTTTTCCTATGATTAACCAATTAGTCCAACACTCATTAAAAGTCCAGGTTTTCCTGGATATTGTTTTTCCAAATGAATTATACAATCAAAATGTCAAGCTCCAGATAAAAGCAATTAGTACACTATAAAGGCAATCTTTAAATCAGTGGGAAACAAATTCTTGTTGGAGTGAAGAAGTAGTATTGTTGCGACACCCAAGGAACCAAAAGCAAAACAGAAAGGCTAGCATGCTTTACATCCCCTTCTGAGTGCCAGTCTCGCGATAGTGCCCCCAGCAGGCAGAAACTAACAGAGCCAGCGCTTGAACAGAAATGTAGTTAACAGAGTCCCAGATTGCAAAACTAGTCAATTACACATGGGTGGGTTTTGGAGCTGAGAGACAAGAGTTTAGTAACTATCTGTTGCTATTACAAAAGAGTGTTGCCATGAATAATACCTTTTCATATATTTGCTAGTGCATTTTGAGATAGATTCCTAGACATGAGATTGCTGGGTCAAAGGCTAAATACAGAATATTGCCAAATTTTCCTCCAGAAAGATACACCATTTTGCTTTCCCAACAGCAATGTTTGACAGGGCCTGTTTTCCCCCAGCCTCATCAACATATAGTCAAATCTTGGGATTTTTGCCAGTCTTCTTGGTGAGAAACAGTATCTCAGTTCAGCTTTAATTAGCACATTTCTCTTATTATGGAAAGTTGTGACTATTTTCATACATATATATATAAGAGCCTTTTGCATTTCTTTTTCTGTGAACTATCCATTCATATCTCTTTTGCCCATTGGTCTTTTTCCTCTCTACCTTCAGAGGCTTTTATATATTAGGGATAGTAGCACTTTAAACTGATATAATTTTCAAACACTTTTTCTTATTAGTCATTGTTTTTCTTACTTTGCTCATTGGATTTTTTGCAAAGCAAACATTATTAATATGGTTAAATTTATCAATATTTTTCTTACTGCATCTGGATTTTGACTTATAATTAGGAAATTTTCCTTGCTCGTATGTTATAAATAAGTTCCCCATGATCTCTTGTTTTATAATTTCATTTTTTGTATTTGAGCTATAAACCAGTTGGAATTTATCCTTTCTAGTGTCAAAAATGGATAAAACTTTATCTATTTTCCTTATTGCTAACTAGTTATCCCAACACCACTTATTAAAAGGTTATCTTCTCCCCACTGTTTAAATGCTGCCTTTATCATATATTAAATTTCCATATGCAATAAGGTCTATTTATGCATTCCCTATTCTATTATAGAGGTCTGGCTTCCATTTGTACACAATAGTATAGTGCTTTAGAAATAGAGACTCTGGAAAACGTTTTAAAAATTAAGAGAGTCAGCCACTACTTTCTCTATTTTCACGTCCTGATTATTATTTGCTCTGCTAAATGAATTTTATAACTAACTTGCCAAGCTCCAGAGAAAAATAGCTTTTTAATATTTTCTAGGAAAAGCTTTAATGTTTTAAATTATCTCAGAGAAAATTAAATATTATATGTTATTGAGTCTCCCTGTCCAAGAACGTGTTTTCTTTTTTTCATATAGACACACATATACATTTGTTGGACATAAATTTACATATAGGTGTCCCATGTGTTTATTTTCCCTTTTGTAAATGGAATTGTCTCATCCATATTGTCTTTTTGAATGGTGATTTTATGATTTTATAATCCGATACCACCCTGTCATCTGCAAATAGAAGCTAACTCTTCCTTTCCAGTTCTTATGCCTCTAATTGTGTTTTTCTTGACTACTCTCATAAGCTAATACCTGCAATAAACATGTGAAATAGCAATAGAAATAGAGAACATATTTGCCTTGGGCCTAAGGTTAATCAGAAAGCCTCTAACGTTTTCCCATGAGGTAAGATACAGACTTTAGGGCCAAGGTGTATATGTGTGTGTGTGTGTGAGTGCGCGCGCGTGCACAAATCAGATTTTTATTTTGTCTTTAAAGCATAAGAAATTTTAAACATTATTAAATGTCTTCATGCATCTATGAACATAAGCATATGATTTATCTCCTTAGCTCTATTAATACAATGAGTTATATAAATGTGCTGTGAATGTTTAACTACCATTGCACTTTGCATTCCTGGAAGAAGTCTATATAATCATTATGTATTATTTCGATACTGATATTGAGATCGAATTGTAATTTTTTTTTGGTAATCATTGTAACGTTTGGGTCAATAATATACTTATTTCATTCTTGAAATGAATTTGGATTTTCCTTCTTTTCTCTGTTCTAGAATAGTTTAAATAGACTGGAGATTTTTCTTATCTTCAAATTTTGGCAAAATGCTCATCTGGGCCCATTCAGGGTCTTTTTTTTTTTTATTGGAGTAATCTCTTTAACTACTTCCCCTATTTATTCTATGGTAATAGGTCTGTTTAGACTGTATGCCTTTTGAGACCAATTTATTTTGGCAAATTGCATTTTTCTAGAAAATTATTCATTTCATGTAGATTTTAAAACATATTTGCATAGAGGTATGCAGAATAATGTTATAATTTTTTGCAGTTTGAAGGAAACATTGCCATTTCTAAATTTCTGTGTTCATGTTCCCTTTCCACACATTTTTTTATTAATATGATTGACTACTGGTTGTTCATTGTATTGATCATTTCAAATAAGTGAGTTCAGCTTTGGATTAATTTATTAGTTCTTGATGACATTTTGTTACATTACAGTTTGGGAGTTGATTTAAATTTTCCGCTTTGTTTGGTTTTCATAGTTCTTTCTAAAGTTTCTTTTCCTTATACCAGTTAGGTGTTTAATTCATTTTTTATTTTTATAGTCATAGGTATTTAATCTATAAATTTTCCTCTAATACCTAATTTAGCCATATCTCATCAATTCTGATATGTTGAGTTCTCATGTGGTTGCTATTTCCTCTTTGACCCAAGAAGTGTGTGATAGTTAATTTTATGTGTCAACTTAACTGGGCCATGAATTGCCCAGATATTTGGTCAAGCATTATTCTGGATGTGTCTGTGATGGTGTTTTAGGATGAGATATTTGAATTGGTAGACTGAGTAAAGCAGATTGCCCTCCCTCATGTGGGTGGGCCTCATCCAATCAGTTGAAGGCCTGAAAGAATTAAAAAGCTGACTTTCCTGTAAATAAAAAGGGATTCCTCCTGCTGATGGTTTGAGCTGGGACATTGGTCTTTTCTAGTCCTCAGTCTCCAACTGAAATATCTTCTTTTCTTGGGTCTTGAGCCTGCTGGTTTTCAGACTGGAACTTATATCATTGGCTCTCCTGGTTCTCAGGCCCTTGGACTTAGGCTGGAACTACACATCAGCTCTCCTGGGTCTCCAGCTTGCCAACCCACCCTTCAGATCTTGAGGCTTGTCAGTCTCCACAATTGCATGAGCCAACCTATTCTTTATAATAAATCTCTCTCTATATATGTATATATATATAATATCCCAGGTTAACTTTTTTTTTTTAATTCCAGGTGAAAGAAACTTTCTGTTTTATAATTTAGGAAGTTTTTTGGTTTTATTTTATTTTACTTGTTTTGCTGAGGAAGACTCGCTGTAAGGTAACATCCATTGGCAATCTTCCTCTTTTTTTGCTTGAGGAAGATTAGCCCTGAGCTAGGTCTGTGTCAATCTTCCTCTATTTTGTATGTGGGTCACCACCACAGCACAGCTTGATGAGTGGTGTAGGTCTATGCCTGGGATCTGAACCTGCAAAGCTGGGCTGCCTAAGCGGAACATGTGGAACTTTAACCACGCAGCCACAGGGCTGGCCCCAAGGAAGTTTTTTGGTTTTAAATGCAATACGGTCATATTATTTATATTATTTCAATCACACACACACACACACACACACACACACACACACACACACAGACACTCTCTCTCTCTCTCTCTCTCTCTTACTGTATCTATAACCATACAATTTGGGGGGAAAGGGGGAATTTGATCTGTTTTGGCTTGAGAGATGTATAAATCTCCTTCCTGTTATTAACATTTCCTATTTGTCCTTATGTCTCCTGTGGCTTTCTGTTTTACGAAAGGTGTTGCTCTAGTGTGCAACCTACTGCCCTGAACTGTTTGCCTACACCATACAGCTAAATCAGAGAGAAATAAACTATTTTCTTGAGACTGCATTTAGATTTCTCTCTCTAGCTTTGCCTTACTGTATCTAACTAACCATAGACAAACTTACCAAGTTTGTATCTCTGAAGAGAGATTGGCACAGGGACAGGTAGCTTTACAAAACGGCCAGTTCTAACTAATGCAAATAAAATGTGGCAAGCATTTGGGACTAATTCATAAAGGAAAATGCTTTCTGCTATTTTGCCACTCTCTTCTCTATGGCCAGTTCAAATTCTAATAATTTTATTCCACAAACTAATTCATGATCTTGTATTATGAGGAGATTCATAACACAACCCAATAAATTATTAATTTTGAAAGAGTAAAGAACACAGAACATTTGTCTTAGTGTGTTCCAGCTGCTATAACAAAACACCATAGAGAGAGTGGCTTATAAACACAGAAATGTTTTTCTCACAGTTCTGGAGGCTGGGAAGTCCAAGGTCAGGATGCCAGCAGATCCAGCATCTGGTGAGAGCCTGTTTCCAGGTCCGTAGATGGTGGTCTTCTTACTCTGTCCTCACATGGTGCAAATGGAAAGTGAGCTCTCTGGGATCTCTTTTATAAAGGCACTAATCCCATTCATGAGGGTTCTACCATCATGACCTAATCACCTTCTAAAGGCCCCAGATACAAATACCATCCCATGGGAGATTAAGTCTCAACATCAGTTTTGGAGGGACACAAACATTCAGTCTATAGCAACATTCTACTAGTTAAATGACTATATAAATATGTAACATGTAAGCAAAGACTAAGCAAATAATCTTGCTTAAAAATTTTATGTCATGTATCGGAAAAAGTAGTTGTGAGGAATGTAAAATTCCTCTTCAGTTGTTCTGGAAACTTCCTTTTGAGTGTTATTAATAGCATTTTTATTTCATTTTATAGAAGCAAACATCCCAAATTTCCTCATCTCTTAGGTGACAACTCAAGAATGACTACTTCGAAGTTGGATAACATTAACCAAATAAAGAAAACGCTATTATTTTTCCTGTTGGTTAAATTCTTTAATTGGCCAAATTTCAATGCAGTTTGTTCCATCAAGATGAAGTAAAATGATTATTCTTTTTTTAATTTCATAAAATGATTCTCACCCATTAAATCATTCTATGTTGTTGCATTAGGAAAATAACAAGCATAGTTCAAATTTATTTGTATTGCAGATATAATACGTTGGAAATATGTTGAAAATTGAATTTTCACTCATACATGAACTGGGTAGTTTCTTACTTACAAGCAATTAATTTATGAATAACTTTTCTGAAAGGAGTGTGAAGTCAGGAGTCTTATCTTAGTCCATTGGGGATAACAGCTTCCATTGTTTATTCAGTACTCTTAGGGATTAATTTATAGAGTTACTAGAACTGCAAACATTTTCTTGGTGCCACAACTTATAGAATTTATGAGGTAAAGAAACTTGGGCAGGGTGGTGTATGACTCTAACCACCATTATTAGAACATCAAGTGATGTAGTAATAATGTAATGTCTTGAGTACCCTACTACTACAGTAGTAACATTTAAAAACTCAAGTTTACAAATAATTTAGTAGGTAGGGGAGGTAGGTACATAAAGAAAAAGAAAACAATCTAAGCGAATTTAGGGTTTTTCCAAGTATATGCCCCTCATACAAATTGGCATTTAAATGTGTTTCATTGAGAGAGAAAAAGGTGTGTGGCCAAATATAATGCACGTGAAGTTGTGACATAACAGCAAGCTTATCTTAACCTGAGGTAAGTAAAATTTTAAAAATATAGTTCTTTAACATACTTGAGGTAAATATAAATTATCACATGGCTTGTGAATTCTTAGTTATTTCCTTAAAAACACCTTCAGAAATTCTATAATCAGTGTAATTATGTACGCTTAAAGTGCTATTATGAATGCCTATGATTTTTAACCCACAAAAATCCTTGTTCCTATTGCTTTACTTCCCTATTTTTTGAAAAATCAAATTCTGAAAACATCCCTAGAAGTTTGTCATGCATCCATCATTCAGCATGTATTGCAGCACAAAAAGTTTAAAAGTTGCTTAATTTTAATATTGTTTCCATGGTAATATAGTGGAGTCCCATCATATATGTATTTAACTTAATCAGATTCAACTATATAGGCTTGGAGACAAAGAGAGACACTGGAACAGAGGAAAGGCAAACAGAGAGGAGTGGGGAGAAACTAAGAGACTGAGGCATAGATAGAGAATGACAGGGACCAAAAAGAAAGATGAAAGAATTCACATACGGCAGAACGTTCCATGTACTGCTCTGCTCAGTAAGTCCATATGCTCCTGAGTGGCTTCTGGGTTTCACTTTGCTCCCACAAAAAGGGCGTATCCTCAGGCTCCGCGTGGATCTACTGTACAATTATATTTGTCATGTATGTGTCTTGGTAAATGTATATTACTGTATACATTCTGTATATATAACTGAAAACTACATTCAATGAGGACTGAATTTTATGTGCAATTTAAGATAATTTTGAAAATATGATTTTTCTTACAGTCTAATTTTAGATCCTATTCCTACAATATGATGGAGCCCCTCCTCCACCCCATTCATGTGACCCAAGCTCCAAACAACAATCTTAAAAGTGAATTTTTGGAGATTATCTGAGTTTTGAACTAGCAATAGCCTTTGTATTATCAAACTTAAATCACAATCGGAGCTCCTGATATTAGATAATATGGCATTCATATTTAGTCTCTCATCAGCAGCATCAATACTCCCATCACTCATTTATTCATTTTACCAGATAAAAATTTGTAATTGCCTTTTAAGTATTTAACTCATTTAATCTGCAAACAAATTCTATAAATCAGGTATTATTTCCCTCCACGTTATAATAAGAAAATGAGAGACATGAGCCACATAGCTAAGGAGCAGAGCTGGGCTCTGAATATAGCTCTTTCTGAATTCAAAGTCTATACTGTTTTAGGAAGTTGTCTTTAATGCAAAAATCTAGACAAAAAACAATATTTTAGAAGAGTGACAGAATATTGTTTTCAAAACTGTATTTTTATTTCTATAGTTAGCATCATACTTACCATTTAAATTTTCTCATTTATGAAGTAGTTTTAAAACTCTCCTGCATGTGCTATCTAATAAAATACCTATATACTTCTTGGTTGTTGTTGTTGTTATATTTGTCAGACACCCATCAGTTATGGTTGTGTGTCTGATTGGAAGATCTTTCATTTCAAGAAAATGTGAAATGTTTCCATGGAGATCAGCTTGAGATAGCCCAGTGACGAACTTCTTAGCTATAATTTCACATTGGTTTCTATGGTTTCCAGATAGGGGAAGAAAATGAAGTTGCAGATTTTTTTTGTAATGTAAAAGGTTATTGGAAAATAAAAGATACTGCTCAAATTAATGTCATCCCCCCAGGAAAGCAACTGCTGTTCCTGCAAAACATGAAAGATTTTATGATGTATGTTGGACATCATCTATGCACTATTCTATTCTTGTAACAAATGAGGAACTATCGTGATACTTAAACAATTTCCAAAATTAGCAGCAACTTCTCTTAAAAGGCGTGAATTCATTGTTGAAATCTGTTTTAACAATGGCTACTAATAACTGGCTTGCAATCTCCACTTCATTTTTCTTACATCACATCCTTAAAGATGTCACACAGTGCATCTGTTAAGTCAGTTAAGGACGTGAGTGAAAACTCTGACACTGGGATATCTCTTTATTCATTGTTTATACCTGAGACCAGAATTTATACAGTTTGGGGGACAGTTCTTGTTGTTATTAATATATCTATAAAGTTGTGTCATGAAGCAAGAACTAATAAATACCACATCATATTTAAATCCCATTAAAGTGACGGCACATAAATTAGACTGATCAAACATACACTACCGTTTTGGCCTTCTTCTCCGGCCTGACTCTTTTACTCACCAAGCTTCCTAATAGTCGGGGTGCAGCCACATCATTTATTTGTCAACCCACCATCACCACTTGAAATAGGATCAGGGTTGTCTTTTCTTAGAAAGCATGTGAAATTCCTGATGGTGCAGTAGAGCAAAAGCAAGGGATGTGGCTTCTATTCCTATCTTCATTTCTAAGTGACTTTCAGGTCACTTAACCAACCCATGGCTAATCACGGGTGTGTGTCTACTCAATAGGATACACGACCAGCTTACAGACATTACAGGATTATTGTAAACTTCAAATAAAAAAAAACATTCAATCCTTTAATAACTTTAACAGCACATAGATATGGAAAATTTAATCATTCATCCATCATTTATTATTCATACTTACAGCCCAATAGCAAAATATGTCCCTGGTAGCCCAGTTTATCCAAATAAAGGGAGCATATGTGTCAAAATGAAGTTCTCCTTCTCTGCTGACAGCAAACAAATGTATTCAATAATTGCCAAGTAATATTTTCCTCTCAATAATAATATATAATTATATAATTTTCCAAGAAGTGTGTGAGACATTGTAAGAATTACCTTGTGGCTGGTAATTTGATAAATGTATTCAAAAGTTTGTTTTAAGACACATGGAGAACAACAAAATGGCTTGCATCAGATGTTTTACATATGATTGATATAATATACAGTGAGAAGGCTTAGAAACAGTAAAAGATTCAATATCTAAATTTTGTTATAAAAAACCAGAGGTCACAAGTTTTAATATCATAATAATTTTAAGCATATATAGGAGTGTAAATATATATATATATTTACACCTATATAAGGGCTGTAAATATACATTCCTTAAAATAATTGTGCTCTAAAAATATATATGTTTATGTATATGTCTGTCTATATAGAGATACGTATGTGTACATTTCTATGCCTATATCTATAGAGATATAGATAGATATACACACATATGCATTCCCTCTCTCTCTTTACACACACACACTCTTACTTACATATACATATATAAACCTAAAGAGGTAGGCTTTAATCCTCATTTCAAATCAGAAAGTATTCAGGGTGAAGATAAGGAAGAAAGTAATTGTCATGTTAAAATATTCCTTACATGCCACATGCACTCCTTATCCTTACTTCCTTGTGGATATACTTTCTTGATAATATTTTTCATTCCCACGGTTTTCACACCAATCTATGATGGCCCCCATTCTCCTCGAGCTCCAGCTTGAATCCTCCAGAACTTCCAACCTATATATCTGAAGAAAGACTAATAGACCGTGTAACTTGGAAGTAAAAGACCAGGTTCCAAAGCTTGACTCCTGGCTCCATTGTTTACAAGTTGTGTGTTTACGAAAGTTTCATGTCATTTACAACCTCAAGTTTACAGGTGTGTAAACCTATGGCCCCATGGTGAGTTTCCTATTATGACCTGACTGAGAAAGAAAGAATTTGGATATAGTTCTGCAAAATATGCTAGTCATACTTGAAAGTGGACAGCTTCAACAATACAGTTTAATTTCAAGTTGGCCCTGAAGAAGAAGGAAAATCTTCCTGGTGGGCAGTACGTTAAGTAGTATACATAGTTGTTAATTTTGCTTGGAAGGAGAAACAGCCAGAGGTACAATTCTACACCAAGTCATGGGTACCAGCTAATGGCTTGGCAGGCTGTTCATGGAATTAGAAAGAACATTATTGGAAAATTGGTGACAACAAGTCTGGGAATGGATTATGTGAACAGACTTTTCTAAATGGGCACAGAGTGGGAAGTTATTCAGGTCCCATATAAATACTTACCAAAATGATACTCAGTAGAGGAGTATCTTAATAATCGGGTGGACAAGATGATCCATTCTTATGGCTATCACTCTCTTTCTCAGCCACCCTGTGCTTTCACAATGACTCAGAGACAAAGTGATCATGACAGCAGGGATGGAGATTATGTGTGCGTTCAATAATGTGGACTTGCACTCATCAAGGCTAGTCTGGCTATAGCCACTGCTGAGTGCCCAATCTACCAAACGGACGGACCAACATTGCATCTCCATTTGGTACTGTTCCTTAGAGGAAGGGAGGGAATCAGTTAGCCATTAGTGTCAGGTTGATTTCACTGGACCACTTCCATCATGGAAAAGGCAGCACTTTGTTCTCACTTGAATATACACTTACTAGCAATATAGATTTACCTTCTCTTCCTGTGACTTTTCTGTGAATACCATCATCCATGAACTTGCAAAATGCCTTATTTAGCACCACAGTATACAACACAGCACTGATTCTGACCAAGAAACTTAATTTATAGCAAACTTACTTTATAGCATAGGCTCATGCTTATGGGAGTCACTGATCTTACCATGTTTTCTATCACTGACAGAATGGTGCAACGGCCTTTTGAAGTGTAAGTTATAACAACACCTGGGTAATATCACCTTGCCAGGCTGAGGTAATGTCTCCCAGGATGTTGGATGTTCTCTAAATAACCAACAAATATATGGTGCTATTTTCCCTGAACTGGGATTTACAGGTCTGGGAATCAAGACGTGGAGATGGGAGAGGCCCCTCCACAATTATTCCTAGGAAACTACTAGAGAAATATTCATTTCCTGTTCCCATAACTTTGAGTCTTGCTGGTCTAGAAGTCTTAGGCTTCCTCTAGGAATCACAGCAATGGTTCCATTAAACTGGAAGTTGAGAGCGCCACCCTGCCATGGGTAAAGAGACTTTGTGACCTCTTTTGGGGATGGGATTAACGTGTTAGTTTTATGAGGAAAAGTTGCATCATGTTAGGTGAAAGTATAGTTTTGCTATTGCCTTTGTTTGAAATATAGGTATGGTTAGGAAAGATATGCACTATGGTCAAGTTGACAAGGGGTAGATTACTGTGGCTTTCTAAGTGTCACCTTAGCTAGGCTTGAACTTCTTTTTCCAGAATTCCCTTCCCTCTCTGGTTTCAGGTTAGGGCTGGCCACAAGAGAGAAATGCATGAGACAGGGATGGTGGACCTAAGATAGCAATCGTTTTACACTTGGAAGGTTGACATAGAACACTAGGCACTGTGGCAGCTTGCGTATGCTGTTGCTGGTCTTCTGGTGACTTTATTGAAAAGGAAACAGCATCTACATCTATAGCTAGTTAAGCTCCTACCAGTTCGCCTTTAGCTTTTTTGAGTCCTGTTCCAGGTGAATGTGCAGTTCCACAGTGAAGGGCACCAACTTCTCCCATAAGTCATCCATGTCATCTTAGAGACAGTGAGAAACAGGCACAGGTACTAGTTTATACTCATGATTCCAGTGCATCCTTCCCAATTCCAGGCAGGCCTTGATCTCCTCTACTTCACATTCACTTCACTTTCCTCCCTTACTGAGAACTTATTCAGCACCAGATGCAGAGGCAGTAGCCTTGTGAAGACTTCTCCACTAACTTTCATGATTGCATGGGAATTAGAACTAATTCCCATAGTTAATTATATATTCTATACTCCCACTACTGGTTTGGTCTCTCTGATTAAACTCTGACTGATACAATTAGTATGGAGAAAATACAAAAAACTTTTACAAATGAGTAAGACAAACAGCTGAATAGAAAAATGGCAAAAGAAACAAACAGAAAAGTCACACACTCATACATAAAAACCCAAAGAGCTAACACAGGTTGTACGACCTCATCAGTAATCAGAGAAATACAAATTAAAACATGAGCTACTATTTTACACTCATCAAAGTAGCAAATATTAAAATGTATGAAAACTCTAAGAGAGAGTTTGGATGTGGAACAAGAGGAAGTGGTACATATTGCTGGTGAGACTGTAAACTATTTAACCACTTTGGGAATAATTTAGCAATACTGATAAAGCTGAAAAAGGGCATTTCCTAAGACCTACCAATTCTACCTCAGAATGACCCTATAGGAACTCTCACATAGTAAAAATGGGGAGGAACATGTGATGTTCTTTATCTAGAGAATAACAGTATTAACATATTTTTGAGCTTGAGGAACAGTACACTTACCTTGAAGTTAGTCATCCAGAGAAGGAGGTGGTCTCCATTGCCAACTGTGGTGGGTACCCCGTAAGATAGCCCCCAGTGATCTCTGCCTTGAGGTAATCACACCCTTGTATAATCCTCTCCCCTTTTAAATGGCCTTAAGATATAGTATCTCACTTCTAATGAATAAAATATGGTGGAGGTGATGAAATGTAGGTTACCAAAAGACTGTGGCTTCTGTCTTGGGTACCCTCTCTTACTCTGTTACACTGTGAGCTGCCCTGTGGAGAGACACACACAACAAGGAACTGATGTCTCCAGCCAATATCCAGCTAGGTTTAGAGGCCAGTTAACAGCCATATGAGTGAGTTTGCTTATGGATCCTCTCTGAATTGTGCCTTGAGATGATTACAGCCCTGTGGGGGATCCTGAGCCAGAGGCATCCAGCAAAGTTATGTCCAGATTCCTGACCCACAGAAACTGTGAGACGATAAATGTTTGTTGTTTTAAGCCACCGAGTTTCAGAGTAATTTGTAAAATAGCAATAGATAACTAATACACCTTCCAATAATCATTGCGAACCCATAGTGGTAAACAAATTCATTATTTTCAGACTAATAGGGACCCTGAATTATCTAAAGTCACCCGTTAATTCATTAATTCAACCAATAATTACTAACAGCCTAATATATCAGGCCCTTTTGTAGGGATACAGTCATGAAAAAAAACAGTCTCCAACCTATGCTTTTATGGAGTTTTGCACATAGACAATAAACAATAAAACATTTCTTATGTCAGATGATGGTAATTGCTACCAAGAAAAATAAAGCAGGGAAGCAGGATAAACAAAGCCTGGTCTAAGTAGGAGTTGCAATTTTAAAAAGGGCAGTCAGAGGCCTTCTCTGAAAAGATGACATGTGAACAAAACCCTGAAAAGTGTGATGGAGTGAGTCATACAGGATCTGAGGAAGCGTATTCCAAGCAGAGAGAAGGGAAAATGGAAAAGTCTTGATGCAGGAGTGAAACTGACCAGGGCAGCATCTAGCGAGCCTGTGTACCTTTCTAACGACTTTGCTTTAACTCGGGTGAAATGAGGAGTCTGAGTTTTGAAAAGAGGAGTGATGTGACTAACATTCTAAAATGATCATTCTGACTGCTGTGCTTAAAAAAGACTGTGTGCGGTGGGATGGGGGCACAGGCTTGGGGGTGCATCAAGTGTAGAAGCAAGGAGACTGGCTGGAAAGTTTTCGTAATAATTCCAGTGAGAGTACGGTGGCTCAGATCAGGGAGGGAAAGATGAAGGATGTGAAAAATGGTCAGATTATGAATATGTTTTAAAGAAAGATTCAATAGGATTTGCCAGACAATTAAATTAACTTTTAAAGTACATATGTGTGTATATCTACTGAGGATACCTACTGTAAATCATTAAGCCAGAAGAATACATGCCTCATTAATTCTACTTTCAAATATTTATCATTCATAATCCCCTGTAATCTATACCCACTGCTACTGCCTTGTTTCCAGGCACTATAATGACTATTTTCAATGATGTTTTAAAGGTTTCAAACGTATTTTATTTCTCAATTATGTTAAATTCTAATGAGCAGCAGAGCCCTTAAATGACAAGTTGATTCTGAAACAATTCTGTATCACAGTAATTGTGATGGTTACTCATCATTCCACTCTTTTGGGGTGACTCTGCCAATGGGGGATAGGTTCCATTCTATTCCAATCTGTGTGGTTGTAAACACCCATGCAACAATACAGAAAACGGTTCCTCGGGCTAGGATGGTATTACCATGTTTGTCATGAAAATCTGGTGAGTGTTTTGCGTGACTCTGCCTTGCCCTAATTTGTTGAGTGCTTCGAATCTTGAGACAACTTAGTACATTTCTGGCCAAGGGAAACATCCTGAAGGTGTGGTAAGACTGCAGTTGATTGCAGCTGCTGGTCTATTTTCTTGCAAGGGACCTGGAAAAACAAAAGATGGGCAATGATATCTGATCTACATTCAGTTCCTCCCTCTTTGTCACTGCGGCCAGGCATGTGAGTTTTGGTATCATGATGTCTGGATTTGAGTCTCAGCTCTGCCGCTGATTAGCTGTATGAACTTGGAAAGTTATTTAACCTCTCTTTGCCTTATTTTCTTCAATGGCAAACTGAGACAATTATGTCTAGCTCCAAGGGGTGTTGTGAGACTACATGTGATAATTTATAACAACAGCAACAACAAAAGTAAACACACAATAAGTGTTAGCTTTTCTATTCTTCACGAACAGCCAATGGCTTACTTCCTAGATAGACTGCAAACTCACTGGCATGCCTGATAAAACGTCTAAAATTCCCAACATCTCCCACTAGTCCAATGGCCGGCCTACCTCTAGTATAAACTCTGGTTTCAGTTAGAATTATGAGGCATTCACAGAGTATATCATACCTCCTCCTCCCCTTGCTCTTTTTCTCCCTCCCTTACAACTTCCTCCCTCTTCTCCCCCCTTCACCTTCTCTACCTGTAATTCCTGCCTTGCACCTTCCTACAGGTAAAATTCTACCTGGCTTTTAAATCCCAGCCTAAAAGTCACCACTTCTGTGAAGTCTTCTCCAAACCTCCCTCGGCTGACTAAGTCCCCTTTTCTCTGGGCTATTATACTTCTTACAACGCTTCTTTCAGAGTATTTAACATGATGCATTGGCTTTATCATTTTTTAAAATAGATTTTGATTTTTTATAGCAGTCTTAGGTTCATAGCAAAATTGAGTGGAAAGTACAGAGAGTCCCCATATATACCCTGATCCCAAACATGCATAGATTTCCCCCTCCTGTACCAGTGTATTATATTTGTTACAATCGATGAATCTGCAAAACAGTCTTTTAACAGATATGTCTTTTGCAAATATTTTCTCCCAGCCTGTGGCTTGTCTTGTCATTCTCTTGACGAATTATATTCTCCTCCAATCGACTGCAAGGTCTTCAAGAGCAAGGGATACAACTTTGTATACACAGTAGCTGACACAAAAGTATATAAATAACTTTTTTGAACCAATCTGAAATATAAGTGAATATTGGTATCCTCATAAGAAGTTCAAATGAACACTGACAATAAGTCAAAAAATCATGAAATCAGATGTACTTGTCATAATGGCCCTAACAATTTTTTAAACAGATAGTTATACTGAACAAGAGATCTAGAAGCAGAAACACATGGAGGAGTTCTGTCAATTTCTCTCTTTTGTGCAAGGTGTCAAAGAGTGCTCAGTCTCTAACAATGACCTATGTTAACTATGGCCCAAGTATAGGCAACATGGATACAAAAGGGCTTGAAGTGAGTACGTGTAAACTTGTAACTGTTCACTGAGATTTGCCAACTCAAATGACTGTACTCTTAACTTAGAAAATAAGACCCTAAGCTTTTCTTTTATTTCCTACCAGATGGTAAAGTGGCGCTCTTCATGATTGTGACAAACAGGGCAAAAACAGAACCAAAGGCATTTCTCCTGAGATTCCAAACATTCAAAGTTTTTTTTCCTGTTAGTCATGAATCTCTCCACCAAAAGGCACTAAGGTTTTAATTTGAATTGAATTCAAAGAGTAGGCTGAAGGTGAAATGGGTCAGAGGATGACAGGTGCAGCCTTAATCCAATACAGAAGCACTTGTGCCACACATTGCTTTCAGTCTTTAGGAAGGCACAGAACCAGAGAATAATTTGTGATAATAGGGTTCTCTTGTGGGTCATCGACTCATGCCTGCTGCTTTATGACAAATTGATTTCATTATTCCCATCCTCATGATGTTAAGTTGAAACTCAGATACTTTGTCTCTAGTGACATTGATCACATCTCTTTATAGTTTGGTCCATCCTTTGGCTATCTGCAAATCTGTGAAGCTTTTCTTTTCCATCTAGCCCAAATTTTCTTGTACCAGTAAGTGTCCATTAGTAAGAATTTTCTTTTAGGAACTCCTTCTGTAGTTTGTAGCTGGCATTTCATCCTATAATAAACAAACTGCCATCTTTTCATTCCTTTCTTGTTTTTCCTGTCAGCATCAGCTACATCTGTCTTAGTTGCTTTCATATCTACCTTATATCTGTTTTTGTTTATGCAACACATGTAAGAGCTAGCAACCCACTGATCACAGAAATTTTCCAAATTGCTAAACTCCACAGGACTTACTTCTACAATAAATTTTGTATTACAAACAGCCCTAAGCCTATTACCCAAAGAACTGAAGCTATAGGTTCTAATATCCATGTGAAAGCATAAAAAAGGAGAAATTCAATAATATAAGGCAAGCAAACAAAACGCTTCTCAAAGTAGATACTTTCTGATGAAAACAGACTACAAAGAGATGGAAGAAGACAGATGTCTCCGGGTAATGAGAACAAAGTAGAGGTTCTCTCTTGCCTATGGCAATAAAAGAAGAGAAATATGTTCTGAATAAATATAAATAGTTAAAGGGAGTGAAGTATCCTATGAGGATGAAAAGGAAAGATTGATTGTGTCACCTATTTTATACAGTAATGTTGAGGCTTAGTTCAGGAAAAATAACTAATTCTGGACCTCAATCTACCTGCAATAAGGAGGTATATAGATTTGCAGCTGCACTTGTAGCAATAATAATTTCAAATCACTAAAGGCCATAAAGAGAAGTAAAGCAATAAAGCAGGAAGGAAACTAACATTTATTGAATACATGCCTGTTTGTCAGACATTGTGCCAGAATTTTGCACATCTGCAAAAACAATGTGAGATGGAGATTATTTATCTCCATTTTATACACAAGAACAAATGACAGGACTAGATGTGAACTCAAGTCCTCTGATCCTAAATCCAGTGCACTTTTCATCTACAATGTGTTTTCTTAAAGTATATTCAATTCTGAGTATTGGAAACAAGTAAAACAAAAAACTCCAGCATGGTTACCAGAAATGGCCCTTCACTTCCATTTACTATATATTAATTGAGCAACTACTGCTGTGTTAGGGCCTGGGCTGGGTGCCAGTGGTCCCATGCCTACTCTCAAGAAGCTTATGGTGGAGTGAGGGAATGAACAGAGCCACTGTTACAAGGGAGGAGACAGGGTAGAGATGAGCACAGGGTGCCCTTAGTCCATAAGGAGGGACACTTCAACCTGGAGTTCTAACAACAGTTTTAGAGGAAATGACACCTAGGCTAGACCTTGAAGGATGATTAAAAAATATAAAAAAGCTGGAGGGCCAGCCCAGTGGTGTAGCAGGTTAGGTTTGTGTGTTCCACTTTGGTGGCCCGGGATTTGCTGGTTCAGATCCCGGGTGCAGACCTAATCACCACTCATCAGCCATACTGAGGTGGCATCCCACATAGAAGAACTAGAGGGGCCTGCAACTAAGATATATAACTATGTACTTGGGGAGAAAAAAAAGGAAGATTGGAAACAGATGTTAGCGCAGGGCCAATCTTTCTCAAAAAAAAAAAAAAAAAAAAAAAAAAAAACCAAACCCCACAAAAAAACAAAGCTGGGGGAAAAAAACGTAGACAAAGTAGCAACAGCAAAAGCACAGAGGGCTGAAATAGTTTGGGGGCAGAGCAATCTGGTGAGCTCAAGAACACTAGCTAGTAAGTGTGGAAGCAGCAAATGCCCACAGATAAGCCTGAGGGAGGAGGAAAGGACAGCAACACATTGCAGACTATATGCCTTGCTATGGCATTTGGACTGCGTTCTACAGGTCAGTGTTTCCCACTGCCTTTTCTGTCAAATAACAATGAGAATGCTGTTTTTTTTTTAGTTTTGCAGGGAAGGATTTGCCCTAAGCTAACATCTGTTGCCAATCTTTCCTCTGTTTTTTTCTTCTCCCCAAAGCCCCGCAAGCATGGTTGTATATCCTAGTCGTAAGTCCTTCTAGTTCCTCTGTGTGAGGCGCCACCACAGCATGGCAACTGACAGATGGGTGATGTGGTTCCCTGACCAGGAAACGAGCCCAGGCCACCGAAGCAGCAAAGGCACCTAATTTTAACCACTAGGCCATCAGGGCTGACTCAACAATGAGAATTCTTAATTCTGTGTTTTAACTTTCACAATAATATAAAGAAATATAAGAAAATAATATGGGACCTGGATAATGTAGCTTATCAGTTTCTAGTGCCTGTGTTTATCTTTGTTCTGCATTTTGGTTGCACTAGTGTACAACATTTATTTGTCCTGGGCTAATGTGAAAAGAATGGAGGTGGCTTTTACACTTAAATGATGTGTTTATGCCAGGGACAAAGCAAAGAATTAGACAAATGAAGTCATGTCACAGCTCACTATACAACACAGGCATTTGAAAATAAAAGAACTTATGGCCACTGCAAGTAGTGTCACAGTTTTGGGACAATATTAATTGTCATATTGAATTAATATTGCAAATTAGAATTTGCTGTATAGTTTGGTTCATTTTTAATTTGAAAATATGCTTTGGTTTCATAGTTGCATTAAGCTTTAAACATAAAGAGGAGAAATTTGGTTTAATGTTTACAGATATATAAGTGATTTTATAAGAAAATAATTTAAGATGGTACGAGTGATATGAAATAATTTGTTTCTCCTTTGAAAAGATTCCATACATTATCCAAGTTAGAGAAACAGTCTTATAGGTGAGGAGAAACTACTGATTGGTTTAATTAGGAAAAGGTTGGGGTGGGGATAAATCTGTGGGAAAAAGCACTTTACAAAGACAACTGCTAGGTGGAGAATGGGTGGAAAGATGGCAAAAGTGGCAGAAAAGAGGTTAGGTGTTTATTTCAATGGTTCATGAAAAAGATGATGAGGATCTGAACCAACTACTGACAACAGAGACAGAAAGGAGAGAGGATTGAGAAATATTAGGAAAATAAAATCATACCATTTGGAAAATAACTCACTTTAAGTAAATTAAGTATTCCATTCACTGAGCTTCTGGGTTAAGATTTTGGCCAAAAACTCTGTCACAATTTCTGTTAAAAATCACCAGACATTGACACTGTACCTTGTAGCTGACCCCAGGGAATTAGAGTGTGGGTGATCTAGGTACAGAATGCAGTAAGGTCAAAGCAGACATAATTGAGGGGCTCTAGGAATAGGCAGGACTTGATAACCTGAGTAGAAGAAGGGAGAGGAATCCTAAAAGGATTTACTATATGGTCCTGAGGAAAAAAAATCAACTTCATCCTGTCTAAGTGTAGCCTAACACGAATCAATAAATGACCTGCTTAGCTTTGATATAAGGCTTTCTATCTAATTTCAGGAAGAAAATTGGAAACTGTGTCCTATTTCTCAAATGTGCCCAGATATTACTATTTAAGTATCTCAAAGGGAGATGATGTTCAAGAAGGGATTAAGTGAATACTAGGGTTTCCCTATCTGGACTCTATTGATATTTTGGTCCAAGTAGTTCTTTGTTGTGGGGCGAATGTCCTGTGCATTGCAGGGGGTTTAATAGCATCCTTGCCTCTATACACTACATGCCACTAGTACCTCCCTCCTCTCCGTTGTGACACCAAAAATAGATCTCCAGACGTCACCTGGGGAGCAAAATCATCCCCAGTTGAGAACCACTGTTGTATACAGAGCAAAGTGTCTCCTGTCACTTCTCCCACAATCTCATAAATGACATTGTTCTATTCAATACAGAAGGCTTAAATTCTAAGAAAATACATTCTCCCATTCCCTACCATGGGATACATACAGGTTGCCCATCAACATTTTTTCCTGAACTAATCTCAATTTTTAAAATGTTGCACATTACAACTTAGATGAATCACTTAATCTATCTGGGCATCTGCTTCCTCATCCATAAAGTAAAAAAGTGGAACTAATTTGGCTTTTCCCACACTTCTCTGATCCTAAGAGTCACTTGGAATCTTTGTTACCAGATGCTGATTCCTGGGCTCCATGTTAAACTGATGATAATTGAGTATCCAAGGGAGTAGCCTGAGAATCTGTATTTTTTAAACAAGTTCTCAGGAGAGTCTTGTCATCATACAAGTTAATGGAACACTAAATCAGATAATCTCTAAGGTCCTTTCCGACTCTAACACTCTAGACCTTTCCAAAGAGAAAAACATTTTAGGAAGACCATTTATTCTTTTAGGCCTCTGAGAGAGTACAGTCGTAATTGAATTCACCACCATGGTAATTTAGAAAGCAGTACCTGAGTGACCTAAAAGAGTTATAGGGACTCGCTGGGAATAAGTTAGTCAACAGAAACATTTGGCAGCATTTAAAAACATTAAAAGTACTAGTAATACTGGTGTTTTGCAATATAATGAATTATACACTTTCAAAGCTAAGGCTCCTAGACTACATTACTCAATTGTAACACCTCATTTCCACCTGCTTTTATTTCTGCTCTTCTTTTTACAGCTTCAGAATATCGATGCAAAATAAGAAGCAATAAAAAGCCAATCTTCTTCAAACGAAAATGCACATAACCTGCAGTGTCTTCCGTTCATTTACGTATTTCTCAGAAGACTGTGTTGCTCAAGCAGGGATTAAGTGTACAAAGTGCAAAGTATTTCCCATCACGACTCCTTCAGCCTTCAGCCTTTTCGCAACAGGAAAAATGGGAACCCTGCAAGAAGCAATGCTGCTGGTGGAAGTGCTGAACAATGGTCCTATTTCACATGTAATGGCACCATCTCCTGAGTCACTGAACTGATGGATGGTACAGTCATTTGCTTAAGGCTGTGTATTATGTCACTTTATTAAGCCTAAAAAGTTACATAAATGGATGTTACCTGAACAAATAAAGAGGCAGATTACAATAGTAAATTGTTATGCCAGGAGGGAGAAATAAGAGTGGACAACTTATGAGGTGATGTCCTAAAATGGCCAATATTGCCTGAAGAAAGAAGGGATATAAGATATGTACTCTCCCTCACATTCCTCCCACAAAGTCTAAATGAACAGACCATTCCTATCCTATATAGAATGCTGAAAGAATTCAATAATATTCATCCTGGGAATAATCACAGAGTTCATTCAGGTAATTCCTTTTATAGACCTGATCACATTAATGCTGTTCACTCATTAAATACCCATTATATTTTCTTTAGTCACAAAGTGCTTTCAAACAGATTCATTTTTTATACTCATTTGTTAAAAGAACAAAACAGTAACAGAGAGGTTGAAGGCTTTTCTCTATGCCACACTGTAAGTCAGTGGCATGATTGTGCAATAATTCTTATTTTGTTTTCTACTAAACTTTAGTAAGCCCAGCAAATTTCCTCAAAGTGGATGACCATGTTATTTTTACATTACAATGCATTTCAAACATTACAAATAGGTGACCCTGTTATTTCAGGCAATGTATTAAGTGTTAGAAAGAGGGCTGCTGTGGTTATTTTCAAAAGATTTTATATTAACTGGACTCCATGGCTCATAGATTATTGTATAGTCAAGACTGCTAACAGAGTCTATTTCAGTGGACCTGGCAAGTCAAACATCTGGATAAATACAGAGCATTTATCCAAACTAATCTTAGAAAAGAAAGAGATCATGGTTATAATAAATTCTAGGAACTTTAAAAATTTTATCCAGAAGACATTATGGAGTCATTGAAAGATATTAGGAATGTGAGTTACATGGTCAGTTTTGCTGCTTAGACATTACTCAGGTACGAGTGTGGGGAAGGGTTTGCAGGGGAATACTGCAAATGTTCCAATGAGTAATGATAAGGACTTGAACTTGGACAGTCACCCAATTAAGGTCTCAGAATGTGCCACTCTCTTATACCTGTAGTCATCATATTTCTGCATCTAATCCTCAGCTTTGCAGAGCCAGACCACAATTCTTTTGCACAGGCACCTAAAGGTGACAGCCTCTGAGGATCCACCTCATGCCAATGGAACTCTCAGAATTTGAGGTATAAATGAGAATGTGGGAATTTATTTTAGTAACTTTAAAGGATATTCCATTCCAGTGACTACAATACACAATTTCTCTGTTAGCTTTACTACCTTGACACTGATTCCAATCATAAAGTGACCTTATATTAGTAGTTCCCCAAAGCTGGAAATGCTTATTTCACTAGTTCTATTGATGTTAGTGGGTGTTACTTAAAAAAAGGGCTTCAGTGTCATCTAAGCTTGGGAAATATGCAGGTAACAAAGTCAAATTTCTATTTATTGAAGTATTTTCCAAACTTCTATTGTGCTAATGTACACAGTGATTCTCTGGGACGGATGGCGTGTGGTGCTTTCCAAACTTAGCTGAACATGCTGTGCTTTTTCTCCCCTAGAGTACATCTCCATATTAGTGTTTTCCAGAATACACTGGAGAACACCAAAGGATATTTCTGTGTTCTCAATGCTGTTACATCATTGTACTCATTTCCAATGGTTTAATAGTTCCAGGAGGCATTTCACAAACTACATCACCTTCTTGTGGGGACTTTTAACATATGACTCAAGGAGTAAAGAGTGTGTGGTAAGCCCAGGGCATCTTAACAATCCTCAAAGTAGCAATTAACTTTAGCCTTCATTATGTAGTTCTAACTTCTGCAGTTTTAATACTTGTGTAGATGTTTCTCTCCTCTCCACATCTACCTTTATTCATTAAATGCTCTATGAATAGAAAGATTCCATGATTCTGCAGTGGCCATTAGAGTTGCATCAATGACCCCTCATTGCATAATTTGAAACTTTCATTTAAATCCTGTTATGAAAATGTACAAGCCATGCCTGCCTTTAATCTAAGTATGTCACTGATATATTTATGTAAAAGTAGAGGAAAAATTAAAATGTTTAACTTTTAGATATTAAAGATAGTTTAATTTTGAAAGACACATTCACCAAGTGTTTCCATTTTTCAGGAAAATTGTTTTCAGTTGCTAACCAGAAATTGGGCTAGTAAAGGTGTACTCCAAAAGTTAATTTTGATCAAATTCCAGATGCAGATTGGAATATTTAGTGCTGCAAAAATAATAATTTCCTCCTTGCTTCTAAAATCTCCAGCTTTTTTATTTCTGACTTGGACTATCTCTGTCTTCCTAAACTCTACTCAAAATACATCTGTAAATAAAACCTTTATGAGTCAGGCTTCTGCTATTGCCATCACCCAGACAACTTATGGAGCATTTGCAGAGAAATTCCCTTTGATGAGAAAAGCACTTCATAGCCCTGAAGTAGTAACTGCGATCACTTTGCAAGTTGTCTTACCAGGCCAGTTCTGTCTTTCAGTATAATTTTTTTTCTTTCACTTTCATAAAATTTTGGAAACTTTTTGAAAAGTTTTAACAAGACGTTGGCATTTTACCTTTTTTTTTCACTTCCATTTAGGACTCATTATCTGGAAGTGAGAAAGACTTTGGCCAGAGGGATTGACTTTGGTAAACTGAATTTTCTTTCCTTGTAGATGCCTCAGAAACAGTGAGACAGGCTGCACTTTGCTAAACCTTGGGGCAGGGTGCCTGCTTTAGTGAACTGCTATTTCATTTTAGTTTTTCTTTTAAGTTCCTGAGGGAAGGACACTAAAGAAGAAAGCAAGTCTAAAAGAGGTTAGCCATCTAAACAAATACAACAGAAATTCAGAACACAGATTCTTGTTTTGAAATACTAAGATTTCCAATTAGAATTCTAGTTTCAAAGAGGTACTTTCAGTTTCTCTTTCTTTAATCTAATGGAATCTAAAATTTCATAGATTAAAAGGGCATTCTTAAACTAAATTAGCATAATTTAATCATTTGAACATTTGTTAATTGGAAAAGTAAGATTTCTATGTAAACAGGCCATAATTTTGATTACACATACAATTTATACAGTTTAGAACCACTGCTGATCATGGAACTGTAGGCTTCTTTATGTAGATAATGTAGTTTATCAAATTCACTGAATCTAAATCACAAGATCTGAAAGACCCAGACATCACCTTAAATTGCCCTTTAATGTTTGCAGTATTTAATGTTTGTAGTAATCTTTTGGTCACTGGCCATTCATGACTTGATATTATAGACATATGTTGAAGAACATGGGTAGAAATAGGAGGATGGGGAGTGGATAGTAAATATATAGATCCAGCTGTTCCTTTCCTGGATTCACATGCTAAACGAGGGAGAGGTGGAGAAGCAAACTCATGTACGTATTTTTCTAATGCAAGCTAGTTATAAAAGAGGCACAAAGATCTAAGTGTAGAAACAGGTGAAGGACCTGAATCTTTTGCCCTCCGCTAGAATCAGGACATTGACTGAGAATGGAAAATGGATGGCTTCCTAGGAGCAGTAGGATGCTGTTACCAGAAAAAGGTGGGAAAAAAAAAGATGTCCACTATACTGGAAGAAAAATTTGATCAAATTATAGGTCCATTGGGAGTGGGGACACAGAGATTCATTCATTAAATGATAGGGACCAGTGGACTAGATTCTCTCTAGTTTCTTCGATCTTTAACACTTTGTTTCTATATCAAAAGTTTCAAATAAATGTGTTGCACTGGCCCAGAGAAGTCAGTGTGAGGGGCAATTAAGACTGAATGAGGATGGGCGCACGAACACTCCTTTTTTCTGCTGCTATTTCCAGAACTGAAAGTTGCTCTTTCAAGTTTTTTGCATAATGAAAAGACCCTCTCGAAAACCCTAAATAGTGCTGTGATTATTTTACTGTTTAAACATGATTCAATGGAGCTTCTATTATGTGACTAGCCTGCTAAACACTGGAGTTACAAAAATGGATAAGAATGATCCATTCTTTCCAGGAATGCTTAATTAGTGGGAGAGACAGACAGATAATCATAAGGTTTCAATGTGGAAAGTGTTATAAAACATGTGATCAGGAAGCTATGTCACCAAAAATAAGAGACACTTTTGCTGTCCAAAGAGCTCATGAAGAGCTTCCTGGAGTAATGGATGAATGAGCTAGATTCTTCAATAGGCTCAACCAGATGAAAAGGAATGGGGGTGAAAAGGTTTATTAACGGCTTTTCTCCAACTCTCAAGGCTAAAATTTAGTTATCAAACACTTCCCCTTTAAAGGTGACCTTCAATTCTAATCATATATAAATCAAGAGACTCTCCTTTAAAGTCAAATTCATAACAACAGCACATGTAACAGTCACACATAAGCATCATATGGGAATAAAGCTCCTTTTGACTTTTTGCCAATTCTATAATACATTTTCATCTTGATTGAACATCATATTGTAATCACCATAAAAATTTGCTGTTAATGTTACTAAGAAATAATAGCAGATAAGCTTCAGAGACTTCTTTGAGAACAAATGTAGGCAATTTATAAGACTAGATAGACACAAGATAATCAGAGTTAAGATAGTTAGAATCTAATTGTGTTTAGAATTAATAATATCCAAGGTGGAGCCATTTTTTGCATTTATTTTAGAGTTCATGATGTTGCACTATCACCTGTAACTTTATAATTTACAGTACAGAGCCAGAGAGAATAGCTAAGGAAATCTTGGAATTAATACTGGGAAAGTGAATCCTGGCCATGCTTCATAAATACATGCTTCATCCAGGACTGGATTTAAGCTAGACTATGAAGGTGTTCCCTTAAGTATCCTTACAACCATTGTCACAAGTTATCCAAGAGCCTACAAATGATAACTGCCAACATATTGGCAAAGTCCAAAAATATTGATACAACATGTACCCAGCAGGTAGATGATGCTGGGATTCCCTACATAAAACATTCATTTATTTGACCACAGAGAATAGTCCCAGAACAACAAAAAAATAATACTTTAAGCCAAAACAGCAATTCATACTATGTGAACTGTACACAATGTGAGAATGTGTAGAAGGACACTACCCCATGGAAAAAGGGATCCAGATTCAATTACTACTTAATAAGCCCTGGGCATTTCCTGAGCTTCCATTCATTCTTCTTGCACTCCCTCCAGTTTCCACTCCATCATTCTATATAAATAGGTATTACAAATGTCAATAACGACCTCTCTGTCCTGGAAATGGATATATTAAAATCACTTTTCTTGACTTTTCAGCTATGGTAACACCAATAAAGCATCCCTCCTCTGGATTCCTCCTCTTCCATTAGCTTCTATGATATTCTCTTAGTTTTCTTCCTACTTCTATGGCTATTTCTTCTTTACACATTCATCTTACTCTAACAGGTCCTTAATGTAGGAGTTCTTCATGGCTCAGGCATAGGTTTCCTTCTGTTTTCACTTTACATGCTCTGTCTTTCTAGGTATTCCTAGCCATACTAATAAACTTAAATATCATGGGTGATTAGATGACTCCCAAATTATATCTCCACATATAAACTCTTCTTAGTTCAAGGCAATACATTAAACTGCCTTCTCAACATATCTCCTAAGATAATTCAAATTCTAAGATAGTCACAAGATAATTCAACTATAATTTGATGTCTGCAAAATCAATAGGCCTAAGTGTACAACCATGCTTTTCCACTTCCAAACTTGGTCCTTACCAATGTTCCCCAACCCAGTAAATATCACCTCCATCCATGTAGCTGAGAAAGTTAAACTTAGAAATCCTTCCAGATACCTTCAACTCCCTTGAAACCTTTAATACACGATTGGATTCTTTTAATTTTTCATCCTAAAAACATCTCAAATCTGTTAACTTCTCTCCATGAAAACTCTTTCCATCATAACTCAACTTCCCTTCATATGCTTTCCTTAAATGGTGTTCCCACAACACCTCTGCTATCCCCCATTCCTCATCTATTCTCCCAACTGCTTACAAGTGATCTTTTTCTGTTTGTTTGGGGTTTTTTGTTGTTATTTTTCCCCAGCTTTACTGTGGTATAATTTATATAACATTGTGTAAATTTAAAGTGTACAATGTGATAATTGATATATATAAATATACATATATATATATATATATATACTTTGTGTAATGATTCCCACAATAAAGTTTGTTAACACATCCATCACCTCATATCATTACCACTTTTCGTGTGTGTGTAGTGAGAGGATTTAAGATCTATTCTCTTAGCAAATTTCAAGTATACAATATAGCATTGTTAACTACAGTCACCAAGCTATACATTAGAGCCCCAGAACTTACAAATGGCACTTTGCACCCTTTGACCAACATCTCCCCATTTCCCCCACCCCCTATCACTGGCAACCACCAAGCTACTCTCTGTTTCTATGAGTTTAGGTTTTTTCTGATTCCACATATAAGTGAGACCATGGAGTATCTGTCTTTCTCTGTCTGACTTATTTCACTTAGCATAATGCCCTCCAGGTTCATCCACATTGTCTAAAATGGCAGGATTTCTTTCTTTGTCATGGTTGAATAATATTCCATTGTAGGAATATGTGCATGTATGTGATACATACATATATTACACATACATATATTTTCTATATTAATTTGTCAACAAACACAGGCTGTTTCCATGTGCAGTCTCTTCTTTCCATGTGATATCTCTTCAAGATAATAGTTTTGTTTCTGTTGGATGTATACCCAGAACTGGGATGACTGGATCAAATGGTAGTTCTATCTTTAATTTTTTGAGGAACCTCTATACTATTTTCCATAGCGAGTATACCAATTTACATTCCCACCAACAGTGCACAAGGGTTCCCTTTTCTGCATATCCTCCCTAACACTTGTTACCTCCTGTGTTTGTGATAATAGCCATCCCAAAATGTATGAGGTAATATCGCATTGTGATTTTGATTTGCATTTTCCTAATGATTAGTGATCTTGAACACCTTTTCATGCATTTGTTGACCATTTGGATGTCTTCTTTGGAGAAGTGTCTATTCAGGTTGTTTGCCCATTTTTTAATTGGGTTATTATTTTTTTTTGCTATTGAGTTTTTAAGTTCTTTATATATATTGGACATTAACTCTTTATCAGCTATATGGTTTGCAAATATTTTGTCCCATTCCATAGATTGATTTTTCATTTTCTTGGTTGTTTCTTTTGCTGTGCAGAAACTTTTTACTTTGATGTAGTCTCACTTGTTTATTTCTGCTTTTGTGGCCTGTGCTTTTGGTTCAAAATTAAAAAATCATTGCCAAGACCAAAGTCTAGGAGCTTTTTCCCTATGTTTTCTTCTAGGAGTTTTATGGTTTCAGGTCTTACATTTAAATCTTTAATCAACTTCAAGTTAATTTTCATGAGTGGTGTATGACAAGGGTCTAGTTTCAATCTTTAGCATGTGAATATCCAGTTTTCCCAACACCATTTATTGAAGAGACTGTCCTTTCCCCATTGTGTGTTCTTGGTGCCCTTGTCAAGATTAGTTGACAATGTATGTGTGAGTTTATCTCTGGGCTCTCAGTTCCAGTGGTGTATTTGTCTGTTTTTATGCCAGTACCATACTGTTTTGATTACTATAGCTTTTTAATATAGTTTGAAATCAGGAATTGTGATTCCTCCAGGTTTGTTTTCTTTCTCAAGATTGCTTTGGCTAATTATGGTCTTTTGTGGTTCCATAAGAATTTTAGGATTTTTTTTTTCTATTTCTGTGAAAAATGCCATTGGTATTTGGTAGGGATTGCATAGAATCTGTAGATCACTTTAGTAGCATGGACATTTTAATGGTATTAATTCTTCCCATCCATAAACATGTGATCTCTTTCCATTTATTTGTGTCTTCCTCAATTTCTTTCACCAATGTCTTATAGTCTTTAGTGTACAGGTTTTTCACCCCGTTGGTTCAATTTATTCCTAAGCATTTACTGTTTTCAATGATACTGTAAATGGGATTGTTTTATTTCTTTTTTCAGATAGTTCGTTATTAGCGTATAGAAATGCAACTGATTTTTGCATGTTGATTTTGTATCCTGCAACTTTACTGAATTCGTTTATTAGTTCTAATAGTTCTTCTGTGGAGTCTTCAGGGCTTTCTATATATAAGATCATGTCGTCTGCAAACAGAAACACTTTTACTTCTTCCTTTCCAATTTGTAGCCCCTTTTTTTCCTTGCCTGGTTTCTCTGGCTAGGACTTCCAGTACTATGTTGAGTGAAAGTGGTAAGAGTGAGCACTCTTGTATTGTTTGTGATCATAGAGGTAAATTTTTCAAACTTCACCACTGAATACGATGTTAGCTATAGGCTTGTCATATATGACTTTTATTACATTGAGGTACATTCCTCCTATATCTAATTTGTTGAGAGTTTTTATCATAAAAGAATGTTGAATTTTGTCCAATGCTTTTCCTGCATCTATTGAGATGATCATATGATTTTTATCCTTCATTCTGTTAATGTTATGTATCACATTTATTGATTTGTGTATGTTGGACTCTCCTTCACAAGTGATCTTTTGAAAGCAGAAGCATGATGTATCACATCCACATTGAAAAACCTTTGTTATACTGTCTGTCTGATTATTTAAAAATATTTCAATATAAATAGTCTGATACACATGTGAATAAATTAATCTCAGTTTACATCCTAGGGGTTGTTAGTTAGCATTTGAAGTACACTAATCAGAAATCCACACTTCAGGAATGGCTATATATGCACCTGACACATAACTATAGAAATATAAATCAGAGGGTTTGTTAATTAGCTTAAAGAATATTGGAAATAATTTTTCATAGATGAGTTGTATTCAAGATACATGGTTGACTAGAAAGATTCTATCAGGCTTAATGCTCTTGAATTAATGAAGAATGAGAATCTGGCAAACATAGCAGGCTGATATACTGGCTTTAGATCTAGAGTTCTATTCGTCCTGAGTTTATCTACTGTATGCAGAATTCTGTTATCTAATTAAACTATCTGATTGACTGCTCCTGCCTTTAAAAAGAATATTGTTGGCCTTGTTTTAAGCAGTGTGCCAAAGTGCCTAAGGAGAGTGCCTGAACCTAGGTTCTCATGTCTCCTTTCTACTCAATTCCACATATTTGAGAGAATTAAGTTTAAGAATTTCTTTCATTATAATACCACCTATGTGCAGAACCTACTCAAACTACTAGTGAGTACAAATATTTACCAAAAGAACTTCACTGGTTGAAAGGCCAAATTGTTTTAGGTCAGGACACAGCACCACTCAATAATTTCTCAGTGTTTTTAAGATAGACTAAACATTTTTTATATGACTGTCCCAATCTGCTTGTGCTGCCATAAAAAAATACCACAGACTGCACGGCTTAAACAACAGAGTTATATTTTCTCACAGTTCTGGAGGCTAGGAAGCCCAAGATCAAGGTCCAGCAGGGTTTGTTTTCTGGTGAGGACTCTCTTCCTGACTTGCAGACAGCCACGTTGTTGCTGTGTCCTCACAGGGCAGAGAGAGAACAAGCTTTGGTGTCTTCTTTTTCTTCTTATAAGGGCACCAGCCCTATCAGATTAGAGCCCCCTCTTATGACTTGATTTAACCTCTATCACCTCCTCACAGGCCCTACCTCCAAAAACAGTCACACTAGTTGTTAGGGCTTCCACATTTGCATTTTGGAGAGACACATTCAGTCCATAGCAATGATCAAAAAGGCTTATATGGTCCTTGACCTTTAATCAGCAATATCTCCCACAAATCTTCTATTCACTCTCTGCATTCCAGTTACATGTGGCCCTCTTTCAGTTTCTGGAACCCCTATGCCTTCTCTTCGCTGAGTTTGTTGTTCTTTCTCCTCTCACTTCACGTAGTCAGTTCTAACTCATCCCTCTGTTATCAGCTCAAACTGTTCTCACAGAGATCTTTATATTCTCTCACTTATTTCAACTACTTAAAAGCAATAATGTTATTGAGGCCTTCATATGAATTTGTTCACTGTTGGTGGTGGAGTGCATGGCGTGCCATTTAGTGAACGTTTGCATGTCTACTTTAGAATCCACTTTTTACATCAATTTTCTTCTCTTTTAACTTCTATCAGAAAATGTGGAAGTTAATTATTATCTTTGTTTTAGAGCTGATGAAACTGAGAAGATTTTATGCTATGCTGTTATTTGTAAATTTGAGTATTTATTGAAATAGAAGTAAAAAAACAGACACATTCTCTGCCCTTAAGGAGCTTACACAGGTCAGTGGGGGAGCAAGTCATTAGACAACCACAATCACATACAATTACAATGTTATAACTCTATAAAAAGTGCCAAGTTTTATAAAAATGGGAATAAAATTAAAGTGATTTTATAATTGGAGGGTAGGGAAGATCTCTCTGAGGAAAAGACATTTAGAGTGAGACCAGACAATGACCAGAAATGTTCCAGCAGAAGAGAGGGAAGGAAATTCTAAGAAGAAGGCTCAAAACACATGAAGGCCCTGAGGTGGAAACTGAAAGAAGTCCAGTGTGACTGCAGCATTGTGAACCGGAGGAAAGCTAGCACCGGGTAAGTTAGGAAAGGTTGGCAGGAGCCAGTAATGCAGAACCTTGCAGGCCTCCAAGGGCCTTTGGATTTTATTTGTAAGTACAATACTTTATTGCAGTTTCTTTATATAACCATTTCCTATAGTATTGTTCTATAAAAACTAGAGTAATATTTATTCAATCAGAATTCAGCGAAAATTTGGCTATAGCAACTAAGATAATCTAGTCTAGATAAACTGCTCTTTAATGTTCTAAACTGAGAGTCAGAGAGCACAGAAAATCTAGAGAAGTGGGCGGTTGGCATGGCCCTTGTAGAGAGTCAGTCTCCCTCTCTTTCGCAGTTAGCCATTATCTCAGCCATATATTTGGCAGGAGTTGGATAATAATCAACTCCTATCTCTGCTTCCTGGCAAGTGCTTAAATGTGCAGATAGTCAGGGTATGTTTTTTATTATGAAAGTTTTATATATTTCCATCTCCAGAAGTGCAGATAACAAAGCTGATATTACATGGAAAAAAGAACAAAGAGACATTCTACCTCAGCAAAAAAAAAGAGTGAATTATAAGAATACCTGTGTATGAGTCCAAATATCTTTCTGAGAGTGTTTTTGATTAAGATTTCTATTTGTAGTAACGTGGCAGGATAAACAGAGGTATATATATTCTCAAAGCAGAGGTTTAGTGATGGAGGAACCCAGTCAAACAAGCACAGGAGTTTAGCCAGCATTTATTCTGAGATTTTTTTTTTCCCAAAACTGAACTTAAACTTCAGTTTTCATGGTTTCACTGTGTGTGGAAACTTATAACCACAGCCCAAACCTGTCCACGGCAGGAAATCTATCTTCTTACAACTGAGATTCCGAAGGTTTATCTCTACAGGGAAAGAGGGGACCAGAAATAATCCACTCTGCAAAAAACTGCAAGAAAATGAACTCTCTCAAACCTTGAAACTGTCTAGAAGGCATTGGTTTAAAATGGTGATTAAGATTTTGGAACCACACACTGGCCTTCCTGCAGGTTTACAGCCCAGTTTCACACTGTCTTGGGAGTCTGAAAGCTCTCAAACTGAGAATATAATTTAGATATCCTAGACTCATAGAATTAAATGCAAATCCTCTCCGGAAGAACACACTTCTATCCCAGGTCTCAGGGGCTTTTAATAATTAAAAGTCTAAGGAAAATGACCATTTCATAGACGAAAGTACCAAACACAAAGGAAACAAGACACCACAGGCAAGAGCCAGAGAAATGATAGAAGAAATCGACTCACAAGTACTGCAGATAATGGAATTATCAGAAACTGTCTCCACGATAAACATATTTATTACATTTGAAGAATTTTTGAAAAAATCTTAAAATATATTCTGTGAACAAGAAACTATAAAGAATGACCAAGAAGATTTGAAAAGGAGACAAGAAGAATTTCTAAAAATATAAATAATTAAAAATTCAATGAATGGGTTGAATGGCAATTAGTCACAACTGAAGAGAGGATTAGCAAACAAGAAGGTAATCTGAGGAATTATTCAAAATTCAGCAGAGAGAAACAAGGAAAAAAATATGAAAAAAGGGTTTTAATGTGTTCCGATGTCCGGAAGAGAACTCAGAATCACACTGGTGAGTGTATATGGCAGAAAATTACAGTAAAATATGCCTTCCAACTAGGCCTCCTAGGGATTCCCTCCTTCTTTTGACCCTTAAAACCACTCTGGCCCTTAATTTTTCAGCCACTTGAGCTGACTGCAAATCAAACACAAGAAAACTTCTTGGAAGGTAGGTGAGTTACTTACATAGCAAGCTAAGTGTTCTCTTAGCAGGTCCTCAGCTCTTCCTCAATCAGAGCCTTTTTAAGTGAGTAGAAAAAGCTTTAAAAAGGATGCCATGCCAGCAGAAGCCACAGTTCCCCAAAAAACAGCCCCTTGCTTCTATGTGCACAACCTGCTTGTCAGCAGAACCAGTAGCAGGGGGCCACCTAAATGGTAGCATCTGGAGTGCAATATAATTTCCTGCTGTTTTCATGCAGCCAAGATATCCATTAAAGAGCTGGCACAGCTTCCAGAAACACATTAGAAATGGCCTTTACTGAATACACAGTCTCCTCTTCCTTCTACATATAGATTATATTGCTTTAATTGTTCAATCACTCCTACTGTGTTCTCCTGGTCCCAGGACAGGGGAGAGAGCTGAACTGTTCCTGTATGTGTATGGTACCACTGTTTCTTGCTGAGGAAATATGAATAGAATTAAGGCTGAGAATGCATTTTCCAGAGACTATTAGCTCCTTTTAGTTTTTACATCTGAAATCTGAATGTTTGGACTCAATATCCTAAGCTGTTTGAAACTCAAAGGTTCATTGCTTTGCCCCAGGGAAATATGGATCTCTGCTGGCCCACATGATGAATTGCTTTTTGTTATGCCCTTCTCAGACCTTTGGAAGTATTAGGGATTAAAAATCAAGGGAGCCCAGGAGAAATCAGAAATTCTAACTATAGGTCAGAAGTTGTGGAGAGGAGTGAATTACAAATAAGAGACCTAAAAATTCCATCATCCATTAAGTCACCTTACTGATCTCTTTAATCACAACTGTCATCTGTTTGTCTATTGTCTATGTTTTTTTAAACCACCTTGGTGAGACTGCAAATAATCATATGAACAGTATGATCCTGGATGCAGGATCCAGGAAATTCTAGTCTTAGCTTTGCAGCTTTATTAACGCTGTGACCTTGAGTAAGTTGCAAACTTTGCTTGCTTCATTTTCTTCATATATAAATAAGAATAATAACTTTTGTAGTCTAAGGAGAAATGGCTTATAAGAGGTTTAATGAGAGTAGCAATAGGTGACAATGGAATACAGTGCCCAGCAGAGAACAAAAGACCTCTTGGCTCTATAATTGCATATACTAAACTTTATAACAATGCCGGCCCTCTGATTCTTTCTCACTTAATCATAAACTTATTGAGAACTGGAACTCTTTTATTCATATTTGAATTCCTAGCACCTATGGAGTATCTTGCATATAAAAGTTCTCCGTAAATGTTTGCTGAGTGAATGAATTCTGATAAGAGTTAATTCAAGATAGGTATCCAGCTATCGGGCTATACTGGAGAAGACAAGGAAAGGGGGGGAGTAAGAGGAGAGTTATGCACCACAGTTTTCACATGTCATATCAGTTAAAGGGACACATATAGATATAGATAATTGCTTATTTCAATTTTCTTTTCTATAAAGGGTATAACTTCATGAATTTAGAGGGAAAGACATTTCCCATTTCCCCATTTTCTCATGTGTGTGGCCTTTATGTTAGATGGTGTTAGAGCAGACCCAAGGATATAATCCTAGTCCTGCCAATGGTGACCCGGATGGTCTAGTTGGTCTTAAAATTCGATATATTCTTTGATATATTTTCCAGAAAACTACATTTAAATCTTCACGCACAAAATAAGGCCTCTCATCCTGATTCTAACCATTTCTATTAGAGTTCATGAACATGATTATAATTCAGCCAAATTTAGCCCTTATTTAATCAGACTTTATATGTACATACACAATTATCTGCCCACCCCTGCCAAAGCATATGAACTTGAGACAAGAGATCTAGCACAAGGCAGGTATGGAGTATATATTCTATATATTTCCTTCTTAAGTGGAAAATCAAAGTTTCAAGCATATGGATTAAGGATAAAACACCAGAGAATTCAAATATTATTTTTATTTGAAGTTGCAGCCACATATGTGTATATATATAAACATATATGCATATACACTTACACACAAAATAGGCAAATGACTAATGACTTCAGCAACAAATTGATTCTCTATCCAGGTTTTACTTAAGTGAATATTTGAATCTTTTCTTGTAGCCTGAATATACTTTGGCTACATGAAGAAGGTAATTCAAACGCTTGCACCATATTGGGAAGACAGAAAATAGCTTGAAATTTAAAATACGGCCAATGATGACACCCTCAAGTCAGCCTCACTCAGGGAGTGGGCAATCACCTACATGACTGATTTGAAGTGATCTGAAAGATTACTTTTCCAAACTGTTTCCCTTCTGGAACTGCTATCATGCCAGAATTCTTTAGCATTTTTGCTTAGTATTTAGGATCTTTAATTGTATATATTAAGGCAGTGAGTATTACTTAATTCCCTCTTTACTTAGATACTATCAATTTAATAACATATATTTAGAGATTTAAAAAGAAAATACTGCCACATTAAATGTACACACTGATTGTCAGATAAATTCAGATTTCAGAAATGTTGATGTGCAAAAAATTCTGAACACTAAAATGCATTTTTTCACTTAAACAAATGCCAAGGAACAGAATCGTCAGCTACTTTAGGTGCTTAAGTGGAGTGATCACCTGATCTTCACCCTCACAGAAATTCCTTTTTTTTCAACAACTTACACAGGTTGTTTAGGTTTCAGATGTTCAGATCATACTGTCCAAACTCACAGTCTTGGGCACCAGGATGATTTACTGCTAGTGCCTACTTAATGCAGTATTCAGGGTACCTATCACCTATAAGTAAAGACTATAGGAAACGAAATTACCTAGGAAATTTACATGGTGACCTTTAAGTAGGTTTTTTTAAATTTTGGATTGTTGAGTCTAGAGCACAGGGCATGAACTTAAACGTCCACAGAAGCTAGAAAAATGATGGAAAGTGGCAAAGAGGCTGAAGGTTTTCATAAGAATTAGGTATAAGTTTTTTTTCACTAAACAAAAATATGTATATTCTCTGTTTTCCTGAAACACATGAAAAATGTTGTCAATTTTTAAGCTGATTCGATTTTCCACTCTAGATAAAGACATGAGCACAGAGAAATATTTCTCTACCATTACAAAGAGAACCCATGGTGTAATCATCATAAAAAAATGAGAACTGACACTATGCTTTAATGCTGGGGAAAACAGGCTTTGTTGGAAACCATGGTGAACTAATTAAATCGTTCTTTCCACAAAAGGCAAATGTACTTAACTGTTGCCTTGTTGGAACTTGAGCTGAGTTTACAGATCTAAATTTTTAAGAGAAGTTGAACATCTGGATTACGCCTGTGAAATATTCTGATTTTTAAAAGTAGATTTAGTTTCTAAAAATAAGGTGTAGGGCAAACAAAACACATCTGGGGGCCATATTCAGTCTATGGACTGCCTGATTAAGGCTGTTATCTAGAGGAATGTTGCTGTGGTCTGAATGTGTCTCCCTAAAATTCATATGCTGAAATCCTAACCCCCAAAGGTAAGGGTACTAGGAGATGGAGTCTTTGGGAGGTGGCGGAGTCTTAAATCATGAAGGTGGAGCCCTCATGAATGGGATTAGTGCCCTGTAAAACAGGCTCCAGAGAGATCTCTAGCCCCTTTCACTATGTGAGGATGCGGCAAGAAGTTCACAGGTCTGCAATGCAGAAGAGGGCCCTCACTTGACCATGCTGGCACCCTGACCTCAGATTTCCAACCTCCAGAACTGTTGTTTATAAGATACTCAGTGTGTGATCTTCGGTTATAGCAGCCCGAAATGACTAAGATAGATGTTTTAGCCAGATGATGACTAAACTTAATTTCATGATCCAGAGAAGGCTGTGCCTCCTACCGTAATGGGAAACATGTGGCCTCCTAATTCCCTCATTCTGTTCTTCTCTTTGGGCTGACCTGGATTTTTGCTCTCAGGCACTGGTTTTTCAGAAATCTATGGACAGCCCATTAACAATTTCTTTCTAGAATGTCAGATACAGAATTGAGCAGGTTATCCCTTATGTGGTTACTTTTCAGTCAAGAGGTTTACCCTTTTAATGGTTTCAATAGCTCAAATAGGTGTTATTCCCTTCTTGGAAGATGTTTTCAATTTTTGCAAGTGATTCTCTTTGAAAATGCCACCTTCCTTACTTGCTTTGGCTAGCAACACATTTACAATTCACTATCTTAGGACCTGGTTCTTTTATCAGTGGCTACTTTCAGTGATTCTGTGCTGGATTTTAAATTTGCCTGACCTTGTCCTCAAATTCAGAGAAATTATACTAACTCCCTGTGTGACTATACTCAGTACTACTCCACTGCTCTAGCTTTATTAATTTTTCGTGCGTATCACCAACTTTCCACTCTAAATCTTTTGAGGATTGTCTTACTACTTTGGCACCAAGTGGCGTACTTGACTTTAAGGGGAAGGTAATGTCTGTCTTATGTTTTTCCATTGGTAAACTGTTGTCCATTTCCCCTAATTCCATGTGCAAAGTATCATTTGTTGGTATTGACGGCTATATAGAGTTTATCCATTGTTTCTCTTTTCTCCTTCTCTGTTATACACTCTCCTTCTCTTTCATATCTCCATTCATTTTTAAAACTCAATTTTTACCTCTCAACCTCTCCTCCCCTCAGATCTTATTGTTGTTGGGTAAAGATCGTAGCTGATAATAAGCCCTCTTGGGAGTGGTGAAGGGACAATTTTTCCTAGGGCTGATCTTGACTCCAAAGAGGAAAACAATTTAAATGGATCAGAAATTTCACTAAATATAAAATTTACATTATCACTATTCAATTAACACAGCAAGTCATTCACTCAGAAACATAAGGCACTGTGAAAGAAGACAGCTTATGTTTACTTTGAAATATAAGGATCTATCATTTAATCTTCAAAGAGATAATTGATGTTTCCATATATTTAAAATAAAACTAGGTTTCCGTAAATTTTTAATATTCTGCTTTACCTCAACTACATAATTACCTCAACTCTAGACATATGTGATGCTGCTTGATACTTAAACATAAACTGCAAATATACATGGTTTGATAGCCAGATTCTTTAGTATTATTTAAGATAATGACTAAGAAAAGGGAAGATATATTCTTTATAGGAAAGTACAAATATGACTTCCAGTATGTTATAAAAAGCATATCCTATGAGACTGTATTTTGCAAACCAGAGTATCAGGATTTCTAGAGCCAAATTTTAGCATTATAGTCAATATTGTTAAGAGAATCACCTCTATTCAGTTTGGTGTTCTAATGCAATTGCAAAAAGTCATTGTACTTTAGGATGACTTTACATATTTCATCATGGAAAGCATAATGACCAGTTTTTAGAATTTTACATTTCCCTGAAGTATATTACACATTATTGTGCACTAACTTTATAAGGATAATTGTTTACTGTTCAGTGATAAATAAGTTGTTTAAATGTTTTTTGTCTAATTGAGTCATATTGCATTGAACAGCCCCCTGCCTTATGTATGGATGTATAATAGGAAGCTTTTGAATAATGTCTTTTTCTCCACATACAAAGGAAAATCTGTTACAGCAGCAAGATACATAGAGAGCCAAAACCTTCCATTATTTATGATTTCTGCAAGAACAGTAGATGGGCTTCAATGAGGCAGAAGTAAGACAAATTAGAATAGAACTTTAGAGGTAGATTTTGGCTCAACATGAAGAAGAAGATTATAAATATTAAAGCTATCTTACAAGGAAACAAGATTCCTTGGTAGGTAGTAACTTCCCCGTTATCTGAGGTGTTCAAAGAGGCCGGATGGTGGTGGAAAATTCAAATACTAGACAGGACAATGGCCAACATTATTTCCAAGTCTCTGTCAAAAGGTGAGATGACAATAATCAGCAATTTTAGAAAAGATAGAATATTTATTTAAATTGAAGAATATTTATCTAAACATATATTTATTGTGTATTAAGAATTTTCCAGTGCCGTGGAGATAAAACAGTGAATAAGATATACTTCCTGACTTCACAAAGCTTATAGTCCATAGGACTAAACTGACAACAAATAATTATATACGGGTTGAAAAGCATATGTCCTTGGTCTATCAGAGTATGGACAGTGAAGAATCATCTAGCAGGCAGACAAAGCCCATGCTTGCAGCGTTAGGAAAACAGGGGACCAAGAAATAGATGCTTTAAAAGGAATTTGCACATGATATAAAACAGCAATGTAGTCACGATGGCAAAAACATAACTTTTGGGACTTATTTTGCCATTTCCTGCTAAAGTGTTTGAACTAGGTCCTGATGGCCACGATGGGCCACCAAATAATTTTAAGCTGAAGAGCAGTCTGACAATGTACAGAAAGATACCTGTGTGCACCATGTGAAAAGGGGCAGACCTAGAATCAAGATGAGCACCACTATAATAAACTGAACAGGAAACAATTAAGAGTTTAAGGTAGTGGCAATGGGAATGCAGAGAAAGGGAGAAGATCAAGAAATATTAACTTCTCCTGAATGTGGTTGATTAGATACAGAGAAGAAAGATGAAAGAAATTAATAATGCCTCTTGGATTTCTGCTCCGTTTTTAGCCACTTTATTTCAGCAGCTGGAGATGGAGCAATAAAATAAGACCTTGAACTTCTCCACGCACCCAGGAGGAGTTCAGTAAAGATCATGAACCGCACCCATTACTTAGACCCTACAAAAGCTGGATAGGATCTCCGAAAGTTCTATGCCACATAACCAGGGTTTGTCTTCATCACCATAGAAAAGCTAGTTTCAAGTTAAGTGCTATAGACTGCTTTCCTTCTTTTAACATACATGTTAAAGCAAATAATCTGCAGCAGATGGCAATAAAGCAGTCCTACTCAACATGATTTTAAGTCAACATCCCAATTTCCTCTTACAGTTTATGCCCTTCCACTGGAAGCATATTAAATACAAACATTTTAAAGATACAGAAAGACTGCTGTATCACCCAGAGTGAATATGATATATATGTGTGTTAGTAAGCTTATGCCATAGGAAAAAGCTAGTCCTGTCTGGAACTAAGGATACTAAACTATCTTAAAAATTTTCTGGCTCTGAGAATGATTATTTTTTTTTGAAAAATTTACTCTATAGGGGAAAAACATGAATCTTTAATACAATTACCCTACTATTGTTAGACCCTTGTTCCTGTGCACAAGGAAATCCATCTCTTATGCTGAAAGACAAGGTCAGGTATTAACTCAATGTCTACGTGACTGAAGATCAAGAGTTTTCAGGAAATCTCTGTTTGATGTGTCAAATACCCTGATTTGGAAGTGATCTTTTTCTGAAATTCATCTTCATGCATGGTAAGAACAAAGTCTGAGGAAACATTCTGGTAACCTAGATGACTATGCAGAGTTTTTAGAGTTTAACAAGGCATGTGTCTTAGTCAGCTTGGACTGCTATAACAAAGTATCATAAACTAGATGGCTTAAATAACACTCACTTATTTCTCACAGTTCTGGAGGCTGAAAAGTCCAAGATCAAGGTGCTGGCCAATTTGGTTCCTGGTGAGAGCCCTCTTCCTGGCTTGCAGACTGCTGCCTTCTCACTGTGTCCTCACATGTCAGAGAGCAAGCTCTGGTCTCTCTTCCTCTTCTTATCAGGATTAATCCCATCATGGAGACCACGTCCTCATGACCTCATCTAAATAAAATTACCTCCCAAAGGCCCCACTTCCAAACACCATCACATTGGGGGTTAAGGCTTCCAAAGATGAATTTTGGGGGAACACAAATATTCAGTCCATTCTGCCCCTGGCCCCTCAAAGTTCATGTACTTCTCACATGCAATACACATTCATTCTATACCAACAGCCCCAGAAGTCGTAACTCATTCCAACATCAACTTTAAGTCCAAAGACCAAAGTTTCATCTAAATCAGATATGGATGAGACTTGAGATATGACCGATCCTAAGGCAAAATTCCTCTCCAGCTGGGAACTTGTGAAATCAGACAGGCTATGTGCTTCCAAAATACAATTGTGGGACAGACATAGAATAGACATTCTCATTTCAAAAGAGAGAAAGGAAAGAAGGAACAGGTGATGGTGGGTCCCAAGAAAGTCTAAAACCTAGCAAGGAGAATTCCATCAGATCTTAAGGCTCAAGAATAATTCCTCTTTGGTTTGATGCTCTGCCCTCCAGGCCCACTGGGGTGGTAGTGCTGTCTCCATGGCTCTGCCCCAAGATTCTGAAGGGTGGTCTTTGCCCCAAGGCTTCAGTTGGAGGCCATTTGATCTGTTGAAACTGAGGCAGTGGCCTATCTCTGAATTGCCTTCATGGTCACCTTTCCCTCTTCCTGAAGAATAACGCACATTTGCAGCTGAATAATTCTATGGTCCCATCCTGTCAATTCCAAAGAGCCTGATAATCTTCATTTCATCCCATCTCTGTACTCTTCAGTTCAAATTGGCAGTGTTTATGCAGGTGTGATCCCATAAACTCTTTATCAAGTAATAGTCTAGCCTCACTCTTGGTATTCTCTTCAGGACATGCTTTCTCAGTTCCTGCAATAAGAATAGGCTGAAAATTTTCCAAATCTTCAAGTTCTGGTTCCTATTGCTTAATAATTCTTTCTTCAATTCATCTCTCTCTCCTTGCATTTTACCAAGTCACTCCTCACCACTTTGCTTAGAAATCTCCTTAGCTAAATACCCAATTTCATCACTCACAAGTTCCATCTTCCACAACACACTAGAACACAGTTCAGGCAAGTTCTTTGCCACTTTATAACAAGGATCACCTTTCCTCCAGTGTTCAATAACATATTCCTCATTTCCATCACCAGAATGACCCTTAACATCCATATTTCTAGTATGCACCTTAAAAATCTTCCAGCCTGTACCCATTACCCACTTCCAAAGCTGCTTCCACATGTTTGTTACAGTAGCACCCTGCTCCTAATATCAAAATCTTAGTCAGCTGGGGCTGCTGTAACAAAATACCAGGGACCGAGTGGCAGATATTTATTTCTTAACCACAGATATTTATTTCATACAGTTGTAAAGGCTGAGAAGTCCAAGATCAAGGTGCTGGTCATTTTGGTTCCTGGTGAGAGCCCTCTTCCTGGCTTGCAGACTACTGCCTTCACACTGTGTCCTCATATGTTGGAGAAAGAGCAAGATCTGGTCTCTTCTTCTTATAAGGACACTCATCCTTCACGTAGGCCCCGCCCTCATGACCTCATATAAAAGAAATTACCTCCCAAAGGCTCCACCTCCAAATACCATCACACTGGGGATTAAGGCTTCAACATATAAATTTGGGGGGGACATAAACATTCAGTCTATAACAGCATATACCGGAGTATCCAAAAAGACCTCATATTCATTTAACAAATATTTATTGTGCCCACTATATGCCAGGTACTGTGGATATAGAAATGATCAAAACAGACAAAAATTTCTACAGTCTTATAGCATACATTCTAATGCAGGAGGAGGAAACAACCAATAAAATAAGTCCTATAAAGTAACAGAAATGGTCAATGCTATGGAGAAAAACAAGGGAGGTGGGCATAGGGACTACAGGGAGTGTGTGTAATTTGGAACTGGGAGTTGAAGAAAGGCCTTACTGAAAAGACGATATTTAAGGAAAGACTTAAAGGAGGTGAGACAGTAAACCACATGGTTAACTGGAGAAAAAGGGTTCATGATAGAGGCAAAAGCAAGTATAAAATCTTCAGAGCACAGTGATCTTCAAGTATTTCAGAAAAAACAAAGAGGCCAATGTGGCTGGATGGAAGTGAACAAGAGAGAGAGTAGGTAGAATTTAGAGAGGAAATAAGAGACAATATCAGGTAGGGACTTATAAGCCATTTAAAGGATTTTGGTCTATCTCTGAATGAGATGGGGAGCTAACGAAGAGTAACGAGCAAAAAAATGACAATTTCAATTATCATTTTAAAATATGAATGCTGTGTGAAAAGAAGCTATGGAGGAGTAAGGGTGGAGACAGGGAGGTTCTTTTAAATCCAGGCAATAAATAATTGCAGCTTAGACTAGGACAGTTGCAGTGGAAGTGATAAGAAGTGGCAAGATTATGGACATACTTTCAAAGTAGAACTAAGATGATTTCCTGATGGTAATGGGGGGGGGTAATGATACAGAGAAGAATCAAGGATAATTCCATGTTTTTAGCCTGAGCAAGTGGAAGCGTGGCATCCATGGGGAAGGGGTTGGGAGTATATCGAGGAAAGGGCAGGGATCTGGTTTTGGATACGTCAGGTTGGAAATGTCTGCTAGTCATCCAATTAAAAATGTTGAGTAAACACTTGGATATGTAGGTTGGGAGTACAGGAAGGATTGAGCTAGAGATAGAAGTTAGGGAGTCCTTAGCATATAGATGGCATTTTAGTTAGCTCTGCAGCAGTTAACAACCCCATTCCCTAAATCTCATTGGGTTAAAACAACAAATATTTATTTCTCACTCACATTACTTCTTGGTAGCTATATGAGCTTTATGCTGTACTTCTGTTTCTGTTTTCTTATTCCAGAATCCTGGCTGAAAGAAAAACCTCTTTCTGGGATATACTAGTCTTGTTTCTTATAAAAAAACAAAACAAAACAAAATAAGAAAGCAAGTGTTGATACATAAAGCTTCTGCTTAGAACTGGCATACTGTGACTTCCACTCATGTTTCATTGGCTAACCCAGTCAATCACATGATCAAGCCAGAGAAAGGAGTAGTGGTATACACTCCACCTACAGGAAGGCACTATTCAATGCTAGTCACACTGCAAGAGAAAAGAATGTGAAATCTTGTTACAGGGACACAGGAAAGGAATGATTGGGTGCAACAGCATAATCTATCACAGATTATATAATTGTATTTAAAACCCCAAGAGTAGATGAGATCACCAAATAAGTAAGTAAAGCAAAAGAAGAGAAATTATCAAGGATTGAGCCCTGGATCATTCTATCATTAGAAAGGGGACTAGATGAGGAAAAACTGATAAAGGAGACTGAAAAGAAGCTACCAGTAAAATAGAAAAGCAGAATAGTGTGGTCAACTGGAAGCCAAGTATAGAAAGAATTTCAAGGAGAAGAGAGTTATTATTTGTGTCAAATGTCAATGATAAGTTAACGTGAACTGACAAATGACCACTGGATTTAGCAATGTGGAAGGCTTTGGGCTTAGAAAAAGAAATTTCAGTCAAGTAAAAGGAAGCAACAGCCTGAATGCAATGGTTTTAAGAAAAAATGGAAGAAGTACAATTGGATACAGTTAGTATAGATAACCTCTGAAGAATTCTGCTTTTAACAAAGAACAGATAAACAAGTCAGTAACTTAAGGGGAAAATGAGGTAAAGAAAGTGTGTGTGTGTGTGTGTGTCTTTTAAATGATGGAGAATAATAGCATTTATAGCCTCTAATTGGGAATGATCCAGTGGAGAGAGAAAAAAACTAATGCAGAAAAGAAAGGAGAAAATTGCTAGAACAAGTTCCTTGACTAGACAAGAACAGAGGGATCCTGGGTACAAATGCAACTGCAGGTCTCAGAGTGGTACTTAGAGAATTCATTTGTATTTTAAGAATGAAGGTAGAGTATATGTGTACAGATGTTGGCAGATAGACAGCTTCAGTTTTTTCAAGAAATGCATAGTGCTATACAAGAAGAACGAGTAGACTAGGAAAAGCAGAATTTCATAGTAGAGCAAGGCTTTAGTTCCTGGTTCAGTCCTTAGGTAGCCATATGACTTAAAGCAAATTACCAAACTTCTCCATGCCTCGATTTCTTCAACGGCAGATGGAGATAACACTGGTGCCAACTACAGAAAGCTGAAGGATTAAAAGACATAATGTATTAATCTTCCCTCAATAAAATATAAACTCCAGGAGGGAATTAATTTCCACCTTTTTTTGTCTTTTTTACTTCATATGCCTAGTGCTTAAGTGTTCAAGACTTAGTAGGCACACAGCTAATAATGAATAAATAACACCTGAAAAGTACTTACATGGTACCTGGCATATATTGACCTTCTATTATTACCACCAGTTACTAATGTTAACACCATCTTTAGTGATTTGGAGTGAAATTATTCCTTCCTTGACAAAGACAAGGGACATTTCCCTGGTGTTGAAGTGGGTGTAAGGCGGGGAGAGAGAGGGTATGGGAGATGTGATCTGAAAATCGAATTCTGGAATAGTTACTTTGAAAAATTCCACATTCTTTCTCAGCAGTATCCATGAACAAGACCAAAACCTTTCCTATCACTATCATTTCTGTCTATATTTCTCCTAAAGGGAGTTACAATATCTCCTATTGTTTTTAATTTTCCTTTCTCAATACACAGTAACCATGACAATAACATGCATTTGGCAAACCAGGTTATCTTCTGAATTCTCTATACTATTAGCATTTTCTTCTGGTAATATTGCAGTTATAGGTAAACACACACAGATCTTGAATTTCATTATTTTTCATGATCACCCAATGAAAATATTCGTTGACTAGAAGAACAAGAAAAATAAACACTATATATCAAATTCAATTATGAGTGACCTACTTAAACAGTTTCCCACTGTTATACTCAAATTAAAAAATGTACATTTGATGCTAACATGTGAGATGAAGCATATAGAGTCAGTAGACAGTTTTAAACATAGCTTATGTCTTGCATATTTAATCACATCAGCTGATGATCCATTGAATAATTTGATATATCAATTAGCTCCATTAGCATTAGAATATTTGCTAGTATTTTTAGCAACTCTTAATTCAGCTAGTAGAATAATCAACAAACTAAATTTTCACCGTAGTAACTCAATAGTCCCTCTGCCCAGTTTATTCAATTACGAAACTCCCATTCTTTTCAAACAACAATATTTTATGTAGTATCCATGTGTTCGTATTCAGTAAAACACTGAGTCTTCATAATTGCATACATTCAAGAGTACAACATCAAACACATGTTAGATGTTACTCTTGCATTGTAGATACCGGAAATATTTACATTCATTGATAAAATTATTTTGACAAAGAGCATGACTTTTACCAAGAAGAGCTTAGAAGTTATTCACCTAACAATTCACAAATGTTCACTGAATAACAATTCATTTAAAACTTCTATGCCAGAGATTACAATTAGAAATTTACTTACACTATCATACCTAATTCTCACATTACCCAAAGAGGTAATGTTATTGCCAAATCACAGATAAAAATTTAATAAGCTTGATTAGATTCAATGACTGACCCACAGTTACATGGCTAGAATATGGCAAATCCAGTAAACAAACTGAGTTGTGACTGAAGCCAAAGCCCTTGTTCTAAGTCTGTGACTATCACGTCCTGTGTTATCATGTCCCCAACTAAAGGGCAGATTATGAGATATAGAAACGAATGACACAGTCCCTGCTTCACAGTCTGGTTGGGGGACATACAGTACAAAACCAAAACTTTCAGAACTAATATAATAAATTACTTTAAGGAAAAAAGTATAGAATGATGCAGGCATATGATCTCTGTCTGGCAGAATTTGGCTCCCTAAGAACTTAAGACATCAGATCTGTAATTATATACACTTGAAACATAAATACAACCCAAATTTCCCTGGCTTTTTTGTTTGTCTTCAGGTTGGCATGCCTATATTTCTGTGTGTCATACAAAGACACACTTTTGCTCCCATCTTTAATCTATTTGAACAACAGCAAAAATCGTTTATATATTATACCATAAGTAACATTTGGCCTTGGTCTATACTCATCATCTCCATAAAATTAATGAAATTAAAACAGTGCATTATTTCACAACACTATATCATTTTCATGATGTAAAGTCAATGTCTTCATTTATAACACTTAAGAAACCATTAAATTTATTAAAATATGAAAATATTTTTATTATAATTATCCCTGCAGAGGAGATTTTGTAGCTGGTGATGAATTTCAATATGACAGACATTGGATGACTGCTCTCATTTTGACACTAGAAAGTCACCCGAATAGCAGCCAGATACTCTTATCAACAGCTGGGATCATATGTTCAACCATATCGTTAGGGGAAGAGATTTACTATCAGAAGGTGGGCAGTAGGGATGAGAGGGAGGCACACGACAAACATACTAAGAAAACGAAAGTAGAAGCTACCAAAGTCCAATCCTTGGATGCCTAATATTTATTATACTTCTTTCTTCTGATAATGGACTCCTCCCCACTGCCCTGGTCACAGGAGTGGACACATGACCCAAACTAAGCCAACCATATTCTCTTCTCCAGAAAGTTTAGCCTTGGGGCTGGGGCAGGGGGGAACCAAACACACTCAGAAATCAAAATTAGAGCTGAGCTTCTGATGACAATGCCTTAAAGGTTCAGTCTGCATCACCTACTCTAGACAAAACCGGAGCTGCCCCAGTTTTTAACCATCTCAAGGCTAGGTTTCAAACTTTCTCTTCTATTCTTTCCTACATATTCTGTTTGATTTGGTTCTTTTTTAATTACTTAAATGATTATAAATTATAACCTGGTACCACAAGTGGGGTATATGAAAAGACTAGGGAACCCACAGGCATTGGTCCCTTGCATTGCTTGTTCCACTGTGAAGTGAGTTAGAAGATGAAAGATGATTTGTGTGGAATTATTTTGACAATATTTAGAACATTCATTAAACCTAAGAGTAACGAGTCTGACAGAAACATTACAGGTAGGAAAACAAAACTAAATTCAAAATAAGTATTTTGGAGATTGGAGATTATTGACTCTTGTAAAATGGAAAAAGCCCAATGTAGTTGACATAAAACTAGGTAGCTGGTTGATCTCTTAGAAATATCATTTCATATTAGGGTCCTTTTGCTTATCAATGATTTAGGAAAATTAGGCACTTGCAGTGGTAGTAGCCAGGTCAGTCTTGGTGAGGGCAAATCCATATTGTTGAACACACCATCACTTCCATACTCACTCTATTTTGCCACTTTATAAATAAGCCCACTGAATAAACCGTGGGTTGACTAAGGAAAGAGAGTGGCTACGCCTACAAAGTGGGTCATCCTATTTACCTGTTTACTTAGAGACTTCTTTGAAGCAGGGTCTTGCTAGCAAAAACTCACACATGCTAGGCCCATTTCATGAGGTCAATTCACATTTTCTTTGCAAATGATATGAACCAAATTCAAATTAGCTTAAGCCAAAAAAAAAAAAAAAAAAAGGAATTTACTGATTCAGTCAACTAGAAAGGTTAGGAGTGGTACCTACCTGAGACACGAAGTAATCAGACAACATTGTCAGGTCTCTGACTCTGTCAGCTTCGCTCTTCTCTGTGGTTTCCACATTCTTTTCTACTAAAAAGTGGGAGTCCTCTCTTTGGCAGAGGACATGATTGAGACAATATCGTGAACTTATCTTCTATTTCCAGTGTCTGTATACAATATTTCATCAAAAGTTTCTAACTCACTCATCTTGGGTTATGCTCATCCCAATCACAGTCAGACCTCAGTTATGTTACAACCCTCCTGCACAACCCAACTTAATGACGAGCAGTCCCATCAGAACCTCATGGAGTAGGAGAGGGGCAAAATACAAAGAAGACAGTACTGGTATTAGCAAAACTGATCCTCAGTAGACAAAAATTGAACTGTGTATTATGAAAAAATATTATTTTGTAAAATATAAAGTACTCTACAAATTTAACCTTAGATACTTAAGATTAAAAAGGCTTAGAGAAATAAAGGAAGCTATGTGAACCAAGTGAATGATCTATTTCTATATTATTACAAACCAACTGAAGTAGAATTCTTAACCCCAGGATCTATGCCAGCCATAGAAGGATCAGTTCTGTCATGCCAGGTTGTAATTTTCATGACTCAGTGGGTGTCTTACCAATAAGTGTTGACTACTTAGCTTTATCTTTACTGCCATCTAGAAGAGCTGCTCATCCACAGTATTATGTTTGTAAAATATGAAAGATCATCAATTATTAGCTCCCTGATCCTGATAGTATCATCATCTTTCAATGCACACAAGTTATTTTTTTATTCATTTTTTAGCTAAAAGTGTTTATTAAGGACAACAATTACATAGTAATACACTACATTTGAAGCACATGAAAAGAATTTGGCATCAAATTGCAAGGAAAAAGAAATGTAAAAAGTATCACAATAAACTGTCAGAATCTATTTCATTACTCTAAGTTTTAAAAATATATTTCAAAGCATTAAAAATCATCAAATAAGGCATAGATTTTATCACTTGATGCCTCATTGCTTGTGCAGTTGTTGTCTTGTCTGATTCCCTCACACGCACATTAAATGAGTAGATGATACCCTGTTAAGGAAAGTTACACCATCATTGGTGTGGAACATACTGCCAGAGGTTTAGACCTAACACAATACTGCTTTCCTGAGAAATCTCTACTCTTGTTGGGAAATGAACACAAAAGAATTCCAGAAAATCTAATCCAGCAATTTGTGTGGAAATTCCTCAACACTTATCTTTTAAAAATCAGATTTCTTCTTCTCATTTCCATGCCAAAAGTCCTTTTGCTCTCACTTCATAAGCACATTCTACCCAAATTAACAGAAATGACAAGCATGCTAAGATATCAAAGAGAAAGGAAAAAAGAGAGCCTTGGTAGGGGGGATCTGCTTCACCTAACCACAGAGATGGAGTAGAAGAGGGGCCACCCATGAGAAAGAAGCCTGTTACCACACTGCAATCCTGCCCAGTAGGAAACATGGCTCTTCTATCTGCCAATCTGATTAACACCTCCTCCTCTAGGGACAAAGAAGGGAAACCAAGAAACAAATTCCACCTTATACCTATTTTTCAGGATTGGTGAGAAGAAAAGAAATAATGTGTGTAAAGTGCCTACCAAAGTGACTGACACACAGTCAACATTTAGTAGATGGAAGCAATTAGATCTTTATGAAATTCAAAACAGTTCCTTTTAGTTTTATTTTCATGGTTAAAAGGAAATACACATTCCTTGGAGACAAATGAAAAAATGCAAATAACAAAAAGAGTAAAGCTGAAAACTCTTAAATTCCCACCAACTGGACTGCTTAGTCATAACCACTGGTAAAATTTCAGTATGTGTCTTGTCATTTGTGTTCTTTATAGCCTATATTTTGCACCTAAATATATATTATAAACAAATTCTCATGTCAATAACTACATTACTTTAATGCTTATG